>CM046876.1:486907802-488216932 GCA_025667525.1 Glebionis coronaria | reverse complement strand
AGCATTAGCCTGCGTTGTGCTTTATTCTACTCATTAGGCTCTACCAAAGTTTTACCTTTGGTTCCTATCTCGACCTATTTTATTTATGCTTCACTTCTATACACACTTCCTTCTTCTTCCTCAACTCATACCATACATCACGATGTAATGCTTCCCATCGTTTCTTCCCTTGCCATAATCCTTCATAAGGCATTCCATACATATTAGGCTAACTTTTACGCAAAACCCTCTATTCCATCACATTCGTACGCAATCCTTCCAACTTCTCAACTACGTGACTTCTCATTCCTCTTGAAATATGAGATGAATTAGTTAGTCTATCGACTATCACCCAACTCTCGTCGTACTTATTCCTCCACCCCATTATGTATCCATTTCACCAATTTCGTCCTTACATCGCCCCTTTCTAAGCTACTCCTATCTATGTAGGAAGTATAGTCTACGTCCCTTTCTCCATATGATTGTCCAAGCCACGCAGCATACATGTTGACGCGTTCTCTGCTTTAGACAACTCAACTCGTGCAACCTACATCCTTCATCCAAACCACCCTAATACGTCATCCATATAGTTCAAGTTCGTCTCAGCTTCACTTCATTCTTCTTATTCCATGTCTTGTCAACCATGCTTGACTTTCCCAGATGGTACTTGGCCTTGCAATTTTTCTTTCATCACTTAACTCCACCCATCACCTTTGCCAAATGTTCAATCAAGATGATTGAATATGTGTTGGAGACGTTCATGATCCGTATAGATCATTCTCCACGTCTCGTACACCAAATGCCTCTAGCATTCTAGGCAGATATAACAGTCCAGCTCCACTAACTAAGTCTATCCAGTTCTTCCAAATCTTCAGTTCCTGCAGCGTATAAGCGATCGCCTTTCTTTGTCGTCCTCGTACGCGTCCAAATCCTTGCTCCACGTATCGTCATGCTTCGCGAATTCATCCAGTCCTTCCGATAATACCAAGATCGGCTCATTATCCAATCCACTTCTTCAGCCTCCAAAATGCTTCCTCATCCTTCTTTACTTCACCCCTTGCTGGTTCCATGATATGCCATCATCTCTAACTACTCATCATGGTAAACTTAATACTAAAACTCACACTCGAAAATCTCACGTATAACTCCACTCCAAAACCAACACATAATTCGCCTCACTCTCCTTCTCAGATTTGAGTAGATCAAGATGTCGTCGATGCTCTAGATGACAACTCGTTTATACACGTTCATGCACACTTGGTTCATTGACACCATGAAAACCGCTAGTGCTTTGGCGAAGCCAAATGCATAACCGTAAACCCAAAGCGTTCATACAACATCCTTAGCAGTTTCAACTATGTCCTCCTTGCACCCTCTCTTAGCGGCAATACGAATAAATTCCTACCTCGTTCTACTTGCAAAATTTTACACGCATTTTAAAAGACCAATGCCTCCTCTCATCAGACCACTCAACCGCTTTCCACATCCAATCTACTACTAAGCGACTCAACTTTTACCTTGCATCCGTTGCAATTTCCATCAACTCTTTTTCTTGAAATCATTCCATCAACAATTTTCTTAGAAAGGCACTAACTGCAACTCCTCTCACTTCTCCTACTTGCTCTATTTATGGTTCTATCTCAAAATAATAGGCAAACCTACTAAGTTTCAGGAAATTTTCAGAAAACATACATGCCTTACGAACAATATCCCCTTCCAACCCTCTCTATGGCACGTTACTTGTGCCAATATCCATACATTACACAAACCTCTATTCATCTCCCTTGGCACTCCTAATAGACCTCATGACCACATTAGTTCGTCTACGAACCTCTTTCCTCCCCACTAAGGGTATTCCGACCGTTCTCTCATGGCCACCTACTTAATCGTGCAGGCGCGACCAAGTATTTCATATGACTACCTCAACGTTCCCAATCAATACGTAACCAAAACTACATCCTGAATCCACTAGATACGATCGACGAATCAAACCCACGGATAACTAACGACATTTCACGTGCACCAATTAAAACCAATCAAAAACCACGAGACTCAAGAGAAAACTCAAACCCAAAACGTGTATCAATTCAAGATGACCCATGACAACGAAAAATAATCCCAGAAACACCCAATGGCAACCAAAACATATTACGCCCCGCGACATATTATTTAAACCGTGCAAAAGATCGACTTTTCCAAAAGAATATATATATTTTTTTTCTTTACCTTCCCACATCTATGTGACTCAAACAATCTACAAACAACCCTCTTGACAAACTCAAAACTCAACTCAAAGACTAGGTATCCCGTGCATCCCAAATCATAAAAAAATAAACTACTATTCAAAACTCAACCTTTAACCCGACACTTGTACAATAATTTCGACCAGTCCACTGACTTCCCATGACTATACATTGTGAATATTTGAAAAGTATGTTCCGAGTACATAATTTTTGGCTTTTGAATCACTCAAAAAGCTCTAAAAACGAACAAGTTATGACCAAAACAGTTTTATATTAATGTAAGATAAAATTGTATGTGAAATCTTCATAAACTCAATTTAACCTTGTATTAATAATTATAAATGACGTGAATCGATTAAACCCAATTATATAAACTATGTAAGTAGAAAGAATTTTTACTTCGCTTTATTTTAAAGAAAGTCTTTTAGAATTTGAAATAAATAAGTGTTGATTAAAATGAAATCTTATGTTACATCTTGTTTGAAACACGACTCCAACACCTTACCCTTATTTTACCGAATACAACCAGCTATCTAACCCTATAATAGATTTCCAAGTCCCCCTTTTTCTCAATATATACCGACCAAAAGAAATGTAAGATCCAACACAAAAGATTTCATTATCTCAAAAGAAATCCCAAGTTATTTCAATAGGCTTAAAACCAAGAACACCATTTTAAAACGTACACGTGAAATACGAAACTCGAAGAATACGCTACCAGACACACTTCAACAGATTCAAAACGTCGTTGAAACTCCACCAAACTCAAGCACTAATAAATTGTTTAAACACAAGAGAGCACTAGGTACGTTCAAGTTATAATAACTACTGAACGACCGTAAATCATAACATAACATCTACTAGTATATATAAATCCGCATATGTATACCTACTGAATCTCCCAAACACACTCGTTATCATACATGTCAAGTCAATCAATAGCTTTATACGCTCGTTTTTCCATACGAGTATAAAGCCCACCTCCAAAACTAAACCATATCGTGTGACCCCATAATCACACAACACAACTATAACCCAAAACATATAACACAAAAGAACAATAGCCATATCATAGGCAACCATTACATAAACCCATATATTATACGTATACCCAAATTCTACATCTCATCATATACAAGCATGTACTAACCCTCTTTCATGCAATCATACTTGAGAACCCATTGAAGTTGTGGTACTTGTATAACTATGTTGGCCACCATACTTATACAATTACCCTTCCCCCAATGCACTCCCTCCTATGATGACACTTATAAGAATCAATACAACATATAACACATAAATCCATCTGCTCACATAAGCTCATAACCACATAAACAATAAAGTCTATAACTCCCACTATATAAATAACATAGTCAAGCTCTTGAAATACATAAATCCATAGTCTAGCTAAAATAGCATAGACCAAATCCAAAACGAAAACATAATCAGTTATAAGTCATGCCGCCCGTAAGAGTGGAAACAACTTAAAACCCTTCATATCCACCTACTCCTAATAACTCGAACCACCACATGATTCTTAGGGAACATGACTTAAACATCAAAAGAAAATAATATCTCTCAGGTACATAAAATAACCCAACCAAAAATAGAAACTACCATGTACCAAATTATGTACTATAATGTACAATTTAAGCAAAATAAAACAATGACTAGCGTGTATGATTACGGTTCAACCTGCACTAGTCACAATCCGAAAAGAAAATAACATGTGGCTAAGTATGAACATACTATGGTTCAATTCATACTAGTCAAAACATCGCAATAAATAACATCCAAACACATCAATTAATATAAAATGCACACATACTCCTATGGCGCCTATATGCAGGGACCCTTAAGCTATAGACTAGATTACTAGACTAGGTAACCTAATTCTCTATAACCTGTCTCTGATACCATTCTGTCACACCCCACCATGGCGGAATATGAGGCGCGACGTATGGATATCATCACAACAAACAGTGTCTCTATAGAGAAAACTAAAATACAACTATAATGTCATAAATGGCGACACAAATGTCATGACAATATCTCAATATAGTAGGAGTCTAGGTAAGTAGGTAACAGTCCTACCTCTTACCCATGACAAACAAATAACACTAACAATCAACATATAGGTTCATAGTATCACCATTCAACACATAAAAATAAACTAAGAAGGAACGGGGATCTCCTTCTAAATGCAATCCTAATGCATCCAAATCTAGCCACTTCTATCATCAAGCTTAACCACATTCTCACCTGAAAGAGACACTAAAACACGTCAACATAAAGTTGGTGAGAGTCATAGGGTTAGACTCAAACGCCAAAATCATACCATAAGCTGTGAGTACAACCAAAAGTTAAAAACGTATGGACAATGTGATACTAACATGCATTAACAAACTAACATTCAAGATTTAACCATTCAAGCCAAAACCAAGGCTCCCAGCCATACCAAACACCACACTCCCATAGGCGTCCAAACACCTATGAACCAATCCCAAGGCCCCGCCTTGCCAATGTCCCCTTGGTACCAAGTCAAACATAAACAATCAAGAATCAACTAACAGTTAATCACATAAGGATGCACACATAAGTCCATTACCAACGCCAAACATTCACAACATAATTTATAAATAACAAACCAGTGTCTCTTCCATCCCATCTGGAAGTCAAAAACAATAGTAAACATGGGACTATGAAACTCACCTGATTGAGCTTCTCCAAAAGTCCTCGCACTAGCAAAAAGCTAACAAACCAAAAACACATAATCAAAACATGAACCAATCACTAAGATGGCTCATCAACCTATGATGGACATCTAACCTTCTCCTATATAAATACCTCATTTAAATGCTCTAAGCATCTCATTACACCCCTCTATAAAGCCCTTAACTCATTTTACTTCGTAACCCGTCCCGTTAACATTTTACCCAAAACAGTCCCAGTTTTAGGTCTCCAAACTATAAGCCAAACGCCCACCTAAACATACCAATGATCTCTGTAAAGGGAATATTTATTCCCTTACATATGTTATCTAACACCTCCCACTTTCCCCAACCTTAAAACTACTGTTAAGGCCCCGATATATATGTATATACTTTTATCATTCCAGATTTACTGATTTTAAACATACAAAACGTTTGTTATGATTAGGGGGTTTTACCCTAAACCACAACCTTAGCCCCAATGCAGATACTTACTATAATATATAAACCACCTCTCATGTTCGTTAGAAGATCCCAATGCAACCCTAAGTACCCCAAACAACCCAAAACTTAAAAAGAAAACAGGCTGACTTCAAAACTGTTTTGACCTCCGACTGTTGTAACCTGTTTTTGACCCACTTCCCTACCTCCAATTTAGTTCCCGTTTCTTGAATTGGAAATCCACTTCAATTACCTTTTCAGAGATACTTGGATCGCAAAATAAGAGTTTGTAGAACTTCCAATATGATCAAAACAATTGACTCAAAATTCTGCCCAGTTTTTAAAAATGGGTTTAACCTAATTAACCTAATTAATTAACCCTAACCCCACTAATTACAAGCCCTAATTTATGTAATCATTATAACATCATTATTATAATATTAATTTACTATTTTTAAATTAAACCTTAACCTAAATCCATCATAAGATGATTAAGAAATCATTAAAACAATTAAATTAAAAAGGGTTAAGAAGGTTTTACCTTTAAATTAAAGGAAGATGAAAAAATACTGAAACCCTAAAAACTCTCCTTAAAACCGTCGACTATGATCTCCAGGAAGAAAAATAATGACTATTGGTTTAGAATAAAACATTATATAGGGTATGGGTGAATCCTAGTCCAACCTATAACCCACTTTCCTTTTTCTCTTTTTTTTCTTTTTCCCTTTCTTTTCTTGCGTCTACCAAACCGACCCAACACCCCCTTATTTCGTTTTTTTTATTATTTTATTATTAATTAATATCTTATTAATAGTACCTTAATTTTTCTTAGTTTATTTCAGCTACTAAAGCCTCCAAAACCTCAAAACCGTAAAACTAGTCAAATTTACGCGTTTTACCGTAAAAGACGTAAAATATACACTTTTATAAAAAAATCTCAAATTTTGAAATAAACTTTATAACTAAGTCCTAAATGACTTAAAACCATCCCGAAAAATATCCATATGACTAATTACCTCATCCGAGACCTCTAAATGCTAAACCGTAAATCGTAAAAATACGATTTTCTATAATACATATATGTATACGTAAAACCACCAAATAACACCATCTCACTTCATAGTCACCACCATGTGAGCTCATGAACATGAAATCATCACACATCGTTTCACTTACAAGGTACCCCGTACCGGAAACGATATTCAAACCACAATCTATACACACCAATTAGCACATAAACACGTAAAGACACGTAACTAGCACAAAATAAAACTAAGTGACGAACCTCAAAACCAGGGTTGTCACAAGGATCAATGGTGCTGACTGGAATGTTCAAGCGAGTAAGATCAAAGGGTCAAAAAATCAACTTATCTCCATGGATTTTAGAAAAGTCATCACCAAGATGGTCAACAAAGAGGAGAGATATAAATTTGGTGTAAACAACGTTTTTTTACCTTGTCTTTTTGTCCAGCTTCCCATGGAGATCTTCAAAGATAAGCCTCCCAAAATCATCTTTTATTCCCTTGGCCAGACATTATAAAATTATAGCATCCTTTTGGTTTATCTGGTCAAGGCCTCTAGTTCCCCCCCCCCCCAAGCATTCAATGAGAATAGTCATCAGCAATTTCCACCTTGGTGGCAAACAAATCCTTTTTAAACCCCTCTTCTCAGTGATCTCTGCAGTATACCCAATATTTTTAAAGAAATTTTTAACAATCATTAAATCATCAGGTATAGCTTTATAGTCACTAGGGTTTTCCAAATAATTTAGACCCAAAACCCTTCTAAATAATTTCAAACCAATTTTACCATGAATCCCAGCAGTAGTAGAATCAAACTCTATTGACTTCTTATTGTTAGAAGCTTGTGTTGTGAACCAGAACTCTTTTAAAACATTTTGGAACATCATTCAAGGATCCTTAAACAATGAAACTCTTAAAACACTTTTGGACAAGTAAGTCATTACTTGATCCCCAAGAACAGATTTAATGGTGTCTGATTTGATAAGAGTGAAGTTTTTTGGTTTGAAGAAGATATATTTGATGGGAAAAGTTACATGAGTGGATGGGTTAAGAGTGATTTCTACAACTTTTTGGGAAGAAGATTCAGCCATTGTTGTGTTTTGTGTTTTTGAAAGAGAGGGAGAGAGTTTGTGTGTGTGTTTTTGATGAAAAGATTTGTAAGCGTGGAATGAAATCCAAATAAAATGGATTATATAAAAACTTAAACTGATTTGTGAAAAGTTTTTAAAACCATTTGAAAAAGTTATAAATCTTTTAGGGTTTCTTTTGAACATTTGGCACAAACTCTCTCATTAATGTTCTACAAAAAGGTATGATTTTCTGTTGCTTTGAACAGTGAAACACCTCATGTGTCAGGAAGTTGTTGACTGTGGATGGGGATGTTTAAAATTTCCTTAATTAACAAATGACACATTTTGAAAGAATGTTTGTTTTATTCACAAGAAAATTCAATGCCATTTAATACTTTTCATCACATGATTGATTTGTTTTAAAAGTTGTTGCTCATATATGTTGAATCTGATGGCAATACTTGTGAGCGTCAGTGCGTCAGATGAGGCAACAAAACCCCATATACATGTCCACATAAGTGAACAAGACATATGACATTGCACGCTCCTCTACTCAGGCCTAGCTACTCATTTGCATAAAACTTTGTTTAGATTTTTCTGAAGAGAAACTTTGATGACTGGTGATCATTTGTTCAGCTTCAGTGAATCAGATAAGGCGACAAATCATCATATACACAATCACATGAAGTGAGATAGACAGATGACCATTATATACTCCTTTACTCAGACACTAATACTTAGCATTAATCAAAACTTTTAAGAAATGCTGAACCTTTAAGTTTCTTCAGTGAATGTTGAAGGTTCAGGTTTTGTATCATCAATGTTTAGCATACCAAGCTCCATTGTCCATATTTTGAAAGTTGGTTCATCTAGTGGTTTGGTGAAGATATCAGCCAACTGATACTGAGTGGGGATGAAATGTAATTCAATGTCCTTTTTCACAATATGATCTCTAATAAAGTGATATCTGATATCTATGTGTTTTGTTCTTAAGTGAAGGACTGGATTGTTGGATATTGCAATAGAACTAGTGTTATCACAAAAGATTGGTACCTTTTCATATTCTATGTCATAATCAGCCGGTTGGCTTTTCATCCAAACAACATTGGCACAACATCCAGCAGCTACCACATATTAGGCTTCTACTGAAGACATGGCAACTGTTTGTTGCTTTTTAGCACTCCAACACACAAGTTTTCCACCCAGCAATTGGCAAGCACTAGAAGTGCTTTTTCTGTCCATATTGCATCCAATATAGTTAGAATCTGAATACCCCTTTAGATCAAACCCTGAGGATTTGGGGTACCAAAGACCTAGACTTGATGTACCTTTTAGGTATCTTAAGATTCTCTTTACAGTAGTAAGGTGTGATTCCTTTGGATATGCTTGGTATATTGCACAAAGGCATGTGGAGAATTGAATGTCAGGTCTGCTTGTAGTTAAATACATGAGTGACCAAATTATACCTCTATGCTGAGTCTCATTGACTGATTCTCCATTGAGATCAGGTCCTAAGTTGTTAGGGGGTACAATTGGTGTTTTACTGAAGCACAATTGATATCATACTTCTTCAGCAGATCCTTGACATATTTTTCTTGATTGATTGAGATGCCTTGGTCAGATTGTTTAATCTGAAGACCAAGGAAGTATGTGAGTTCTCCCATCATACTCATCTAAAACTTGCTGGTCATAAGCTTGGCAAATTGTTTGCATAGTTTCAAGCTTGTTGAACCAAAGATGATGTCATCGACATAAATTTGTACCAGAATGGTGTCAGTTTTAGATTTATAGATAAACAAGGTGCTATCTATTTTTCCTCTGACAAACTTATGTTCAATGAGAAATGGTGAGAAAGTTTCATACCAAGCTCTTGAAGCTTGCTTTACTCCATACAAAGCTTTGTAAAGCTTGTAGACATAGTTTGGGTATTTACTACTCTCAAAGCCAGGAGGCTGTTTAACATAAACTTATTCTTTTAGGTCACCATTTAGGAATGCACTTTTAACATCCATTTGGTAAATGGTAAAGTTCATGTAAGTGGCATAATCAAGGAAGATTCGTATGGCTTCCAAACGTGCAACTGGAGCAAAGGTCTGATCAAAATCAACACCAGGCTCTTGATTGAATCCTTGGGCCACCAGCCTAGCTTTATTTTTGGTCACCACATTCGTTTCATCTCTTTTGAGCTTGTAAACCCATTTGGTGCCAGTGGTTGATTTACCATATGGAAGAGGAACCAATTTTCAGACTTTATTTCTTTCAAATTGATTTATTTCCTCTTGCATGGCATCCACCCATCCAGGGTGAGTGAGTGCTTAAGAAACCTTTGTAGGTTCAATTTCTAGAAGAAAGTTTGCATAGAGGCATTCTCCAGATGAAGCAGCACTCGGTTTCTTTGCCATAGATCTAGTGACCCTACCTTCTCCAGGATTGCCTATTATGTTCACCAGCTGTATGTGACTATTATTAGTCCAAGATTATTTTTGTGGAGCTAGAGAATAAGCACTGGTATCATGATTAGAGCTAGAAATTGGAAGTCCATAACATGGACTTGGACTTGGATTATCTCTAGTGTCAACTAAAGGATATTCAATAGACAAAGGTTTAATTAGTGGAGGGTTTCCTTCTTGGTCAGAAGTAACACATCCAAGACCTAATTCCCTAGAGATAGTTGGGGAACATTGAGCAGAAGACTCATATTGTTCATCAACAGCATCATTTGATTGTGTGTGAGCATGCTGATCATTTTGAGACTGACCATTCTGATCATTTGTGTTATCTTGCTGATCATTTTGATCATTTTGATGCTGATTATTTTGATCATTTGATTGACAACCATCAATATTTGATACTGAAGGATTTCCTTTTGTAGGACTTGTCATATATTCAAATGGATCAATATGAGGAACTGAATTGCTTGCTTGATATCTTTGAGAAGACTCATAATATTGAAATTCATCAGATGGATAGTTGTGAGATTCATGAATATAAAGTTCATCATTTGATGGATTTGCAAATTTGAGAGCTTCAGAACTTTCATTGAAGGTGATTTGGTAAGTTTCTTCAATACATTGTCTTATTGTGTTGAAGACTCTGTATGCTTTAGATACTAAAGAGTATCCAAGGAAGTTACCATCATCAGATTTTTCATCAAACTTACTGAGGTGATCCTTGTGATTGTGAATGAATACTGGACACCCAAACACATGTAAGAATGAGATGTTTGGAATTCTCCCCCTGAAGACTTCGTAAGGATTCTTCATGTGCCTCTTCACAATGATGGATCTATTTTGAGTGTAGCAAGCAGTGGCTAAAACATCAGTCCAAAAGTGCTTAGAGAGAGCTGATCCAGCAAGCATTGTCCTTGCTGCTTCAATCAAATTTATGTTCCTTCTTTCAGCCACACCATTTTGTTCATGTGTGTAAGGTGATGAGAAATTTTGAGAAATTCCTTTGTCATCACAGAACTTGACTAGAGTATGATTTCTGAATTCAGTGCCATTGTTAGTTCTAAGTTGTTTGACATGAGTGTCATTTTGATTTTCAACTCTTTTGATGAAAGACATAATGGCATATGTTGCATGGCTTTTCTTTATTAGAAAATATACCCAGGTATACCTAGAGTACTCATCAACAATGACAAGTGTATATTTTTCATGACAAATGGCCCTAGGTGAGACTGGGCCAAATAAGTCCATGT
This sequence comes from Glebionis coronaria, assembly GCA_025667525.1. Lineage (NCBI taxonomy): Eukaryota > Viridiplantae > Streptophyta > Magnoliopsida > Asterales > Asteraceae > Glebionis > Glebionis coronaria. Next base: position 488,205,766 of record CM046876.1, on the reverse strand, counting down.
GAAGCAAATGAAGACTTTCTTTGATTGAGAAAGTTTGCTTAGTTTTGAAACTGGCCCTATGGTGCTTCCCTTTTCACATGTTGAGCATGGTTTGTCCTTGGAATAGACAAGTGGAGGAAGACCAATAACAAGATTTTATTTTGCCAGCAGAGTTATTGTTTTGAAATTTAGATGTGAGAGCCTCTTATGCCAAAGCCAGTTAGTAATGTTAGAGGCTCTATCAAAGAAACATATCTCTTGAGTAGAGTTTATGTTCATAACATAAACATCTTTGACTCTGGGAGCAATCATCACAATTTCACGATTGGAGTTGAAGATTGTACATTTTTTGTCATCAAACAACACTAGATACTTTGCATTACAAAGTTGAATGATGCTGATGAGGTTGTGCTTCAATCCATTGACATATGCTACCCTTGTAAAACTATACCATTGCGTATCACTAAACCAAATCCTTCAGACTTGAGCAGCCACTATCCAGGTACCAAATAGGCTTCTTGAGATCAAACTGCACAAGTTAAGGAAATGGTCAGTTTTGTTTTGAAACCCATCTTTGATGGGTGGGTGTTTTAGATCTATAAGGTGTTCTAGATCTGAATGATCCTTTTGATGAGGATGAATAAGATTGCTCAGAAGAAGAAGGAGAGGATTGAACATCATTTGCTTTCTTAGCCTGAAGGGCTTCACCTCTTTTGAACCACTCTATATGATTGTGATCAGATGTAGCGTGGACATTAGTTCCACAAGTTTCACAAAATTTGGCAATAGAGTTTGGGTTCCTAGGTTTGATGCCCCTTCTGAGAGAGATAACTCGATTATGTCCATGAGTGTCATGGTCATAACTTCCACAAATATCACAAACAGGATAGTAGTGATAGTCATTTGAGTGATGATTGCCCATACCACAATAAATGCATGATGGGAAAGGCATTTTTCGCCTAGAATGAGATGCTTCAGTGTTGTGAGCATCAGCACTAGTTTTAGCAAGCATATATTGAGTATGTTCACAAGTGCGATGGTCAGTGCTCTCATATTTAGTATAATAAATCACTTTTAAGCAAGTTTCAGCGAGATGGTTGTTTAAACCACATAGATCACAAGCCCTTTTAAATTGTGTCTTGTACTTATAATGTGGAGAGTTTGAAGGTTCATCTTTGAATCGAGTTGGTTTTTGATGTTGCCTGAGTTGCAATTTGAGATCATTGATCTCTTGCATGACAAGAGACATTCTCTCATCTTCCTCAGATCTAGCATTCTTCAGTTTATTTGTTGAAACTGAAGAGGTAGTTCCCATATGTGAACCTTCAGCAAGAGCTGAAGAGTTTTTTGAAGTGTCAATTTTGACATGCTTGGGAGACCTACCCTTGTGTGTTGTGTGAGACTTGATGATTGACTAGATTGATTTTGGTCCAGTAGAGGGTTCAGCACCAGCTAGCTTCTCCAAAGGAGGAAGTGGGGTACTTACTTCATTCTCTAAATCATTATCTGAGTCATCTTCAGTAACTGAAGATTCAACAGGTGCTGAAGTGTCAGCATTTTCTTGCAACTCAAGAAGAAGGATACGTCCAGTGTCATGATTTGGTAAATTCTCTTCACCTGACCTTACAACATCAGGGATCGAGCTCCCATCCTCATTTTAGGCTTTAACAAAGACAATATCAATTGAGTTGGTGCTGGAGGATCCTTCAGCGCCAAGAATTTTTCCTCTTTTAAGTAGGAATTTATTCATTGATGCACTGATTTACCCTATCAGAGTTTCTAAACCAAGATTTAACGATATCTTTTGCTTCTTTTAGTTCAACTCTTAAGTAGTTATTTTCATCCATAATCTCTTTGTTCAGTTTTTGAAAAGTAAGTACATCAAGTTTAGCTTCTTTTAGCTCTATTAGCTTACTTTCAAAATCATCAAGTTTTAGAACAAGTTTATGATACTTTTCAAGCAAGTTGTTTCTTTATTCTTTAACAAATTTTAGATCAATACACAGGTAATCAAAGACAAATATAATGTCATCCTTATCTTCTAATTCAAGAAGAGTTTGTACCTTTTTATTGTGATATTGACCCATTCACCATTTCTAGCACTTTCTCTGGAAACAACATTGGAGTTTGAGCCTTCATCATCAGCAAGTGCCATCAACACTTTCACATCAAGCAATCCATCATCATCTGAAGAGACTTCCTCTTCATCCCATTCATAAGCTTCAACAATGAGTCCTTTGTTCTTATCTTGCTTGGGAGCCTTGGATGAAGAACTTTCAGTGCTCATGAGAGCCAGTCTAACTTTGATTTCTCTATACTTTGCCTCAAAGTCTTTTGCTGGTCGAAGTTCAGCCCTGTTTTGCTGAAAGGAAGTAGAAGCAATTTGTTTCTGTTGAAATGATGATTGACCAGATGGTCTTGATTGAGCTGGTGAGGAATAAGAAGGAATGGATGTTTTGGAATAACAATCCCTAGCAAAGTGACCAATCTTCCCACATTTGTAGCATTCAGTGTCAACTGAAGCTTTTGTGGTGCTAGAGAACTTGTCTCCTTTCTTAAAGAACCTTCTAGACTTGGCCAGAAGTGCTCTTTCATGAAATTACTCTTTGAGGTCATTCAGATATTCCCCACTAGTTCTTGTGTCTTCTTCATCATCAGGACTATCTTGGTAGTCTTGGATGACAACCTCACTAAAGAAGGTTGTAGACAAGGGTGTAGCAATGGTTAATGATTTGCTCTTGCTTGAGCCTTCATAAATCCTATCAACTAGGTTTTCTTCATATTTTAGTTTCCCAAAAAGAGAGGCCAGATCACAATCTTTAATGTGATTAGCATTTCTCAAGCTTTGGCAGAAACTGAGCCACTTCTTTGGCAATGCGTTAACAAAAACTGTGTTGATTTCAAGTTTTGAAAGCTCAACACCATCATTCACTATTTCATTCATTAGTTCTTTGTATCTGGTGAATGTATGTGTGAGGGTTTCCCCTTCTTTGTGTTTAAAGGTGTTGTATTGAAGCTTTAAGTCTATTATTCTTGTTTCTTTGATATCAGAGGGTCCCTCATGATAGAGAATAAGGTCCTCCCATGTAGATTTTGATGTTTTGCAATTCACAATAAAATTCATTTGGTCATCTGGAAGTACAGACATGATGAGACTTTTGAGACGCTGGTCTAGGTTAACAGCTTTTCTCTCATCAACAGTCCATTGTACTTCAAGTTTTCTATTATCCCCAACCATGGGAACAAATGGACCATTTTCAATGATTCCAAGGAATTGAGGTTCAATCCCAACCATGTGGACAAGGAACCTCTTCTTCCAATTTGTGAAATTAGCTACCTCTAGGACAGGAGCAACATTGAGTTGGCCACCCCTATACTCTAGGGTTTGTGGTATTACTTGAGCCATTTTTGTAACACCCCCAAATTTATACAACTCAATACAGTGGAAGACTAGTTGGTGTTACGGGATAGCACATTACTCACATCATAGACAACGCATAAAAATCGCGTCGTTTATTAATTAAGCATTTCCATTCATAAATATCAAAGTTACATCGGTCCCAAGTCATTACACTTCATACAAAGTTTTACAAAATATTTGAATGGAAAATATTGTTTTAGTGCGGGCCATGAATTCTTGTCGTCTTTCCGAGAATTACCTTCAAGTACCTGAGATAAGACATGTTAAAAGAAAAGGTCAGCGATAACGCCGAGTGAATTCATAGAGTTTAATAAATTCCATCAATATAATATCAGTATAAAAGTATTACTGAAAATCATTTTGTACAAATCGTTTTGATAGGCCATGAAATAGCCAAAATCATTTTATACAAATCTTCATCAAAATCATAATATAGGCGTTTGCCTTAAAAATCATTATACGAGCCAATATCGTAAAAACATCATATAATACGTCTTATGACGTTGTATAAAGTCAAATAAAAACCGTTATATGAATGTGGTTATGAAAACCAAACACAAACATAATATCAATAGTATGACCCTGTATTTCTAGTCAGGCAATACATCGTAATTCGGAGCGTCTAGTAGTATTTCGTTAATTTGGATTATTATAAGCCGCATGACATTGTTACCTTACTAAACCAACAACGGGTAGCTAACCCGATACTCAATTTGCCCATCTAAAGTAGTGTGTCGTCACAAAGGTCACGCTATGGAAATCTTCTCATACATAAATTCGCTTACCAATCAATGTGGCACGACGGGGATCAACCGTCAAGGCGCGAACTAGGGTGATCGTCCCCAAATAGTACTATTATATGCACAAGCGTCTACCAAATCCCGGTAGTTCACAATTCATGCTAATGGGACTTTTAGTGACATAACCTAACTTTAATAATCCATTTAATTTCATCTATCGGGCCCTTTAATCATTTATCAGGTCATACAATCGGGTCATTCAATCATTCGGGTCCAAATCAATAAACAAACAATCGGGACAAATGGTGTCCTATTTTATAAAAGCTAACATGTTATCTCCCTCGCGGGTTTATAAAACATTTCATAAAAATATTTAAAAGAGTGCGAGGCTATGAACTCACGTTGATGTGGGAAGGCGGGTTATCGGCAATTCGGACGTACGGTGCGTGCTTCAATCACGGAAACCTAGACAAATAATACTCGTCTTAGACTCATGTCCAATGACTTTATAAAAATAACAATTATGTATACATATGATGATTTTATATATATGATTATCAAGTGGGTTTACATATTCTCATTTTTGTGTTATGTGTCGATAACTTTTTACTAGTTTACTAGTTTTACCTATTTATCTATTTTAAGTCCAATAAGCTTATTATAAGTTCTTTAACTTGTTTTAATCCATTCTATACTTATATTATCAGTATCTATACTTTCCATGTTGGGCCCAAATGGGTTAAGCCCAATAAGTTCTTTTTATAAGTGTTTATCTTATTTAGTCCAATTATTAGTCCAATATGCTTAGTTAGCCCGTTAATGTCCGTATGTCCTATAGTTCGGGTTTTATCGGTTTTTAATTGTTATATATGTTTATATATCAGTATATGAGTTTTATAAAGTTTACATTAGACGGGTCCAACCGTCTAAGTTTTATTTAGCAAAAACGTTAATTTTACGTTAATAGCCGAAAAAGTCGTAAAAATCATGTTTATAGTTTTTATAACTTATAAAACTTAACAAGTTACCATTTTTATAAAATGTCCACTTATTTAACCTTTAATATATTTATATAAATAAAATTCATGAGTTAGTGGGTTTTAACTTTACATTTTATACAATAAAATTTTGAGTGCTTATATAATAGTAATAAATATTAATTCTAAAAATCTGATTTTTATTTTCATGTTCACCAAAACTGCCATATCTAGAGTTCTATATGGAGATAGAAGCTCAAATTTTTATCACATAAACTAAATGATATGTGCTCCATTTAACTCTTCTATAGCTACTGTTGAATCATCTTCTAAGTATTTTCTAAAATTCGTCCAAAACAGTAAACTCAGATTTGTACCCTAAACTTGTTTTGATCATATCTTACTCATTACAATGATTCTATTGCATGGACAACTCTCACATGTGTACAAGACCCATAGCTTACTGTATATTAATTCTACTTCATCATTTTATCAGTTCATGACATGTTTCTTTACTGTTTTATACAGCCAACAAATTTAAACAAGATTTTAACCTTGTTTCTTATAATCTTTCATCTTTTTAAGCATGTTTATCAACACCAAATCCCCACACAATACTTTTATCATCATATAATCATCACATACATATACAATAGGAAATAAAATACATGATTACATAATCAAAATAACAAGAAGATGAGGAGGACAATCTTTATACCACCATGTTGATGTAGGTTATGATTTGGACATAGATTTTGATGGAGAAACTTGTTCATAACCAAGACCATCTTCAAGACCACCAATCTTCATAAACTCCTTGTGGAAAATCAGACCCAAGACACCATGAATACTCCTCCTTGGATGTTATAAGCACCACCAATTAATAGGGTTTCAAGAGGGCTTCCACATATATGTAAATAACATAGGCTTTGTGGTTGAATCAAGATCAAAGGGTGGTGTTTTTGTGTTAAAGTGGACGGCTACAAAGGAGAGTAGAGAGGAAATTGTAGTTGTTTGCATGTAGTGGAAATGAGTTAGTGGTAAGTGAAAAGTGGTTTTGATGTAAGTAGCTTCACTTGTAAGCTTAGCTTACAAGTGTAAGCATAATGCTTATAAGTTGACACCTATTTGGTGTGTTGGTGATGTTAGGCCGCCCCATGTGTAGTGGGGTGGGATAAATTAGTTTGTCCCATCCCACTAATTTACGGGTATTCCTCGGTTCTAGTTTTCTCGATTTGCGTGCCCTCGGGTCGTTTTACGAAAAACGTTTTTATAAATTATGAATCAATGACACAAAACGAATCTAATAAAAATTGTCTCATCAAAAACGGAGTTCGAAAACGTAAATACGTAATCCTAGGGTTTCCGGTTTAGTCGTAAAGGACGTTAAATTAAAATCGTAAGTCCTAATCTCTTCTCGTAAATTTGTGAGTTTATGAACCAACACAAATTTAAAACTCCAAAATAATATTCACGGATAAATTTATTTTCTGAAATGTCGGACTGTCACCAAAGACGGTGTATGTAAACGTAAGCACGTAACGTTGAATCCTCCGGTTTAGACGTAGTCGACGCTACTTCAAGACGTAAATCCAAATTACTTCCCAAAAATAAGTGAGTTCATATTGTAACATTAAAATAATGTTTTCAAATAAATATTGAGAATAAAATATCAACCATAAATTGATGGATTGTCACAGCATTTACCCCTAAACAGGATCTTTGTCCTCAAAGATCATCTTACCTTACTACTCGCTTCTTATAGAGTTAAAGCCATGTGGGTATTTCCTCCACATTCGGTCTTTTCTCATAAGTGTAATTCATTACGATACGCGAGTTTCATCAAACATAACTACGGGAATAAGATCAGGCTTAATGTTGACTTACTTTCTCTATCCATGATGTTCACGGGTTTTTGATGAATGCAACTTTTCGCCGATCTAAGCTCTTCTAAGAATAATCAGATTCTCACTTGATAGATATTCCATCAAGTTCGATATACGAAACATAATTCACGCAGCTCTTGAAGTCCTAGGGTAGATCCAGCTTATATGCCTTTCAAACCAATCTTTTACATCATCTCAATGGTCCCATACAACGGGGACTTATATCCCATGATTTGTCAGATCATTAATTCATTTTTCCAAGGTTAAATTTTTTGGCATAACTTCGCTACCCATCTGGCACTTCAAGATCTACATTTCATATTCACATAACCTCTTGTCCACTACCGGCAGTCAATAATCAGATCCTAATTTCAACAATCATTTCAGATCTCACGGGTCGGGTATTTTGTAGGGTTAGGTTCGCCATCATAGGAAACCTTAAACCTAAAAGACATGTCCAACTCACTATGGGTGTATGTCGGATGTCTCCATCTCAACTCTTGCTTACAGATGCTCTAAGATTTAGATCCTAACAAGATTAGATCTCGATCCTAATACGATAGTTATAAGGATAATCTCTCCAAAGGAAAACGATTATACGGTCTATTACCAAAGGTCATTCATTCAAACATAAAATAGCACGTATATTACTTTGTATCGTTACTTTACCTCGTCCCTTCGATTTGGGGTGGTACATAGTACTCTCATCAAGGTTCGTTCTCATTGATTTCTGAGCAAATCTCTAGAAATTCGATGAGAAGCGAGGATCTTGATAAAGATGTTTGATACAAGCACACTATGTTTACATAACTCTTTTTGCATTTATCATTAACGAGAATGATATTAGCAGATTTGGTCAGTCTGTCGACGATGACCCAAATCGAATCAAATTCAGATGATGACCTTTGCAATAGCAAACGTTTACTAATGTATGAGGCGATGTATGCCCTCATAATTTACCATTAGTACAACTGCTTCAGACAAAGATACTTTTAGTCATAAATGACATAAATAGAATACTTATACTTACAAATTCCAACATAACTCTATCTCAAAATCTCCATATTTAGGCAACCACAAGTGGCCTTTTATACATTTAACGCTATCAGCTTCTCAATTCTAATGGTTCACATTAGCCGCGAACTCCTTTTATTATCTATATTATCCTTTTTACAAACATCGTTTATTTTTATATTGTTTGGCAATTTATTTTGCACCTTCATTATTAAGGAACACGTCCTAATGGATTCTTTATCTTTTCCTGATGATATAATTATCATGTCTGTATTTATTCAAAATTTCTTTCTTTATGTTTTCTAAGTTCTAGTCTCGTCTCCACTATTATTTTTATCCGTTTTACTCAATCCGACGTCTAAAGCGTCGATAATTATTACAACTAATTAAATATTAAATATTCAATTTTTATGAAATGTAAACGTAAATATTTTAAATCTCTTAGTTCGACCAATTATATAAAATGTTTAAAAATAAATTTGAATTTAATTAACAAGATTTTTGTTGATTTACCGAAAATATTTAATAAGATCCGTAAATGTTCGAAAAACCTTTGTTTATATTTTGGTCAAAATTTTCTTAGTTTGAAAAGTAAAAATTATCGTTTCAGGTTTCAAGTCATGGTTTAAATGGTTTCCTCAATCCCTCTTAGGTTATCTTGAGGTATACACAAACATTTACCCCTAAACAGAAGTTTAGTTAAATGGTTTGTGTATAAGGGAATAATCCCTTAAAATCCTTTGTTAAAACATTTGTCAAAACATATTTCCATTTTCTTTTTGGTAAATCCCAAAGCCTTAATGGCTCAAATTTTTGATGAGTCAATATGTTTCATTATCTTATTAATCTCACGGTCAAATAATGTAAAAGATTAAGTCTTAAATCACATGTTAAATATTCAAGATACATGTTTTTATTGTTCGGCCAATTTAGGGAAGTCTATAACTAATTATTAACTCATTCTTATTCTTATGAATTAACAAATAAATTGTCCTTAATGATCACGAGCATGAATTTATCAAATTACAGCCTACACACGTGATTCACCAAATTTATGAATGCTACATGTGTATTAGTCAATCCAAATGACATCACGTGAAACTCATAATGTTCATTACAAGTTCTGGATGTAGTGATTGGAATAGATAATCCCTTTCGCAGATGCGAAGTTGATGATAACCATGCTGAGGATCAAAAAACTTGTAAATGATCGAACAAATCTTCCATTTCGAGTTATGGATATCGTTTTCGATTGTCAATTTACTCAGTTCACAGTAATCTATAAATATAAGGAATGATAACACCATAGCTCTTCATGATGACGAGCTCGGTAGAATAAAATCTTTCTCCGACAACTCTCTCAGTTGTACGGTAATTCCTTCAATTCAGATGGTGCTGACGTACAGTGCACGAGCCACAGGTGCAGCACCGAGAATATAGTCAATACCAAATTCAACTTGCCTTAATGGCGAAAGTCTAGGTAATTCATTAATTAAATACCTCCTAAAGTTTCAGATAACATTAACATCTTTTGATACATTTATTTTAAGTTCTTTCTAAATTATAATATCTATGACAAATTCACAATCATTCATGGTATAATTTTAAGTCTAAATACAGGATATCGTCATCCACCAAGAATTATTTAGATCACTTTTGATAATCAACATCTTATCTTTTAGGGGAATTCTACTCGAGTTCCCATCAATTAAGACAATGTCGTCATGTCATAATCAATCAATCCATTCTACTGGAATTATCAACTTTCCAGTTTCAGTATCATTGATAAGATGTGAACCTCTCAAAAGACTAATAATAACTCATAATCCTTCACAAATTCAAGGATATCAGGAGACATAACTAACCTTAAGAGAGTAAGGTCAACGCATAATCTACGCGAGAGAATTTCAAATTAGATACAGACGAAAACATTTAACGAATATGAATATATCCCATGTTTTCATAATTTGAGTACGCATTCGAAAGCTCCTCGGATCGTTACCCAGGTCATTCAAATGAAATCAAATCAAAAGGAATGATATGAACGTCGATACATCCAGTCGGGTATCAACACTCGGTAATCAGATACTTTTCCTAAGAATCTCACTATGGGAGAATTGGACAAGAAAGAATTGTCAATTGTCAAATAAGATAATTTCCACAGACGAGTAAATTCAACTCAGAAGAATAGATGGTACGGGCACATATGTAGGTGTCCCTAACACTATGTCCCTATTTTCACTTCTTGCAGATCTCATAAAATTTAATCTTTCACAATCTTCAATGAAAATTCAGTGTTTGATAATAATTTTATGGTGACTACTAATCAGTCTTGCATGGTCCATTCCAAATTGTATGTAGGCGCGCAACTATATACAATTTCAAGATTAACGATGCAATACTCAGTTCGTCAAAATTTTATCATCATGTCTATAATAAAAACATTTTCATGCTTAATTCTTAAATAAGAATCAAAAATAAATTTACAAAGATTTTCTTTGTTATGAAAACAATTAAGTTTTCCAAGGTGTTTTATAAACAACTTCATTTCGATAACGATTATTTATAAGTCTCACTTTAGATAATCCATATGGTGATGAAAACCCAATCTTCCTCAAGGGATACTGTTTTAACTTATAAAAACAATGAGTGATCTGCAAAAGAGTGATGAAAGCTTGTTCGCCAAGAACTAACTACAATATGAATAGGAAATGAGCTTTAGCCAAATAATCATGAGGTTCATGATCTCGATGGCACTCAAAAAGAATAATCTACAACGTAACTCAAATCAAGATGAGTACTCGTTCAATGGTTACATCACTAGTGTGAGCATTAGGATGAAGCAAGAAAAGATAGATAACATCGATACATGTAGAATTTAGCAATCAAAGGTAGTCTTTTCATTAATCACAAACAAGTAAAAATTGTACCGTAACACATTACATGTCACTATGTCATACAATTCTCGGAACTCATCCTACCAACTGATATCTTAGTTAAGTTAGGGATTATTTTTAAAAGATACCACAATAAATACTAATCTACAAGAGTCATTAGGTGTTCCACATGTCCCGAAAGATCCATCGGTCCCAATTCAGAAGAAGATTTCTTCAATTTATTTATTGGACACTAGGCATCCTCATTAGTGGAAAATGGCCTAGGAACAACCCTTAAAACGAATCAACAATCATTTAAAACCTTATAATTCAATCACAGAACTTAACGACTTCCTTTTTAACAATCTCATATTCCATACGGGTTAAATTTTACTTTATTCAAGTTTTAACCAATTTATACTCAAGGCAATATCCTATCTCATCTTCCAATACTTTCAATCTTATTCATAAACCTTAATAGGGCAATAAAAGCTCGATATAAATCAATACTTAATTTCCAATCCTATAACTCCTTTGTTAATAATTATCAAATGAGTCACTAGTATGAGATGAATCATACATTCAATTAGACTCCTCGGAAAGGTACTAGTGACATGAGGCTTTTGGGTAATGGTTCCAATGACAGCCTCAAGTGCAACATTCCCCCTTTCGATTTCTATTTAAGAATTGGATGACAACGAATCAGATGACATCTTTCTAGGTGGTATCGTTTTATCAAACTCCACTCTATAAGGAAAGATCGTCATGACATCGATATCAATCTTAATCTTGCCAATTATTTTTCAATATCACAATCAACTAATATCTACCTTTCTACGAATATCAACCATTTGTTGGGATCTTAAATATCCACAACTTGGTTTAGATCTAGAATAGCTAGAATTCCTACGAGAATAGCTTCGATTAATTTACTAGGGTATTTAGGGTTTCTTGTGACAATCTACGTCGTATAAATACCTCGTATAAATATCAAAATAATCATCAAACAATCATGTAATAAAATTACATCATATATATATATATATATATATATATATATATATATATATAGGAGTGGGGTAAAATAAAACAAAATTTAAAATAAAATAAATGAGGTGGAACCACATGCTGCCATGTGTCCCCCTCTTTTTTAAAAAAAAAAATGGTGTTATTTTGTAATTTTAGAAACTTCAGGGGCATTTTTTCAATTTTTACCGAAACTATTTATAGTTCTTTTTCATCTAATTTTTTTAGTTCTTTCTTCTTCTCCGGTTTATCTTAAACTGATAAACCCTAACCACCAATAACCACCAATCGGAACTATCGTCGAGATCACCGTCCCAAACCACCGTAACCAACTTCCGTCATCACCGTAACTGTAACCACCGTATCTCTAACCACTGGTTATTGATTCATTATGTTTACTGAATCTTCGTTCAGTAGTGTTGCGTCGTCATCATCATCATCATCTTCTGGTGTTTTTTGTAAGTTTTTATCATGGCGTTTTTTTAATACTCTTTATATTAGCTGCATTGTAGTTTAGTTACTTTTAAACTCTTTAGTTCGTACCGCATTATATGTATGTTTTACTGAAAGTTTTTATGTTTAAGAAAGTTGCATACAAGGTGTTTGCTAAAATGTCTCAACTAGACTTTACAAATGTGTTTTGGTAAATTATAACTGTAATGTAGTATGATTTTGTCTGATGTACTAGAAAGTGATCAGAGATGCAGTAGGATTGTGTGTGGTAGAGTGGAACATGTACTAAGATGCATTATAGTTATTTCTACTGCATTACAGTTCAAATTTTAATGCACTGTAATGCAGTAGGTCACTTGCATTGTTCTTTCTACTACATTACAGTTTAATTTTAATGCACTGTAATGCAGTAGGTTACTTGCATTGTTCTTTCTACTGCATTATAGTTTAAATTTTAATGCACTGTAATGCAGTAGGTTACTTGCATTGTTCTTTCTACTGCATTACAGTTTAATTTTAATACATTGTAATGCGGTAGGTTACTTCCATTGTTCATATGCATGATTTAATGCATTGTAGTGCAGTAGGTTAATTGCAATGTTCTTTCTACTGCATTACAATTTAATTTTAAGGCATTATAATGGAGTAGGTTACTTACATTCTTCATATGCATGATTTACTGCATTAAAAATTTATTTCTACTACATTAAGGTTTAAATTCGAAACACAGTAGGTTACTCGTGATGTAGTAAAATAACATAGTGATGTAGTAAAATAACGTATTGATGGAGTAGAATCACATATATACAGTAATGGAGTAGATCATAACTACAATGCGGTAGAAACATACATGTGACGCAGTAGGATATAAAGTAATGTAGTAGAACGTAACAGTAATGCAGTAAAAGCTATTTGTACTAATGTAGTAGAACGTAACAGTAATGCAGTAAAAGCTATTTGTAGTGTTTTTATAGTTTTTACTGAAACTTTATTTCTACTACATTATATTTATACTCCGGTGCATATGCTTGAGTAGGATAAAGTTGTATTTGAGCTTTTGTAGAAATTAAGTATTTGTATGTAATATAGAACTGATTTAGTAAAATATAACTGTGACAGAGTAGGATTAACACTATGATTGAGTAGAATTCATATTATGATGGAGTAAACTAATACTATGCATGTGATTTGGTAAAATTAGAACTGTAATGGAGTATGATTATTTTTAATGTGAATATGCTTGAGTAGGTTAAAGTTGTGATTGAGGTTTTGTCGAAATTAAGTAATTGTATGTAATATAGAAGTTATTTGGTAAAATTATAACTGTGATCGAGTAGGATTAACACTATGATTGAGTAGAATTCATATTATGATGGAGTAAACTAATACTATGCATGTGATTTGTTAAATTATAACTGTGATGGAGTAGGATTAACACTATGATTGAGTAGAATTCATATTATGATAGAGTAAACTAATACTATACATGTGATTTGGTAAAATTAGAACTGTAATGGAGTATGATTATTTTTAATGTGAATATGCTTGAGTAGGTTAAAGTTGTGATTGAGGTTTTGTCGAAATTAAGTAATTGTATGTAATATAGAAGTGATTTGGTAAAATTATAACTGTGATGGAGTAGGATTAACACTATGATTGAGTAGAATTCATATTATGATGGAGTAAAACTAATACTATGCATGTGATTTGGTAAATTATAAGTGTAATGGAGTAGAATTAAGACGTTGGAGCACAACTAAATTATAGTTTATGTTCTACTAATTTATAGTTTATGTTCTACTGAACTGGAGTTTACCTTCTACTGAATTACAATTTATGTTCTACTAAATTAATTTTTTTGTTCTACCAAATTATATTTTATCTTCTACTGAATTAAAGTTTATCTGCTACTGAATTCTAGTTTATCTTCTACTGAATTATATCTTATGTTCTACTGAGTTATAGTTTTATATAATCTCTTTTCATCTTGTTTTCTTTTAAACTATAATTCAGTAGAAAATAAATTATAGTGTTATTTCTGCTACATTATAGTGTTATTTCTACCACATTAGAATATTTTTACACTTCATTACACTGTTATTTTTACTGCATTACAGCATTATTACTACTAAATGTTCTAAATACTTTTCAAGGTTTAGACCCAGAGCTGAAGGACTATCGAAGAGAATGGCTTGTTCATATGTGGAGAGAAAGAATGTCACAATTCTAAGACTTTACCAAATTATTACCAACATCAAAGAAATCCAAGAAAAGAAAAAAGATTTGCCAAAGAGAGCTCGTTTAAAAGAATCTACAACACCGAAAATGATGTCTTTTCTACTTTTTTCTTTTATTTTTTACTGTTATTCATTCGGGTAATAGAATTTTAAGTGAGATGTACTAGTTTTAAGATACATTTTAATACATTAACTTTTTAAAACTGAGATGTACTAACTTTATAACTTTAGCGCATTAACAAAATATATTGTGATGCTTAATGTATGATTGCAATGCAGTAGAATATTTGTGTAGTGCAACATAATATAACTATAATGCAGTAGAATGAAAGATATAAATGCAGTGGAATTAAAGACAAAAAATATAGTAGAATATAAAATATGAGTACGAACAAACACTGTCATCATCAAAATGTACAATATTGTGTAGACATTAAGTATTCCAAAGTGTTACATCTAATAAAATTTAAACATTGTTTTCAAATGATCCACGAGTATCCTCCAATAATCTTTGTTACGCGTTCAATGTATCTTTGTACCGCACCGTTTTTGAATAGGAGTGTATCATTTGGTATTAGAGGATGCAATCTAGTATTTGTGGCTTGTTAAATGCACCTTGCTTTGTCACCTGCATTTTTCCCTATGTAACAACAGTTCAAATATTTATTCATGAGAATACCAAAATATATTATGTGATAGATTAGAATCTAAACTATCATGCAGTATAAGATGGTAAATATTAATTTGTAATGCATTAAAAACAATAAATATAAAACCTACTGTGTTTCAGTTCTAATACATCACACACAATCCTACTACATTCAGTTCACATTTTAGTACATCACACACAATCCTACTGCATTTCAGTTCAAGTTCTAGTTCATTACTCAATGTAGTGGTTTTTGTCCTGTTTGTAGTAGTTTCAATGCATTAATTCATGCATATGAAGAATGTACGTAACCTACTTCATTACAATGCATTAAAATTAAACTGTAATGTAGTAGAAATAAAGCTGCAATATAGTAAATCATGCATATGAACAACACGAGTAACCTACTGCATTAAATGCATTAGAACTTAAACCTTAATGTAGTAGAAATAAGTTTTTAATACAGTAAATCATGCATATGAAGAATGTACGTAAACCTACTTCATTACAATGCATTAAAATTAAACTGTAATGTAGTAGAAACAAAGCTGCAATGTAGTAAATCATGCATATGAACAACACGAGTAACCTACTCATTAAATGCATTAGAATTTAAACCTTAATGTAGTAGAAATAAAGTTTTAATACATTAAATCATGCATATGAAGAATGTACGTAACCTACTTCATTACAATGCATTAAAATTAAACTGTAATGTAGTAGAAATAAAGCTGCAATGTAGTAAATCAATTATATGAACAACACGAGTAACCTACTGCATTAAATGCATTAGAATTTGAACCTTAATGTAGTAGAAATAAAGTTTTAATGCATTAAATCATGCATATGAAGAATGTATGTAACCTACTTCATTACAATGCATTAAAATTAAACTGTAATGTAGTAGAAATAAAGCTGCAATGTAGTAAATCATGCATATGAACAACACGAGTAACCTACTGCATTAAATGCATTAGAATTTAAACCTTAATGTATTAGAAATAAAGTTTTAATGCATATGAAGAATGTACGTAACCTACTTCATTACAATGCAACTAATTAAACTGTAATGTAGTAGAAAGAAAAATGCAAGTATCATAATATATTACAGTGCATTAAAATTAAACAGTAATGTAGTAGAAAGAACAATGCAAGTGACCTACTGCATTACAGTGCATTAAAATTTAACTATAATGCAGTAGAATAAAATTTGCTTATTATTATTAAAATTTTACCAAATCACATGCATAGTATTAGTTTTACTCCATCATAGTATTAATTTTACTCAATCATAGTGTAAATCCTACTCCATCACAGTTATAATTTTACCAAATAACTTCTATATTACATACAAATACTTAATTTCGACAAAACCTCAAAATACAACTTATCCTACTCAAGCATATGCACCAGAGTATAAATATAATGTAGTAGAAATAAAGTTGTGATTCAGTAAAAACTCTAAAAACACTACAAATAGCTTTTACTACATTACTGTTACGCTCTACTACATTACTTTATATCCTACTGCGTCACATGTATGATTCTACCGAATTGCAGTTACGATCTACTCCATTACTGTATATCTTACTGCATCACATTGTGAATTAAGTTTATCACAGTTATAAAGTCTAGTTTAGACATTTTATCAAACACTTTGTATACAACTTTCACATTTTCTATATTTGTTTACAGATCTAAGAACATGTATGTATTAAAAAAAACAAGATATAATGTGCGAACCAGTAGGAGAAAGCGGCGGCGATAGTCCTATAAATGTGCGAACCATCTCGATGCGAGATGATTCAGTAGGTTTGATTTGATGGATTCGAGAGGATTTGGTGTACTGTGTGTTTTGATCGGTTTTTAGTCTGTGAAGTGTGTGTTTTTTGATCGGGCCTGTTTTAATTTTCATAATTTTCAACAATTACCCTTAAAGTTTGAGAATTTACAAAAAAGACACCATTTTTTTTTATCAAATTAGGTGATTTTGATCCAAGGGTTGAGATTTCACCTCATTTATTTTATTATAAGTTTTGTTTTAGAATAACCCCACTCTATATATATATATATATATATATATATATATATATATATATATATATAATCCAAGTTATATATATATATATTAAAATAACACTTCTCAGTCTGGCCTTGTCGGTAACTCGGGAATTCTTCGGCACCGTTATAGTCAAAAGATTTTGGAATGTTTTCTTCAAAACCTTGGTTTTAAAAATCTTTTGTTCTCTATAACGAGAGCGCTGGTACCAAACTGTAACACCCCCAAACTTATACAACTCAATACAGCGGAAGACTAGTTGGTGTTACGGGATAGCACATTACTCACATCATAGACAACGCATAAAAATCGCGTCGTTTATTAATTAAGCATTTCCATTCATAAGTATCAAAGTTACATCGATCCCAAGTCATTACATTTCATACAAAGTTTTACAAAATATTTGAATGGAAAATATTGTTTTAGTGCGGGCTATAAATTCTTGTCGTCTTCCCGAGAATTACCTTCAAGTACCTGAGATAAGACATGTTAAAAGAAAAGGTCAGCGATAACGCCGAGTGAATTCATAGAGTTTAATAAATTCCATCAATATAATATCAGTATAAAAGTATTACTGAAAATCATTTTGTACAAATCGTTTTGATAGGCCATGAAATAGCCAAAATCATTTTATACAAATCTTCATCAAAATCATAATATAGGCGTTTGTCTTAAAAATCATTATACGAGCCAATATCGTAAAAACATCATACAATACGTCTTATGACGTTGTATAAAGTCAAATAAAAACCGTTATATGAATGTGGTTATGAAAACCAAACACGAACATAATATCAATAGTATGACCCTGTATTGCTAGTCAGGCAATACATCGTAATTCGGAGCGTCTAGTAGTATTTCGTTAATTTGGATTATTATAAGCCGCATGACATTGTTACCTTACTAAACCAACAACGGGTAGCTAACCCGATACTCAATTTGCCCATCTAAAGTAGCGTGTCGTCACAAAGGTCACGCTATAGAAATCTTCTCATACATAAATTCGCTTACCAATCAATGTGGCACGACGGGGATCAACCGTCAAGGCGCGAACTGGGGTGATCGTCCCCAAATAGTACTATTATATGCACAAGCGTCTACCAAATCCCGGTAGTTCACAATTCATGCTAATGGGACTTTTAGTGACATAACCTAACTTTAATAATCCATTTAATTTCATCTATCGGGTCCTTTAATCATTTATCAGGTCATACAATCGGGTCATTCAATCATTCGGGTCCAAATCAATAAACAAACAATCGGGACAAATGGTGTCCTATTTTATAAAATCTAACATGTTATATCCCTCGCGGGTTTATAAAACATTTCATAAAAACATTTAAAAGAGTGCGAGGCTATGAACTCACGTTGATGTGGGAAGGCGGGTTATCGGCAATTCGGACGTACGGTGCGTGCTTCAATCACGGAAACCTAGACAAATAATACTCGTCTTAGACTCATGTCCAATGACTTTATAAAAATAACAATTATGTATACATATGATGATTTTATATATATGATGATCAAGTGGGTTTACATATTCTCATTTTTGTGTTATGTGTCGATAACTTTTTACTAGTTTACTAGTTTTACCTATTTATCTATTTTAAGTCCAATAAGCTTATTATAAGTTCTTTAACTTGTTTTAATCCATTCTATGCTTATATTATCAGTATCTATACTTTCCATGTTGGGCCCAAATGGGTTAAGCCCAATAAGTTCTTTTTATAAGTGTTTATCTTATTTAGTCCAATTATTAGTCCAATATGCTTAGTTAGCCCGTTAATGTCCGTATGTCCTATAGTTCGGGTTTTATCGGTTTTTACTTGTTATATATGTTTATATATCAGTATATGAGTTTTATAAAGTTTACATTAGACGGGTCCAACCGTCTAAGTTTTATTTAGCAAAAACGTTAATTTTACGGTAATAGCCGAAAAAGTCGTAAAAATCATGTTTATAGTTTTTATAACTTATAAAACTTAACAAGTTACCATTTTTATAAAATGTCCACTTACTTAACCTTTAACATATTTATATAAATAAAATTCATGAGTTAGTGGGTTTTAACTTTACATTTTATACAATAAAATTTTGAGTGCTTATATAATAGTAATAAACATTAATTCTAAAAATCAGATTTTTATTTTCATGTTCACCAAAACTGCCATATCTAGAGTTCTATATGGAGATAGAAGCTCAAATTTTTATCACATAAACTAAATGATATGTGCTCCATTTAACTCTTCTATAGCTACTGTTGAATCATCTTCTAAGTATTTTCTAAAATTCGTCCAAAACAGTAAACTCAGATTTGTACCCTAAACTTGTTTTGATCATATCTTACTCATTACAATGATTCCATTGCATGGCCAACTCTCACATGTGTACAATACCCATAGCTTACTGTATATTAGTTCTACTTCATCATTTTATCAGTTCATGACATGTTTCTTTACTATTTTATACAGCCAACAAATTTAAACAAGATTTTAACCTTGTTTCTTATAGTCTTTCATCTTTTTAAGCATGTTTATCAACACCAAATCCCCACACAATACTTTTAACATCATATAATCATCATATACATATACAATAGAAAATAAAATATATGATTACATAATCAAAATAACAAGAAGATGAGGAGGACAATCTTTATACCACCATGTTGATGTAGGTTATGATTTGGACATGGATTTTGATGGAGAAACTTGTGCATAACCAAGACCATCTTCAAGACCACCAATCTTCATAAACTCCTTGTGGAAAATCAGCCCCAAGACACCATGAATACTCCTCCTTGGATGTTATAAGCACCACCAATCAATAGGGTTTCAAGAGGGCTTCAACATATATGTAAATAACATAGGCTTTGTGGTTGAATCAAGATCAAAGGGTGGTGTTTTTGTGTTAAAGTGGACGGCTACAAAGGAGAGTAGAGAGGAAATTGTAGTTGTTTGCATGTAGTGGAAATGAGTTAGTGGTAAGTGAAAAGTGGTTTTGATGTAAGTAGCTTCACTTGTAAGCTTAGCTTACAAGTGTAAGCATAATGCTTATAAATTGACACCTATTTGGTGTGTTGGTGATGTTAGGCCGCCCCATGTGTAGTGGGGTGGGATAAATTAGTTTGTCCTATCCCACTAATTTACGGGTATTCCTCGGTTCTAGTTTTCTCGATTTGCGTGCCCTCGGGTCGTTTTACGAAAAACGTTTTTATAAATTATGAATCAACGACACAAAACGAATCTAATAAAAATTGTCTCATCAAAAACGGAGTTCGAAAACGTAAATACGTAATCCTAGGGTTTCCGGTTTAGTCGTAAAGGACGTTAAATTAAAATCGTAAGTCCTAATCTCTTCTCGTAAATTTGTGAGTTTATGAACCAACACAAATTTAAAACTCCAAAATAATATTCACGGATAAATTTATTTTCTGAAATGTCGGACTGTCACCAAAGACGGTGTATGTAAACGTAAGCACGTAACGTTGAATCCTCCGGTTTAGACGTAGTCGACGCTACTTCAAGACGTAAATCCAAATTACTTCCCAAAAATAAGTGAGTTCATATTGTAACATTAAAATAATGTTTTCAAATAAATATTGAGAATAAAATATCAACCATAAATTGATGGATTATCACAATTTTTGGATCTTGATTTGAAAATTTTAAATGAGCAGTTTAATAAAATAAGAGTTTTACTAATCAAACCTCTCTGATAACACTTGTTGGTCCCTTGTAATTCGTTATTACTTATCAACCTTAAGTAATAACTCTTTACCAAGACTCAAGTGTGTTGTTTTAACAATTGATAAGAACTTAGAATAATTAAAACAACAATACCAATAACTTTTCAACGTATAAAATTTTATTAGAATCAAATAAAGAATCTATAACTCACTTTGTTTGTGGAAGAACAAAGTGGTTGAATGACAATGGGTGATGATCTCCTCTACTTAGACTTCTAACCAAAGTTAAATGTCTAAGCTCTAAACTAAACGTTCATATGCTTCTTGGCTATATGGTTTAGTTGGTATTGAGAGAGAAAGGTTTTCCAGAGCTTCTACTCTTGTATTGGTTAACCTTTTCCCTCTCAATGTACACTCCTTATATAGGCAGTGTAAAACTAAGGTTTGCATTTTGCATGTTTCTATGCATGGGTTTATCCAGTGGGTGGTTGATGCCCATGCTGGATAAACAGTACAAAGTACATAATAAACTATTCTAGAAAAGATAAAGGTTGTACTTATAGCTAACTATACAAGCAACCAACTTTGAATTAAAGTTATCTTTTCCCGCCTAATGCGAACCATCAGAATACTAAAGAGTCTTCAATATTCTAGAGAAGATCGACATCATTCAGTTTAGTATTGTCAAACCAAACTGAACTGAAAGCTCTTCTTCAGTACTTGTTCTTCAGCAACTAGACTGCCTAGTATTTGAAGCAAAGACTCCTTTGTCTTCTAAGTTAACTAGAAGAGGAAAGCTGAACGTCCTTCAGCAACATAGACTTCAGTAGAAACTTTGTTCCTCTGGTCATCCTTCAGCAGACTGGCCTTACTGCTGAGCATGAAACACATAGGGGGATTTTATATTCAAATCCTAGAGTTGCTTCAGGGTCAGTAAATACTAACCCAACAGATTGTTGGTCATGTAAAACCCGCATTAAAATACCATGAACAGTACACATGAACAGTACACACATGAAAATACGGTAAAATTAAAACTTTCCATTTATAATATAATTCACGTGTCATGGTATTAAATAACATGTAGTTACGTAAATATTATAAATGTGTTAAGTACACGACATATAAAAATCACGACATTAAAACATAAACAATCACGTAATTATTTGAACACAGAAAAGCTACGGGTTTCCCCGTGGACACCTTATAGGCCGCGGCTACACAAGGAACAAAGGAGAAAATGGGTTTTGGCCCATGACCCAACCAAATAAAGTAAAACTCCAGGGAAACATATCATAATTTTAGGTTTAACAAAAATCTCTCTTGCCTCCTTTTGTGTCTACTGCCGCCGGCCACCATAAACCACAAGAACAAACCGGACGATTTTATTGGTTGATTAATCGTGTGTACGTGATCGTGTTCTTAACCTTTTCCTTTTCACATGTTCGGTAAATCAATCACCCTTTTCTTTTATTTAATTCTTATGGAATTCATGTCTTATTTAATTAATCATTAAAAACAAGTAATAAGAACACATGGGGATTAATTAAATCATGATTAAAAGGGTGTTTGTGTTTGTTTGTTCCGGCAGAGACACCACCGAGAGCCAAGAGGCTCTCGGCTTGCGTTCAACACCACCACCGAGACCCACAAGGGGCTCGGATTGGTTGGGTTTGGCTCGGACGACACATGGAAACCCCGACCGCATGTCGGGGGTGTGATTTTGGTTTGGACCGAGAGCCAAACGAGACCTTAGGATCTCGGTGGGGTTTCTTTGGGCTAACAGTGTGAACCGAACAAAAACAGGGGGAACCGGTCCACTACCGATGGGAACCGGTGTGAACCGGGCTCGGTGGGCAACCGTGGCTCGGCAGTGGGAACCGCAAGCCACCAGTGGCAACTGGCTAGCCGGTCTAGCCGTACTGGTAGGGCTGTATGGCTCGGCTTATATGTAAACCGGGTTTCGGGCTCGGGTTAATTTTTAAAACAAGGGTTCGGGTCTCGGGTTAAATATTAAAATCAGAAAAACATGTTAATTAAATTAACTAATAGACTCTTTAATTTAATTAATTTCATGACTTAGATTTAATATTATATTAATATTACATGTATAACCTAAAGTATTTAACTTAGCTTAATTTAATTAAAACATGTATTATTAATTAAATTCTATATAACGTATAGTTTAATTAATTAACCGTTATTTAATTAATAAGATATAACCATGACTTGTATTATACTATTTAAACTTTATTTATTATTTATAATCCAACTTATTTCTAATTATGGAAACTTACTATTTTTTTGGAAACTTTCTATTTTTATAAACTTACTATTTATGGAAACCTGCTATTTTTAGAAAGTTACTTAGTATTACAATACAAGTATTATAATACACTAATACATGAATAATACATAGTAGAACATCAGAATAATTACAGTTAACACGGTAAACAATAAAACATGACTGAATACGTATAACAAGCTAATAACACACATAACCAGTAAAACACATGTAATTCAGACAACTCATACACGTCCATATTTCTTATGTAGTGTTATCCGTCGAGTCAGATTAGTCTTCTTCGTTTTCCTTAGCTTCTACTAGACATAAGGTACGAATTTCCCGTCCTCCAGTAAGGACAATCTCTTCCTTCATTAAGATTTCCCGTATGCAACCAACTGTTTTCCCCAATAGTTTCATATTAAATGCTTATGTTTATTAGTTACCTTAGCCATATACATGCATGACCAGTTTCACCTAGTTATGGAGGTACCATAACCATAACACTAGAGGCACTAGTGTTATGACTTCACCACAGCGGAGTGATAGCTCGTGGCGTCCCTTTTAAGTTATTTTCCATTATATTTATTATATTATCATGTGGGACGTATGGGTGCATCCTAGTTACATGTTTCAGTCAGGATTTCATGGTGAATATGGTATGTGCCTTGCATCCTTCACAAGGAGCTGATCCCTCCTACCCACTTACCAATTAATTAGAGGCATCCCCTCTAATTTGCATGACGAGGTCACCCCTCCAAGTATTCATGCACGTTGTTGACCTCATGACCTATATTGGCTTTTGGTACATTAACTAATACAGATTTTCATAAGTAACATAAGCTATGTTTTTAGAACTAAAACCAATTAACATGACAGACAACTAGGTTTTCCAGGACTTATTCATTCCGCTGTTATTCATGATTTATACTCTTTATATGCTTTCATATTCTTTGTCTTCCATGCTTTATTGTATATCCGTGCACTGAGCGTTATGCTCCGTCGTCTACTTTTCCATGTTCCCAAATGGCAGGTACCTAAGGACGCAAGTAGGAACTCCAGAGTATGTGCATTCGGATTGGAATCTATCCGGCCTCTTTTACCTTATGAATTTATTCCTACTTTATCATACTTACTTCTTTTGGACGTTGTTTAGTCCTTTCCATTTACAGTACTTAATATTGCTTGTGTGTGAGTTACTAGACTACCGATGTTTGATTCCGATATTTCTATTTATGGTCATGAATGTTTAGACATTTACCTTGCATGCTTTGATGACACGCCATAATTTACTTTAGCATCCTATCCTAATAAATGGGGTGTTACAATTATGGTATCAGAGCCAAGGTTTCGGCCTGTAGCTCTGTAAAACATGACTTGTGACTTACGGGTAGTCACCGGTGTCTTCCTAGAACTAACAGTTGGTTTTCATGCATTCATTCATTTTCATTTAATTCATGCATTCATATCATTTTAGCAGGTTTATGACTAAGTAATGGTTGGTAAAAGACTGACCCTATTTAGTCGCATGTGCTTTTATCTCAACTTTTAACTTTGGGACCGACCCATCAGCGTCCCCGTGCCATGTCTTTTGTTTTGAGTGAACTGACCATAGGCGTTCACTCCCGTTCATATAAAAGTCTTATAAACTGCATCATGCATTTTACATTGTTTCATGCATTATAAACTGCTTCATTGATTTATACATTGTTCATGCATTTTTATGTTTATCTCATTTCAGATTTATGATTTATGTTGCATTTTGTTGTTTTAAACTGTGAGATGGTGAACTCATGCAATACTCCAAATTTGGCAGCAGCTGTCAATGCAGCTCTACAAGCCCTCCTTCCCCAACTTCGCAATGAAATCAGAGACGAAGTTCATGCGGAATTCTAGGCTCATGGCAATCAGAACAACAAAAACAATCCTCCACCTGTTACTCTTATGACTTGGTTGGAGAGATTCAACAAACAGCGACCCCGTTCGTTTGAGCAGAGTAACAGCCCCAACGAGGCTGAAGCTTGGATTTCTCACATCAAGAAGATTTTCGATGCAATGGGTTGTGACGGTGTTTTCAAGGCAAGACTGGCTTGCTATAAGTTTGAAGGTGATGTGTTGTAGTGGTGGAAATCGGTCAAGTAGTCCAACGGTGGTGATAATTGGGTTGCACAGCTGACATGGGACCGGTTTAAGGAGCTCTTCCTTAATCAGTACTTTCCACATGCTGAGCAACAGAAGCTTAAGAGGGACTACCACAACATTTGACAGGTTGCTGGTGAAAACAACAACGAATTCATGCAAAGGTTTCTCCGTTTGGTAGGATTTCTGGTCTATCCGCAGGAACTGCTGCGGAGCAGGCTGAGAAGTTTTGTTGGGCACTTCGAACTTCGGTCGCCAACAACTTGGTATGTGCTACCTTCACTCAAGTGGCACAGGTGGCCGATGCAGCCCGTAAGCTCGAGATGCTTCAGGAGCGAGAGGAGTTTGGTGATGACAGAGCAGTGAAGAGGTATCTTCGATCACCAATTGTAAACAATTCATTCCATCAGTAATTTTCATTCATATAATCCTCTGTTCAACGTTATACTCCAGGCAGAAGACTGACGACCGTAAACCTGCGGCCGCTCAGCATCAAGCATCTAAGGGAAACGGTCAGACTAACGACCGTTCTGGTTCTGAGAGGCATGGCGGTAACGATAGTTACTGTAACAACGCTAACAAATCGAACAACAGCAGGTCCCTACATTAACCTTCTTTCATGATAAACTATCTTATGTTATGGTATCCTGACACTCCAATAATTGATAATTCAAGAACAATGGTAACGGCAGGGATCAGGACCGTAGGGGTTGACAGTCTAACCGTTCTACCTCATCTGGTAAATTTTACACCTTCTATGTAATCATGTTTATGTTCCACGATCATGTCTCATGCATGTAATCCTTAAACATGCTCTCAGCTAACTAGGACGTCTGCTGGAGGATTTACGCATCCTGTCTGTCCTACTTGTTCGCGCATACACTCTGGTATTTGTCACCGAGGTACTGGTGGTTGTTTCAAATTTGGCCAACAAGGCCATCAACAGAAGGACTGTCGCCAAGGTGAGATATAAGGCACCTCTGGGCACGCCGACACCAAGCCACCTCCTACTTCTGATCGTGTGTTTACTACTACTAGAGACCAAGCGAATAAGACTTCAGGTACCATCAACGGAAATCTCTTTATGAATGGTTTGGCAGCATGTGTTCTGTTTGATACTAGAGCGATGCATTTAGTCGTATCCACTACTTTTGATGTATGTGTTAGGATTTACCCGATGCCATTAGATAATGCCTTATGCATTTCCATGCCACTTAGGGACTCTGTACGAATCACTCAGGTGTACAAAGATCTTCCCCTAGAATTTGATGATTAGATCCGCAGAGTTGACGCACTTCCTTTGGACATGTGCGATTTTGACTTGATTTTGGGCATGGACTGGTTATCCAAACACCAGGCTACGATTGACTGCCACACATATCGGGTTATCTTTAGTGATGTTAAATCTCCAGAGTACATACACCATGGTTTTCTGCCAGGAGGTCAATACAAATTATTTCATCCATGGAGGCGCGTGCATTGCTATCACACCGCTGTCAGGGCTTCATAGCCAATATTCATGACATTACTGCCGAGTCTCCGTCGATCCAAGATCAGCCTATTGTGTCAGAGTTTCCTGACGAATTTCCAGATGAACTTCCGGGCATACCACCTATTCGTGAAGTCGAGTTTGGAATCGAGCTCATACCAGGTGCATAGCCGATTTCCAAAGCTCCTTACCGTATGGCTCCTATGGAGCTTAAGGAACTAAAAGATCAGTTGCAGGAACTTCTGGAACGAGGTTTCATCCGTCCCAGTGCATCGCCATAGGGTGCACCGGTACTGTTCGTGAAGAAGAAAGACGGTAGCATGCGTTTATGTATAGACTATCGTGAGCTGAACAAGATCACGATCAGGAATCGTTACTCTTTGCCACGTATAGATGACCTGTTCGATCAACTTCAGGGCACCAAGCATTTCTCGAAGATCGATCTGAGGTCCGGCTACCATCAGTTACGAGTTAAAGAGCAGGACATCTCCAAGACTGCTTTCCGTACACGTTATGGGCACTACGAGTTCGTAGTCATGCCATTCAGACTCACTAATGCTACAGCTGTCTTCATAGATCTGATGAACCGTGTCTTCCATGAGTTTCTGGACAAGTTCGTTATCTAAGTATGAGTTCTGGTTAAACAAGGTGGCATTTTTGGGCCATATTGTATCCGTAGAGGGGATCACCATGGATCCTACAAAGGTTGAAGCTATCACTAAATGGTCGAGACCTACATCTGTAACTAAATTTAGAAGTTTTCTGGGTTTAGCTAGCTACTACCACAGGTTTGTAGAGAACTTTTCATGGTTAGCCTTACCTTTGACTAAGCTAATGAGTAAAGGAGAGAAATTCGTCTGGACGGAAGAGCGAGAGAAGAGCTTTGAAGATCTGAAGCAGAAGTTAGTGACTGCACCTATTGTTACTCTCCCATCTGGCTCAGGTGGATTTCAGATATATAGTGACGCTTTAGTAAAGGGTTTAGGCTGCGTTCTCATGCAACATGGGAAGGTTATTGCATACGCATCACGACAGCTAAAACCTCATGAAGAAAACTATCCTATTCACGATTTAGAGCTTGCAACAGTTGTTTTTGCGTTAAAGATCTGGAGGCATTATTTGTATGGTGAATCATGTGACATATTCACCGACCACAAGAGTCTCAAGTACATCTTCACCCAGAAGGAACTAAACTTGAGACAGGGGATATGGTTAGAGCTATTAAAGGACTATGACACCAACATTCATTACCACCCTGGTAAGGCGAATGTGGTGGCAGATGCTCTAAGCAGAAGGTCGGGTATGATTGCTGTCATTTGGATTATAAAGGAGATCATTCGTGACCTAGAGATGACTGATATTGAGTTTTGTGTACGAGGACAGCACGGTTACTGGGCTAATATTAGAGTGGAACCAAACTTACATTCTAGGATCAAGGAAGCTCAGAAGGACGATGGTGAGATTTGGGCTATCATTCAGAACCTTGATCAGCAAACGGAGTTTCGTGTTGACGACGACGGTATCTTATGGCAGGGCACTAGACTAGTAGTTCCTGATGACTCTACACTCAAGGAAGCCGTGTTGACTGAAGATCACAGTTCTCCATTTACCATATATCCTGGTTCTACCAAGATGTACCAAGACATTAAGCAACACTTTTGGTGGAGTGGTATGAAGCATGATGTTGCCACCTTCGTTTCTAAATGTATGATCTGCCAACAGGTGAAGATCGAACACCAGCGAGCTATTGGTTTACTACAGCCGTTAGACATTCCAGCGTGGAAGTGGGACAAAATCTCCATGAATTTTGTTATTGGTCTTCCTGTTACTTAGAAGAAGAACGACGCTATCTGGGTTATTGTGGATAGGTTGACTAAATCTGCTAATTTCTTGCCGATTTGCAAGGAACATCTGGTCAGCAAATTAGCAGACATTTTCCAGAAGGAGATCATGAGACTACATGGTACTACATCAGAAATCATCTCTGACAGAGATCCCTGGTTCACATCACGTTTCTGGCAGAGTCTGTAGAAAGCTTGGGGCACCAGACTTAAGCTCAACACTGCCTTTCATCCTCAGACCGATGGACAGTCGGAACGTACCATTCAGACATTGGAGGACATGCTGCGATCATGTGCTCGAGAGTGGTCAGGAAGCTGGGACGATTATATATTCCTAGTAGAATTCGTATACAAAAACAGCTGGCACGCTAGCATCAAGTGTGCTCCCTTTGAGATGTTGTATGGCAGAAAGTGTCGCGCCCCAATCTGCTGGGATCAGGTGGGCGAACGACTGCTCGAGGGTCCAGAGATGATGAAGTGACCAATGAGAAGGTCGCTGTCGCCAAGGCGAAGATTCAGGAAGCTCGTGCTCGTCAGAAGAGCTATGCTGATAAACGTCGTAGAGATGTGTCTTTCAACGTAGGTGATCACGTTTTCCTCAAGGTATCACTTGCACGAGGAGTTAAATGTTTTGGAATCAGAGGGAAGCTCAGTCCTCGCTTTATCGGACCGTTCGACATCATAGAACGCGTTGGTGAAGTGTCATACCGTTTAGCGTTACCGCCTCAGCTATCACACGTTCACAACGTGTTCCATGTGTCCTTACTCAGAGGATACAACTATCATCCAGTTCATGTTGTCCAGTATCCAGTAGATCAGATTCGAGAGGATCTTTCTTATGTCAAAGAACCCAAGAGAGTTCTCGAGCGTCAAGATCGTGTCATGCGGAGGAAGACGACCCCTTTGTTCAAAATCCTCTGGAGGGATCATCCTGAGCGGGAAGCCACTTGGGATACGGAGGAGTCTATACGGACTTCTTACCCTCATTTCCAGTTCTGATTCGGGTATGTTTTTCTTTCAGTTTACATTTCTCCGATTCGAGGATGAATTGTTCTTTTAGAGGGGAAGAGTTGTAAAACCCGCATTAAAATACCATGAACAGTACACACATGAAAATACGGTAAAATTAAAACTTTCCATTTATAATATAATTCACGTGTCACGGTATTAAATAACATGTAGTTACGTAAATATTATAAATGTGTTAAGTACACGACATATAAAAATCACGACATTAAAACATAAACGATCACGTAATTATTTGAACACATAAAAGCTACGGGTTCCCCCGTGGACACCTTATAGGCTGCGGCTACACAAGGAACAAAGGAGAAAATGGGCTTTGGCCCATGACCCAACCAAATACATGTTAAGTAAAACTCCAGGGAAACATATCATAATTTTAGGTTTAACAAAAAGCTCTCTTGCCTCCTTTTGTGTCTATTGCCACCGGCCACCATAAACCACAAGAACAAACCGAACAATTTTCTTGGTTGATTAATCGTGTGTACGTGATCGTGTTCTTAACCTTTTCCTTTTCACGTGTTCGGTAAATCAATCACCCTTTTCTTTTATTTAATTCTTATGGAATTCATGTCTTATTTAATTAATCATTAAAATCAAGTAATAAGAACACATGGGGATTAATTAAATCATATGATTAAAGGGGTGTTTGTGTTTGTTTGTTCCGGCCAAGACACCACCGAGAGCCAAGAAGCTCCCGGCTTGCGTTCAACACCACCACCGAGACCCACAAGGGGCTCGACTTGGTTGGGTTTGGCTCGGACGACACATGGAAACCCCGACCGCATGTCGGGGGTATGGTTTTGGTTTGGACCGAGAGCCAACCGAGACCTTAGGGTCTCGGTGGGGCTTCTTTGGGCTAATAGTGGGAACTGAACAAAAACAGGGGGAACCGGTCCACTACGGGTGGGAACCGGTGTGAACTAGGCTCGGTGGGCAACCGTGGCTCGGCAGTGTGAACCACAAGCCACCAGTGGCAACCGGCTAGCCGGTCTAGCTACTGGTAGGGCTGTTTGTCTCGGCTTATATGTAAACCAGGTTTCGGGCGCGGGTTAATTTTTAAAACACGGGTTCGGGTCTCGGGTTAAATATTAAAATCAGAAAAACATGTTAATTAAATTAGCTACTAGACTCTTTAATTTAATTAATTTCATTACTTAGGTTTAATATTAAATTAATATTACATGTATAACCTAAAGTATTTAACTTAGCTTAATTTAATTAAAACATGTATTTTTAATTAAATTCCATATAACGTATAGTTTAATTAATTAACCAGTTATTTAATTAATAAGCTATAACTATGAATTGTATTATACTATTTAAACTTTATTTATTATTTATAATCCAGCTTATTTCTAATTATGGAAACTTACTATTTGTTTGGAAACTTTCTATTTTTAGAAACTTACTATTTATGGAAACCTGCTATTTTTAGAAAGTTACTTAGTATTACAATACAAGTATTATAATACACTAATACATGAATAATACACAGTAGAACATCAGAATAATTACAGTTAACACGGTAAACAGTAAAACATGACAGAATATGTATAACAAGCTAATAACACACAAAACCAGTAAAACACATGTAATTCAGACAACTCATACACGTCCATATTTCTTATGTAGTGTTATCCGTCGAGGAGGATTAGTCTTCATCGTTTTCCTTAGCTTCTACTGGACATAAGGTACGGATTTCCCGTCCTTCAGTAAGGACAATCTCTTCCTTCATTAGGATTTCCCGTATGAAGCCAATTGTTTTCCCAGTAGTTATAGATTAAATGCTTATGTTTATTAGTTACCTTAGCTATATACATACATGACCAGTTTCACCTAGTTATGGAGGTACCATAACCATAACACTAGAGGCACTAGTGTTATGACTTCACCCCGGCGGAGTGATAGCTCGTGGCGTCCCTTTTAAGTCATTTGGCCATTATATTTATTAAATTATCATGTGGGGCGTATGGGTGCATTCTAGTTACATGTTTCAGTCAGGATTTCATGGTGAATGTGGTGTGTGCCTTGCATCCTTCACAAGGAGCTGATCCCTCCTACCCATTTACCAATTAATTAGAGGCATCCCCTCTAATTTGCATGACGAGGTCACCCCTCAAAGTATTCATGCACGTTGTTGACCTCGTGACCTATATTTGCTTTTGGTACATTAACTAATACAGATTTTCATAAGTAACATAAGCTATGTGTTAATGCAATAATGACTAAAAACGTTACTTGCATTTTTCGGTCTCGCTTAGTTTTGATTACGACAATATGTAAAAACAAGCATTTACGAAAACAACGAAAAACGAATTCTTGAGTTCAAGTATTTTTCATTTTACCCATTTTCACTTAACGTATGGATAAACAAGTACTAACCTTAATCAAGTGATCAAGTGATTTAATCTTTTCTTAAAACTCCCTTTTTATTAAATGTGACAAGTTTTTATTAAACTTTATTTTTAAGAAAATGTTTTATTAAATTAATTATTTGAAATTTGAAAATGGCATATTCTTATTCTGTTAAGAATATCCTTTCAGGATATTTTTTATACCCAGATAAGACCTCCACCACTAAAGGACAAAAAGGAGCAGAGTCTAGTCCGGCGGTACCTTAGCGCCTAGGCGGTACCTTATCGATAAGGTACCGCGGGCATAGATAAGGTACCGCGGGCAGATATAGCCGTTGGCTCCTTTGTCCTTTAAATAGTGGCCATTCTCAGCTTTTCACCTCACCTCTTTTGCACATTTATTTCCAGATTCAAACCCCTTCTTTAATCACTCAAATCTTTGATCATTTGTTTGATTATTACTTGTTTAAGAAGTGAATCTTGTTCTTCCATCCCTTCCTCTCCAAGTGCAAAGAGAAGAACACTATCCTAGTGAAGTGTTGAGTCCACCACCAAAGATCCATTGAAGATCAAATTTTATATACTTGTAGTTGTGTCATAGT
Organism: Glebionis coronaria; assembly: GCA_025667525.1. Lineage (NCBI taxonomy): Eukaryota > Viridiplantae > Streptophyta > Magnoliopsida > Asterales > Asteraceae > Glebionis > Glebionis coronaria. Next base: position 488,173,026 of record CM046876.1, on the reverse strand, counting down.
TGTGAAGATCCAAGTAGTTGTGTCTATTTGGAAGTTGTGTATGTACTAAGTATAGTTGTGTAGATTGGTCCTAGCTACGATTAGGGCTCGACTTTTAGCTTAGAGTCGAAAATTGGTTAAGCGACGTGTACGGTTTTCTCCACCATAAGGAGCTTGTTGTGTAGTGAACTCTCGAGTAAGGAGTACTCGAGGAGTGGAGTAGGAACGAGGAGTGAGCTTCGTTGCCGAACCACTATAAATCTTTGGTGTTCGGTTTGATCTTTCTTTACCCTTAACTCTTTACATTCTTTATTCTTTTTGCATATACATGTGTTAGTATTAGATTAGCTACACTATCATTCTTTATTCTTTGTGGATATATTTTGTTAGTATTAGTTTAGTTACACTATCATTGTTCATATAGCATAAGAAGATTTCACATATTTCCTCAAACCTAAGTTTTAGAAAAAGGATTTTTGGAAACCATATTTTAACAAGTAAATATAAGAAACTATTCAACCCCCCTTCTAGTTTCTACAATTGGTATCAGAGCGGGTTGCTCAATAATTTTTAAAGTATATTGTATTTTAAAACTTGAATCGATCTATGGATTCCAACAAGTACCTAGAAGGGAAATCTATGCAAAGACCACCACTTTTTGAAACCGATAGTTTTATTTATTGGAAAAATAGATTTGAAACTTATGTGAAATCAAAAGATTTAGATCTTTGGCATGTTATTACCAGTGGTGATTTTTTACCCTTTCAATTTAATGAAGTTTCTAAAACAAAAGAATTGGTCACTTTTGACAAAGCTAATGACGATACTAAAAAGAAACTTTCAAAAAATAATGAGGCTAAAATGGTGATTTATAATGCTTTGCCTAAGAAAGAGTATGAAAGAATTTTTATGTGTGAAACCGCTAAAGATATTTGGAACACTCTTTTAGTAACCCACCAAGGTAATAGCCAAGTCAAAGAAAGTAAAATCGATCTTCTTGTCCAACAATATGAACAATTTGTCATCTTAGAAGATGAAACTATTGATAGTCCATTTGCTAGGTTTAACACCATTATTACTAGTCTAAAAGCACTTGATGAAGGTTTTTCTAGCAAGAACAATGTTAGGAAGTTTCTAAGGGCCTTACATCCAAAGTGGAGAGCAAAAGTCACGGCGATTGAAGAGTCGAAAGATCTCTCAACTTTATCACTCGATGAACTCATAGGAAACTTGAAGGTTCATGAGATGATAATTTTGAAGGACTCGGAATTAGTGAAAACCAAGAGTGAAAGGAAATCTCTTGCACTTAAAGCCAAGAAGGCACAAAGTGACCATGATAGTTCCTCGGAAAGCGATGACGAGGAGTATGCATTGGCGGTGGGAGATTTCAAGAGACGAGGTCAACATGTTAGACAACCCAACTATGACAAGAAACCATTGTCAAAGAATCGGTTTGTCAAGAACGAAAAAGGTGATAGGAATTGCTTTAGATGTGGTGATCCAAATCACTTCATTGGTGATTGTCCAAAGCCCGCTCGTGATAAGAACCACACGGCTTTCGTTAGTGGCGCTTGGAGCGATAGCGGTGATGATGATGATGACAACCCCAAAGAGGAGAAATGTCTTATGGCTCACACTTCTAAAGAGGTACATTCCGAAACCGAATATTATAGCAATAATAGTTCCACTTTAGATGATATTGATTTTGAAGGCAAATATGATAGCTTACACAAACTTAGTCTTAAATTCATAGAAAAGAATAAAACCTTAAAATCAACCAAAACTAAGCTTGAAAATGAGATCAATGAACTTAGGGAGAAATTGGCTAAACTTGAGAAAAACAAAGAGGTTGATTTAGGTTGCTTAAGTTGTGAGAAACTTAGATTAGAGAATGAAGATCTCAAGAGCACCTCCATTAAATTGGAAAAGTTCATGAAAGGTACTAGTGCTCTTGATGATATGTTAAACAAACAAGTTCATTCTAAGGAAAGACTTGGTCTAGGTTTTAACTCAAATGAAGCCTCAACTAGTGAACTAAAACAAGTCAGGTTTTCACAAAAAACGCCCTCTAGACGCGGTTCCAAACTGTATGGCGGGGTTCCTTATCACTATGGAACCGCGGCCATAGATAAGGTACCGCGGCCAGAAGTTGAATTTTGTGAAAATTCTGAACTTTCTGAAAAATCTAAGTTAAATGAAAAACTAAAGCATCTTACTGTAAATAAGGTACAATTACCCATTCTTGATGATAATACTATTGGTAAGTTCTACAAACCTTTAAGTAAACCTCTCATGGGAAATAAAAGTTTATCTAGACTATCCTCTACTCCACCTAGAGTACGGAATGAGTCTAAGCCTAGAAGTAGAACGACAACGCCTACAAGAGATAATCAAAAAAACTCACGACCTAGAAGTAAAACTCAAACACCTAGAAGGAATAATAATAACTCTAAACCTAGATCAAACACACCTAGGAGAAGTAATGAACAACAAAATGGTTACATGAATTACTACCCTCCTCCATTTTGTTCTCCATGGGGAATCCCCTCCTCATTCATGCATCCCAACCAAATGCAAGGGATGTTTGGAACTAACAATTTTGGACCCATGAGATATTGGGGACCAAATGTTTGATCTTGTGTGTTGTTACCTAGATATGCTTGGGAATTGATTTGGAGCCCGATGAGTAGATTAAGGATAGTGGATGTTCTAAACACATGATGGGTAATCGAAGTTTGTTCTCGCATTACAAAGCATATGATGGAGGTAACGTCACATTCGCTAGTAGTCTACGTGGTAATATCATTGGCAAAGGTACGGTTTCTCTTGACTCCTTAACCATTGAAAATGTTGAGCATGTAGATAACTTAGGTTTTAACCTTTTAAGTATAGGTCAAATTTGTGATAATAAGTGTAAGGTCATCTTTTCGGAACATGACAGTGAAATCGTAAAAGATGGAAAAGTCATTGGAAAAGGTGTTAGAAAGCATGGGCTTTATGTCATGAAGGTTAATAAGAAGTCAAAAGACAACATATGTCTTGCGACTATAGATGATAGTTCTACTCTTTGGCATAGGAGATTAGGTCACGCTAATATGCGTTTAATTCAATCTTTAGTCTCTAAGGAGTTGGTAAGACACCTCCCCAAGATTAAGTTTGATAGTCACTTTTGTGATGCTTGCAAAGTTGGAAAGCAAGTTCACTCAAGTCACAAAGCCAAGAATTTGGTTTCGACCTCTCGGTTCTTAGAGCTCCTACATATGGATCTCTTTGGACCTTCCGCCATACGGAGTTATGGAGGTAACCTTTATACCCTAGTTATAGTTGATGACTATTCTAGATTTACTTGGACTAGATTTTTGGCATCTAAGAATGAAGCTTTTGATCACTTCGAAATCTTTAGTCGAAGAATTCAAAATCAACTAGGATGTGCAATTGTTTCTATTAGGACGGATCATGGTAGGGAATTTGATAATGAAGTGCAATTTGGTGCCTTTTGTGAAGCTCATGGTATTACCCATAACTTCTCGGCTCCTCGCACTCCACAATCAAATGGGGTAGTTGAAAGGAAGAATAGGACTCTCTAAGAGATGAGTAGGACGATGTTAAACGAGCAATCTTTGCCTCAAAAGTTTTGGTGCAATGTCGTGGACACATCAACTTATATTCTCAACCGAATTCTTATTCGACCTTTCCTAGGAAAGACCCCCTATGAGATTCTTAAAGGTAAGAAACCCTCATTAGAATACTTTAGGGTGTTTGGAAGCAAGTGCTTTATCCTCAACACCAAAGACTACCTTACCAAGTTTGACCCAAAGTCTTACGAAGGTATCCTTTTAGGTTATTCCCAAACTAGTAAAGCCTACATAGTCCTAAATAGAACCTCGGGGGTTATTGAAGAATCACTCAACATAACCTTTGATGAAACCCCTCCTTCACCCAAGACACCACCATTGGTTGATGATGACTTGGATGAATTAGAAGTAGTTAAAGCCAAAGAGGTTAGAAAAATAGGATTTGAAGACCTTAGTGTTGAAAAGGAAGTAAACATTAAGGAGTCTAGGGATCATACTCTCAATAATGTCATTGGTGACTTAAATCAAAGGACCCTAAGATCTCAAGTCCAAAACCAAAGCAACTTCTTTTGTTTTGTCTCCTTGATTGAACCAAAGAATGTTAAAGAAGCTTTGACGGATGAGAGTTGGGTCATTGCAATGCAAGAAGAATTGAATCAATTCGTTGCCAATGATGTTTGGGAACTTGTTCCTCCACCTAGAAGTTCTACCATTATAGGAACCAAATGGGTATTTAGGAATAAGCTAGATGAGAATGGTGTTGTGTCTCGTAACAAGGCTAGACTTGTAGCTCAAGGTTATAATCAACAAGAAGGGATTGATTATGACGAGACATATGCACCGGTAGCTAGATTAGAATCTATTAGAATCCTTTTAGCCTACGCTTGTGCCTTAGATATTAAGCTTCAAAAAATGGATGTAAAGAGTGCATTTCTTAACGGTTTGATCAATGAGGAGGTATATGTGGCTCAACCTCCCGGCTTCATTGATTTTGAGAAACCAGACCATGTTTACAAGCTTAAGAAAACACTTTATGAACTCAAACAAGCACCCAAAGCTTGGTATGATAGACTTAAAGCGTTTCTTGTTAAACATGAGTATACCATGGGAATGGTAGACAATACACTCTTTACAAAGAAGAAAGGTCCTCACCTCATAATCATACAAATATATGTTGATGACATTATATTTGGCTCAACTTGTCAAGAATTGTGTGATGACTTTGCCAAAATCATGCATGATGAGTTTGAAATGAGTATGATGGGAGAACTTAATTCTTTTTAGGACTCCAAATTAAACAAATGGATGATGGTATTTTCTTTAGTCAATCTAAGTACGCTAAAGAAATGCTAAAGAAATTTGGATTAGAAGAATCTAGACCAATGAAGACCCCTATGGCTTCGGATACTAAACTCACCGTAGATGATGATTGTGAGTCGGTAGACAACACCAAATATAGAGGTATGATTGGTAGTTTATTGTACCTAACGGCAAGTCGACCGGATATCATGTTTAGTGTTTGCCTTTGTGCTCGCTTCCAAGAGGCTCCCAAAACCTCTCACCTTGAAGCGGTTAAGCGTATCTTCCGATACATTAAAGGCATTATACATTTAGGATTATGGTATCCTAAAGGGACCGGCGTAGAAACCATTGTCTACGCGGACTCGGATCTTGCGGGAGACTATGTGGACCGGAAAAGCACTAGTGGAGTTTGTACCTTCATGGGTTGTTGTTTAACTTCTTGGTTCTCCAAGAAACAAACCGCTCTTGCGATATCCACCACGGAAGCCGAGTATGTGAGTGCCGGAAAAGCATGCCAACAAGCTCTATGGATGAAGCAAGCGCTTGTTGATTACGGGATTTCTCTTGACGATGTTCCCATCATGTGCGATAATAAAGGCGCTATAGACCTAAGCAAGAATCCCGTGCAACATTCGCGAACCAAACACATAGAAATTAGACACCATTTCCTTAGGGATAATGTTCAAAAGGGGAACATTACTATTAAAAAGGTGCCCTCCGAGGACAACTTAGCCGATATCTTCACTAAGCCACTTAAGAGGGAACCTTTTAATTACTTGCGTCTAGGTCTAGGATTAATGGAACATCTTCCTTAAATTCTTTTCTTCTTGTGTGTTTTCTTTTACCACTTTGAGTCCTTGAGTATTTTAAACTCCTTTTGAAAAATCTTCTCCTCTCTTTTTCAAAACTCTCAAAGTCTCTTTCGAAAATGGTTGAGAAATTTGTTTGACATTGTTAATTCAATCTAAAAACGATTTTTCATAGATTCTCACTATTAATGTAGAGCTTACATAATTAATATGTATGATTCTCTCAAACATAGCAAGAACAAGATTGAATCATGGAGGATCATTGTGTCATGACTTAAGGACTTGTTTTACACACCTCCTACATTGATTTTTTAATCCATGTATTTTTGGTCAAATCTCTATTTGGTAAGTTTGCATATGTTTTCATTGTCTATCTTTGCTTTTAAACATATCCCTATGATAAGTTAGACTAGAAAAATAAGATTTGCTGAAAAATCTTCCTCCAAAAACCAAACCCTGCTTCTGCAGGCGGTTCCATATGTGAACCGCGGTACCTTATTGATAAGGTACCGCCACCCTATATAAGGAACCGCCTACAGTGGCATTCCTTTTTCGGGTTTTTGTCTGAAACTCTAGATTTGCTCCAACGTTTTTGAGAATCTTTGTTTCAAACCCTTTGACCACCTAAAAAATACCCTAAGCCTTCCTTATTTAAACCATAAGAATTTTGCATTACTTCACATCTAAAATGTCTTATTCTCCCAATGAAAGCCTTGAATCTCCTCCATTTTCTCCAATTGCTTTCAATCCAAACCCACCCAAGAACACTCTTAATCACATTTCCCCTACCAAGAATGTTGATTGTGGAACATCTTTTCTTCTACCACCACCCTTTAGTGTTCTTCCTCCTTCTCATGATAATGTCATGCACCATGGAACATATTGTCATTGTTGTCAATATCAACATCTTGCTATGGCACACATCTATGAGGAGTTGAGCTACATCAAGAGTCTCTTAATCAAGCCACCTCTTCACTTTGATTATGAGATCTCCAACAAGCCACCACCACCACCCTCTGCTATTACCTTGTCTTTTATATAAGCATTGATTGCTTATCCTTAAGACACCAAATTCAAGCAAATTTTAGAATTCTAGAATAACTAGGATTAGATTTATGCTTTTGGCTTGTTTCTTTTTCCATACTTCTTTGTATGATGTTCTTTTAGTAACCTATCTTGGATCTTTGTCCTTGTGTTTTCTTCTCTTTTAATTTTTTGTGTGACCTATTTCTATATATTGTTGGTTGTTTCTTTTGTTCAACTAACCATTCTATGTAGCTTGTCACCATATCTTGATTCCTCGGTGCCCCAAGCTAGGGGGAGTAAGCACCAAGGGGGAGTCTTTGCAAAGTCCGTTTCTTCAACACCGGCTTACGCAACCTTTTTGCTTCGACAAAGGGGGAGAAATGAATAAACTCATCTTCGAAAATCTTGTTTTTGTGTGATTGAGTTTATGTATTGTCAGAATCAAAAAGGGGGAGATTGTGAATGCAATAATGACTAAAAACGTTACTTGCATTTTTCGGTCTCGCTTAGTTTTGATTACGACAATATGTAAAAACAAGCATTTACAAAAACAACGAAAAACGAATTCTTGAGTTCAAGTATTTTTTATTTTACCCATTTTCACTTAAGGTATGGATAAACAAGTACTAACCTTAATCAAGTGATCAAGTGATTTAATCTTTTCTTAAAACTAACTTTTTATTAAATGTGACAAGTTTTTATTAAACTTTATTTTTAAGAAAATGTTTTATTAAATTAATTATTTGAAATTTGAAAATGGCATATTCTTACTCTGTTGAGAATATCCTTTCAGGATATTTTTTATACCCAGATAAGACCTCCACCACTAAAGGACAAAAAGGAACGGAGTCTAGTCCGGCGGTACCTTAGCGCCTAGGCGGTACCTTATCGATAAGGTACCGCGGGCATAGATAAGGTACCGCGGGCAGATATAGCCGTTGGCTCCTTTGTCCTTTAGATAGTGGACCATTCTCAGCTTTTCACCTCACCTCTTTTGCACATTTATTTCCAGATTCAAACCCCTTCTTTAATCACTCAAATCTTTGATCATTTGTTTGATTATTACTTGTTTAAGAAGTGAATCTTGTTCTTCCATCCCTTCCTCTCCATGTGCAAAGAGAAGAACACTATCCTAGTGAAGTGTTGAGTCCACCACCAAAGATCCATTGAAGATCAAATTTTATATACTTGTAGTTGTGTCATAGTTGTGAAGATCCAAGTAGTTGTGTCTATTTGGAAGTTGTGTATGTACTAAGTATAGTTGTGTAGATTGGTCCTAGCTACGACTAGGGCTCGACTTTTAGCTTAGAGTCGGAAATTGGTTAAGCGACGTGTACGGTTTTCTCCACCATAAGGAGCTTGTTGTGTAGTGAACTCTCGAGTAAGGAGTACCCGAGGAGTGGAGTAGGAACGAGGAGTGAGCTTCGTTGCCGAACCACTATAAATCCTTGGTGTTCGGTTTGATCTTTCTTTACCCTTAACTCTTTACATTCTTTATTCTTTTTGCATATACATGTGTTAGTATTAGATTAGCTACACTATCATTCTTTATTCTTTGTGGATATATTTTGTTAGTATTAGTTTAGTTACACTATCATTGTTCATATTGTGCATAAGAAGATTTCACATATTTCCTCAAACCTAAGTTTTAGAAAAAGGATTTTAGAAACCATATTTTAACAAGTAAATATAAGAAACTATTCAACCCCCCCTTCTAGCTTCTACACTATGTTTTCAGAACTAAAACCAGTTAACATGACAGACAACTAGGTTTTCCAGGACTTATTCATTTCCGCTGCTATTCATGCTTTATACTCTTTATATGCTTTCATATTCTTTGTCTTCCATGCTTTATTGTATATCCGTGCACTCAGCGTTATGCTCAACCGTCTACTTTTCCATGTTCCCAAACGGCAGGTACCCAAGGACGCAAGTAGGAACTATAGAGTATGTGCATTCGGATTGGAAGCTATCTGGCCTTTTTTACCTTATGCATTTATTCCTACTTTATCATACCTTACTTCTTTTGGACATTGTTTACTCCTTTCCATTTACAGTACTTATTATTGCTTGTGTGTGAGTTACTAGACTACCGATGTTTGATTCCAGTATTTCTATTTATGGTCATGAATGTTTAGACATTTACCTTGCATGCTTTGATGACACGCCATAATTTACTCTAGCATCCTATCCTAACAAATGGGGTGTTACAGGTCAGATTGTGGTGTAGGATGTGGTTGTGAATCGATTTGGGCTTGTTGAAATTGTTGTGTTGAAATATCAAAAATTGATCTTGTTGAAATTTTAAAAAAATGTTTCATTTTGATTCGGAAACTATAACATATAGTTGAATTGGGTTGAGAAGAAGATCCTGGATTCGAAAACGAACTGGGATTGTAGTTTGGAAATTTGTTGAAATGATCGTTAAGCATGTTGTTTGTCCAATTGGGATCCATTTTTGGTGAGTAAAAAGAAAAATGAGGTAGAAAGTGTAAGAAATGAGTATAAAAAGTTGGGTGAAAAGAGGTTTAATTTATAGAGTGATTTGGGTTTTTTTTTAAATAAATAAATTATAACGGCTATTTTTAAATGCAACGGCTATATTTGGTTTTTCCAAAAAATAGCCCTAAAGTGGACTCCAACGGCTAGTTTTTTCGAATTTTCAAAAAAAGAAATAACTAGCTAAATAAATAATCTTTGGTGCCGGCTGTTAGGTTTGGCGCGAGACTCCTTGACGCCAGACGAAGAGTGGTGCGCCAACAAAGGGGTGGCGCCAAAGGCCTAGCAGCCAAGCCAACAACCACCGTTCTCCTTGCTCTAATAAAGCCCAATACTTTTGTCAAATGACAGTAATAACAATACCGTACAATATTTTGACGGTTGCCTTCCGTTTAAAGTAACATAATTTCTAGACTAATATGAATGATATTATAGGCCATGGTTTGGTTCCATTTAAAGTAACATAATTTCTATATTCGACTAATATGAAAGATATTATACCCTAATACTTTTGTCAAATGACAGTATATTTAACGGCTTAAATCCCGTGTCGTATATATATGACCCTAATAAACATTAGCCACTCACAACCCTAATCATTCGTAGTTCTTTATACAAGAACAGGCGAACACACCAACTCTCTCAAACCCTAATCATTCACAGTTCTTTATATCTTGGTTTTTACCTTTAACACATCCAAATAAAATCAAACTCATATCAAGGACGAAGCCTTCAAGATGGTCTTGTTTTCACCGATGGCTCCTCTCACTTCTCTGTCAAAGGTGTTTAATTGATTTCTAATTATGTTTATATAATTTTAAGTTAAATCGTCAACCACATTCATCTGACTCTAATGACCCTTCAAACACATTCATCCAGCTCTAATGTACCAGTCTCCCGCTAGCATATTTAATGTTCTCATAAATTGATCATTCCAAAGACTTTTTTTTGGTCAAACTAAGTCACACTTGCCACCCATTTTCAATTTCATTTGAAACCCACATAATTAGCATTTTCTTTTTTGTTTTCCCAAGTGCTAGAAAATAAACTTTAAACCTAACTATAGATTTTCACTAGTTGAGTTTCGATATATTCCATGGGCCTTTTGTAAAACAACAAAACATACATGCAGTTTCTGAGAGTTTTTAACTCATGGTGAATGGATTCTCATATTGTTCAATATAATTAATCTACTAGTAATAGAGGGGAATCACGTTTCCATAGAAACAATGTTTCCCCTCACATACCAAATAAATAAATATAAACCGCTCCCCTCACAGTCTCTCATCTCCTCTCACAAACCTAACACACATATCTCACACACCGTTGGTATGGTGTCCCGTTTATCCACCCCATCCCGTTCTTAGCCTTTGTTGCCAGTTGGTGGTTTAATTAATGCGATATTGGCCAAATTGCTCGTTGGTGGTTTAACTAATGCGATCTTGGCCAAACGTTTGCCCTTTGATGATTAGGTTGGCTTCTTATTATTTTGGACATTAATTTGCGATTGTACAGTTGTGATAGTGGCTACAGGAATTCCTTGGCCATTAATTAAACGATTAGCCTTTCATTGTTAATTTGCCCTTTGGTTAATTCACCCATTAATTTCCGGTTGTCTGGTTGTGTTAGTGGCTATAAGGATCCCATATTAGTCGTTGCTTACATGTACGTGTTATGATGTTGGCCGTTGATTGTCTTCGCCTTCCATCTGTATATATACGCAGAACCCCAACAAAAAATAATCTGGATTTGCATTATTTTTGTTGGTTCGGTGCACAATCTGTTGGTTCTTAATCTTCTACCCTTCCCTGCTCATTCAATTTACAAACATTTGTAAGTTGCCATACTATTGTTTACCTATAATTGGGATTTCCTTATAAACCTGTTATATTTGGAAGGTGTCCAGTGGTTACCTATTGTATTGTCATGTTTTGTTTGTGTGTTATATGAGATAGATGTTTATATAAATTAGCTTGCCATGTTTTGTTTGTGTGTTTTATGAGATGGTTGTTAATTGTTGTATAAATTAGTAGTATAAGCTTGTTTTGGTTTTTTATATAACTGTTGTAACACCCCACTTTGATAAGTGGACCGTTACACGTAATTATGGCGTGTCATCAAAACATGCAAGGTAATATGTAGTAAACATACATGACCATAGGGAAAACCGGAATCAAACATCGGTTCCCAAACATAAACCCAAAACATAATAAAGTAAATGAAATAAATGAAAGACTAAACAAGCATAAGTATATGAAGGCAAAAGGAGAAGAAGTCCATGGCAGCTTTCATCCTATGCATGTCCTCTAAATGCTCGAGTTTGTCCTTGGGTACCTGCCGTTTTGGGACATGGAAAGGAAAGTAACGGCTGAGCACGCTCAGTGCACGGATATACAACATAGTATGAATAGCTGAAACATAATAAAGACTTAATAGCAGCGGAAATGTATAAGTCCTGGAAAACCTGATATAACTGGTTTTATAGTTTGAAAAGCCTTATGTTTATCTTATAAAAACTGTTAACATGTTAACCATTAGCCAATATAGGTCATGAAATATCAACGTGCATGAATACTTGGAGGGGTGACCTCGTCATGCAATTAGAGGGGCTGCCTCTAATTAATATAACTGTTTAGGTAGGAGGGATCAGCTCCTTGTGAAGGATGCAAGGCACACACCACATCCACATGAATAATCTGCTGAAAACATGTAAACTAGGATGCACCCATACGCCCCACCTGATAATAATAATATAGCCAAAAGCTGAAGGGACGCCACGAGCTATCACTCCGTCGTGGTGGAGTCATAACATTGGTGCCTCCAGTGTTATGGTTATGGTACCTCCATAACTAGGTGAAACTGGTCATGCATGTATATGGATTTAGGTATCTAATTAAACATAAGCAATTCTAAAACATATAAAACATATACTGGGGAAAACAGTTGGCTGCATACGGGAAATCCTAATAAGGAAGAATGTCCATACTGAAAGGACGGAGAATTCGTACCTTGTGTCCAGTGAACGAAGAAGATGAACAGAAGAGAGTCCTACTTCGGTATCACTAATGCTACATAAATAATATACTTGTTTAAGTATTCTGATTACTGAGTTCGTAATTGGTTTTATATCATGTCTTAGCTTGTTTTATATGTTCATGTCATGTTTTACTGATTTTTATCGTTACGCCGTGTTTATCATGTATTCTGTCTATTCCGATTAGGTATTACTTGTATTTAGTGCATTATTATACTTGTTGTGTAATAGTAAGTAACTTTGTAAAAATAGCAGGTTTTCTAAAATAGAAAGTTTCCAAAAATAGAAAGTTTCAAAAAATAGCTTGTTTCCAAAAATAGCTTGTTTCCAAAAATAAAAAGTTTCCAAAAATAGAAAGTTTCCATAAATAGATTAGCTGCCTTAATTATATCTGTTTCTAAAAATAGAAAGTTTCCATAAATAGATTAGCTTCCCTAATTAAATAAGTTTCTAAAATAGAAAGTTTCCATAATCATAAATAAGCTGGATTATTAAGCTAATAATATATAAGCTTAAGTTTTACGGATTAATATTCTAAGTCATGTGATATATAGTATAGTTTATTAATTATTACATGTAAATTAAATAAACTATAGGTTATAAAATTTAATTAAATATAACATGATTTAATTAAATAAAAGGTAATAATACTTTTAAAACATGTATTAATCTTTATTATTAATATAACCTAAGTCATGAAAATTAAGTAATTATAAGTCACGTTTTAATAATTAATTAATTACTATAGTCTAAGTTACGTAAATAAATACTTAGGTTAAAATCATGCATTATTAAGTAATAATAATAAACCTAAGTCAATGTTTTAATTAAATTAATTATATGCCATGTTAAATTAATTTAATTAACTTGTAAATAAATATACTTGTAAAACTATTAAACTTACACAAATAAATTAGCTTGTAATAACTTGAATAAAACGTGACTTGTCGAAAAGATTCACATGTCCAAACCCGTGTTTAATATAAGTCGAACCAAAACACCCCTAACCGGCGACTAGGGTTGTGGCCAGCCGTCGGCTGCCACTGTCAAATCAGGGTTCCCCCCTCCATGGTGTTTGTTCCCACCGGCTTAGACCGGCTCACCCTGCCGGCAGCCGGTTCCCCCTGTTCCTAATCAAAACCCACCGAGAGTCATGGGACTCTCGGTTTGCTACTGCCTCACCAAAACGCACCCCTGTTGGGGTTTCTAATTGCGGCCGACCAACCAAACAGCCCCTCGGTTGTTGGTAATTCCCACCGAGACCTTAATTGGTCTCGGTTCCCATGTTTACCCGAACCAAAACTCATCATGTGCTTGTTTAATTCATGTTTATGTATACCAATCCATTTCGTGTTCTTATTGATTTAACAGTTTCATAAACACATAGTTAAATAAGAAAAGAATAAAAGGGTTCATGGAATACCTTATGTATAATGATTTAGGCTTAAGAGTACAAATCATGCTTGTAAATAAACAAGGATCAAAACTTTTCCCTTTTTTTCCTCCTTAAGGCCGGCGGCCTTATACCCATTTTAGGGTTTTTATTTGTTTGTTAGTTTCCTGGAAAATGAATGTGTAAGACTTGTTCCTTGGTTTAATTAGTTTTGCTAAATGGGTAGGGCTTAAAAGCCCTTTTCTTTTCCCTTTTCTTGTTTTAGTTAAATCAAAAGTGGGCTTGGCCCCTTCCTTTTCCTTTCCTAGCCGTGGGTATGTGGGCCCCCAAAGGGAAAACCCGTGGTTTTTCTATGTTCTATTTATTTACGTGTTCTCGTGTCGTGTTTACGTGATTTAATTATTAATCGTTCGTGTCGTTAAATATATTAATACATAATCGTAATAAATACATGTAAATACATAATAATAGGTTCGTGATTATTTACATTCATGATTTTCATGTTCGTGATTATAATTATTATTGATAATAATTATCGTGTCTTAATACGTAATAAATACTTATCGTGTAATCACACGTACGTAATACTTGTAATTCCTATTCGTGAAACGTACACGTGCTAAATAAGGAAAGTTCTAATCATGTACGTACGATTATAAGTGTAATGTTCATGGTAAAAGTATGCGGGTTTTACAACTCTTCCCCCCTAAAAAGAATAATTCGTCCTCGAATTATAGATAATGTAACTGGAAGCGTAACATACCCGACTCAAACTGGAAGGGTATGCTAGCTGAAAGGAAATGAAGGTGACGTGGTAGAAGGGAATGTGGAACGTGACATGGCTAAAAAGGACATGGAACGTGACATGGATAAAAAGGACATGGAACGTGACATGGCTAAAAAGGACATGGAACGTGACGTGACTGAAAGGACATATCTAATCGATAATAGAAAACGGATAAGAAGTCCGGATGAACTTGTCCGTTTCCAAGTGGCTTCCCTCTTCGAACGGTTTTTTCTCGAGGTCTTGACATCATGATAAATCTTGGACCTCCTGACCTTGACTTGAAAACACGAAGAGTTCATTGTCATCTACGTAAGATAGACAAAAATAACATGCAAGGGGAACTGAAACATTACGATACAAAATTATCTAACCTAACTAATAATTATCAACGATGCGCGAGACATGTTGAGACGTAGTACGTGAAAATTTTTGAATGTGATACATGAAAATTTTTGAACGTGATACGTGGAGATATGTTGAGTGTAGTATGAGCAAAAATATCGTGATCCATGATACGTGTAACATATGGTGAACGTGATATGAGGAAAGTGGAATGAACATGACATGTGAAACATATCATGAACATGAAATACAACTGTGGTAACGCCAAACGCTATAAGGTGAAACGTGGAATGTGACGTGAAACGTCTGTTTGAGGATAGGGAGTTATACTAAACTTGAGTCTGGTCTCTTAAGTTCTTGCAAAACCTCTAGAACGAAAATGTACGTACAATCGTAAGCCATGATACGATAATTAACATGAATAGTGTCATGAACGTGAGCGTGAAAGCAAGTCGTGGAATTAGAACAAGGACACGAACGTAAATAAGGAGCACAAATGTGAACCTTTGTCCGGCGCGATAGCTGAGGGATTACCAAATGATCGGATGCGCCTTGGATGGAACATGTCTGATCTATCTGTTGGTTCTGAAATCCATGTAAGGATTCTGCAGACTTGACCAAACTGTTGGCCATAACCCAGACAACATCATGCTTCTTCTGAGTTTGCGTTAATTTGGTAACCAAAATCCATGGAGGTCTTGTCCCATTTCTGTTTATAATTTCTGATGATGGAAAGACATCCTAGTCTGTTGGTGTTCTATCTTAGCCTGTTGGTATGTCAGGTACTTAGATATGAACGTAACTGTATCTTGCTTCGTAGAAACTTGATACATAGGAGTTTGTGAAACTATGAGTCTCCGAAATTTGACTTTTCTTAGCGTAGGATTTTCTTGGAACACCTAACGTAGTGTAGGGTTCTCACCTTTATGCATAAGTTGAGTCATGGTAAGATTAATCCTTGAGAATCCATGTGACTCAGCGTGTCACTGTAATCAACCAGAATTTATATTGGAAAATTTCAAGGTGAAATTTCTCCTGTCGTAAAATTTGCAACATAGTGCAAATATGGTCTTCCTGCTCTTTTCTAGACCTAGAGAAAATTCAGGTTGTTCATGATGAAAATACTGATGAATTTGTTTATGAGTTCATGGCAACTCAATTTATTAAGTCTATAATGCTGCTGGGAATTTATGAGACTAATACAAAATCATGAATCTAGCATGACCGAGTCGTGAACGAATAGCAGTCATAGACATGTCCTGCTCTTTCACTCGTCACTGTTGGCAGCATGATCATGAATCCGATCTTGGGAAAGTGATTAACACCCTAAAGTCGATTGGACATGTTTTCAATACGTGGAGGAGAATAACGTTTATGAATGGTGATTTGTTTACATCGACGGTGGTCAACACATAATCTCATGTTACCTCCCCCTCCTTGGGTGTTCTACAAGAATCTATGGGAAGATTTTTGGTATAATTGGCTGGTTATGCGTAAAATAAATTCCAGTGGTCGAGTCTTAGCTGACAGCTAGAAAATTATAGCAGTCATGGCTAACAAAGCACGTGCTTGGAAAGCATAGATAATTTATACAAAAATTCCTGATGGAAAGCCATGCTGAATGTATTCAGGAGCCTGAACATTACTGTAAAAAATAATGAATCGTAGCCGATGTGCTGCTTGTAGTCCATGATTAGGATTAAATTTAACTCGCATCTGTCCGAGGTAATGCGTTAGCAGCTTAGATCTCATCCTTAGGCTGAAGGAAAACCTTCGTATACATGGGGATACGAATGGCATCCTTTATGGTCATGAATATACAAAATATGGGTGCAAGAAATGAAAGTGTCACCGTGCAAACGTGACAGATATCACTGATACGCCGGTGATAGTACTAAAATTCTTGTTGCCTGATTAGTACATGGCACAACAAAATGGATATACCCTTTGAAGGGTACCCTGAATTTCTTAGGAATGTTCCAGAAAACGTGACAGATATCACTGATACGTGAGTCATGTGTCTTGACTCGTGTCTCGGAAATATAAACATGACACGTGTCTTGACTGGAGTCTTGACATGTGTCTTCGGAAAGCATACTTCAGACGTGTGTCTTGACTGATGTCTTGACATGTGTCTCAAGGTGTGAAACAAATAGAACTACAAATATCAGGTTATTATGCCAGAATTGGCGGATCAGTTAGAATACTGATCCTTTGTATCTCTGATCACGTCTGGGGCCGGAACTTCTGTTGCGATTGCTAGGATAGTTGCTGTCACAGTAATGGTTGCTATCGTCTTGTCTGTCAGTCCCATGACGGTCATTGTCATGACTGTGATTCATGTAACTATTAATCTGAGTGGCCGGCTGGTACCAGTTCTCTACTCATATGACTGAAACGACAATTAAATGACGTGTGACATGTAACTAAGAATTAGGGACAATGATTGGTGGAAATCGTCTGGTGATGAAACATCTTCTCGTCCGACCGCTTTGATTTAACGCCTTTGTTTTCGTATTGTAAGATCTCTAGGTTATGAACAACATCAGCGTCTCGTAGCGTCTCTAAGATGATCAGCAGCATCAACCTTTAGTAACATATCCAAGTTATGAGCGGCATCAGCAATCCTGTAGAATATCAGCAAGTGAAAATACGCCTAAGATGATTCAGAATCGACTAGCGAATACCCGTGAAGTTTTGCAATGAAATACACATGGATTAAGGTACGTGTAATAGACATGGAATACGGTACATGGAGTACACACGGAATGCACATGAAATGATCGGTATGGGGTCGATCATTTGTCATGATTTTAAAGGAAATATAATCGGTTAAACGGTTAGAAAGACCATCATGATAACCTGGCAATGCCAGTATATACCTCATTCTGGTTGCATAGAGAAACACTAACGTGTGGTTAAAAGGATTTCAACAATGATTTTCCTAAAAGCATGATTAATGAAAACCAACCATGACTATCATGAAAGTAGGATTTAAATGAATTCCAACAGTGTCTTGCATGAAAGCATAAGCAACAAAAGAGACGTAAGACGTAATCATCATGAAGACAAAATCATCAAGACTAAATATGAAACAACTTAACATGAAGGAGTATATAACATAATCAGCATGATACTGAAGTTAACCATGATAGTATGAAAGCATACTTGACATAAAAGACATCGTAACTTATGAGGGGACATGAAAAAAATTTATGCCAATAAATCATGAGAAAATTTTTATGCATGAAAGCAGTGCATGAATGCATGATGCAGTTTATAAAACCTTATATGCGTGAGGGGACGCCTATGGGTCGGTCCCAAAACAAAAGACATGGCGAGGGACGCCTATGGGTCGGTCCCAAAGTTAAAAGTTTCGATAAAGCACATGCGACTAAATAGGGCCAGTCCTGTACCAACCATTACTTAGTCAAAATTCCTGCAACAATGATACATGAAACATAATTAAGTAAAAATCATCTGTCCAAAACTTATCAGAAAAAAATTTATGTGACTAATTATGAACTACTGAGGTTTAGTCCACATAGTCACAGTTCACGAAGAATATCATGCACGAAACAACGACACGTAACTAAATATGAATGACGGTTGTCCATCCATATTAGTAAATCACTATCGATGAAAACATCAAGGTTAAAGCATCAAGGTGCTGAAAACATCATGGTTAAAACAACAATGCACTGAACACATCAATACGTGGAATAACAAACGTTGGCTTAGGAAGCCCCTGGTGACTACCCACTAGTCACAAGTCGAGTTTTAGAGCCTACAGGTCGAAGCCTTGGCTCTGATACCATAATTGTAACACCCCACTTTGATAAGTGGACCGTTACGCGTAATTATGGCGTGCCATCAAAGCATGCAAGGTAATATGTAGTAAAACATACATGACCATAGGGAAAACCAGAATCAAACATCGGTTCCCAAACATTAACTCAAAACATAATAAAGTAAATGAAATGAATGAAAGACTAAACAAGCATAAGTATATGAAGGCAAAAGGAGAAGAAGTCCATGGCAGCTTCCATCCTATGCATGTCCTCCAAATGCTCGAGTCTGTCCTTGGGTAGCTGCTGTTTTGGGACATGGAAAGGAAAGTAACGACTGAGCATAACGCTAAGTGCACGGATATACAACATAGTATGAATGGATGAAACATAATAAAGACTTAATAGCAGCGGAAATGTATATGTCCTGGAAAACCTGGTATAACTGGTTTTATAGTTTGAAAAGCCTTATGTTTATCTTATAAAAACTATTAACATGTTAACCATTAGCCAATATAGGTCATGAAATATCAACGTGCATGAATACTTAGAGGGGTGACCTCGTCATGCAATTAGAGGGGCTGCCTCTAATTAATATAACTGTTTGGGTAGGAGGGATCAGCTCCTTGTGAAGGATGCAAGGCACACACCACATTCACCTGAATAATCTGCTGAAAACATGTAAACTAGGATGCACCCATACGCCCCACCTGATAATACTAATATGGCCAAAAGCTGAAGGGACGCCACGAGCTATCACTCCGTCGTGGTGGAGTCATAACACTGGTGCCTCCAGTGTTATGGTTATGGTACCTCCATAACTAGGTGAAACTGGTCATGCATGTATATGGCTTTAGGTATCTAATTAAACATAAGCAATTCAAAAACATATAAAACATATACTGGGGAAAACAGTTGGCTGCATACGAGAAATCCTAATAAGAAAGAATGTCCATACTGAAAGGACGGAGAATCCGTACCTTGTGTTCAGTGAACGAAGAAGACGAACGGAAGAGAGTCCTACTTCGGTATCATTAATGCTACATAAATAATATACGTGTATAAGTATTCTGATTACTGAGTTCGTAATTGGTTTTATATCATGTCTTAGCTTGTTTTATATGTTCATGTCATGTTTTACTGATTTTTATCTTTACGCCATGTTTATCATGTATTCTGTCTATTCTGATTAGGTATTACTTCTATTTCTTGCATTATTATACTTTTTATGTAATAGTAAGTAACTTTCTAAAAATAGTAGGTTTCCTAAAATAGAAAGTTTCCATAAATAGATTAGCTGCCTTAATTAAATCTGTCTCTAAAAATAGAAAGTTTCCATAAATAGATTAGCTGCCTTAATTAAATAAGTTTCTAAAAATAGAAAGTTTCCATAATCAGAAATAAGCTGGATTATTAAGCTAATAATATATAAGCTTAAGTTTTACTAATTAATAGTCTAAGTCATGTGATATATAATACAGTTTATTAATTATTATATGTAAATTAAATAAACTATAAGTTATAAGATTTAATTAAATATAACATGATTTAATTAAATAAAAGGTAATAATACTTAGGTTAAAACATGTATTAAACTTTATTATTAATATAACCTAAGTCATGAAAATCAATTAATTATAAGTCATGTTTTAATAATTAATTAATTACTATAGTCTAAATTACGTAAAAAATACTTAGGTTAAAATCATGCATTATTAAATAATAATAAACCTAAGTCCATGTTTTAATTAAATTAATTATATGCCATGTTAAATTAATTTAATTAACTTGTAAATAAATATACTTGTAAAACTATTAAACTTAAAATAATAAATTAGCTTGTAATAACTTGAATAAAACGTGACTTGTAGAAAAGATTCCTATGTCCAAACCCATGTTTAATATAAGTCGAACCAAAACACCCCTAACCGACGGCTAGGGTTGTGGCCAGCCGTCGGCTGCCACTGTCAAAGCAGGGTTCCCCCTGCCGTAGTGTTTGTTCCCACCGGCTTAGACCGGCTCACCCTGCCGGCAGCCGGTTCCCCCTGTACCTAATCAAAACCCACCGAGAGTCATGGGACTCTCGGTTTGCTACTGCCTCACCAAAACGCACCCCTATTGGGGTTTCTGATTGCGACCGACCAACCAAACAGCCCCTCGGCTGTTGGTAATCCCCACAGAGACCTTAATTGGTCTCGGTTCCCATGTTTACCCAAACCAAAACTCATCTTGTGCTTGTTTAATTCATGTTTATGTATACCAATCCATCCCGTGTTCTTATTGATTTTTAACAGTTTCATAAACACATAATTAAATAAGAAAAGAATAAAAGGGTTCATGGAATACCATATGTATAATGATTTAGGCTTAAGAGTACGAATCATGCTTGTAAACAAAACAAGGATCAAAACTTTTCCCTTTTCTTCCTCCTTAAGGCCGACGGCCATATACCCATTTTAGGGTTTTTATTTGTTTGTTAGTTTCTTGAAAAATGAATGTGTAAGACTTGTTCCTTGGTTTAATTAGTTTTGTTAAATGGGTTGGGCTTAAAAGCCCTTTTCTTTTCCCTTTTCTTGTTTTAGTTAAATCAAAAGTGGGCTTGGCCCCTTCCTTTTCCTTTCCTAGCCGTGGGTATGTGGGCCCCCAAAGGAAAAACCCGTTGTTTTTCCGTGTTCTATTTATTTACGTGTTCTCATGTCGTGTTTATGTGATTTAATTATTAATCGTTCGTGTCGTTAAATATATTAATACGTAATCGTAATAAATATATGTAGATACATAATAATAGGTTCGTGATTATTTACGTTCATGATTTTCATGTTCGTGATTATAATTATTATTGATAATAATTATCGTGTTTTAATACGTAATAAATACTTATCGTGTAATCACACGTACGTAATACTTGTAATTTCTATTCGTGAAACATACACGTGCTAAATAAGGAAAGTTCTAATCATGTACGTACGATTATAAGTGTACTGTTCATGGTAAAAGCATGCGGGTTTTATAACTATTATGTTTGGTTGATAGGGTGTGATACCTTATTTGATAGTCATTATTGCGGGTCTGTTGTGTGATATAGCAATACATTCTTATATTTGCTTGCTAAGGTGGGATTCGTCATTTGATAGCCATTCTTTTGGGTCTCTTGCTTGATATGGTTGTTCTGTGCTTTATAAAATAGCCATACATCATTTGTTCCTCTATCAAAACCGTAATTGTTAGTCACTTAGGCCTTTTATGACATTGTCCATCCTTTTTTGACCTACTATTTTCGATTACTGCCATGCAACCTCTTTTGGTGGCTGTAATTCGTTGATAATAGTTATATCTGGTGCGTATTTTTTAACGTCTTCTCCAATGAATATATGTGTGGTATGTGGTTGTCGTCAACCGGCACGTGTTTGCTCTGAATGCTTGGCAATAGATTGTGCAACTGGTGGTCAAAATGCTAAAATAAGAGGTGTGTATTAGTAGCGCTTTTTCCCTCTCCTATGGGTTTGATATGTTAGGTGTGTATGGTTTTTTTTGCCTCTCATTAATTTACTTCTACTGATGCAGCTTCCTCGGCGCAATACATTGCCGAAAACGGCCTTTCGCTGCTCCCACAGCTACGCCTAAAGGCTGATATCATGGGGCGGCTTCTGTTGTTCCCGCTGCCATAGGCCAGCCGCACTCACTCACGCGTTCCCCAGGTTTCTAGCGCATTTCTGCCTTTGGTTTTCCGTTTTTCTTGATGTGTGTAGATTTATTCTTTTTGGGTGGGTGCAGCTACACCCCACATGTGGAGGACATTTTGAGAGTTGGGCCATCTGTTGCAAGCAGCACTGCCCCGCGCGCATCCTCATCTCATCAATCCTTTACGGTCAAGGATAGGTACAAGGCGCTGACTGCTGTTCCCACCTGAAGCAGGCGCACCCGTGGGCACGCCACATGGTTAGCATCTGTTTTGCCATGTAAAAAACCCCATTATTGCATTGTTGTATGCTTGTTAAATCTACTTACTTAAAGCAGCGGACCCGTCGCATGTGGGGCTATCTTTTAGGGGTTGGTCCATCTGTTGCAAGCAGCCTTATCCCACGGCCACCCCCGTCACATCAACCCTCACCTAGGCCAAGGGCGAGGCGCCAACTGCTGTTCCCACCTGCGGCAGGCATACCCGTTGACGTGAAAAATGGTTAGCATTTCAATGCCAACTACAAAGCCAACCTTCCTTTTTATTTTGCCTAATCGTTGTATTACTGACAATGTGACCCACATTTATGACAACACACGTCATCCATCGTTTAGGGGCAGCCAGAACAAATATGCTACTAATTGTTTAGAAGGCAATTTACTTGTAATCCTTAAACGATCAAATTTTGCCTAACACAAAAACATGATTATCGCATTTCACAAGTTTAAACAGCTTAAGCATATACAAACAAGAAAAAGATCCCCATAGACCCTTAGTTTAGCATAGACTCAACCAACCAATCACAACCATCCATTTTTATCATGTAACAAAAAAACTCATTTTTTAAAAATTAAATATCTCACAAACCGTTCATCGTTACGTAAAACAAAACATATCATCGCGACGAGAATTAAATCATCTATCTATCGAGGGGCACATGTATATACTTTCGACAAACTTTTTTTTCGACTTTTTTTCTTAAGTCACGTCTGGAGAGAATCATATATGATTCGTCACGAAACATATATGATTCACAGAAAATCATATATGATTCATATCACGAATCATATATGATTTTCTGAAAATCATATATGATTCGTGACGAAACATATATGATTCGTGACGAATCATATATGATTCGTGACGAATCATATATGATTCTCTCCAGACGTGACTCAAGAAAAAAAGTCGAAAAAAAAAGTTCGTCGAAAGTATATACATGTGCCCCTCGATAGATAGATAATTTAATTCTCGTCACAATTGTGTATTTTTTTTCGTTTTACGATTTACCGTTTGTGAGATATTTAATTTTTAAAAAAGTGGTGGGAAGTGGGTTTTTTAAAAAATGGGTGATTATGATTGATTAGATAAGTCTATGCTAATTTAAGTGTCTATATAGATCTTAACTCTATACAAACAATCGTTATTAGTTGCAGCTTATTATCTGATCATGACTATTCCTTAATCACTTTCAAAAAACGCAACGCTAAACATCCCCTTTTTCGGAAAAAAAAATCAAACAATACCTCAAGTTGTCTAATCTCATACTTATCATTCCTACTCAAAACCTTAAACTTGACCGTCTCCAAATTCGAAACTACAATTACAAAAAGCCAAAACCTAAATTAACAAAAAAAGTTATAAAAATACGGTATCTCTAAAATAAACAAACACCTGACATCAAAGGTTCTTCCAAACTCCGACTCTCCAACCTCTTGGGAAAGACATATTTCGCAGTCTCCGTCGCCAAATCCGCCAAAACTATAGTAACAAAACTCACAAATCACAATCAAGACGTAAAATAAAACTAAGAAAAGTAGTTGTTGAAGAGATAGTGTAAATGAGAAGACATTTACGTCGCTGAGAGACGGAGTTAGTTTGCGAGACGAGAGCAAAAACGAGAGATACGCGAGGTGATTAGAGAGGTGATTGAAAAGTGGAAGTTGTTGTTTTTTGGGTGGTGACGAATGATGATAGTGGTTTAACGGTGATCATTGATTTGATTGAGGTTATTATGGTGGAAGTAGGGTAAATTGATTGTGACATTTTTGGACAGGTTTTTTGGGGTTTTAATTTGTTTGAAATTCTGTTGGAACGAAGAACAATAGTTGGTTTTACGTAAGATCGAATTGGACCGGCTTATAATGCATGCTGAATATGACGCAAAAGATGGACCGAAATATGTTTGATCCGATCGATCTTGTTTTCTAGTTCCATCCAATCATCTATTGAGTCGAGCTTGAGTCTGCTGCGATGGTTTGTATATTTACGGAGTCGAGCTTGAGCTTTGCCTAACTTCTCAAACTTGAAGTTGGCTTGTTACGTTTTACTAGTCGTCGAAGAACATTGATTTACTTCGTTTATAATTTTAATTTACGATTTTGGTGCATTATATTATTGCAAAAAGTTCAACATAGTCCCACTTTAGAGCAAAGGCTCAATGGACTCATACCATCCATCCATGTTTATTAGATCCAACAACACATATTAATTTAATTAAAAAAATAAATTTAATAATGGTTCGTTACCCCCAACCCACACTATTTACACACACACACCACTGCTTCTCTCTTTAAACCCTAACCGCCACTTCTACCGCCGCCACCACCACCACCTCCAATCATCTCCGATCACCTCCAATCATCTTCGATCACTCCAATCATCCATATCCATTTCCGATTGAAACCCCTCATTTCCAATTGAAACCCTAATAATCGATTTAAACCCTAATCATTGATCTTTGACCCTAATAATCGATCTATAACCCCAATAATCGATCATACGTGTTTGAGTAATGGATGAACTAGTAGCTTCTAATCCTAAAGATGGCTTGGCTCGAGGTAAGCCTTTTGATTCTTCTTTTTTATTTATTTTTTATTTTTTATGCTTATTTTTTAGTTTATAATGCTTATTTTAGTTGAGATATTTTTTTTAAGATTTAAGGCTTATATTTTTTATTTTAGGCTTATTTTAAGATTAAGATTTTAGGCTTATTTTTATAATTATTAGGTTATTTTAGGCTTACTTTTAGGATATGTTAATGTGACTAATAATCACTTTAAGTTGATAAAAAAATAAGTTAGTGAACAAGTACAAGCACTCTAAGTTGTTTATTAAAGAATCAGCAGTAGGTAGGCTTGATTTAAGTTGACAAAAAATGCTCGTCATCTACAAGCATGACTAATAAGCAGAGCATTGTGGGACCTTCTGTTTGGGTATTTTAATTATTGCTGGTGCGTTTTTAGTATTCTCAGAATAGCAATATTTTAGTGATGCATGATTCAACATGAATCATGCATGATTCAACATGAATCATGCATGATTCAACACAAATCATTCATGATTCAACATGAATCATGCATGATTTAACACGAATCATGCTTGATTCGACACGAATCATGCATGATTTATGTTGAATCATGCATGATTTATATGTTTTTGAAATCATACATATGTTTTTTGTATTTAACTGATTGTTTTCTTATTTTTTGCAGTCCATCGTAATACAAAAAAGCGTTAGAAATCTCTTGCTTATAAACAATATCCTCGTTCACCTCCCCCGCTGAAACTAAACCAAGAACTAGTGCAATACCAAAAACAAAAGCTCCTTCACAGAATCTAATGATGCTATTAAAAAAGAAGCTACTGTTAAGAAGGAACCTGCTAGTAAAGCAGTTGGAAAGGGGAAGATATCTGATGATTTTGTAGATAGTGTAGTGTCGAAGGTTGTAGGTGACTACAAAGAGGGGTCGAATGAAGAATATCAAAATGACGATACATGAGATGAGGAAAATGGATAGTTTGGAGGATGTAAAAGTGAAATCTAAGGGACGAACGAGGATTAAGAAAGAGCCTGATGTAAAAAATGTTCCAAAAAAATAAAGGTTGAAAAGCAAGAGTCCGATGAGGAATATGTTAAAGATGAAATTGACGAGGAAGATGAATAGGCTCTTAAGAAACATGGGAAGAAGTGGAAGAAGGAAACTTTTGAAGGTGCAGAGATTGTGTTGAGTGAAAAAGATAAGTATCTACTCGAGTTTCTGATTATAAAATGTTGGACATTTCCTAATTCTTTCTTCTCAGCAATTCGAGATAGCCACGTGGACATGGATAACTTTTTGGAATGTATTAGGTTTTCTGCATTTCATTCTATTAAAATAGATAACTTACCTGGGCGTTTAGGGAGGGTTGCTGTTAGAGCGTTTAAAAAGGAGAGCTATCATTTTAAGCTTTTAAACGGGTCTTCGTTTCTTGTAACTCCTCCAAAGAATAAGGATATTTTAAAACTTCCCATTGGTGGAACTTCTAACTATGATTTACCTGAGAGAGCTTTGGATGATCTTTGTGTTGTTGTGGACACAATAGTTTGGCAAACCTTATAAAAAGATTTATGCTTCTAATATTCAAGAGAAGCTTAATGAAGCAACAGAAGTTGACTTCATGTTTAAACTTAACTTTCTTACTCTATTTTCAATTGGGATGTGTACAGCTTACACTATGATAGCAATCCCCAATCTAACTGTTGTTCGGCGTATTCATGAGGATACATATATTGTTGGAATTGATTGGTGTGAGTTCGTATACAAGCGTCTTGGAAATAGTACAGAACCAAATACATTGGCTGGCTATTACATAGGGCCATTGTGTTTTTTAATTGTAAGTGTGTATATATATTTTACGTTTTGTTTTTTTTTGTTTTTTTATGTTTATATTGTTTATAACTTTTAATAAGAAATAAATTTTATTTCCTAACAACTGCTGTATTTGGATTCAACAAAGTTTGATCGTTATCCTGTTCTTCGGTCTAGACCTGCGATACTAAATTAGAATTCAACAAACATGCATCGCAGACAGGATTTAGAGGTCCAAGAGAAAGTCATGGAAGTTGGAGTTGCAGCCAGAATGGACTGCGTCCAAAGAAAAACAATCTGAAGGATTTTTTGACGATGGTAAACAAAGTCAAGTTTTTTCAAGCTCTTCTGATGCTGCTGCTGCTGGTAAACAGGTGTGTTCTAGTATCTTTTTACGGTTTTTATTGTTTTTCAATGATTTTTGTGTCATATAAAGTGTTACAATAATTTATGATTCTGCATGAATCATGCATGAGTCATGCATGATTTAACATGATTCATGCATGATTCAGCACGATTCATGCATGATTCAACACGAATCATGCATTACTCATGTTGAATCATGCATGATTCATAATGAATCATGCATGATTCTTGTTGAATCATGCATGATTCAACATGAGTCTTGCATGACTCATGCAATGAATCATGAATTATTCTACATGAATCATGCATGATTTATATATTTCATTTTTGTAGGTATTTTGCACAATGATCAAGGAAAAGCTTTTAAGCATTGGCAAAGACAAGGCTGAACTTGAATGCATTTTAAGAGATGCCAACAAAGATCTTCCAAATGATGAGAACATCCTTCACTTGATTGAGAAATATACGGGATTTTTAAGGATACCGTTTTGCTTCAAGATGAACATAATCATATTGATGACTTCAGTGTTTCCCTTGACGAGAATGTTGATTTAAACAAGCCAACAGAGTCGGCTCCAATGGAGTCACCTACAAAGGACATTGAGCCCGTGAACGAAGCAGCGACCGTTAACAAAGATTCAGATTCACAAGCAGACGAACCAGCAGTCGATGATGAAGAAACTTACACACAATGGCTTGAAAGAAATATTTATTTGGTTGGAGAGGTGATTGATATGCTTTCAGATGCATTTCATGACGTATATTTTTAACTTCTCCTCATGATTTTTATAATTATGTTCATATGTATGTGTATAATTAAAATTTTTGAACTTTTTGTAGGAGAATTTGTTTAGTATGATTATGAATGAACCTAATGTTTCGCCTCCCAAGACGCCTCAACGAGTTTCTACTCGTTCATCTCCCAAGAAAAAAGTTGTGAAGCCATCTTCTGTGTTGTCGTATCCTTTTATGAACAAGAGAACTCAAGTTGTTCCTAATCTAATGAGGCTTGAGTTTGTTCTGGGAAACAGTTTGTTCGCTATGCAAGGCGATAGGTAGTAAGTTCTCTATTTCATTTTTTGCTTTCGATTTGTAGTTAAAGAATGACATATAATAATTTGTTTGTTATTTCTAATTGTAGTGAAACGTTGAATCATGCATGATTCATCTTGAATCATGCATGATTCATCTTGAATTATGCATGATTCGTCTTGAATCATGCATGATTCGTCTTGAATCATGCATGATTCGTCTTGAATCATGCATGATTCATCTTGAATCATGCATGATTCATCTTGAATCATGCATGATTCGTCTTGAATCATGCATGATTCGTCTTGAATCATGCATGATTCTTCTTGAATCATCTCTAAATTTTTTTTCTTTTACCTGTAAACAACCAGAAGGTATTATTAAAAATACTCTTGATGTAGATGCATAGTGGAAAGTATTTTCAGATGCCATTTCAGCTCAGTTACAACATGATGAGGATGCACTTCGCCTCTCGGATGTTGATTTGGTGTTTTTTCCTATTCGTGCTTCTGGACATTTTTATGTCGTTGTTTCCAACTTTGTGAATACGTCAATGTTTATTATTGATAACATTTATTCTGGACCATATTCCTATTCGTCAAGATACAAGGCAACTTGTGATCCTCTAGTAAGTTTGATATCATTTTGTTTATTAATGTATTGATTAAACTAGTTGGTATCTTTTATTTAGTTTTCTTATTTTGTGGTATCTTTTATTTAATTTTCTTATTTTGTGTTTTTTTGGGAAGAATATTGTTTTCTTTTTTCCCAAGTTTAGTTTTCCTATAAAATTAGGATTTATTTGTATTAAATTATAATGAAGTTATGAATAAAAAAATACAGACTTTTAGTCTTTTGTTAATCAACTTAAATCTAGGTTAGGGTTCATTGTTTGATTTCAGCCTAATAATATAGTTTTTTACATTGTTTCTTTTTATTTAATTTTTTTGTAGAAAAATTTATTTCTCAGGCATCTAAAATAGCATGAACATGACAAACAATCGGCTATGATGAAATTCAAACCACGCATTCTACATTTGAAATGGAGTACAGAGACTAACTATGAGTATTGTGTCATATTTACTATAATCCATATGGAATCTTACACCGGCACACCTGTTGTAGATTGGGATGTTGGGTTCGGTGTAGAATCAAAGGAACAACGCTCAAAGTTGTTACGTATGGGGTCTAGGATTGCTACCAAGCTTTTGTTGCATGATTTTAACATTCATAAAATGAAAAATGTTTTAGTTGGCCTACAAGTTTGAAACCGAGAATGAAGAATAGAAAAGGGTTGCAATTATTCTTGATGCAATAAAAACAGGGATGAGCGTGATCCACCGAAGACTATGCCTGGCAAAGAAGATCATTCAGAAGGGCAGGAGGTTGGTAAGGATGTTAAAGTTGTAGAAGGGAAGGAGGTTGGTAAGGATGTTAAAGCTGCGAAACCGAAAGATTTTCATAAGACATATGTTTGTGGTAAATCAAGGAAATGATGATGTTTGATAATCTGATGTAGTTTGGTAAACTTTTGTTGGTAAAACTGATGGTAGTTTTATGAGAAAGATTTTTATGTTATCTTTTGATGTAATTGGTTGGTAAACTTTTGTTGGTAAAACTGATGGTAGTTTTATGAGAAATATCGGATGTTATCTTTTTTATGTTATCTTTTCACTATTATGTAATTGTTTACTTATCTTTTTACTGTTATTTAATTGTTTACTTATCTTTTTATTGTTATGTAATTGTTTACTAGACTATTCATCGCTGGATCATGCATGATTCATCAGTGAATCATGCATGATTCATCAACGAATCATGCATGATTCATACATGATTTTATGGCAGATATCTCTTTTCACTAAGAAATCACAATGGATTCAACATTGCATGATTCTTTGATGACTCATGTGCATGATTCTTGTATGATTTTCCAAAAGTTTTGTAACAGTTTAACACCAGTCAATAGAACATTATATGAACATTAAACAAAGTACTTCAATCTCAGAGTTTTAACACATTTAACCAAATTAAAGAATAAATTTAAAAATATTATAAGTGAACTACAAAACAATTCAAGGAGCATCGACACCAGTTGGTCCTGTTTGTAGTGCATCAACATTAGTTGTATTCCTTGATAACTTATGTGCATGATTCTTAGATGAATCATGTGCATGATTCATTGATGAATCATGCATCATTAATGAGGAATCATGCATGATTCATGATTGAATCATGCATCATGCACTGATGAATCATGCATGATTCACTAATGAATCATGCATGATTCATGCATGATTTCTAGAAGTTATGTAACAGTTTAACAACAATTTAATTGAACATTATATGAACATTAAACAAAGTACTTCAATCTCAGAGTTTTAACACAGTTAAACCAAATTAAAGAAGAAATCTAACAAATATTATAAGTGAACTACAAAGCAATTCAAGGAGCACCCGCACCAGTTGTTCCTGTTTCTATTGCATCAGCAGTAGTTGTATTCCTTGCTTCCTTTAGCCGCAATAGTTGCATTCCTTGCTCCCTTTGCAGCAGCAGCCGCAACAACGATCTTTTCAAGTTTAGCAATGTATTTTGGATTTTCCGGACATGTTATTTTTGTATGTTTGTTAGTCTTCACTCCACATTGTCCATATTTCCGTGCCGGCTTATTTTTTAGCTTTGATAGCTATTTCTCTTGCACTTTTTCTACGTTCTCCTTTCTTAGCACCTCTTATTGAAGCAACATGAGGATTGTTTACAGTATTCTTCTTTGGCTTTTGAACTACATAAATATCTTCGATCATGTCAGCCATTTTCTGTGAAGGAGGCCTTGGCACTAGAACCTCAAATTCCTTCTTTATATTTTGAGCTTTTCCACAAGTTGCGACAAATTTTCTTTATCTTTACTCAACAAAAACAAACACTCATCTACTACATAATTAGCCTCATTTGTTAATATTTGTATTTATTTATTTTTCACTCCATGTCTGTTTGTGCTTCTTCTTAATGAAAGTGGTATCAAATCCCTCCTCCAACGCCTTAAGACGTACTTTCTCCGAAATCATTTCAATATTACAGTTCTTCAAAACACAAATACGTGTCTACATAAAAATCCATAACGCATGAAATGTCTACAGGTACACTCAACTGATCCGTCTTCAAGAGAACGTAAAACCTTGTTTTGAAGCAAAAAAATAAACGTATTAATACCTGATTCTTACTAAATCATGCATGATTCATCAATGAATCATGCATGATTCATCAATGAATCATGCATGATTCATCAATAAATCATGCATGATTCATCATTCTATACGAATCATTGTTGATTATATATGAATCATGCATGATTCAATATGAATCATGCATGATTCAATATGAATCATATACGATTCAATATAAATCATGCATGATTCAATATGAATCATGCATGATTCAATATGAATCATGCATGATTCGTATATGAAAGATGTTAAAAAAATCCACTAACCTTGTATTCTATTACTTTGTCTTCTTCATGCACAACCATCTCCTTTCTTTCTTCTATGTAGAGTGTCCTATAAGCACCCTCCCTTGTGTATCTAAATAAAACCATCTCAACTCCCTCGTCCGTTTTAAACATTTGTATTTGACAAGACCAAACAGATTCATACATTTCTACTTAAACAAGCAAAAATATCATCCTCGTATAAACTTTAGCCAATTGTTTTTCCCTTTCTAACATTGTTCGATATCTTGGGGCAGTGTCAAAAGTTCAAAAATCTAGATTTTCTTATCGATGCCTTTGCCTTTCCATTGCTGATTCATAGCACATCATGAAGTTGATAAATGTTGACCTGTGATTTGTGAAACCTTAAAAAAAATGCGTTTTCACTCTCTGGTCTTGAAGTAGTTCTCATTAAGACATAGGTGACGTAATAAAATAAGTTGGTAACCATATTTTTTCGAAGGTCATACATCTTTGTCATCCACTAGTGTTTTTCCAACCTAAAGTCTTTAATAAGTATTGACCATCTTGCTTCAAACTCTTTTGGCTCAATAAACATATTCCACACCAATTTGTTTAAACGTTCTTTGAAATTAGTAATTTTATCATAAATTTCTTCACATATTTGCAAGTAAATCAAAACAAATTATATTTTTATAAGAATCATGAATGATTACAAATAGGTTATGAAAATGGCAATACCTTTGATGGGATTTTTTGCATGATATGCCACATACATAATATGTGCTTTGATTCTTTCAGAACGGCTTCAATTTCCCTTTTCATTGCCCCATCTTGATTTGTTACAATCATTGTCGGTTGTTTTTCGTGAGCAGTCATGAACGATGTTAGAAGGCACGTATAAGAATCGATGTCCTCTCTTAGTAGCATTCCTGATCCAACATTCACACACTTTCTGTGATTATCTATAATGTATGATTACAAAATAAATAACAAATTATGCAAAAAAGACAAAATCAATCATGAATCATGCATGATTCATGTTCAATCACGCATGATTAATGTTGAATCACGCATGATTCATGTTGAATCACGCATGATTCATGTTGAATCACGCATGATTCATATTCAACAGAATCATCCATGATTCTACTCTTTATAAAACAACTTACTTGTTTGTTCAGAACGTATCATCAAAAGATATAATATCTCCAAACTCTTCATAGTTACGTTTATCTACTTCGTCTGCCCAAAATATTGCAACTAATTCACTGTTTTCAACCTTATACTGAAACGTAAACCCTGGAACACAATTCTTCCTGTTTTCAATCTTATTTATAAGCATATGTGCATCGCTTTCTCCTATATATTAATTAACATCCTTTATCTGGTTCTTAAAATCATCACTAGCTCCATGCACATACTCAGCACCCGCTTTGATACTAGAATACACGGTATGTGCCTTGGTTGCACCAAGTTTCATTGTTGAAGCTTTCACAACTGTTGTCCCTAATTATATGATGATAGATTAAAGAAATGAGATGGAAAAGATATGAATTTTAGAGAGAGAAAGTAGTGAGAGAAAGTAGAGAGAGAAGTGATTAACAAGGTGAAATTAGATTTAGAAAAAATGAGAACTTCCACCCTCCACATGCTAGGAGGGTGCTTATATAGTCCACCCACATGCGGGCTCTCTAATGGACTATATATATTTTGGGTCGGGCTTGAATAAATGCTTAGTACCTTGAAAGGGGCCTTTTAAGCTAACCATCAAGCCCGTAATGTCACGACTATTTTAACTAACTATTACAGCGTTCTAATAAAATATTACAATATAAACCTATGACCGAACATTCTTGTTTGACTCAATATTTTGAGGCTAACAATCTCCCCCAATGTGAGGTCATTCCTCTTCGATATTTGGAGATCAATGTAGATTACAAATTTCGTCATAAATGAGTCTTGAACGTGTAATAGTAGTTTTGTTCCTTCATGCTGTGATCTTTGAGCCTTTGTAAGTGTCTTTCGACTTTGTCTTTTGTTTTGAGATCTTCAAATTATCCTTGACTTGTCTTTGCCATCTTGCGATCTTGTGTCTTTATCCTCATACTCATACTTTGCACAATCTTGAAAGCTTGCTAACAATCTCCTTTGAAGAGAGGTCATTCTTCTATATTAATTGATAAGGAAGATTTTGATCATCAGAGTTGCGGAAGACTTTAACTTTCTTGATTGTTGAATGTCTTTGGGCATAAGTATGTGGTTTTAAATCTTCGACTTTGCTGAGTACACCGTAACGTCACCTTCTTGAGACAAAACATAAACACGGTCTGAATGGCTTTCACATTCGTCCTAAATCGGTAGCGTTTTACCTCCGGTCGGGGAAGACCATTACACGATATTAAATTCGTACATGTGATTAGGTAGGTTCAATTAAGGACCTCCTTGACAGGGTTTCGCGGCTGTACTAGCCGTTCTCTTTACTCGACCGTCTCAAAGCAAGATTGCGAACATAAAGAGTGAATCAACTGGATAAATATCCGCTTGATTAAAGTCGTAAGTTCAAATTCCTGGAACAAGTTTGATTTATTAAGAATCTTACCATTGTTGCTTTCCAGTCGACACAAGCTTGATTCGTAAGAATCTCGCAAGTTACCTACCGTAGCGCTGTTTAATGTTGACACTAGAAGGATTTCTATTCGTCACTTTGAATATTAATGAATATCACTCTGAATGTTCTGGCAAGACCATAAAGATATTACGTAGAAACCTGAAACGAGTTTGAATCAATAAAGAACAAACCACTGTTGCTTTTCAGTTTTACATATGTTCAATTCATAAAGAATCTTACACATGACCTACCGTAGTGCTGTTTGATGTTAACACTGGAAGGATTTCCACTCATCATTGTGAATACTAAGTAGTATCACTTTGAGTGTTCTAGAAATATCGCAAGGATATAGCGTAGGACTCGCTTGTTCGTCATCTGTGTGTCCTAACAAGATTTGGTTGATCTCTTGGCTCTAGACTCGATTTGTGCACTTTTAGTGGTCGGAGGCTGGAGCAGATGCCACCTATTCAATATCAAGTATCTCGGAGTGAGAAAGTCAATAGAAGTCATGTTGATCTCCGTGACAATAAAACAAACTTCTTTTGAGAGAAGCTTGAGTTAGCTGGGGAAAGAGTTGTGCATTACATCACTGGGTCTATGATGCGTTGTCTTCATGATGTGTTGACCCGGTTTCTGCCTAAGTTGTATGGAGGGCTAATTTTTTCACACCCTTTATCCTTACATTTCTTTTTCATTCTTCAACCCCTTCAATGCTTACCAAGACATCATTACTAGCACCTTTTTGTGATTGTTCCAGTGCTATCAGTACTTAGTCGGCATTCAACTTCGTTCACATTCTACTCCATCTTCCTAAGGACTTCTAATTAATCTATTGGATTGTCCCTGGGAAGATCCTCCGGTTCTGGTT
The DNA here is from genome assembly GCA_025667525.1 of Glebionis coronaria. Taxonomy (NCBI): domain Eukaryota; kingdom Viridiplantae; phylum Streptophyta; class Magnoliopsida; order Asterales; family Asteraceae; genus Glebionis; species Glebionis coronaria. The sequence goes on along the minus strand of CM046876.1, from coordinate 488,137,856 downwards.
GGATCATAGGACTTAAACCTAACCACCCTTTTGACACCGATAACGTCGTGAATTAAAGATGTTGTGGGTATTTGATCGTAACCATGAGTGCTTGAGTCTTTAGATCATATTTTAATCACATTTTCCCCCTATCTCTAATATATAAAATCTTTTGATATTAGAGCTATTAAATTTGATTAAAATATATTATGAAGAATAGTATGGAAAAAATTTCGGGAGAAAAATGTGTCAAACTTAGCATGAATTTGGAATGCTCCCCCTCAAAAATTGATCCAATTGAATTGTCATTCTGAGGATGTGATACACATTTCACTTTTTGAGGATAGGAGTTGTTGAGCACACAATTTTTGAAAGATTTTGAATAATCGTTAAAAAATTGTGTTCAACGCTTTTTGAAAAATCAATTCTTTTTGGCGAAAAGGTTTTTCTAAAGCATAAACTTGAGTTCATAGACTTTGAATGTCTTGACGAATCCACTCAAGTGTAAGAAGATTTAACTTATTTTGCTGAGGGTAAGCGCACTAAATCGTACACTCCCCTGTGAATATCGATCCGGGTTGCAATCTGAAAGTGATTACAAACCATAGTGTTGAGCTTAAAACATTGAATGTTTTATGGCAAGCTCAACCAAGATAGATTGCTCTACTCGTTGTTGAAAATATTGTCCAAAAGAGACAATTTCCTTTATAAAAGATAGAAATGACATGTTTTGAAAAATATTAACAACTTTCATTCGAGCTTTATGTACACACCCGTGTCGTTATTGAGCGACATTTCTAGGTACGTCCATATTATCGATACTGAAAGTCATGTCGAGAAGAATATTTTTGGATTATCAAATATTTTTTAATTTTCTATTTTGCTTTTTTCATTAATTTTTACATGTAGATGTTTGATAGATGAATCAAGCAGGCTTCTTTGCCAGAATCTCCAATTCTGCTAGAGTCAAACATCTCATACCAATTTGCCTAACTAGATACGCAAACCTCTCTTTCGAAAGAGCTTTTGTTAACAAGTCAACTATTTGGTAATCAGTTCCAATAAAGAATAATTCAACGATACCCCTTTCAACTTGTTCCTTAATGAAGTGATATCTGACATCAGTGTGCTTCGTGCGGGAATGCTGTACCAGATTGCAGGAGATGGCTATGGCGGACTTTGAGTCACAATACATAGGTACTTTATCAAAGTGAAATCCATAATCCGTGAGTTGTGTTCTCATCCAAAGAACTTGAGCACAACACGCAGGTAGAGACATATACTCCCCTTCGGCTAATGACAGTGACGTGTAATCCTGCTTCTTGGAAGACCATCCCACAAGCTTATCTTGACCTAGAAATTGTGCACCACCAGAAGTACTTTTTCGTGTATCAAGGCACCCTGCATGATCAGAATCTAAGTAGGCCGTTAGAAAGAAACCGGTTTCCCTCAGATACCAGAGTCCCATGTGAATGGTATTCTTAAGGTATCGAAAGATCCGTTTAACCTCCTTAAGGTGATTTTTAGTGGGTCGTGCTTGATATTGTGCACAATAACATGTAGCATGTGATATATCTGGTCGGCTTGCTGTTAAGTACATGAGGGAGCCGATCATGGAATGATATCTCATTTGATCTATGGCATCTCCCTCCAAATCAGCATCTAGGGATGTGGTTGATAATGATGTCCCAACGGGGTCACATGGGGTCATACCATGCTTTTTGATTATCTCTTGACAATACTTAGCTTGGTTAATGAAGATACCACTTGGAGATTGGTGAACTTGAATTCCTAGAAAGAATTTTAGTTCGCCCATCATAGACATTTCAAATTTGCTGTGCATTACTTTTTCAAACCATTTTGAAAGTTTTGGGTTTGTAGACCCGAAAATAATGTCATCAACATAAATTTGCACAAGCAAAATTTCATCCCCATATTTATAAGTGAACAAAGTTAGATCAATGGAACCTTTTGAGAAACCTTTGGAGACCAGAAATTTCGAGAGCTCGTCGTACCACGCCCTTGGAGCTTGCTTTAGTCCATAAAGTGCTTTGTGGAGACGATACACCTTGTCAGGATAATGAGGATTGACGAATCCTTCCGGATGTGTGACATAGACTTCTTCCTTCTAAGGACCGTTAAGAAATGCCGTCTTTACGTCCATTTGATAAACAATGAATCCCTTATATGCAACATAAGTAAGGAAAATCCTGACCGCTTCCATACGAGCTACTGGTGCAAATGATTCTTCAAAATCAATACCCTCTTTCTGGCCATAGCCTTCAGCCACTAGCCTAGCTTTGTTCTTGATGATTGTGTTTTCTTCATCCATCTTGTTTTTCCAGACCCATCGAAGATTTAATGGAATTACGTCGTATGGTCTGTCAACAAGTTCCCAGACTTTGAGTCTTTCAGATTGGAGAAGTTCATCTTGCATCGATTCAATCCAAGCATGATCAGCCATGGCTTCTTTGATGTTTTTCGGTTCAGCTGTACTCACGGCGAGTGCGAACATACAAACATCGCCATTGGTTTCAAGCTGTCGTCTTGTACGAACGGGCTGTGAAGGGTTTCCAATTACGTGAACCAAAGGATGATCTCGGGTCCAATGATGTGTTGAAGGATGTCGTTGGTAGAACGTATGCATATTTGACGGATCAACATGGCGAGTAGAAGACTCTCTAGTTTCGTGTACTGGTGTACCGAAGGGTTGATAAACGTGTCTTCGTCATTTAATGCATAGTCTGCTTGATTTGTGTTCTCTAGAGAAATGACAGTAGTTGTGGATGTTGTAGGAGCGGTTGTTGATGTGATATTCTGAGGAGGTAAATCTGCAGCAACCCGTGTTGAAGTAGATAAAGTTGTATCCTTTTGTTGATGATGATCGGTATCATCATTCTTATCATGAGTGACAGCGGAAGACTTCGATACAACATGTTTCTCTCCCGTGAAATATTCATCATACATTGGTCCATATAACATTTACAACTCTTCAATTATCGTGTTGACTGTCATATCTACTCTTGGAACATTTCCTTGAACCAGCTTTGAACTTGGCGGTTCATTGTTGTGGTCTTGAGTTCTGAGTTCCGTGCGGTTGTGAACGGAAGTCGTGTGTCGTTGTGGATCGGGACTTAAACTGTTTTGTTCAAGTGCCATTTCTTGTAATTCATCAAACCGAATGTGAATAGTCTCGACTATCAATTTTGTTCTCTTGTTGTACACTCTATATCCCTTAGACAGAGTTGCATATCCCACTAGAATACATACATCACCTTTCTCTTTCATCTTATCCAAATTTTCACCATCTCGTATAATGTAACAAGTACATCAAAAAACGTGAAGGTGTTTGAGTGAAGGTTTTCGATCATGAATTATGTGATATGGTGTCTTTTCGTGTCTTGGGATAATTAAGGATCGGTTTTATGTGTAGCATGCGGTTGACACAGCTTCGGCCCAAAAATATAATGGTAGTTTTGAAGCGGATAATAATGTTCGAGCAGCTTCAACCAAAGTACGGTTTCGTCTTTCAACAACGCCGTTTTGTTTGGGTGTTCGAGCAATAGATGTTTCATGTTCAATTACTTCGGCTTCAAAATAGTTCCTCAGAGTTGAATTCAAAAATTATGTGCCTCTGTCAGTATGAACCACTTTTATTTGAGCTTTAAGACCACATTGTATCAATTTTAGGAAGTTGATGAGAACTTCGGGTGTTTCACCCTTGGACCTCAAGAAGTGAGTCCATGTGTACCTTGAGTAATCATCGACAATTACCATAACATATTTCTTTCCATTGATACTATGAACACGCATAGGACCACACAAATCTATATGAAGAAGATCTAACCGTCCTTTAGAGCTTGGTGTAGTCTTTGCTTTGAAGCTACTTTGTTTAGCTTTACAAAGCTCACAAGAAGAACAAAGATGATCTTTGATGAATTTCAAGCTTGGAATGCCTCTCATAATATCTTTCTTGGAAAGCAAGTTGATGGTATCAAAATTAAGATGAGATAAACGTTGATGCCATAACCATGCCTGAGTCGATGAAGCTTTAGCCATGAAGCAAATTGGAGTTGATGAAATTGTGTCTTGTAGTGAAATTGTGTATCAGTACCCTGTGTACTGGTAAGTAAGTCATTCCCATTATAATCACGAACAAAACATGTCTTCTTTCTGAAAGCAACCTCCAAATCCGAATCACAGAATTGACCAACCGAGAAAAGATTGTGATTGAGCCCTTCGACGTAGTATACCCTTTTGATCATGATATTCCTCTAATCTCCATATCCTAGGATCGGCGCAAATTGATCATTTCCGAATCGGACCGTACCCAGGAACTTCTACACGAAGTTATTTAGAAGCTTGAGATTCCCCGTCATGTGCTTCGTGCATCCGGAGTCCAGTATGAAGAGAATTATTTGTATCACCTGCAGAAGAGTTAGAACACGATGGAGAATTTGCTAAATTGGATACCACAGTAGTTGTGATTGTAGAATCATTAGTGTCCTTAGCAACATTTAAAGGCACACTAACACTCGTTGTCACATTTTCTGTCCTAACTTTAGGCATCCATTTATATCCCAGAGGACATTGATTAGCAAACCACCATTTCCAAGACTTGTTAGCAGACTCATATAATTCTGTAATTCTACTTCTAGGGTTCTTAGTGGTGGAGTCTGATGCATTACTTTTCTTAGTGGGGGTAGCACCAGAATGGTTCACTTTGCTTTTGGGTTTACTAGCACTAATAGGCATCACAACTTGCTTCTTAGTTCTAGTATCTACGCCTTTAACAATATTCATAGCACACATAGAATGATTAGCATTAGCACATTTTCCACATTTGACACAAATAAATTTAACATTCAAAGCATTCAAATCATTCAAAACATTCAAATCGTCATTACACGCGATTACAGACTTTTTATTCTTAAAAACATTCAAATTCCTAGGGTGTTCTTCTACTTCCTTCATCTTCCCTTGACTCTTGTGTTTCCAGACCTTATCATTCACTTGAGTGCTCTTAAGCTGAGGTCGGCTAACACTAGCAGTGGAGACTACTCCTATAGTAGAAGACACACGAGTATTAGTGTTTCTAGAAGTCTGAGGCGATTGACTAACTTTGTTTGTAGGTTTAGTGGTCATTCTATACATCCCTGGTTTAATCACATTATTGTGCTTAACGCTTGGTGTTATAGTATTCCTTATGGGTTGAGTATGTGGTAACCTTTCCTTTCCATCCATCTTGGGGTGAAACACAGGTTTTGTAAACGAAGAATTTGAGAAAGTAGACGGTTTTCCCAAGATAGAGGATCTATTCACTTTAGAGGCATTGGGTTGTCTAACAACATGTTTCTTAACGCTAGGTTCCACAACTTTCCCACCCATCTTAGCAACGAGTTTCTTCAACTCTGCTATTGCTATGTCTTTTTCTTGTAACTGAGCTTTCAAATCCGATATATCAAGACTTTTTTCGTTTAGTAATCGACATGACTCAGATAATTTTACTTCCAAAGGTGTATCATTTGAAAAGCTGCCAACTTTTTTTTGCAAAGCAGGTTCAAGTGAGTGACAATGTTTTTGAAGATAATCATATATATGTTGAAGTAACGAAAACTCTTTTTGGTCAACTTTATTCGAAAGCTCAGTTTCAAGACGTTCACATTCTTTAACTTGATCAAGATATTTGCATGCAACATCAGAATATTCATCAATATCAGCACAATATGTAACATAAACACACATAATATCTTTTGAGAGACATTCGTGTAAGAGTATATCATATGCTGTATAAAACCCGTCTCTTTCAGGTTGATGGTCGTTCACTTCTTGTTCAAGAGATTCCACATATTTCAAATCATCAAACATTTCTTGCTTAATTAGTGTTTCAAATTCCAAAATATGTTTTTGTAGTCTTTTCGTAAGTGGAATCAAAATACTTTTCACAAGCACAGTTATATCATGAGGAATTTCTTTGTCTCCTTTTGAAAGTTCATGTTTTTTCCAGTCATCATCAACAACCTTTTTGAAATTTTCAATGTTACTCTTGAGAATACTAAGTGCCTGCTTACTCTTGCTTACAGAAGATTTATATGGCAAGTACTCAATAAATTTTAAAGCATTAGTTTTCTTAGTGGCAAAAGCTTGTCTCTATTTAATTCTTATTTGGTCACATTCAAAAAATATTTGCTCACGAGTTTTCTGTGTTTGCGGTTTGAAAAGACCATAAAGACTGTTTTCATAAGCATAATTATATGGTTTAACAAATTCTTTATTAACTTTTGGTCTACTCTCTTCTTCCAAATCGTTTGTCTCTTCACTATCGGGCCTAACAACAAGACAATCAAGATCGGTCCATTGTGACTCATCAAAATATAAGTGCTGATTCTCAGATTGAGCTTGCTCAAGGTACTTAGGATTTGCATAACTAGGTCTATCCTTGAAAAATGAACGAGGTGCCAACATTCTCATGGTTTAAATTGATTGATTAGTTTTGTAAACAATTTTCTTGTAAAAATCAACTTGAGTTTCAAGTTCCACCATTTTGTCGAGGTCATTCGCTTGTTTAGTTTTGAAATCCTTTTCCATCTTTTCAACCACAACTTTCTTTTCATTAACAAGTTTAGTTTTATCCTCTTGAAGAAAACCATTTACTTGAGTTAGCTCATTGACTTTAGTGGTAGCAAGATACGTTTTGTGACGTTCAGTACTCAAAGAGGTGTTATAATTACGTTTCTCTTGTTCTAAAAGCTTAAGAGTTTTGTTATATTTCTGTTGATAATCATCCTTTTTGACGTTAATTAAACACCATTTGTACCCCTCAATCTCATTGGTCCTTTGAAGAAGCTGATCTCTATAGCTATCAATGGTCTCACTAGATTTAGTTAGAGCAACTTTGCATTCTTCAAAATTTTGAGTGAGCGTAGCGTTTGCCTTCTTTAATTGCTTTTGACTCTTTCTAGTTTCTTTGACATCTTTTTGTAAAGAAGCAACTAAGTTAGCAAGCGCAATACGCTCCTCGTCATCATCATACTCATTTGCATGTTGATCATCCTCAAACTCATTATTGCACATGTCTGATGAATCGGGTGTGGTATGGCTCTCAACCGTTTCTATCATACATGTGTCATTAATGGCTTTGGGTAGCTCAGAATGCTCATGAATATTACCAAACACATTATATTCCTCTTCAGTGTGTACCTTATCGATTGGCTCAGTATCAAAGATAGGACCATTGTCATCTTCAGTGATGTTGAGAACTTCTTCAACCTTTTCCATGTACGAGTAATGTGCTTGAAGTTCTTGGTCGGAGGCTTCATCATTAGTATCATCAAGCATTGCTCCTTCCTCAGCCGACAATTTAACCCCAGCTTCCATCTTCTTGCATAGCAACATCTTTCCCTTATGATAGCCAGAGTCCCTAGCCCGTTGCGGCATCCTACATTCCTTTGCCATATGCCCATAGCCTTGACAATTAAAGCATTGAATCCCACTTTGCTGAACCACTTGAGTACCAACAGTTTCCCTATTCCCAACAACAGTAGCAATCCTCTGTGTATCATATTTAGCATTTTGTCGATCATACCGTGCAGAACCCTCAACATGTGTTGGATTACGTCGATCATACCTAGGAGGACTCTCATCATGTTGACGTGTGTCATACCTTCGAGGACTCTCAACATATTGGTTTCTTGTATTTGATGATGTACGAAGATTGTTTTTGGTGGGTTTGAAGATTTTCTTGTAGATGTTCATAATGAAAGCAATTTTTTGCTTCATCTCCCTATCCTTCTGAGCTAGTTCTTCATCACTGTCCTCTTCAGATGATGGCTCAGGTGATGGTGATGGTGCTCTTGGTTCTTTGTCTCGTGATCTTGTGGGAGCTGAATACTTAGATGAAGTGGAGTATCTTGGTGAAGAGGATGTGGTGGAGTATCTTGGTGATGAGGATGTAGTGGAGTATGACTTTGGAGCACGAGAGCGATGATCTTGGACGTGTTGAGTGGTAGACACTAAAGTAAGTGGATTAGCAGTCTTTGCTATCCTTTCAGCTCGAAGTTCATTCGCCTCATTTTGAAATTGTTTCAAAATGTCGAAGAGCGTGTGATAGTTGACCTCGTCTAACTTACTCTGTTTTTCACCAAAGTTACAAACTGTGTCCACTCTGGTTGAAGTTTCTGTAGAAATTTTACATTGACTTGCATGGTGGAGACTTGTAAATTGTTTCTTGTCATGTCATTCATCATCTTGTAGAACCTTGAGTAATATGAATCAATTGATTCCCCATCCAATGACGTAAACTTACCAAAGTTCCAGAATAAGTTAGTTTTGGCATCTTGCCTGTTAAGTGATTGTTGCAAGCGTTCAATGGCAAACCACATTTCTTTTGTAGTAGAGCATGCATCAACCGTTGAGTAAATATCATCCCCAATCCCACTGAGAATCAAATAGATTGCTTCTTTCTCTACATCAATCCAAGCACGTTTCTCTTTCGAAGTGTTCTCATATGTTTCCTCAATAGTTTGCTCATCGGAACCGGTCGTCGAGTCGGTTGCTGGAATTGCAGGAATGGTGATTGTAGTGAGAGTATAGGGTCCTTCTTTGATGCAACGTCGAAGAACATCACCATTAAGTTTCGTGTCAAGATATCGAAGGAATCGTGATTGCCATTGTGCATATCGACCAGTCACAAGCATTGGTGGTCTCTCTTTGTTACCCGCCACCATGATGTTGTTATTAGTAACACGATATTCAATAGTAGTAGAATCCATCTCAAGAATGAAGTGAAGTGTATAGGATCTTAAGTAGATGTTGTTGTGAGTAGATTGTGGTTGAAACTTCAAGAAATGGTGTGAAAACCCTAAACAATATCTTCGTAAGAAACCAAAAAATCGTAGGCGAAAAATCACACGATTTGTTAAAAAATTTCAAAATCACGTTTTTGAAAAATTTCTAACTCAACAAGTCGGAAAATATCTTTAATGAATAATTCGGAATCCAATGAACTCAACCTAATCCGGAATACTAATATCCAGAATCCGGTTTTATATGCTATCTGGAATAAATATAGAATTCTTATCCGGAATCACGTTTTAACTCTTATCCGGAATCTTGTTTATACTCTTATCTGGAATCTTGCAAATACACCTAATCGGGAATGTAAACGACTCTTATCCAGAATCACCTTACTCCTTATCCGGAATCTATATTCCGAATAGAATCCGAAATGCTGTGGGCTTATCCGGAATGGGGAAAAGGTGCTTATCCGGAATCCGTGCTTCTAAGTAATCCGGGATGTGAAAAACTTGTTATCCGGAATGTTTACAACTTCTTATCCGGAATCAATGAAAATCACTAATCCGGAATACTATGTTAATCCGAGCTTATCCGGAATTCGTTATAGCTTATCCGGAATGCAACTATACACTATCCGGAATGTGTTGAACTTGTTACTATCCGGAATAATTAAGTTATCCGGAATTCATTTTATATGCTATCCGGAATAACTTTCTTTGCCTCTAATCCGAATTTGAGTTTAGGTTCTTATCCAGAATCACTTACAAATTAGAGCTAATCTGGAATATTTAAAACGCACGCTTATCCGGAATAATCGAACTACTTCTAATCCGGAATATGTGAAAACCCTCGTATTCCGACTAGTAAAACCCTTATAACCCAGATAACAAAAAAAATTGGTTTTTTTTTCAAACTTTTTGCCCAACAATCAAATCAAAACTTCCATTTCTTTTGTGAAGATCAACAAAATGACTAACCCAAATTCCTACCACCACTTTGTAGGCATTTGTATGAAGTTTTTTAGCTCGAAAACACAAATTTTTTTTGAGACGAGATGATTTGAAGAAGAAAATCACATGAATAAAAAATGATAACCACAAACTAAACACGAATCTACCCCATGGCGAATCAAAAATGATAACCCTTCTTGTTCGTTTTCTTATAGGCACGAAGTTGAGCTTCAATGACATGTTATCTAGACAAATTATCCTTTAATGATATTTTATCATTTGTTCTAGTTAACGACATTTACAATACACAACACCAAAGCAAACAAAACACTTACCGCTAAAACGATCCGATATAAGATTCACTTTAACGACAACGACTAGTTTTGCATCTACAAAGACAAGTGATCACGAAGTGGATTTGGTATTCTTTATTTGAAGTTGAAGTGGGATTTCATGAAGGCGTCTACTTATTTCATCATCGATCCTTCCTTCTATTTTTCTACCCCTTTTCTTCAAACCCAGTCTATCGACTGATGACTTGCTTGAGCGATAAAATTTATGATTGAGACTTGAATTATCTAGTTTCCACTGTCAAGGGGTGGATGGTCGACGACATGGATAACTATCATTTTTGGGAGCTTTGTTGCAGTTCTTAGTGTCACACGCAGTTGCTCGTGTGGATAACTTCAAAAGGTATAAGAGACTTGTTTCTACACCGTTCTTCAATCGACATAAGTGCAAGCTTAAGTAACAAATTTGGGGGATTGTACTTTAGTTTCAAGTTTGGAATATCGGGTTTACTTCACATGTGGTCACAACAAATAGCCGAATGAATTCGAGGTTGGTAAGTTAGACAGAGAGAGATGGAATCAGCAATCAATTCTCACGGGATATTTATGAGCCTCACAACGACAATGGTACTTCATAGTCTAAGCAAAATATTTCAATGTTTCTCAACGACTTTCAAAACTTTTCAAGACATTTGCTTAAGACTAAGATCTTCTCGAGCATATGGACGTCCACGATAATGATGCTTCCGAGAGTTCGAAATCATCATGGGGAAGATCGTGTACTTTAAAGTAATCGGATCAACTTCCAGGGGGAAGTAGTGTACATAGAATGGTATCTACTTACTTTATATGATTTTTATAAAGTATTCTGCAGGCGTCAGAAGAATTGTTGCTGATTTCCTTGCATGTTACCCCAAACGGATTATCACCAAAACCTAAACGACATGAAACCGTATAGAAGCAGTGTTATTTGGTGTGGTTCTTCTACAAAATTCCGATGTGCACTTAAACCGATGAGCTAGAAGATTGTTCAAACTACATCAAAGTGTCAGAATCAGCTTAAGATGCAGATATTGGTTTGGGGGGAAGCTGATTCAGAAACTTCGTCAAAAAGAAGTCTATGAAGAAAGTTTTTGATACATGCTGCATGAATTGGGGGGAAGTTAATCCAAATCATGCATATTACAATTGTTCCACAACAAGCAAAGACAAAGAGGATTCAAGCTGAGGTACGAGTTATGAAGACAAGAAGAATTAAAAGACATCCTCAGCATTAGAAGCGCCTTGGAAGACTTTATTTTGTTGTATTTTTACTTGTTAGGAACATTGTAAGTAATTCCGTATGTCTCCACATTGGGGGAAGATTGTTTGCCCTAAAATGTGAGCGCCATTTACGGAATTACATTAGATTCAGATAGGCAAAACGTGGAGGGACTACTATTGACAAGTTGTCAAATTTACTCCCTGTTTAGCCTATATATACCCCTCCATACTTCCATGGAGGGGTGAGGATTCCCATTTTGCGTATTTCACTTTCTCTCTCTAAATACACACACTCCTTCCACCTTGTAATATTTCTCTCTCTAAAATGTCTAAACACTTGTTTTATCCTCCCCGACCTCCGGATCACCCCTAAATAGCTTTGAATCTTATGGTTAACAACAACAAACACTGTTTCTACATGAGTCATTTTTCTTTGTTTCTTTGTTAGATGCTTATACTCTTTCGGAAGAATTTGATGGTTGTGCTTAGCAATAAATTTGGTTACTACATACTTTCTCTTAACATAATCCAAATGAACCATTATTTGTGCCATACGACCTATTATGCGATTATTTGTATTCCTTGTTTTCTTTCCACTGTTTACAGGATCCAAGGTGTTAACATCTATGTCTTTTGGAACCCCTTGCCGGTTACACATGATGTACTTTGATTTAACGTCACCACTTCTATTTCTTTTTTGGGTGGACTTTTTAATTTGAACTGATTTTTTAGCATAAGCAGTATAAAACTCAATACATTCCTCCATTGTATCAAAACTTTTTCCATCATTAGGTAACAACTCATCCGGAACATTTGGTTACCAATATACCGATCCTCCAGGTGTCTCACTATGAATGTATAAACTTAGTCTTGGTGTGCTGGTAGAAGCTGCTAGAGAATAACAATTGATAAAGTGTTGGTATAAACTTGGTCAAGTATTTTTAATAATAATAATAATTATTTAACATGAATCATGCATGATTTATCATGCCGAATCATGCATGATTCATGCATGATTCACGTTGAATCATGCATGATTCAAGTTGAATCGTGTGTGAGAATCGTTGAATCTTGCACGATTCACGTTGAATCATGCACGATTCATGTTAAATCATGCACGACTCACGTTGAATCATGCACGTGTCACGTTGAATCATGCATGACTCACGTTGAATCATGCACGACTCACGTTGAATCATGCACGACTCACGTTGAATCATGCACGATTCATGTTGAATCATGCACGACTCACGTTGAATCATGCACGATTCACGTTGAATCATGCACGATTCACGTTGAATCATGCACGATTCACGTTGAATCATGCACGATTCACGTTGAACCATGCACGATTCACGTTGAATCATGCATAACAGATATGATTTCTACTATATGATTCTAAAATAATGATTATTTACTGCTTTTTATACACATCATGTATGATTTTAATCATTTACCTATATTTTCGACGATATTAGCTTCTAGATATGTATCTTCATTAACAACGCGAGCTTCTGGATTTTCATATTGTGTAACTAGAACAACAACAACATCTGCTTCTATTTGAGTTTCGATTCATGTTTCTATTTGAGTTTTGATTCGAGTTTCCATCTTTTTCAATTCTGAAAACGGAAAAGCTTGGAATCGTCGCCGAAAAAAGGTAGGTGGTTGTGGAAGGTCATTGGAATCGTCGGAAACGATTGGGTTCTTGGTGATATCACCGGAAAAATGTAGGTGATTGAGGTGGTTGGCGGTGGAAGGTAGGTGGTTGGGGTGCTCGCCGGAAAAAGTTAAGTTGTTGGGGGTGGTTAGGGTGGTTGACGGTGGAAGTTAGGTGGGTGGCATACCCGACCTATTTTTTTTAAAAAAATGAATGTGTGTGTAAAATATTATATTTATAGTGGGACTGTTTTGCCCTTTTAGTGGGGGAGGAGGGTTTAATCTTGACTCTTAGTTAAAATGAAGATGGATGGTTGTGATGTAGCCATTGGGACTTTGTTACATAAAGGGATGTTAGGGATCTCAACTCTTATATTATTTATCATTCACACCAAAAACACTTTTCCTTACACCTTTCACGTCATCATCACATAAGCTTTCTTTCTCCTACTTTTCATCATCACCCTCACCCACACTTTAATATTATCAATCACACCAAAAAATACTCTCAGAACTAAGATAATATATTTTAATTAAAATAAAAACAATACCTTAAAACACAATAACATTATAAAAAAACGTACAATTATGAAATTAAATACGTTACGAAAAACGTACATTAATAAACATTATGAAATGAAAATCTTTACGAAATAAAAACTTTACGAATTAAAAATGTTACGAAAATATAAAAACATTACGAAATTAAAAACGTACACTTTGGATTGTTCTTGATTGTTGACGATTTTGGTTTCGTGGAGTACGTGAGTTAGACATTTTGTGATTAGGAGTAGTATTTAGTATATAGAAGTTGTATTTTTGTTGTATAAATATTAATTTGGTTTAAAATGTATTTATAGGAGGATAAATAAGGTATTAAAAGTTTTTTTATATATTAATGATGGGCTCGGCTTTTTTCACATAACAAGAAAAGTGACGGCTTCACCTTAAGTAAGCCAAATTGCTCTTACGTCACGCGCGGGCAAAATGTGTTTAGCAACACTTACGCGTGAGACATTGTTTTTTGGTCACGATTTGCTTCCTCGCGATCTGATAAAAACAACCTGAGACGTTTGCTCAAATGGGAACAAATCGGGAAAGATGTACAAGATGTGCAAGGTGGAGTCAAGTTGATAATAAAGATGTTTTTTGAGCCTATACTTGTAACGTATTTTGTTTTAGTTATCTCATTTGTAATATGTTTGTCTAACTAGGGATATATAGTTGGTGGTGTACTGGTGTCGTTGGAAGATTAAATTCTATTGTTTATTTTCGTTTGATTTATTTGTCTTTAAGTTATTACTAGAAGGGTACCCGCGTGATGCAGCGGCGGGTACCCTGTGATTAACCGAAGAATAACCAAAGAACGACCCTTATTACATTTAGCTAACTTATATTTAAAGGTTTGAGTCGATTTGTTTTCAGACAACTTTTTTTGCTAGATGGTTACTCATGTCTAGGTTGAAGTCGTTTTCAAACGGCTCAATTGTTGTGCAAAGTTCTTTTTAATTGTTGTACGATATAAATATATAATTATATTTTTAAGTAATAGAGTGTGTTAGTTTTATTTTAATTAGTATTAATTATTTGTATTTTCAATGTGTATTAATTATTACTCTCTGTCAAATGTTCACTTGACTTTAGAGTGTGTTAATTATATATTAATTAATAAAAATTATTTTTATTTTCAAGTGTGTAATACGTAATTATTATTCCCTCCATATGTAAATAATGTACACTTTGACTATTTATAGTTTTTATGTTCAATTTTAACCTTAAATATTGTTTTTGTGTTATATAATACTTGATGTATATTATATCGATGTAAATATATTTAAAACCAATCAATCCATATATTTTGTAATAAATATTATATAACACAAACATAAATATCTAAGACCAGAGTTGAACAAGGAAGACCATAAAAAATCAAAGTTGACATTTATTTAGGGACAGATAGAGTATATATTAATTAGATTTAATATGAGTATTAAATTATGATATTTTAAAATTTTTATTTTTTATCTTTTAAGCTTGTTTTGGTTATATGTAGAGAGAATGTAAGTTGAATATTTAAGTATTTTATAACTAATGTTTACATTTGTTTACAGTTATACATTTGATCTTTTATGTCATTGTACATCTTATAATTACAGTTAACAATTAAGCTAGCAAAAAAATTTCATTGAAAAAGATACAAGTTGTAGCTAATGTTAACGTTTTTGCAGTCAATGTCTTATACAGTAACTTATAGTTTACAGTTTACGACAAACGACTTACAACTAGTTTTGACAAACATACTTTAAACAGACACTTCTATATAATTTCGACAAAGTTTTTTTATAATTTATTTTTCAGTCACATATAAAAAATCAATATATATATAGGATTTTTATTGCAAATTATATGTGCTTTCATAAAATCATATGTAACTTATTAAAATATAATACTCCGTATATTATTTATTTGGAGTAACAATCGACAGTTTGTATGATATTTTTCTTTAAAAAAAGTGAAAAATACGTTAATCAAATTTATGTTAAATTATGAGTATATGTTAAACTTACTCACGTGGATAATCATCTAATGTAACTTTAGCTTTTATTAACAAAAAATATCGTTCTAAGTGATTACTATAAATTTAATCTTAAAACTGAGTTATATATTTTGTTAAAAATATTTTATGTTAGGCAAAATAATTGTCAAAGTTACGTATATAAATTTTAAATAATAGAAATTAATCGCACTACACCATACAAAAGAAAAAGTAAAGTTACTGAAAACACAGTCAGACAAGTTACAAAATTGATACAGTGACAATTACTTTCTCTCTCTCTTTCCTAAAAATAGTCTTCTTCCTCAAACACTTTTCTTTCTTTCTATGGCGATGTGACATGAAAAAAGCATATGAGGGGTGGTGAAGACGACGATGGTGAAGAGGACTGTGGATCCCTATTGATCGTTCGACTCAATGGTTAAGAACCATTATATCTAGGTTGATCATCATTCATATGATAACATAGCGGAAAAGAACAATGATCATGACAAGGTGTTTGGACACAAAGAACACATGAATTAAAACAATTGGGTTGCTCATTATATTAATAACAAACAACCACTAGACGTTTATACATTGAATCCCACGTCTAGTGCGACACACACTTTAGGTTTACATTGTGAATGAATGATATGAATAAAACCTAAGACTCTTGTTCCTTTTATAGTGGAAGGAACAGAATCTACAAGAGATAATATCAAATAAACATCTAAATCTTCTATTTAGATAAACTATATATTGTGTATATCATAAATAATATACTCAATATATTCCCTAAATAGAATTCTCCATCAGCGTGTAAACATCTGTCAGCGTCTCAACACTTTCCGTCAGCGTCTCAACTAGCCGTGTCAGCGGCTTTGACAAACGTCTTGATGTTTTCTTCATTTAGAGTTTCTGCCACATCAACTCATATAATTTTAGACCCAACAATCTTCCCCTAGTTGATGTCGGCAAAACTCTTATGTGTATCTCTTGTAAGTTGTACATGATCTTCAAATTGCTTCCCCTCAAGTGTAGCATGCGTATCTTCCCCTTTTTGTCACATCAACAAGGAAGTAAACAATGTATGCAATCTTTGAAGATTCTCCAAAAGTAGGCTCTATGTAATGATCTTGAAGAAAAATAAATAAAGTATTCTTGATGTAGAAGTAAAATAACCCAATCTTATGTTCCATGTCTTGTTGTATCCATGCGACTCCAAAACTCACGGCTATAATGAGCAGACTTAAAAACTCACGGCTATAATGAGTAGTCTCTTGACAAAAAGAGTTCTCTAGCAAATATGAGCATAGAGCATCTTAAGAAAAATCCCATACCTTTGCTATCTTTTTATCAAGTCCGTTGTCACCAATTATATAAGCATGAACAAGTTATCTTCAAACCCGCTGAAAGTTTGAAGATATGATAGAACACAAACTCGCGAAAATCTTCTTCAATCATCAAACTTACCATAAGAACTCTTCCCCTTAAGCTAACACCTCTTCATGACAAGTCAATATCTTCATATGTAAAAGATGTAAACGAATAACTCTTTCACAAGGCTATCCCGATTACATACTCCAATAAATTACTTCATGAATCGTTGCTAACTCGCCTTAAAATCATTAATCTCTTTTAAAAATATCCGAGCCATAAATATCATCATGATATTCTAAATTATAACGGAGATTCCATGTACCTTTTGTGTGTATTTTCCTCCTTTTTGTGTGCTTAAAACGTACCAGTTTTCTCAAACAGCAGCAATCAGTGTGTTACCCGAGATCTTTCTTTGTCCAATATCCTTCCTTGTGTATTGCTCGATATCGGACAACACGTATCAGCGTTTGAAGCACATATCTCGGACAACACTGTCAACACTGTCAGCGTTGACTTATTCCTGTCAGCGTCAAACTATTTCCTGTCAGCGTCTGAATAACACACGTCAGCGCCAATCATAACCCTTGTCAGCGTCCATTTTTATCAGCGTCTAAAACATACTCTGTCAACGTTGATTAATCACATCTAAATTCAAACCGTGGGTTTTGATCATGTGCCTGCAAGTCCACCATAACTAATGTACCATGTGAACACAAAATACATATTCTTCCTTTAAATCGTGTGAATGCAGACATGAATATCCAATCAAAAACTAACCACCGTGTGAACATAGATAGCCATATAATAAACGCAACAAAAATCTTTCCACCAATAAAAACGAGCGACTCATGTGAACACCATGGAATAGCCGTGTGAACGCAGGTCTCTATAATCGTGTGAAACAAAATTGATCTTAACCAATCACTTTTGAGGAACCATGTGAACACAAAGCTATTATCAAACAACCTTCGTGTGAACACATCTATTTTCACCAATCAGATTCGCTTATATCACGTCACAAACAGCTCCTTTTTCTTTAAACACGTCATGGCCATATAATCTTTAGCAGTATAAAGATTCGACCCACATCTTAGGTAGTAATAATATATCTCATGATATATTATAAATCTCCTCAACATGTTGACGTGAGTCAATTAAATCAAGAGAATATGCACCTGCTGTTTGTACGTGACAGAAACCCGCAACTTGCTGCAGTTTTATATAGATCTAGGGTTTGAGAAGATTAAGCACCAAAACCCTAATTAGGGTTTGTAAATAAACCTTAGATCTTGAATCATAACAGCCTCCAAGTCTCAAATGTTTCATCCTTAAGTCGATCTAGGGTTTATAGAAACCCTAGTTCTTGATTTTATGTAAAAGATGAAACACTGAAAATCACCTCTGCTGCCTATTTCGACGCCTAATAACTTTTGCCTGGGGATAAATCTCGAAACACCCCCAATTTCATGTCATAGCAGCGGAAGGGTCATTGGGTGTTACTATCATGGTTCAACCTCAATATCATAGAAAACGCCTCAAAATGAGTCGTTTTAACAAAACATACGTCCATTCATTTGTTTAAAGATAAAACAGTTTACACACGGTCCCAAATAGTTTTAAGTTTACACAACCAACCAAATAAGAAAAGTTTCTTAGAATAGACATAGTTTAGAAAAGCGGGCCAAAACATTTTAATTTAGCAAGCTGCGTGAAACCGCCTTCCTTGAGTGCCTTCTTCATGGACCTGAGATAAAACATGCTATAAAGTCAACAAAAATGTTGAGTGAATCTATAGAGTTTAAATTTAAATAAATGAACACAAGTATTCTGAATAAACCTTCCGTAGTTGACAATCATGTGGATCAGACATAATTATCGTTGTTATTTCATAAGTCTCGTGAAATTGAACGTTAACATATATTATTTCAGCCCAACACACCTAGCCAAGTGCGTATATTTCTCTTATACAATTGCATCCGATGTTTCATTACTGGTGCATCACAACACCACGCGATAGCTAGTCGCGACCGGACTGGGCGTCACCCCGATAGATCTATCCATAGTATTAGCGTTCTTTCGATTAACAATTCACGATTCATGGGTCTTTAAGGCTAAACAAACTTATATAACAACTTTCATCTAAGCATACAATCGGGTCCTTTGTGTTCAATTTTAAAAGAATGAGGGTTTACCACAACTTCTCGTTGTACCCTTCATTTATCAATAAATGTTTTTCCAATAATAAGGGTTTCCACAACTTCTCGTCGTACCCCTCTTATTTTAATAAAACAAGCATGTTATCCCCCTCGCGGGTTTTATAAAACAAGTAAACATGTAAAGCGAGGCTATAGACTCACCTTGATACGATAGTAGTGACGTGACGATCGCCGACGATTTGTGATGCCCTTTTTAAACACGAAGACCGCAACCTACCAATTAAGGCGCGTTCGTTAATAAACGACTCAAGTATAAATAATACTTAAATAATATGAAAGTCAATTTAGAATGACCATAAAAATCCCGAAAAATAACAAAATATAAGTGTACTTCTATACCCTTTTATTCAACACTTATTCATTTAAATTACTTGCACCCTCGACATTGACCCGTCATAAGACGCCAAGTCAACGCAAGTCAAACCATCATTTCTACCTCCCTCGGACCAGTAGCTAAGTCATTTATATAATGACTTAACACTCGAGTAAGTCACTATGTCCAATAGTGAATACTCGACTCACGCCATACAAGTATTGAACTACGTGTCCAAAATACCACTCAGCATGTACACTCCAAATGTACACACCAATCTAACCTATCTAGACATGTCCGATTTCGACGAAACTTGGTGACAAACTCACACATAATATGAATAAGACTCAGTTTAAATTTCGTTCAAAAATATTACTTCTAAGACCTTCTGCCCGACACACCTTCGTGTTACAAAAACCGGACAGTTTTGCGTCTTCGACTTGTAAAACCATTTTGACTTATATAAACAATTCCGTTTGCAAAACCGACACTCGGGTTTGAAAATAGACTCATGACCTGAGGTTTGTCAACTTACAACAGCCCTTGAACATTTTTAAAACTCATTTTATAGTCCCCGAGATTCGTTCCAAATATCGACAACAATTTTCGGATTGTGCCGATACCCGTCTCCCGGTACACAAATACTAAAAGTAGCATAACTTTTCGCTCGTAATGAGTTAGAAGCTCTACTTTAGCTCAAATCGAAGCTAACGAAATTCTCTACAACCCTATCTTATTAGTTTACCAAGTTTACCACAGTAACAATTTCAAAAATGGACTTAAAGTTACTGCCCAAAATAGCCTATCTAAAAATCATACCAAATCAAATTTTCAACCCATTCCAACAATTCCTATAGTCCTAATATGATCCTAATATCATAATAACACATCTAATTAACTCATAACACCCTCAAATTTAATCTTATAAAAATTAAATATATAAAAATCTTGCATGCAACCAAAACCCACTATGAATATAATAATATTAACACCATATATCACCATAAAAATGGATCAAACATGGTGTTCATCATCAAAAATGGAAAAAAAAATTTAGTGAATGCATGTGGAAGAAAATTATACCAATAGAAAGCTCTTGAAATTTCTAGGATGGGACTTTTCTTAGTTTTGCTTGATTCAAAGTAAATCAAAAATTTTGGGAGGGTTTTTGTTGTGAGGGGTGGACGGCAAGAGAGCAAGGGAGAGAGAGATTGTGTGTGTTTTTTGTGTAAAATGAATTTTAAAATGAAAAATGGTTAGTGGAATTTGTTTAAATAGTGGGGTGAGGGTAATTTTTGCCAAATTTGCATTCTTTTGGTCCCAAAGTGCAAGTAATTAGTTTACAAGGTAGAAAATGTAAATTGTACATTTTAAAAATATTTACGGGGCTCGGGTTTCGTAAAAATACTTTTCGTAAGTTAAAACGCTTCATAAAAATAATAATAAAGCTTCGACACGACTTAAAACGTAATTAAATCGAAAACGTCGAAAATATACAATATCGAGACAATCGATAATAAAACGTAAATTTTTGGGCATCCGTCGGTATCGCGATCACTACTAGTTATCGTCATTCGTTAAAACGTAAAATACGATAATTAAAGATTAAATATAATAAAAATCATTTTCATGATTATTTGAGAATATAATATCGATACCTAACATATTCCTTGTCGGTTTTCATCTAATCGACATTTTTACGCTAGTTTCAAGTCATAACCTTCTCGGTTAGTCGATAAATTAAAATTCTCATTAAAGTAAACACGTAATACGTAATAGTCGAGATTAAAATAACGACCTGAAATTGACGGGTTGTCACATCATCCCCACCAAATTAGGATCTTCGCCCTCGAAGATCAACTTGCGTTCTTGCCCGATCGCTTGTTGAAATCAAAGAGATGAGGGTAATTCTTCCACATTTGGTCTTCTCGTTCCCAAGTAAACTCCGGTCCTCTCCGAGAGTTCCATCGAACTTTGACGATAGGTATTCGGCTTTGCTTCAGTTGCTTGACCTCACGATCCATGATCTCGACCGGTTCTTCAATAAAATGCAACTTTTTATCAACCTTAACCTCGTCTAACGGTATAACGAGTTCTTCATCGGATAAACACTTCTTCAGATTCGACACGTGAAAAGTGTTATGAATCCCATACAGTTCTTGTGGTAGTTCGAGTTGGTATGCCACAGGTCCTACTCTAGATGTAACCTTGAATGGTCCGATATAACGAGGACTTAACTTCCCACGTTTTCCAAATCGTACAACACCTTTCCATGGTGATACCTTTAGCATAACCTTATCTCCCACGTTGAACTCCAATGGTTTTCTTCTTACATCCGCATAACTCTTATGTCGGCTTCGAGCAGACAACAACCTATTCTTAATTTGCACAATCATATCCGTCGTCTCCCTAATCAAATCTGGTCCAGTGAGTTGGGCATCACCAACCTCACTCCAGCTAACGGGTGATCTACATTTTCTCCCATACAGTGCTTCAAAAGGTGCAGCTTTAATACTCGCGTGATAACTGTTATTGTACGAGAATTCGGCCAAATGTAAGTGCTTATCCCAGCTACTTCCAAAGTCTATCACACAAGCACGTAGCATATCCTCCAAAGTTTGGATTGTTCTTTCGCTTTGCCCATCAGTTTGTGGATGATAGGCTGTGCTCATATCCAAATTGGTTCCTAACGACTTTTGAAGTGATCTCCAAAATCCAGAAGCAAAACGACTATCTCTATCGGAAATGATTGAAATAGGAACACCATGCTTGCACACGATTTCCTTTAGATAAATATCGGCGAGTTTCTCCAAACCGAACCTCTCATTGATTGGAATAAAATGAGCGGATTTAGTTAAACGATCGACTATAACCCAAATTGCATCGAACCCAGACGGTGTCCTTGGGAGTTTTGTGATGAAGTCCATCGTAATTCGCTCCCATTTCCAGACTGGAATTTCAGGTTGGACAAGTAATCCTGACGGCTTCTGATATTCAGCTTTCACTTTTGCACATGTTAAGCATTTCGCGACGTATGTTGCAATATCAGCTTTCATATTCGGCCACCAGTATAACTTTTTCAAGTCTTGGTACATTTTGTCCGATCCAGGATGAATAGAATACTTGGACTTATGAGATTCTAACATAATCAAGTCTCTCAGTCCACCATATAATGGTAACCAAATTCGACCTCTCAAACATCTGATACCATCGGGTCGCGTCTCAAATGTTTCACCGTCTCCTCTAAATCTTTCGGCATCAATATTTTCCTTCTTGCATGCTTCAACCTGTGCGTTCCGAATCTGCTCAAGTAAGTTATTATGAACTGTCACTACTAAAGCACGCACTCGAATCGGTTTCTCCCTTTCCTTTCGACTTAACGCGTCAGCTACCACGTTCGCCTTTCCTGGATGATAACGAATTTCGCAGTCGTAATCACTTAATAGTTCAATCCATCGACGTTGCCTCATATTCAGCTCCTTTTGATCCAGTATGTATTGTAGGCTTTTATGATCAGTGAATACTGTACACTTCGTACCATACAGATAATGTCTCCAAAGTCGCAGAGCAAAAACCACAGCGCCCAATTCCAAGTCGTGGGTAGTGTAGTTCTCCTCATTCTTCCTTAATTGTCTAGAGGCATATGCGATCACCTTTTCGCGTTGCATGAGAACAGCACCGTATCCTCTAAGAGATGCATCGCAATAAACAACAAAATCTTCACTTCCTTCAGGTAACGATAAAATCGGCGCACTACAGAGTTTCATCTTCAGGGTTTGGAAAGCTTCTTCTTCATCATCGCCCCACACATACGGTTTATTCTTCTGAGTCAGCTTCGTTAATGGTTTCGATATCAAGGAGAATCCTTCAATAAACCTTCGGTAATAGCCAGCCAGACCTAGAAATTGTCGCACTTCAGTTGGAGTAGTCGGAGCACTCCAATTCTTGATGGCTTCGATCTTTGCAGGATCAACATGTACTCCACTTTTATCGACCACGTGTCCGAGAAATTGTACAGAATTAAGCCAAATCCCGAGGGTCACAAGTATAATTTGGTGAATGATCAAGGGTCAAAACTTGGTCCCTAACCTGTACAAATGAGTCTATATGTTGACTTATGAGTCAAGGAAGTCAAAGGTATTTTTCATATAAGTCAAAGTGGTCAAAATTGGTCGAAGCGCAATTTCAGCCCGTAAAATGTAGTCGTGGAAATGATTTGCGTGACGGGTCGTAAAAGTGAAAACTTTTGTTGGACTTAAAAACATGTTATCTACAGGTCATATAGGATTTTTGGAAATTTTGTCAAATTTTATAAGTGCGGTTTAATAAGGTAAAACAGCCCGTACTTTAGTCAAGTACCGGCGAGAACGTGTAAAAATGGACAACGTAGGTTATAAGAATGAATGGTATAAAATGAATGATACTTGTTGTTTTTGTTTTTGGCGTGAGTTATATTTGTCTTAAGTGACTTATATATATGTATTTTATACAGTACCGTAAGTATTTAAATGAGATTACTCATTACGCGTTATTTGTGATAGGTGTTGATTTACCCGGGCATCCGGTTCATCGTCAGTGAACACTCCTCGAACTACCGACTACTTAATATCTAAGGTGTGAATTTATAGCCTCGCTTATATTATTTCAAATTGTTTTACCCGCGAGGGAAATGCATGCTAGTTTTTAAAAGGAACGTATATCATGAATGATTGTTAGACCCGAAAGTTGCCTTAGAAATTGTGTTGAGTACCAAAGTTGCAAAAGTCCCTAAATTCATGAACTATTAACTATTGTCTTGCCCTTGCGAAGGGGGAAATAGCTGCTTATGCAATTTGTAGTACTACGGGGTTGACGACCCAATGCTAGCCGAGAAGCTGTACTTATAGTAAGTTCTGCGGTAGATTATTTTGTATGAGAAATAAGGTATAATTGCAACTGATGCCTTTAGAGGGGCACTGGTTTCATCTGAATCATGCCGGTATATTTACGCGGGTGATTGAGTTAACGGATTAGTGTCATGAGCTTAAACACAATTGTCAGTATCCTGATTATAGTTTGTTTGATCGACAAGACTATAAATGATCACGAATGGTTTTTAATATATATACGTTCAAATGGATTGAAAAACCTATGAATTCCACTCAACGTTTTCGTTGACCAAAATTTTGGCATGTATTTCAGGTAACCGCTGAGCAGTAGGATGGAGCATGCATGGGATGGATGTTGTGTGATCGGCTTGGTGTCCGCTTGTTTTTCCCTCCTTTTCTACTTAAACAATTTTTATGTTTAATGTCATGTGATTGTAAAACTGAGGTTTTTGGGTTGAGATTCATGGGGACCGAAACGCTAAACTCTATGCACTATTTGGGGTTGGGAAAACTGTGGACATGTATTATCTAACAATTTTAAATGTTGAATTTTTAAGTCGACGTCTTTTTAGCGTCGTTTGATATCTCTTGTGTGCAATGAATACTGTGTAGCACCCATTGTTGTAGTTCCGCTGCGCATAACAATTGTGGGGGTGTTACACCCTCCGGTGGATGTTTAGATCTATGTATGTAGAACACACATCTAAAATTTCGTGACGATCCAACGGTTCAATCAAAAGTTATGACCTTCTGAATACTGCTGCGCACACAAAAACGTCCAGAAAAATTCATACGAATTTTTCTTTTCTTCACCATACACGAACACCTCGTCGGACCTAGATATCAAGAGCCTTAGGCTCTGATACCAATTGTGGATCCCTATTGATCGTTCGACTCAATGGTTAAGAACCATTATATCTAGGTTGATCATCATTCATATGATAACATAGCGGAAAAGAACAATGATCATGACAAGGTGTTTGGACACAAAGAACACATGAATTAAAACAATTGGGTTGCTCATTATATTAATAACAAACAACCACTAGACGTGTATACATTGAATCCCACGTCTAGTGCGACACACACTTTAGGTTTACATTGTGAATGAATGATATGAATAAAACCTAAGACTCTTGTTCCTTTTATAGTGGAAGGAACAGAATCTACAAGAGATAATATCAAATAAACATCTAAATCTTCTATTTAGATAAACTATATATTGTGTATATCATAAATAATATACTCAATATATTCCCTAAATAGAATTCTCCATCAGCGTGTAAACATCTGTCAGCGTCTCAACACTTTCCGTCAGCGTCTCAACTAGCCGTGTCAGCGGCTTTGACAAACGTCTTGATGTTTTCTTCATTTAGAGTTTCTGCCACATCAACTCATATAATTTTAGACCCAACAAGGACAATGATGAGCATGATGATAGTGAAGATGACGGTTATAAGGACGACGGTAATGAGGACGTAGACGGTTAAGACGTCATCAATACCATTATTTCTATAACAAGTAGGTGGAAGGTGTCTGAATTTTCAGACCTTCCAATTAAGAAATAGTCTCAAATGCTTTATAATATAGTATGATAAGGACGTCTAGTTGTTGCGATTTATTGTTTCTTCACAAATATATCAACATCCGCAACTTGAGTTAACTTATCTGAGTTTATTATCCGGGTCCAAAATGTATAAAGTGATAATTGTTTTTAAATGTATTGACTTGTTTTTTAGTAAAAGAGAATAAAACTGCAACAAAATATAATGTATCAACTTGTATATTATGTAATTGTTTACTTATATTTTTACTGTTATGTAAATGTTTACTTATCTTTTTATTGTTATGTAATTGTTTACTAGACTATTTATCAGTAGATCATGCATGATTCATCAGTGAATCATATATGATTCATTAATGAATCAGGCATGATTTATCAACGAATCATGCATGATTCATCAACGAATCGTGCATGATTCATCAACGAATCATGCATGATTCATACATGATTTTATGGCAGAGATATCTCTTCACTAAGAAATCACAATGCATTCAACATTGCATGATTCTTTGATGACTCATGTGCATGATTCTTGTATGATTTTCCAAAAGTTTTGTAATAGTTTAACAAAATTCAATAGAACATTATATGAACATTAAACAAAGTACTTCAATCTCAGAGTTTTAACACATTTTAACCAAATTAAAGAAGAAATCTAAAAAATATTTTAAGTGAACTACAAAACAATTTAAGGAGCATCAGTACCAGTTGTTCCTGTTTGTAGTGCATCAGCAGTAGTTGTATTCTTTGCTGACTCATGTGCATGATTCTTAGATGAATCATGTGCACGATTCATTTATGAATCATGCATCATTACTGAGGAATCATGCATGATTCATCAATGAATCATGCATGATTCATCAATGAATCATGCATCATGTACTGATGAGTCATGCATGATTCACTGATGAATCATGCATGATTCATGCATGATTTTCCAGAAGTTTTGTAACAGTTTCACAACATTCAATTGAACATTAAACAAAGTACTTCAATCTCAGAGTTTTAACACAGTTAAACCAAATTAAAGAAGAAATCTAAAAAATATTATAAGTGAACTACAAAACAATTCCAGGAGCACCCGCACCAGTTGTTCCTATTTGTAGTGTATCAGCAGTAGTTGTATTCCTTGCTTCCTTTTCAGCAGCAGCCGCAATAGTTGCATTCCTTGCTTCCTTTGCAGCAGCAGCCGCAACAACAATCTTTTCAAGTTTAGCATTGTATTTTGGATTTTTTGTACATGTTATTTTTGTATGTTATTTTTCTTTACTCCACATTGTCCACACTTCCATGCCTGCTTATTTTTAGCTTTAATAACTATTTCTCTTGCACTTTTTCTACGTTCTCCTTTCTTAGCACCTCTTATTGAAACAACATGAGGATTGTTTACAGTATTCTTCTTCGGCTTTTGAACTGCATAAATATCTTCAATCATGTCAGCCATTTTCTATGAAGGAGCCCTTGGCACTAAAACCTCAAATTCCTTTTTTTTTTTATAGTTTTGAGCTTTTCCACAAGTTGCGACAACTTTTCTTTATCTTTACTCAACAAAAACAAACACTCATATACTACATAATTAGCCTCATTTGTTAATATTTCTACTTCTTTGTTTTTCTCTCCATATATATTTGTACTTCTTCTTAATGAAAGTGATATCAAATCCCTCCTCCAACGCCTTAAAACGTACTTCACCGGAATCATTTCAATATTACGATTCTTCAAAACACAAAATATGTGTCTACATAAAAATCCGTAACACATGAAATGTCTACAAGTACACTCAACTGATCCGTCTTCAAGAGAACACAAAACCTTGTTTTGAAGCAAAAAAATAAATGTATTAGTACCTGATTCTTACTGAATCATGCATGATTCATCAATGAATCATGCATGAATCATCAATGAATCATGCATGATTCATCAATGAATCATGCATAATTCATCAATAAATTATGCATGATTCATCATATTATACGAATCATTGTTGATTATATATGAACCATGCATGATTTAATATGAATCATGCATGATTCAATATGAATCATGCATGATTCGTATATAAAACATGTTAAAAAATCCACTAACCTTGTAGTCTATTACTTTGTATTCTTCCTGCACAACCATCTTTTTTCCTTCTTCTGTGTAGAGTGTCCTATCAGCACCCACCCTTGTGTCTCTAAATAAAACCATCTCAACTTCTCGTCCGTTTTAAACTTTTGTATGTGACAAGACGAAATAGATGCATACATTTCTTCTTGAACAAGCAAAAATATTGTCCTTGTATAAACTTTAGCCACGTGTTTTTCCATTTCTAACATTGTTGGATATCTTGGGGCAGCGTCAAAAGTTCTAAAATCTAGATTTTCTTGTCTATGCCTTTGCCTTTCCATTGCTGATTCATAGCACATCATGAAGTTGATCAATGTTAACCCGTGATTTGTGAAACCGTTAAAAAATGCGTTTTCACTCTCTGATCTTAAAGTAGTTCTCATTAAGCCAAACAGAGATGACGTAACAAAATAAGCTGGTAACCACATTTTTCGAAGGTCATACATCTTTGTTAGCCACTTTTGTTATTCCAACCTAAAGTCTTCAATAAGTATTGACCATCTTGCTTCAAAATCTTTTGGCTCTATAAACATATTCCACACCAATTTGTTGAAACGTTCTTTGAAATTAGTTTTATCATAAATTTCTTCACATATCTGCAAGTAAATCAAAATAGATTATGTTTTTATAAGAATCATGAATGATTCCAAATAGGTTATGAAAATGGCAATACCGTTGATGAGATTTTTTGCATGATATTCCACATACATAATCTGTGCTTTGATTCTTTCAGAACTGCTCCAATTTCCCTTTTCATTTCCCCATCTTGATCCGTTACAATCATTGTCGGTTGTTTTTCGTGAGCAGTCATGAGCGATGTTAGAAGCCACGTATAAGCTTATGTGTCCTCTCTTAGTAGCATTCCTGATCCAACATTTACACACTTTCTATGATTATCTATGCAGGTGAATGGAACAAAGACCCATTCGTACCTAAAAATAATGTATGATTACAAAATAAATGACAGATTATGCAATAAATACATGATCAATCATGAATCATGCATGATTCATGTTCAATCACGCATGATTCATGTTGAATCACGCATGGTTCATGTTGAATCACGCATGATTCATGTTGAATCACGCATGATTCATGTTGAATCACGCATGATTCATGTTGAATCACGCATGATTCATATTCAATAGAATCATGCATGATTCTACTCTTTTATAAAACAACTTACTTGTTTGTTCGGATGGTAGCATCAAAAGATATAATATCTCAAACCTCTTCATAGTTGCGTTTATCTACTTCGTCTGCCAAAAAAATAGCAACTAATTCGCTGTTTTCAACCTTATACTGAAACGTAAAGCTTGGAAAAAATTCTTCATGTTTTCCATCTTATTTATAAGCATATGTGCATAGATTTCTCCTATATATTCATTAACATCCTTTATCTGATTTTTAAAATCATCACTAGTTCTATGCACATACTCAACACCCCCTTTGATACTAGAATACACGGTATGTGCCTTGGTTGCACCAAGTTTCATTGTTGAAGCTTTCACAACAAACACTCTTTCGGCATGAGTCATTTTTCTTTGTTTCTTTGTTAGATGCTTACACTCTTTCGGAAGCATTTGATGGTTGTGCTTAGCAACAAATTTGCTTACTACATACATTCTCTTAACATAATCCAAATGAACAATTATTTGTGCCATACAACTTGTTATGTGATAGCTTGTATTCCTTGTTTTCTTTCCACTGTTTGTAGGATCCAAGGTGTTAACATTTATGTCTTTTGGAACCCGTTGCCGGTTACACATGATGTACCTTGATTTAACGTCACCACTTTTATTTCTTTTTTGGGTGGAATTTTTAACTTCAACTGATAGCATAAGCAATATAGAACTCAATACATTACTCCATTGTATCAAAAGTTTTTCCCTCCTTAGGTAACAACTCGTCTAGAATATTTAGTTCCCAATATACCGATCCTCCAGGTGTCTCACTATGAATGTATAAACTTGGTCTTGGTGTGCTGGTAGACGCTGCTAGAGAATAATAATTGATAAAGTGTTGGTATAAACTTGGTCACGTATTTTTAATAATAATAATTATTATTTAACATAAATCATGCATGATTCATGTTGAATCATGCATGATTTAGCATGCTGAATCATGCATGATTCACGTTGAATCATGCATAATTCACGTTGAATCATGCATGATTCACGTTGAATCATGCATGGTTCACGTTGAATCGTGCACGAGAATCGTTGAATCATGCACGATTCACGTTGAATCAAGCACGATTCACGTTGAATCATGCACGATTCACGTTGAATCATGCACGATCCACGTTGAATCATGCACGATTCACGTTGAATCATGCATAAAAGATATGATTTCTACTAAATGATTCTAAAAGAATGATTAATTACTGCTTTAAATACAAATCATGTATGATTCTAATCATTTACCTATATTTTATACAAGATTAGCTTTTGGATCTGTATTTTCATTAACGACGCGAGCTTCTTGATCTGGATTTTCAGATTGCGTAACCAGAACAACAACAACATATGCTTCTATTTGAGTTTTGATTCGTGTTTCTATTTGAGTTTTGATTCGAGTTTCGATTCGAGTTTCGATTCGAGTTTCCATCTTTTTTGATTCTGAAAATGGAATAAGCTCTGAATCTTCGTCGGAAAAAGGTAGGTGGTTGTGGAAGGTCGCTGGAATCGTCGAAAACGATTGGGTTGTTGGTGATATCGCCCGAAAAATGTAGGTGATTGGGGTGGTTGCCGGTGGAAGGTAGGTGGTTGGGGTGCTCGCCAGAAAAGGATAAGTTGTTTGGGGTGGTTAGGGTGGTTGACGGTGGAAGTTAGGTGGGTGGGAGACCCGGCCTATTTTTTTTGATAAAAATGAATGTGTGTGTAAAATATTATATTTATAGTGGGATTGTTTTGCCCTTTTAGTGAGGGAGGAGGGTTTAATCTTGACTCTTAGATGAAAAGAAGATATTATATTATAGGGTTTAGTATTATATTTATGGTTATGATGTAGCCATTGAGACTTTGTTACATAAATGGGTGTTAGGGATCTCAACTCTTATATTATTTATCACTCACACCAAAAACACTTTTCCTTACACCTTTCACGTAATCATCACATAAGCTTTCTTTCTCCTACTTTTCATCATCACCCTCACTCACACTTTAATATTATCAATCACAAAAAAAAACACTCTCACACCAAGGTAATACATTTTAATTAAAATAAAAACAATACATTAAAAACATAATAACATTATAGAAATAAAAAAAGTATAATTATGATATTAAATACGTTACAAAAAAAACATACATTAATAAACATTATGAAATGAAAAACTTTACGAAATAAAAACTTTACGAATTAAAAACGTTACGAAAATATAAAAACGTTAGAAAATTAAAAATGTACACTTTGGATTGTTCATGATTGTTGACGACTTTGGTTTCGTAGAGTACGTGAGTTAGACATTTTGTGATTAGGAGTTGTATTTCGTGTATAGAAGTTGTATTTTTTTTGTATAAATATTAATTTGGTTTGAAATGTATTTATAGGAGGATAAATAAGGTATTAAAAGTTTTTTATATATTAATGATGGGCTCGGCTTTTTTCACATAACACGAAAAGTGACGGCTTCACCTTAAGTAAGCCAAATTGCTCTCACGTCACGCACGAGCAAAATGTGTTTAGCAACACTTACGCATGAGACATTGTTTTTTGGTCAAGTTTTGCTTCCTAGTGATCTGATAAAAACAGCCTTAGACGTTTTCTCAATTGGTAACAAATCGGGAAAGATGTACAAGATATGCAAGGTGGAGTCAAGTTGATAATAAAGATGTTTTTTGAGCATATACTTGTAATGTATTTTGTTTTAGTTCTCTCATTTGTAATATGTTTGTCTAACTAGAGATATATAGTTGGTGGTGTACTGGTATCGTTAGAAGATTAAATTCTAATGTTTATTTTCGTTTGATTTATTTTTAAGTAAGTTATTACTAGAAGGGTAACCGCGCGATGCAGCGTGTAGGATATGTAAATCTTTCTTAGGTTTTAGAGAGAGAAAGAGATAGAAAGATGGTGGATTTTACATAATTCTAGAGAGAGAAACTAATGAGAACTATGTGTAAAATATGAAAAGCCACTACCCTCTCCATCAAAGGAGAGGGTTTATATACCCAAGCCTTTATCATGGGCTTGGGCTTACATTTTGGCCGGCCTACACATGTTGTAGGCTAGGATTGGTCTTGTTTGTTAAATAAAGATAAAACTACAAGCTATTACATGGACTATCGTTGGAGTGACCGATCCTTCTTAATATGTAAAACGTATTTCCAACAATCTCCCCCTAAGGGAGGTCACTCCAAACAAGGGCATTACCCAAGTTACAATAATGAGATAAACCTAACATATATGCTTGTCTTGAGCTCGTAGTCTTCGTCTTTCTTTTCCTTTTCTTTTCTGGTGAACATGCTGATGTGATCTTTGATATCAATCTTTAGCATTAATCTCTTGCCTTAATCTTGTGCATCCATCACCTGTGATCTTCGCCTCTTCGTGACACCATGTCCCACATACTTATACCTTCGTAATTCTTGAAAGCTTCAGAGTTTGATACAGCGGAAGACTTAACTTTTAGGCTTTCTTGAATTAGATGAGGTATTAAGTACATAAAGTATAAGCATGCGGGGACGACTTCTTCTCGGATTCCGCAACGCCACCGTCTTCAAATTCCGCAACATAAGTAGACACGAACGAAATGGCTTTGAACATTTCATTCTAATTCGGTAAAATTTTACCTCCGGCCGGTGAAGACCGTTGGACGATATAAAATATCGTACATGTGGCAGGTAGATTTAATTAAAAATCTCCTTGACAAGATTTCGCGGGTAAACCCGTTCTCTTTACTCGACCGTCCAAAGCTGACTGCGAACGTAAAGAGTGAATCATTTGGATAAAATTATCCGCATGATTGAAGCCGTCAATTCTGATTCCTAGAATAAGTTTGATTCATTTAAGAATCGCACCATCGTTGCTTTCCAGTTGTCACGAGCTTGATTCATATTGAATCTTGAAAGTTACCTACCAAGTGCTGTTTGAGGTTAACACTAGAAGGATTTCCACTCATCATTGTGAACACTAAGGTATCACTCTGAGTGTTCTGGCAAGATCACTAAGATATTGCGTAGAGGCTTAGAACGTGTTTAAATTCAGTTAAGAATTAAACCACAGTTGCTTTCCAGTTATCACAAGTTTGATTCATAAAGAATCGCACAAGTCACCTACCATGAGCTTTTTGATATTCGCTCAAGAAGGATTTCCGTCTTCATTGTAAATACTTTCGTATTACTCGGATGTTCAGGCAAGATCATGAAGATTTTGCGTAGGACTCTTAAAATCTTTCTTACTTTTCATAGTGTGTGAAGAAGCCAGGAAATATGGAAGTGTGTCCTAATGAGATATTTGATGATCTCAAATGGCTCTAGACTCGATCGTGCACTTTGGATTTTAGTGATCGGAGGCTGGAGAGGAGTGCCACCTTTTCAATACCAATTTATTCGGAGTGAATAAATCAATAGATAATGCGTTGTCTCCGTGTGATTAAAACAAATATCTTTTAAGAGATATCTGAGTTAGCTGGGATGGGTTGTGCATTGCATCACTGGGTCCATGATGTCTATCTTCAACATCAAGAATCATTAAAAATGATCTCAATAGCGTATGTATTGACCCGGTTTCTGCCTAAGGTTGTAAGGAGGGCTTCTTTCTTTACACCCTTTATCTTAACAATTCTTTTTCATTCTTCAACCCCTTCAATGCTTACCAATACATCATAACTAGCACCTTGTTGTGATTTTTCCACTGCTAGCTTAAGTACTTGGTCGGCATTCAGCTACGTTCACAATCTTTCTCCATCTTTCCTAAGGACTACTATTTCTAGCTATGGAATGTCCTTGGGAAGATTCATCCGATTCTGGAAGAATCATTGGTCTTAACCTATCCTACCATCCTTATGACACCACAATCTTCATCGTCATGAAATAAATGGGTTTTGGTTAAGTATATGTCACCAAGAAAATCCATTTTGATATGCAAATCCATTTTGCTCCCCCTTAACATATGCCACGAAATTCGATAACATTTCGCATATGTCGGGATGAGCCAACACATTAAGTCAAACCATTTGTGATAATTTCCCATATTAAATCACATTTTCTCCCCCATATAAAAAAATATTAACCCA
Source organism: Glebionis coronaria (assembly GCA_025667525.1). Taxonomy (NCBI): domain Eukaryota; kingdom Viridiplantae; phylum Streptophyta; class Magnoliopsida; order Asterales; family Asteraceae; genus Glebionis; species Glebionis coronaria. The sequence continues at coordinate 488,103,692 of CM046876.1, read as the reverse complement.
ATCGATGTTTTTAATATCAATTGATTTAATGAAGTTTTAACAAAGTTTTTAGGAAGAAAAATGCAAGTCCGTTTTATCTTCATGATACCAAATGTATGAGATATGATACCGATTTGTAACATGATCACATAGTCACCATATTAGAAAAGAATTGACAAGGTTGGACCTGATTGATGAGAACATCATATGATAAGATCAAATGGTTCTTGTCAGCATATGTTGGTCGCCTCGTTACGTCTGAAGTCATCTCTTGACACCACGTGTACGATTGGTATTGTTGTTTTGACACCAGTTAGTGAGCTTGGCACGTTCTGCATCGAAGATTCTGAATGCTTGACAACTTCTCCCCCTCAATTGTTGACCCGTGTTCTATTGAAAGAGCTGTAGTCGTCGGTTGAGTAGTCGCATCGTCGAGTATGTAGATACCAATTGTAGATTGCTATGGTAGTAGAGATGATAGCTTCATAAAAACAAGACTTCTCTTGTTTTAACAAATAAATGCACTGAAGCGTACATATATTAGTTTTAGACCAAGTTATAAAGTAAACTTGATCCCTTACAAGGTTTTAAAGTAAACATTGCCCGAGAAAATTAATTCCCGTTGTCAGCCAAAGCTTTCATAAGAAATACTTGACTTTAATGTGAAAACCGGGTTGCAGTCTGAAATAAGTACAAGCCATATAGGCATGTTTTATGAAATATTTACAACTTTTGTACGAACTCTATTTATGGCGCCGTGTCAATATTAAACGACATTTCTAAGGTCGTAAATATTATTGTACCAAAAGACATGCCTTTGAAAAATAAAGTAAAAATTTTGGTTTTTCAATTTTATACGGTTTTTATATGGTTTTATATTTTTGTATTTTGCTTTTGTGGATAAAATATAAACAATATATACAAATGATCACCAAGGATACGGAGAATAGTTTACCACCACTATTCTTTTGCTTCATCTGCTAGTTCCTTAAGAGTCTCAGGCGAGAAGGTTCTCATTCCTAGCTTGTCGGGCAAAAATTCAATTCGAGCGCGATTTAAAGCCTTCGTGAAAATATCCGCCAATTGATACTCAGATCGGAAAAAGTAAAGCTCTATTACTCCATTTTCCACTTGCTCCTTGATGAAATGGTAGCGAATGTCAATATGCTTCGACCGGGAGAATTGAACATTGTTGCAGCATAAGGCAATTGCACTCTTGTTGTCGTAGTACATCGGAATATTGTTGAAACCTAGACCATAGTCGGTTAATTGCGATCTCATCCAAAGAATTTGAGCACAGCAACCAGACATAGCTATGTATTCTGCTTCCGTACTTGAAATTGCAACGCTTTTCTGCCTTTTCGATGCCCAACTGATTAGTCGATATCCTAGTAGTTGCAAAGTTCCACTCGTGCTACGCCTTGTATCTTGACAACCCGCGTGATCCGCATCTGCATATGCCATAAGTGCAATCGAAGAGTCCTTCGAATACGAAAGTCCCCGATTAATGGTTCCTTTAAGATATCGAAAGATCCGTTTCACAGTGGCCAAGTATAACTCAGTAGGTCGAGTTTGATACCGAGCACACATACATATAGCAAACTGAAGATCATGTCGACTAGTTGTGATATACAGAAGAGTACCGATCATTCCACGATAAAGTGTCAGATCAACGACAACTCCATGTAGATCTTCATCAAGCTTAGTTCGTTCCACCATTGGAGTATCCACGGGGTCGCAAGATTACATCTTATACTTCTTTAGCGATTCAAGGGCATACTTGGATTGATTGATAAAGATGCCTCTAGGACTCTGAGATATTTGAAGACCTAAGAAGAATGATACCTTGCCCATCATTGACATATTAAACTTGGAAGACATGAGTTTCCCAAATTCGTCGGATAAGGTTTGGGTCGAGGCGGCAAATATAATATCATCAACATATATTTGTACCATAATCATATCTTTACCTCGTTTCTGAATGAACAACGTGGGATCCACCTTGCCTTTAGCGAAGCCTTGCGTAATGAGAAATTGTGACAACAGATCATACCATGCGCGTGGAGCTTGATTCAACCTATAGAGAGCCTTCTTAAGCTTGTACACATTATTAGGATAATTAGGATTCACAAAACCATCCGGATGTTGTACATAGACCTCTTCCTTAATTTGACCATTAAGAAATGCCATCTTCACATCCATCTGATAGGCGATCATATTCATATGGGCTGCATAAGAGAGGAATAGTCTAATAGCTTCCAAACGGGCAACAGGTGCAAAGGATTCCATAAAGTCGATGCCCAATAATTGCTTGTATCCACGAGCTACTAGTCGAGCTTTGTTCTTCAATATTCCGCCTAACTCATCGAGTTTCACCTTGTAAACCCATTTCAAAGTGAGTAACTGCACTTGATCCGGGCATGGGACAAGTTCCGATACTTCAAAACGTATAAATTCATTAAGTTCTTCTTGCATAGCTTCTATCCAACAGGATTGAGTAAAAGCTTCTTGCCATGTCTTAGGTTCAACTTCAGTGAGAAAAGCATCAAAATGACAAAACATTGCATTTTCTTGTAACTGACTACGTGTGGATACTGGACGATTAGGGTCACCAATGATAGAATCTATAGGATGATCCTTTGTCCACTTGCTGTCATGTTCACGAATCCGTGGATTGGAGTAAATCGTAGTAGGAGCTTCCTCTGAGGTGGACGACCCGGCTTGATTAGGGTCGGGAATTGGTACACCAAAGAATGGAAGTTCACCCATTTGAGCGAATTCCAAATCGTGATCATCATCATCATCTTCATCATCAATAGGCATGACATGGGTAGTTGAAACATGTGTTGGTTGAGAGTTACTTGTTGAGGGTATATCTTGACCAATTGGAGGTGCAGACGTATCTGATTGCGCTTCGATTGCTGAAGCGACAACTTCGGTTACCAGAGCTATTACCTCAGATTCTGGAGCAACAATGCTTGGAGGAGTAAAGAATTCATCAAAGAACGATTGAAACAACGTATCCCATTCATTCCTAGTGGGTGGTATAAATGATGATGAAGTAGGGTTGTATGGGACAAGACCAGAACTAATGTTACTGGGTCCCATTTCATGAAGTGCGGGTTCAGAGCTGCTTTGCTCAGAAGCCATAGCTTTCAGCTCATCAAAATCAACATTCATAGTTTCAAGGATCTTGCGAGACTTACGATTGTAGATTCAGTATGCCTTCTTTGCGGGGGAGTAACCAATGAAAATACCAATATCAGCCTTTGGTTGAAGTTTTCCCAAATTGTCACCATCATTATTCGGATAGCAAAGAGAACCAAATACATGAAGATATGATAAATCTGGTACTTTTCCATGGAGAAGCTCATAAGGTGTTTTACTATGGCGTTTACGAATTAGTGACCGATTTTGGGTGTACACTGTTGTAGATACTGCTTCTGCCCATAAAAATAATGGAGCCTTTGCGTAAATTAACATCGTTCGAGCAGCTTCCATAAGTGTGCGATTTCGCCTTTCAACGACACCGTTTTGTTGTGGAGTGCGTGCAACGGATGTTTCATGAGATATGCCAACTTCTTCATAAAAATAACGCAAGATTTGATTCACGAATTCGGTTCCATTATCTGTACGAATGCGTCGGACAGTAGTGTTGAGACGCACTTGAATCATCTTGAGAAATCCGATGATGAATTTAGGTGCCTTATTTTTTGTTGTAAGAAATTTCACCCATGTAAACCTAGAGTAATCATCGACAATTACGAGGATGTACTTTTTGCCACTAAGACTTTCAACACGCATTGGCCCACAAAGATCCATATGCAACAAATAAAGTTTCTCTTGGTTGGTGTCTTCCGTCTTGGGTTTGTATGATTTCTTAGTGCTTTTCCCCGTTGTACACGCGGAACACAAATGATCCTTGTGAAATGAAAGTTTAGGAAGACCACGAACATGTTCGTTTTTCGCCAAATGATTAATAGCGTCAAAGTTAAGATGAGATAACCGTCGATGCCATAACCATGACTTAGTCTTCGATGCTTTGGAGAGAAGACATACGGGAGAAGCGGCCATCATGTCTTGTAGAGACAAAGTATACAAATTATTCCCTTGAGTACCTTTCAATAAATCAACCCCTTCCAAATTACGAATGAAGCAGGTATGCTCTCGAAAAGCAACTTCTAGGTTTGCATCACATAATTGTCCTACAGAAAATAAGTTGTGACCGAGACCTTCCACATAATACACTCTTGAAATTATAACGTTCCCAATATGATATTCACTATAACCCATTATCTTTGCAATATGATCATTTCCAAATCGAACCGTACCAAGAAACTTGCTGACGAAATTTCTGAGCTGAGAGCGATCTCCGATCATATGCTTGGAGTAACCAGAGTCCAAATACCAGAGAACAATTTGGACCACCTGTTTTCAATAACAACAGTAGACAATGCGTTGGAAACTATTGGTTCCGGAGTGTTAGCAGATAGAGATATAAGATTATCAGAATTGCTAGCATTTATGAGACCCTTAGATTTCCTGCGTTTTCTAATGTGATTTTTAGCACTAACAGGTTTTACTGTTCCAACTTTCTTAGGTTTTGGATTATTCGCAGGCACTACAGTGGGAGTAGACCTATTTAAAGGGCACTTGGTTCCTTCAGTAGTGTCAGTGTTCCTAGTTAAAGGACACGTTTGTGTTTTGGTAGCCTTGGTACTCCTAGTTAAAGGGCACGCTGTAGTGGGAGTGATCCTAGTTAAAGGGCACGCATTTCCTACTATAGTGAAAGTTCTACCAATGGGGCGCCACAACCAACCAACTTGGGTTAACACTTTCCCAGTCGGTTTTCATTCTAATCCATTTTTCCGGGCATGCATCTCATTCACATGGTCAATAAGGCAAGAATCATGACGACTAGAAAACATACATTCATTGCAGTTCCAACATTTAAAATTAGAATTCACACTAGGCTTAGAACGCTGCACAACCGCAGAGCCTTTAGGTTTAGCTACATGATTCTTTTTATTCAAAACAGAAATAACATTCCTAAGATGGGCTTCTACTTTCTTCTACACTTGACTACTAGATGGGGGCAAGATCCTATCATTCTTCTTGTTTCTTTTAAGCTTAGATCTTTGAGCCTTAGTAGTGGTGCTTACTCCTGTAGAAGGCAACACGGGAATATTAGAAGCTTGTTTTGATTCTGCCTTATCTTTAGTGACCAAAGTTTGAGATGGTTTAGTCCTAGGGCCCTTATTAAATGGTGTGACGACTATAAGGTTCCTTTTTATTGCACTAGAGGACGATGCTGAGACAATGGCTGCGTTATCCACAATATTCTTACCTTTTAGAGTACGAAGTGTTTCCTTTAACTCAGCCAAGACCAGATTTTTATCACAAGTTTGTTCCCTCAAATAAGATGAAGAAATGTAAATCTTGCTTATGTTTTTTGAGAGAGAAAGAGATACAGAGATGGTGGATTTCACACAAAGCTAGAGAGAGAAAATAAGAAGAACTATGTGTAAATTATGAAACCACATACCCTCTCCATCAAAGGAGAGGGTTTATATACCCAAGCCTTGTGATGGGCTTGGGCTTACAATGTTGGGCCGTCCTACACATGTTGTAGGCTAGGCTTGACTTGTTTGTTAAATAACGATGTCTAGACTACGAGCTACTACTTAGTATATTGTCGGAGTGACCGAATCTTCCTAAATACGTAAAAACGTATTTCCAACAATCTCCCTCTAAGGGAGGTCACTCCAAACAAGGGCGTTACCCGAGTTACAATAATGAAATAAACCTAGCATACTATGCTTGTCTTGAGCTCGTAGTCTTCGTCTTTCTTTTTCTTATTCTTTTCTGGTGAACATGCTGATGTGATCTTTGATATCAATCTTGAGCATTAATCTCTTGCCTTGATCTTGTGCATCCATCACTTGTGATCTTCGCCTCTTCGTGACGCCATGTCCCACATACTTATACCTTCGTAATTCTTGAAAGCTTCAGAGTTTGATACAGCGGAAGACTTAACTTTTAGGCTTTCTTGAATTAAATGAGATATTAAGTGCATAAAGTATAAGCATGCGGGGACGACTTCTTCTTGGATTCCGCAACACCACCGTCTTCAAATGCCGCAACATAAGTAGACACGAACGAAATGGCTTTGAACATTTCATCCTAAATCGGTAGCATTTTACCTCCGGTCGGTGAAGACAGTTGGACGAATTAGATATCGTACCCGTGATGGATAGTTTCAATTAAGTAACTTCCTGACAGGATTTCGCGGGTAAACCCGTTCTCTTTATTCGACCGTCCAAAGCTGACTGCGAACATAAAGAGTGAATCATTTGGATAATAATATCCGCATGATTTGAAGCCGTCAATTCATGTTCCTGGAACAAGTGAAAGTCAATTAAGAACCGTACCATCGTTGCTTTCCAGTTGTCACGAGCTTGATTCGTATAGAATCTTGCAAGTTACCTACCAAGTGCTGTTTGAGGTTAACACTAGAAGGATTTCCACTCATCACTATGAACACTAAGGTATCACTCTGAGTGTTCTGGCAAGATCACTGAGATTTTGCGTAGAGGCCTGGAACGTGTTTAAGTTTAGTTACGAATTAAACCACTGTTGCTTTCCAGTTATCACAAGCTTGATTCATAAAGAATCGCACAAGTCACCTACCATGAGCTTTTTGATATTTGCTCAAGAAGGATTTCCATCTTCATTGTAAATACTTTCGTATTACTCGGATGTTCAGGCAAGATCATGAAGATTTTGCGTAGGACTCTTAAAATCTTTCTTACTTTTCAAAGTGTGTGAAGAAGCAAGGAAATATGAAAGTGTGTCCTAATGAGATATTTGATGTTCTCAAATGGCTCTAGACTCGATCGTGCATTTTGGATTTTAGTGATCGGAAGCTGGAGAGGAGTGCCACCATTTCAATACCAATTTATTCGGAGTGAATAAATCAATAGATAACGTGTTGTCTCCGTGTGATTAAAACAAATATCTTTTAAGAGATATCTGAGTTAGCTGGGATGGGTTGTGCATTGCATCACTGGGTCCATGATGTCTATCTTCAATATCGAGCATCATTAAAATGATCTCAATAGCATATGTGTTGACCCGGTTTCTGCCTAAAGTTGTAAGGAGGGCTTCTTTCTTTACACCCTTTATCTTTACAATTCTTTTTCATTCTTCAACCCCTTCAATGCTTACCAATACGTCATAACTAGCACCTTGTTGTGATTGTTCCAGTGCTAACTTAAGTACTTGGTCGGCATTCAGCTACGTTCACAATCTTTCTCCAACTTTCCTAAGGACTACTATTTCTAGCTATGGAATGTCCTTGGGAAGATTCCTCCGGTTCTAGAAGAATCATAGGACTTAACCTATCCTACCATCCTTATGTCACCACAATCTTCATCGTCGTGAAATAAATGGGTTTTGGGTAAGTATATGTCACCATGAAAATCCATTTTGATATGCAAATCCGTTTTGCTCCCCCTTAACATATGCCACGATATCGAAAACATTTCGCACATGTCGGGATGAGCCAGCACATTAAGTCAAACCATTTGTGATAATATCCCATATTAAATCACATTTTCTCCCCCGTATTAAAAATATTAACCCAATCGATGTTTTTTAATATCAATTGATTTAATGAAGTTTTAACAAAGGTTTTGGAAAAAAATGCAAGTCCATTTTATCTTCATGATATCAAACGCATGAGATATGATACCAATTTGTAACATGATCACATATTCACCATATTAGAAAAGAATTGACAAGGTTGGACCTGATAGATGAGAACATCATATGATAAGATCAAATGGTTCTTGTCAGCATATGTTGGTCGCCTCGTCACGTCTGAAGTCATCTCTTGACACCACGCTTACGATTGGTATTGTAGTCTTGACACGAACTGGTGAACTTGGCACGTTCGGTATCGAAGATTCTGAATGCTTGACAATTTCTCCCCCTCAATTGTTGACCCGTGTTCTATTGAAAGAGCTGTAGTCGTCGGTTGAGTAGTCGCATCGTCGAGTATGTAGATACCAATTGTAGATTGCTATGGTTGTAGAGATGATAGCTTCATAAAAACAAGACTTCTCTTGTTTTAACAAATAAATGCACTGAAACGTACATAGATTTGTGTTAGACCAAGTTATAAAGTAAACTTGATCCCTTACAAGGTTTTAAAGTAAACCTTGCCCGAGAAAATTAATTCCCGTTGTTAGCCAAATCTTTCATAAGAAATACTTGACTTTAGTGTGAAAACCGGGTTGCAGTCTGAAATAACTACAAGCCATTTAGGCATGTTTTATGAAATATTTACAATTTTGTACGAACTCTATTTATGGCGCCGTGTCGATATTAATCAACATTTCTAAGGCCGTAAATGTTATCGTACCAAAAGACATGCGTTTGAAAAATAAAGTAAAAATATTTTTGGATTTTTCTGGATTTTTTCAATTTTTATGGTTTTTATATGGTTTTATATTTTTCTATTTTGCTTTTGTGGATAAAAATATAAACAATATATACAAATGATCACCAAGGATACGGAGAATAGTTTTACCACCACTATTCTTTCGCTTCATCTGCCAGTTCCTTTAGAGTCTCAGGCGAGAAAGTTCTCATTCCTAGCTTGTCGACCAAAAATTCAATTCGAGCGCGATCTAAAGCTTTCGTGAAAATATCCGCCAATTGATACTCAGATCGGACAAAATAAAGTTCGATCACTCCATTTTCCACTTGCTCCTTGATGAAATGGTAGCGAATGTCAATATGCTTCGACCGAGAAAATTGAACATTGTTGCGGCATAAGGCAATTGCACTCTTGTTGTCACAGTACATCGGAATTTTGTTGAAACCTAGACCATAGTCGGTTAATTGCGATCTCATCCAAAGAATTTGAGCACAGCAACCGGACATAGCTATGTATTCTGCTTCCATACTTGAAATTGCAGCGCTTTTCTGCCTTTTCGATGCCCAACTGATTAGTCGATCTCCTAGTAGTTGCAAAGTTCCACTCGTGCTACGCCTTGTATCTTGACAACCCGCGTGATCCGCATCTGCATATGCCATTAGTGCAATAGAAGAGTCCTTCGAATACCAAAGTCCCCGATTAATGGTTCCTTTAAGATATCGAAAGATCCTTTTAACAGTAGCTAAATGTAACTCAGTAGGCATAGTTTGATACCTAGCACACATACATATAGCAAACTGAAGATCAGGTCGACTGGCTGTGATATACAGAAGAGTACCTATCATTCCACGATAAAGTGTCTGATCAACGGCAACTCCATGTGGATCTGCATCAAGCTTAGATTTTTCCACCATTGGAGTGTCCACGGGGTCGCAAGATTCCATCTTATATTTCTTTAGCGATTCAAGGGCATACTTGGATTGATTGATAAAGATGCCTCTGGGACTCTGAGATATCTGAAGACCTAAGAAGAATGATACCTTGCCCATCATTGACATCTTAAACTTGGAAGACATGAGTGTCCCAAACTCATCCGATAAGGTTTGGGTCGAGGCGGCAAATATAATATCATCAACATATATTTGTACCATAATCATATCTTTACCTCGTTTCTGAATGAACAGCGTGGGATCCACCTTGCCTTTAGCGAAGCCTTGCGTAATGAGGAATTGTGACAAAAGATCATACCATGCGCGAGGAGCTTGCTTCAACCCATAGAGAGCCTTCTTAAGCTTGTACACATGATTAGGATAATTAGGTGTTAGAAATACGTTTTAACGTATATTAGAAGTATCGGTCACTCCACAATATTATTAATGTTGTAATAGCTCGTAGTTAATGTGTGCTTATTAAGTTAAGTAAGAAACCGACCCATGGGCTTGTCATGGGTCGGCCCAAGCCCATTAGTGGCTTGGATATAAATACTCCTTTCCACCATGGAAAGGGGTTGGTTGTTGATTATTCCATTTTATCACTTTAATGAAAAACACATATTTCTCTCTCACTTTCTCTCTCTAGTTTCTCTCTCTAGAAATCTTCAACCCACTTCATAGTTTCATAAGGTTATCAATATTCTTCAATTGGTATCAAGAGCTATGGGGTGATTTAAGGTAATGATTTGTGTTGTTATTTAGTTTTTGATTGTATTAGTGTTCTTTAAGAAGATCTATCTTGATTCTTGGAGTTTTTGGTGATTTTGTTGATTGGGATTAGTAGATAAGTATTGGGTTTTACTTATTTTAGTAGAAATCACAAAACCTTTTGGGTAATTTGGTAAAAATCTGGGTTTGTTCTTCATATACTAGTCGACTGTTATTACACGAACCAGATTTTTTTCCTAGTAAAGTTCCGGATCAAAAAGTTCCGAACCAAAAGTTCCGGATCAAAAAGTTCCGAACCAAAAGTTCCGGATCAAAAACTTCCGGATCAAGGAAAGTTCCGAATCAAATCTTCCGAACCAAAAGTTCCGGATCAAATCTTCCGAACCAAAAGTTCCGGATCAAGGAAAGTTCCGAATCAGTTTTTCCGAATCAAAAGTTCCGGATCAAGGAAAGTTCCGGATCAAATCTTCCGAACCAAAAGTTCCGGATCAAGGAAAGTTCCGAATCAGTTCTTCCGAATCAAAAGTTCCGGATCAAGGAAAGTTCCGGATCAAATCTTCCGAACCAAAAGTTCCGGATCAAGGAGTTCCGAGCCAAAATCTTCCGAATCAACACTTCCGAATCAACAATTGTTCCGAACCAAGGGATATTTTACTTGTTTTTTCGACGACTTTTTAGAGGATTTAATCTTGGTTTCTTACACAAAAACTCAACACAACTCACAAACTTTACTTCACTGCTCGATCAACCGATAATCTTTGTCTCTTTGAAGTGATCAAAATGAATCTGAATTCATTAATGCCTCAAATGACATCACTTACGGATATTTCCGTCATTACGGGAACGGATAATCGCCCTCCAATGCTCATTAAAGAAGTCTTTGAAGCATGGCAAGGCCGTATGATGTCATACATTAAGGGAAAACCGACATATGGGAGGCTTATGGTCAAGTCAAATCTAAATGGTCCACTTGATTATGGTACCATCGTGGTTAACAATGTGACTCGACCACGGGAGTTTGAAGAACTTACACCAGCTCAACAACTTGTTGCCGATGCAGACGAAAAAGCTCTTCAAACCATTCTCCAAGCTCTTCCACATGACATCTATCGTATGGTCAGTCAATATACGGTTGCAAAGGATTTATGGGAACGTCTAAAGGTGTTGCTACAAGGTACGTCTCTTACTAAACAGGAAAGGGAATGTTAGTTGTATGATCTATTTGATAGATTTACGTACAGCCGAGGGGAAACGCTTCACGACTACTACTTCAGATTCACTACTCTCATGAATGATCTGAATGTATACAATCTCGTGATTGCTCCATTCCAGGTTAACACCAAGTTTTTGAATACTTTACCTCAAGCTGAATTGGGTGAGTATATTACCGATGTTTAGTTAACCAGGGATTTGCATAAGTGCAATTTGGATCAACTCTATGCTTTTCTTCAGCAGCATGAGAAACACGTGATCATGCACCGTTCGCCTCGAGGTATGTACCCTGATTCTTTTGCTTTGATGGCGAATCAACCAAGCTTGTCACACAACAACACTCCTTATATCATGGGACACCAAGCCTATCATCCATCACCATACATGACTCCTAGCTTCCCCCAATATTCGATTCTACCGCAACCACCCACCTCACATCAGCAACAATATCGGTTTAATGCACCTTCGTCTCAGAGAGAACCACAAGCATCACAATATGCTTTACAACCTCACCCATATTCACCAGCAAGCATTGCACCTTATGCTCAGTCATCATATTCTTCTTATCAAGAAAATGCAGCATATCCATCAAGCTACTCTGACCACATGAGTATTCCTTCTAGTGCTTATGCAGCACAACAAGACCAAGCAATGTATTGTGATAATGATGAAGTCCCCATTCCTGAATTCAAACAAGGAACTGACCCAGTTGAAGTGTTAGCCACTATGTCTGCTTATCTCACAAGGACATTGAGCAAACGAGGATTTAGAGGACCAGCTCCTACTAACAATCAGCTGAGGAATTCATCCAATTCTCGACAACAAGCTACTATTGAGAATGGCAGGGTAATGGTTCAACCTATTCAACCTTATCAGGGGAGACCTACTACATCAACCACCAATGCACGCACGGTCAATCCTGCTCCAATGGTCAACACTCCTCCACGGGCTAATTCCACAGGCAAGTTGAGAATGATTACATGCTACAACTGTAAGGAAGAAGGTCACATGTCCAGGGATTGCAAAAAACCCAAGAGGAGAAGGGATGGTCAATGGTTTGCAGAGAAGATTTATCTGGTGAACGCTCAGGCACAAGGAAGGGAACTTGATGAAGAGGAGCTTGCATTTCTTGCTGATCCAGGGATTGCTGAACAAGACGTTGTCACTACACAGAATGCAGCATACCAAGCAGATGATCTTGATGCTTACGATTCAGACTGTGATGATCTTCAATCTGCTCAGGCAGCTCTCATGGCTCTCTCTAGCTTTGGGTCAGATAAAATATCTGAGGTACTTACTAATACCACTGATACTAGTATTCAACCACATCAAGTTGTGCAAGAGAGTGCTGATTCGAATGAGTCTTCGGTGGTGAGTCTTTCAAATGAGGAGACAATCAATGATAGTAATATCAATGTGAGTCCCCAGACTTTTAGTGAAACACAACCGGGAGCCATTTCGCATACGCATACTCCTGTTCAACAAGATTTGGTCATGGTTCCTGCTACATTACTTAGCCAAATGAATGCTGCACTCTTAGAAACCCTAGCTAAGAATAAGAATTTTTTTGATGAGCTTGCCTTATGCAACGAAAAAGTTCAAACTTTGGAATTAGTTCCTTCGTCCAGTGTTCTAACAAATCCCAAATTTGATCATTTTCGAAACAAACAAATGGGTCATTTGCAAGAAATTGAAACCTTAAGAGCAGATCTTTCTAACGAACTTAAAGAAAAAGAGTTAGTGGTCACTAATTTTCACAAACTTCAAACGGATTTTGAATTACTCGAGTCTAAGAAGAATGAAATGGAAATTAATGCGGCTAATAAGATTAGAAGTCTAGATTATTTGCTTTTAAGACAATACGCTGCTTCTCAACTAGTACACTTATTTGATGCATCGTTTAGAGAGTTTAACTTATCGCGTCAAAAAGGCCTTCCCCCTAACCCACGGTATGCAAAACAAGCTTTTATCCATAGTCCTAGACTTTATAATGCAACCCAATTAGGATTGGTCTTAGACCCGATTGTTATTTTCGAGGATCGCACAAATAAGGATCTAGTTGATGAGAATCGGTCATACAACTTTGCAAAATATCCCGAGTGTGATTATTTTAAAATGAATCAGGAGCTTGCAAAAACGGATTTTAGAATTCGCTTCCATATGGACAAAGATCTCATCACAGCACCAACCTACTTGTTAAATGAAGAAAACCCTAGTACACTTCCTACACTTGTCAAAATGGAAGGACCTACGGAAATTCCAAAGGATCTTCCACCTGTTAGCACTGTATGGTTAAACTTGCAAGAGATTAATCAATACTTTGCTAGTTTTGACAAGGTCATCCGGGAACGTACGACTTCAAATGGCTTAAACGCCGGAGAATGGGCTTTCGAACACATGAACGAGGTGTTTCAAAATGAGATCAATCCGTTTGTCGAAAGTCTAAAAAGAAGTTTTGTATCTCTTTCGGAAAATATCGAATTTGAAATTGCAGAAGTTCAAAAAGTGTTTTATGAAATGGACACCGCTTACGAACTACAATTAATTGAAAAGGAAAAGATTTTATCCGAATATGACCGATTCTTGTCCCAAGTAATTTCGTGTGATGTGCTTACTACTGTGAATGTTAATTATTCGAATGAGCTTACATCCGCTATGATTAAATGTGATGCTGTGAATATATGTGATGATGTGTGTGATCTCTCTGTAAATGTTGCTGATACTGTAAATGAGGTAGATAATCATTCTTGTCACGAATCTAACGCTAAATTTTTAAAGCTTCAAGATTCTTACAATTTACTTACTAAACGCTTTAATCAACTTGAACAACATTGTATATCTTTTGAATTAAAACAACAAACTCAAAATGAGGATCTTTTGATAACAAATGGTTGTGAAAACAGTGTTGAGACGAGTGACAAGATGATTGCGATAGTTAAGGCATTAGAGGAAGAGATTATGAGATTAAAGAGAGATGTGTCATCAAATGAAACACTAAAATTGGAACTAGAGGCTGCAGAGTCTAAAAACCAGGACTTAGAAATTAGACTTTCATCTATTCTAGGGGAGATGGATCGTGCAAGACAGGGAATGTCCAAACTTTATGGTTCACTAGAAGAACGCTTCGCTCTTAATGCGGCACAACAACAATCTTATGTTGAACAACTGAACCAAAAATGTGAGGAAATCTCTGACTTAAATATCCAGCTCATTGACAAAAACATGGTTTTGGCTGAGTTAAAGGAGACACTTCTTCTCACCCGACAAGAAGTTGTTAATAACTTAGCTACCAACTCTGCACCGTCCTCTAGTGCTCCAACAACCAATTCAGTAGTGCTTTATAAGAACCCGCTCCATAAGAAAAACCCGGTTACCTACGATGATTATATGAGGAATGCAATTAAGCATGTCGATCTTCTTAGAGATATTTTAGATGATTTGTATGCGTTAGATCCCTCAAGCAGTTACTATTATTCAGCTCATGAATATATTAAGCGTGTTCAATATTGCTTAGCCTACTTGCAATACATAGGAAAACCGGGTTCTGCACTACTCACTAATCGACCCATTGCTGTAACTCCATTCAATAAGACCCTAGGAGCAAAACCATCATTGGCACCATCAAGTAAGGCACCTTTAAAATCTGTTGCTAATGTTCCCACTTTGCCTTCTACAGGAGTAAAAGAGTCTACTAAGGCTAAAGGATCGCCACTCAAGAAAGATAAGATCAAGCCCTCCACTAGTAGTACCATCAAGAAGAAAGTAGAAGCTCATACTAGGAATATCAGTTCAGATTTAAATAAAAAGAATCATGTTAAGACTAAAAGATCTGCGCCTGTGCAGAAGCCTAAACCATTTGTGAATTCTAATTTGAAATGTTGGAATTGTAATGAATGCATGTTTTCCCAACGTCATGATTTGTGTCTTATTGATCATGTGATTGAAATGAATCCTATTAGGAATGATCTTGAATGGAAACCAACTGGGAGAACTCGTACCCAAGTTGGATGGCAATGGCGTCCCACTGGTAGGACTTTACATTAGATGGAAAAATGTGCCCTTTAACTAGGAATGCATCCATTAAGGTTAGGTCTCAGCGTCCTTTAGTTAGGAACACTAGCACTAAAGTATGGAAACAACGCCCTTTAATTAGGTCAGCCCTCACTATAGTGCCTATCAGTGAAGAAATACCTCAGGATTTAAGCCAACTTGAATCTACACCACCAACTAGGAAGAAGGCTAGGAAATCTAAGAAACCTAAAGTTAGCAAATCTAAGACTATTAAATCTGTACCTGCTAATAACAAGGAACATTCAGATTCCGAAACCTCTACATTGTCCTCGTCTAGTGATATTTTCAGGTGGTCCAAATCATCCTCTGGTATTTGGACTCCGGTTGTTCAAAGCATATGACCGGAGATCGCTCGATGCTCCGAAATTTCGTCAGCAAGTTTCTTGGAACGGTTAAATTCGGTAATGATCATATTGCAAAGATAATGGGGTATGGTGAATATCAGATTGGAAACGTTACGATTTCAAGGGTATACTATGTAGAAGGTCTTGGTCATAATTTATTTTCAGTAGGACAGTTTTGTGATTCCAACCTTGAGGTTGCTTTTCGACAACATACTTGTTTCATCCGCAACTTGGAAGGAAAAGACTTGTTGAAGGGATCTCGTGGTGCAAATCTTTATACGTTGTCCCTACAAGACATGATGGCCGCCTCTCCAGTATGTCTTCTCTTCAAAGCATCTAAGACCAAGTCATGGTTATGGCATCGCAGATTATCTCATCTCAACTTTGATGCTATTAATCATTTGGCTAAAAACGAATTAGTTCGTGGTCTTCCAAAGCTCAAATTTCACAAGGACCATTTATGTTCCGCGTGTTCAAAGGGGAAAAGTACCAAGAAATCATACAAGTCCAAAGCTGAAGACACCAATCAAGAAAGACTTCATCTTTTGCATATGGATCTTTGTGGGCCAATGAGAACCGAAAGTGTGAGCGTTAAGAAATTCATTCTTGTAATTGTGGATGATTTCTCCAGGTTTACATGGGTTAGATTTCTACGTACAAAGGATGAAGCACCGAAGGCTATCATCACTTTTCTGAAATTCGTTCAGGTACGTTTAAATACTACTGTCCGCCGTATTCGTACAGATAATGGAACAGAGTTCGTCAACCAGACTCTTCGTGATTACAATGAAGAAGTTGGTATTTCACATGAAACATCCGCTGCACGTACTCCACAACAAAACGGTGTCGTTGAAAGACTGAATCGTACGCTTATGGAAGCTGCTAGGACTATGCTGATTTATGCGAACGCTCCATTATTCTTGTGGGCAGAAGCTATATCTACTGCATGTTTCACCCAAAACTGTTCTATCATTCGGAAACGCCATGGAAAACACCTTACGAGCTTCTACATGATCGTAAACCCGATGTTTCCTTCTTTCATGTGTTTGGGGCTCTTTGTTATCCAAACATTAATAGTGAGAACTTGGGCAAACTTCAACCGAAAGCCGATATAGGTATTTTCATTGGTTACTCACCCTCCAAGAAAGCATACCGAATTTACAACCGTCGTCTTGGTAAGATAGTAGAAACTATGGACGCAAATTTAGATGAGCTGACAGCAATGGCTTCTGAGCAACGCAGCTCTGAACCCGCGCTTCACGAGATGGGAACCGGTGCTATTAGTTCCGGATTAGTTCCCAATAATCCTACTTCTACATCATTTTTACCACCTACAAGGCCCGAGTGGGATAAACTATTTCAACCGTTGTTTGATGAATTCTTTGATCCCCCAAATGATGAAGTTCCAGCACCTGTAGTGATAGCTCCAATCCCTGAAGTTGTTGCTCAAGCTAATGAAGCTTTATCAAATGCATCTTCAATTAATATTGAACCGGATGCACCTCTACCAAGTGATTCTCAAACTACACCTGAATCGTCACCCTTACTTGTGCCTAATGATGTTGAAGAGGATTCTATTGATCACGATTTGGAATATGCTCACCTACAAGAGCTTCCTTTCTTTGGTGTACCGATACCTGAAAACCCTTCAGCCGCGTCTACCTCAGAAGAAGCTCCTTCAATTGTTCATTCCAGACCACCACGGATTGAAAAACATAGCACCAAATGGACAAAAGATCACCCAATTAGGAATGTCATTGGAAGTCTCGATCGACCAGTCTCTACACGCCATCAATTACAAGAGAGTGCACTCTATTGCTATTTTGATGCATTTCTCTCCGAAGTTGAACCTAAAAACTGGCAACAGGCTATGACTCAATCATCTTGGATTGAAGCCATGCAAGAGGAACTAAATGAATTTCAAAGACTTGAAGTATGGGAATTAGTTCCTCTCCCTGACAAGGTTAACATCCTTACTTTGTTGTAGGTTTATAAGGTTAAACTCGATGAGATGGGTGGATTCTTGAAGAATAAGGCTAGATTGGTTGCTAGAGGATACAAACAAGCCTTGGGTATCGACTTCGAAGAATCTTTTGCTCCTGTTGCAAGATTGGAGGCTATTAGACTATTCCTTGCGTATGCTGCTCATATGAACATGATCGTCTATCAAATGGATGTGAAGACGGCATTTTTGAATGGTGAACTAAGGGAAGAAGTCTATGTTAGTCAGCCGGATGGGTTCGTTAGCACGGAGTTTCCTAATCATGTGTACAAGCTTAAGAAGGCTCTCTATGGGTTGAAACAAGCTCCACGCGCGTGGTATGATCTCCTTTCAACATATCTCATCTCGGAAGGCTTCTCCAAAGGCAAAGTGGACCCTACTCTATTCACTCTCAAGGAGGACAACGACATGATACTGGTACAAATTTATGTTGATGATATAATATTTGCTGCCTCTAACATAGAATTGTCAAAACGCTTTGAGAAGATAATGTCCACACGCTTTCAGATGTCAATGATGGGAAAAATTTCATTTTTCTTAGGATTACAAATTTCTCAGAATCCCAGAGGCATCTTTATTAATCAATCCAAATATGCTTTAGAATCTTTAAAGAAATATAACTTTGAAAATTGTGACCCCGTGGACATTCCAATGGTGGAGAAATCCAAGTTAGATGAAGATAGGAATGGGACTATTGTCGATCCAAAACTTTACCGTGGGATGATTGGCACCCTTCTCTATCTGACTGCTAGCAGGCCTGATTTGCAATTTGCCGTATGCATGTGTGCCCGGTATCAGGCTCGGCCTACCGAAAAGCACCTACATGTTGTTAAAAGGATCTTTCGATATCTCAAAGGAACACTTCATCGTGGTATATAGTATCCGAAAGATTCCTCTATTGCTTTAATATCATACGCAGATGCCGATCATGCTGGGTGTCAAGACACGAGGCGTAGCACTTCTGGGTCTGTGCAACTCCTTGGAGACAGATTGATTAGTTGGTCTTCAAAAAGGCAGAAAAGCGCTGCAATTTCTAGCACAGAGGCTGAATACATCGCCATGTCCGGTTGTTGTGCTCAAGTCCTTTGGGTGAGATCACAACTTACTGACTACGGTTTGGGATTCAACAAAATTCCGATGTATTGTGACAACAAGAGCGCCATTGCCCTTTGCTGCAACTACGTTCAACACTCCCGGGCAAAGCACATAGACATTCGCTACCATTTCATTAAAGAGCAGGTGGAGAACGGAGTGATCGAGCTGTATTTTGTCACCACTGAGTATCAGCTGGCAGATATGTTCACCAAAGCCTTAGATCGAGGACGAATCGAGTTTTTGATCGACAAGCTTGGCATGAAATCATTCTCTCCAACGACTCTCAAAGAATTGGCAGAAGAATCAGCTGAATAGTGGCGGTAAACTATTCATGCGTATCCTTTGTTCGTGATCATGTATATTATCGTATATATATAAACCCCAAAAAGAAAAATACAAAAATATAAAACCAAGAAAAACCATAAAAAATATAAAACCTAGAAAAACCATAAAAATTATAAAATCAAGAAAATCCCAAAATATTTTTTTTAAATCGGGCATGTCTTTTAGTACGGTAATATTTACGCTTTAGAAATGTCGATCAATATTGACATGGCGCCATAAATAGAGTCCGTATAAAAGTTATACGTTTTTAAAACATGCCCATTATGGCTTGTAGTTATTTCAGACTACAACCCGTTTTTCGCATTAAAGTCACGTATTTCCTTGGAAAACGTTGGCTCACAACGGGAATTAATTTTCTCGGGCATGATTTACAAGCCAAATCATGCAAAGGGATCAAGTTTACTTTACAACTTGGTCTAACACGAGTTAGTGTACGTTTCAGTGCATTAATTTGTATAAATAAGAGAAATCTTATTGCCACCACGAATCAATCTTTTCAAGATATTAATTGGAAATGTTTTCATCAATATTTGACTCTTTAAACAATGACTACAGCTCTTTAAATAGAAAACGGGTCATCGTTTAAGGGGGAGAAAATATTAAATCATCTTCGTCATCAAAACGATTTTCAAAAGTGTTTGTGGAAAATTAATTGGCTAAATGGTTTATGAGTGGTCTTGCTTTAGAATACGACTTGTGCTCGCTCAATGAGATAGGACTTGCTTTAGATCTCGGAGATTTGCTAATAGGATGCGATGCTTAAGTTGTGTGAGGGTTAGAATAATTATTACAATGAGTTAGACTAACGATTGTTAAATACCTTAACGGATGTTAGTCTAAAGGGAGTTATTAACTAAAAAGGAAAAAGAATAGAAAAGTATTGGGACTTAAAATGACTAAGTGGGAAAGTTGTCAAATTGACCTAAGTCAAACCAAATCCCCCCGTGCTTACTATTCTCTCTTCTTCACTGTTTTCATATCCGACATTGTTACACACACACAAGCTTTCACAAAATCGTGTTTTAATCATTCAATCCATTTCAATCCGTCTCTCTCATCTCTAAGGTACATACCCGCATGTAATTTTGTCTAAATTCGTTACTCATCCACTTAATTAATTCGTTTTAATTAATTTAATCAAATTAGGGCGTTTGCTTAATTTAGGGTTAATTAATTAGGGGTTTTAGATGGGTTTGGATCGGATTTACATTAGATCGTGTTTTGTTGCCTTAGATTGCCTTAGAACATACACACGCGTTTAGAATTATCCTTCATAGGGGACGGTTTATGAACTTCCGAACGAAGTTTCGAACAAACTTCCGAATGAAGTTCCGAACGAACTTCCGAATGAAGGAGTTCCGAACGAACTTCCGAATGAAGGAGTTCCGGATGACCTTCCGAATGAAGGAGTTCCGGACGAACTTCCGAATGAAGGAGTTCCGGATGAACTTCCGAATGAAGGAGTTCCAAATGAACTTCCGAATGAAGGAGTTCCGGACGAACTTCCGAATGAAGGAGTTCCGGATGAACTTCCGAATGAAGGAGTTCCGGATGAACTTACGAATGAAGGAGTTCTGGACGAACTTCCGAATGAAGGAGTTCCGGATGAACTTCCGAATGAAGGAGTTCCGGATGAACTTCCGAATGAAGGAGTTCCGGACGAACTTCCGAATGAAGGAGTTCCGGATGAACTTCCGAATGAAGGAGTTCCGGACGAACTTCCGAATGAAGGAGTTCCGAACGAACTTCCGAATGAAGGGGTTCTGAACAAACTTCTGAATGAAGGGTTCCGAACGAACTTCCAAATGAAGGAGTTCTGAACGAACTTCCGAATGAAGGGTTCCGAACGAACTTCCGAATGAAAATGTTCCGACCGAACTTCCGAATGAAGAGTTCGGAACGTACTTCTGAATGAAGTTTTCCGAACGAACTTCCGAATGAAGAGTTCCGAATGAAGAGTTGTTGGATTGATAGTTGTTTGTTTGTTATAATTACTTGTTGAAATGTGTTATGCTTAGAAGTCATAATGATATATATATATATATATATATATATATATATATATATATATATATATATATATATATATATATATATATATATATATATATATATATATATATATATATATATATATATATATATATATATATATATATATATATATATATATATATATATATATATATATATATATATATATATATATATATATATATATATATATATATATTTTGTGCATTAACCTTTTATGTCTTATCTTAAGCAGACACGATGACTAATCCAACAATACAAGCACTCCACGATGCTAGAGCAGCCGCAATTGCCGAAGCAAGAACCCTCAAGTTTATACCAAACAATTACCGACTGAAGCAAGTTTCAAAATCCACTCACCATGGATTCAAAGTCGCCATAGCAATCCTTGATCACTCTCACTTCAAGAATGCATTAAGGAGTACTGCTTCGGTGCCATATGATTACATGTATGAATTCTGGGCTACCAAGGAAAGTACTTCAAACAAGATCACCTTGTCTCTCGACAACAAACAACAGACACTCACCGTCTCAGACTTCCGCAAGATATTTGGAATTTGGGATACACCCAAAGGTATGTCATTTTCAAGGGATCCTACCAAAGACGAACTCATGGAGATGTTCCATGCTCTTGGATGTCCTGACCTACGAGTTGTGTCCGATTTTACCACCGCCAAAGTGGGTCAACCTTGGAGAGCTATCTTTGGTATTCTCAGCAGATGTCTCACACCTAAAACATCTGGGCATGATGTTGTGCGTGGTACAATTATGAACATCTTCTATGGAATGTACAAAGGCTCAAATGCAGATTATGCTTTATTGTTGTGGGAAGAATTCAACTTTCAACTCTTCCAAAATAAGAAGCTGATGGCTAATTTCTTTCCTTACCCTCGGTTTATCAGGCTTATAATTCATTATTTTATGAAGAATGATGTCTCTATTGATAAGCGTGCAGCAAGTCGTCAGCACACTGAAGAGGCTGATCACATTGTGGACCTAAGGCATGAAGGACCATCTAGTGCTGTTAATCCTGGTCCTATTCCCGATTATCTTCTGACAGAAAAAATTAAAGCTTCAGCTGATTACAAGCTACTGCTAATAGAAATCAAGAAGCAAAAAGCAAGCCTTCATACAGGAGAAGACTCGTCTACTACGATCAAGAGTAAAGGTAAACGCAAGCAAACAGTTGCTTTATCTGAACCCAAAACCAAGAAGAAGAAGACTGAGGCTAAGAAGGGAAAGAGCACGGCTGATGAGTTTGTTCTACACGACGAAGAAGATGTTGATGTCGATCCTACTCTTGACAAGACTGAGAAAAAATTAATGAAGATGGCTATTGAAAAGAGTAGGAGAGACACGGGCGGTAGTGGTTCGGGTGCACAAATAGCCGTTGAAGAAGAGTACCAGGAACCAGATGATATTGATGAGTTTGGATCACCCGAACGGTATTCTACTTCGAAGGAGACATCCATTGCTGTTTCAGCAAGTGTTGAAAAGGAGTCCGGTGCTCCTACAATCATGGTACCTACCCAGCCTTTAGTAACTCAAACTCCACCAATCCAGCCCTTACCAACCCGACCGGTGCCAACACCATTCCTTCCACCTCCAAGAACCTCCATCCTCAGTACTGTAGTCATAACCGAGCCTCTTCAACCAACCCAGAGTAGCTCTGCATCATCTTCAATGGCTGCATTTGTAATGGCAGAACTGTTGGATAAACACACGGATAATCAAAGAAAAGAGATGGATAATCTTCGCCAAGAGCTACTTAGACGAGTTCAAAGTGAAGCGGCATCCAAGAAAGCCTAAGAAGAGATGCTAGCTAAGTTCGCTGCAGAGATGGAGTTGACACGTAAAGCTCATGTAGAAGAACTTGCTCAGGCCAAACAGGCTGAAGCTGATAAGTATGTAGCACGAATCACGAGACTTCAAGCTATGAAGGATAAATACAAGGAGCAGAAAGACACACTTGAAGCTTCTATTGAAGAGAGAGTGAAAGAATATGTTGAGTCCCTTATGCCAAAAATGCGTGATGAGATGAAGAAACTCGCGGCTGATAATTTGATGATTAAGTCGTCCAATACTTCCGAATCCGCCTACAAAATTGCATATGACTTGACGGATTTTGAATTAAAGAAGATCCTCAAAGCTCGTATGAGGGAAGTTGGATCTTTTGATAAATCTAAAGTTCAACGGACACTCTACAAATCACTCAATGAAGCTATTATGGAGGATGATCGGTTGTTTAAAATGTTTAAAGGTGTGGTACCTTACCACATTCTGTCTGAGGAGGAAAAGGAAGATAGTGAACAAGAAGAGGGTGACGGGGAAGAAGAAGAAGAAGAAGAAGAAGAAGAAGTAGAAGATGATGATGATGGTGACGATGCTGGTGATGATGATGAGGATGATGATGATGATGATGGTGGTGATGGTGGTGATCGAAATGAGGAGAGTGCTAAGGGAAGCAACGAGGATGACCATGAGGATGATGATGGTAAACAGCCTGAAACGGAGGACAAGGTTGCCGGCACAAAGAAACCATCTAAGTCTGGTACCAAGTCTCAGAAAGATGCTGCGCAAAAGGAAAAATCCACCTCAACGGAATCAAGACGATCCAAGTGGCGCCATGATGTGAATGCTACTACGGCATCATCGATTCCCGGTACATCTGTCTCTGTTTCTATATCTGTTACCGCTAATCTTGTTAGTTCTTTTGTTGCTCCTGTGATTGCAGAATCAGTAACTGAACCTGAATCTGCACAACACTTGCCTGTTCATGACACCGCCGAGATGCCTGAATCAGAACCAGCACGTGTTCATGTCTCTACTCCTCTACAACAAGAACAACAATCTACTGTTCCCGAGTCAAGCACACGGGACTGGGCGGACACATTGGAGATTGATGAAACTGCACCGCCACAAGCTTGGATCACGGCTGTAACACCCCATTTTGGAAATGGAATATTACGCATATCATGGCGTGTCATCAAAGCATACAAGGATAAATGTCTAAGCATTATTCAACCATAAAAGGGAATACCGGAATCAAACATCGGTATCCCAAAGTAAAGCTCATCACACACAAACATAAATACTGTAAAAGGAAAGGACGAAACAATGTCCATAGCAACTGTATCAAAGTAAAGGAAATGCATAAAGTAAAGAAAGACAGTAAAGCTTCCAGTCCATATGCACCTACGTTTGAGATCTACGAGCGTCCCTGAGTACCTGCCGTTTTGGGAACATGAAAAGGAAAACGGCTGAGCAAGACGCTCAGTGCACGGATGTACAATATAGCATGGAATAGGATAAGCATGTAACATATAACAGCGGAAGACTAAGTACTGAGTAAACTGGTTAAGTATCAAGAAAACTGGTTTTATAGTTTGAAAAGCCTTATGTTTATCTTGTGAAAACTGTTTTAACATATAAATACCATAGCCCATATAGGTCATGAAAAGGTCACGTGCATGAATACTTGGAGGGGTGACCTCATCATGCTGATTAGAGGGGATGCCTCTAATCAATATACTGATTTTGGGTAGGAGGGATCAGCTCCTTGTGAAGGGTGCAAGGCACACACCACATTCACCATGATAAACTGAATAAAACATGTAACTAGGATGCACCCATACGCCCCACCTGATATAATAATATGTCCAAAACTGAAAAGGGACGCCACGAGCAATCACTCCGCCGTGGGGAAGTCATAACATCGGTGCCTCCAATGCTATGGTTATGGTACCTCCATAACTAGGTGAAACTGGTCATGCTTGTATATGGCTATAGATTATGCTAATTAAACATAAGCAGTTCAAAACAATAAAACAATTGCTGGGGAAAACAGTTGGCTGCATACGGGGAAATCCTAATAAGGAAAGAATGTCCATACTGAAAGGACGGGAATCCGTACCTCAAGTCCAGTGAATGAACGGAAGAAAGACTCCTACTTCTGGATCACTAACGCTACATGAATACACACGTGTATAAGTATCGATTCACTGATTACGTACTGGGTTTTATGTCTCATATTAGCTGATTTGGTATGTTTTAGGTCCTGGTTCACTGTTTAAAGCCTTAAACTGTGTTTATCTAGTATTCTGATTAATCTGATTAAGTATTACTGGTGTTTCATGTATTATTATACTTACTGTGTAATAATAAGTAACTTTCCAAAAATAGCAGGTTTCCAAAAATAGAAAGTTTCCAAAAAAATAGAAAGTTTCCAAAAATAGAAAGTTTCCTAAAATAGAATTTACTGCTTAAAATAGATTAGTTTCTAAAAATAGAAAGTTTCCAAAAATAGATCAGCTGCCTTAATTAAATAAGTTTCCATATATAGAAGGTTTCCATGATTAGATTAGCTGCCTGAAATAGATAGGTTTCCATATATAGAAGGTTTCCATAATTAGATTAGTTGCCTTATTTAATTAAGTTTCTATAAATAGAAGTTTCCATAATTAGAATTAAGCTGATTACATAAGCTAACATATAAGTCTAAGTGTTATAAGCTTATTTCTTAAGTCATATGATATAGTGTATAGTTTAATTATTATTTCATGTATTTTAATTAAACTATAGGTTAAGCATTTTAATTAAAGTATAACATGTTTTAATTAAAATGAAATGAAAATACTTAGGTTAAAATGTGTATTATTATTAATAATAATATAACCTAAGTCATGTCTAAATTAATTAATTATAGGCATGTTTTAATAATTAATTAATTATAACTTATAACATAAAATACTTAGGTTAAATTAATGTCATGTTAAACTAATAATTAAAATAACCTAAGTCATGATTTAATTAATATTTCATGTTATTAATTAATTATATCCTAAGTTCATAATTCATAAAATTTACATGTAACATAGATCATGATTTTAACCAACGAACCATGAATCGGGCATGAATTCGACACCGTACCCCGAGCCAAACCCGGGGCACGTGTGCCTCCTTGCTGCCGTGGGTCCCACATGAGCCAACCAAGACCAAAAATGGTCTTGGTGGTGGCGGCAATAGCAAACCAAACCCCCCTCGGGTTTGTTTTGCTAGGCGGCTAAAAACAAACACCCTTATAAATCCTTCTTTGATTTTAATTAATACCAAAACATGTTAGATCAATGATTAATTACCTTGTTTTAATAAGAAAACTAATAACATGTTCATGAAAATAATCAAAGATTAAAAGAATTAAAAAGAATTAAAAAGAAGGGTTAGAAAGGTATACCACTATGTAGGTTGGAAAAAGGATGAACAAACACTGATTACACAATAGTTTTTAAGATCAAAATCAAACAAACACCCTCCAATGGTGGTGTTTAGGTGGCGGCACAAAAGGAGAAAAAGGAGAGGAGAAAAACTCTTTTAGGGTTTTTGTGTTTATTTCTTGAAAATGAAAAGTGAAAACATGTTTTACTCTTTACCCCCCTTTACTTGTAAAGTCCATGGGCTAAGCCCATTTCTTGTATATGAGCCGTGGGCATGGGGGCCCCACATGGGGTACCCGTACCTTTCTCGTGTCCCGATGTTTCGTGTTCGTTCGTGGTTAAACATGCTCGTGTTTAAAGTGTTTCTGTTTAATCTAACGTGTCGTTTATCGTAAACTTAACGCTCGTAATTATATTATAAGTATTTACGTAATTATTCTAGTTAGTATTTTAAATGGTGATCATGATTTAATTATGTTCACGTGATATATTTATTACTGTTTATCATGAGTTCGTACGTAATCGATACTTGTCATGTCATACACGTATGCACTTGCTTGATTATTAGCACATGAATGTGATCAATACTACATGAGGTAAGTTTTAATCTAGGACGTACGATCTTAAGGGCACTATTCATGGAAAAAGCATGCGGGTTTTACAATTCTTCCCCCCTAAAAAGAATAATTCGTCCCCGAATTATAGATAAAGTAAGCTGAAAAGAAGTGACATACCCGAACTCAAAATATGAAGTGAGGGTAAGAAGCCCGGATAGACTCCTCTGTTTCCCAAGTGGCTTCCCGCTCGGTATGGTCCCTCCAAAGAATTTTGACGAATGGAATCGTCTTCCTTCTCATGACTCGTTCTTGCCTGTCGAGTACTCGTTCGGGTTCTTCTATAAAAGTGAGATCTTCACGTATCTGTTCCAGTGGATACTGAACCATGTGAAGGGGATGATAATTGTACCCTCTGAGTAAGGACACATGGAACACGTTATGCACATGCGAAAGCTGAGGAGGTAACGCCAATCGGTAAGATACTTCGCCGATTCGTTCAACGATATCAAATGGTCCGATGAACCGAGGACTGAGTTTTCCTTTGATCCCGAAGCGTTTAACACCACGTGCCGGCGAAACCTTGAGGAAGACGTGATCTCCCACATTAAAATGTATGTCCCTACGATGCTTATCGGCGTAACTCTTCTGACGTGACCGTGCTTCTTGCAACTTCTGTTTAGCTACCTCAATCTTCTCATTGGTCATTTCTATAATCTCTAGTCCTTCGAGTGTTCGCTCTCCCACTTGATCCCAGCAAGTTGGAGCGCGACACTTTCTGCCATACAACATTTCAAAAGGAGCACATTTGATAGTTGCGTGCCAGCTATTGTTGTATGCAAACTCGACTAAACAGATGTAATCGTCCCAATCACCTGTCCATTCCAACGCACACGACCTTAACATATCTTCCAATGTCTGAATTGTTCGCTCCGATTGTCCGTCTGTTTGAGGATGAAAGGCTGTGCTCAGCTTAAGTTGTGTACCCCAAGCTTTTTGCAGACCTTTCCAGAATCGCGACGTGAAACGAGGATCTCTGTCTGAGACGATGCTGGAGGGAGTGCCGTGGAGTCTCATGATCTCCCTTCTGTACGTATCTGCGAGTTTACTTACCGGATCTTCCTTGCGTATCGGTAAGAAATGAGCTGATTTGGTGAGTCGATCAACGATGACCCAAATAGCATCGTGCTTCTTCTTGGTAGGCGGAAGACCGGTAACAAAATCCATGGTGATTTTGTCCCACTTCCACTCTGGAATATCCAACGGTTGAAGGAGACCGCCAGATCGCTGATGTTCAATCTTAACCTGCTGACAGGTAAGACATTTGGAGACATACGTGGCTACATCCTGTTTCATACCGCTCCACCAAAAGTGCTGTCTGATGTCATGGTACATTTTTGTCGACCCAGGATGTATAGAAAATGGGGAGCTGTGAGCTTCAGCTAACAATGCTTCCCGGAGTTCTTGATTGTTAGGAACACAAAGTCTCGTGCCCTGCCAAATGATACCGTCTGCGTCCATTCTGAATTCTGTCTGCTTCTCCAAATTCTGAATTATCGCCCAAATCTCTCCATCATCCTGCTGTGCTTCCTTAATCCTAGTCAGTAACTCAGGTTCTACTCTAAGATTCGCCCAGTATCCGTGCTGCCCACGTACCATGATTTCGATGTCTAGCCGCTCTAAGTCTCTTATGTTTTGTTCCTCGATCTCAATGCCGTTTATCATTCCGGACTTCCTGCTAAGTGCATCTGCTACTACATTAGCCTTCCCGGGATGATACTGTAAGTTAATATCATAGTCTTTCAACAGTTCCAACCATCTCCTTTGTCTCATGTTCAATTCTCGCTGTGTGAAGATATACTTCAAGCTCTTGTAATCCGTGAAAATGTCGCATGATTCTCCGTATAAGTAATGCCTCCATATCTTCAATGCGAACACCACTGCAGCAAGTTCCAGGTCATGCGTAGGGTAGTTTTCTTCATAGGGCTTAAGCTGCCGTGAAGCATACGCGATCACTTTCCCATGTTGCATGAGAGCACAGCCCAGTCCCTTCCCCGATGCATCGCTATAGATCTGAAATCCACCTGTACCAGATGGGAGAGTAAGAATAGGTGCAGATACTAACTTCTGCTTTAGGTCTTCGAAGCTCTTCTCTCGTTCTTCCGTCCAGACGAATTTCTCTCCTTTTCGCATCAGTTTGGTGAGAGGCAATGCCAGGCGGGAAAAGTTCTCCACGAATCTTCGATAATATCCAGCTAAGCCTAAGAAGCTGCGGACTTCTGTCGCTGATGTTGGTCTTGGCCATTTAGTGATAGCCTCAACCTTCGCTGGGTCCATAGTGATCCCTTCTGCTGATACAATGTGACCTAAGAATGCCACCTTGTTTAACCAGAACTCACACTTGGAGAATTTCGCATACAGCTGCTTCTGACGAAGAATCTGTAGTACAGTACGGAGATGATCTTCGTGTTCCTCCGTGGACTTTGAGAAAATCAAGATGTCATCGATGAATACAATGACAAATTTATCAAGGAATTCATGAAAGATTCTGTTCATCAGATCCATGAATACTGCTGGAGCGTTAGTCAGGCCGAATGGCATGACCACGAACTCATAATGGCCATAGCGGGTACGAAAAGCAGTCTTGGCAATATCCTGCTCTTTAACCCTTAGCTGATGGTAGCCTGACCTTAGATCGATCTTTGAGAAGTGTTTGGCTCCTTGAAGTTGGTCAAACAGATCGTCTATACGTGGCAGTGGATATCTATTGCGGATGGTAATCTTATTAAGTTCACGGTAGTCAATGCAAAGTCGCATGCTGCCGTCCTTCTTCTTAACGAACAAGACCGGTGCGCCCCATGGAGATGCGCTTGGTCTAATGAATCCTCGTTCAAGAAGTTCCTGCAGTTGGTCCTTCAGTTCTTTTAGCTCTATGGGAGCCATACGATACGGAGCCTTAGAGATCGGCTCAGCTCCTGGAACAAGGTCGATGTTGAACTCCACTTCTCTTGCCGGTGGTATGCCTGGAAGTTCATCTGGGAAGACGTCTTGAAATTCCGAAACTACTGGTTGATCCTGAATCGATGGGGATTCAGCATCCATGTCATGAACCGTAGCTAGATAACCTTCGCAGCCATGTGACAGTAATGCACGTGCTTGCAAGGTAGATATGACTTGTACAGACCGCCCGGGTATGAAC
The DNA here is from genome assembly GCA_025667525.1 of Glebionis coronaria. Taxonomy (NCBI): domain Eukaryota; kingdom Viridiplantae; phylum Streptophyta; class Magnoliopsida; order Asterales; family Asteraceae; genus Glebionis; species Glebionis coronaria. The sequence goes on along the minus strand of CM046876.1, from coordinate 488,073,540 downwards.
CCGTTATGGATGTACTCTGGTGCATTAATGTCGCCGAAGATCACTCGATATGAGTGGCAGTCTATAGTAGCATGGTGCTTGGATAGCCAATCCATGCCGAGAATCATATCGAACTCAATCATGTCCAGGGGAAGTGCATCTACTGCACGAACTTTATCGTCAAACTCTAGAGGAAGACTCTTGTATACATGAGTTATTAATACAGAGTCCCTCAGAGGCGTGGAAATGGTAAGCTTATTTTCTAATGGCAAGGGAAGTGTCCTGATGTTCTTAGCATAAGTAGTGGAAATAACTGAATGAGTGGCACCCGTGTCGAAAAGAACACATGCAGCCTGGCCGTACATATACAAAATTCCAGTAATGGTACCTGTAGATTTGTTTGCCTGGTCCCGCGATGTCGTGTAGACACGCCCAGTGGTAGGAGGCGGTTTAGTATCAGCATGACCCGAAGTACCCTCCATTTCACCCTTACGGCAATCTCTCATACGATGGCCAGGGAGGCCGCACTTGTAGCACGCGTCGGAGTCACGACGACATGGGCCAGGGTGTCTGCGATGGCAAGTGCTGCAAAGAGGATGAGTGAATCCTCCAGCAGGAGTCCTTGCTTGCTGAGGGCCTGCTGATGACAAAACGTGTTAAGAATAAGGTATATGCACGAGTATAGGACGTAAGCGTCATAAGATGTTTACCAGTGTTAGCTGAACGGTTAGGCTGAGAACCCCTGTGGTTCTGGTCCCTTCCGTTACCGTGGTTCCTGGTAGAGATTGATATAGTGTCAGCATGAGAGACATAACATGAAATCATAAGAAGATGCATAAATAGTAGGACCTGCTGTTGTTGGAGTGTCCCGCATTGTTACGGTAATTATCATTACCGTTGCGCCTTTCCACAACAGAACGGTCGTTAGAGTGACCGTTTCCTTTGGGCTGATTGGGCTGCTGCTGAGTAGCCGGCTGAGACCGGTCCCCAGTTTTCTGCCTGGAAGATACAGTTTAAGAGATGATTATAGAACATATAACGATAGGATGCGGTCTGGTTAACGCTAGAACATGAAATGTTTTACCTCTTGTCGGGTCTTTCAGCTTCCCCGAACTCATCGCGTTCCTGCAACATCTCAAGCTTCCTTGCTGCGTCGGCCACTTGTGCTACTGTATTGAACGTAGCACATACCAGATTGTTCGCGACCGAGGTGCGAAGTGCCCACCTAAAATGGTGTGCCTGCTCCTCAGGAGTACCAGCCGCTGCTCCTAGAAAACCAGCTAGGCGAAGAAAACGCTGCATGAATTCGTTGCTATTCTCGCCCGCTCTCTGACGTATCCCGTGGTATTCTCGCTTGAGTTTGTCCTGCTCTGCCTTAGGAAAGAACTGTTCCATCACTCTTTCCTTGAATTGGGCCCATGTCAAACCAGCGACCCATTCATCACCTCCTTCTGACTGCGTCAAAGCTAGCCACCAGTTGAGTACATCGCCTTCAAACCTGTAGCATGCCAATCTTGCCTTGAAGGCGGGGTCACATCCCATAGCATTGAAGATTTTCTCAATGTGAGTCAGCCAGCTTTCAGCATCGCTGGGGCTATCAGTCTTTTCAAAAGCTCTAGGACGGAGCTTGTTAAATCTTTCCAACCATACCGCTAGAGTCACTAGGGGAGGAGGAGGAGGAGGTGCCTGATTCTGCGGCTGCTGATTATTGGCAGCTTGGACTTCAGCGCGAATGTCATTCCTCAGTTGAGGAAGTAAGGCTTGCATGGCAGCCTGAATTGCAGCATTGAGCTGCTCTTGCTCGCGTGTGAGAACCATCTGACAGTATAACATAAAACATATGATTAACAGTTCAACATAAAATAAAAAAAAAAAAAATTTATGCCAAAATTTCACGAGAAAAATTTTATGCAAGAAAATCTTTGTACGAATGCATGATGCAGCTTTATGAAAACTTTGATGCTCGAGAGTGAACGCCTCCTGTCAGTTCACTCAAAATAAAAGACATATCGAGGGGACGCCTATGGGTCGGTCCCAAATCTAAAAGTTTCGATAAAACACATGCGACTAAATAGGGCCAGTCCTGTACCAACCATTACTTAGTCAAAAACCCTGTAACAATGACATGTATATGTATGCTTAAAAATGATGAATGCATGAAAACAACTGTCAGTTCTAGGAAGACCGTAGTGACTACCCACTAATCACAGGTCATATTTGAGAGCCTACAGGTCGAAGCCTTGGCTCTGATACCATAATTGTAACACCCCATTTTGGAAATGGAATATTACGCATATCATGGCGTGTCATCAAAGCATACAAGGATAAATGTCTAAGCATTATTCAACCATAAAAGGGAATACCGGAATCAAACATCGGTATCCCAAAGTAAAGCTCATCACACACAAACATAAATACTGTAAAAGGAAAGGACGAAACAATGTCCATAGCAACTGTATCAAAGTAAAGGAAATGCATAAAGTAAAGAAAGACAGTAAAGCTTCCAGTCCATATGCACCTACGTTTGAGATCTACGAGCGTCCCTGAGTACCTGCCGTTTTGGGAACATGAAAAGGAAAACGGCTGAGCAAGACGCTCAGTGCACGGATGTACAATATAGCATGGAATAGGATAAGCATGTAACATATAACAGCGGAAGACTAAGTACTGAGTAAACTGGTTAAGTATCAAGAAAACTGGTTTTATAGTTTGAAAAGCCTTATGTTTATCTTGTGAAAACTGTTTTAACATATAAATACCATAGCCCATATAGGTCATGAAAAGGTCACGTGCATGAATACTTGGAGGGGTGACCTCATCATGCTGATTAGAGGGGATGCCTCTAATCAATATACTGATTTTGGGTAGGAGGGATCAGCTCCTTGTGAAGGGTGCAAGGCACACACCACATTCACCATGATAAACTGAATAAAACATGTAACTAGGATGCACCCATACGCCCCACCTGATATAATAATATGTCCAAAACTGAAAAGGGACGCCACGAGCAATCACTCCGCCGTGGGGAAGTCATAACATCGGTGCCTCCAATGCTATGGTTATGGTACCTCCATAACTAGGTGAAACTGGTCATGCTTGTATATGGCTATAGATTATGCTAATTAAACATAAGCAGTTCAAAACAATAAAACAATTGCTGGGGAAAACAGTTGGCTGCATACGGGGAAATCCTAATAAGGAAAGAATGTCCATACTGAAAGGACGGGAATCCGTACCTCAAGTCCAGTGAATGAACGGAAGAAAGACTCCTACTTCTGGATCACTAACGCTACATGAATACACACGTGTATAAGTATCGATTCACTGATTACGTACTGGGTTTTATGTCTCATATTAGCTGATTTGGTATGTTTTAGGTCCTGGTTCACTGTTTAAAGCCTTAAACTGTGTTTATCTAGTATTCTGATTAATCTGATTAAGTATTACTGGTGTTTCATGTATTATTATACTTACTGTGTAATAATAAGTAACTTTCCAAAAATAGCAGGTTTCCAAAAATAGAAAGTTTCCAAAAAAATAGAAAGTTTCCAAAAATAGAAAGTTTCCAAAAATAGAAAGTTAAATTAATGTCATGTTAAACTAATAATTAAAATAACCTAAGTCATGATTTAATTAATATTTCATGTTATTAATTAATTATATCCTAAGTTCATAATTCATAAAATTTACATGCAACATAGATCATGATTTTAACCAACGAACCATGAATCGGGCATGAATTCGACACCGTACCCCGAGCCAAACCCGGGGCACGTGTGCCTCCTTGCTGCCGTGGGTCCCACATGAGCCAACCAAGACCAAAAATGGTCTTGGTGGTGGCGGCAATAGCAAACCAAACCCCCCTCGGGTTTGTTTTGCTAGGCGGCTAAAAACAAACACCCTTATAAATCCTTCTTTGATTTTAATTAATACCAAAACATGTTAGATCAATGATTAATTACCTTGTTTTAATAAGAAAACTAATAACATGTTCATGAAAATAATCAAAGATTAAAAGAATTAAAAAGAATTAAAAAGAAGGGTTAGAAAGGTATACCACTATGTAGCTTGGAAAAAGGATGAACAAACACTGATTACACAATAGTTTTTAAGATCAAAATCAAACAAACACCCTCCAATGGTGGTGTTTAGGTGGCGGCACAAAAGGAGAAAAAGGAGAGGAGAAAAACTCTTTTAGGGTTTTTGTGTTTATTTCTTGAAAATGAAAAGTGAAAACATGTTTTACTCTTTACCCCCCTTTACTTGTAAAGTCCATGGGCTAAGCCCATTTCTTGTATATGAGCCGTGGGTATGGGGGCCCCACATGGGGTACCCGTACCTTTCTCGTGTCCCGATGTTTCGTGTTCGTTCGTGGTTAAACGTGCTCGTGTTTAAAGTGTTTCTGTTTAATCTAACGTGTCGTTTATCGTAAACTTAACGCTCGTAATTATATTATAAGTATTTACGTAATTATTCTAGTTAGTATTTTAAATGGTGATCATGATTTAATTATGTTCACGTGATATATTTATTACTGTTTATCATGAGTTCGTACGTAATCGATACTTGTCATGTCATACACGTATGCACTTGCTTGATTATTAGCACATGAATGTGATCAATACTACATGAGGTAAGTTTTAATCTAGGACGTACGATCTTAAGGGCACTATTCATGGTAAAAGCATGCGGGTTTTACAACGGCAGCTGCTAAATATGATCCAATCACAAACGCTGACAGAGATGTTCTATATCTCCGTATCCGTAGTCCGATAGACTTGTCTGCATTTCTGGCTCATGAGTATAAATCTTCGGTCACTCCGTCGTTGGTGAAGAGAGCGCTAAAGGATAAGAGAATTCACGCCAAAACCAGGTTAAGCCGCATGGAGTACTTATGTTGATGAGGTCCTGAAAGCTCTTAATACCGTTCAAAGGCCAGACCTTCATGAGTCAGAAAGAGCTCCACCTCCACTTGATCCTTATCAAGATAATCAAATTGCCCTTGACTTCTTTGTCACCTATGATCTTGATTATCTCCTCAAGGGATCATCCACGTACGCAACCTCCCTGACCTTGCTGAAAGCTGCTAACTGGGGGACAATACCCTGGATCGAGGAAAAGGTAAACCGACTCTGGGTCCCAAAGGTAAATCGTAATTATGATATGTATGCTGTTATAGGTGCATCACATTGGGACGAACGAGTCAAAAGGGCGTACAGAGGTTGCTGCTTAGCCAATTCGGGAAGTAACGTTAGATCCGATATTCGCATCTCCAGTATTTTAGGGCTGAAAACTGAAGCCAAGAATGGCTATCATCATGTGACGGAGATTCGTCTAAAAAGGGAGGATGACAGAGAATACACAATACAGCAGGGAGATTTTTCTATCATTCGCCTTGAAGATATCGAAGATATGTTGCTTATGATGACCTGTGATCAACTCACCCATCTTACTCGTGAAGAAATCATTGCCTTGAATACAGCACTTCGTATGTTCACACGAAGCGTTGTTATCAAGAAACGAGTTGAAGATCTTCAATTGGGAGTTGAAAGTTACCAAAGAAAGCTTAACCTGACCCGTCCAATGAACCAAGTTCTACCTCAACATGTCACAAGATGTCCCTATACCGGCATTACTGTTCCGAGTTACGGGATTTTCTACTTGAACAGTCGTGGGATAATGAAGTTTATGAGGGTAGGTGAGCTTTATAAGTACAGTGATGGGACTCTCATTTACGTCAGAGGAAAATTGGAGCATCTTAATTCTGGTGGGTCTTTACCAGAGATGACTGAGGACTGGCATCCGGGTTATCGGCAAATGGCGAAATATGTGATCAAGAAGATTGATCAAAAGCTCCGGGAACGTAGATTGATGAGGAGCTTAGAAAGGTTCGTTGGTGGTAGACCATATGGAGTGCACCACAAGTTACTGCAACGATCCATCTAATGGATCGTACATCTCAGGTCTACTCTATATTGGTTTTTAATTGTGAATATGTAAATTTGTGAATATTGTGCTTTTACGGCTTGATGTAGTGTTAAGGTATGATAATTTTTCAAGAATTTCTCACGAGATTCTAAATCTTTCAAAATATATCATACTAAAGCATTACAACTATCCCTTATTAATTCAAGGGGAAGCATTAACATGTTCTATGGCCAAACATTGATTTCATTTTTACCCAAAGACCGGTTAATCCATTCAATATCCCAAATATTAATGGTTAACATTTTGGATAAGGGAGAAAATGGGATTAAGGAGACTTAAATGATACTTGGCTAAAAGATGAAAAAGACTTAACGATAAATCCAACTTAATATGTGTAAAGCACGTGTTAAGGGGGGCGTTTTTGATGAACAAAACACCTAAGGTACAAAACTCTTGATTTCAATATCACAAGTACCTTAAGTGATTTACAAGGATTTTTTCATGGTGACTATACTTTCCCAAAACACGCTCTATTCACGACGGATGTGGTGACAAAAGGGTGGTAGGAATAGGTTGTAGTCCAATGATTCATCAGAGCCGATGGAATCTTCCCAAGGACAATTCCCTAGATAGAATTAGAAGTCCTAGGAAAGATGGAGAAAGATTGTGAACGTAGCTGAATGCCGACCAAGTACTTAAGCTAGCACTGGAACAATCACAACAAGGTGCTAGTTATGACGTATTGGTAAGCATTGAAGGGGTTGAAGAATGAAAAATAATTATAAACATAAAGGGTGTAAAGAAAGAAGCCCTCCTTACAACTTTAGGCAGAAACCGGGTCAATACATATGCTATTGAGATTATTTTGTTAATGATTCTCGATATTGAAGAAAGACATCATGGACCCAGTGATGCAATGCACAACCCTTACCAGCTAACTCAAATATCTCTCAAAAGGTATTTGTTTTAATCACACGGAGATCAACACGTTATCTATTGGTTTATTCACTCCGAATAGACTGATATTGAAAAGGTGGCACTCCTCTCCAGCCATCGCTCACTAAATCAAAACGCACTATCGAGTCTAGAGCCACGAGATCATCAAAAGTCTCATTAGGACACTTTCCATTTATTCCTTGCTTTCTCACACACTGTGAAAAGTAAGAGATTTTTTATGAGTCCTACGCAGTATTCTTGTAATATTGCCAGAACATCCGAGTAATACGCAAGTATTACAATGAAGATGGAAATCCTGCTTGAGCCAACATCAAACAAGCTCATGGTAGGTTACATGTGCGGTTCTTTAAGAACCAATCTTGTGAAAAACTGGAAAGAAACAGTAGTTTAATTCTTAATTGAACTTAAACTCGTTCCAGGCCTCTACGCATTATCATATGATCTTGCCAGAACACTCAGAGTGGCTCTTTATTGATCACAGTGACGAGTGGAAATCCTTCTAGTGTTAACATCAAACAGCACTTGGTAGGGGACGTGCAAGATTCTTTATGAATTAAGCTCGTGATAACTGGAAAGGAACGATTGTGAAAATCTTAACTGAAATTCACTTGTTCCAGGTTTCATGAATTGACGGCTTCAATCACAAGGATAATCTATCCAAGTGATTCACTCTTTATGTTCGCAGTCAAGCTTAGTGATCGTCGAATAAAGAGAACGGGTATACCCGCGAAATCCTGTCAGGAAGTTACTTAATTAAAACTATCCGTCACAGGTACGATATCTAATATCGTCCAACGGTCTTCACCGACCGGAGGTAAAACGCTACCGATTTAGAATGAAATGTTCTAAGCCATTTCATTCGTGTCTTATCATGTTGCTGCAAAGACGGTGGCGTTGCGGTGTACCAGCTGAAGTCGTTCCCACATGCTTATGTTTTTCTGCATCAAAGTTCAGCAAAATTCAAGGAAGTGCAAAATGAAGTCTTCCGCTGTACCAAACTCTGAAGCTTTCGAGAATTCAACAAAAAGACATAAGTGTGTGGAACATGGAGTCACGAGGAGGCAAGATTCACAAGAAGGCAAAGATCGCACGTGATTGGTCAAAAGAACAATGCTCTCAAGCCAAAGCCTAAAAGATCAAATCAACATATTCACAACAAAAAGAAACAAGAAAAGACTACGAGCTGAAGAACGAAGACTTAGTATAGTATGCTAGGTTTAGAACTTTGTAACATGGAGTGACCTCCCTTAGGGGGAGATTGTTAGAAATACGTTTTAACGTATATTAGAAGTATCGGTCACTCCACAATATTATTAATGTTGTAATAGCTCGTAGTTAATGTGTGCTTATTAAGTTAAGTAAGAAACCGACCCATGGGCTTGTCATGGGTCGGCCCAAGCCCATTAGTGGCTTGGATATAAATACCCCTTTCCACCATGGAAAAGGGTTGGTTGTTGATTATTTCATTTTATCACTTTAATGAAAAACACATATTTCTCCCTCACTTTCTCTCTCTAGTTTCTCTCTCTATAAATCTTCAACCCACTTCATAGATTCATAAGGTTATCAATATTCTTCATTAGGATTCACAAAACCATCCGGTTGTTGAACATAGACCTCTTCCTTGAGTTCACTATTAAGAAATGCCGTCTTCACATCCATCTGATAGACGATCATATTCATATGGGCTGCATAAGCAAGGAATAGTCGAATAGCTTTCAAACGGGCAACATGTGCAAAGGATTCCATAAAGTTGATGCCCAATAATTGCTTGTATCCACGAGCTACTAGACGAGCTTTGTTCTTCAATATTCCGCCTAACTCATCGAGTTTCACCTTGTAAACCCATTTCAAAGTGAGTAACTGCACTTGATCCGGGCATGGGACAAGTTCCCAAACATCAAGACGTATGAATTCGTTAAGTTCTTCTTGCATAGCTTCTATCCAACAGGATTGAGTAAAAGCTTGTTGCCATGTCTTAGGTTCAACATCAGTGAGAAAAGCATCAAAGTGACAAAACATTGCACTTTCTTGTAACTGACTTTGTGTGGATACCGGACGATTAGGGTCACCAATAATAGAATCTATAGGATGATCCTTTTTCCACTTGCTGTCATGTTCACGAATCCGTGGATTGGAGTAAACTGTAGTTGGAGCTTCCTCTGAGGTGGACGACCCGGCTTGATTAGGGTCGAGAATTGGTACACCAAAGAATGGAAGTTCACGCATTTGAGTGAATTCCAAATCGTGATCATCATCATCCTCTTCATCATCAATAGGCATGACGTGGGTAGTTGTTACATGTGTTGGTTGAGAATTACTCGTTGAAGGTATATCTTGACCAATTGTAGGTGCAGATGTGTCTGATTGTGCAACGGTTGCTGGAGCGACAACTTCGGTTACCGGAGCTATTACCTCAGGTTCTGGAGCGACAATACTGGGAGGAGTAAAGAATTCATCAAAGAACGGTTGAAACAAGGTATCCCATTCAGTCCTAGAAGGTGGTGTAAATGATGATGAAGTAGGGTTGTTTGGGACAAGACCATAACTAATGTTACTGGGTCCCATTTCATGAAGTGCGGGTTCAGAGCTGTTTTGCTCAGAAGCCATTGCTGTCAGCTCATCAAAATCAACATTCATAGTTTCAAGGATCTTGCGAGAGTTACGGTTGTAGATTCGGTATGCCTTCTTTGCAGGTGCGTAACCAATGAAAATACCAATATCAGCCTTTGGTTGAAGTTTTACCAAATTGTCACCATCATTATTTGGATAGCAAAGAGAACCAAATACATGAAGATATGATAAATCTGGTACTTTTCCATGGAGAAGCTCATAAGGTGTTTTACCATGGCGTTTACGAATTAGTGACCGGTTTTGGGTGTACACTGCTGTAGATACTGCTTCTGCCCATAAAAACAATGGATCCTTTGCGTAAATTAACATCGTTCGAGCAGCTTCCATAAGTGTGCGATTTCGACTTTCAACGACACCGTTTTGTTGTGGAGTGCGAGCAATGGATGTTTCATGAGAAATGCCAACTTCTTCATAATAATCACGCAAAATTTGATTCACAAATTCGGTTCCATTATCTGTACGAATGCGTCGGACAGTAGTGTTGAGACGCACTTGAATCATCTTGAGAAATCCAATGATGAATTTAGGTGCCTCATTTTTTGCTTTAAGAAATTTCACCCATGTAAACCGAGAGTAATCATCAACAATGACGAGGATGTACTTTTTGCCACTAAGACTTTCAGAACGCATTGGCCCACAAAGATCCATATGCAATAGATAAAGTTTCTCTTGGTTGGTGTCTTCCGTCTTGGGTTTGTAAGATTTCTTAGTGCTTTTCCCCATTGTACACGCGGATCACAAATGATCCTTGTGAAATGATAGTTTAGGAAGACCACGAACAAGTTCGTTTTTCGCCAAGTGATTAATAGCGTCAAAGTTAAGATGAGATAACCGTCGATGCCATAACCATGACTTAGTCTTTGATGCTTTGGAGAGAAGACATACGGGAGAAGCGGCCATCATGTCTTGTAGAGAAAAAGTATACAAATTATTCCCTCGAGTACCTTTCAATAAATCAGCCCCTTCCAAATTAAGAATGAAGCAGGTATGCTCTCGAAAAGCAACTTCTAGGTTTGCATCACAAAATTGTCCCACAGAAAATAAGTTGTGACCGAGACCTTCCACGTAATACACTCTTGAAATTATAACATTCCCAATATGATATTCACCATAACCCATTATCTTTCCAATATGATCATTTCCAAATCTAACCGTACCAAGAAACTTGCTGACGAAATTTCTAAGCTGAGAGCGATCTCCGGTCATATGCTTGGAGCAACCAGAGTCCAAATACCAGAGAACAATTTGGACCACTTGTTTTCAATAACAACAGTAGACAATGCATTGGAAACTATTGTTTCCGGAGTGTTAGCAGATATAGATATAAGATTATCAGAATTGCTAGCATTAATGAGACCCTTAGATTTCCTGCGTTTTCTAATGTGAGTTTTAGCACTAACAGGTTTTACTGTTCCAACTTTCTTAGGTTTTGGATTATTCGCGAGCACTACAGTGGGAGTAGACCTATTTAAAGGGCACTTTGTTCCTACAGTAGTGTTGGTGTTCCTAGTTAAAGGACACGCTTGTGTTTTGGTAGCCTTGGTACTCCTAGTTAAATGGCACACTTTCTTCGCTTTAGTGGGAGTGATCCTAGTCAAAGGGCACGTATTTCCTACTATAGTGAAAGTTCTACCAGTGGGGCGCCACATCCAACCAACTTGGGTTAACACTTTCCCAGTCGGTTTCCATTCTAATCCATTTTTCCGGGCATACATCTCATTCACATGGTCAATAAGGCAAGAATCATGACGACTAGAAAACATACATTCATTGTAATTCCAACATTTTAAATTAGAATTCACAGTAGGCTTAGAACGCTACACAACCGCAGAGCTTTTAGGTTTAGCTACATGATTCTTTTTATTCAAAACAGAAATAACATTCCTAGGATGGGCTTCTACTTTCTTCTTCACTTGACTACTAGATGGGGGCAAGATCCTATCATTCTTCTTGTTTCTTTTAAGCTTAGATCTTTGAGCCTTAGTAGTGGTGCTTACTCCTGTAGAAGGCAACACGGGAATATTAGAAGTTGGTTTTGATTCCGCCATATCTTTAATGACCAAAGTTTGAGATGGTTTAGTCCTAGGGCCCTTGTTAAGTGGTGTGACGGCTATAAGGTTCCTTTTGATTGCACTAGAGGACGATGCTGAGACAGTGGCTGCGTTATCCACAACATTCTTACCTTTTAGAGTACGAAGTATTTCCTTTAACTCGGCCACGACCTGATTTTTATCACAAAGTTGTTCCCTTAAATCAGATATTTCCACCGACTTTCGATTCAATTGTTCAATCAACGATTGATTCTGTGCAGTGGTATTAGCACATGCGGGCTTTACTGAATCGAAGAGTCGTGTATTTTTCTGTTTTAAGTTATCAACTTTGGACAAAATATTGGAAACTCGATTATCTAGATCAAGTTTAAAATTCTCAGCGCCCTCAAGTACGTTCACACAGTTAAGCTCCTTAGACTTCTCTATTTCTATCGGCAAAGATTGAGCAACCTTGTCACTTGGCTGACGCTGTTTTGATTGTAAATTCAATCGAAAATTCTTTTCAAAGTTTGCATCATCAATATTAACACCTTCGAATGACGTTTCAAAGATTTCTTGAATAAATTGTTTCTTGCATTCAAGCGAAATACAATGTGTTTGAATCTCATCAAAACGTTTTGAAAGCGAGGAATATGAATCTTGAAGCTTTAAAAATTCAACGTCAGATTCGTGACAAGTACTATCTACCACATTATTCACAGATTCAATATTATGCACAATAGAATCATTATCAACACTTTTATTCACACAGACAGAAACTATATCATGAGACATCACTTGCTTCAGAAGTTGTTCATTTTGGCGTGAAACCCGTTCTATTTCAAGTAAACTATTTTCATAAGCATCATCCATTTCATTGAAAACACGTCTAGCTTCTTCTATTTCCAAAAGCAAATCTTGATCAAGATTTCTAAGACAAGACTTAACATTCTTTACAAACGGAACAATTTCATCTCGAAACGCAGCTCTAGTGTGCTCAAATTTCCATTCACCTTCCGTTATGGCCGTGGCCGTCGTACGTTCCAAAATGACCTTGTCAAATTCGGCTAAGTGTTGATGTACCGCATTTAAATTAACGGACGCCTTACTTACCGATGGAATTAACTTTGTTAAATCCGTTCTGTAGATTTGCTAAATATGATCCGGTGGTCTAACATGGTGGTGGAAAAGGGTGGCTGCCATTGTTGGTTTAGAGAGAGAGAAGAGAGGTTGAATGTGTGAAATGAAAATGTATTAAGATGAAAAAATGACAAGCAACACCCCTCCTTGTAAGCTAAGGAGGGGTATATATAGCCACACACACAACATAAACTATACAACGAACCTAGTCTAGTCTAAACGTGTGTGACTATGGTAACTAATGGGAATTCTTAAATGTCGTCACATAAAGTGAGTTTCCAACAATCTTCCCCCATGGGACGACGTGTAGAATTCCTTACAATATTCTTCCTAACAAGTACAAAATGATTAAGAACACGAGCTTTCATGAAGCATCCAATGCTGATGAAGTCTTCTGAGGCCTTTGACTTCAAAACGACTCATCTTTAACTTGTAGTAGAAATACTGTAACGGCACGAGCTAAGTAACCCATACACTTCTGGTTAAGGAGAAGCTTCTGAATTAGCTTCCCCCTAATTCATGCCACATAAACTTGATGTAGAAGCTTTTTAAATAGCTTCCCCCTAAATCGACAATCCTCGTAAGCAACTTCAAAGCTTTCAATAAAGCTTAGAATGATTAAGCGCACAGCCGAATCTAACAAGCAAATCCCATCATATAACATGATAACGTTGCTAAGAGGGATTGAAAGTTAGGGGCACACCAAGTAGATCAACAACTTTTCTTCTCACGCTTGAATAATTCTTATGAATTTTTCTTCCCCCTGAGAGTTTAAGTTATGCATACCAGACAGAATCAAGACACTTCTTCCCCCACAAAGTTGAAAAAGGTAAATCAATCCCAATTATGAAGATCAAATACTGAAGTGGACACTTTATCCCATTCATGAAGTTGACATCGTAACACCAGAGTCAATTAAGTCCCAGAAATGCACATATCTTCTTCCGGAGATGCACCAGAGTCAATTAAGTCCCGGGAGTGCATATAGGATAATGATGATGAATAATTGCAACAATCAAACAATTAAACCTCGAATCAGTAGTGTACCGTTTAGAGATTGATAACGCCACGAGTTAAAACACTGATTTTCTCTGCGGCTATGACAAATGTCATCCCGGAATGACTTCAAATCAAAAGAAGGTATGAAGTTCATCATGTGTACTCGTTGTGCGTTCAATATGTCTTCTTCTTCCCCCTTGATGGTTTCGAAACTCGAAACCATCAATAAATTGTACGCACATGAACCTGAAATCTCATGAGAATAATAAATAAGCTGAATTATATATTTTGTGAGAATCAGCTGTTGGTCGAAAATCTCTTCTCATAAACTCTCTATGGCCACCTTTACCAACCCATGTGAAAGCAATTTGAAATGACCACGGATTGAATGAACCAGAAACATCAAACGTGAAGCTGAATAAAAATCCTTCGATCTTGTGACTTAAGCTTGCACAATTGTTGAATGAAGAACGGTGGAGAAATCTCTAAGTACTCAATGCATCACTGAAGAAGTCTATAAGCACAACACCTCTTGAAATTATCCACGTCGACTAAGCGCGTGACACTGAGTACAACTATGTAACTCCTTTAAGTGATAGTTATCCGAGTCATCAACCATCCACCCCGAACCCGGAAACCAGATAACCAAGTCTTCATTCTAGGATTAAGCACGAGCAAGTTATCTTTTAAAAGATAAAATAAGTTCACTCCTTCGAAAAATTCGTCTTCAACTTCCCATAATTAATACCCGATCAAACAAATCCGTAGACACTAAAAATATAGCCATTTTCTTGGTCTCGTCAAATAAAATCTCGTCACTTTTATCATTTTGTCTCGTCATTATGTCACATTCTTTTGCAAAACAGTGTCTAACTATATCCGATATGACTTGATATAACAAAATTTGTTTAAAAAGTATAAAACTTGAATAAAAAAATTTTGCTATACCAAGTAAATAATGTGTTCACTGTGTCGTTCAGCCTAATCAAAGAAAGTTGCAAGTTGGTAGACTTGTGGCCCTCCAAACCAAATACAGTCATGGCCCAAAACTTGCTATACCCGATCCATAATTGGGATATAAAAGAGCCAATACCCTAAATTAGCTCACACTTAAGCATCATCTAACCCTAATCATATTAAACACCAGTCGCTTCTCTCTTTCTTTCTCCCATCTCATCTAAAACTCCGCCCCCTTCTATTCCATCTCATCCAAAACACACAAAACTCCCATCTCATCAGCCCTTCATATCCCAATTAAACCATACAAAACCCACATCCTCGTATAACACAGATCAAATCGCACTTTCAATGATGTCCGAAACATGATTACACAACAAGATCTCGACGAGGTCTCGGGTAAGTTTAAATGCATGTCGATTTTTTGTTTTGAGAATCGAAACAAGAAAAAGATTTAACATAATTCTTACAATCTCTTTCTTTACTTCGAATATAAAACAAAAAAATCTATGATGATGTACATCTCGTCCATCTAAAAAACGAATGAAAGAATGATTTTAGCAAATTTGTTAAAAAATCTTCTTGTCTTTCGTAAATTAATGACAGATTTGTATTGCATGTTGGGTATGATTAAGGAATCGAAACGAAATATTGATTATAACAATTTTGTTATAAATCTTTATTTTATTTCGTATATAAAACTTGGTTAACACCAAACATGGATCTATGATGATGATAGATATTCGTGAATAGATCTTGGCATGCATGTGCAAGCACGAAAAATGAATCTGAGATCTTTTAAACTGTTTGCTGATTTTATTTTGAGGTTTGAAAGTTTGTAGATGGGATAGGTGTCGAAGGGAATAGGTTTAGATTGTGGAGTTGAGGAGTAAAAAGGTTGGCAGTTGAGTTTAAACTCAGTGAGTAAACTGAGTCAACTCGGTAATTACCGAGTTGACTCGGTTGTGTTGATTGTTGGTTTTGGTCACAAATTTGGTTCACAAGTATTAAAACACAGTCCATCGGAATGTTTAAATAAATCCCATCGGAATGTTTTTATGGTCACCATCGGAATGCTGTTAATTCCCCATCGGAATCAAAGAAACATCCCATCGGAATGGCTTAATCTGAATCCCCATCTGAATCCCAATCGGAATGTTCAATCTGAATGACCGATCGGAATGACCAAATAAATAGTCTAATCGGAATGTCCAATCTGAAAAGATGTCGGAAACCCAATCGGAAAAGGGTTTTGAAGAACCGAAAATGGTGGATCTAAAAACTTGTCCTTTTTCCAATGAAAATAGGTCTGTTAGATGCAAGGAAAAAAATTGTAAAAAATGGACAAGTGTTTGCTTAAACCAAGAATAAACACTGAAGTGGACCCAGATATGACTCTGATTTGATAAAAACCAGTGAGACAATGAAACTGTGGACAAAGGTAACAAAAAATTTGACCAACCGTGACAAAAGATTGAACAAAGATTGAGACTGTTTGGACAACAATAAGCCGTGACAAAAAAATTGTGACAAATTGGACAAAAATGATATAGAACGAGACACTAAAAAATGTTTAGACCACCTAAATCGAAAACATAAACACGATCCAAGGATGGAACCGAGGCTCTGATGCCAAATGTAGATTTGCTAAATATGATACGGTGGTCTAACATGGTGGTGGAAAAGGGTGGCTGCCATTGTTGGTTTAGAGAGAGAGAAGAGAGGTTGAATGTGTGAAATGAAAATGTATTAAGATGAAAAAATGACAAGCAACACCCCTCCTTGGAAGCAAAGGAGGGGTATATATAGCCACACACACAACATAAACTATACAACGAACCTAGTCTAGTCTAAACGTGTGTGACTATGATAACTAATGGGAATTCTTAAATGTCGTCACATAAAGTGATTTTCCAACACGTTCTGACAAGTGTAGGAGACGTACTAGAAAGGTTTTCATTTGACAAACTTTGGGGAACAAGAATTGTCAATTCTGCTAATTCCTTTTGTAAGCGAATGCGTGTCTTTTTCGAAAATTGATCTTTGTTATGTTGATCATAATCAATTGTATGGAATTTTGAAAGCATTTTAGAATGAGTTTCATCCGCAAGTGATTGTGTCTCCTCAGTACTACGAACATAAGGTGCTTCTTTCGATTTGCCAATTATGGTCATATCATAAAGACCGGGAATATATTCCTGAGCTTGTTTTGCATAACCGGGATTAGGTGGTAAATCTTGAAGACGTTTAAGTTCGAGTTCTTTAAATGATTTAGTTAAAAGATGAACCTTTTCTATGGAAGCGTATTGTTTTAAAAGCTGTTGTTCTTTGAATTTAAGAAGTTTGGTAGCATTAATTTCCGATTCAAACTTTTTAGACTCGAGAGTTTTGAAATCCATTTTAAGTTTCTGAAAATCATTGACAACCGACTCTTTTTCTTTTAATTCATTGGAAAGATTAGCTTTTAATGATTCTATTTCTTTCAAGTGCTCAATCTTTTCAAAACGAAATTGGTCAAATTCAGAACATGTTATTTTCTCTTCTTGAGGGACCATTTCAAAAGTTTTGACCTTTTCTTTATGCATTGCAAGCTCAACAGTTAGGGTGGAATTCGTATCTACGGATTGTCTGAGGGCCATATGCATTTGATCAATAATATGTTTAGGCACCATGACCAAATCATGTTGAGCATAAGATTCCATACCCGTCGTAGCATTTGGTTGAGGTTTACTCAAATGTGTAGGTTTGGGTACCACATCATTTGAATTACTAGTTCCCGAATGCTGTTCGAGGTTGTCATTTTCATGCCCAACTTGATGTTGGTTATCATCAATATTTTTAGATGTGGTTGGTACCTCACTGATGACATCAGAACCGTAGTGAGAGAGATTAGCAACGAGAGCAGCTTGGGCAGAGTGAATGTCATCACAATCTGAATCATATGCGTCAAGATCATCTGCTTGATAAGCTGCATTAGAAGTAGAAACGACTGCAATGCCTTCAGTATCTGCTGCCCCTGGGTCTGCAAGAAATGCCAACTCCTCTGAATCCAAAATCTTCCCCTTAGACTGAGCATCAACCAAATACATCTTCTCACGAAACCATGCATCATCCCTCCTCCTTTTCGGCTGAGTGCATTCCCTAGCCATATGACCTTGTCCTCGGCAATTGTAGCAAGTGACAAACTTCTTAGGACCAATAGGACTCCCATTTCCACTAGCTTGAGGATTCACAGCTTGATTGTTCCCAGTCCTTGTAGGAGGTCCATATGAATTTTGCCTTCCCTGAATTGGTTGCACCGTCACTTGACCATCTTGAACAGTGGCTTGTTGTCGAGGATTTGATGAGGTGCGGAGCTGATTGTTTGTTGGTGGAAATCCTCTAGTGGCAACAAGTTTTGACAAGTAGGCGGTGAGATGGTTTAGAACATCAGCTGGCGTATCATTTGGAGTAAAGACCGGTGCTTGGATTGGTGGAAGTTCATTAGAGTAGAAAGCTTGTGCTGGTTGTGCTTCTATTGGAAAATATCCTTGCTGAGGAGTATAGCCCATTGGAGAAGTGTTGGCTTGTGATGGTGATGTCTGATATGGTGGTTGCTGCAGAAAAGATTGTTGATAAACACCTTGTTGAAATGCTTACTGTGGCATCACTGGTGGTTGATAAGATGGTTGCTGATAGGTGTGTGGTGGTGATTGCTGCAAGTATGATGGTTGTTGATAAGTGTAAGCCATGTTTTGTTGAGAAGCATACATTGCAAGTGGATCATGAACTTGAGGTGTAGACAACCGAGCCTCGATCACATGGCATTCGTGTTGTTGAAGAAAAGCTTGAAGTTGATCCACATTGGTGTTATGCAAGTCCTTAGCCAATTTAACATCTGTCACGTATTTTTTCCATTCTGGAGGAAGAGTGTTCAAATACTTGGTGTTCAATTTAAAGGTAGGAATTGTCATGCCATAGATATTGAGCTAATTCAACAATAGGGTAAATCTCAGATAGTAATCATTGAGAGTCTCCCCTGGCACATAGGCAAACTTATCAAAAGTATCATAAAGCTTACACTCTCGTTCTTGTTTAGTTAACGAGGTGCCTTGCATGAGAACACGAATTCTATCCCATAACTCTTTGGCAACTTTATGTTTGCTGACGAGTTTGTAGACATCTGGAGGAAGGGCTTGGAGAATGATGTTTGTAGCATACTTATCACATTTGTCTTGAATCTTCATATCTCAAGTCAATTCACCCGTTGTGCGAGGACGAGTAGTTGTACCTTCCGTCACTGTATCATAATCTAATGGTCCATTGAGCACCGATGCCCAAATGAGATGTCCATTCTCCTTGTTCAACATATAAAGTTCCATTCGAGAAGCCCATTCCTCATACATAGTCTTCACCAACATTGGTGGACGATTATCCGTACCCGAGAGTATGGACTTATCCGTAAGAGATGTGTACTCCATTTCAATAAGTTAAGATTTATAAACTTTGATCGATCAATGAAAGAAAGTAAATGTGTTTGTTGTTGTGAGTTGAAGTCGAAATTTTATAAGGAATAATTTTGTTATCGGAATGTTGATCGGAATAGTGATCGGAATATCAGTCGGAATAGTGATCGGAATATCAGTCGGAATCTCCCAAATCGGAATACCTTGATCGGAATGTACCTAGTCGGAATACCAAATCTGAATACCAATCGGAATGTACCTAATTGGAATGCCTAATTGGAATACCTAATCGGAATACCTTGATCGGAATACCAAATCTGAATACCAATCGGAATGTACCTAATCGGAATGCCTAATCGGAATACCTAATCGGAATACCTGATCGGAATGTACCCAAAATCGGAATCCCTAAACCCTATTCCGATTACACTGATCGGAATGTTCTATAAACCCTTTTCCGATGACCTGATCGGAATAATTCCCACTTTTCTCGGACAAAACTCAACCAGTTCGTGATTTTAAGCCAAAAAATGATCAAAATACCCAAAAATTTTGTCTTTTTAGCCAAAGTAACTATACCAAATCCCTACCACAACTATGTAGAAGATTTGTATCAAGAAAAAACCATCAAAAACACACACAAAAATTTTTTGGACGTGTGAAAATGGATCAAAAATGGCGTATGAATCAAGAACACAAACACATGAACAATACAATCATCCCATGGCTCTTGATACCATTTGTAGAAATGTAAATCTTGCTTATGTTTTTAGAGAGAGAAAGAGATAGAGAGATGGTGGATTTCACACAAAGCTAGAGAGAGAAAATAAGAAGAACTATGTGTAAATTATGAAACCACACACCCTCTCCATCAAAGTAGAGGGTTTATATACCCAAGCCTTGTGATGGGCTTGGACTTACAATGTTGGGCCGTCCTACACATGTTGTAGGCTAGGCTTGACTTGTTTGTTAAATAACGATGTCTAGACTACGAGCTACTACTTAGTATATTATCGGAGTGACTGAATCTTCCTAAATACGTAAAAACGTATTTCTAACATAAGATATTTCCACCGACTTTTGATTCAATTGTTCAATCAAGGATTGATTCTGTGCAGTGGTATTAGCACATGCGGGCTTTACTAAATCGAAGAGTCGTGTATCTTTCTGTTTTAAGTTATCAACTTTGGACAAAATCGTGGAAACTCGATTATCTAGATCAAGTTTAAAATTCTCAGCGGCCTCAAGTACGTTCACACAGTTAAGCTCCTTAGATTTCTCTATGTCTATCGGCAAAGACTTAGCAACTTTCTCACTTCGCTGACGTTGTTTTGATTGTAAATTAAATCGAAAAGTCTTTTCAAAGTTTGCATCATCGATATTAACACCTTCGAATGACGTTTCAAAGATTTCTTGAATAAATTGTTGCTTGCATTCGAGCGAAATGCAATGTGTTTGAATCTCATCAAAACGTTTTGAAAGCGAAGAATATGAAACTTGAAGCTTTAAAAATTCAGCGTCAGATTTGTGACAAGTACTATCTATCACATTATCCACAGATTCAACATTATGCACAATAGAATCATTATCAACACTTTTATTCACACAGACGAAAACTATATCATGAGACATCACTTGCTTCAGAAGCTGATCATTTTGGCGTGAAACCCGTTCTATTTCAAGTAAACTGTTTTCATAAGCATCATCCATTTCATTGAAAACACGTTTAACTTCTTCTACTTCCGAATGAAAATCTTGATCAAGATTACTAAGACAAGCTTTAACATTCTTTACAAATGGAACAATTTTGTCTCGGAACGCAGCTCTAGTGTGCTCAAAGTTCCATTCACCTTCCGTTATGGCTGATGCCGTCGTACGTTCCAAAATGACCTTGTCAAAATCGGCTAAGTGTTGGTGTACCTCATTTAAATTAACGGACGCCTTACTTACCGGTGGAAGTAACTTTGTTAAATCCGTTTTGACAAGTGTAGGAGACGTACTAGGAGGGTTTTCATTTGACAAACTTGGGATCACAAGAACTGTTAGTTCAGCTAATTCCTTTTGTAAGCGAATACGTGTCTTTTTAGAAAGTTGATCTTTATTATGCTTATCATAATCAATCGTATGGAATTTTGAAAACATTTTAGAATGAGTTTCTTCCGTAAGTGACTGTGTTTCCTCAGAACTACGAACATAAGGTGCTTCTTTCGATGTGCCAATTATGGTCATATCATAAAGACCGGGAATATATTCCTGAGCTTGTTTTGCATAACCGGGACTAGGTGGTAAATTTTGAAGACGCTTAAGTTCGAGTTCTTTAAATGATTTAGTTAAAAGATGAACATTTTTTGTGGAAGCGTATTGTTTTAAAAGCTGTTGTTCCTTGAATTTAAGAAGTTTGGTAGCATTAATTTCTGATTCAAACTTTTTAGACTTGAGTGTTTTGAAATCCATTTTAAGTTTCTAAAAATCATTGACAACCGACTCTTTTGCTTTTAATTCATTGGAAAGATTAGCTTTTAATGATTCTATTTCTTTCAAGTGTTAAATATTTTCAAAACAAAATTGGTCAAATTCAGAACATGTTATTTTCTCTGCTTGAGGGACCATTTCAAAAGTTTTGACCTTTTCTTTATGCAACGCAAGCTCAGCAGTTAGGGTGGAATTCGTATCTACGGATTGTCTGAGAGCCATCTGCATTTGATCAATAATATGTTTAGGCACCATGACCAAATCATGTTGAGCATAAGATTCCATACCCGTCGTAGCATTTGGTTGAGGTTCACTCTAATGTGTAGGATTGGGTACCACAGCATTTGAGTTACTAGTTCCCGAATGCTGTTCGAGGTTGTCATTTTCATGCCCAACTTGATGTTGGTTATCATCATTACCAAGATTGGCTGTGGTGGGTACCTCACTGATGACATCAGAACCATAGTGAGAGAGATTAGCAACGAGAGCAGCTTGGGCAGAGTGAATGTCATCACAATCCGAATCATATGCATCAAGATCATCTGCTTGATAAGCTGCATTAGAAGTAGAAACGACTGAAATGCCTTCAGTATCTGCTGCCCCTGGGTCTGCAAGAAATGCTAACTCCTCTGAATCCAAAATCTTTCCCTTAGACTGAGCATCAACCAAATACATTTTCTCATGAAACCACGCTTCATCCCTTCTCCTTTTCGGCTGAGTGCATTGCCTAGCCATATGACCTTGTCCTTGGAAATTGTAGCAAGTCACAACCTTTTGAGGACCAATGGGGCTTCCATTTCCATTAGCTTGAGAATTCACAGCTTGAGCATTCACAGTCCTTGTAGGAGGTCCATATGAATTTTGCCTTCCCTGAATCGGTTGCACTGTTACTTGACCATCTTGAACAGTAGCTTGTTGTCGAGGATTTGAAGAGGTGCGGAGCGAATTGTTTGTTGGTGGGAAACCTCTAGTAGCAACAAGTTTTGACAAGTAGGCAGTGAGATGGTTTAGAACATCAGCTGACGTATCATTTGGAGTAAAGACCGGTGCTTGGATTGGAGGAAGTTCATTAGAGTAGAAAGCTTGTGCTGGTTGTGCTTCTATTAGAAAATATCCTTGCTGAGGAGTAAAGCCAATTGGACAAGTGTTGGCTTGTGATGGTGATGTCTGATATGGTGGTTGCTGTGGAAAAGATTGTTGATGAACACTTTGTTGAAATGCTTGCGGTGACATCATTGGTGGTTGATAAGATGGTTGTTGTGGTTGCTGATAGGTGTGTGGTGGTGGCTGCTGCAAGTATGATGGTTGTTGATAAGTATAAGCCATGTTTTGTTGAGAAGCATACATGGCAAGTGGATCATGAACTTGAGGTTTAGACAACCGATCCTTGATCACATGGCATTCGTGTTGTTGAAGAAAAGCTTGAAGTTGATCCACATTTGTGTTATGCAAGTCCTTAGCCAATTTAACATCCGTCACGTACTTTTTCCATTCTAAAGGAAGAGTGTTCAAATACTTGGTGTTCAATTGAAACGTAGGAATTTCCATGCCATAGATATTGAGCTCATTCAACAATAGGGTAAATCTCAGATAGTAGTCATTGAGAGTTTCCCCTGGCACGTAGACAAACTTATCAAAAGTATCATAAATCTTACACTCTCGTTCTTGTTTAGTTAACGAGGTGCCTTGCATTAGAACACGAATTCTATCCCATAACTCTTTGGCAACTTTATGTTTGCTGACGACTTTGTAGACATCTGGAGGAAGGGCTTGGAGAATCATGTTTGTAGCATACTTATCACATTTGTCTTGAATCTTCATATCTCCAGTCAATTCACCCGTTGTGCGAGGACGAGTAGTCGTACCTTCCGTCACTGTACTATAATCTAATGGTCCATTGAGCACCGATGCCCAAATGAGATGTCCATTCTCTTTGTTCAACATGTAAAGTTTCATTCGGGAAGTCCAATCCTCGTACATAGACTTCTCCAACATTGGTGGACGATTATCCGTACCCGAGAGGATGGACTTATCCGTAAGAGATGTGTACTCCATTTCGATAAGTTAAGATTTACAAAGTTGATCGATCAATGAGAGAAAGTAAATGTGTTTGTTGTTGTGATTTGAAGTCGAGAAACAATGTTATAATCCCCTAAAATATGTTCTCGATAAACCAAAAATTCTAAGTCAAAATTACACACGATTCCATCAAAATTTTTTTATGGAATAATTTTTGGGTTGTCGGAATGTTGATCGGAATAAAGGATCAGAAAGCTGTCGGAATATCAGTCGGAAAGCTATCGGAATAAACCCTATCGGAATACCCTTGATCGGAATGTCCCTAATCGGAATACCCTTTATCGGAAAGTCTCTAATCGAAATGTCACAGATCGGAATGTACCAAATCGGAATGTACCAAATCTGAATGTACCAAATCGGAATGTCCCTTATCGGAATGACCCAAATCGGAATACCCAAATCGGAATACTCAAATCGGAATACTCAAATCGGAATACTCAAATCGGAATACTCAAATAGGAATGCAATCGGAATCCCTTCGTCGGAATGTGATCGGAATGCTTAAACCCTTTTCCGATGACACTGATCGGAATAACTTTTTTGAATCCTTTAAACCCTTTTCCCATGACCCTGATCGGAATATATCCCACTTTTCTCGGACAAAACTCAACCAATTCGTGATTTTAAGCCAAAAAATGATCAAAACACCCAAAAATTTTGTGTTTTTAGCCAAAGTAAATATACCAAATCTCTACCACAACTATGTAGAAGATTTGTATCAAGAAAAAACCATAAAAAACACAAAAAAAAATTTGGTTCATGTGAAATGTATCAAAATAGGCGTATGAATCAAGAACACAAACATATAAACAATATAACCATCCCATGGCTCTTGATACCATTTGTAGGATATGTAAATCTTGCTTATGTTTTAGAGAGAGAAAGAGATAGAAAGATGGTAGATTTCACACAATTCTAGATAGAGAAACTAATGAGAACTATGTGTAAAATATGAAAAACCACTACCCTCTCCATCAAAGGAGAGGGTTTATATACCCAAGCTCTTATCATGGGCTTGGGCTTACATTTGGGCCGGCCTGCACATGTTGTAGGCTAGGCTTGGTCTTGTTTGTTAAATAAAGATAAATAACTAAACTACGAGCTATTACATGGACTATCGTTGGAGTGACCGATCCTTCTTAATACGTAATATGTATTTCCAACACAGCGGCAGGTACCCTGTGATTAACCGAAGAATAACAAAAGAACGATCCTGATTACATCTGGCTGACTTATATTTAAAGGTTTGAGTCGGTTTATTTTCAGGCAACTTTTTTTTTGCTAGATAAACCGATGGTTACTCATGTTTAGGTTGAAGTCGTTTTCAAACGGCTCAATTGTTGTGCAAGTGCTTTTTAATTTTTGTACGATATAAATATATAATTATATTTTTTTAAGTAATAGAGTGTGTTAGTTTTATTTTAATTAGTATAAATTATTTGTAGTTTCAAGTGTCTATTAATTATTACTCTCTGTCTTTAATTAAATGTCCACTTGACTTTAGAGTGTGTTAATTATATATTAATTAATAAAAATTATTTTTATTTTCAAGTGTGTAATACGTAATTATTGCTCCCTCCATACGTAAATAATGTACACTTTGACTATTTACAGTTTTTATGTTCAATTTTGACTTTAAATATTATTTTTGTGTTATATAATACTTGATGTATATTATATCCATGTAAATATATTTAAAACCAATCAATCCATATATTTTGCAATAAATATTATGTAACACAAACATAAATGTCTAAGATCAGAGTTGAACAAGGAAGACCATAAAAATCAAAGTTGACATTTATTTACGGATAGAGAGAGTATATATTAATTAGATTTTATATGAATATTAAAATATGATATTTTAAATTTTAAATTTTTATCTTTTAATCTTGTTTTGGTTATATATAAAGAGAGCGTAAGTTGAATATTTAAGTATTTTATAACTAACATTTACATTTGTTTACAATTATACATTTGATCTTTTATGTCATTGTACATCTTATAATTACAGTTAACAATTAAGTTAGCAAAAAAATTTCATTGAAAAAGATACAAGTTGTAGCTAATGTTAACGTTTTTGCAGTCAATATATTATACAGTAACTTATAGTTTACAGTTTACGACAAACAACTTACAGCTAGTTTGGACAAATATACCTTAAACAGACACTTCTATATAATTTTGACAAATTTTTTTTATAATTTATTTTTCAATCACATCTAAAAAACAATATATAGGATTTTTATCGCAAATTATATGTGCTCGTAAAACCATATGTAACTTCATAAAATATAATACTTCGTATATAATTTATTAACAATCGACAGTTTGTATGATATTTTTTTAAAAAAAAGTAAAAAATACGTTAATCAAATTTATGTTATATTATGAGTATATGTTAAACTTACTCACATGGATAATTAGTTTCAAGTGTATTACTATAAACTTAAACTTAAAACTGAGTTACATATTTTGTTAAAAATATGATATGTTAGGCAAAGTAATTGTCAAAGTTACATATATAAATTTTAAATAATAAAAATTAATCGCACTACACCAGACAAAAGAAAACTAAAGCTACTGAAGACACAGTCAAACAAGTTACAAAATTGATAAAGTGACAATTACTTTCTCTCTCTCTCTCTCTCCTAAAAATAGTCTTCTTCCTTAAACACTTTTCTTTCTTTCTATGGCGATGTGACATGAAAATAGCATATGAGGGGTAGTGAAGACGACGGTGGTGAAGAGGACAATGATGAGCACGGTGATAGTGAAGATGACGGTGATAAGTGAAAGTTTATGGACTTATATTTATTAGTGACATTGCTAGTGTAACTAGACGCTAGTCAATGTAATCACGATATTCGAAATATGTCTAAGTGGGAGCTAATAGTTTATAGACTTATATTTAATAGTCGTGTGATAGGAACAAACTTGAGATTACGGGATTGCACACAATAAGTAAAGAGTTAATTTATTTAATAAATATATTTATTAATTTATTTAATAAATATATTTATTACGTTTATTAAATTAAACCGAGATATACCATTAACGGTCGTTAAATAATTGAGAGTTAAATATTAACGAACGTTAAAGAATATATATAAAGAGGATTAAAAGAAAGAAGGACGGAAGGTTCCGGAACACCCCATAGAGGGGTGTTCGAATGGCTGTTAGGGCACAAAAGGGGAAGGAAAAAAAAACTTTCCTTTTATTTGTTTGGGCTACAAGATTTATTAGGCTTATATATACAACCATTTACCCTCATTATTCTGCACATTTCTCAATCTCTCTTTCTCCTCTCTCTTGGCCGATCGCAACACAACCCACAAAGGGGTTTGCTGTGGTTTTTTCTTGGTGCTCGGTTTTAGTTTAAATCTAGTCCTAGCCCCTCTCTAGGGTTGTTGAGTAGATTTTCTACAAGCGTTATAGCTAGGTTTACACGTGTTAGAATCACGGTTAGCTCATTGTATTACGTGTGTACAAGATCGTAATATAGTCTTACTTTAGACTATATCTTGGTTATACACGGTATAAGCCCGAATTGGTGAATCGTTCTTCGTCTTGTAGATTTGCTTTAGTGTAAAGGTATGTAACGCTAATTCGATTAATTATAGTTATGTTATTATTATGATCTTGTTAAATCGCTTCCGCTATGTGTTCTTTGATCTCGTTTAGGGTTTTGTGTAATTGTTATGATCTATATAAACCTTCAGTGGCATCGAGAGCCGTTTTAACATGTTTTAATTATCGAAAATCTAATTTTTTTAACTAATTATTGTCTTGAGTTAAAATTTTATGTTTTGTAGGTTTTCTTAAAAATTAGGGTTTTGTTTTTTAAAATGAAGGTTTGGTAGAATTTTATAAAAAAAAAGAATTGTTTTGGAAACCCTAAATTACATGTAAGATAATTTTAGATTAAATTGTATGATTAATTGTTATGTCATGTAAATTAAAGGTTACGATCCAAAGAGATTTAATTGTTAAGATTTGAGGGTGGATCCATGATGAACGTGCATGTTTTCATGGATCGTAAAATCGTATTTTTATTTGATTTTATGTGCTACTTGTTTTATTTGATTCAATAAGTCTTGAATTAAGGAAGACTTTTATATAAATATAAAGACCTAGATTTGATGATTATTGAATAAATCGTATGCATGTGGCTATTTGATTTATTTATTGCACATATAAATTGTTATTATGTGTTTACGATTTAGTTTTTTTACTTGTTTGTGTTAAAATTGTTTGAATTGTTGTAAACAAGGGTTTTTTTTAAAAGAAATAATATGGACTAAATCATATTAAAATTAAGATTTGTTTGAGATCTTAATTACATAAGATTACGTTGATTGGTGAATTGCAAAAATAATCTAACGGTCTACTTATTTTGACAAACTATAAAGTGGGTATAACGCACCGCTGGTAATGTACCCGGTTAAGAAAGGATGTGTTAAGCCATTAATCGCTGACCAAATTCCCGGCTCGCCTGTGCGTCAAATTGAAATTACCTACGATTATTATTTGAATTGTACCTTAAGGTTAATTTACTGCAATTTCACATCCGAATTCACAATGAATAAGGTTATTGCTTTGTACTTTAGCCATAAGTACGTTGTGAATAGTTGTGGGTAAATTATTGATTGGTTGAACCAATACCTCAACATAATTTATGTAGAAATTTAGTCTCGTGAAAAGTTTACTAAATGTTTTATTAAACTTATGCAATGGAGTTGTATGCATGCTTCTCCATACATTGGTTTTGACATCAAATTTATACACTTAAAATTTAAGTCGAATGCTCCTAATTGACGAACATTTAAAATTGCTACATCCTCAAATGAGATTTTTGGATGATGTTGTGATGGAGAGAAAAGTTTTATAGAATGAGAATTTGTATGATTGTTTTACGTTACTCAGATTAGACGACTTAATTAAGTTACTCAGTGAAATCTAGAAACTTAAAGCATTCAGAAGGGATGAAACATGTTTACAATGCAAAACATTTTTTGGAAATGTAAATCCCTTAAATAAACTAGAAATTGAAAATTGTTTGTCGATTGAATTGTTCGACAAGTCGCTATGTTGAATACATTCATTACTAGTAGATCAACTGATGTAATGGGTCCATGTCAATATATTTCTAGGATTCAAGGAAAATACTATGGTTTATATACCGGGGTAATTTTATTTTCTTGAAAGTATTTTATTATCAAAAATACTAATATTTGAACTTATTTCTGTAGAAATGGCTCAACCCGACAACAACACTATAAGTTATGCGTTCAAAATGTTTATTGATCGACCTGAATATACTGTCCCAAACTTCATTGATTGGTACAACTCACTAAGAATTGTCTGGAAGAGTAGCGGGTACTATTGATATCTTGACTACTCCCTATCCGGAGGATCTTACTGAAGGAGCTACTGAAGCGCAAAGGCTTGAACACACTATTAATGTTAAGAAGCACTCGGAGGTGGCTTGCTTAATGCTAGGAAAAATGGCTCCTTCACTTCAGAAGAAGTATGAGCTATTTTCGCCTAAGAGAATGCTTGATGAGCTCAAGGCTATGTTCGAAAAGCCGCAAGCTGTGGAGATCTACGAATTAGTAGATGCTTTGCATAGCTGCAAGCAAGCTCTTGGAAAGTCTGTTAGTGCTCATTACATGGAGATTTGGGGTTACATGGAACAACTCATTGCACTAGGACAACCCTATGCTCATAATATGGCTATCAACTTGATCAATAGGTCCCTTAACAAGGACTTCAATGATTTTGTTAGAAACTATAATATGCATTGCACGGGGAAGACAGTTAATGATTTGCATGCAATGCTCATTAACTATGAAAAGGGGTTAAAAGACAAGGCATCTACTTCTACGCCTTCTGTACTAACCATACAAAAGGGTAGAGTGAGTAAGCCAATACCGCAAGAGAACAAGAAGAAAGGCAAAGGTAAGGGTGATAAGGGCAAGCAAGTTACGACTTATTCAAAACCTAAGCAGAACTTTGTCAAGAAGAATCAATCTTAGAAGGATGAGACTTGTCACCTTTGGAAGGCAAGTGGTTAATGGAAGAGGAATTGCCCTCTTTACCTCGAAGAGTTACGAGAAATAAAGAAGAAGTTTGAGCAGAGCGCTGCAGCTTCAAGTAATTTATTTATGTTCGAATTATTTAATTTGACATACAAATTAAATTCCTGGGTATATGATACGAGATAGGTATTAACATTTGTATTATGCTGCAGGGGTTTAATCTGGAAAGGAAGCTTTCCTACGGGGAACAATTTTTGCAAATGGGCAATGGCGCACAAGCAGCGGTTGAAGCTATAGGAACATTTAATTTAGTTTTACCTTCGGGTTTAGTAATGATTTTAAATGATTGTCATTATGAACCTACAATTTTTAGGCGTGTTATTTCCTTTTCTTATTTGTTGAATAATGGATTCGTTCACACTATTGATTATAATGGAATTTTTGTTTGGAAAGATGGTATTTTCTATTTTAATGCAATTTCTGTGAATAGTGTGTTGAAATAGACATGCATGGAAATGAATCCAAATATAATAATAATTCTGTATTTAGCATGAATAAAAAGAGAAAGTTTGACAAGAACTCTTCTTATCTTTGGCATTGTAGACTTGCCCATATTGAGAAGACTCGTATACAAAAGCTTCAACGTGAAGGTCTTTTGGAAAATATCAATGATGAATCAATTGATAAATGTGAGTCTTGTATCTCTAGAAAGATGACGAAGAAACCTTTTAATAGCAATATTGAAAGAGCTACTGATCTACTTGGTTTAATACATACTGATGTGTGTGGGCCACTTAGACATTTGTCAAGGAAATGTGCTAGCTACTTCTTAACATTAAAGGATGATTAAATGCCGTTATGGTTATGTTTATTTGCTTAAACATAAACATGAGGTATTTGAAACATTCAAAATGTTTAAAGCAGAAGTAAAACTGCAACTAGGAAAGAAGATTAAAGCTCTTCGTTCTGATAGAGGTGGTGAATATTTAAGTCAAGAGTTTATAGATTATCTAAGTGAGAATGGAATTGTTCAGCATCTTACTTCTCCCTATAATCCATAAAAATGGTGTATCTGAAAGGAGAAATTGTACATTATTATATATGGTGTGATCTATGTTTAATCTTACAACTTTACCTTTATCCTTTTGGGATTATGCTTTAGAGTCTGTTGTTCGCATTTTAAATATGGTTCCCACGAAGAAGGTTGATAAGAAACCATATGAACTATGTCATGGCAAGAAGCCATATTTGTCTTATTTAAAGATCTGGGGTTGCGAGGCGTATGTGAAACGTGACTCGGGCGATAAACTCCAACAACGATATGTGAAATGTATCTTTGTAGGATACCATAAGAAAACTATGGGTTACTACTTTTATTATCCACTTGAGAACAAAGTAAATGTTGCTAGGTATGGAGACTTCCTTGAAAGTGATCTTGTAAATCAAAAATTCAGTGGGAGAAATTATGATCTTGAAGTGAGTCATATAGATACATTACCTTCTAAAAACACTAGCGTTGTAATTCCTGTAGAGCCAGAAAGTCTGGCGGTTCCACCGGAATTAGTTCCTCTGCGTAGATCCTCAAGGATTAAAAACGCTAATAGAAATATATGTATTAATATTGAGGATGATGATGAAGTAGGGAATCTTGGAGAACCTGCTAATTATAAATCCGTCGTGCTTGATCCTGAAAGGGATAAGTGGATGGTTGCTATGGATGAGGAATTGAAATCCATGATAGTTAATGATGTTTGGATTCTTGTAGATCCACCACCAAATGCTAAATTAGTGAGACATAAATGGATAACAAGAAGAGAACCGACATGGACGGTAGAATACAATCCTGTAAAGCTCATTTAGTAGCTAAAGGTTTTACTCAAACTTTTTGCGTAGACTACGAGGAGAATTTTTCTCCAGTAGCAGACTTAAGAGCTATTAGGATTCTCATAGATATAGCAGCATACTATGACTATGAGATATGACAAATGGATGTTAAAACTGCCTTCTTGAATGGTCGCTTAGATGAAGACATTTATATGCAACAACCGAAAGGGTATGTTGATCCTAAGAATCCAAAACACGTTTGCAAACTTCAAAGATCTATTTATGGTTTGAAGCAAGCATCACGTCAATGGAATAAACGATTTGATGAAGAAATCAAAAAGTTTGGATTTATTCAAAATCGTGATGATCCATGTGTATATCGAAAAGCTAGTGGGAGTAATGTAGTATTTCTAGTCCTATATGTCGATGACATATTAATCATGGGAAGTAACATTCCAAGACTTAAAGTTGTTAAGGATTATCTTGGTAAATGTATTTTAAAGGATTTAGGAGAAGCTGCATACATTCTGGGAATTAAGATCTATCAGGATAGGAAAAGACGGTTAATTGGTCTAAGTCAAGATGCTTATATAGATAAGATATTAAAGAAGTATGATATGCATAATTCCAAGAAAGGTTTTCAACCTATGGAAGTTAAGCACAATCTGAGTCATGAGATGGATGCATCAACTCCTGAAGAGGAGGCATCCATGCAGAAGGTGCCTTACACTTTGGCTGTAGGATCTATTATGTATGTTGTAAGATGCACAAGGCCTGATGTGGCGTTTGCTCAAAACTTGGTCAGTAGATACCAACAGAATCCAGAGAAGCTCCACTGGACTGCTGTTAAACATATTCTAAAGTATTTGAGGAGTACGAAATATATGTTTTTGGTATTTGGAGGGAAACCAGACACAGAATTGAATGTGACAGGCTTTTGTGATGCGTACTGGCAATGTGATAAAGACGATACGAAGTCTCAGACGGGTTACGTGTTTGTTATCAATGATGGAGCAGATGACTGGAAGAGCAAGAAACAGACAACGACTGTAATGCATGATACTCAATCTGAGTACATGGCTGCTTCAGAAGCTGCAATGGAAGCTGTTTAGATTAGTAAGTTTATTGGAGATCTTGGACTGATGAAGACATCTATATGCAACAACCGAAAGGGTGTGTTAATCCTAAGAATCCAAAACACGTGTGCAAACTTCAAAGATCTATTTATGGTTTGAAGCAAGCATCACGTCAATAGAATAAACAATTTGATGAAGAAATCAAAAAGTTTTGATTTATTCAAAATCTTGATGATCCATGTGTATATTGCAAAGCTAGTAGGAGTAATGTAGCATTTCTAGTCCTATATGTTGATGACATATTAATCATGGGAAGTAACATTCTAAGACTTAAAGCTGTTAAGGATTATCTTGGAAAATGTTTTTCTATCAAGGATTTAGGATAAGTTGCATACATTCTGGGAATTAATATCTATTGGGATAGGAAAAGACGGTTAATTGGTCTAAGTCAAGATGCTTATATAGATAAGATATTAAAGAAGTATACTATGCATAATTCCAAGAAAGGTTTTCAACCTATGGAAGTTAAGCACAATCTGAGTCATGAGATGGATGCATCAACTCCTGAAGAGGAGGCATACATGCAGAAGGTGCCTTACGCTTCGGCTGTAGGATCCATTATGTATGCTTAAAGATGCAAAAGGCCTGATATGATGTTTGCTCAGAACATGGTCAGTCGATACAAACAGAATCCAGGGTAGCTCCACTCGGTTGTTGTTTAAACATTTTCTGATATACTAGAGGATTATGAAAGAAATGTTTTGGTATTCAGAAGGAAGCCATATACATAACTAAATATGGTTTGGATTAGGAATTTTATTGGTGATCTTGGGATGATGCTTCCAATAAAAGAACCTAATAAATATGTATTGAGACAATTCTGCCGCAATCATATTCGCTAATGATGCTGGAATAATAAAGGGCGCCAGACACTTTAAGCGTAGACATCACTACGTCCGAGAACAAGTTGTAGCTCGTGAAATCAAATTAATAAAAGTTCACACAGATGATAGCGTAGCTGATCCTTTTTACTAAGGCTTTGCCTAGACCAAAGGTAGTTACGCATGCCAATGCTATTGGGCTGCAACTAGCTAGCGAACTCATGCAATGAATCTGTGATTAGTATTTGGATAAAGGATGTTAAGACATTATTATTTAATAAAATAAAGGTTGGGTTTCGTTTATTCTTATTACTTAATTTTGTATCCTATTTTACATGTTTTAATCCATGAATAAATTGTTATGCTAAATGTCCGTTGTCGATTAATAATATGAGAATATTATTATATTAAGATAAATCAAAATAGCGATAGAGTATACTTGAAAGTATATTGATCGATTTTGAGATATTCGATGAATTGAATATTGGAATTCTCCGAACTATATGATTTTACTTTGTGGATCTTTCTCATCAAGTAAATCATAAATATTTATCCTTAGACTTGAGATACCAAGAAACTATTATGAATCTAGTGCGTCTCTGTGGAATAATCTAACGCTAAACGTAACTCATAGCTATAAGGGTTATTTTCAGAAGTGTTGCAAAATTCATAAGTTTTGCTTGTCGTCAATATGGAATATATTTCCTCCAAATTTGTTTTGGATTATAATACAGCTGAGCCCTTTGTAGGATTAGTAAGATGTTTGTGTGGCCACACCCAAATTTGTTTTGGTAATCTTGCTAAATATGTGAACGAGAAACAAAATGGTTAATGAAAGGAATGACTGAGATCCATATCCTTATTAACGTTGTCATAGAAATAAAAGGATAATAATAATGATGAATCATTAAAAGGTTTTATCCAGGAGACCTTACTCAAGTTGTACTAGTAACATTGCTAGTGTAACTAGACGCTAGTCAATGTAATCGCGATATTCGAAACATGTCCAAGTGGGAGCTAAAAGTTTATGGACTTATATTTAATAGTCGTGTGATAGGAACGAACTTGAGATTACGGGATTGCACTCAATACGTAAAGAGTTAATTTATTTAATGAATGTATTTATTATATTTATTAACTTATTTAATAAATATATTTATTACGTTTATTAAATTAAACCGAGATATAAAATTAACGACCGTTAAATAATTAAGAGTTAAGTAATAACGAAAGTTAAAGAATATATAGAAAGAGGATTAAAAGAAAGAAGGACAGAAGGTTCCGGAACACCCCATAGAGGGGTGTTCGAATGGCGGTTAGGGCACAAAAGGGGAAGGAAAAAAACTTTCCTTTTATTTGTTTGGGCTACAAGATTTATTAGGCTTATATATATAACCGCTTACCCTCATTATTCCACACACTTCTCAATCTCTCTTTCTCCTCTCTCTTGGCCGATCGCAACACAACCCACAAAGGGGGTTGGTGTGGTTTTTTCTTGGTGCTTGGTTTTAGTTTAAATCCAGTCCTAGCCCCTCTCTAGGGTTGTTGGGTAGATTTTCTACAAGCGTTATAGCTCATAGCTCGTTGTATTACGTGTGTACAAGATCGTAATATACTCTTACTTTAGACTATATCTTGGTTATATACGCTATAAGCCCGAATTAGTGATTCGTTCTTCGTCTTGTAGATTTGATTAAGCGTAAAGGTATGTAACCCTAATTCGATTAGTTATAATTATGTTATTATTATGATCTTGTATCGTTTCCGCTATGTGTGCTTTGATCTCTTTTAGGGTTTTGTGTAATTGTTATGATCTATATAAATCTTCGATAAGGATGATGATAATGAGGACGTAGACGGTTTAGACGTCATCAACACCATTATTTCTATAACAAGTAGGTGAAAGGTGTCTGAATTTTCAAACCTTCCAATTAAGGAATAGTCTCAAATGTTTTATAATATAGTATGATAGGGACGTCTAGTTGTTGCGATATATTGTTTCTTCACAAATATATCAATATCCGCAACTTGAGTTAACTTATCTGAGTTTATTATCCGGGTCCAAAATGTATAAAGGGATAATTGTTTTTAAATGTATCGACTTGTTTTTTAGTAAAAGGGAATAAAACACTGATAAATATAACGTAATAATCCCAAAAGACCAATAAATACAATGAAATGCGGCTCGGTGTCACATTAACCTCAAGCTAGGCTTGAACATCTACCGATCGTTTGACATGCCAAAACAATGTATCGATGTTGTTCATTTTTACTATGTTGCGTAAGCACCTTTATTTTTTACTAAACAATGCAAATAATGTATTAATTCACACTATTGTATACAAAATTAATGATTCCCGTCAACATAAAAACTATGCCACGTTAGCAAATAATCCTTAATTTTGTATACAATAGTGTGGATTAATAAAAATTTTGCGTTGTTTAGTACAGTAAAAAATAAAGATGCTTATCTCAAATAGTAAGATGAACAACTTAGGTACATTTAGAAATAATTATCCCATGTATAAATACACAAACATTCCCCATGATGGCAAAATTCCTGATAGAAATGTGTAAGAACTGCTAGTAATCTTAATAATAAGCTTCGCCTTTTAAGACTCTGACCTTGTAGGGGTCTCCATTTCTTGCCATTACCGTATCAGGAAATGGAAGCCACAAGTATTTTACCATTAGAGAGGTTGGTGTCACAGCGAGCTGGCGCTCTCTGAGCCGACGTGGCACCCTCACCGAGGTTCGTTTCCCCTCATCGCCACACCGAACCCCCCCTTTTCGTCTCCCATATTTCGCTAAACCAGCGTACCGACGAAGAGCAAAGAAACGAAAAAAAAGAGTCGTTGACCTCAACGGTTATATTTCAAGTTTTTAAATCTTTTTATTCCTTATATATATTCTTTATTTTTTCATTTTTAACACACATACAACTATTTAATCTCTCCCACATACAACAAAAATCCCATCAAAAAAATGAATTATTCCGAATTGTCCGATCAAGAAGATATGAACGGTTTAGATTACATAATGTAGCTTAACAAAGAAGAAGAAGCCGAAGTTGAACGAACGCGCAGATACATTAATCGTGAACGTGAGGTCGCTGAGGCACGTTTAATGGCAGCTTATTTTGGTCCGTAACCAAAATATCATGCGGAGTATTTCCAGAAGCGATATCGTACGCGGCGTTCTCTATTTTTATAAATAGTTCAAGTATTCAAAATTACATTCAAACACACAATCCTTTACCCAAACACTTTTATTTTTTTACTATTCTAATTGATGCAACGGGTTTAAAAAGTTTTAGTGTAATTATGAAATGCACATCCGCCATACGCCAATTGGCGTTCGATACACTTCCGGATTCGTTAGATGAATACTTGCAAATGGGTGCACATTGAGCACGCGGATGTCTTGATAATTTTATGATGTGCGTAATGGATTTGTTTCAACCTGAATTTTTAAGAAAACCCACACCAGTTGACATTCAAAACCTATATGCCGCTCATAATACGATTCATGGGTTTCCCGGGATGCTTGGTAGTATAGATTGTATGCACTGGGAATGGATTATTGTCCAAGACGATAGCACGACCAATTTGTTAGAGGGGATAAAATACCCAACTATAATACTAGAGGCTACTGCATCATACGATTTGTGAATTTGGCATGCATTTTTT
Organism: Glebionis coronaria; assembly: GCA_025667525.1. Lineage (NCBI taxonomy): Eukaryota > Viridiplantae > Streptophyta > Magnoliopsida > Asterales > Asteraceae > Glebionis > Glebionis coronaria. The sequence goes on along the minus strand of CM046876.1, from coordinate 488,036,409 downwards.
GAGGTTGTAGGCACGAATAATGATATTACCGTTCTCAACCATTCACCTTTATTTGATGACCTTTTGGAAGGAAACGAACCCGAGGCCCCGCATGTTGTAAACGGGCAAACATTTCATAGAGGGTACTACCTTGCAGACGGGATTTACCCATAATAATCATCATTTGTGAAATCATTCAGTATTGCACGCGATGAAAAAACAGCTCTGTTCAAATGCTGTAAAGAAGGTGCCTGGAAAGATATTGAAAGGGCATCCGGTGCCCTACAAGGAAGATGGCGTATTATTGCTAAACCGGCGTGTCAATTTACTGTCAACAAGTTACGTAGAATCATGTACACGTGCATCATATTGCATAACATGATTTTAAAAAATCAAAGGTATGCGATATCTGAAGCTACATAAATGTATGTTTTTCCACAACCAAAGATATTAAGGACATGGGTCGAGCGTTGTGCAAGCTGTCGAAGAAAACAAAAAGAACTTCGTGATAAACCGACACATACAAGGCTTCAACGGTGCCTTATTAACCATATTTGGGAGTGTAATCAACCCCAAAATGAGTAGTTTATTTTAATTGTTATGTTTTTAAATTTTCGTAATTTTTTTTCGTATCGTATTTTTAAATTCCGTATTTATAATTTTTATTTCCATATTTGTAGTTTTAATTTGAATGAAATTGTAGGATATTGTAAATCTAGCTTATGTTTAGAGAGACAAAGAGATAGAAATATGGTAGAATCACACACACACTTGAGAGAGAATAATAAGAGAACACCTTGTTTATTATGTGTAAAATGAGTGAAACCACACCCTCTCCATCTAAGGAGAGGGTTTATATACCCAAGCCCATAAGATGGGCTTGGGCTTACAAGTTGGGCCGGCCTACACATGTTGTAGGCTTGGCATGGCCTTAGTTGTTTAATATTAGTAAAACTAAACTACGAGCTATTACTTAGACTATTGTTAGAGTGACCGATCCTTTCTAATATGTAAAACGTATTTCCAACAATCTCCCCTAAGGGAGGTCACTCTAAACAAGGGCGTTACCTAAGTTACAATAATAAAATAAACCTAGAATACTATGCTTGTCTTGAGCTCGTAGTCTTCGTCTTTCTTTTCTTTTTATTTTCTAGTGAACATGCTGATGTGATCTTTGATATCAATCTTTAGTATTAATCTCTTGCCTTGATCTTGTGCATACTTCACTTGTGATCTGCGCCTCTTCGTGACTTCATGTCCCACATACTTATACCTTTGTAATTCTTGAAAGCTTCAGAGTTCGATACAGCGAAAGACTTGACTTTTAGGCTTTCTAGAATTAGATGAAGTATTAAGTGCATAAAGTATAAGCATGCGGAGACGACTTCTTCTCGGATTCCGCAATGCCACCGTCTTCAAATGCCGCAACATAAGTAGATACGAACGAAATGGCTTTAAACATTTCATTATATTTCGGTAGCGTTTTACCTCCGGTCGGTGAAGACCGTTGGAGGATATTAAATATCGTACTTGTGGCAGGTAGATTTAATTAAAATTCTCTTTGACAAGATTTCGCGGGTAAACCCGTTCTCTTTACTCGACCGTCCAAAGCTGACTGCGGACGTAAAGAGTGAATCATTTGGATAAAATTATCCTTTTGATTGAAGCCAACAATTCCGATTCCTGGAACAAGTTTGATTCATTAAAGAATCGCACCATTGTTGCTTTCCAGTTGTCACGAGCTCGATTCATATTGAATCTTGCAAGTTACCTACCAAGTGCTGTTTGAGGTTAACACTAGAAGGATTTCCACTCATCACTGTAAACACTATAGAGTGTCACTCTGAGTATTCTGGCAAGATCGCTAAGATATTGCATAGAGGCCTGGAACGTGTTTAAGTTCAGTTAAGAATTAAACCACTGTTGTTTTTCAGTTATCACAAGCTTGATTCATAAAGAATCGCACAAGTCACCTACCATGAGCTTTTTGACATTCGCTCAAGAAGGATTTCCATCTTCATTGTAAATACTTTCGTACTACTCGGATGTTCAGGCAAATGAAGATTTTGCGTAGGACTCTTAAGATCTTTCTTACTTTTCGCAGTGTTTGAAGAAGCAAGGAATTATGAAAGCGTGTCTTAATGAGATATTTGATGATCTCAAATGGCTCTAGACTCGATCGTGCATTTTGGATTTTAGTAATCGGAGGCTGGAGAGGAGTGCCACCATTTCAATACCAATTTATTCGGAGTGAATAAATCAATAGATAATGCGTTGTCTCCATGTGATTAAAACAAATATCTTTTGAGAGATATCTGAGTTAGTTGAGATGGGTTGTGCATTGCATCACTGGGTCCATGATGTCTTATCTTCAATATCAAGCATCATTAAAAATGATCTCAATAGCATATGTATTGACCCGGTTTCTGCCTAAGGTTGTAAGGAGGGCTTCTTTCTTTACACCCTTTATCTTTACAATTCTTTTTCATTCTTCAACCCCTTCAATGCTTACCAATATGTCATAACTAGCACCTTGTTGTGATTGTTCCAGTGCTAACTTAAGTACTTGGTCGGCATTCAGCTACGTTCACAATCTTTCCCCATCTTTCCTAAGGACTACTATTTTTAGCTATGGAATGTCCTTGGGAAGATTCCTCCGGTTTTGGAAGAATCATTGAACTTAACCTATCCTACCATCCTTATGTCACCACAATCTTCATCGTCGTGAAATAAATGGGTTTAGGGTAAGTATATGTCACCATGAAATCCATTTTTATATAGGAAATCCATTTTGCTCCCCTTAACATATGCCACGATATTCGAAAACATTTCGCATATGTCGGGATGAGCCATCACATTAACTCAAACCATTTGTGATAATTTCCCATATTAAATCACATTTTCTCCCCCATATTAAAAATATTAACCCAATCGATGTTTTTAATATCAATTGATTCAATGAAGTTTTAACAAAGGTTTTGGGAAGAAACATGCAAGTCCGTTTAATCTTCATGAGACCAATTTGTGAGATATGATACCGATTTGTAATATGATCACATATTCACCATATAATAATGAATTGACAAGGTTGGACCTGACTGATGAGAACATCATATGATAAGATCAAATGGTTCTTGTCGGTAAATGTTGGTCGCCTCGTCACGTCTGAAGTCATCTCTTGACACCACATGTACGATTGGTATTGTTGTCTTGACACCAATTAGTGAACTTTGTACTGTCGGCATCGAAGATTCTCAATGCTTGACAATTGCTCCCCCTCAATTGTTGACTCGTGTTCTATTGAAAGAGCTGTAGTCACCGTTTGAGTAGTCGCATCGTCGAGTATGTAGATACCAATTGTAGATTGCTATGATAGTAGAGATGATAACTCCATAAAAACAAGATTTCTCTTGTTTTGACAAATAAATGCATTGATGCGTACATATATTCGTGTTAGATTGTGTTATAACGTAAACACAATCCTTTACATGGTTATTAAGTAAACCATGCCCGAGAAAATTAATTCCCGTTGTGAGCCAAAGCTTTCATAAGAAATACTTGACTTTAATTTGAAAACCGCGTTGCAGTCAAAAATAACTACAAGCCATATGGGCATGTTTTATGAAATATTTACAACTTTTGTACGAACTCTATTTATGGTGCCATGTCAATATTAATCGACATTTCTAAGGCCGTAAATATTATCGTACCAAAAGACATGCCTTTGAAAAATAAAGTAAAAATATTTTTGAATTTTTCTAAATTTTTCAATTTTTATGGTTTTATATGGTTTTATATTTTTGTATTTTGCTTTTGTGGATAAAAATATAAACAATATATACGAGTGATCACTAAGGATATGGAGAATAGGTTACCACCACTATTCTTTCGCTTCATCTGCCAATTCCTTCAGAGTCTCGGGCGAGAAAGTTCTCAATCCTAGCTTGTCGGCCAAAAATTCCATTCGAGCGCGATCTAAAGCCTTCGTGAAAACATCCGCCAATTGATACTCAGATCGGACAAAGTAAAGCTCGATCACTCCATTTTCCACTTGCTCCTTGATGAAGTGGTAGCGAATGTCAATATGCTTCGACCGGGAGAATTGAACATTGTTGCAGCATAAGGCAATTGCACTTTTGTTGTCGCAATACATTGAAATTTTGTTGAAACCTAGACCATACTAGGTTAATTGCGATCTCATCCAAAGAATTTGAGCACAACAACCGGACATAGCTATGTATTCTGCTTCTGTACTTGAAATTGCAGCGCTTCTCTGCCTTTTCGATGCCCAACTGATCAGTCGATCTCCTAGTAGTTGCAATGTTCCACTCGTGCTACGCCTTGTATCTTGACAACCAGCGTGATCCGCATCTGCATATTCCATCAGTGCGACTGAAGAGTCCTTCGAATACCAAAGTCCCCGATTAATGGTTTCTTTAAGATACCGAAAGATCCGTTTAACAGTAGCTAAGTGTAACTCAGTAGGCATGGTTTAATGTCGAGCACACATACATATAGCAAATTAAAGATTAGGTCGACTGGCTGTGATATACAGAAAGGTACCGATCGTTCCCCGATAAAGTGTCGGATCAACGACAATCCCATGTGGATCTGCATCTAGCTTAGTTCGTTCCACCATTGGAGTATCCACAGGGTCGCAAGATTCTATCTTATATTTCTTAAGAGATTCAAGGGCATACTTGGATTGATTGATAAAGATGCCTCTGGGACTCTGAGATATCTGAAGTCCTAAGAAGAATGATACCTTGCCCATCATTGACATCTTAAACTTGGAAGACATGAGTGTCCCAAACTCATCAGATAAGGTTTGGGTCGAGGCAGCAAATATAATATCATCAACATATATTTGTACCATAATCATATCTTTACCTCGTTTCTAAATGAATAGCGTTGGATCCACCTTTCCTTTAGCGAAGCCTTGCGTAATGAGTAATTGTGACAAAACATCATACCACGCGCGTGGAGCTTGCTTCAATCCATAGAGTGCCTTCTTAAGCTTGTACACATGATTAGGATATTTAGGATTCACAAAACCATCCGGTTGTTGAACACAGACCTCTTCCTTGATTTCACCATTAAGAAATGTCGTCTTCACATCCATCTGATAGACGATCATATTCATGTGGGCTACATAAGCAAGGAATAGTCTAATAGCTTCCAAACGGGCAACAGGTGCAAAGGATTCCATAAAGTCGATTCCCAATAATTGCTTGTATCCACGAGCTACAAGTCGAGCTTTGTTCTTCAATATTCCGCTTAACTCGTCGAGTTTCACCTTGTAAACCCATTTCAAAGTGAGTAACTGCACTTGATACGGGCATGGGACAAGTTCCCATACTTCAAGACGTACAAATTCATTAAGTTCTTCTTGCATAGCTTCTATCCAACAAGATTGGGTAAATGCTTGTTGCCACGTCTTAGGTTCAACTTCACTGAGAAAAGCATCAAAATGACAACACATTGCACTTTCTTGTAACTGACTTCGTATGGATATCGGACGATCAGGGTCACCAATAATAGAATCTATAGGATGATCCTTTGTCCAATTGCTGTCATGTTCACGAATCCGTGGATTGGAGTAAACCGTAGTAGGAGCTTCCTCTGAGGTGGACGACCCAGCATGATTAGAGTCGGGAATAAGTACACCAAAGAATGGAAGTTCACGCATTTGAGCGAATTCCAAATCGTGATCATCATCATCCTCTTCATCATCAATAGGCATGAATGGGTAGTTGAAACATGTGTTGGTTGAGAATTACTCGTTGAATGTATATCTTGACCAATTGTAGGTGCAGATGTATCTGATTGTGCTGCGGTTGCTGGAGCTACAACTTCGGTAACTTCGGTAACCGGAGCCATTACCTCAGGTTCTGGAGCAACAATACTTGGAGGAGTAAAGAATTCATCAAAGAAAGGTTGAAACAAAGTATCCCATTCATTTCTATAAGGTGGTGTAAATGATGATGAAGTAGGGTTGTTTGGGACAAGACCAGAGCTAATGTTACTGGGTCCCATTTCATGAAGTGTGGGTTCAGAGCTGCTTTGCTTAGAAGCCATTATTGTCAGCTCATCAAAATCAACATTTATAGTTTCGAGGATCTTACGAGAATTACGATTGTAGATTCGGTATGCCTTCTTTGTGGGTGCATAACCAATGAAAATACCAATATCAACCTTTGGTTGAAGTTTTCCCAATTTGTCACCATCATTATTTGGATAGCAAAGAGAACCAAATACATGAAGATATGATAAATCTGGTACTTTTCCATGTAGAATCTCATAAGGTGTTTTACCATGGCGTTTACGAATTAGTGACCGGTTTTGGGTGAAAACTGTTGTAGATACTGCTTCTGCACATACAAACAATGGAGCCTTTGCGTAAGTTAACGTCGTTCGAGCAGCTTCCATAAGTGTGCGATTTCGTCTTTCAATGACACCGTTTTGTTGTGGAGTGCGAGCAACGGATGTTTCATGAGATATGCCAACTTCTTCATAATAATTACGCAAGATTTGATTCACAAATCCAGTTCCATTATCTGTATGAATGCGTCGGACAGTAGTGTTGAGACACACTTGAATCATCTTGAGAAATCCGATGATGAATTTAGGTGCCTCATTTTTTGTTGTAAGAAATTTCACCCATGTAAACCGAGAGTAATCATCGACTATGAAGAGGATGTACCTTTTACCACTAAGACTTTCAACACGCATTATCCCACAAAGATCCATATGCAACAAATAAAGTTTCTCTTGGTTGGTGTCTTCACTCTTGGGTTTGTATGATTTCTTAGTGCTTTTCCTCATTGTACAAGTGGAACACAAGTAATCCTTGTGAAATGTAAGTTTAGGAAGACACGAACAAGTTCGTATTTCGCCAAATGATTAATAGCGTCAAAGTTAAGATGAGATAACCGTCGATGCCATAACCATGACTTAGTCTTTGATGCTTTGGAGAGAAGACATACGGGAGAAGTGGCCATAATATCTTGTAGAGACAAAGTGTACAAATTATTCCCTCGAGTACCTTTCAATAAATCAACCCCTTCCAAATTATGAATGAAGCAGGTTTGCTCTCGAAAAGCAACTTCTAGGTTTGCATCACAAAATTGTCCCACATAAAATAAGTTGTGACCGAGACCTTCCACATAATACACTCTTGAAATTATAACATTCCCAATATGATATTCACCGTAACCCATTATCTTTGCAATATGATCATTCCCAAATCGAACCGTTACCAAGAAACTTGCTGACAAAATTTCTGAGCTGAGAGCGATCTCCGGTCATATGCTTGGAGCAACCAGAGTCCAAATACCAGAGAACAATTCGGACAACCTGTTTTCAACAAAAACAGTAGACAATAGATTGGAAACTATTGGTTTCAGAGTGTTAGCAGATACAGATATAATATTATCAGAATTGCTAACATTTGTGTTACCCTTAGATTTCCTGCGTTTTCTAATTTGAGTTTTACGACTAACAGGTTTTATTGTTCCAACTTTCTGAGGTTTTGGAGTATTAGCGGGCACTACAGTGGGAGTAGACCTATTTAAAGGGCACTTGGTTCCTACGGTAGTGTTGGTGTTCCTAGTTAAAGGACACGCTTGTGTTTTAGTAGCCTTGGTACTCCTACTTAAAGGGCACACTTTCTTCGCTTTAGTGGGAGTGATCCTAGTTAAAGGGCACACATTTCCTACTATAGTGAAAGTTCTACCAGTGGGGCGCCACAACCAACCAACTTGGTTTAACACTTTCCCAGTCGGTTTCCATTCTAATCTGTTCTTCCGAGCATTCATCTCATTCACATGGTCAATAAGGCAAGAATCATGATGACTAGAAAACAGACATTCATTGCAATTCCAACATTTCAAATTAGAATTCATAGTAGGCTTAGAACGCTGCACAACCACAGAGCCTTTAGGTTTAGCTACATGATTCTTTTTATTCAAAATAGAAATAACATTCCTAGGATGGGCTTCTACTTTCTTCTTCACTTGACTACTAGATGGGGGAAGATCCTATCATTCTTCTTCTTTCTTTTAAGCTTAGATCTTTGAGCCTTAGTAGTGGTGCTTACTCCTGTAGAAGGCAACACAAGAATATTAGAAGCTGGTTTTGATTTTGCCTTATCTTTAGTGACCAATGTTTGAGATGGTTTAGTCCTAGGGCCCTTGTTAAGTGGTGTGACGGCAATGAGGTTCCTTTTGATTTCACTAGAGGACGATGCTGAGACAGTGGCTGTGTTATCCACAACATTCTTACCTTTTAGGGTACAAAGTGTTTTCTTTAACTCAGTCAAATCTAGATTTTTATCATAAATTTGTTCCCTCAAATCAGATATTTCCACCAACTTTCGATTCAATCGTTCAATCAATGATTGATTCTGTGCAGTGGTATTAGCACATGCGGGCTTTACTGAATCGAAGAGTTGTGTATTTTTCTGTTTTAAGTTATCAACTTTGGACAAAATCTTGGAAACTCGATTATCTAGATCAAGTTAAAAATTGCCAGCGGTCTCAAGTACGTTCACACAGTTAAGCTCCTTAGATTTCTCTATGTCTATCGGCAACGATTTAGCAACCTTGTCACTGGGCTGACGTTGTTTTGATTGTAAGTCCAATCAAAAATTCTTTTGAAAATTTGCATCATCTATATTAACACCTTCGAAAGACGTTTCAAAAAGCTCTTGAATAAATTGTTGTTTACATTCAAGCATAATACAATGTTATTGAATCTCATCAAAACATTTTGAAAGCGAAGAGTAAGAATCTTGAAGCTTTAAAAATTCAGCGTCAGATTTGTGACAAGTACTATCTACCATGTTATCCACAGATTCAACATTATGCACAACAGAATAATTATCAACACTATTATTCACACAGATGGCAACAATATCATGATACATCACTTGCTTCAGAAGCTGATCATTTTGGTGTGAAATTCGTTCAATCTCAAGTAAACTGTTTTCATATGCATCATCCATTTCATTAAAAACACGTCTAACTTCTTCTATTTCCAAAATCAAATCTTGATCAATAGTTCTAAGAAAAACTTTAACATTGTTTACAGATGGAATAATTTCGTCTCGAAACGCAGCTCTAGTGTGCTCAAAATTCCATTCACCTTCTGTTATGGTCATAGCCGTCATACGTTCTGTAATGACCTTGTCAAAATCGACAAAGTGTTGGTGCACTGCATTTAAGCTATCTGACACCTTACTTACAAGTGGAATTAACTTAGTTAAATCCTTTTTGACAAGTGTAAGAGACGTACTAGGAAGGTTTTCCGTTGACAAACTTTGAGGCACAAAAACTGTTAATTGTGCTAATTCCTTTTGTAAATGAGTACGGGTCTTTTTAGAAAATTGATCTTTATTATGCTTATCATAATCAATCTTATGGAATTTTGAAAGCATTTTTGATCGAGTTTCTTCCGCAAGTGACATTGTCTCCTCAGTACTACGAACATAAGGTGCTTATTTCGATTTGCCAATTAGGGTCACATCATAAAGAGAAGGAATATATTCCTAAGCTTGTTTTGCATAACCGGGATTAGGTGGTAAATCTTGAAGATGCTTAAGTTCGAGTTCTTTAAACGATTTAGTTAAAAGATGAACCTTTTTTGTGGAAGCGTATTGTTTTAAAAGCTGTCGTTCTTTGAATTTAAGAAGTTTGGTAGCATTAATTTCTGATTCAAACTTTTTAGACTCGAGAGTTTCGAAATCCATTTTAAGTTTTTGAAAATCATTGACAACCGACTTTTTTCTTTTAATTCATTGGAAAAATTAGCTTTTAATGATTCTATTTCTTTTAAGTGTTCAATCTTTTCAAAATAAAATTGGTCAAATTCAGAATAAGTTATTTTTTCCGCTTGAGGGACCATTTCAAAAGCTTTGACCTTTTCCTTATACAACACAAGCTCAGCGGTTAGGTTGGCATTTATATCTACGGTTTGTCGAACAACCACATTCATGTTATCAATAATATGTTTAGACACCATTACCAAATCACGTTGATCATAAGATTCCATACTCGTCGTAGCATTTGGTTGAGGTTCACTCAAATGTGTTGGATTGTATACCACAACATTTGAGTTACTAATTCCCGAATGTTGTTCGAGGTTGTCATTTTCATGCTCAACTTGATGTGGATTATCATGAACATTATTCGATGTGCTTGGTACCTCACTGACGACATCAGAACCGTAGTGAGAGAGATTAGCAACGAGTGCAGCTTGGGCTGAGTGAATGTCATCACAATCCGAATCATATGCATCAAGATCATCTGCTTGATATGCTGCATTAGAAGTAGAAACGACTGCAATGCCTTCATTATCTGCTGCCCTTGGGTCTGCAAGAAATGCTAACTCTTCTGAATCCAAAATCTTTCCCTTAGACTGAGCATCAACCAAATACATTGTAAAACCTGTAAATTTCAGGTTTTGACTATGTCAACATTGTGTACGTCACCTCATGATATATATATATATATATATATATATATATATATATATATATATATATATATATATATATATATATATATATTTATTCTACCACCTTTGCATGAATTACTTTGAACAATCATATGCATCACATAAGCATACATCATTATAATCATTTGAACAGGAAACAACTATATCACAATTTTTATTGTGACTATGAGTATATTTAATCATAAAATCATGACCACATTTGTATGACTATATCTCAATAGCATACTGGAAAACAAATGATCTATTGTAAAAGACTTTAAGTCATCTGAACATATGATCACTTGCATACATCCCATTGATTTTCTAAAAATCCAACGTCATGATCACAATTAATAATTGGCTATTTATATATATAAATATTTTTTAATTGGATAGTTTATATATAATTTCACACTATAATTGGCTTTAAACTACGATGACAATTACTTTTACACATGAACACTACAATAAATCATTTTATATTTCTTTTATATATTTTTGTAATAATAAAATCATCTAAGGACCATACTTTCACCAAAGGCCCTAAACGTAACCAAAATCACTTAAACTCAAATGTACTCACATAATATTATAACCTTAACTCACTTAACACTCACCTAGACACAAAAATTAAACACAAGCATACCCTATACTTATATTAAACCGTATATATTCATATATATACTTAACCATAACCCTTTATACCAAAAACTCTTACCCTCCTTACCAAATGTCTAGACTTTACACTAAATATAACACCTATGTATATACATTACATAAACTTTACTTCCCTTTTGACTTGAACCTAATGAAACCGCCGGTTTCATTTGTAAACCATGGGAAACTTGTACATTTTTGAGCAATTAAGGATGGTACTAGGAACACTATTTGGAAAACTAAGACACACATCCTTTCTTGTTTGTCTTAGCCGTGTATACCCATTTCACCACACACCAAGACTTGTTCAACTTACCATTAAATGAACACACTCAAAAACTTACCAATTGTCCCTTTGAATCACTTCATGCGACTAAACAAACCCAACTAGCAAGCTTGTACATCTCAAGCATTTATGAAATGTACTCACCAAGTACCATGTCAAATACACACAATCCCTTAACCTATCTCTCTTGCTGTGTCTTACCCCAAGCCACAACCCATCTTCACTCCTAGATATTTAGTAACCTCACAAACACTCATTCACCCTCACACATTTATATTCGGATCATAAATCCTCCCATATAACACCTTGAGTTAACCAAAAATCCTCCATCTCATTTACTACCAAATCTTAAGTACTCCAAGCATTGAAGTCTAGCATTCAAGACTCCTAGTACTCATCTAGAAGCAAGCCGACGCCATCTCTACTCTCCTTTGTCACCATTTTGATCAAACAAAAAAGTAAGACTACACTAGACCTATTTCCATCTTTCTTTTACTTTCCATCTCATAACATGCATGTATAAACTTAGGAAATGGACCTAGGTTGCCATGCATACATAAAATCCCCATGAAATGCCATCCATATGACATATAAGCCACGGATTATATAGTGGGTGAACATTTCGTGCCCTAGAATCCTTATTCATGTACTAGCATGTTGGACACCTTGTTTAAAAACCCTAGGAATGAACTAGTTATAAATGGGTACCTTAAAAATGTTTATGTTGTAAAATAAGCCGAACCACTTAGCATATATAAGCCCATATTGTTATATAAGCCACGTCATATAAGCCTTAAAAATTCATATAAGCCGAAATAGTACTAAAATAAGCTAGGTTGACAATAAAGTTATATATAAGCCGAGACCTAAATAGCTTATTTAAGCTCTTAGGAATTTAAGCCTAAAAAAATATAAGCCATGCATATATAAGCCGAATACTATAAGCCTTAGAATAAGCCCAAAAGCCTTCAAAATATAAACTTATGATTAACTAGTAGGAAAATATAAGCTTTAGTCAAAAAATGATAAACTTATGTAAGCCACATAAATAAGACGAAACATATAAGCTTAGAAACTAAGCTAGTTTTTGAAATTTAAAAACATAATATAAGCCCACTAGTTAAAGCACACTAGTAAAAATTACCATTTACTAATTACCTTAAGTTTTACTAAGCCCAATAACCTTTTTACCCTAACCGGACCATAATGGGCCGCATAGCCCAACACTAAAATCAAATGGGTACTTTTCGTGCCAAAAGTGTCATATGGTGAAAGTTGGGTCCGAAAATAAAACTAATAAAACTATGTAAAACATTTCGTGACTATTAAATAGTCCAAGGGGCGTTTATGCCATGTTTGAAACTAAAGGGGGTAAACAAAACTAACCGAGAACCTTAAATAAACTACAAGGACCTTTTGTGCCATTTTTGAAACTCAAAGCAAGCCCTAACCCTACTTTATATATAAGCCGTGGGGTTGGAGGGGGTGTTTTGCCATTTCCCGAAAGTTTACCAAGCCCTAGGGGGCATTTTCATAAAATGGAATAACCAACAAGGACTAACGGTGTAATGAACTTAACGAATGAAAACCTAAAGTTAATTTGCTAAACAATTATATTTACAAAAATTCATTATAGTTTTATTTAATTAAAAGGGATAATAAAACTTGTCACTTATAAAATAAATCATTTTGGTTATTTACAAACCCTACGATATTGACAAACCCCGTTAACCATTTTCTTTTGAAACCTTAAAACTTAATAAAGTATAATTTATTTCTTTATAATAAATTAAATAAGATATAGATACTTATTTAATTTACGACCCCTTTTCCTTAAAACAAATTTATATACACTTATATATATATTTTTCTTGAATAAAAATATATATACATACCTTTATTTCACTATAAGAACAAACACTTAAGCCAACGTAACAATTCATAAATTGTGATCATGCATTTTCGTATGTACCATTCATCATGCATAATTATTATTGCATTCACTGAGACATTTAAATTACTTAGGTAATTTCTCCAGTTCGTGACTATACTGTGACATCATCCTCACTACCTCATTATCACTAAGGTGAGTTCATGGCCCCATCTTTACTGTTTTATAACTGGGGGAGAAAACATACAAAAACTATTTATATGCAAGCATGCACAGACAATAACAATTTATTTGCCTACTGTTTGCTCCATTCCCGTGGACTGTATTAGTTAATAGTGTAGCGCGAAATGTATGGATAGATCTATTCGGGTATTGACAACACCCGGCCTGTCGTGATCAGCTGTCACGTATTGCTTAGGCCGAGCAGCAGGTTTATGTCATTGTCGGATTTAGGGAAACCTCAATCAGGATAGACCCAATGGGCGTACTGAGAATCATGTCTAGCTTCTATTACAGGGCAGTAGGAACTACTGTAGCGTTGGGCTGTGATGTCCTGCTACCTTCGTGGTGCTTTGCATATTGATACTTTATTTAATTAATTAAACCTGTGAATTCACCAACCTCGTGTTGACTCCCACATTTTACTTTTATGTTTTCTCAGGAAAGTAAGCAGGTTCATGCATTGGATTTCCAGCATTTTAGGAAGCATCATGTTGACCATCGGGCTGGGATGTTTATTTCCGTTTTATAATAAATGTGGTTTAAATTTGGACAAGATACTAAATGTGTACGATTAATTCATGTAATATGTTTCCAAATGACATTATGATCATTGCTCTATATGCTATGTGCTATCGATCCACCCAAGTAACACCCCAATTACTATTCCACTGCATTTGACCAACTTGGGGGTGTTACAGAAATGGTATCAGAGCGCATAGTTATAGAGAACCAGATCAAAAACTTAAAAATTTTTAATAATAAAAATTTTAAACTGGACTATAACTGAACATAAAAATCAGTCTAAAGAAAAATTGATTTTTGGGGAACCTATAAGTTAGGCATATGGCATTATAGAGCATGCATATTATGTGAACTAACTTCACATTGATTTATTCCCTCATGGTAAATAAATCACATAAGTATCTATTTATACTTTTGACATCATGGTTAAAAGCTTTAAAACCACATCGCATATGCATCATAAAAACTTTGTAAATTGTGTAAGTTGAAAACTTGCTCAACTTTAAAATGTTACTTTCAGATATCATGACGACGCCCACTATTGTTACTACCTTCGAGGAGCTTATGGTTCCTACCATTACACCTTTGTCACCGACGTCAGTATTAGCTGAACCTGCTTCTGATACAGAGTCCAGAGATGACCAGCAGGACGGGGTCATCGTACTCACAGATTCACCTACTCCTTCACCACCCACTGCATCTCCTACTACACCACTGCTTGTAGTACCTGCATCCCCTCCTAGAGAGGTGGACCAGGTCGTACCTTCTCTACCATCCTTACCACCACCTTCTGTACCTAGCACTTACCCCACCAGTGTCTTGCCACCTCGTAAGAGGAGACATGACACTATCCCTGACTCGACCTATGAGGTTGGAGAGGGATCAGGAGTCGGGCAGGCTAGACTTAGTGCCCTTCAGGCACAGGTTGATGCACTTACGGCCCGACATGCACAGGATACCACCCTTATCCACTCTCTACTATAGGCGGACCAGCAGGGTCGCGCCATGCTCCAGGAGAGACTAGACTCTCTCTATTGGGCCATAGCCAGGGAGTCATACACCACCCGGGAGACCATACACTAGCTATTGGATGAGGCAGCTTATCTCCGTTACCGCTTAGCTTCATTGGAGAGTCATTAATACGAGACTCGAGCCGCCATCTACACACAGGAGGATACTTTTAGGACCTTCGTGGATTTGACAGATCTCCGTCATCAGGGGATCACTACAGAGACAGAGCAGTTACGGAGTGCCGACACTGCACGTCAGCAGCAGCTACTAGAGGCCTTGAGATACACCAGAGAGACCCGGAGTGCCGTGATCCGTATGCAGGACGAGCGTGCACCACCAGCTGGACCACCTGCACCTGCAGGCAGCCATACTAGTGTAGGATAGATTTTAGTTGTACGTCATGACAAGCACTGCGTTGCATCTCAGCTCGCATGATTTATTTCTTTTGTACTTTTATTCCTTTCAGTTGTATTCGTAATACCTAACCTTAGTAGGTAGGATATCTTTTGGTTGTATTATATGTACCACTATTTCAGACAGGTTGCTATGACTCTGTCTTAGATCGGTTGTACTTGTACTATACTGTTGTTTGCCAGAAATAGCATGTTACCGTTCACTTGTTTGTTTACATTTATATTATTATGAACTCTTAACGGATTATCAAATTTGTTGTGAATTCTATGCATAAACATTTCCCATGCAGTTTAATATAACCATCTTTTATCAGCTAACAGATCTCAGTTTTTCTTATTAATATAGAAAAATGCCACCAAGACGCGCACGCCCAAACCCCGCAGAAACACCTTCGACGACTATATCTGATGCACAACTCAGAGTACTGATTGAGCAAGGCATCACTGACGCATTAGCTGCCAGGGAAAACCGCCCCAGCGGAACCCATGGAGACAGTGAAAACTCTAATAACCGAAACCGCGAAGCTCGAGGATGTACTTACCCTGACTTCCTAAAGTGCAAGCCCAGCTATTACAAGGGCAGGGAAGGGGTAGTCGAGCTCATGCAATGGTTTGAAAGGACTGAGACCGTGTTTCGTATTAGTGACTGTACTGAAGAGAACAAGGTGAAATTCGCCACTTGTACACTTTTGGAACATGCACTCACGTGGTGGAACTCACAAGTTGCTACCCTCGGACACGATGGAGCCTATGGGATGACATGGGCTGCATTGAAGGAAAAGCTTACCATGAAATACTGTCCACGTAGTGAAATCAAAAAGCTTGAGATTGAATTATGGAACCTCAAATGCACCAACTTCAATATTACGGGTTACAATCAGAAGTTCCAGGAACTAACTTTGATGTGTACCCGTATGTACCCAAAGGTGTCGGATAAGATAGAGAACTACGTTAGTGGACTTCCAGACGCTGTTCATGACAGTGTGCTTGCATCTCGACCTACTACCATCGAGAGTGCTATTGAGTTTGCCACATAATTAGTGGACAAACGTGGTCGTGATCATATGATTAGACAAGCAGAGCACAAGAGGAAAGTCGATGATAACTACCGTCATCATCCACAGACTCAACAGCCCAAGAGGCAGGGCTTAGGTCAAGTCTGCAGTGCTGTTTCCTCAGGATCACCACCATACGTGGGGAACAAACCAAAATGCTCAAAGTGTAACTTCCATCACTACCCCACTGTTGAATGCAGAAGACCAGAGCAGGGCAGTGCATATGCTTCGACCAATAGGAACAACTTCAGTGCCTACAACAAGTCCCACAACGGCAACAGGCAGAATTTTCGTGGAAGTGGATACCAAGGAAGCCGCCAGATCACTGGCAGTGGAAACATGGCTCGTAAGGAGATCCGTTGCTTTGGTTGTGGAGAGATTGGACACATCAGACCTGACTGCCCAAAGCGTAAGAATGAAGGCCAAAGCGGAGCACCCGCCAGATTTTATGTCATAGGAGAGAACAGGACCAACCCCGACTCCAATGTAGTAACTGGTACGTTCCTTCTGAATAATCGCTATGCAAATATTTTATTCGATACGGGAGCCGATAGGAGTTTCGTATCCACAGAGTTTAGTAGCTTACTAGGCATTTTACCAACCCTGTTAGATAACTGTTACAGAGTCGAATTAGCAGACGGAAAGATCATTGAAACTAATACCATCATAAGGGGCTGTACTTTAAACCTTCAGAACCACCTATTTGATATTCAATTAATACCCATAGAACTAAGTAGTTTTGATGTCATCATTGGTATGGACTGGTTAGCCAAATATCATGTAACCATTGTGTGTGACGAGAAACTAGTCCGTATACCATGGGGAAACGCGGATCTAATTATCCGAGGAGACGGAAATTCGGATAAGACAGACACTAGATTGAGTGTGATCTCGTGTACCCAAGGCAAGAAATATCTACTAAAAGGATGTCCTATCTTTTTAGCGCATATTTCTAAAACAGACAAAGAAGAAGAATCCAAGGAGAAACAGATCGAGGATGTACCCATCGTCCGTGATTATCCTGAAGTCTTTCCAGACGACTTGCCAGGATTACCTCCGACTCGTCAAGTCGAATTTCAAATAGACTTGGTGCCAGGAGCTGCACCTGTAGCTAAAGCACCCTACCGTTTAGCACCTACCGAGATGAAAGAACTCGCAGAACAACTCAAAGAACTGTCAGACAAAGGCTTTATCAGGCCCAGTTCCTCGCCTTGGGGAGCCCCAGTATTGTTTGTCAAAAAGAAAGACGGTTCATTTCGAATGTGTATAGATTACAGAGAACTGAATAAGTTAACTGTGAAAAACCGCTACCCGTTACCACGAATCGACGACCTATTTGATCAGCTACAAGGATCAAGTGTGTACTCCAAGATCGACTTACGATCCGGGTATCACCAATTGAAGGTCAGAGAAGAGGACATACCAAAGACAGCTTTCAGAACACGATACGGTCATTATGAGTTCCAGGTCATGCCGTTTGGACTGACCAATGCACCAGCCATATTCATGGATCTCATGAATCGAGTATGCAGACCCTATCTGGATAAGTTCGTGATAGTGTTTATTGATGACATCCTCATCTATTCCAAGAATGAGCAAGAACATGGAGAACATCTGGCTCAAGTACTAAAACTACTTAAGGAAGAAAAGTTGTACGCAAAATTCTCAAAGTGTGATTTTTGGATCCCTAAAGTACACTTTCTCGGTCATGTGATTGACGACAAGGGAATCCAAGTTGACCCTGCGAAAGTCGAATCCGTGAAAGATTGGGCATCTCCCACATCGCCGAAGGAAATTCGTCAATTCTTGGGTCTTGCCGGTTACTACCGACGATTTATCGAAGGTTTCTCTAAGATTGCTAAACCAATGACCAAGCTCACCCAGAAAGGTATAAAGTTTGTGTGGGAAGAAAAAGAAGAAGCTGCATTCCAGACCATTAAACAAAAGTTATGCAGTGCACCTATTTTAGCCTTACCAGAAGGTAACGAAGACTTCGTTGTCTACTGTGATGCCTCGCACAAAGGTTTGGGAGCTGTGTTGATGAAGAGACAGAAAGTGATTGCTTATGCTTCAAGACAACTGAAGAAGCACGAGCAGAATTACTCCACCCATGATCTAGAACTTGGATCCGTAGTTTTCGCCTTAAAAATCTGGAGGCACTACCTGTACGGGACCAAGTGCAAAGTTCATACTGATCACAAGAGCTTGCAACATATCCTAGATCAGAAAGAATTAAACATGAGGCAACGTCGTTGGATAGAATTACTCAGCGACTACGACTGTGACATCAAATACCACCCAGGAAAAGCAAACGTAGTTGCAGATGCACTAAGCCGAAAGGGAACTGATCCTCCCATGAGAGTTCGAGCCTTAGTCATGACCATTAACTTGGACCTACCCAAACAGATATTAGAGGCCCAACTCCAGGCACAGAAGCCCGAGAATATCGGAAAGGAAGACATAGGAGGAATGCTTAGGACGGACCTAAGCAAGGAAAAGTTAGAAGCTAGAACGGACGGAACGTTGTGTCTACACGGAAGAAGCTGGCTACCATGTTACGGAGACTTGAGGAACGTGATCATGCACGAATCCCATAAGTCCAAGTACTCCATACATCCCGGATCCGAAAAGATGTATCAAGACGTGAAGAAATTATACTGGTGGCCAAACATGAAAGCAGACATTGCCACCTACGTGAAGAAATGTTTGACTTGTGCTAGAGTTAAAACAGAACATCAGCGACCATCAGGTTTGTTGGTTCAACCCGAAATACCAAAATGGAAATGGGACAATATCACCATGGATTTCATTACCAAACTCCCTACATCGTCCCACGGTCACGATACAATTTGGGTAATCGTTGACCGCCTCACAAAATCAGCTCACTTCTTACCTATCAAGGAAAATGATTCTCTGAGCAAATTAGCCAAAACGTACTTAAAGGAAGTTGTGACAAGACACGGGATACCAGTCTCAATCATCTGCGATAGAGATGGCAGATTTACATCAAACTTCTGGAAAGCTTTTCAAAGAGCTTTAGGGACAAACCTGGATATGAGTACCGCATACCATCCACAGACAGACGGCCAGAGTGAACGAACAATCCAAACATTAGAAGACATGCTGAGAGCATGTGTGATCGACTTTGGAAAAGGATGGGTCGAACATATTCCATTGGTGGAGTTCTCCTACAATAACAGCTACCATGCCAGTATTAAGGCGGCACCATTTGAGGCCCTCTATGGTCGCAAATGTCGTTCACCAGTATGCTGGGCAGAGGTGGGAGAATTTCAACTGACATGACCCGAACTGATCCAAGAGACTATTGAGAAGATCGCCCTCATCAGGCAACGAATTCAGGCTGCCCAGGATAGACAAAAGAGTTATGCCGACAGGAAACGTAAACCTATGGAGTTTGCTGTAGGTGATCGTGTCATGCTGAAGGTATCACCTTGGAAGGGTGTTGTACGGTTTGGGAAACGGGGAAAGCTAAATCCACGTTACGTAGGACCTTTCAAAGTAATTGCCAGAATTGGAGAGGTCGCCAATCGCTTAGAGTTGCCCCAGCAGTTGAGCCGAGTACACCCTACATTCCACGTCTCCAACTTGAAGAAGTGCTACGCAGACGAACCATTAGCAATGCCATTGGAAGGAGTCCATTTTGACGACAAACTTCAATTTGTAGAAGAACCAGTGGAAGTCGTGGAGAGAGAAGTTAAGAAGTTGAAACGAAGCCAAATCCCGTTAGTTAAAATACGATGGAACTCTAGGAAAGGTCCCGAATTTACTTGGGAACACGAAGACTCGTTTAGAGCTAAATACCCACACCTTTTCACCTGAGCAGTGACGTCATCTTAAGCTTTGAGGACAAAGCTAAAATAACGGGTTTATGCTGTAAAACCTGTAAATTTCAGGTTTTGACTATGTCAAAATTGTGTACGTCACCTCATGATATCTATATATATATTTATTCTACCACCTTTGCATGAATTACTTTGAACAATCATATGCATCACATAAGCATACATCATTCTAATCATTGAACAGGAAACAACTATATCACAATTTTTATTGTGACTATGAGTATTTTTAATCATAAAAGCATGACCACATTTGTATGACTATATCTCAATAGCATACTGGACAACAAATGATCTATTGTAAAGGAGTTTAAGTCATCTGAACATATGATCACTTGCATACATCCCATTGATTTTCTAAAAATCCAACGTCATGATCACAATTAATAATTGGCTATTTATATATATAAATATTTTTGAATTGGATAGTTTATATATAATTTCACACTATAATTGGCTTTAAACTACGATGACAATTACTTTTACACATGAACATTACAATAAATCATTTTATATTTCTTTTATATATTTTTGTAATAATAAAATCTTCTAAGGACCATACTTTCACCAAAGGCCCTAAACGTAACCAAAATCACTTAAACTCAAATGTACTCACATAATATTATAACCTTAACTCACTTAACACTCACCTAGACATAAAAATTAAACACAAGCATACCCTATACTTATATTAAACCGTATATATTCATATATATACTTAACCATAACCCTTTATACCAAAAACTCTTACCCTCCTTACCAAATGTCTAGACTTTACACTAAATATAACACCTATGTATATACATTACATAAACTTTACTTCCCTTTTGACTTGAACCCAATGAAACCGCCGGTTTCATTTGTAAACCATGGGAAACTTGTACATTTTTTAGCAATTAAGGATGGTACTAGGAACACTATTTGGAAAACTAAGACACACATCCTTTCTTGTTTGTCTTAGCCGTGTATACCCATTTCACCACACACCAAGACTTGTACAACTTGCCATTAAATGAACACACTCAAAAACTTACCAATTGTCCCTTTGAATCACTTCGTGCGATGGCTAAACAAACCCAACTAGCAAGCTTGTACATCTCAAGCATTTATGAAATGTACTCACCAAGTACCATGTCAAATACACACAATCCCTTTACCTCTCTCTCTTGCCGTCAGCCACAACCCATCTTCACTCCTAGATATTTAGTAACCTCACAAACACTCATTCACCCTCACACATTTATATTCGGATCATAAATCCTCCCATATAACACCTTGAGTTAACCAAAAATCCTCCATCTCATTTACTACCAAATCCTAAGTACTCCAAGCATTGAAGTCTAGCATTCAAGACTCCTAGTACTCGTCTAGAAGCAAGCCGACGCCATCTCTACTCTCCTTTGTCACCATTTTGATCAAACAAGTAAGTAAGACTACACTAGACCTATTTCCATCTTTCTTTTACTTTCCATCTCATAACATGCATGTATAAACTTAGGAAATGGACCTAGGTTGCCATGCATACGTAAAATCCCCATGAAATGCCATCCATATGACATATAAGCCACGGCTTATATAGTGGGTGAACATTTCGTGCCCTAGAATCCTTATTCATGTACTAGCATGTTGGACACCTTGCTTAAAAACCCTAGGAATGAACTAGTTATAAATGGGTACCTTAAAAATGTTTATGTTGTAAAATAAGCCGAACCACTTAGCATATATAAGCCCATATTGTTATATAAGCCACGTCATATAAGCCTTAAAAATTCATATAAGCCGAAATAGTACTAAAATAAGCTAGGTTGACAATAAAATTATATATAAGCCGAGACCTAAATAGCTTATTTAAGCTCTTAGGAATTTAAGCCTAAAAAAATATAAGCCATGCATATATAAGCCGAATACTATAAGCCTTAGAATAAGCCCAAAAGCCTTCAAAATATAAACTTATGATTAACTAGTAGGAAAATATAAGCTTTAGTCAAAAAAATGATAAACTTATATAAGCCACACAAATAAGCCAAAACATATAAGCTTAGAAACTAAGCTAGTTTTTGAAATTTAAAAACATAATATAAGCCCACTAGTTAAAGCCCACTAGTAAAAATTACCATTTACTAATTACCTTAAGTTTTACTAAGCCCAATAACCTTTTCACCCTAACCGGACCATAATGGGCCGTATAGCCCAACACTAAAATCAAATGGGTACTTTTCGTGCCAAAAGTGTCATATGGTGAAAGTTGGGTCCGAAAATAAAACTAATAAAACTATGTAAAACATTTCGTGACTATTAAATAGTCCAAGGGGCGTTTATGCCATGTTTGAAACTAAAGGGGGTAAACAAAACTAACCGAGAACCTTAAATAAACTACAAGGACCTTTTGTGCCATTTTTGAAACTCAAAGCAAGCCCTAACCCTACTTTATATATAAGCCGTGGGGTTGGAGGGGGTGTTTTGCCATTTCTCGAAAGTTTACCAAGCCCTAGGGGGCATTTTCATAAAATGGAATAACCAACAAGGACTAACGGTGTAATGAACTTAACGGATGAAAACCTAAAGTTAATTTGCTAAACAATTATATTTACAAAAATTCATTATAGTTTTATTTAATTAAAAGGGATAATAAAACTTGTCACTTATAAAATAAATCATTTTGGTTATTTACAAACCCTACGATATTGACAAACCCCGTTAACCATTTTCCTTTGAAACCTTAAAACTTAATAAAGTATAATTTATTTCTTTATAATAAATTAAATAAGATATAGATACTTATTTAATTTACGACCCCTTTTCCTTAAAACAAATTTATATACACTTATATATATATTTTTCTTGAACAAAAATATATATACATACCTTTATTTCACTATAAGAACAAACAATTAAGCCAACGTAACAATTCATAAATTGTGATCATGCATTTTCGTATGTACCATTCATCATGCATAATTATTATTGCATTCACTGAGACATTTAAATTACTTAGGTAATTTCTCCAGTTCGTGACTATACTGTGACATCATCCTCACTACCTCATTATCACTAAGGTGAGTTCATGGCCCCATCTTTACTGTTTTATAACTGAGGGAGAAAACATACAAAAACTATTTATATGCAAGCATGCACAGACAACAACAATTTATTTGCCTACTGTTTGCTCCATTCCCGTGGACTGTATTAGTTAATAGTGTAGCGCGAAATGTATGGATAGATCTATTCGGGTATTGACAACACCCGGCCTGTCGTGATCAGTTGTCACGTATTGCTTAGGCCGAGCAGCAGGTTTATGTCATTGTCGGATTTAGGGAAACCTCAATCAGGATAGACCCATTGGGCGTACTGAGAATCATGTCTAGCTTCTATTACAGGGCAGTAGGAACTACTGTAGCGTTGGGCTGTGATGTCCTGCTACCTTCGTGGTGCTTTGCATATTGATACTTCATTTAATTAATTAAACCTGTGAATTCACCAACCTCGTGTTGACCCCCACATTTTACTTTTATGTTTTCTCAGGAAAGTAAGCAGGTTCATGCATTGGATTTTTAGCATTTTAGGAAGCATCATGTTGACCATCGGGCTGGGATATTTATTTCTGTTTTATAATAAATGTGGTTTAAATTTGGACAAGATACTAAATGTGTACGATTAATTCATGTAATATGTTTCCAAATGACATTATGATCATTGCTCTATATGCTATGTGCTATCGATCCACCCAAGTAACACCCCAATTACTATTCCGCTGCATTTGACCAACTTGGAGGTGTTACATACATCTTCTCACGAAACCACGTGGCATCCCTTCTCCTTTTCGATTGAGTGCATTTCCTAGCCATATGACCTTGTCCTCGGAAATTGTAGCAAGTCACAACCTTTTGAGGACCAATAGTGTTTCCAATTCCACTAGCTTGAGAACTCACAGCTTGAGCGTTCACGGTCCATGTAGGAGGTCCATATGAATTTTGCCTTCCCTGAATGGTTTGCACCGTCACTTGACCATCTTGAATAGTGGCTTGTTGTCGAGGATTTGAAGAAGTGCGGAGCTGATTGTTCGTTGGTGGAAATCCTCTAGTTGCAACAAGTTTTGACAAGTAGGCAGTGAGATGGTTTAAGACATCAGTATGTGTATCATTTGGAGTAAAGACCGGTTCTTGGATTGGTGGAAGTTCATTGGATTAGAAGGCTTGTGCTGGTTGTGCTTCAATTGGAAAATATCCTTGCTGAGGAGTATAGCCCATTGGAGAAGTGATAGCTTGTGAGGGTGATGCCTAATGTGCTGGTTGTTATGGAAAAGACTGTTGATGAACACTTTGTTGAAATGCTTGTTGTGGCATCATTAGTGGTTGATGAGATGGTTGTTGTGGTTGCTGATAGGTGTGTGGTGGTGGCTGCTGCAAGTATGATGGTTGTTGATAAGTATAAGCCATGTTTTGTTGAGAAGCATACATGGCAAGTGGATCATGAACTTGAGGTGTAGAGAACCGAGCCTCGATCACATGGCATTCGTGTTGTTGAAGAAAAGCTTGAAGTTGATCCACATTAGTGTTAGGCAAGTCCTTAGCCAATTTAACAGCCGTCACGTACTTACGCCATTCGGATGGAAGGGTGTTCAAATACTTGGTGTTTAATTGAAACATAGGAATTGCCATGCCATAGATATTGAGCTCATTCAACAATAGGGTAAATCTCAAATAGTAATCATTGAGAGTCTCCCCAGGGACATACGCAAACTTATCAAAAGTATCATAAAGCTTACACTCTCGTTCTTGTTTAGTTAACGAGGTGCCTTGCATTAGAACACGAATTCTATCCCATAACTCTTTGGCAACTTTATGTTTGCTGACGAGTTTGTAGACATCTGGAGGAAAGGCTTGGAGAATGATGTTTGTAGCATACTTATCACATTTGTCTTGAATCTTCATATCTCTGGTCAATTCACCCGTTGTTCGAGGACGAGTAACTGCACCTTCCATCACTAAACCATAATCTAATGGTCCATTGAGCACCGATGCCCAATTGAGATGTCCATTCTCTTTGTTTAACATGTAAAGTTCCATTCGGGAAGTCCAATCCTCGTACATAGTCTTTTCCAAAATTGGTGGACGATTATCCGTACCCGAGAGGATGGACTTATCCGTAAGAGATGTGTACTCAATTTCGATAAGTTAAGATTTACAAACGTTGATCGAACAATGAGAGAAAGTAAATGTATTTGTTGTAGCGTGTAGAAGCCGAGAACTAGTGTTTAAATCCCCTAAAATATGTTCTAGATGAACCAAAAATTCCAAGTCAAAAATTTCAAAAACACGTTTTTGAAAAATGTTGGATCGCAACTCTTGATCGCAGTGGGTGATCGCAACTCTTGATCGCAATTCTTGATCGCAACACTTGATCGCAACCTTGGATCGCAACCTTGGATCGTAACCTTGGATCGCAACCTTGGATCGCAACCTTGGATCGCAAACTTGGATCGCAACCTTGGATCGCAAGATGTGATCGGAATATTCGATCGCAAGTGGAAAGCCATGGTTTATGCGATCGCAATATTCGGATCGTAATATAGAACCCTTCAAACGTTCCGATGGAGTCGATCGCAATATGGAATCAAAAGTACCACATTTCTCGGATAGTACAAAACAATTTCGAGATTCTTAGCTTAAAATTGAATCAAACACCCAAATTTTTTTTGTGTTTTTAACTAAAGTAACAATACCAAATCACTACAACAAGTATATAAATGATTTGTATCAAGATTAAACCATAAAAATACAAAATATTTTTTTTGGTACGTATGATTTTAGATCAAAATAGGCGTATGAATCAAGAACACAAACACATAAACCAAACAATCATCTCATGGCTCTTGATACCATTTGTAAGATATTATAAATCTAGCTTATGTTTAGAGAGAGAAAGAGATAGAAATATGGTAGAATCACACACACACTTGAGAGAGAATAATAAGAAAACACCTTGTTTATTATGTGTAAAATGAGTGAAACCACACCCTCTCCATCTAAAGAGAGAGTTTATATACCCAAGCCCATGAGATGGGCTTGGGCTTACAAGTTGGGCCGACCTACACATGTTGTAGGCTTGGCATGACCTTAGTTGTTTAATATTAGTTAACATAAACTACGAGCTATTACTTAGACTATTGTTGTAGTGACTGATCATTTCTAATACGTAAAACGTATTTCCAACAGAAATGAATTTAAATTTGTGTGAAAAAAATAAAAAATAAAAGATAGTGGTGGGGCCAAAATAAAAAGTGGTAGGTGTGTTGTGAGTGAAGGAGTATTATTTTTAGTTGTGTTGTGCTGATATGGCGTTAATGTAGCATATGTGGGGACAAAATAAAAATGTTATACCATGTCATGATACCCTCCTCTCTTAGAGAATCATGACTCTCCATGGGTTGACTTAAATGGGGCAAAACAGGCGGGCGGGCTAAACGGGCCACGGGCCAAACGACGGCGGGCCAAATGGGCACGGGATAAACGGGCGCAAGCTAAAACGGAAAAAAAACATATAAAAACGTAGAATAGAAAAATAAAAATACTTGTTTAAAAGCCGGAGATAAAAAAAATTAAATATAAAATATCTCTGAGTAGCCTAATTAGTATTTTACATGTGCGCCCACTAAATTACGCCTATTTAATTTCTTACATGTGCGCCCGTTAGTTTGACGTCTTCGTTGAGATGGGTAAAGAATTGACACATTCATACATTATATTCCTGTATATCCTTTTTGTTTTTTAGAACTCTATGAAACTAAACATCACTTTGACCCGTTAGCAGCAACAATATTTATATACTCCAAATTGACCCATTTTCATGTATATGTATTAAAATTGACCCGCTAGATGCACCAACAGACCAAAGTTCCCTGCTAGGGACCAAAGCAAGAGACAGGTGTATAAAAATAAAGGTTTTAGTAGCATGCAGTACAAGGAGCAGTAAAAGTTTTCAGCACACAACAACACAGTACAAGAAGCAGTAAAAGTTTTCAGCACACAACAACACAAACCGATTCAAAGCCTTATTAGGATTACTTGTTCCATCCCTACAATTTAGACTAGAGACTTCAAAGAGATGCTGAGGAGCCTTCGGAGGAGAACTTGATGGAGATGCTGTTAACGCAATGCCTTTCATCTGTAGGTGTCTTGAACCCCTCACCTTTACCCACATGGCCTAAGTGCCCCCCGCAAGCTGTGCAAGTGATTTCTGTCCTCACTCCATCTGGGTCAGGCTGCAAAAAAAATAAAAATTAAACTTGTGAAACACATAAGCATGTTAAAATAAGAAAAATATGTGACAAGATGATAAGCTCAAAATATGGAGAATGTTGCAAGCGTAATGAATCTCACACTTCTGGTGATTGTTCCAGGAAGACCTTCATAAAAAGCAGGCCAACCGCTGCCAGAGTTGAATTTGGTGGTTGATTTGTAAAGTGGTGTTCCACAACCTGCACAAGCGTATATCCCATCGGAAAAATGCTTGTCATATTCACCGGTGCCTTTTGGCCTGTAGTTAAAACCCACATGTTAGAGCCCGCGGTATTCACACAGACTTTTTTTGAATTTTGATAAATTCTTACGCAATAAATAGAGTCTATGCTAAAGAAACTAATATAGGATGGGTGTGAATAATTAAAAAAAATAAACAATTGAAAAGATGAATAAGGTAAGGTAAAAAAGAATACATACTCGGTTCCTTTGTTACGAAGGATGTGGAATTGTTCAGGGGAAAGAACAGCACGCCATTCTTCCTCTGATTTAGTCACGGAACTCATTCTTACAAACTACTCCAGATAGATGATGGAACAGCTTAGTTACTTTACTTTTTATGATCTAGTGATCATATCAATTATCAATATGCTTGTATAAATAATAAGTAGGTGATCAATGAACCTGGCCGCAGACGTGGAATAACTTTTGATTATTTACGAACTTTTTATATAATATATTTTACTTATAAAAAATACAGCCCATACTTATTGACTCATTCGAAAAGAATGCCATAGAAAGATTGTCGAAGTGAAACAAATGAGCCAAATATTGCAATCCTCTTGACACGCTTATAATTTTATAAAAAATACTGAAATCTATATATATTGTTTAAAAAATTATATCGACAAAAATATCTTCGAATTGCGAACAACGAAAACTCAATATGGCATACTTTTGACAAATTTTATTAATAAAATGTTTTACTCAAATATACATTTAAAAAAAATCAAAAACACGCCTTAAAACTATCTAATAACTTTAATTAAAACATAACATTTGACAGCCTTTTCGATAAAAAGTATAATGTCAACTACATCTTTGGATTACGAACAAAACGACCAATATTGACGCGCTTTTAACATACTTTCGAATTTCAAAAAATTCGCCGATTAACATACTAATAAAATATATGCACAACGCACACCCTCAATCTATTTATGAGCTTTAAAAATTACCCTACAGTTTAATAAAATATAAATATATACAAATAGTCAAAAGACTAATTATGAATAAATTTATAAAATTTTAGTTCTTACAAAAAATATTACGGAAATATAACTACAAAAAACAAAGAAATATAGCACATACACAAAACACGACATTGTTACGTAAACAATCTTTGAGGTTATTTTCTTTTTTTCAAGGCCGGTTATTGACGCGAAAAACCAATTGCATTATGGATTTATAGCATCATCATTCTCGCATGCTTCGCTCCAACGCGCGGGCTATATGTCTCATTTTTACTTAGGGTGTGATTGGTTTATAGAAGGGTTAGAATCAAATTTAGATTTGAGAATGGTTTGAAAGAAAAGTAGCAAATATAAAATAAAAATGTGTATTATTATATATTTATTTATATGTAAAACAAATGATTATAAATTATTTTATAAGTGGTAAAGTTAAGAATAAAATAAAAAAATGAATGAACTTGTGGTTGAGAAATATAGTAATTTAAAAGCCTAAAATTTTATTGGCTGATTTGATTATAGTTAGCATATTAGTGCGCTGAAGGAAACGACGCCGTTTTATATTTGTCATTGTCATTTTATTTATTGATTCGTGTCGTTTAACCTAGCCAAATAAAACAGTCCTTACCCCAATGATTAAATTTCCAACCAAATTTGCATAACATACCTCACACTATGTGGAATATTACTATATGATCTCAAACTTTTAGTTATTTACGAACTTTTTATATAATAAATTTTACTTATAAAAAATACAGCCCATACTATTGACTCATTCGAAAAGAATGCTATAGAAAGATTGTCGAATTGTGAAACAAATGAGCCCAATATTGCAATGCTCTTGATACACCTATACTTTTATAAAAAAATACTGAATTTTAATACATATTTAACAAAAATCTTATAAAAATAGTATTTGCGATTTATTTTCCTTGCGAGGCAAGTCAAAGACGCGAACAATCTTTTGCATTATCAGTCAACTATAACGTTAACTTTTATATATTTATGTGTTTTTAATATAACAAATTTTATTTATCAAATATATGACAGAAATTTATAAATTATTTAAATAATTATATCGATAAAAATATCTTTGAATTGCGAACAAAGAAAACCCAATATTGCATACTTTTTACAAATTTTATTAATAAAATGTTTTACTCAAATATACATTTAAAAAAAATAAAAAACACACCTTTAAACTATCTAATAACTTTAATAAAAACATAACATTTGACAGCCTTTTTGATAAAAAGTATATTTTCGACTACGTCTTTGGATTACGAATAAAACGACCAATATTGACACGCTTTTAACGTACACACGAATTTTCAAAAATTCGCCGATTAACATACTAATAAAATATATGCACAACACACACCCTTAATCTATTTATCTTAATCTATTTATGAGCTTTAAAAATTACCCTACACTTCAATAAAAAAATAAATATATACAAATAGTCAAAAGACTAATTATGAATAAATTTATAAAATTTTAGTTCTTACAAAAAATATTACGGAAATATAACTACAAAAAACAAAGAAATATAGCACAGACACAAAACACGACATTGTTACGTAAACAATCTTTGAGGTTATTTTCTTTTTTCAAGGCCAGTCATTGACGCGAATAACCAATTGCATTATGGGTTTATAGCATCATCATTCTCGCATGCTTCGCTACAACGCGCGGCTATATGTCTCGTTTTTACTTAGGGTGTGATTGGTTTATAGAAGGGTTAGAATCAAATTTAAATTTGAGAATGGTTTGAAAGAAAAGTAGAAAAGATCAAATAAAAAATTGTATTATTATATATTTATTTATATGTAAAATAAGTGATTATAAATTATTTTATAAGTGGTAAAGTTAAGAATAAAATAAAAAAAATGAATAAACTTATGGTTGAGAAATATAGTAATTTAAAAGCCTAAAATTTTAGTGGCTGATTTGATCATAGTCAGCATATAAGTGCGCTGAAGAAAATGACACCGTTTTATATTTGTCATTGTCATTTTATTTATTGTTTCGTGTCGTTTAACCTAGCCAAATAAAACAGTCCCTACCCCAATGTTTATCTTTCCAACCAAGTTTGCATAACATACCTCACACTATGTGAAATATTACTATATGACCTCAAACTTTTAGTTATTTACGAACTTTTTATATAATAAATTTTACTTATAAAAAATACAACCCATACTATTGAATCATTCGAAAAGAATGCTATAAAAAGATTGTCGAATTGTGAAACAAATGATCCCAATATTACAATGCTCTTGATAAACCTATACCTTTATAAAAAAAAATACTGAAATTTAATACATATTTAACAAAAATCTTATAAAAATAGTCTTTGCGATTTTTTTTCCTTGCGAGGCAAGTCAAAGACGCGAACAATCTTTTGCATTATCAGTCAACTATAACGTTAACTTTTATATATTTATGTGATTTTAATTTAACAAATTTTATTTATCAAATATATGATAGAAATCTATAAGTTATTTAAAAAATTATATCGATAAAAATATCTTTGAACTGCGAACAAAGAAAACCCAATATTGCATACTTTTGACAAATTTTATTAATAAAATGTTATACTCATGTATACATTTAAAAAAATCAAAAACACATCTTTAAACTATCTAATAACTTAATAAAAACATAACATTTGAGAGCCTTTTCGATTGGATTACGAACAAAACGACCAATATTGACACGCTTTTGACATACGCACGAATTTCAAAAAATTCGCCGATTAACATACTAATAAAATAAATGCACAACGCACACCCTTAATCTATTTATCTTAATCTATTTATGAGCGTTAAGAATTACCCTACAGTTTAATAAAATATAAATATATACAAATAGTCAAAAGACTAATTATGAATAATTTATAAAATTTTAGTTCTTACAAAAAATATTACGGAAATATAACTACAAAACACAAAGAAATATAGCACACACACAAAACACAACATTGTTACGTAAACAATCTTTGAGGTTATTTTCTTTTTTCAAGTTCAGTCATTGACGCGAACAACCAAGGGGGAATTGCATATATATCCCTCCAAAGGTGAATAACTGGATATATATCCTTTGTACATGTTGTTTCATGCACATGGTACGATGGTTTTTATGCATGTTTTGGATATATATGCAATTTTGCATCTTAGGAAGGATATATATGCAAAAGCCCCCAACCAATTACATTATGGGTTTATAGCATCATCATTCTCGTATGCTTCGTTGCAACGCACGGGCTATATATGTCTTTTTTTACTTAGGGTGTGTTTGGTTTACAGAAGGGTCATAATCAAATTTAGATTTGAGAATGGTTTGAAAGAAAAGTAGAAAAGATAAAATAAAAAATTGTATTATTATATATTTATTTATATGTAAAATAAGTGATTATAAATTATTTTATAAGTGGTAAAGTTAAGAATAAAATAAAAAAATGAATAAACTTGTGGTTGAGAAATATAGTAATTTAAAAGCCTAAAATATTATTGGCTGATTTGATCATAGTCAGCATATTAGTGCGCTGAAGGAAACGACGCCGTTTTATATTTGTCATTGTCGTTTTATTTATTGATTCGTGTCGTTTAACCTAGCAAAATAAAACAGTCCCTTCCCAAATGATTAACTTTCCAACCAAATTTGCATAACATACCTCACACTATGTGAAATATTACTATATGACCTCAAACTTTTCATTATTTACGAACTTTTTATATAATAAATTTTACTTATAAAAAATACAGCCCATACTTATAGACTCATTCCAAAAGAATGCTATAGAAAGATTGTCGAATTGTGAAACAAATGAGCTCAATATTATAATGCTCTTGATACACCTATAATTTTATAAAAAAATACTGAAACTTAATACATATTTAACAAAAATCTTACAAAAATAGTCTTTGCGGTTTTTTTTCCTTGCGAGGCAAGTCAAAGACAAAACAATCTTTTGCATTATCAGTCAACTATAACGTTAACTTATATATATATATATATATATATATATATATATATATATATATATATATATATATATATATATATATATATATATATATATATATATATATATATATATATATATATATATATATATATATATATATATATATATATATATATATATATATATATATATATATATATATATATATATATATATATATTTGTGTGTGTGTGTTTTTAATATAACAAAATTTATTAATCAAATATATGAAAGAAATCTATAAATTATTAAAAAAAATATCGATAAAAATATCTTTGAATTGCGATCAAAGAAAACCCAATATTGCATACTTTTGACAAATTTTATTAATAAAATGTTTTATTCAAATATACATTTAAAAAAAAAATCAAAAACACACCTTTAAACTATCTAATAACTTTAATAAAAACATAACATTTGACATCCTTTTCGATAAAAAGTATATTTTCGACTACATCTTTGGATTACAAATAAAACTATCAATATTGACACGCTTTTGACATACGCAAGAATTTCAAAAAAAATTGCCGATTAACATACTAATAAAATATATGCACAACGCACACCCTTAATCTATTTATCTTAATCTATTTGTGAGCTTTAAAAATTACCCTACAGTTTAATAAAATATAAATACATACAAATAGTCAAAAGACTGATTATGAATAAATTTATAAAATTTTAGTTCTTACAAAATATATTACGGAAATCTTATTATAAAAAACAAAGAAATATAGCAGAGACACAAAACACGACATTGTTACGTAAACAATCTTTGGGGTTATTTTATTTTTTCAAGGCCAGTCATTGACGCGAACAACCAATTGCATTATGGGTTTATAGCATCATCATTCTCGCATGCTTCGTTGCAACGCGCAGGCTATACGTCTCGTTTTACTTAGGGTGCGTTTGGTTTATAGAAGGGTTAGAATTAAATTTAGATTTAAGAATGGTTCGAAAGAAAAGTAAAAAAGATAAAATAAAAATTTGTATTATTATATATTATTTATATGTAAATAAGCGATTATAAATTATTTTATAAGTGGTAAAGTTTAGAATAAAATAAAAAAATGAATAAACTTGTGGTTGAGAAATATAGTAATTTAAAAGCCTAAAATTTTATTGGCTGATTTGATCATAGTCAGTATATTAGTGCGCTGAAGGAAACGACACCGTTTTATATTTGTCATTGTCGTTTTATTTATTGATTCGTGTCGTTTAACCTAGCCAAATAAAACAGTCCCTTACCCAATTATTAACTTTCCAACCAAATATGCATAATATACCTCACACTATATGGAATATTACTATATGACCTCAAACTTTTAATTATTTGCAAACTTTTTATGTAATAAATTTTACTTATAAAAAATACTGCCCATACTTATTGACTCATTTGAAAAGGATGCTATAGAAATATTGTCGACTTGTGAAACAAATGAGCCTAATATTATAATGCTCTTGATACATATATAATTTTATAAAAAATACTGAAATTTAATACATATTTAACAAAAATCTTATAAAAATAGTCTTTGCGATTTTTTTTCCTTGCGAGAAGTCAAAGACACGAACAATCTTTTGCATTATCAATCAACTATAACGTTAACTTTTATATATTTATGTGTTTTTAATATAAAAAATTTTATTTATCAAATATATGACAGAAATCTATAAATTATTTAAAAAAATATATCGACAAAAATATCTTTCAATTGCGAACAAAGAAAACCCAATATTGCATACTTTTGACAAATTTCATTAATAAAATATTTTACTCAAATATACATTTAAAAAAATGAAAAGCACACCTTTAAACTATCTAATAACTTTAATAAAAACATAACATTTGACAGCCTTTTCGATGAAAAGTATATTTTCGACTACATCTTTGTATTACGAACAAAACGACCAATATTGACACGCTTTTGACACACACACGAATTTCAAAAAAAAGCGCCGATTAACATACTAATAAAATATATGCACAACGCACACCCTGAATCTATTTATCTTAATCTATTTATGAGCTTTAGAAATTACCCTACAGTTTAATAAAATATAAATATATATCTATACTACCTAAAAAGGAAAAACTATAAAATCTTGAAAGTGAAAAAAGTGGAAAAGTGAAATGTTAGAAAATCTATTTTAAGAAATTTTAAAATGAAAAAACCAATACACAGCTTGAATGTTGAAAAATCATGTATATATAGAATTGTTGAAAAAATTAATGTTGTAACAAATTATCCTACTGGTATCCATAGCATCTCATAGCAGCCATCACAACCCTAATATGTTAATTTACATCACAAAAGAAACACACACATAAAAAAACACGCACCCAAAATCATCATCGCTGCCACTAAAACGGCCGCTACCATAACCAACCTCTCTTTCGGTTGTTATGATGTGCTAGGTAGTTTTGGTAGGTGATTTTAATTATGGTTTTTGTGTTTTGTTTATTTTCGTTCAGATCTAGCCGGATGTTATGGTCACCGCCATTCTATCTCTCTAAACCATCGCTGGCAGTTTAATCTGACACCAACACTTCACATTCAGAAGTGGACACCATCAAAACCACCATATCCGCCTTCACTTGGATATGTGTTTTAGAAACATACATAAGGTTCGCTTTTTTATGTTAATGTCTGTGATTGTTTCTCTAATTCCATGTTATTCGAGTGACTTTAGTGGTTTTTGTTGCTTTGTTGTTTGGATATATGTTTGGATCTACAAGAATATTGAATTAATTATGATATTCGGGTTTTGTATGAGTCAGTACGTGGCAAGATATCTTATCTTAAAGATGCCTATCAAGTGTTTGATGTAATGCCTAAAAGAGATGGTTGTCGTGCAAATGAGTTAACAATCAGTCTTTCACAATGTTGATTTTTAGTTTTTCAATGTTAACATTGATCATAACAAAATTATGATGTTTACTCTATATTGTTCCTTCATATTGCCAAAAATGTGTATCAATTTTGGTTGTGCAAGTGAAAAAAAGTGGTCTCATTTGGTTTGGTTGTAAGGCTATAAGTTTTGTGATTGATGCCTATGTATAAATCTTTGCGGGGTTAACTAACATCTTTATATGTGGGTTATTAAGTCACAATTTTTTGTATATGCATGAGAAACACGCTCATATGTTGTATCCATTTGTGGATTCGTGTCTTCTTTTGTTGTCGTTGATAACTTCTATGGAGCGTTAGGATCTTTAGTTAAACTGATACAAACATTGTCCATATGAAATTAATCAACTTTAAAAATGAAAATGACTATCATTTCTTAGGTCGTGTATTGGTTTGATCTAGAAAAGAAGTTTACTACGTTATTCTTATAGTTTGTGCGCATGTTTTTTATATAAAATCGACGCATATAGGCGTCTTTTGCTCTTGCGCTCTTACTGGATATAATCGCCCAAATGAAAGTGGGATAAAAAGTTCGAGCACATGGTTCTTAAGAGATATGTTAAAAATTAAATTGCCCGTTTTCTTAAACAGAACTGACTGAATATCCATTTCTTGCATGGTTAAATCTGTATGTGTTTTGACGTGAGGCTTCATATCCTAAAATTGTTCACTTTCAAACTGTACTATAAGATTCGGTTTGCAACTTAGGTTCTATCAACTTTGGTATAATCAGTAAGGTAATTAGTTGGTTTAGTTCCTAAGGGTGTCAATACTTCCTAACAAAACAATGAAACATGTTACCATTAATTTAGCATTAAGATCTTACTTTATAGTTGTTCTTGCATCATCTTATATATTGAATCTGTTAGCGACGATAGACATTGTTAAAAGAGCGAGGTATAATATTAAAACTCAAAGCTATCCACATGTAGTTTTGTTTAATATCTTTGCGTTTGATTACATTATGAACCGAGATTCTTATTTCAAATAAATTAGTCTTGTTTTATGATGCTTAATTGGGAATGGCTTATTTAGTAAGTCAACTTCATAAATCCATTTATAAACTAACACTATAATTGTTTAAATGGTAAAATGCTTCTCTCGGTGAAATATAGCGAAAACAACTAAGACGAGTGCATTATGAATTTGTGTTTGCATTTGCTTGTGTCACGGGTTCGACCACCGGGTCAACCTGGTCGAGTTAACAGGTCCGAGGTTTAACCACCGATACAACCCTATTGAGTATCGGGTCAAGGGTTTGACCACTGGTCAACCTGGTCGAGTCATTAGGTTACCGGTTTGAACACCGAGTCAATTAGTATATCATTAAGTATTTGAAAATAATCAATTTCGCCGCTATGTGCGGGTACACGTCTATGAGATGACTTATGTTTGTTTTTTCATTTGCTGTAGAACATGATCTCGTTGGTGGAGATTTTGATCCGGACGCAATCTCTCCAAGTTTTGGAAGAGGGAGTGAGGTTATTGATTTTACGTTATTTTTATGGTAGTTTTTTAATTGGCATTGATTTTAAATATACATTGTATTTGTTGGTTTAGGCAACATTTTTCAAAGGAATTACTACCCGGTTATATTAAATTACCCCCTTGCATTTTTTTAAACACTCGCTGCTCCAAAACTTGTCTTCTTCTAATTGTTTGTAGATTGTTTAGAGTTGAAAAGGTTATTAGACCGTGTTTAAGTATTTTGAACTTGTATAGGGTTTTTAATGTCAATCATATGGTATGTATTGAATTGGTGTCCAGCTTGTTGTAGGAGAGGTGTTTACTGGGTAACAATTTCTGGTTTTATTTGTTACTCTGATTTGTTGTCAAATGATCTAACATCTTATTATTTAGACTAGGTCTCTTGCGTCTTGCATGAAATAAAAAAGGTGAGTGGTTACATTTGATTTCTGGTAGGTATTAAGCATATCTGTTTCACTACATAGATATTAAAGTCACAACCTAATATTTACATATGTTAATACACATAATTTCAGCCTTTGTATATCGCTATTGCTTCTATATAACCAGTGGTCTTTTGTAATTGGCATCTAGACTCATGTCACAAACTATGGGTTTTCTAATTGATTGATCTTTAAGCTTTTTAATTCTGATCCTCTGTTTATGTCTTTCTTGTATTAGAATAGTCCTTTTGGTTTTGCACAAAATTGGTTACGAGGACCAAAAAGTGTATGTCCTTCTAAGTTTATGTATGATTCCATTGATGATTGCTTCATAAAATCATTTTTTATGAGTTAGCACCAAGAGTTTTTATTCTTTAGGTACATGATGACGACTGAAAAGGTGTGGATGTAGTCGAAGATGATAACTTTGGTGATGATGGATTGAACATACCAGATGATGATTTTTTCAAAAACCAAGTGGCATGCAAAGGAAAAAGCAAGGTCGATGAGAACACTTACACCATCCACATAGTGCAGTAAAAAGTAAAGGGTTAGGAAGTTATGTGCATTTGATGGGAAACCATATTATTTGTTGCGGATTTGGTTCTTGCCCATCAAGGTATGTTCTTACTTCTTTTATGTTATTTTTTGATCTTTCTATTTTATGGTGGTTTTACTGTTAAATTTTCGCTACATTTAATGAGTTTTTTAATATGGGCCAAGAGGCGGAACGGCACAAACCGACCCATGTCGAGTGAAACAAGACCATGACGATGACTACGAGCTGTCTATGGAAAATAGGCTAATGATTTTTAAAGAGGTATGTCCTTATGTTTTCTGTTTCGTTTACGAGGTATGTGAATGTTTTTGTCACTTTTATGTATAAGCTTCTTACGTGACTCTCACAATGAAGTCTTTTTGTGTCTCTTGCGTTTGTTGAAATTGACAACAGTGGTAGTGGTAAGGATTAGCAACTATCAAAGAACTATGCGAATGAAAAAAGAAATATTCGCAAATGTTTTCCTCTATCAGCAGAATGGTTCTGATTGCGAAGAAATAACTCTTAATTGTTGTTTTTTGATGAACGCTTAATGTCGTTGTTTTATACTTATCTTTTGTTGTTTTGCGACGAGACTACATATTCATTACGTTTTTATACTTTACGCATATGTCGCTTATTGTTACAAAATATAAAGGTCAATTGATATATGGTTTTATTTTTCATTATATTTCATGGAAATATTTTGTTTGACGAAACACTTGCCACAAAATCGCATATCGTTAATTATTGTCGCGCATTTCGGCCGATATGCGCGAGTATTCGTTTAGTACATACAAATAGTCAAAAGACTAATTATGAATAAATTTATAAAATTTTAGTTCTTACAAAAAATATTACGAAAATATAACTACAAAAAACAAAGAAATATAACACAAACACAAAACACGACATTGTTACGTAAACAATCTTGAGGTTATTTTCTTTTTTTCAAGGCCAGTCATTGACGCGAACAACCAATTGCATTATGGGTTTATAGCATCATCGTTCTCGCATGCTTCGCTGCAACGCGCGGGCTATATGTCTCGTTTTACTTAGGGTGCATTTGGTTTATAGAAGGGTTAGAATCAAATTTAAATTTGAGAATGGTTTGAAAGAAAGTAGAAAAGATAAAATAAAAAATTATATTATTATATATTTATTTATATGTATAATAAGTGATTATAAATTATTTTCTAAGTGGTAAAGTTAAGAATAAAATAAAAAATGAATAAATTTATGGTTGAGAAATATAGTAATTTAAAAGCCTAAAATTTTATTGGCTGATTTGATCATAGTCAGCATAATAGTGTGGTATGGAATCTATGATTGTATCCCCTATTAGAAAGAAAACAAAAGTACACTAAATTACCGATTTGAAGTTTCTTTGAATCTATACCCTTATATGCTCATATACCAAATGTATCCTTATAAATTTATTTTCTACAATATATAAACACCTTTTATTTAAAAGATGTTACAAAATCAACTTACTATATGTAATGCTTCATGTACAACTCAACATAACTTCAAAATTGAAAATAGAAATAATAAGTATTATTTAATACTCATTATTAAAACTGATAGATAAACAATATTAAAATTAATTAATACATAATTTAATATTCATAGAAAAACTAATTAACACACACCTAAAAAGAAATAATTAATACACCTCATTAATTAGAAATACTAATATATTCATATTTTATAACAGTTAAATCATATATATCTACCAAATCGTACATATTGTTTACCTAAAATGATGAGGTTTAGCCCGGAACCGGAGTCACAATTGGTTCAACTAGCAAAAAAAATCGTCAGAAGACGAACCGGAGAGGACCCACCGAAACTGATAAAAACGACACCGTTAAATTAATTTGTACTACTTTTTTTGAACAACACATAAATTTGTACTACTTATAAAAGAGATTGTACTCTCTCTCTCTTTTCCAAATTCTAAGTAGTACAATTTTATAAGGTTTTGGTACAAAACTTTACATCACAAAAAATTCATAAATTTAGTACTATATTAATTGGTGGGTAATAAAAATTAAATGAAAAAATTAATTCAAATTAATATGCAACATTTACATATGATTATTGCTATAAGTTATAATTTTTAGATACAATTATTTAAATTGTTCACTAATGTAAGTTTAATATCTAATTTCTATGTTTGATTTGAACCATGCAATTTTTTTCATGAATTTGCATTTTTGGTGACATACATCGTCTATGTATGCATTTTAGTACAAATTTAGTGAAATACTAACTGTTAATGCAAGTTATGGCTAAAAAATTATTAGTGTTAACTAATCTTTCTTAGTTTTGATCACGACAAATTAAAAAGACATTTATTATCAAAGACAATCGAAAGATGAATTATTTAACAAACACTATCATCAAGGTAATAATCATTTAGGTATTGCAAAAACATATCTTAATCATGTTTAGTGATCATAAAAAGTGACTAGCCTTAAAACTAACATTTTGTCAAAATGTGAAAAAAATATTTTAATAAACTTTCTTTTAAAAAAATGTTTTATTAAAATGAAAAATATAAATTTGAATATGGCATATTCCAAATGCAATAAGAATATCCTTTGAAAATAAAACTTACCTCAGATATTACTTCCATACTAAAGGACAAAAAGGAGCGGAGTCTACTGTGAAAACCATGGTTTTGGGGTTCGTCACTTAGACTACAGTTTAGGGTGTTTTGTGCAAATATGTGTTTTTATGTGCTTATCTGTTTATTTTGTGTGTTTGGAGTGAGATTTAGATATCGTTTATGGGTATATGGTACTCATAAGTAAATCGAGGAACGTTTATTTCATGTTCATGAGCTCACAAGGTAGTGACTATGAAATGAGATGGTGTTATTTCGTGGCTTTACGTATATGTATATGTATCATAGAAAATCGTATTTTTACGGTTTAGGGTTTTGCATTTAGGGGTCTCGGAAGAGGTATTTACTCACGGGAGTATTTTTTGGGATGGTTTTAATTCATTTAGGACTTAGTTAATTAGTTTATTTCATATTTCAAGAGTTTTTATAAAACTGTATATTTTTACGTCTTTTACGGTATACGCGTAAATTTGACTAGTTTTACGGTTTTGAGGTTTTGGAGGCTTTAAGAGCTCAAATAAATTAAGGTAAATTAAGGTATTATTAATAATATATTAATAAGTAATAAAGAGAAAAAAAATATAAAAATACATATAATAGTCGGTTTTGGGATGCAAGAAAGAAAAAGAAAAAGGGAAAAAAAAGGAAAAAGGGGAACCGGGATTTTGTAATGGGCCAAGGACTTGTTAGGAAATTATATAAAAACTTTTTATTAACCAAAAACATTCATAAAATCCCTGGAGATCAAGCTTAAGTCGAAATCCATGGAGTCCATTTAGGGTTTTCATATTTTTCTTGTCTTCCATTAATTCTAAGGTAAAATTCTTCAATCTCTTTTTAATTAAATTGTTTTTAATTCTTTCTTAATCATTATATGATAGATCTAGGTTAGTGCTTATTAGAAAATCTGTAATTTAATATTATCACAATGATTAGAATAATTAGGGTTAATGATTAAACATGATGAGGGTAATTAATTTGGTTAACTATGTTAAATTCGTTTTTAAAAACTGGGCAGAATTTTTGGGTCATTGTTTTGATCATATCTAGAGTTATACAAACTTTTAATTTTCGAATCGTATGTCCTTGGAAAGGTAATTGAGTTGGATTTCAAATGCAAGAAACGAGAACTAAATTGGAGGTCTGGAAGTGGGTCAAAAACAGGTTACATCAGTCGGGTGTCAAAAAAGTTTTTGGATCAGCCTCTTTTCTTCTTATGTTTTGAATTGTTTGGGGTACTTAGGGTTATATTGGAACCTTCAAACGAACATGAGACTTATATTATATATTAAATAAAATATCTGGAGGAGGTCTAAACAAATGGGTTAAGGTAAGACCCTCTGATCATAACAAACTTTTCATATGTTCAAAATCACTAAATTCTGGATAGGTAAAAGTATATATATATATATATATATATATGGAGGCCTTAACAGTGTCTTCAAGGTTGCGGCCAAAGGGGAGAGTTAGCTAACACATGTAAGGGCGTAGGGTTTCTTTTACAGAGGAAGTTGATTTGGTTAAGGGGGTGTTCGACCCATAGTATAAGGTATGAAAAATGGGACTATTTTGGGTTAAATGTTAACGGGGCGAGTTATGAACTAAACTAAGTTAAGGGCTTTATAGAGGGGTGTCATGAGATGCATATGGCATATAAATGGGGTTAAGTTGTAGGACAAGGTTAGATATCCATCACAGATTGATGAGCCATTTTGGTATGTGGTTCATGTCTTGATTGTATACGTTTGTGTGTTTAGATTTTGCTAGAGTGCGGGTACATGGAGAAGCTTGTTCAGGTGAGTTTCATAGTCCCATGTTTTTATGAGCTATAAATGATTTGACTTCCAGATGGGATGGAAGAGACACTGTATGGTTTTGTAAATAATGCTATGAATGTTTTTATGGTTTGTGATGGACTTGTGTGTGCACTTATGTGATTAACTGCTATGTGATTCTTGATTGTGTTTATGATTTGGATCGGGGGACACGTACCGTCTCAATTATTGTGGTTTAACTTGGTACCAAGGGGATGTTGGCAAGGCGGGGCCTTGGGATTGGTTCATAGGTGTATGGGCACCTATGGGACCATGGTTATTGGTAAGGCTGGGAGCCTTGGAAATTGTGGTTATTGGTAAGGCTTGGTGCCTTGGAATTATGATTGTATGGTTAATCTTGAATGGTAGTAGTCAATGCATAATTGTAACACATTGTCCATACGTTATTTTATTGTTGGTGGTTATTCACAGCTTATTATAACTATCTTGGGGTTGGAGTCTAAACCTATGACTCTCACCAACTTTATGTTGACGTGTTTTAGTGTCTCTTTCAGGTGATAATTTGGTTAAGCGTGAGAATAGGAGTGGCTAGCTGGGAGGCTTAGGATTGCATTGGAGGAACCCCCTTTCCTCTTAGTCTTTACTTATGTTTGAATAAGTGATACTTTGTAGACACCTATATGTTTGTTATTTGTTATTTGTATGTCTTTGGTAAGAGGTAGACCTGTTACCTACTTACCTAGACGCCTACATTGTTTGTGATATCTTCATGACATCGTGTCGTCATTTATGATATTT
The DNA here is from genome assembly GCA_025667525.1 of Glebionis coronaria. Taxonomy (NCBI): domain Eukaryota; kingdom Viridiplantae; phylum Streptophyta; class Magnoliopsida; order Asterales; family Asteraceae; genus Glebionis; species Glebionis coronaria. Next base: position 487,992,957 of record CM046876.1, on the reverse strand, counting down.
CCAATTCATTTAGTTATCTCTATAGATACGCTATTGTTGTGATGATATCCATACGTCGCGCCCCATATTCCGTCGTGATGGGGTGTGACAGAATGGTATCAGAGACAATGGTTATAGAGAATTAGGTTGCCTAGTCTAGTAGCCTAGTCCATAGCTTAAGGGTCAATGCATGTAGGTGTTATAGGGGTATGTGTGCATTATAGTATATGGAGTGCTTAAGTGTTAGTTTCGTTTTGGATATTTATTTACCTTCATACTTACTTATTGAGATATAATATATGCAAGTACATTCATTTATTTTCTATTGATGCGACGTATGAACCGAAAGTGTAGGAATCTATTTAGTGTAACCATGTCGCGTAGAAGAAGAGGTGTGCTAGGTAATAATAGGATAGTACCGATGTTGAATCTGCGACTAGTAGTAGATTCGAATTTCCTCTTAAATGGTTATGATCATTTTTTTAATGTTGGATATTTTGTTGTTATTGATTTGTTTTGGCGTTTGAGCCTCGAGGTTATGAATGAAGTTAGGGTTGACGTATGAGATGTTCTTATTTTACTTAAACGGTATATATATAGAGTGTATTTTATGTGGTATATACGTGGTAGACTTATGTGTTCCATGTAGTACTAATTTCTTATAAGTGTCGTCATAGGAGGGAGTACATGGGTGAAAGGGGACATCTATTATTATGGAGGCCTACGTAATTATATATGTTCCACAACACCAATGGACTTCCAAGTATGGTTGCATGAAAAAGGGGTTAGTACATGCTTGTATATGATGAGATCTGTATTTTGGGTATTTGTACAATAGGGGTTTATGTAATGGTTGCCTATCTTATGGCTATGGTTTTTTTGTGTTATATGTTTTGGGTTATAGTCTTGTTGTGTGATTATAGGGTCACACGATATGGTTTGGTTTAGGTGATGGGTTTTATGACTTGTTGTGGCATGGTGAGATGGTGATTACTCGTATGGAAAAACGAGTGTATGACGCGGTCGAATGACTTGACATGTATGATAACGAGTATGTTTTGAGAGATTTAATAGGTATATATATGCGGATGTATATATACTAGTAGATGTTATGTTATGATATACGGTCGTTCAATAGTTATTATAACTTGAACGTACCTAGTGTTTTCTCGTGTTTAAATAGTTTATTAGTGCTGGAGTTTGATGGAGTTCCAACGACGTTTTGAATGTTTTGAAGTGTGTCTACATTCGGGTATGTATTTGAATTGATGAGAACTACCAAATTTTCTTGCAAAGGAGTCTAGCTAATTAAAGGAATGCTTTTGAAAATACTTTGTAAGTGTACGGTATGATATCCTGACTTACATATCTTTTCTTTAAGTTTATTGGTAATAAGTTAAAAAAATATATTGACAATGAATGGATTAGTTTTCTAGGTAACATGTGATAGTACATATAAAGGGTAAATAAATTTTACGATAATTTTCTTAAAAGTGGAGTTTAAATTTTAGAAGTATTTAAATAGACGGAAATAGTAAAAAGGAAGATTTTATTATAGTAATGTTAATAATAACACCACACCTTGTAAACGTGTAATAGTTCGTTATAACAAGCCAAAATGGATTATATAAAATATTTATAATATAGAATAAAGTTAATAAAAACACCATATTTTATAAACATGTATTGGTTTCATAATAACAAGTGAAATGAGTTTAATGTGAGTAAACAAGATAATGGTTTGAATAACGTTATACTATACTAACTAGTGGATACCTTTGATAAAATAATTAAGATAAAAGATGAGTTTATTGTTAAAGAAGATGATATATTAAGTGAGTTTTAGTACACTAACTGAGTTATGCCCTTTGATAGTAACGAAGATGGTAAGATATGACTATGATTTCATTTATTGGTGTTAAAATATGGTCCTAATGTGAAGTAACTAATTGAGATGAAAATTTAAAATTTTCTAAGATATTAAAATTTGGTAATATTAATCGTCATGAGTCTATCTTTGTTGTTGGCACACTCTATTGATCTTTTAGATTACATTGTTTTGTTTTCAGTTGTTTTGGCTAGGGTTCGTTTTACCCTATATTTTATTTTGGGACATGATTGTTTAGAATTCTTTTGGTACACATCATGGTTGATTTAGTTATGCGGTTGTGGTTAGATATTAGAATATAGAGTTGGGTAGTATTACTTATGGTTAGATATTAGAATATGGTTAGATATTAGAATGGACCGATGTATTTTGGTTTTAAGGTTGTGTTGAAGGAATGATTAAGATTTGTGGAGTTTTGAAACTTAGATTGGTTACTGGAATAAGGGAGTAAGTAAAGTTAGTTGACTGGTCGTAGGAACGAGATGTCATGCTATGAGAAGTTGGTTGAAGTACCATTAGGAGATTGATGAAAGTACTAGCGGATGTGAGGGTAGAGTAGAAAGTTTCTACTAATGGAAAGATGGGGCAAATAACACGCAAGGGAATTGGTATAGTTATGGAGGCAAGGTAGTAGTAGACACGTGAAGGAAAACATAGATGTGAAAGAATGATTGGTAGGAGGTTGATTAATGGTGAAGTACAACAAGTAAGGAAGAGTGAGCCATTGAGGGGTTGAAGTACCTTTAGAAATAGTGTGGTTGATGAGTTGAAGTTAGAAGCTACTGCGTAGTGTGAAGTTCCTAGGTAACATCATGGAGACGAGAAGGAGTGCGTGAAGAGCTACATCGTGAAGCAAGGAGCCGAAAGGACTACGTGCCGACTGCTACAAGGATGCAAGAGATTTCGAAGGATTCACAGAAGTTACAAGGACTGGAAAGGTGACAAGCACTATGATGGGAATCTCCGTATGGTTCGTAACGAAGAAGGACAGATCGAGTACCGGAGTGGAGCTACAAAGAGCTGAACCAATGGATCGTGATCGAGTGACTACATAACATGGGAGATTAAGAACTCGTGGAAGTAACAAGGGGAGTCGAGTGACTACACAAAGATAGAGTTTTGTGGCAATCAATATCGAGGGATGAGTAGTGAAGCTGAGCGGAATAAGTTAGTGGAGAAGTGATTATAGGGTCAGTTTAGTGAAGGTGTTTATGAAGGATATTTGGAATAGAGAGTTATGCATTATCCAATGTAATAACAATTTCCATAGAGTTGATGAATTGAGTGAGAAATTTTGGTTGGACATGATAGTGAAGGAATTAGGGAGAACCATGGAAGGAGAGAACCAAGTATTCCTAGAAGATGATGATTAAAAGTACCTCATGCTAGGTCCATGGTCGTAATAGAAGTATGAGACTTGAGTAAGAATTTAGAATATATCTTAGTTTAGACATATGGAAACTAATATGGGTATAATATGAGAGTGTGATCCGCATGGAATCACATAAAACTCTAGTCTGTCCCTATTAGGAGGGAGTAGGAGAACTGGTCGTGAGGAAAACAAGTGAAGCTACGTGGAAAATTTTGACGTATAGATGACTTGAAAGACGAGAAGCATAACCTCGTGATGTATGCCATTAGCCGAGGAAGAAGAAGGAAGTGTGGATAGATGCGAATAATGAATGAAATAGGTCAAGATAGGAATCAAAGGTAAAATTTTGGTATAGCCTAATGAGTAGACTAAGGCACTAAGCCTGCTAATATTGCTGTAGTGTGGAAAGAAAATGGCACATACCGATACTGTTTGATTGGAAGGCTTAGTATCGATAATCGAATGGATGAGGAGTTATAGATGTGATGTGTCATGAGGGACGAAGGGATTGGACTAACCGAGACAAGATGAGGAGCACTATGACCTTAGAGGTAAGACATTGTGTAAGTATAAAGAAAGTGGATTGAGTATAAAAAAAAAATCTTTCATGGAGAAAAGTGAGAAGGAAGTGTATAGGTGCTACTAATGAGCTATCCAAATTTAATGGAAGTAGTTGTAGCATGGATTTGGATGGCAGTTGATAGACTAACTAAGATAACTGTCCTTTTGGTGATATGTATAGATCATAAGCTGATTTGGATTGGAAGAGCATTGTTATGATGAACTAATGAATATGTGAAACACCGTCATAGGTCACTTTTTTAAGGAAATTGGAAGTTTTAAGTAGTTTGGTGGTATGGACTAAAGGGAGTTGATGAACATGATTGGATATGAGTATATTCAACTACTTGGAAAAGGATGGACGAAGTGAGAAATTGCTACTAGTATAGGAGTCGTGTTGAGAGCTTGGGTGACTGATTTAGAGGGATGTGGGAAACTCGTTAGCGATGTCTGAGTTTTCATATAATGATAGTTATCATACTAGAAGTCGATGAATGCCATTTGAGGCATTATATGGAAGGATAGGGTGAGTTTTACTTATGGTGGACTAAAATCCGTGAAAGAGACTACTAATGTAGAAATGGTGTTTGTGGGAAAGGATGAGAGCAACAAGATATGCTATGTTGAAAAGGAGGAAACCACTACAGTTTAGTGACAAAGTTATGTATGAAGTTTCACCCATAGTAACGGGTGCCATGTTTAGGAAAAAGGGAAAAGTTGATGTCGAGTTTTGTAGGTCTATTTATGATCTTTTGAAAGATTGGACCAATAGTTTATGGGTATATAATTACCTAGGGAATTGAGTGGTGTACATGATATATTTCATGTATTGAGATTTGGGAAATGTGGTTTGAGAATGCATATTTGCATGTGCGGTTATTAGGGATTTGTGTTAAAGAGAGTCATTTGTGAGATTTATTGGCTGTGAGGTCAAGAGTTTAGGAATGAATTTAAATATTGTTGGTTTGTATATGTTGTATTTTGAGAGTTGAACTAAAGTACACATGAAAATGAGAGGAGTTCATTTAGAACAAGTATCTGCATGTGATTTGTTGTTTGTGTGTTTGATCCTAAGGAGTAAATCTCGGGACAAGATTTCTATTAGGAGGGAGTGATGTGACAACCATGGTTTTGGGGTTCGTCACTTAGACTACAGTTTAGGGTGTTTTGTGCAAATATGTGCTTTTATGTGCTTATGTGTTTATTTTGTGTGTTTGGAGTGAGGTTTGGATATCGTTTATGGGTATATGGTACTCATAAGTAAATAGAGGAACGTTTATTTCATGTTCATGATCTCACAAGGTAGTGACTATGAAATGAGATGGTGTTATTTCGTGGCTTTACGTATACGTATATGTATTATAGAAAATCGTATTTTTACGGTTTAGGGTTTTGCATTTAGGGGTCTCGGAAGAGGTATTTACTCATGGGAGTATTTTATGGGATGGTTTTAATTCATTTAGGACTTAGTTAATTAGTTTATTTCATATTTCAAGAGTTTTTATAAAACTGTATATTTTTACGTCTTTTACGGTATACGCGTAAATTTGACTAGTTTACGTTTTTGAGGTTTTGGAGGCTTTAAGAGATGAAATAAATTAAGGTTAATTAAGGTATTATTAATAATATATTAATAAGTAATAAAAAGAAAAACAATATAAAAATACATATAATAGTCGGTTTTGGGATGCAAGAAAGAAAAAGAAAAGGGAAAAAAGGAAAAAGGGGAACCCGACTTTTGTAATGGGCCAAGGACTTGTTAGGAAATTATATAAAAACTTTTTATTAACCAAAAACATTCATAAAATCCCTGGAGATAAAGCTTAAGTCGAAATCCATGGAGTCTATTTAGGGTTTTCATATTTTTTTTTGTCTTCCATTAATTCTAAGGTAAAAATCTTCATTCTCTTTTTAATTAAATTGTTTTTAATTATTTCTTAATCATTATATGATGGATCTAGGTTAGTGTTTATTAGAAAATCTGTAATTTAATGTTATCACAATGATATAGACATGATTAGAATAATTAGGGTTAATGATTAAACATGATGAGGGTAATTAATTTGGTTAACTATGTTAAATTCGTTTTTAAAAACTGGGCAGAATTTTTGGGTCATTGTTTTGATCATATTTAGAGTGTTAAAAACTTTTAATTTTAGAATCTTATGTCCCTGGAAAGGTAATTGAGTTGGCTTTCAAATGTGAGAAACGAGAACTAAACTGGAGGTTTGAAGTGGGTCAAAAACAGGTTACATTAGTCGGGTGTCAAAAAAGTTTTTGGATCAACCTGTTTTCTTTTTATGTTTTGAATTGTTTGGGGTACTTAGGGTTATATTGGAACCTTCAAACGAACATGAGACTTAGATTATATATTAAATAAAATATCTGGAGGAGGTATAAACAAATGGGTTAGGGTAAGACCCTCTGATCATAACAAACTTTTCATATGTTCAAAATCAGTAAATTCTTGATAGGTAAAAGTATATATATATATATATATATATATATATATATATATATATATATATATATATATATATATATATATATATATATATATATATATATATATATATATATATATATATATATATATATATATATATATATATATATATATATATATATGGAGGCCTTAAAAGTGTCTTCAAGGTTGCGGCCAAAAGGGAGAGTTAGCTAACACATGTAAGGGCACAGGGTTTCTTTTACAGAGGAAGTTGATTTGGTTTAGGGGGTGTTCGACCCATAGTTTAAGGTATGAAAAACGGGACTGTTTTGGGTTAAATGTTAACGGGGCGAGTTATGAACTAAACTAAGTTAAGGGCTTTATAGAGGGGTGTCATGAGATGCATATGCCATATAAATGGGGTTAAGTTGTAGGACAAGTTTAGATATCCATCACAGATTGATGAACCATTTTGGTATGTGGTTCATGTCTTGATTGTATACGTTTGTGTGTTTAGATTTTGCTAGAGTGCGGGTACTTGGAGAATCTTGTTCAGGTGAGTTTCATAGTCCCATCTTTTTGTGAGCTATAAATGATTTGACTTCCAGATGGGATGGAAGAGACACTATATGGTTTTGTAAATAATGCTATAAATGTTTTTATGGTTTGTGATGGACTTGTGTGTGCACTTATGTGATTAACTACTATGTGATTCTTGATTGTGTTTATGATTTGGATTGGGGGACACGTACCGTCTCAGTTATTGTGGTTTAACTTGGTACCAAGGGGATGTTGACAGGGCGGGGCCTTGGGATTGGTTCATAGGTGTATGGGCGCCTATGGGACCATGGTTATTGGTAAGGCTAGGAGCCTTGGAAATTGTGGTTATTGGTAAGGCTTGGTACCTTGGAATTATGATTGTATGGTAGTTGTTAATGCATAATTGTAACACATTGTCCATATGTTATTTTATTGTTGGTGGTTATTCATAGCTTATTATAACTATTTTGGGGTTGGAGTCTAAACCTATGACTCTCACCAACTTTATGTTGACGTGTTTTAGTGTCTCTTTCAGGTGATAATGTGGTTAAGCGTGAGAATAGGAGTGGCTAGCTGGGAGGCTTAGGATTGCATTGGAGGAACCCCCTTTCTTCTTAGTCTTTACTTATGTTTGAATAAGTGATACTTTGTAGACACCTATATGTTTTTTATTTGTTAATTGTATGTCTTTGGTAAGAGGTAGACATATTACCTACTTACCTAGACGCCTGCATTATTTGTGATATCTTCATGACATCGTGTCATCATTTATGATATTTCCAATTCATTTAGTTATCTCTATAGACACGCTATTGTTGTGATGATATCCATACGTCGCGCCCCATATTCCGTCATGGTGGGGTGTGACATCTACTACCCACGGTTCCTTAAGTAGATATGCGGTTCTTTATTGATAAAGAACCGCAGGCACAATTAAGGAACTGTAGGCAGAGAGCCGTTGGCTTTTGTCTCCTATAAATAGTGGATCAAATCTGCATTTTCCATGAACCTTTTTGGACATTCTTTCTACCTTATGTCTCTTTTCTTATTACTAATCATTAGTAAATTATCACTTAAGGTATTAAGTATGCTTACTTATGATTATCCTCTTGATCCCTTTCTTTATTTGTCCAAAGAGAAGACCACTCACACATTGTGATGTGATTAAAGATGAAGCCTTGATGAAGATCAACCTACCTTAGATCTAGTCATGTTCATTATTTTTATGTGAGTCTTATGTAGATCCAATGTATTTGTGAATACTTGGATTAGTGTTGTGTTGATCCTGTGTATTTATGAATACTTGGATTAGTCTTGTGTAAATCCATTGTATATGTGTATACTTGGATTTGTCTTGTGTGGATCCAAGTTACATATGTATACTTGGATATGTTTTATTGAGTTGTAAGTCTTGTGTGTAAGTTCTCACTAAACTATAAAGTGATGTGTGTATGTGTCTTGTGAGTTCTCACTTAGCTTCAAAGTGAAGAGTTGTGAAGATTGGTTCTAGATTTGGATTAGAACTCGACATCTAGCCTTGTGTCGGAAAAGAAGATGGGTGACGAAGATTGGTTCTAGCTTTCGATTAGAACTCGACATCTAGCCTTGTGTCGGAAAATGGTAAAGTAGGCGACTTGTTTAGCTTGGTCCTAGCTAAGATTAGGTCTCGACATTTAGCTTAGTGTCTGAAAATAATGTGAGCGACGTAGTAAGGTTTTCTCCGCCAAGAAGGGAGCTTGTGGATATAGTGGAAATCTCGAGTAAAGTGTACTCAAGGAGTGGAGTAGGAACGAGGATAGAGCTTCGTTGCCGAACCACTATAAATATTGGTGTCGTTATTTAGGTTGCTTCTTTCCTTACTCTTTACTTACATTTACATTCTTGCATTGCACTCAATTGTCACTTATCATTGTTAATGCATTTAGAATTAAACTTAACCACTATGCAACTATGCAACTAAGCAAATATAACAACTAATAGAAATCAATAAACACAAGATATAAGCTATAATTTAATATTCAAATTTTGAAGAGAAGAAGCTCATTAATTTTCTAAACCATGCTCTCCCAACTGTTGAAGCAAATGTGTAAATAGCTTTTACAACAATATTCTTGAACTAAAAACGGTTCATCTTTTAACATCATCATTCCAAGAACTAGAACTTAAGCGTCTACAAGATTTAATGCTTTCTAAATTAATTCAACCTAGCTACTGAACTCCAGTTATTATACAATCTGAATAATTGAAAAGTACGTTCCGATTACAAAACTTTAGGCTTTTTGACACAAAACTAACTGAAAGAATTTTAATTAGGACCGTAGAAACTAGAAGGGGGGTGCAATAGTTTCTCTTCGGTTTGTCTCTTAATTAAAATTCCTTTCAATTATGTGTGTGCCAAAACTATCTTTTGTTTGAGAGCTAGTTGCATAATGATTAGGTTCCATTATAATGCATTAAAAATGACAAGTAGTAAGTGTAATGATAATGAAAGTAAGTAAAGAGTAAGGAAGGAAGAAACCTAATAGGAAGACACCAAGATTTATAGTGGTTTGGCAATGAAGCTCTATCCGCGTTCCTACTCCACTCCTCGAGTACACCTACTCGAGATTTCCACTATATCCACAAGATCCCTTCTTGGCGGAGAAAACCTTACAACGTCGCTTACATTATTTTCCGACACTAAGCTAAATGTCGAGACCTAATCTTAGATAGGACCAATCTACACAACGTCGCCTACTTCACCATTTTACGTCACAAGACTAAATGTCGAGTATTAATAAAAAGGTAGAACCAATCTTCACAACGTTGCCTACTTCACCATTTTCTGACACAAGGCTAGATGTCGAGTTCTAATCCAAAGCTAGAACCAATCTTCACGACTCTTCACTTTGAAGCTAAGTGAGAACTTCACACGACACAACTACACATCACTTTATAGTTTAGTGAGAACTCACAAGACATAACTACATCACTTTATAATTTAGTAAGAACTCACACAACTCATTACAACTCAACTAAACATATCCAAGTACACACATGTAACTTGGATCTACACAACACAAATCCAAGCACAAACATATGCAAAGGATTTACACAACACTAATCTAAGTATTCACAACTAGCTTGGATGAACACAACTAGTCCAAGTATTCACAAATACATTGGATCTACACAAGACAAACATAAACAAATGATGAACATGACTATATCTTTAGGAGAGGATGATCTTCATCAAGGATTCATCTTTAATCACATCACAAGTGTGTGAGTGATCTTCTCTTTGGACAAGGTAAAGAATGAGATCAAGAGGATAATTATAAGTAAACATACTTAACAAATTAAGTGATCATTTACAAATGATTAGGATTAATAAAGGAGAAAGAAGACTGAAAGAAATGTCCAAAAAGGGTTATGGAAAATGTAGATTTGATCCACTATTTATAGAAGACAAAAACCAACAGCTATCTGTGCGCGGTTCCTTATTGGCATCGGCGGTTCCTTATCGATAAGGAACCGCATATGTACTTAAGGAACCGCGGATGTAGACTCCGCTCCTTTTGGTCTTTTAGTGGGTTAGGAATTCTGAGGCAGTTTGAAACCTTCAAAGGATATTCTTATGGCATTTGGAATATGCCATATTAAAAATTTCATTTTCCATTTTAATAAAACATTTTCTTAAAAAGAAAGTTTATTAAAAATCTTTTGTCACATTTGAAAAAAGTGAGTTTTAAGGCAAATCACTTTTATGATCACTAAACATGATTAAGATATGTTACTGTAATGATTATTACCTTGATGATAGTGTTTGTTCGATAATTCGTTTTACGATTGTGTTTGACAATAAATATCTTTATAGTTTTTCGTGATCAAAACTAAGAAAGATTAGTTAGCACTAACAATGTTTTTAGGCATTGCTTTGCATTAACAATCTCCCCTTTTCTGATTACGACAAACTATAAACTCATTTATGTAAAATACAAAATTATTCGAATTATTAACGAGTTTATTCACTATCATTTCTCCCCCTTTGTCGAAGAAAAAAAGATTAGCACAAGTCTTTGGAGAAGAGAAGAATTGACTTTGCTAGAAACTCCCCCTTGGTGCTTACTCCTCCTTGCTTGGGGCACCAAGTGAAAGAGCAAAGATGACATGCTACACAAAGGTTAGAAGATAGAAAAGAAACACAAATGTATATATGTGCACTACCTACTAAATAACTTGAGAGGGAGGAAGAAAAAAAATCTCAAATTAGAAGCAAGTATTTGCTAAGTATGTCCAAAGAGTGTGTGTTGACAACATCAAAGTTCAATTGGTGGAATAGAGAAAGAAAAGAAAAATCCAAACCAATTGAAATGATTAAAATTTCAAGGGGTTAAAAATTTAGAATTTATGGAATCACCCATAACCAATTGTCAACTTAACCATGATCAACTTCTTAACAAATGCGTGAAAAAGAATTAGCGGGAAAAGGATAACACACATAACATTCATATTACATAAATATGAAAGAACATACAAGAGAAATATCCATACACACAATATGAATATTTAAAGCAAAAGATATGGAAAATAAACCAAAAAGCATAAACTACTCTAGTGGTGATAATCTTCCAAGATTGCTTAAGTTTTATTGACTCAAACAACTAAAGTACAAAATGTGCCTTAGCTGGAAAAGAAAGACGACGAGGCATCATTCAAAGTTTTTTTCACGGGAACGAAAACTTTGGGAGGAGGTCGAGTGAGAAAGAATTTAAGGAAATTTAGCTTGTCATAAACATGAGCAAGTTTAATTTGTTGAAATCGACAACAAGCACACGAGGATCCATGATGCAAAACAAAGTCGTTAGATTGGGGACGACCATCAAGATGAGAGTTAGGTAGAGAGGGAGATGATGGATAAGAAATGTCTTCACAATTCCTAGTGAGGCTTGGGAAAGAAGATAGGTCATTTAGTTGAGGAGTGTTTAATGGTTTTGATGGTGGTGGAAGAATTTCCTTTTCTCCGGTAATTGGATTTATAGAGTAAGTCTCATTCCAATATATAATCGGAGAGAAAGAAGAATTCTTAGAGGGTTTGGGAGAAGAGGAATCATGAGGATTCTTGTTCTTCTTGATCTAAACGGGTCGAACCAAGATTTTTGGTTTCTTGGAAAGCTTAGAAGAAGAAGCTTTAGGTTGAGAAGATTGTGACAAAGATATGCCAAGGTTAGGAATGGAAGAGTTAGACATGTGAGGGATGAAGAAGAGAACTCCCAAAAGAGAAGAATTTAAAGAAAATAGACAACGCAAATATTTGAAATGAAAACAAAAGGTTTTAAGGAATGTTTAGCCAAATTGGGTAAACAAAGAATCTTGACAAAGACAGTGGTCAGAGAATAAAGACCAAAAATAAGCCAAAAACAGGCTTGATGTCAGCGGTTCCTTAAAGGGACGGGCGGTTCCTTATTGATAAGGAACCGCACGACTGCTATGGAGCCGCACACAGTGGACTTGAAACCATGATTTTCAAATGTTTTGAAAAAAATAAGAACCTTTCAAAAAATTACAAATCTTGGATTTTTACCTCTTTTAGAACTAGAATATGCTAGGGTTGCATAAAAGCAACACACTCACAAAGAGTGTCTTGACAAAGGGTGGCAAAATATTTAGATAACATTTTGAACCAATTTTTAGTCAAGTTTTAGAGGTTGTGATAGATTTAGGTTCAATTTTAAATAAATTAAAGTTAATTAATGTCACCACATAGGTTGAAACACATAAAACTAAATCCACATAACATCTTCATGAAAAACTCATGAAGGAAGGGAAATACCTTAAAAGAAATAAAAACTAACTAATACAAAGTTAGCTTAAACTAGTTCTTGATAGCATAGTATACCTTGGCTTGACTTTCTTTAAAAACATTTATTTTTGAAATCATCATTCATCTCCTAGGAGGAGGAGGATTAGCAAATAGGTTCAACAAGAAGCTTTGCAACTTAATGTGAGCCCCAATCATCTCCAACCTAAGGATATCAATGAGGTGGAAGTTTTTCAAGCGACAAGTCCAATTGGTTCCATTGTGCATCAAAAAGTCAAACAAGTGTGGATCACCTAAGAAGCGGGAAATGGGAACATCAACAAGAGGAGTGTTTGAGGGAGGAGGAGGTGGTGGAGGCATAGTGTCCAAAGGTAATATGGGTGAAATGGGTGAATTTGGTGGAGTGAAAGGAGAGATAATCATAGGCTCAACAACAAAGGGAATGCTTTGTAGAGGTTGAGGTTGAGTATTGACATCCAAGGGAGGACTAGGAGTGAAGGGTGAGGACAGCTCATCCATTCTTGATTGGAATGAAGAAGAGGTAGAACCATGTGAATGGTTGGTACCATGAGTTGAGTTGGTCTTACATTAAGGTGATGGAGAAATGAGAATAGGAGAAGTCTCATTCTTGGTTGTATGGAAAGAAGAAGAAACAAGTTTGGGTAACCTTTAAGGGTTCTTTTGGAAGAGGATATTTTGGGAGAGTTAGAAGTTCTAGTGGACACCATGGTTGAGAAGAGGTTTAGAAAGAAGTTTAAGGGATGAAGAACACAATCAACAAGGAAGGGTTTATGAAGAGGAAGGGATGATCCAAACTAGTAATGGGTTAAAATCATTTTAGGTGAATAATGAAATTAGGTAGCCTAGTTTAGGAAAGTGCAGGTTTTTGCAAAAATTTCACCAATGTTTACACAGATAAGGGAAAACAGTGTAAAGCAAATATTCTCTCGGAACAGATGACGGCGGTTCCTTATGTAGGGTCGCGGTTCGTTATCGCTAAGGAACCGCGGGGAAGATAAAGAACCGCCCCTAGTGGGTTCCAAAAGATACACTTCCTGAAACTTTTGCTAGCCCAGATTTCACACAAAGGTTTATCAAGCCAGAGTGAAATATTAATCAAAATTTAGGAAGCTAACTAACACATAAGATGCACAAAGCTATGTAAATTGAAAGATCGATCACACAGACACCTAGGATTAAAATAGTAAATAATCCAAACACAAAGTATTAATTAATACACATAACATCCTAAAAATAAAGAAAGATAAAGGAAACAGTTCAACAATCCAAACCATGTTTACAGACATGTCAACCATTCAAGACTGATGTAGCATTCATACATGATCATTTCTTCATTGCCTTGATTCACTTCTTAGATGTTCTCGAAGACGGTGATTGAGATAAAATTGATAGTATGAATCAATGTCTAGAGAAGACAATTGAGAGATAGAGGATGACAAATTATAGCTCGAATTGAGAAAGTCATTTTGAGAGACATTTCCATCTTCATTTGAATCATGCTTGGGTTCAAGTGAGATGTTTCCTTTAATGGGAAGCATGACTCGATCCACAAAGTGAAAGGATGAAGCATTTAAAAGTGGAAAGTCAAGAATAAGTTTTCTAAGAAGCCGTGAGAGAATCATAGCGAAAGGAAGACTAAAGTAAGACCCGCTGAGAACAAATCTTATTCTTCTAGCCATGAAAAATGCAAGGTTGCATGGAGTGGAAGTTACAACACAATAAAACATATGTGCAAGACAAGCGGGAACATGGTTGCGATCACCACCAAGACACATTGCATTTTCCCTAATGATTTCGGCCCAAGGGATCATAAAATCATTAAGATCGCTAGCTAGTAATTCCCAAGGAGTGAGAGCACGAAATTCTCCTTCAAAATTACCAAGAATGGGATGTTCACGAGGTTTAGCAATAAAACAAGAGATGGCCGAAGCCGAGGGTAGCTCGGTCACATAATTCACATCAATAGGGGCTGATTCTAAAGAGTTTAAACTCCAAGCATCGGTGAACCTACATTGACCTTTGTATGGAACCTTGAGAATTTCACCAAATTCTTAAGGAGTATATACAAAGGTTTTCCCCTTGATGGAAAATCTTATAGATAAACCATTATTGATGCATATTAATGTGTACGAGCTAAAGAATTCCAAAAGAAAGGAATGAAAGATTGGCTCATTAATATCAAGCAAACAATCAAAGCCAATGGATTTTCACATGAAGCGAATGAAGTCAAGTCCAAGAAAGTTAGATGGAACAATGCGTCCTTCATGAAAACAACAAGATTTAAGACAACGAAATGTGTTTTGAAGAGAACGAGTTCGACAAGAATAAGAAATACTAGGCATGTATTCTCTAGTATGTTGGTGGTCATTTTGATATCCCGAAGGCATGATAGTACCTAAATATAACATAAAAATATTTCCCCAATCACTCATATGTTATATATAAACCAAAAATCATAAAGATGAGAATGTGTTTCATCAATTTCTTGACAAACAAAGGGTTAATCCTTATCATTTTCATGTTCACAATGTACCTATTTCATCATTGACAATAACATATTAACTATGTAAAATAAACAATGAACTTGAACATTGGTTTTTCAAAACAAAGTTTTTAGGTAAGCATTAACAATGACATTACCAACTTGTTCATGGGTTCATATCAATTCCATCAATTAACCAAAATTATTTAGTCAAAATTCGGATTGTTCTACAAGTGGGTTTTAGTAAAATGTCAATGAATATGAACCTAAGGAATCATAGTGCAATAACTATGTCAACTCACATTCCTAGTAAGGTTCTAATTCAATATCAATATTAAAAATCCTCAATTATGAAAGTATGAACCCTAGAACAAATTAGATGAAATTAAATGAAATGACTTACAGTTAATTGATCTTGACTGAAGGATGAGTGAAACCCACAAATTGGAATCAATTAAACTTGAGTGATTGAAGGTTTTGAAGGTGAAACAATAGAGGAAAAGAGAGAAACCGCCGGCTCTATTGGCGAAGAGAGAGAAGGTTTGTTTGGAAAAGTGATATTTTATAAAACCTGGCGCTTTAGTCACAGTTACTGCCCGCGGTTCCTTATCGATAAAGAACCGCGTATTTGAACCACGACAAATAAAGAACCGCATACAGTGGCGAGTTTTTATCAAAGAAAATCGAAGAATTTTTCAAAACCAAATTTTTCTAAAATCCTTAAAATGTATCTTAAGCCTTTAGGAAATCATTGGACCACCTCAACACTAGGTAAAAATGCCATAATTAAGGATTACGAGTTGAATCGAGATAGGAAAAGACCGAAACGAACAAACGACTACTCGTAGCAAAGAAGCAAAGAGGAGAGAAGTCAAGAGGAGTGAATCAAGACCAAGTAAAATGCTCAAGAGACAAGTGATAATTTTCAAGTCGAGGAGACGAAGAGCTTGTGTCATATATAGTGGTTTAAGACGTGCCTTTCCGGCAAAAGTCTAAACGGCTTTGGTAATGAACTATACCAAGCAAATTTGATAGAATAAGATTACTTTCAAGATCATTCTTATTCTACTTCGAAATGTGAGCAAAGTATAAATTCACTTTCTCTCCCACATGATCGGACAATTATTATTGCTAGGATTTACAATAATAATATCCTTGGAATATTTCAATTCCAAATGTGTAAAATCCAACTACAACTTATGAAGTAGTTTGGTATCTCAAGGGATTAACCAATAATCCTAGAGATGAGCTCAATTTCACAAGTTACACATGATATAGGGCCTACTAAGTGTGATGATGCAAACCATAGAAATCATGCTTGATACTTTAAACTACTACTAACTCACTATACATCTTCATAGTGAGTCAAGTATCCAATCAATGAAGGTTTGAGAGGGTAAAAGGAAAGAATCACAAACCACAAACAGATTTCAAGGCAAGGATGCCAAGAACAAGCACATAGTCAAGTAATGATCAAGAGAGTGATCAAAGGGCGTGTGGAAGAACGAAAGCGTACCTTGGCCACTAAGTGCATTCCAATCAATAAAGGAATCAATGAAAAGCCCAACCATGACTAAAGTGACTACTAAGTCTTCAAGGACTAGTATCACTCACATCCATCTTGATATCATCATTCATTGATGTTGGAAATCAAAGAAGATGAGTCTTCTACAAGTGTAAGTAAATCAATCCACAATCAATTGAATGATTGATCTTCATGAGTACCTACACATAACAAGATGCAAACTAGTAGATACATTTCAAGAGTAAATCTAAAATGAATAAATACTACTAATCTAAATGTGTTAGCCTTAAAATGTGTGTGACTAGCAGAATTACATTAGTTTCATAGCCGGGACTTGAAAGGACTAATATTGTCATATGTAATAGTTCAAGTCCCGTGCTATATATACTCCTCCATACTTCCATAGAGGGGTGAGGATTATCATTTTCTTTCTTTTCTTTCTCTCACTAGAATAAACACACTTTTCTAGTAACTCTTGTTTCTCTCACTAACAATAGCTAAACACCACTTCTAAACACCACTTTAACCGAGGGTGTTTCGTGTTTTTGATTCGTGGTTATGTTCGTGTTTATGTTTGATTCGTTCACGGTTTGATTTCTTCTCTAAATCTGTCAAATCTTTTGTGTCTTATGTCCTATCTGATCTTTCATATATTTGTTATTCCTTATCACGTTTACTGTTTCCCTCAGTATCACTTTTTTAAGTGTTGCGTGTCATTTTATTCATCTCGAAATCTGTTACTTTATTATTTTGTTGGGAATATGACAAGGAAACATTAACAACTTTGTTTATTGGAGAAAAGGACATTTATATCAAAAGTTTCAATGATCCATCTTTTTCGGCTGTAAAACCCTTTTGCGATGGCAACATTACGATGGATTATTTGAAACTATTGCGATGGGATGAATGGGACCTTTACGATAGATGGTTGTTTTTCTGAATATTGCAATAGCACTTTATCAGAACATTGCGATGGGAGTTTGAGTGTATTTAAACATTGCGATGATGGCCTCTCAGCAAAAATTTGCGATATATTCTATTTATTGAAAACATTGCGACAGCATTCATGGAAACATTGCGATGGCATCTTTTGACACATTGCGACACAGTGTTAGTTTTAAAAATATTGTGATGACTCAAACATTTCAATACCAAAATCAGCTTTTAACATATCACCTTTTAACTCCCATCAACACCAACTCTATCCTACCTAACCCATCGACACCTAAACCCCATCTAGACTCAAAATAAACAGAAAAAGAATACAAAATCTCAGTTTCAGTTTTGTGTTTTGATGTATTGGGAAGTGTCGGTGTATTTTAATTAAATACGCTATACAGCAAATTTAGGGAATTACCCTTAGGAAAAGGTAATTATCCAAAAATAAGCTAAAGACGAATCAATTAAACATGAGAGCGATCCCGGTTCGTTGTACACAAGGAACTTGTGAATTTGAGACGTTTGATTTAATTTGGACAATTGATTTGAATTTGGTTTCGCTTTTTATCTAAATTTATTCTATCAATTTTAATCCTAAAGTGCATGAATCGTAGCCTAAAATAAAATCTAATAGACAAATAATTAAATCTATATATTTAAAACTTTACTCTTACTTTTTACTTTTTAAAAGAAACAATTTATCTAAACAAATTTATATTTAAACTAATTCTATTTAAAACAAAATTTATTTAAAACTAATTTAATTAATTTTTTTAAAACTATTTAAAATTATAAACTAAATTAATCTATTTAAAAGTTTACTTTTACTTTTTAGTTAAACAAAATTATTTAAATCTAAAGTTATTGAAAACAAAATTAATTAAAACTATTTAAAAACAAATTTTAAAACAATTTAAGATTTATAAAAAGTAATAAAATATTTTTATTTATTTCTTTACATTTTTTCTTATTTATCAAATTTAAAATAACAAAGTTTAAAAGTAATTAAATATTTTTCAATTAACTTCTTTTACTAAGTAAATTGATTTAAAACGTTTTTATAAAACTGATAGTTCAAAATTAACATTTAACTATCTTAAGTAGAATAACAATAACAAATAGAACTGCTAGAGCAGTTGGTTGGGTGTGTTTGGCTGTGAACGGCAGGTCTCGAATTCGAGACCTGCTGGTGGCAGATTTTTGTATTATATTTTTTTTGCAAGGAAGAATTTGGTATATTTGCAACCAAAATTCCCCTAACTTGACACAGTACAAGCTTAATACAAATTATATCAAAATTCGATCCACATGAATAGAGATACCAGCCAAATATACAGTAAAAAACAACAGTAAAAATAAACAGTGAAACAACAGGTAACAACTCAAATTGAAATCAGTAAAAAAACAACTCGACAGTAACATAAAATTGGATAGTAGCTTAAAAGATACTAGTGCAACAATTATCCAAACTCAAACATTACAGTAATTCAAACGTGATATAGTCAGACCCAAAATTCCTCTATAAACCAACATATTACAAATTTTTAAAAACTCAGTTTCAAGTAAGGAACAAAAGGAAACAAACTAAATCAGCAGACTAACACAACTCTTCCAAATAAGAATGATTATCCAACTATATTCAATCTCTAACATATCAGCTTCTAAATCTTGGGTCATCACAACAATACTCATCAAATTATCATATTAATCCTAACCAAGATCTAAATTTCCTAACAGGTTCATCAATATCAATCCTCCCTATTCAGCAGACTCCAAATTCAGTGTTATAATCATTCAACAAAACATCACAGCTGAACTTTCAGCAAATAACAGATTCATAAACAGATATGAAATCCAACTCCAACATTAACAACTTAAGTCCAATCAATTAAACCAATTATAGTCTATTATATAACATGTACTACTAAATAAAAATAGATTTAACAAAAACTGAGAAGATTAAACGAACTAACAGCAAAACTAAACACGAATTAGATTCATTCTAAAAAATCATAAAAGAGCTTAACCTGATTTTTGAAGAAAAAAATCCTTTGATGATGTAGGTGAGCGCTGAGCTCCCTATCTAAATCGACACTGTCTCGATCAATCCACCATTACGAACCAAATACACTATATGATTCTCGAACCACCATTTTGAATCAAAACAGCAGCATCATTTAAGTCAAACCAATAGGGTTTAACTTTTTCCCAATCTAACTTATATTATTTAATATAAGCTATTATAAAAGCTTAATCAAATAATATTTTTATCATTAAAATCAGTTTAGATTTAAATTAAAGTAACATTCATTCCTCAAAAATTCAAACGCGAGATTAAAGACATAGATATTAAAAATGATTTTAATAGTAAATATAAAATAAGATTAAGAGCAAGAGATTAAAACTGAAAAACACTATATTATTTCAAATAAAAATATTACAATACCATTAAAAGAAAATTACATTAACCTAAAACTATTTTGACATAATAACACTAAGAAAGAAAGGGATGCCGATTACATAATTTTTGGGGGTTTTTATAGGCAAACCCCAAGCCTTCTTGAGGTGGTTTGTGTGGCTAATGAATGCAATCTCACCGTCTATTAGGCATCTTCTCATTCTCTTTCTTCATGTTCTTGATCCAAGGGCTGAAAAATGCCTACCTTCACACGGATTGCCAAGGTGACAATCCTTTGTTGCTTCTTCTTTGCTGAGGTGGAAGATAGTCATTGGCTCAATGACTTGTTGATAGTAAATCAACCAATCAAAGGCCAAGATGTGACGTGTATAGATGCCACGTAGGAATGATTGGTGCATCTTCTTCCTCTCGAAATAATGGGGAGTTATTTGGAGTGCGTGTAGCTTACTTGCCTTTGATTGAAAAATCCCTAAATCTGATTTTAGGGTTTGTGGAGAGCTAACTCATCTCTGTCTTTCTTTTTTTCTTAGTTTGTAATGATGTGTGGTGTTTGACCAAGTAAATAAAGTCTTTACGTTTTATATTAATCCCATCGTTTATTATTTACCCTAATGGGCTTTGTCTCATATACATCCTCACGTCTCATGCTTCATATATGGGCCTTGGCTGAATAATCACTTCCACACGTCTCATGTTTCATTATTGGGCCTTTTATTGGGCTTTTAACCCAAAATTGAATAAACTATATCCACTATTGGGCTTTTAGGCCCAATAAACAAATGTGGGTCCCACAAAATCCAATTAACTTTGATAAAGTTAAATCCTCAAAAACGAACTTGATTTTTGGCTTTCTTGATCTTTTCTTCAAACTCGTGTCGTTTTTGCCGGTTTTCGTGATCTTGGGTACCTATACACAGGAAAAAACAAACATGCATATTGATTGAGTCATTTTGAGTATAAACCCGAAGGGTTATCGTAGTTCCTGGCGAAGTATGAATGGAAATCCGCGTTTATGTCTCAAGTTTGATGCTCAAATAGAAATGGTTATGATTTTAATATTAAAACTACTAAAAATTAATGACAAAATATTAAAATATATAAAAGCTATAAGGATGACAATTATGCTACAATTGTAAAGCGAAAGACATCTAAAATAATACTAATGACAATAAAGATGCTAAACAAATATGCTTATCAATTTTACATTGATGAATTAATAATTTTATAAAAGCATATTTTCTCACAACGGTCGTTTATTTTGAAAATATACTTTTATAAAAATATTAATTTTTAAATCGATACTAAATCATCTCTCCGAATTTTGCTCTTTAAAATAATCAAGTCTAGATTTAAGCTATCCGTTTTATTTAACCAAATTAATCCTCACTTATTTCACCAATCACCACCACTCAATAAGCATAATAATTGTATCACTAATAAATATAATTATGCTAATAACACAAATAAAAACAAAATAAATGATAACTATATTAGGCATGACAATAAAGATAAACATAATTAAGACTAACATAAAGACTTAAAAATATATCTTTTTATAGTAAAGATAAAGAACGATGAAATCTGTTTATAGCAAAGCATTTTTAGAAAGCACATTTAAGACTATATTTAAGACTAAATAGTAAGTTTAAAATAAAACTAAAAAGAAAATATGAGGTTGTGTACCTCTATCGAGCTAATCAACCAAGAAAGAAGGAAATATTTAGCATTAATGATTATTAAATCATTAGCTAATGACTGAAATTAATATCAAAAGTAAATGCTCAAGTTTATGATTTCCTAACAACTTCATTGTATTTCTATGTGAATGACGGATGGGTACCACAAACACTCACTGCCAAGATCAAAATGCCAATATGTAAACCAAATCCAACCTCAGAAAACATCAAACGAAAATACAACTCAGCTCCGAATCAAACCATCAACCGAATACTAAACTTTCATTAACATCGAACCACAAATATTAACAAGAACCATCGACAATAACCAGAAATCAAGCCTTCGTCAAACTTATAAATCGAATCTCGAATCGAACACAAAATTTCATTAACCTCGAACTCAAATTCAATACAACCGAACACAAATTTCTTCTTTAACATAAATGACAAAATAGAACAAGGTAAAAATAAAGAAACTAGGATTTAGTGTTTTTATAAATCTACCTAAAGCTAACCTAAACTAAAGAAAATGTAGCAACCAAAAAAAAAATTGGAATGAACTCCTTTTTTTAGCTTTTTATCTACGCCAGATCTATTCCTCCAAAGCTGCGCCTAGTTTAATTGTTGTTGGGCTGCCTATTTTGGGCCTGAGTAGACTGGGCCTTTGTGGCTGTTGGGCTGCGTTTCTGCTGGGCTGAGTCCACTTTGGTTATATTAATGGGTCGGCTCGACCCATTTAAATGGTGTCGGGTCGACCCAATAAAACATGAATGTACCGTCAAACTCGATTTTCCGTGCTCTTTACATTTCTCGTGCTCGTTTTTGGTCTTTTTCTTCGTTTTTGCTCCTTTTCTTTAATATTCGTACCTACAATAATAAATAACACATATAAACGATAAATGCACTAAAAATACACGTTTTGCTATATATTATACTAAAAATGAAGGGATATAACACTAAAATCATGACTAATTCCGTGTTTAACACACCCCTACACTTAAAATGTTGCTTGCCCCCAAGCAACAATTATCACAAACGTTAAGTTCAAAAACAATTAAAAACTGCTTTATTCAAAATTAGTAAAATAAAATAAAAATACATTGTGACCCGCCATGCTCGACTTTTATTTCAAGGTATAAGGATCATAGAACGGGAAACACGCAGACTGGGTGTCTCCAGGGAATAAATATCGTCATCCTCTTTTTATTACTCCCAACTAAGCTAAAATTTCTTGTACAAACGTTTTGGCAAAATGCTAACACTACTTATACTAGTAACCCGTGTAAATATAACTTTTCACTCCCACAATTATAAAAGACTAGGCAAGAGTGTTAATTTTCAAAGTTTTGATCATTCAAATCGACATTTGTTATGGTTGCTAATCATCTAAGTGGGGTATTAGACTCACCGAAAATGACGAGATTTAAGATTTAAAAATGGCCTTTCCCATGTAGCGGCTTTCTTCTCGGGACGTCCCAACCTCATCGGTTAAGTACCCGGGCTTTTGACACCTCACAGAGAATAGTACCGGGATTGGCGGGATTTTGAAATCAAAGATCTTGAAATCACCGCTAAGCTAATAAAAGACACTTAGATGAAAAACAACGACGGTAATTAGAGAATGAAGATTCAAAGGAGAGACCACTCCATGTAGCGACTTTCTTCTCAGCTTGTCCTTTAGCAAAGCTTAGGAGGCTAGGTTTTTACACACTCGAGAATAGTATCAGAGCTCACGGGACCTTTGACTTCTACATTCTCTATTACCGTCTAAACTCTTATACAAAATTGACGAATTCTAGTTCAACTTCGGATTTAAATTTGAGAAAAAGCAAGTTTCTCACAATTATAATTAAAGCAGCAAAAACATAAAACTCTTATTCGTATTTTTTTTCTTATTCTTTTTTTTTCTTTTTCTTTTTTTCAAATATATTTTTTTTTCTCTTTTTTTTTCCTTTTTTTTTCCTTTTTTTATCAATTTTTTATTTTTTTTTCATTTTTTTTTCAACATATTTATTCACGCAACATTATTTAAAATTTAAGAAAGTATGCTTTCACACAAATTTATATAAAAAGTTGAACTAGGACTCTATATCAAAATTGCATAAGAATTTATTTTTTTGCATAACAACACAATTTTTAACGTTCAAAGGCTTGAAAAAAACACACTTATTTAGTCTAGTTATAATCTAGGAGGAAAAGCCACGGGTTACTCATATAAGCTCTAAAGAGAACCAATTACTCTACGTTTAGCATTTTTTATTTGCACAATTCCTAAAACCTTAGTCTAAAAGTAAAAGGAGCAGCCAGATCAACACTCAGGCAGAGTCAGGATCCCCTTTGTTCTAGCCTACGGGACAAGTCAATCACGCACGGTCAAAAATGTTTTATTATTATTAATAAAATAAAATAAAAATAGACATTTGATCAAAATAGGATGCAAGAGGGCAAACAAGTAGGCACGAATAATATCAATATGATATAAAACCCCCCTACACTTAGAACCGAACATTGGCCTCAATGTTCAAAAGTGATAAGGTGTTACCCCTACACTTAAGAACGAAAAAGGCTAATGCTAGAATTCCAAGTGTAAGAAGGAGAACAACATCACATATATATGGATAAAGATAAGAACTGAGTACTCCCCTGATATAGACATGAAGATCGATCAGAGACTGAATGAAGAATATGATGGAAAACAACAACATCAACCCTCTGAAAGTCTTCTCGATCCAAGGGAACCCTGCACACAAAACAAATACCAACAAGCACACATGGAGAGAAACACGCCCCTACACTTATGTTAGAAAATAGATAAAATAGATAAATCATCGGGTTGCCTCCCGAGAAGCGCTTGTTTTTGTTAACCGAGTCACGAGCCTGACTCGACCCGAATTAAATGGTCCATGGGGGAGCAAGAGAATCACCACTTGCTCAAAACAGATATGCCAGGATCAAAAATCTTATCCTCATTACCGGATGAGAATAAAGAAGAAGTATCTACAGTATAAGTGAAGAAAAGCAGAAGGATTCTTATAACATACGAGAAATAGGTATAAAAGCGATCCTTAAGAATACTCGTCTTCGCCAAGGGCGGGAGGGTGGGAGAAAAAGATATCAAAGTGTCACCCGAGGACACTTGATAGAAACTCAAAGCAAGAGTTGATGGGATAACCGGTAAAACATCACAAGAAATAGCAACATCAACGTCTCCTCCGGGATCAAAACACTCATCCTCATTTCCCGGTATGAAATGAGGAGAGTAAAAGCGATACATCACCCGCTTGGGTGTGCACGCGATAGGACGGGGTGGCAACATAATATGAGAAATATCAGAAGAAATATCTACCACCCGCGTCACCTCTCCAGACCGAATAAAACGGAAGGTAGGGTCAAATCTCTCCACCTCCTCTACGATAGGAGGTGGTATGGCTAACAAAGAATGCTCATCAATAGCAACAGAGTCGGGGCTATCATTGTCCTCAATCCCCTCTTCAAAGAGAGGATTCACCTCACTAGAGATGTAGGCGTCATCAAAATCAAATAAAGGGTTCAAATAAATCTTGAAAGTTTCCTTCTGAACGTCTTCATCGGATAGTGACTCGTCATCACTAGAAGTAAAATCATCATCGAGATCAAAAAGAGGATTAGAGAAAGCCAAAGAATCATCTCCCAAGATGTTGGTGGGAGGTAATGAATCATCACTAGAAAGAGATTCACACTCACTATCACTATCGGAAGCAATCGTAGGCTCACTTTGGATTGGAATAAGAATCTCATCACAAGGAATAGTGATAAGACCCTCATCCCCCATGATGAGAGAGGCATCGGTCTCCGTGGTGGAAGAATCGAGAATAGGAGTGGTGGTCTCACGTGATGGATTGAGATCGTAAATATTATCCTCGTCATCATCATAATAAAAGAACGCATAAGAGGCGGAGTATAATCACTAAGATTAGATACTTGCTCTTGTCGTTGTCGTTGTCGCTCCTCCAATGTCTCGGTCAGTCGAATTAATCCGTCATGAAGTTTCAAAAGAAGGGCTTGTCTTTCGTCATTCGGATTCAAAGAAGGTTGATGATCGAGGGTGTATTGTGGGGGCTCAAAATTAGGAAAACCGGAATTATAGCACGGATTTGGTTCATAATAATTCATTGGTTGAAAAGAATTAGAACACGGATTTGGCGCATAATAATTCATCGACTGACAATAAGAAGTATCGTGAGGGCCCCCACAATGATTGCAACACGGGTATTGAGAAAAACCCGGTGCATGTTGTGGATACGAATCGGCATATATGGAAGAGGGTGAGATAGTGTGATTAGAGGTGAAGTATGAATTGGTCGAATTGCAAAATGAACAATGTCCAAATTCGTGATTAGGGATAGCCATACGACACCGCTCGCATGAACACCAATAACATGGTTTACTATCAGACGACCCACACCCTATACAATATGAATCCATGAAGAATTAAAAATAAGAGGGGTTGAGAAAAGAATTAAACACAATAGAGGATAAAGAGGAATATTTTTAAATCTTTTTTTCAAAAAAAAAGAAATTTTAAAGTGATATATATAATAATAAAGAAAAGAAGATAAAATAAGAAAATATTTTTGATTTTTATAAATTTTATATATTTTTATGGATTTTTAAATATCTTATATATATATACATAAATACGTAAAATAAACTTTCAAAGCGAGAGGATCTTCAAGTCACCAACTAAAAACACAACGCAAACATCGCTACACACAAAGCCGGCAGCGGCGCCATTTAATTGAGTCATTTTGAGTATAAACCCGAAGGGTTATCGTAGTTCCTGGCGAAGTGTGATTGGAAATCCGCGTTTATGTCTCAAGTTTGATGCTCAAATAGAAAAGGTTATGATTTTAATATTTAAACTACTAAACATTAATGACAAAATATTAAAATATATAAAAGCTATAAGGATGAAAATTATACTACAATGGTAAAGCGAAAGATATCTAAAATAATACTAATGACAATAAAGATGCTAAACAAATATGCTTATCAAGTGGGGTAATTAGATCAACAAATGTGAATTTTTATTTTACATTGATGAATTAATAATTTTATAAAAACATATTTTCTCACAGCGGTCTTTTATTTTGAAAAGATACTTTTATAAAAATATTAATTTTTAAATCGATACTAAATCATCTCTCCAAATTTTGCTCTTTAAAATAATCAAGTCTCGATTTAAGCTATCCGTTTTATTTAACCAAATTAATCCTCACTTATTTCACCAATCACCACCACTCAACAAGCATAATAATTGTATCACTAATAAATATAATTATGCTAATAACACAAATAAAAACAAAATAAATGATAACTATACTAGGCATGACAATAAAGATAAACATAATTAAGACTAACATAAATACTTAAAAATACATCTTTTTATAGTAAAGATAAAGAACGATGAAATCTGTTTATAACAAAGCATTTTTAGAAAGCACATTTAAGACTATATGTAAGACTAAATAGTAAGTTTAAAAGAAAACTAAAAATAAAATATGAGGTTGTGTACCTGTATCGAGCTAATCAACCAAGAAAGAAGGAAATATTTAGCATTAATGATTATTAAATCATTAGCTAATGACTGAAATTAATACTGTGACAATCCGTCAATTTACGATTGATATTTTATTCTTGAATATTATTTAAAAACATTATTTTAATGTTACAATATGAACTCACATATTTTTGGGAAGAAATTTGGATTTACATCTTGGAGTAGCGTCGACTACGTCTAAACCGGAGGTTTCAACGTTACGTGCTTACGTTTACATACACCGTCTTTGGTGACAGTCCGACATTTCAGAAAAATAAATTTGTCCGTGAATATTATTTTGGAGTTTTAAATTGGAGTTGGTTCATAAACTCAAAAATTTACGAGAAGAAATTAGGACTTACGATTTTATTTTTACGTCCTTTACGACTAAACCGGAAACCTTAGGATTACGTATTTACGTTTTCGAACTCCGTTTTTGATGAGACTATTTTTATTGGATTCGTTTTGTGACGTCGATTCATAATTTATAAAAACGTTTTTCGTAAAACGACCCGAGGGCACGCAAATCGAGGAAAATAGAATCGAGGAGTACCCGTAAATAAATGGGATGAGACAAGTGGGACACTTGTCCCACCCCACTCCCCAAACCGGCCTAAGTTAACTAACACACCATAAGGTGTCATTTAGTTAGCTAGTTACTTAGACACTTGTCTAACTAAGCTTAAAATTTAAGCTTCCACTATCAAAACAAATAGCCCTCAAACCACTTCACCATTTGCAACATGCAAACCACCCTCAAAATCCTCTCAACTCTCTCACCTAGTTCGTCCCATCTCACCCTAAACATCCATTTTTGATCAAAAATTAACCATGAAATCATATGTTATCTCTACATATGTTGAAGCTCTCTTGAAACCCTATTGATTGGTGGTGATTATAACATCCAAGGAGGAGTATACATGGTGTCTTGGGGCTGATTTTCCACAAGGAGTTCATGGAGCATGGTGGTCTTGAAGATGGTCTTGGCTATGCACAAGTTTCACCATCAAAATCCATGTTTTGATCACAACCTACATCATCATGGTGGTATAAAGATTGTCCTCCTCAACTTCTTGTTATTTTGATTATGTAAACATGTATTTTATTTCCTATTGTATATATTTATGATGATTATATGATGATAAAAATGTTATGTGGGGATTTGTTGTTGATAATCATGGATAAAAAGATGAAAAACTATAAGTAAAAATGGGTAAATCTTGTTTAAATAATAGGCTGTATAAAAACAGTAAAGAACCATATGGTAAACTGATAAAATTGCATGGTTTGATCCATTTACAGTAAGTAGATAATGTTATACACATGTGAGAGTTGGCCATGCAATGGAATCATTGTAATGAGTGAGATATGATCAAAACAAATTTAAGATACAAATCTGAAGTTACTGTTTTGGACGATTTTTAGAAAATACTTAAAGGATGATTCAACAGTAGCTATAGAAGAGTTAAATGTAGAAAATATCATGTAGTTTATGTGATAAAAATTTGAGCTTCTATCTTCATATAGAACTAAAGATATGGCAGTTTTGGTGAAGATGAAGTTAAAAATCAGATTTTTGGAAATTAAAGAATAATACTATTATATAAGCACTCACATTTTAATATATAAAAAGTAAAATAAAAACCTACTAACTTATAAAACTTATTTATATAAATATATATAAAAGGTTAATCAAATGGATAAATTATATAAATGGTGGTGAAATAATGTTTATAAGTAATAAAAACTATAAACATGATTTTTACGACTTTTTCGGCTATTGCCGTAAAATTAACGTTTTTGTTAAATAAAACTTAGATGGTTGGACCCGTCTAATGTAAACTTTATAAAACTTATATACTGATATATAAACATGTATAACAAGTAAAAACCGATAAAACCCGAACTATAAGACATACGGACGTTAACGGACTAAATTAACGTTATTGGACTAACGATACAACAAAAATGGACTAAAACACTTATAAACTTATTATTGGGCTTAACCCATTTGGGCCCAACTTGTAAAGTTTAAGTACTGATAATATAAGTACAAAATGGATTAAAATAAGTTAAATAACTTATAATAAGTTTATTGGACTTAAAATACATAAATAGGTAAAACTAGTAAACTAGTATAAACGTTACCGGCACATAACACTAAAATGAGTAAATGAGAATATGCAAACCCACTTGATCATCATATATATATAATCATCATATGTATACATAATTGATATTTTTATAAAGTCATTGGACAAACGTCTAAGACCGAGTATTATTTATCTAGGTTCCGTGATTGAAGCACGTACCGTACGTCCGAATTGCCGATAACCCGCCTTCCCACATCAACGTGAGTTCATAGCCTCGCACTCTTTTAAATGTTTTATAAATGCTTTATAAACCCGCGAGGGAGATAACATGTTAGTTTTTATAAAAGTTTGGACACCATTTGTCCCGATTGTTTGTTTATTGATTTTGGACCCGAATGATTGAATGACCCGATTGTATGACCCGATAAATGATTAATGGACCCGATAGATGAAATAAAATGGATTATTAAAGTTAGGTTATGTCACTAAAAGTCCCATTAGCATGAATTGTGAACTACCGGGAGTTGGTAGACGCTTGTGCATATAATAGTACTATTTGGGGACGATCACCCCAGTTCGCGCCTTGACGGTTGATCCCCGTCGTGCCACATTGATTGGTAAGCGAATTTATGTATGAGAAGATTTACATAGCGTGACCTTTGTGACGACACGCTACTTTAGATGGGCAAAATTGGTATCGGGTTAGCTACCCGTTGTTGGTTTAGTAAGGTAACAATGTCATGCGGCTTATAATAATCCGAATTAACGAAATACTAATAGACGCTCCGAATTACGATGTATTGCCTGACTAGCAATACAGGGTCATACTATTGATATTATGTTCGTGTTTTGGTTTTCATAACCACATTCATATAACGGTTTTTATTTGATTTTATACAACGTCATAAGACGTATTGTATGATATTTTTACGACATTGGCTCGTATAACGATTTTTAAGGCAAATGCCTATATTATGATTTTCGATAAGGATTTGTATAAAATGATTTTGGCTATTTTATGGCCTATCAAAACGATTTGTATAAAATGATTTTCAGTAATAATTTTATACTGATATTATACTGATGGATTTTATTAAACTCTATGAATTCACTCGGCGTTATCGCTGACCTTTTCTTTTAACATGTTTTATCTCATGTACTTGAAGGTAATTCTCGGGAAGACAACAAGAATTCATGGCCCGCACTTAAACAATATTTTCCATTCAAATACTTTGTAAAACTTCGTATGAAATAATATGACTTGGGACCGATGTAAATTTGATATTTATGAATGGAAATGCTTTATTAATAAACGACGCGATTTTTATGCGTTGTCTATGATGTGAGTAATGTGCTATCCCGTAACACCAACTAGTCTTCCGCTGTACTGAGTTGTATAAATTTGGGGGTGTTACAGTTTGGTATCAGAGCTCACGTTATAGAGAACGAAAGATTTTTAAAACCAAGGTTTTGAATAAAACTTTTCAAAATCTTTTAACTATAAACATTTTTCTAAAAATGTCTAAAAATCTTTTGACTATAACGGTGCCGAAGAATTCCCGAGTTACCGACAAGGCCAAGACTGAGAAGTGTTATTTTAATATATATATAACTTGGATTATATATATATGATGTAATTTTATTACATGATGGTTTGATGATTAATTTGATTTTTATACGAGGTATTTATACGACGTAGATTGTCACAAGTAACCCTAAATCCCCTAGTAAATTAATCGAAGCTATTCTCGTAGGAATTCTAGCTATCCTAGATCTAAACCAAGTTGCGGATATTTATGATCCCAACAAATGGTTGATATTTGTAGAAATGTAGATATTAGTTGATTATGATATTGAAAAAGAATTGGCGAGATTAAATCTGATATCGATGTCATGACGATCTTTCCTTATAGAGTGGAGTTTGACAAAACGATACCACCTAGGAAGATGTCATCTAATTCGTTGTCATCCAATTCTTAAATTGAAATCGAAAGGGTAAATGTTGCACTTGAGGCTGTAATTGGAACCATTACCCAAAAGCCTCATGCCACTAATACCTTTCCGAGAAGTCTAATTGAATGAGTGAGTCATTTAATACTAGTGACTCATTTGATAATTGTTGTTGTAAGAGCTATAGGATTGGAATTAAGTGTTGATCATATCGAGCTTTTATTGCCCTTTTAAGGTTTATGAATAAGGATGAAAATATTGGAAAATGAGGTAGGATATCGAATTGAGTATTACTTGGTTGAAACTTGAATAAAGTAAAATTTAACTCATATGGAATATGAAATTGTTAAGAGGAAATAGTTAAGTTTTGTGATTGAATTATAAGGTTTTAATTGATTGTTAGATCGTGTTAAGGGTTGTTCCTAGGCCATTGTCCACTAACGAGGATGCCCAGTGTCCAAGAAATAAATTGAAGAAATCTTCTTCTGAATTGGGACCGATGGATCTTCCCGGACATGTGGAACACCTAATGACTCTTGTAGATTAGCATTCATTGTGGTATCTTTTAAAAATAATCCCTAATTTAACTGGGACATCAGTTGGTTGGATGAGATCTTGGAATTGTATGACATAGTGACACATAATGTGTTACGGTACAATTTGACTTGTTTGTGATTAATGAAAAAGACTACCTTTGATTGCTAAATTCTACATGTATCAATGTTATCTATCTCTTATTGCTTCATCCTAATGTTCGCATTAGTGATGCAACCATTGAACAAGTACTCATCTTGATTTGAGTTACGTTGTGGATTATTATTTTGAGTGCTATCAAGATCATGAACCTCATGATTATTTGGCTAAGCTCATTTCCTATCATATTGTAGTTAAGTTCTTGGTGAACAACTCTTCATCACTCTTTTGCAGATCACACATTGTTTTTATAAAGTTAAAACGGTATCCTTTGAGAAAAATTTAATTTTCATCACAATAAGTATTATTCAAAGTGAGATTTATAAGTGAATGATATCAAAATGAAGTTGTTTATGAAACGCTTTGGAAACTTAATTATTTCCATAACAAAGAAAATCTTTGTAAATATATTTTTGACTCTTATTTAAGAATTAAGCATGAAAATGTTTTTATTATAAACATGGATGATAAAATTTTGACGAACTGAGTATTGCATCGTTAATCTTGAAATTGTATATAGTTGCGCGCCTACATACAATTTGGAATGGACTATGCAAGACTGATTAGTAGTCACCATAAAACTAATGAATAAACACTACATTTTCTTTGAAGATTGTGAATGATTAAAATTTTATGAGATCTGCAAAAAGTGCAAAATAGGGACATATTGATAGGGACACCTACATATGTGCCTGTAGCATCTATTCTTCTGAGTCGAATTTACTTATCTGTGAAAATTGTCTTATTTGACAATTGACAATTCTTTCTTGTCCAATTCTCCCGTAGTAAGATTCTTAGGAAAAGTATTTGATTACCGAGTATTGATACCCGACTGGATGTATCGACGTTCTTATCATTTCTTTTGATTTGATTTCATTTGAATGACCTGGGTAACGATCCGAGGAGCTTTCGAATGCGTACTCAAATTATGAAAACATGGGATATATTCATATTCGTTAAATGTTTTCGTCTATATCTGATTTGAAATTCTCTCGCATAGATTTTGCGTTGACCTTACTCTTTTAAGGTTAGTTATGTCTCCTGATATCCTTGAATTTGTGAAGGATTATGAGTTATTATTAGTCTTTTGAGAAGTTCACATCTTATCAACGGCAATGCAACTGGAAAGTTGATAGTGCCCGTAGAATGGATTGATTGATTATGACATGAAGACATTGTCTTAATTGATGGGAACTCGAGTAGAATTCCCCTAAATGATAAGGTGTTGATTATCAAAAGTGATATAAATAATTCTTGATAGATGACCATATCCTGTATTAAGACTTGAAATTTTACCGCGAATGGTTGTGAACTAGTTATAGATATTATAATCTAGAAGAACTTAATATGAATTTATTAAAAGATGTTTATGTTATCTGAAACTTTAGGAAGTATTTGTTGGTGAATTACCTAGACTTTTGCCATTTAGGCAAGTTGAAATTGGTATTGACTATATTCCCGGTGCTGCACCTGTGGCTTGTGCACTGTACGTCAGCACCATCTAAATTTAAGGAATTACCGTACAACTGAGAGAGTTTTCGGAAAAAGATTTTATTATACCAAGCCTGTCATCCTGAAGAGCTATGGTGTTATCATTCCTTATATTTATAGATTACTGTGACTGAGTAAATTGACAATCGAAAACGATATCCATAACTCGAAATGGAAGATTTATTCGATCATTTACAAGGTTCTAGCGTATGTTTTAAAGATTTGATCCACGGTATGGTTATTATCAACTTCGCGTCCGCGAAGAAGATTATCTATTCCAATCACTACATCCGTTACTTGTAATGAACATTATGAGTTTCACGTGATGTCGTTTGGATTGACTAATGCACATGTAGTATTCATAAATTTGGTGAATCACGTGTGTAGACTGTAATTTGATAAAATCATGCTCGTGATCATTAAAGACCATTTGTTTATAAAAATAAAAATTAGGTTAATAATTATTTATAGACTGCCCTGAATTGGCCAAATAGTGAAAACCTGAACCTTGAATAATTAACATGTGAATAAGGACTTAATCCTTTATATGATTTAACCATGTGATTAATAGATAATGGAAGCTATATTGACTTTTCAAAGATTAGAACCATTAACGCTTAGGGATTAAAACTTAATCCTTTACATAAAATGACCATTGGATAAATAATGGTAAAATGTATGCATATAGACTCTTCAAAAATTAAGAGCCCTTTTAAGACTCTGAGTTATACTAAAAAGAAATGGAAATATGTTTTGACAAATGTTTTAACAAACGATTTTTAAAGGTATTATTCCCTTATACACAAACCATTTAACTAAACTTCTGTTTAGGGGTAAATGTTTGTGTATACCTCAAGATAACTTAAGAAGGATTGAGTAAAACCATTTATACCATAACTTGAAAACTTAAAACGACAATTTTTGCTTTTCAATTAAGAGAACTTTGACCAAAGTATAAACAAAGGTTTTTCGAACATTTACGAATCTTATTAAATATTTTTGATAAATCAACAAAAATCGTGTTAATTAAATTCAAATTTATTTTGAACATTTTATATAATTGGTCGAACTATGAAATTTAAACTTTTAACGTTTACGTTTCATAAAAATTAAATAATTATTGTTAATTTACATATAATAATTATTGACGCTTTAGACGTCAGATTGAGTAAAACGGATAAAAATGATAGTAAAGACGAAACTAAAACATAGAAGATATGAAGAAGGAATTTTGAATAAATACGGTTGTGATATTTATTTCATCAGGAAGGTAAACGTAATTACTGACGCATAATGTAGAAAGAATGTCTAAGTGAATTGTGGACATGATAATTATATCATCATGAGAAGTGAATATAGATACCGACGCAATATGTAGAAAAGATAAAGAACCAGTTAGGACATGTTCCTTAATAATGAAGGTGCAAAATAAAGTGCCGAACAATATAAAATAGCCGATGTTTGTAAAAAGGATAATGTAAATAGTGAAGGATTTCACGACTAATATGAACCATTAAAGATTGAGAAGCCGATAAACGTTAAATATTTAATGACCACTTATGGTTGCCTAAATATGAAGGACTGTGAGATATAGTTATGTTGGAATTTGTAAGTATAAGTATTCTATTTATGTCATTTATGACTAAAAGTATCTTTGTCTGAAGAAGTTGTACTGATGATAATTATGAAGGCAGACATCGCCTCGTACATTAGTAAACGTCTAGCTATTGCAAAGGTCATCATCTGAATTTAATTCGATTGAGGTCATCGTCGACAGACTGACCAAATCTGCTAATATCATTCTCGTTAATGATAAATGCAAAAGAGTTATGTAAACATAGCATGCCTGTATCGATCATCTATGTCAAGATCCTCGCTTCGCATCAAATTTCTAGAGATTTGCTCAGAAATCCTTGAGAACGAACCTTGATGAGAGTACTATGTACCATCCCAAATCGAAGGGACGAGGTAAAGTAACGATACAAAGTAATATAAGTGTTGTTTTATGTTTGAATGAATGACCTTTGGTAATAGACCGTATAATCGTTTTCCTTTGGAGAGATTATCATTGATAATCATCTTGTTAGGATTGAGATCGAATCTTGTTAAGATCTATATTAGAGCATCTGTAAGCAAGAGTTGAGATGAAGACACCCGACATACACCCATTGTAAGTTGGACATGTCTTTTAGATTTAAGGTTTCCTATGATGGCGAACCTATCCTTGCAAAATACCCGACCCGCGAGATCTGAAATGATTGTTGAAATTAGGATTTGATTATTAACTGCCGATAGTGGGCAAGAGGTTATGTGAATGTGAAATGTAGATCTTGAAGTGCCAAATGGGTAGCGAAGTTATGCCACAATTTTTAAACTTGGGAAAATGAATTCATGATCTGACAAATCATAGGATATAAGTCCCCGTTGTTTGGGACCATTGAGATAATGTAAAAGTTGGGATTGAAAGGCATACAAGCTGGATCTACCCTAGGACTTCAAAGATTGCGTGAATTATGTTTCGTAAATCGAACTTGATGGAATACCTATCAAGTGAGAATCTGATTATTCTTAGTAGAGCTTAGATCGGCGAAAAGTTGCATTCATCAGAAACCCGTGAACATCATGGATAGAGAAAGTAAGTCAACATTTAGCCTGATCTTATTCCCGTAGTTATGTTTGATGAAACTCGCGTATTGTAACGAATTGCACTTGTGAGAAAAGATCAAATGTGGAGGAAATACCCACACGGCTTTAACTCTATAAGAAGCGAGTAGTAAGGCAAGATGATCTTTGAGGACAAAGATCCTGTTTAGGGGTAAATGCTGTGACAATCCGTCAATTTACGATTGATATTTTATTCTTGAATATTATTTAAAAACATTATTTTAATGTTACAATATGAACTCACATATTTTTGGGAAGAAATTTGGATTTACATCTTGGAGTAGCGTCGACTACGTCTAAACCGGAGGTTTCAACGTTACGTGCTTACGTTTACATACACCGTCTTTGGTGACAGTCCGACATTTCAGAAAAATAAATTTGTCCGTGAATATTATTTTGGAGTTTTAAATTGGAGTTGGTTCATAAACTCAAAAATTTACGAGAAGAAATTAGGACTTACGATTTTATTTTTACGTCCTTTACGACTAAACCGGAAACCTTAGGATTACGTATTTACGTTTTCGAACTCCGTTTTTGATGAGACAATTTTTATTGGATTCGTTTTGTGACGTCGATTCATAATTTATAAAAACGTTTTCGTAAAACGACCCGAGGGCACGCAAATCGAGGAAACTAGAATCGAGGAGTACCCGTAAATAAATGGGATGAGACAAGTGGGACACTTGTCCCACCCCACTCCCCAAACCGGCCTAAGTTAACTAACACACCATAAGGTGTCATTTAGTTAGCTAGTTACTTAGACACTTGTCTAACTAAGCTTAAAATTTAAGCTTCCACTATCAAAACAACTAGCCCTCAAACCACTTCACCATTTGCAACATGCAAACCACCCTCAAAATCCTCTCAACTCTCTCACCTAGTTCATCCCATCTCACCCTAAACATCCATTTTTGATCAAAAATTAACCATGAAATCATATGTTATCTCTACATATGTTGAAGCTCTCTTGAAACCCTATTGATTGGTGGTGATTATAACATCCAAGGAGGAGTATACATGGTGTCTTGGGGCTGATTTTACACAAGGAGTTCATGGAGCATGGTGGTCTTGAATATGGTCTTGGCTATGCACAAGTTTCACCATCAAAATCCATGTTTTGATCACAACCTACATCATCATGGTGGTATAAAGATTGTCCTCCTCAACTTCTTGTTATTTTGATTATGTAAACATATATTTTATTTCCTATTGTATATATTTATGATGATTATATGATGATAAAAATGTTATGTGGGGATTTGTTGTTGATAATCATGGATAAAAAGATGAAAAACTATAAGTAAAAATGGGTAAATCTTGTTTAAATAATAGGCTGTATAAAAACAGTAAAGAACCATATGGTAAACTGATAAAATTGCATGGTTTGATCCATTTACAGTAAGTAGATGATGTTATACACATGTGAGAGTTGGCCATGCAATGGAATCATTGTAATGAGTGAGATATGATCAAAACAAGTTTAAGATACAAATCTGAAGTTACTGTTTTGGACGATTTTTAGAAAATACTTAAAGGATGATTCAACAGTAGCTATAGGAGAGTTAAATGTAGCAAATATCATGTAGTTTATGTGATAAAAATTTCAGCTTCTATCTCCATATAGAACTCAAGATATGGCAGTTTTGGTGAAGATGAAGTTAAAAATCAGATTTTTGGAAATTAAAGAATAATACTATTATATAAGCACTCACATTTTAATATATAAAAAGTAAAATAAAAACCCACTAACTTATAAAACTTATTTATATAAATATATATAAAAGGTTAATCAAATGGATAAATTATATAAATGGTGGTGAAATAATGTTTATAAGTAATAAAAACTATAAACATGATTTTTACGACTTTTTCGGCTATTGCCGTAAAATTAACGTTTTTGTTAAATAAAACTTAGATGGTTGGACCCGTCTAATGTAAACTTTATAAAAATTATATACTGATATATAAACCTGTATAACAAGTAAAAACCGATAAAACCCGAACTATAAGACATACGGACGTTAACGGACTAAATTAACGTTATTGGACTAACGATACAACAAAAATGGACTAAAACACTTATAAACTTATTATTGGGCTTAACCCATTTGGGCCCAACTTGTAAAGTTTAAGTACTGATAATATAAGTACAAAATAGATTAAAATAAGTTAAATAACTTATAATAAGTTTATTGGACTTAAAATACATAAATAGGTAAAACTAGTAAACTAGTATAAACGTTACCGACACATAACACTAAAATGAGTAAATGAGAATATGCAAACCCACTTGATCATCATATATATATAATCATCATATGTATACATAATTGATATTTTTATAAAGTCATTGGACAAACGTCTAAGACCGAGTATTATTTGTCTAGGTTCCGTGATTGAAGCACGTACCGTACGTCCGAATTGCCGATAACCCGCCTTCCCACATCAACGTGAGTTCATAGCCTCACACTCTTTTAAATGTTTTATAAATGCTTTATAAACCCGCGAGGGAGATAACATGTTAGTTTTTATAAAAGTTAGGACACCATTTGTCCCGATTGTTTGTTTATTGATTTTGGACCCGAATGATTGAATGACCCGATTGTATGACCCGATAAATGATTAATGGATCCGATAGATGAAATAAAATGGATTATTAAAGTTAGGTTGATTGGTAAGCGAATTTATGTATGAGAAGATTTCAATAGCGTGACCTTTGTGACGACACGCTACTTTAGATGGGCAAAATTGGTATCGGGTTAGCTACCCGTTGTTGGTTTAGTAAGGTAACAATGTCATGCGGCTTATAATAATTCGAATTAACGAAATACTAATAGACGCTCCGAATTACGATGTATTGCCTGACTAGCAATACAGGGTCATACTATTGATATTATGTTCGTGTTTTGGTTTTCATAACCACATTCATATAACGGTTTGTAGAAAAGCTAAAATGGATCCGGTGGTCTAATGTGGTGGTAATGGGTGGTGGAAGCCATTGTTGGCTTAGAGAGAGAGAAAGAGAGGTTGAGAGTAAAATATGTGTGTTCCTCAAATGAACAAAATACAATCAACACCCCTCCTTGGAAGCTAAGGAGGGGTATATATAGTCACGCACTTTACAAAGAGCCTAGTCTAGTCTAAATGTGCGTGACTATGATAACTAACGGGAATTCTTAAATGTCGTCACATAAAGTGAGTTTCCAACAATCTTCCCCCATGGGACGACGTGTAGAATTCCTTACAATATTCTACCTATCAAGTACAAAATAATTAAGAACACGAGCTTTTATGAAGCATCCAATGCTGATGAAGTCTTCTGAGGCCTTCGTCTTCAAAACGACTCATCTTTAAAGTGACTTGTAGTAGAAATACTGTAACGGCACGAGCTAAGTAACCCATACACTTCTGGTTAAGGAGAAGCTTCTGAATTAGCTTCCCCCTAATTCATGCCACGTAAACTTGATGTAGAAGCATTTTAAATAGCTTCCCCCAAGTAGATCAACAACTTTTCATCTCACGCTTGAATAACTCTTCTGAATTTTTCTTCCCCCTGAGAGTTCAAGTTATGCATACCAGAAAGAATCAAGACACTTCTTCCCCCACATAGTTGAAGAAGGTAAATCAATCCCAATTATGAAGCTCAAATACTGAAGTGGACACTTTATCCCATTCATGAAGTTGACATCGTAACACCAGAGTCAATTAAGTCCCGGAAATGCACACGTCTTCTTCCGGAGATGCACCAGAGTCAATTAAGTCCCGGGAATGCATATAGGATAATGATGATGTTTAATTGCAACAATCAAACAATTAAACCTCGAATCAGTAGTGTACCGTTTAGAGATTGATTGATAACGACACGAGTTAAAACACTGATTTTCTCTGCGGCTATGACAAATGTCATCCCGGAATATCTTCAAATCTAAAGAAGGTATGAAGTTCATCACGTGTACTCGTTGTGCGTTCAATGTGTCTTCTTCTTCCCCCTTGATGGTTTCGAGAGTCGGAACCATCAATAAATTGTACGCACGTGAACCTGAAATCTCGTGAGAATACTAAATAAGTAGAATTATATATTTTGTGAGAATCAGCTGTTGATCGAAAATCTCTTCTCATAAACTCTCCATGGCCACCTTTACCATTCCACATGAAAGCAATTTGAAGCGACCACTGAAAGAATGAACCGGATACATCAAACGTGAAGCTGAATAAAAATCCTTCGATCTTGTGACTTAAGCTTGCACTATTGTTGAATGAAGAACGGTGGAGAAATCTCTAAGTACTCAATGCATCACTGAAGAAGTCTATAAGTACAACACCTCTTGAAATTATCCACGTCGACTATGCGCGTGACACTGAGTACAACAATGTAGCCCCTTTAAGTGATAGTTATCCGAGTCATCAACCATCCACCCCTAACCCGGAAACCAGATAACCAAGTCTTCATTCTAGGATTAAGCACGAGCAAGTTATCTAGTAAAAGATAAAATAAATACACGCCTTCGAAAAATCCGTCTTCAACGTCACGTAATTAATACCCGATCAAACAAATCCGTAGCCACTAAAAAATCGCCCATTTTTGCTTGGTCTCGTCTAAAAAATTCTGTCACATTTGTCTCGTCACATATTCTCGTCACTTTGTCACTTTGTCACGTCACTTGTTGTCTCGACACATTTTGTCACCTTTTAAAAAATAGTTAATCAAAATATTTTCAAAGAAAAGAAAATAAAATGATAACACATTATTTTGAAGTAACAAAACTATTAAGTCACACACATCTGGCCCAATTTACACAAGTCACACGTCTGGCCCATGTACCTAAATGAGGCCCGAATCAAGTGCTTTGTAAAAAAAATTGAGTCCAAGGCAACCCTAATCATATACCCGGTCCAACATTTGTTTTATAAAGCACCTAACCCTAATCACCCGGGGTATAAATACCCACTAATCCACATTGTGTCTTAACCTAATCTCCTTCCCTCGTTTCATCCGCCCCCATCTCAATCACCAAATCTTAGAAAAATCCGCCCCTCATCTTCTTATTATCATCCCAGCCTCTTCTCTCCCAATCTACCAATCTCATAAACAACTTCTCACTCAGAAACCGCATCTCTCCCAATCTTTTGCCTCAAACCCAGCAGATTTCGAATACTTCCATCTCTATCTAATATTCTGCTCGATTCAAGAAACAACCGTCAATCCTGGCACATCAAGATCTATTGATCTCGGGTAGGTCTTAAATTGTTCTTTTGGTTTGAGTAAATTGATATTAAAACGAAACTAAGATCGATTCTAACAAAGTTGTTATGAATCTTTCTTAAAATTCGTAAATCAGTAAATGGGAATAGCCATACATACGATCTATGATGATATTGTTTCGAGATGTATAGAACTTCTTTGGTCTCGGATAAATTTCACAACTTCGAAACAGATCTGAGATCATTGTATTTGATAGATGCATGTTGGTTTAGATTGAATAAATCGAAAAAAAAAAATAAAGTTTGTAACAAGTTTGTTATAAAGCTTTATTTAATTTCGTATATTAAAAAATTGGTTTAAAAGACCAAACACGATTCAGTGATGATATATGTTCAAACACTTTAAGATCTAAAGATCTAAAAACGTGTTGAACGAATCTGAGATGATTTATGTTTGTAGAGTCTGATGAAAGAGGCAGTCATAGATGGGATATAGGAGTTGATGGGATTAGGATAGATTGGTGTTGATTTGAATAGAGTTATAAGGTTGGATTAGAGTCAAACTCAGTGAGTGACCTGAGTCAACTCGGTAATGACCGAGTTGACTCGGTTGGGGTGATTTTGGTTTAAGTCACATTTTTGTTACACAAGTTTTAACAAAAACAATCCAATCGGAATGTAAGAAACAAGCCAATCGGAATGTTTTAGAACGTGGTCTCATCGGAATAGTTTGTTTTATGAGTCATTATCGGAATCAAATCAACACCCCAATCTGAATAATCAATCCGAAAGTTCAATCTGAATGTTCAATGGGAAAGACCAATCTGAAAGTTCAATCAGAAAGTCAATCTGAAACCCAATCTGAATGTGCAATAGTAAACCCAATCTGAAAATCAATTTGAATAGCCAATCTGAAAACCCAATCTGAAAAGGGTTTTGAATGACCCTAAAAAGATGGAACTGTACCTTTTGTCCTTATCAATCTGCATAAACAGATGAACCCAGAAAGAATGACCAAAATTATATAACTTTGACCATGAAATTGATGAAACTGAGACACAAATAGATATGATAAGACCCAAAAACTTGCTACTGTTTGGACAAATGGACTGAATAAAATGACGTGACCCAAAAAATTTTTTGAGATAATGGACAGAAACAATATAAACGAGACACAAGAAATGATATAGACCACCAAAATCGCATAAATAAACTCGATCCAAGGATAGAACCGAGGCTCTGATGCCAAATGTAGAAAAGCTAAAATGGATCCGGTGGTCTAATGTGGTGGTAATGGGTGGTGGAAGCCATTGTTGGCTTAGAGAGAGAGAAAGAGAGGTTGAGAGTAAAATATGTGTGTTCCTCAAATGAACAAAATACAATCAACACCCCTCCTTGGAAGCTAAGGAGGGGTATATATAGTCACGCACTTTACAAAGAGCCTAGTCTAGTCTAAATGTGCGTGACTATGATAACTAACGGGAATTCTTAAATGTCGTCACATAAAGTGAGTTTCCAACAATCTTCCCCCATGGGACGACGTGTAGAATTCCTTACAATATTCTACCTATCAAGTACAAAATAATTAAGAACACGAGCTTTTATGAAGCATCCAATGCTGATGAAGTCTTCTGAGGCCTTCGTCTTCAAAACGACTCATCTTTAAAGTGACTTGTAGTAGAAATACTGTAACGGCACGAGCTAAGTAACCCATACACTTCTGGTTAAGGAGAAGCTTCTGAATTAGCTTCCCCCTAATTCATGCCACGTAAACTTGATGTAGAAGCATTTTAAATAGCTTCCCCCAAGTAGATCAACAACTTTTCATCTCACGCTTGAATAACTCTTCTGAATTTTTCTTCCCCCTGAGAGTTCAAGTTATGCATACCAGAAAGAATCAAGACACTTCTTCCCCCACATAGTTGAAGAAGGTAAATCAATCCCAATTATGAAGCTCAAATACTGAAGTGGACACTTTATCCCATTCATGAAGTTGACATCGTAACACCAGAGTCAATTAAGTCCCGGAAATGCACACGTCTTCTTCCGGAGATGCACCAGAGTCAATTAAGTCCCGGGAA
Source organism: Glebionis coronaria (assembly GCA_025667525.1). NCBI lineage: Eukaryota > Viridiplantae > Streptophyta > Magnoliopsida > Asterales > Asteraceae > Glebionis > Glebionis coronaria. The sequence goes on along the minus strand of CM046876.1, from coordinate 487,949,557 downwards.
TGCATATAGGATAATGATGATGTTTAATTGCAACAATCAAACAATTAAACCTCGAATCAGTAGTGTACCGTTTAGAGATTGATTGATAACGACACGAGTTAAAACACTGATTTTCTCTGCGGCTATGACAAATGTCATCCCGGAATATCTTCAAATCTAAAGAAGGTATGAAGTTCATCACGCTTTCGTTGTGCGCAGCGGAAGCGTGGTGGGCCCATAACCCACAGATCCAAGGATAGAACCGAGGCTCTGATACCAAATGTAGAAAAGCTAAAATGGATCCGGTGGTCTAATGTGGTGGTAATGGGTGGTGGAAGCCATTGTTGGCTTAGAGAGAGAGAAAGAGAGGTTGAGAGTAAAATATGTGTGTTCCTCAAATGAACAAAATACAATCAACACCCCTCCTTGGAAGCTAAGGAGGGGTATATATAGTCACGCACTTTACAAAGAGCCTAGTCTAGTCTAAATGTGCGTGACTATGATAACTAACGGGAATTCTTAAATGTCGTCACATAAAGTGAGTTTCCAACACGGTTTTTATTTGATTTTATACAACGTCATAAGACGTATTGTATGATATTTTTACGACATTGGCTCGTATAACGATTTTTAAGGCAAATGCCTATATTATGATTTTCGATAAGGATTTGTATAAAATGATTTTGGCTATTTTATGGCCTATCAAAACGATTTGTATAAAATGATTTTCAGTAATAATTTTATACTGATATTATACTGATGGATTTTATTAAACTCTATGAATTCACTCGGCGTTATCGCTGACCTTTTCTTTTAACATGTTTTATCTCAGGTACTTGAAGGTAATTCTCGGGAAGACAACAAGAATTCATGGCCCGCACTTAAACAATATTTTCCATTCAAATACTTTGTGTAGGATCGATATTTTCTAAGGATTAGACAAGTATGGATTATCTATTGAATGATGATAAATGAGAAACTTTAGAGAGAGAAAGAAGAGAGAGAAAGGAGAGAGTTAAGAGAAAGATGGAAATGTGATTAATGGAATGGTAAGTGAACCAACAACCCCTCCTAACATGCTAGGAGGGGGGTTTATATAGCCCACCCTACATGTGGGCTATATGGGCTATATTGGATCACGAGCCCAATATCGTTGGAGTGACCGATCCTTTCTAAATACGTAAAAACGTATTTCCAACAATCTCCCCCAAAGGGAGGTCACTCCAAGTTACAATGTCCTAAATAGTCTATAGCTCGTGATCTATGCTAATAATGATGTGACCGAGACTTTCCTTGGAAAAACATATTTCCAACAATCTCCCCCAAAGGGAGGTCACACCATTTTACAAAATCTTAAACCTAGCATACTATGCTTGAGTCTTCGATCTTGTTCTTGTGAATATGCTGATGAGATCTTTGACTTTAGTCTTGAGCATGTTCTCTTGCCTTGACCTTGTGCATTCATCACTTGTGATATTCGCCTCTTCGTGACTTCATGTTCCACATACTTATACCTTTATAATTCTTGAAAGCTTCAGAGTTTGATACAGCGGAAGACTTGACCTTCAGACTTTCTTGAATTCGTTGAAGTACTAAGTGTATGCAGTATAAGCATGTGGGGACGACTTCTTCTTGGATTCCGCAACGCCACCGTCTTCAAATGCCGCAACATAAGTAGGCACGAAAGAAATGGCTTTGAACATTTCATTCTAAATCGGTAGCATTTTACCTCCGGTCGGTGAAGACCGTTAGACGATATTAGATATCGTACCCGTGACGGATAGTTTCAATTAAGTAACTTCCTGACAGGATTTCGCGGGTAAACCCGTTCTCTTTATTCGACCGTCCAAAGCTGACTGCGAACATAAAGAGTGAATCATTTGGATAATAATATCCGCATGATTTGAAGCCGTCAATTCATGTTCCTGGAACAAGTGAAATTCAATTAAGAACCGCACCATCGTTGCTTTCCAGTTGTCACGAGCTTGATTCGTATAGAATCTTGCAAGTTACCTACCAAGTGCTGTTTGAGGTTAACACTAGAAGGATTTCCACTCATCACCGTGAACACAAAGGTATCACTCTGAGTGTTCTGGCAAGATCACTGAGATATTGCGTAGAGGCCTGGAACGTGTTTAAATTCAGTTAAGAATTAAACAGCTGTTGCTTTCCAGTTATCACAAGTTTGATTTATAAAAAATCGCACAAGTCACCTACCATGAGCTTTTTGATATTCGCTCAAGAAGGATTTCCATCTTCATTGTAAATACTTTCGTATTACTCGGATGTTCAGGCAAGATCATGAAGATTTTGCGTAGGACTCTTAAGATCTTTCTTACTTTTCATAGTGTATGAAGAAGCAAGGAATTATGAAAGTGTGTCCTAATGAGATATTTAATGATCTCAAATGGCTCTAGACTCGATCGTGCACTTTGGATTTTAGTGATCGGAGGCTGGAGAGGAGTGCCACCTTTTCAATACCAATTTATTCGGAGTGAATAAATCAATAGATAATGCGTTGTCTCCGTGTGATTAAAACAAATATCTTTTGATAGATATCTGAGTTAGCTGGAATGGGTTGTGCATTGCATCACTGGGTCCATGATGTCTATCTTCAATATCAAGAATCATTAAAAATGATCTCAATAGCGTATGTATTGACCCGGTTTCTGCCTAAGTTGTAAGGAGGGCTTCTTTCTTTACACCCTTTATCTTTACAATTCTTTTTCATTCTTCAACCCCTTCAATGCTTACCAATACGTCATCACTAGCACCTTGTTGTGATTGTTCCAGTGCTAACTTAAGTACTTGGTCGGCATTCAGCTACGTTCACAATCTTTCTCCATCTTTCCTAAGGACTACTATTTCTAGCTATGGAATGTCCTTGGGAAGATTCCTCCGGTTCTAGAGGAATCATTAGACTTTAACCTATCCTACCATCCTTATGTCACCACAATCTTCACCGTCGTGAATAAAGATGTTTTGGGTAAGTATATGTCACCATGAAAATCCATTTTGAAGTGCAAATCCATTTTGCTCCCCCTTAACATATGCCACGATATCCGAAAACATTTCGCACATGTCGGGATGAGCTAGAACGTTCAGTCAAACCATTTGTGATTAATCATTTCCCATATTAAATCACATTTTCTCCCCCATATTAAAAATATTAACCCAATCGATGTTTTTAATATCAATTGATTTAATAGCATTTTAAGAAAATTTGGGAAGAAAAATGTAAATCCAATTATCTTCATGAATTACATAAGCTCCCCCTCAAATTAATGAGGGTGTACTTGAAACGTAAATTAGATACCTTTTAAACACAAGTGTAAGGTATTTATCACGTGCAAAGATCATATATGATAATGTATTCACAAGATTAGCAATTTATGAGGTTGGACCTGAATGATGGAGAACATCATATGAAAGAAGCACATGGTTCTTGTTCACGAATGTTGGTCGCCTCATCATGTGTGAAGTTATCTCTTTACTCCATGTGTACGATTGATATCTTTGTCTTGACACCAACATGTGAACTTGGCACTTTTAGCGTCAAAGATTCTGATTGCTGGACAATTGCTCCCCCTCAATTGCTGACCCGTGTTCTATTGAAAGAGCTGTAGTCGCCGTCTGAGTAGTCGCATCGTCGAGTATGTAGATATCAATTGTAAATTGCTACGGTTGGTAGAGATGATAACTTCATAAAAACAAGACTTCTCTTGTTTTAACAAATAAATGCACTGAATCGTACATAAATTCGTGTTAGATTGTGTTATAAAGTAAACACAATCCCTTACATGGTTGTAAAGTAAACCATGCCCGAGAAAATTAATTCCCGTTGTTGAGTCAAAGCTTTCCGGTGAAATGCTTGACTTTAACATGAAAAGCGGGTTACTATCAGAAATAATAGCAAGCCATTTTGAGCATGTTTTAAAACATTTGAACTTCTGCTCGAACTTTATTTACAACCCCGTGTCATTATTGAATGACATTTCTAGTATCGTAAATATTATCGATTCCAGAAGACATGCTCTTTTTATCAAAACATTTTTTGAACACACAATTTTGAAAGATTTAGAAAACCTTTTTGAGAAATTTTCGAAAAATTGTGTTCAACGTTTTGAAAACCAATTACTTGAGCTTAAGATGTTGAATATCTTACAAAACGAGCTCAAGTCCGAGAAGTTGTAAACTTCCCGTTGTTAAGGATAAGTTACCATCGGCGATAAACTTTCCTTTTAATTGAAGAACGAGTTCTAAGCTGACATTTACTTAGAAGTCGTTTTCATGAGCTTGAAAAACTTTGAATGTTTTAACGTAAAGCTCATGACCGAGAAAGGTGAATTTCTCGTTATGAGGAAAAGTTCTCTTATTTAAAAGATTCACTTTCCTTTCTGAGCTTAAAACCTGGAATGTTTTAATACAAGCTCATGACCGAGAAAATTTAATTTCCCGTTACGAGGATAAGCTATCTTTAAAGATAAGCTTTCCTAAAATTGAAGTCCGAGTTACAGTCTGATATTTAACTGTAAGTCATTGTGCATGAGCTTAAAAACTTCGAATGTTTTTAATATAAGCTCATGCCTGAGAAAAATTAATTTCTCGTTGTGAGGATAAGTTTATCATCGGCGATAAACTTTCCTTAATTTGAAGATCGGGTCATCATCTGAAATTTAATGAAGAGCCTTATACACGAACTTAAAACCTTTGAATGGTTTTAGGATAAGCTCGTGTCCAAGAAAACTTAATTTCTCGTTAAAAGGGTAAGTTATCGTTGCGTGGATAAACTTCCCTGTCTCTGAAGTCCGGGTCGTCGTATGTCATTTAACGAGGAGCCATTGTGCATGAGCTTAAAAACTTGGAATGTTTTTTTTTTTTTATATAAGCTCATGCCCGAGAAAAATTAATTTCTCGTTGTTAGGATAAGTTTACCATCGGCGATAAACTTTCCTTTCTTTGAAGAGCGAGTTATAGTCTGTGATGTGACTATAAGTCCTTGGTATTAAGCTTAACCATGAATCCCCTGAGACACTTGTTTCTCTGATATCTGCTTCTTCAGCAACCAAACTCTGAGAGTATCCTTTGTTGAACGATATACAATGATTGAACCGCTTCGTTCTTTTGGAACATCAACTTTGGTACCTGCATTCTCATTAGTAGTTTGTATACTTTGACCTGGGTTAGCGATATCTATCTTAAAAGCATGTGGGGGTTCACAGTTTTCTTTTCTTGTGTCAGAGGTGGTCTGAGGGGATGATTCACTTGTCTTAGTTGGCAAATGTTTCCTTTTATAGAAAACCTTAAGTTCAGGCTTAAGTGATGTATCATCCTTTGCAATTTCCTCCCTAGTAGTCTTCGTAGAATCAGAGACTATCCTAGTTAAAGGGCACTCGTTTCCTACAAGAGTGAAAGTTCTACCAGTGGGGCGCCACATTTTGCCAACGGGTTTGATTTTAGCTACCCACTGGGATTTAAGTCTAGCACGGGAGTTCACCTCATTAAGTAGTTTCTTGATACAAGAATCATGATTTGCCGTAAAGACACATTTTCTACATGTTTTACAAGTAGCATATTCAATGTCCGAGTAAGATCTAGAATTCCTAGATGATTGATTGATGCTCCTAAGATGTGACATGCTACGGTTAGCAGTGTTGGGTAAACTAGAAGGCATCTGTCTAGGTTTGAAAGTCGTATCTCTTACTTGTGTCTTTTGAATAGCTTCCCTTAGACCAGATTTATGGTGAACGTCATTTGAACTAGTTCTAGACGTGGTCTTGGTATTTTTAGAGAAACTAGAGGCAATCATGTGATTAGGTCTTGCTAAAGCTGTTTTGGTCACATTGGGCCTAGTTGCAGGAGTGACTGGTCTAGAAAGATGAACCAAATCAACTTGGGAGGCAAACCGCGGTCTCGAGGATTGTGGTCGCTCGGATCTAAATGCAGTCGGTTGTCTAACGAACTGATTTGTAGGCGGTTTCCCCAAGATTGATGGTTTTTCAAGCTTAGTGTCCACACTAGTTCCTTTGGTTTTCCTCAATTCGTTTTTCAACGCAGCTATAGCAAAGACCTTTTCCTGTACTTGAGCTTTTAAGGTCTCATTCTCTTTGAGCAATTCATTTTGGGATGCCAACTTAGATTCAAGCAACTTAATTTGTTTCAAAAGATTATCGTTTTCAGCTTTGGAATCTAGAACAGTTTGATCCAATTTTCGTTCAAGAACAACGTTTGACTTTTCAAGTTTTTCAAAATATGTTTCATATTTCTCCGTTTTCTTTGAAAATTCAATTTTGGCATCCTCAAGCTCTTTGGATTGCTGAGCTAAAATTGTTTCAAGCTCTTTAGTCCTAGACACAGAATTGGTTAAAGAAGCAGTCGTAAAACTATTAGCAGGATTGTTAATTAGCGCATTCATTTCAGACAACATATGAAGAATATTATCTGTACCTGACATGCTACTTGGTTCCTGTTTTCCTCCGGATTCTATTCTCTTGTGGCTGCCTCTTGTATCGTCTTGCAATATATGCAATTTTCCCTCTTGAAAAGTCGAATTCAAATAATCCATTGAAAGTTCGATGACAATTCTTGGATCTTTAATTGGAAAAATATCTTTCGCTCGGCTCAAAAATTGTTGTCGGCTCAAACGTTGATAAAATAAACCGGAGTCCAAGTGAAACTCGCCTCACTCCAAAAATAATGCCCGTAAACTAATTAATTCAACCTGATTAATTTTGCAACAATCGAATATTTAATCGATCAGTTCGAGTTAAATTGCAAAAATAATCGGCCTACTATATGTCTTCGATAGAAGTATTGATCGACCCGTCACACAACTAAATAACCAAATCAAATATACTATTTTCGGATAGAATAAACAATGGTCCAATCCAATATAACTAGAACCGGGTCCAATAAAGAATATGATTAACACTCGGCCCAATTAAAAAAAAATAATAATAAAAAAAATCCACCGGCCCACTACCAAATCTAAGCTTAGGACGAAAATGATTTGCTCAAGTAGTATTTTTAATTTTTATTTATTTATTTTATTTTTTTTTTTAAACTTTTTTTTTTAAACTTTTTTTTTTTTTTTTTTTTTTTTTTATTATTCAAATCTAATCTTCTTAGATACTAATGTCACGTGTAACACAGATCACTTATCTAGTTTGTCACTCGACCCATTAAAACCCATTTGTCACTCGACCCAATAGATAAACTGAGATATATAATCCCAAAGTTAGGTCATTCTAACACAGATCACTTATCTAGTTTTGTCCGCCTCTTTCTTCTATTTTCTCTCAACAACTGAAAAGCAGATCACTAAACTTCAATCAACACAAAGCCATGATCAATCCATCTTCAAAAATAAATCATAAAATACCCTTATTACTCCAAAAGATGAAACGAAGGGAACCAAACCTACTAATCAATGTTGTTTCAGGCTATACGACGGCATCAAGATCTCTTTGAGGTCTAAGGTAGGTTCGGTCGATCAGGCTGTTGTATGTGTGTCTTCCAATCGAAACAAATGAAAGATTATAACACCGTTGTTATAAATCCTGTTTCGAATATTTTAAAAATAAGATGAACTCCTCATAGATCTATGATGAGTAGTTGTTCATGCAAATAAAAATCTATATAGATTTCATTTAGTGAACACGATCTGAGATCATACGGATTTAGAAATTGTTTTAGAGTAAAGGTTAAGTTTGGTTGTGTCGAGTCCTGGCAAAGTCTTTTCAAGGTGCCGTTATGGTCGAAGGTGTGTTGTGTGAGGCGAGAGAGTCAGTCGACAAGACGAAAGAGCGAGTCTTTGGAATGAGGAGTCGAGTTGTTGTTGGGTGCGAGTCTGTGAGGATGTTTGTGTTTTCAAGTCTTGGTTGAGTGTTTCAGTTTCGTTGATTTCTTCAGTCGTGGGTAAGGGTCGAGTCCTTGGGTCGATGAGGCTGTGTTCGAGGGTGAGTGGACGAGGTGATGGGTGTGTGGTGTTGAGAGTTGGGTTGGTTTGACAGTAGGAAGAAATATGTGGGTAGAGTCGAGAGTTAAGGTGAGACGAGGGTTTGTGGGTGTGTTTAGTGTGAGTCGAGACTGTTTTGTAGATTGAGGGGTTTTGGTTTCGAGGGTGAAAAATGAGAGTCGTTTGTCGATTGTGTGAGTCCGAGTCTAGTCTTGGGTCTTTGTTGTGTCGAGGGAGAAAGAGTAACCGATCGGAATGCAACCGATCGGAATGCTATCTAAATAGATCCATTGTCGGAATGTCGTCCAATCGGAATGATATCAGGAACCTGTCGGAATATATTCAGTCCTGTCGGAATACTGGTCGGAAAGATGGTCGGAATGCAAAACCCTATTCCGATGGAAGTTATCGGAATGACTATCTGAGAACTAAAACCCTTTTCCTATAACACCACACAATAAAAACAAATACTCAGAAAGGGACAAAAAAATAAAAAAAAATGATAAAAGAATATAAAAATTAATACTTTTGAGACCTTTGACAAGAAATTCTTAAATTGAGACAATGTAAAACAGAGATCGAGACCAAAAGAAGGTATAAAAGAAGTATTTAAAACTGAAAAGTATATATCAAAAGTATTTAAAAATACAGATAAAAAACTGAAACTTTTGTTATTTTAAAAATAAAAACTGATAGTTTTTAAATAATTTTTAAGACAAAGAAAAATAATTGTGAAAGAAGAAAGATTTTACCACCAAATCAATAGACAAAAAAACATGTCAATCCAAAAAATCAACCATGCTCTTGATACCAATTGTAGGATCGATATTTTCTAAGGATTAGACAAGTATGGATTATCTATTGAATGATGATAAATGAGAAACTTTAGAGAGAGAAAGAAGAGAGAGAAAGGAGAGAGTTAAGAGAAAGATGGAAATGTGATTAATGGAATGGTAAGTGAACCAACAACCCCTCCTAACATGCTAGGAGGGGGGTTTATATAGCCCACCCTACATGTGGGCTATATGGGCTATATTGGATCACGAGCCCAATATCGTTGGAGTGACCGATCATTTCTAAATACGTAAAAACGTATTTCCAACACTTTGTAAAACTTCGTATGAAATAATATGACTTGGGACCGATGTAAATTTGATATTTATGAATGGATATGCTTTATTAATAAACGACGCGATTTTTATGCGTTGTCTATGATGTGAGTAATGTGCTATCCCGTAACACCAACTAGTCTTCCGCTGTACTGAGTTGTATAAATTTGGGGGTGTTACAAATACCAAAAGTAAACGCTCAAGTTTATGATTTCCTAACAACTTCATTGTATTTCTATGTGAATGACGGATGGGTACCACAAACACTCACTGCCAAGATCAAAATGCCAATATGTAAACAAAATCCAACCTCAGAAAACATGAAACGAAAATACAACTCAGCTCCGAATCAAACCATCAACCGAATACTAAACTTTCATTAACATCGAACCACAAATATTAACAAGAACCATCGACAATAACCAGAAATCAAGCCTTCGTCAAACTTATAAATCGAATCTCGAATCGAACACAAAATTTCATTAACCTCGAACTCAAATTCAATACAATCGAACACAAATTTTTTCTTTAACATAAATGACAAAATAGAACAAGGTAAAAATAAAGAAACTAGGATTCAGTGTTTTTATAAATCTACCTAAAGCTAACCTAAACTAAAGAAAACGTAGCAACCAAAATTTTTTTGGAATGAACTCCTTTTTTAGCTTTTTATCTACGCCAGATCTATTCCTCCAAAGCTGCTCCTAGTTTAACTGTTGTTGGGCTGCCCATTTTGGGTCTGAGTAGACTGGGCCTTTGTGGCTGTTGGGCTGCGTTTCTGCTGGGCTGAGTCCACTTTGGTTATATTAATGGGTCGGCTCGACCCATTTAAATGGTGTCGGGTCGGCCCAATAAAACATGAATGCACCGTCAAACTCGATTTTCCGTGCTCTTTCCATTTCTCGTGCTCGTTTTTGGTCTTTTTCTTCGTTTTTTCTCCTTTTCTTTAATATTCGTACCTACAAAATAAATAACACATAAAAACGATAAATGCACTAAAAATACGCGTTTTGCTATTTATTATACCAAAAATGAAGGGATATAACACTAAAATCATGACTAATTTCGTGTTTAACACATATACAAGGCCATATTTATACAAATTATGCATTATAAGTACATTTATTGGTATAATTGATATGAATAATTTAACTCATATCAAACTCCCCCTTGCTAAGCAATTGTCGTGTCCTCACACAATGATAAAATAAAGCACTAACTACACTTTTATTTGACATTTTGACACTTTATTTTGCAAAGACATAATGTAATGCTTTCATTATTTGAAAAATAACTTTTAGGATCATAAAACTTAAACAGATTCATCGTCCTCGACTTTTCACTTTTCCAAGCCAAGTTTAAAAACAAGATCATTGTCAATCATAAGTCCCAATGTTAAGACAACTCATACAAGTAATTTGTGTTAAACTCAATCTCCTTTTATTCCTAATTGTATCTCTAGATTTTAAATTTTGTCATTCACCCAAAGGTTCATTTGACTTATTAAATATTTATTAATCCAAAAATGAAGGCAAAAACGGTGTAAACCAAACACTCAAAACCTAACCTCGACTTCAAAAACCGTTGTCACTAAAGAAAGCCCACATCAAGGATAACTTAACACGATTTGAGGAATAAATCCCCAGATCCGAAATTTGGCTAATAGGTCTACTTAATGCAACAATAAATCCTCCAAAGACAATTTTTACCTTATTAATGGAGTTAGCAACATTCACATCATACACCTTGAGGCTCTTTAAGATGTAAAAGTGCTCCTTATTTATAATCCACACCCGAAGGCTCCTTGGACATAACAAGGGAATTGACATTCACCATCCCACCTTAAGGCTCATGATGATGAAGCAATTATTATTAAACACGTCACCATGCCATACACCCTAAGGCTCTAATGACAAGGTTACTGCTACATGACTCCCACCAGAACGCTCATAGAGAACATGTTTTTATTTATTCTTCTTCTTATTATGATATATATAGCAAGCCAAATTTCCGAAATCCCATGATCAAAAAGTCCATGACGCTGACACCCTTAATGTGTTCTCACTTTAATTACAAGGGAAGAAAAAGAAGGAGTTATGAGTTAAGATATTAAGCCCAAACCGCTAAAAACTTCATTTATTAAGCAATTTATTATTCAAGTGTGGAAAATAAATACAAGGAGATAGAATCAAACACAAAAATACTTACACAAGGAAGAAACCCTCTAAAATTATGATTAAACTTTATCATTTTTGTTCTCTATATTGTAAAATCTCAATAATACGAGACTAATGGATAATTAGCCAACTAAATCAAAGTTTTAGTTTTTCAAGTCATCTATAGGATCTTGAATTTTCTTAGACTTTTTCAAGTTTTAGAATTTGCGTTTTAAAGTTCCCTTGATAAACGACTTTCTAGGATCAATTATAGGAACTTGCGAAAAGTTCTCGTTCTTAAACCCGTATGAGTTACGACTTTCGCGTTTTAAAGTCCCCTATATAAAAGTCTAGCAAAACTTGATTTAAACACGTTAAGGAAAAAACTAAGGTAAAAACCAAGTCGAGTCAAAAACTATTTTTATTTTCACCAACGGAAAGCCTACATTTGTGTCAAAATAACTTATTTTCTTTATTAATAAACATAAAATAACACTAAAAACTTAATTTTTTTATGAAAAACGAGAAAAACGATTACGTTTGAACACGACAAAAGCAATTGCAAGCGATTATATCGATTGACTCCCCCATGCTAAAACCAAAAATTGTCCTCAATGTTTCTTGCTAATACACGAAGAGTCTAATGCAAAAGTCCTAACATGGCAAGAGCACACAAATCTATAAGCCGTTTATTAATTATGCTTCAAGATAAAACGTTAGTTGATAAAAATCAAAGAATAGTGAGTGTTCCCCTTTTGACAATCAAAGTACGGAAGCTCGAGTGGACCGTCAAAAACCGAACACGAGGGTCTTCAATAATTATGGTCATACCTAAGATTCACAAAACAACAAAACACGAGCACGAGCTTGAAAAGATCAAGCCTTATTAGTGTTAGAAAATAGATTGAAGATAGAATGTATGGGACTCCCCCACAAGGCACCTCATTTTGTTAACTGAGTCATGAGCTCAACTCGATCCCCACATTCATTGGTCCTTAAGGAAAGTTTGAAGATCCGGAACAACCTCCATAGGTATGTCCCCTCCAAAGTATTGTTTCACTCGATTACCATTCACCTTAAAGTTAGGCCCGTCTTTTTGAGCAAGCTCAACGGTACCATAAGGGAAAACTTGTGAAATGGTGAATGGTCCGGACCAACGTGTTTTAAGCTTGCCCAAGAAAATCTTAAGTCTAGAGTTGAATAAGAGGACTTGATCACCAACATTGAAAATGCGGTTTTTGATCTTAGAGTCATGAATCCTCTTAGTCTTCTCTCTATAGATCAAAGAATTCTCATAAGCTTGATCTCTTAATTCACTTAGTTCATTCAATTGAACCTTGCGATGATTACCCGCGGTCCTCAAATCAAAGTTACAATGCTTAAGAGCCCAATACGCCTTATGTTCGAGTTCAATTGGCAAGTGGCATGCCTTTCTGTAGACCAACCTAAATGGTTCACAACCAGTTGGCGTCTTGTAAGCCGTACAGAAAGCCCATAATGCATCATCCAATTTATCCGACCATGAAGTGAGATTTTCTCCAATAGAACGCTCCAAAATCCTCTTACGGGCTTGGTTTGAAACCTCCACTTGACCACTCGTTTGAGGGTGATAAGCGGTCAAAAGTCGATGAGTGACACCATATTTCTATGGAAATTTTTCAAATTGTTCATTACAAAAATGGCTCCCACGGTCACTTATTATAGCCCGTGGAGTTCCAAAGCTAGCGAAGATTTATTTCAAAAATTTCACCCATTTGACAAATAATCCACAACTACGAGAATATACTTATTTCCTTTCGATGATGGAAATGGCCCCATAAAATCGATCCCCCATACGTAAAAGATTTCACAAACTTGGATAATGTTTGGAGGCATTTCATCCCTTTGTGAATTCTTTCCTTGAAGTTGACAAGCATCACAAGTCTTGAGCAAGTCTTGGGCATCACGATATATGGAAGGCCAAAAGAAACCGGCATCAAAGACTTTTTTCGCGGTGGCGTTGGCACCATGATGTCCCCCGGTGGGTTCTTCATGACAAGATTTAAGAATATCTTGAGCTTCCTTGCTAAACACGCACCTACGAATCACTTGATCCGCGCACACTCGAAACAAATAGGGGTCGTCCAAAAAATAATAGGATATATCCTTGAAAAGTTTCTGTTTTTGTTGGGACGACATACCCTTGATCACAAACTTCCCCGCATGATAATTTGCAATGTCCGCAAACCATGGGGTACTATCTGTTACACCCCCAATTTATTAGAGTAATGCAACACAATGGGGTGCGACGGTCATGACTATCACAAGACATAGATACAAAGAACGACTATTTGAAAGCCGTTTTAATTTAATTAAAAGCATAAAACTTGTTTCGGAAGCGAATTACACAAGATCATATTAAAACATTGTTTCAAAAGACTTAAGGATTGATCCGAATATCCATACACTAGTCACGATCATTTTATTAAAAATCTCCCTCGCATAACTACGTCACTCCTCCGTCTTGATACCTGAGAAAAACATTGCTAAAGCGTCAACACAAAGGTTGGTGAGTTCATAGGTTTAAGTTTAAATAGTGTGATGAACCATAAGATTTTCAAGGCAACCAACATATAATCTTATAACAAATACAAGATTATAATCAAAAGTATACGTTTCAACAACCTACGTCTAAGCTCATGACACCGAAGCGTTAACCAACCAACAAGATATAATGAGAGCCCGAGCAAATGCCTATCCCAAAGCATTCATAACGACTCAAATGTAAGTGTATCTAATTTGGTCACACAACCAACATTAGATAGGGAGGTCAATCCCAATAGATCTATCCATAACATTCGCGCTTAAACAAAGTAATTAACGGTTCACGATAGTGGGCTAAAGCATCTAGGGATATCGCTACTTAGACATCATGTAGGCAAACGTATCAAGTTTTATGTTCATCCGTTTAAAACAGGCAATGTTCTCACCCCAAAATAGTAAAAACAATTAAAAGTGGGGCTACTAAACTCACCTCGATGAAGTAGTGAATATGATAAATAAAGATAGCACGAAAATCTAGGCACGTAAAACGATGCGCAAACGATCTACTCGTAACCTAAGTAAAATATCCGTACTTAGGCTAAATACAAGAAATAATAACTTACAATGCAATTGGTTGATAATTTAAACTTTCTATAGATTTATAAAATGTTTTTATACATTTTTATCGTTCAACAATTTTAGTCACGGGGTCAAGTTTGGGTCTCGATATCTCTTTAAATAATAGTCCCAAAAATAAACGGGTTCCCGTTATAAAAACTAGGTCGCGAGGTCTTCGATATTTGATAAGTATCGTATTTTTATGAAGTCTCTAAGTGCGTAAATAATAAGGCAAAGTTGTTCACTCGCAAACAAAATAAACAAGTAACGTTCTATTATTTACAAGTGTTGATCAAGCTTTTTATTTTGAAAATTGATTGCGGGTTCCTTACTTAACTTTAAAACAAACGGAAACTTGTTTTGGAAACTAGGCTGCGTCAAGCTTAATAAGTTATTTTCAGATTCTCGGGGCATGATAATTTAGTTGGTTAAAAACAGACTTAAAGTAAGGACTATATGCAAAAGGTTTGTATCAATACTTAAAGTTTGTGATGATGTCGGGTTCTATTTATTTTAAATGACAAAAGATAATATTCCAAAATAAGCCTAACACATTGTGTACTTCTTTAATTTACATGCAACAAAATGATAAGAATAGGACATGGTGTCCTTACTCTTCTTGTTCATACGCATAAGTTATCAACAGTGGTCTAGTTGAACATAAAAAAATTCATACATTCATGATTCAAGTACCACATATGTACCTACATGACATAGTCAAAAAGAAAAGAATATTTGGTTGTTTTGGTGTAGTCCATACGCATGGTAGGCAAAGAACAATGGTCCCCTATTTGTTTTTCACATTTGCTCTTTACTCATTTATCATACATACATACACATGCATACCACACATAGCCTTTTTTAGGATAGTACATTGTTTACTTTGTGGTCCTTGTTTGTACAGTCTTACACAAAAAGCACAAAGGTGTGACCCTACTTTGCTTTCACCTTCTTTTTTTAGCATTCATACATAGTAAATCAATAAAATGGATGTGTTGTTTTGCTTACTCTTCACGCAGGTTTATTAAGAAATAAGTGGTCCTCACTTGGTTTCTATATTTTCTATTCATTATGCATATACATACACACGCCACATTCTTTCCCTTATTATGTTTCGTTGTCATTTTGCTACTGTTTTTATGTAGATAACCATACATATTTTCTAGATATTTCTCTTTGTACTATCCAAGACATGTACCTACATATCATTTCGCATACAGTGCACACACACACACAAACACACACACACATATATATATATATATATATATATATATATATATATATATATATATATATATATATATATATATATATATATATATATATATATATATATATATATATATATATATATATATATATATATATATATATATATATATATATATATATATATATATATATATATATACATATATATATATATATATATATATATATATATATATATATATATATATTGCATTCACTTGATTTTGAGTTTTTACTTTCATGATACACATACATGCAATCACCTTATATGCTACTACGTACTATTTTACTTAGTCTTTGTTTTCCACTCCTGCTTATATGGCCATCACATATGTATATATTCATGTTAAACAGGTATTACATAAGGCCCATCAATATTTTCATCTCATGGCATCACACAAACACGCAAGCGTTCATATTCCACTCCTACACAACCATGCACATGTCGAGCATATATACAACTAAGTTTCATGGTCTTTACATGTTTTGAATACACATGACCTTGAGATCATGTACACAACATATACAAGTATAAGGGTCACGGATTAAATAGGTTTAGCATGCATCATACATTTTAAGTGATAATAGCAGGGGTAGTTCATACGCATACACATACAAGTAAATTGTCCACATAAGATCATACTCACATAAAATCACAACATTAGGGTTCATATTTACCCTAATCATGTCGAGACTACAACAACTAGGGTGCTTGGTCCTTACATTTTTATTAAGTTAACATGTAAATTTAGTAGTCTTTAGGTCATCGCATAAAATCCCAACCGTGGCCTCTTGACATCTTATTTAGTTTAAAAAGTGGCTTGGTTCATCAAGTAAACGCCCATTAAAACCCTAACCCGTGACTAGTTTGTTTCATTAGTGTAAGTTTTGATTCAAGAGTTATAGCAAGTTTAACTATCAACCAAGGTAAAGTGAATGAGGAAGAGTTATGGTAACTAACAAAGGTCCTAAGAATATTTGATGGTGATGAAAATCAAGAACTAGTGACCTCAACCCTAACGAATACCTACGTCCAACCAAGTCTTAATATTCCTAGCTTGCTACTAAACAAACCCGAACCTCTTGTTTCCTTTTTCAACTGTGGCTTAGTAGCACAACACTTAGTATTTTTCTTTGAATTTTAGCTTTGAGTGTGTGAGCTTATGTGAGAGAATAGGGCTAGTATTTATAGGCAAGTGTGGGAGTGTTAGGACTAAGTTTGCTTAGTTAGGATTTAGTTAGAGTATGGGTTAGGTTGTAACTAGCATGGAAAATTGGATTGTGCATGGCGAAGAACTAAAGCTTTAAGGCTTTCGTCTAGGGCAGGGAAAGAAGGACGAAAAGGGTACTTAGGTTTGACTAGTATTAATATGTTAGTTGTAATATTAAGGTTTAAGAAGATCCATGGTAAATAATGGTGGTATCCATCGGTTAAGAAAGAAAGAAGGGAGACAAAAGTACCACTCTTAATGAAGTGGGTGAAGTACCATGTTGAGTTCAAAAATCAAATATTAGAAGGTATACAAAAAAACAAAACGGGGGTTTTGGAGAAAATGGGGACCGGTTTGCATAGTACAAAAGAAGAGGATTTTGGCTTTCATTTTATTTTAGTAATTGCAAAAAGGTTGGTTTATAGCTTTTGTATAAATGTTGTATAAGTAAAAATAGAAGTTTAAATACATTGAGTTTAATTAAGATTTTTATTTTGTAGTAGAAGTTAAAAAAAATTTGGTTTGAAGAGAAGATGGGAAATTTCTAAGTGTCTCATAAGCTTATTGGGTGAATTACCTAATTTTGTATCGAACCTAATTGTATAAAATCACGTCGACATGAATAAGTGTCGACTTCAAAAATAGAAATTTCTAGCACGCAACATAATGAATTATAGTCATTCAAATAATATTTACATGATTTTCATTCATAGAAATTTCAAATTCGTACACCAAATACGCGTAAACAATCGGGGGCATCAATAGACACACAAGTCTAACCTGAACCATTGCATTTTACGTAAATTAAATAGATTCAAAATTCACGTTTGTGACATCCGACATCCCTTAAGTTTGAGCTTCGACCCTGAAGCTCATACTTCGATGAAACTTATATAATTAAAAAGATGATGATATTTAAGCTTAAATTGGTCTTCACGTTCTCAAGTAAACTCGGCTCCTCTTTGTGCATTCCAACGCACTTTTACGATCGGTATATGACTTTGTCTAAGTCGTTTTATTTCACGGTCTACAATTTCAACAAGTTCTTCCACGCGTTAAATTGAGTTTTACTCAAATGGCGTTTCGTTCTACTCATTATTAACTAAAATTTGTTTTAAATTTTTTTTGAATCTAATCTATTTGAGTATAATTGTCGTCAAAACAATTGGCGCTCTTATAGTATTTTTGTGTCATGTTGATAGGTGTGAAAACACCCATCTTTTCTACCACTTAATTACATTAAAACGGGACCTAAACGTATATTTTATGTCGTAAATGGCGGAATTATGCGTGGTTTGTGTTTTTATTGTGTTGCAGGGTCAAAATGTGAAAAGGAAGGAAAACACGGTCTTTCACGGGCGTTTATTGAAGAAAAAGACAAAAGACGAAGTCAAAAGATCAAGAATGCAAAAAGAACGGAAGTCCAAGGCTTATTCTGAAGATTTATCGAAGAAAATGTCCAAAGACGGAAGTTTAATAAAGCCGAAGAACTCGAGTCTAATAAATAAATAAATTATAAGACGAGTTTAATTAATCCCGAGACAAAGTCGATAAAGTCGAGAACTTAAAAGACGAGAAGACGTGAAGAAAGAAAGAAAGAGGAGGCAACACATGCACCTCCCCATTTCCTATAAATACCCTCCTAAACTCATTTAGGAGGGTTGGTTAGTTTTTAGTTTAGCTTAGTTCTTCTTTCATCTTTGTAGGTGATTCTAGAGAGAGAAAGTGACAGTTTCTCTCACTAGGATCCCAAATCTTTTATCTTCCTTTCTTGTTTTTAATTAAACTTTTACCTTTGATAGTTGAATTCTCATTCTTAGCTTATTCTTATTCTACTTTTCTTAGCTTTTACTTGTTCTTAATCCGTACTTCTTTACAAATTTTGTTTAAATTTTATGTTTGATTTATGAAAAGATTTGTCTTTTGGTTAATCTAAGTTTCATACGAATCAAGCTTTGAGCTTGACATGCTTATTGGCTTAATTTGTGTCTAGCTTATTTGTTTTAAGTTTTCTTAAAAGTTTTTATAGTTTAAAGTTTGCTTATTTTGTGTTTGCTTATTTTGTGTTTTTATAAAGTTTATGAATTTCATCTTTTAAAAGCTTTCAAATTTATGTTTATCAAGTTGTTCAAGTTGTTTAAATTTATTGGTTTCCATCGCAATATAAGGGTTTATACACATTCCGAGGGGCAGCCTATGTTCCATCGCAATAACCATTCTTGGTTCTACTTTGCGATGGCTTGTGTTTCACCCCCCTTATTCCGATCGGGATTGCGATCGCTCATTGCGATCGCATATTCCGACGGAGTTTAAGGTATATTGCGACGAAATGCTGCCCAAATTTTGACAGCCACTTTCTGATGGATTTTGTTACTTTAGTTATTCCGACAGTTTTTATTTTTTAGATATTCCGATACTTTGTTACATCCTATTATTCCGACAGTTTTTATAATACCTATTGCGATAGTTCTTTTTTTATTATTATTGCGATGAAATGTTTTTTTTCATATTGCGATGAAATGTTTTTTTTTTGCATATTGCGATGAAAGTTGCCTATATTGCGATGGAATCTTTTGGCGCCAAAAAAGTGAGCAGCTAGCTAGCTAGCTTGCTTGCTTATCTATTTATTATTTTTATTTGGTAATTGTTTAGTTTAATCTGAAAGTTGTTCCGATTTTATTTCTGAAAGTTACATATTTTTAGTTATATTTTTCTTCTAATTTTAAAATTAATATTTTTTCGTAAAGTTCAAGTTTTATCTTTTATTTAGTACCCGCTTTAGGTTTTGCCTCGTTTAGCTTTAAAGTACCATTTTAATTTTATTCTCTCCTTTTTTATTAAGTAAACTTTATTTTCGAGTCGAAAGTTAATTTCTTCGTTTAGTTTTATTTTTATTAATTGTTTCGCTTTGAATTTCACGTTTTATTATTTATATTGTTTTGTTTTTATTAATTAATCGCTTTTAGTTTATTGTTTTTATTTTGTGCATTTACCTTTTAAGTAGAATAGATAACCAAACCATTTTATTTTCCACCAAGAACAACTAAGTCGCACATTGAACCAGAAATAAATTCGATTAGACACCGAGAAAACGAACTTTTTCAACTAGTAAAATCTCAATTTCAAATGGCGCCGCTGCCGGCTCTTTTCGTGAAGATTAACGGTTTTTTGTGAGAGACGCGTTGGCTTTTGGGATCCGTTCACTCGTGAACGTTATTTTTCGTATTCAAATATTTTCAAAAATCCAAAAACATTTGAAAAATCTTAAAAAGCATTTCTTTTTCAAAGTTTTGCACCAAAAATATTCTTCTTGCTTATCTATCTTTCTCCATGGATTTTTATGTCCATTGCGTCGGGTGTGGGAGACAACTGTACGGGAACGACTCTTGTCAATGGTGTACATGTGAGCGGTGCGGAAACGATATCGACAACACACAATTCGGATTTTGTCCTTTGTGCAACTCGACTAATTCGTCCTTTTTGAACCCACCTACTATTCCCACGTGCACCTATTGTGGAAGCGATTCTCATTGGCACATTTCGTGCCCGGTTCCATACCCGTATGATCGCGGGCAAGAACCGGGGTACAATTATGACTATGATAATAGTTATCCACAAGACGCACCCAGTCTTTCTCCTCAACCGTTCTGCAACAACTGTGGGGGTCCTCACGATACTTCCTATTGTCAACCAATGAATTATTATGAGCAAAATCCGTGTCCTCAGTTTTCTTCACCTATGGATTATTATGAACCAAACCCGGTTTCTAATTCTTCTCAACCGATGAACAACTATGAGCCACATCCGTGCTATAATTCCGGTTTTCAAAATCTTGAGCCCCCACCGCACTCACTCGATCATCAGCCTCGTCACGGGATGCATTACCAAGAACCAATTGTCGATCTTGCTACAGCCCTTCAAGAACAAAGAAACGATCTTGCTGCAGCTTTTCAAGAACAAAGCAAAGAGCTTTTACACACGCTGCAAACTTATATGGAGTCATTATTACAGCAGCGAGATCAGACGAGCACTCATATCCCTGAGCTTATTATTGGCCCTTTAGGTAATGAGGAGAGCGATGACGATATTGAGGTTATTTTCGACGAGGAGGAATTTCTAAAGCAAAGTAAGACTTCTCCCCTTCCTCCTTCGTCTATTGCTATCACACCCGAGGAGCCCGTTGGCTCTCTCATAATGGAGGATCAGCATCTTGACATTATCTCGGCTATGGAATCGGACAAATCCCTAAAGTCTAGTGTCGAGGAACTTGTCGTCATCCCAAGTGAGCCCGCGGGTGTTCCGGAAAATTTGTGTGATGTGCCGACTTTTGTGGAGCTTACGGACAAGTTTGCTTCGCTAGTCAATGATCACATACTCACAACTCCACATCCGATATTTGATCCTCCCAACGAGAGTTCAATATGTGGTGAGTATGATGATTTCGTCTTCGAGCCAGAGATTGCGGAAATTATCGACCGAGAGCTAGCTCTTTTGCCTCCGCTTCCACCTATAAGCGAGGTCGACTTTTCCAACATCGATGCCGAACTTGATGAGTTGGAACGTCTTATTTTTCATAATAATGATGAACCAACTCATATGCCCAAACATCCTATTCTCGAGGAGTTACCTAATCAACACTCCTCTTATGAGAATTACGTTTACCACATTCGTGAGGATTTAACTTATCAACAATCCCCACAAATGAATGATGGTTTCGTACTTGATCGTGGTCTTTTTAAACGAGTTTCTACACTCCTTCTCTACGATCATGAGGATAAATGCTTTGACCCGGGAGGTGACATGGACCATTCTATGATTGATACTTTTACGGCTTTGCCAATTGGCTTGCATCCATTGTCTTTGGAGGATGACAATGTGATTCCCTTACCCACCCCACCTCCCGTCAATCTGGACTTCACTTGCTTTTCTGGTATTGAGAGGACCTTTTTACTATTCAAGACTTATCCTCCTGCCTCTCCTTTATTAATGTCCTCCGGGAACGAGGACAAGGTCTTTGATCCCGGTATTACATTCGAGGCTTCCCCATGGACCATTTAATTAGGGGACGAGTCAGGCTCGCGACTAGATTAATATAAACAAGCGCTCTTCGGGAGGCAACCCGATTATCTATCTTTATCTGTTTTAATCATAAGTGTAGGGGGAGCCCCATTGGTGTTTCTTGTTTTCTTTCTTATCATTGCAGGGATTCGAGCTTCAAAGACACACTCTTGATGAATTTTGACGAACCGTGATTCCGTGTTCTCATCCTCCCGGTTCTATCCTAAACTCTTTTGATTTCCTATTTTATATTTTCCAATATTAAAATAGAAATCACGTTAGTTGTCTTTTCCTTAACAAGAATTAAGCAAAGTGCACAATGTCCTAAGTGTAGGGGAGTTTACTCCCACATGCTTAAACATTGAGGACAATGTTTATCTCAAGTGTAGGGGGGACTTCTATCGAAGTTAAGTGGACTTTTCCTTGTATTTGCCCTCATTTTAACCGGAAAATCAATTTTTCGACATTTTCAAAATTTTTAATCTATTTTTGCCTAGTTGTAGTCTCCTTTATTTTTGTTATTTTCTAGCATTTTAATAAAATGGTTTTAGCAAGTTTAGATATCTTAGATATATTAGGCCCGTTGTGAATATTTTGACTCAACCCGAGTTTACTTATCCAAGTTCACTCTAGCTAGTATCCTTAACCATGTAGACCTTAGTTGGTTTATTAGGCTAAGCATCCACGAGTCTCATTCCTTGAGATTTTAAAATTGTGGAGAACGAGAAATGATGGAGTTGGTTACAAGTTTGGTATTCTCTCATTAACTTATGTGAGTTAATTATGATCTTTTTCTCCCATCACTTGCTAATAATTATCTGCAATAAGTAAGGTCGTACGATTTGAAAAGTTACTTAGCTTCTAGCCCAAAATCGTTTAAAAGTTGCTCGGTAATGATAAGAGTTCATAGCCAAGGCATAACTTATGAAGCGGGGCGCGAAGATTGGCGAGTCCAAAAAGGCCCTAACAAGACATGAGGATTCAATTTTATTGCTGAAAGATCCAAAGTGATGTGAAAAGCATTATTACCAAAATCAATATGAAGGATCAAGACTCACGACGAAAAGCAATCAACTCCCATAAAGATCATGGAGAAGTCTATCCGAAAAGACCCTAACAAGGTATGAGGATAAATAGATCCAAGTCTGAAAAGGAGGCGGATCGTTGTATCTCAAAATCCCAATTAGAGATTGAAGAAATAATCATGAAGTCGTGGTCAACAAAGTTGGAGTACCCCTCAAAAGTCTCCAAGTGAAGAAACTCTATTAACGAAGAGAAGACCATTATCTCAAGAACGTCTCTCGAAGATATGAAGTATGAAGTACATGCCAAATATCGGCCCGAGAAAGGTCTCAAATCGTGAAGCGAGTTATGCCAAGATATGAACTTTTTGATATCTCGAGAAGCAGTTTTAAGAGATTTTATCCTTTAGCTAACTATTGATCAAATCGTCCTACTTTGCTTTCAGCCTAAATAAATTATCGAAATAAGTCAACAATGCATCCTCGTGATCATTCAAGACATCAATAAAATATAAGAGATACCCGTAGGAATAAGGGAGTTTAAGTGATTAATTGAACCACATGAGTAAATGTTTGTTATGTTAACTTGTACTAACAACGATCTTGTTTTTAAGCTTGGCATGGGGAACGTGAAACTTGAGGGTGATAAACATTCATGACACACAAGCCCTAATGTAAGTCTTAGATTTCTTTACAAGTTTCTTCCTTGTTGCATCTTGTTATTTTCTATCTTTTTGATTTTCATTAGTTGTTTAATAAAGGCCAAGGTAGGTTGATTATGATGGAAAGTATAAACCTTGCTTAATTGCTAAGCATTGCATGAGGGCATTGCAATGGTTAAGTGTAGGGGATTTGATAGGTGTGAAAACACCCATCTTTTCTACCACTTAATTACATTAAAACAGGACCTAAACGTATATTTTATGTCGTAAATGGCGGAATTATGCGTGGTTTGTGTTTTTATTGTGTTGCAGGGTCAAAATGTGAAAAGGAAGGAAAACACGGTCTTTCACGGGCGTTTATTGAAGAAAAAGACAAAAGACGAAGTCAAAAGATCAAGAATGCAAAAAGAACGGAAGTCCAAGGCTTATTCTGAAGATTTATCGAAGAAAATGTCCAAAGACGGAAGTTTAATAAAGCCGAAGAACTCGAGTCTAATAAATAAATAAATTATAAGACGAGTTTAATTAATCCCGAGACAAAGTCGATAAAGTCGAGAACTTAAAAGACGAGAAGACGTGAAGAAAGAAAGAAAGAGGAGGCAACACATGCACCTCCCCATTTCCTATAAATACCCTCCTAAACTCATTTAGGAGGGTTGGTTAGTTTTTAGTTTAGCTTAGTTCTTCTTTCATCTTTGTAGGTGATTCTAGAGAGAGAAAGTGACAGTTTCTCTCACTAGGATCCCAAATCTTTTATCTTCCTTTCTAGTTTTTAATTAAACTTTTACCTTTGATAGTTGAATTCTCATTCTTTGCTTATTCTTATTCTACTTTTCTTAGCTTTTACTTGTTCTTAATCCGTACTTCTTTACAAATTTTGTTTAAATTTTATGTTTGATTTATGAAAAGATTTGTCTTTTGGTTAATCTAAGTTTCATACGAATCAAGCTTTGAGCTTGACATGCTTATTGGCTTAATTTGTGTCTAGCTTATTTGTTTTAAGTTTTCTTAAAAGTTTTTATAGTTTAAAGTTTGCTTATTTTGTGTTTGCTTATTTTGTGTTTTTATAAAGTTTATGAATTTCATCTTTTAAAAGCTTTCAAATTTATGTTTATCAAGTTGTTCAAGTTGTTTAAATTTATTGGTTTCCATCGCAATATAAGGGTTTATACACATTCCGAGGGGCAGCCTATGTTCCATCGCAATAACCATTCTTGGTTCTACTTTGCGATGGCTTGTGTTTCATCCCCCTTATTCCGATCGGGATTGCGATCGCTCATTGCGATCGCATATTCCGACGGAGTTTAAGGTATATTGCGACGAAATGCTGCCCAAATTTTGACAGCCACTTTCCGATGGATTTTGTTACTTTAGTTATTCCGACAGTTTTTATTTTTTAGATATTCCGATACTTTGTTACATCCTATTATTCCGACAGTTTTTGTAATACCTATTGCGATAGTTCTTTTTTTATTATTATTGCGATGAAATGTTTTTTTTTCATATTGCAATGAAATGTTTTTTTTTTGCATATTGCGATGAAAGTTGCCTATATTGCGATGGAATCTTTTGGCGCCAAAAAAGTGAGCAGCTAGCTAGCTAGCTTGCTTGCTTATCTATTTATTATTTTTATTTCGTAATTGTTTAGTTTAATCTGAAAGTTGTTCCGATTTTATTTTTGAAAGTTACATATTTTTAGTTATATTTTTCTTCTAATTTTAAAATTAATATTTTTTCGTAAAGTTCAAGTTTTATCTTTTATTTAGTACCCGCTTTAGGTTTTGCCTCGTTTAGCTTTAAAGTACCATTTTAATTTTATTCTCTCCTTTTTTATTAAGTAAACTTTATTTTCGAGTCGAAAGTTAATTTCTTCGTTTAGTTTTATTTTTATTAATTGTTTCGCTTTGAACTTCACGTTTTATTATTTATATTGTTTTGTTTTTATTAATTAATCGCTTTTAGTTTATTGTTTTTATTTTGTGCATTTACCTTTTAAGTAGAATAGATAACCAAACCATTTTATTTTCCACCAAGAACAACTAAGTCGCACATTGAACCGGAAATCAATTCGATTAGACACCGAGAAAACGAACTTTTTCAACTAGTAAAATCTCAATTTCACATGTACGCTCTTGTATGTAATAGGGGTGAAGAAAATAATCTTACTAGGTTTACTCGTATCGCAAACTTGACGTTTTTACTTAAGACGGTAGAAAAATGTTCGACGTTCATAGCTCATAATAAATTTTCTTTGACGAATAGGGCAACTTGAATATATTCTACTAATACTAATATATTTCATTTTTACGATGACTACTATGAGCATTCAAGCGTTCGACCACAATCATACGTAGTTGATCAGGCTACGTACGTCTCGGGACAAACGGTTGCATCCTCCTTTTCATCAAAATTTAACTCTTTGAGGTTGTAATTTATATATTGGTAGTCCATAGTTCATTTCGTTCGTTACCATTATTCACTTTCACAAACAACAAATTAGTCCATAGTTCATTTTATTTGTTATCATAGCTCACTTTTAACAATCAACAAAATAATTTCCATATTTATTTGTACTAGTTCTCTTCAAGTTTATCAATAGTTTGCGTCCTCCACATCAGATTGTTCATAAAACTCAATTTTTCCAAAACTTTACATGGTAGTCCTTACTAAAAATGTTTCAACATTAGTCGCAGTGTTTTATACATTAAGTTGGTCGTCACGCCGGATTTTCCAAAACTTTGCATGATAGTCTATATCAAAACATTTCGTCATCAATCGTGTAGTTTTTGTCAGTAATACCTTTACTGATTTTATCAAAACGTTTTATCAAAATTTCTAACATTCTTACTAATAAAGTTTTCGGTGATGGTTCCTTCAAAGTATTTTTTTTAAACTTTAATAATGTTTTCTAAAAATATTCTATAATACTCCTTCTTAAAAAATTTATTTGATTTATTTTTCTCCGGCATATAAAAATATTGATAAAAACCATTTCTTAAGTAAAAGCTTCATAAGATATAAAAGATAACTTTTAATAATAACTGGAAAAAAATTTATAAATCTTTTTAAAGTACGTTACATAACCCAATTTTTTTTGTTGGTGGTGACATCGATAGATGTCGAGTCACTTGATCTTCATAAAAGTAACTTATTTAATATCAGTCTCTCAATTCTATCACAAAATTTTCGAGAGATTCGATCATGCTTTATTACATCTCTGACACTTCGGTTAATTTGTTTTTCTCCCAAAATTGTTCAATTTGTTTAATCCAATCAACTAGTCAATTCCATCACAAGAATTTCATCACAAAAATCGTTCATTTTGTTTTATCTGTCGTTTGTTCATAATCATTCTATAGACTTTTTATGTTTGACACGCGCTATTAGGATTTCCCAGAAGTGACCACAATTCACATCTAGGGTTCTCAAGCTTTGCGACATGCAATACCCCCTTTAATTTAAAACATGGCATAATCCTCATATAACTAAGTTCCTCCTTAGTTGTTATATCATACTTTGTAAATTTATATTAGATTCATAGCAACTTAGTTGCAAACCAAAGGACTAGAACTCTTATATTCGTTTTCGTACAAATTTCTTTTTACATAAATTTCTCCTTGATATGCATTCGACTTACGTGTCGGCGTATTCCAGTAGCTTTCATATTTTTTTTGTAATACTAGTTTATATTTGTTCTTTATGATATAGTATTTTCTGGGGCATTACAGGAGTAATACTTTTTGTATGGTGTTTTATCGTCATATTTTGTATAAAAATAGGGACGACGACTTTCATTATTTCAGTGTTCGCACACCATGCAAACTAATGGTACTAATGTACCGTACTAGTCAAACGTCAATGAGGTAATCACCTTTTCAGATCATGTAAGTCTTATCCATCCCCGAGGAAATTCACTAAAAATCTTAAGCTGCATTACAACTGGCACTTGACTAAGCCTCGCAACCCAATCAAACAAGAACAGCCTTGAGGTCTAGTCAAGTATTAGTCGTTAAACTTCTTAACATCTTTGGTGAATTTACTCGTCTTTAGATATTACTCACAAAATTTAACATTGATGAAACCTACACAAAACTCATCCAATATGTTATACCCTAACTATCAAACTAATCACGCAAGATGTAAATTCATGAGTGTACCCATCCACAAGAAAACTCATCAAAATCCTAAGTTGTATAATGACTGGCACTTAACTTAGTCTCGCAACCCAATCAAACAAGAACAGCCTTTAGACCTTGCTAAGTATCGTTATATCATTTAACATTTTTGATGAATTGTCTTGGTTTTTGGGCTTACTCACGACTTATCAACAACCATTGCTAAATATCAACGCGTTCAAGTACGGTTTTGGCGCATATTTTTAATTCGGTGTATATCGATATATAGGGTAACATAGAAACACACAAGTGTTTAAATAGTTAATAGTAGTCTAATGGACCGTTTTTAACAAAATACGTAATAGTATAAGTATGTGTATGCTTTACTCCAAATAAACATGGCAGAAACCATCTTAGTTCGATTTAAACATGGCACAAACCATATTAGTTCGATTAAACATGGCACAAACCATTTTAGTAGCACAAAAATCCAAACAAGGATGCTAGGTATTTTACTTCAAAATATAAGAAAAATCGTCTTAGTACACATTCCTATAAGTACATCTTACATAAGGATCATTCAAACAAGGCAGGAAATACATAATGCTGATAACACGTAGCAATCAGTTTTAAACTAACATAGCAAATCACATGGAATAATTCAAGTTACAACTTACTTTTATCGAAGACGCGGAGTGAAGTGGTTCTTGGAGATTTTTGAGTTAGTTATAGTCTAGAATTATTTTTTCCAAAATTAAATTTTTGACTCACGTTTATAAGAATCATTTTATAAAATAACCTAGTTCTCTATAACTACAGCTCTGATACCAATCTGTCACACCCCCAATTTATCAGAGTAATGCAACACAATGGGGTGCGACGGTCATGACTATCATAAGACATAGATACAAAGAACGACTATTTAAAAGCCGTTTTAATTTAATTAAAAGCATAAAACTTGTTTCAGAAGCGAATTACACAAGATCATATTAAAACATTGTATCAAAAGACTTAAGGATTGATCCAAATATCCATACACTAGTCACGACCATTTTATTAAAAATCTCCCTCGCATAACCACGTCACTCCTCCGTCTTGATACCTGAGAAAAACATTGCTAAAGCGTCAACACAAAGGTTGGTGATTTCATAGGTTTAAGTTTAAATAGTGTGACGAACCATAAGATTTTCAAGGCAACCAGCATATAATCTTATAACAAATACAAGATTAGGGTTAAAGCCATAAATTACCAACGCACTTTACTTTTTTTCTCGATATTAAAAATATAGAACATAAAATATCATTATAACCATCAAAGTTTACAAAATTTTCTAAAATTACAAAAATTATCAAAGGCTACCGTTAATCACAGGTAATAAAGTACAAATAACCGACACCTCACTAATTTTAACAGGTAAAAATTAATTTTGAGATATTCTTTTTTCCACATAGGTGCCACCTCTTCCTTACTCCTCACCAAATAGTCCACATCATTAATCCACTACCAAAACTATTATTTCCCCCAATTCAAAAAATAAGAACCCTAATTTCACATCACCACCTCCTACTCTTTTCAACCAGGTGGCAGCACCACGACCATCACCGCCTGCTCTTTTTAATATGGTGGCGTCACCGGTGATGACTGTTACAACCGGTGGCAGCTCCATCTCCGGTTGTAGCAGTAGGCATCAAATCACAAGCCAACATTCATCAAATCCATCATTCGGGGGGGGGGGGGGGGGGGGGTTTATAGGCCTTGGATAAATAGGCACTAGAAAATAATGATAGGAAACACTTTGTGAAGCTTTTGTAGAAATTGTTCCTGCAACAATGAAATTGGATATTGGTTTATCTATATCGAGGAACCAACACTCTGTGATAATGACCACTATCATAAACAACAACAATAAGGCAATATAAGAAAAGTCACCGTGAAGTCAAAAGAAATTACATAGAATATTATTAGCCAACCGTAACTCTTAGCCAATTGAAAGGAAACATCTTCTGGAAAAACACAAGTTACAAATATCATTATGGTTAATCCGGTGCATATTTTTGCAATATTGAAATCAATGCCACGTGGCCAAAAAATGACGTGAAATATAATATTTTTACGTAACTAATAATAGCTGGTACCAACAAGTTTCAATGGTTATAATGGTATTTTATGTTCTATATTTGTAATATCGAGAAAAAAAGTAAAGTTAGTTGGTATTTTATGGCTTTAACCCTACAAGATTATAATCAAAAGTATACGTTTCAACAACCTACGTCTAAGCTCATGACACCGAAGCTTTAACCAACCAACAAGATATAATGAGAGTCCGAGCAAATGCCTATCCCAAAGCATTCGTAACGACTCAAATGTAAGTGTATCTAATTTGGTCACACAACAAACATTAGATAGGGAGGTCAATCCCAATAGATCTACCCATAACATTCGCGCTTACACAAAGTAATTAACGGTTCACGATAGTGGGCTAAAGCATCTAGGGATATCGTTACTTAGACATCATGTAGGTAAACGTATCAAGTTTTATGTTCATCCGTTTAAAACAAGCAATGTTCTCACCCCAAAATAGTTAAAATAATAAAAAGTGGGGCTATGAAACTCACCTCGATGAAGTAGTGAATATGATAAAAAAAAGATAGCACGAAAATCAAGGCACGCAAAACGATGCACAAACGATCTACTCGTAACCTAAGTAAAATATCCGTACTTAGGATAAATAAAAGAAATAATAACTTACAATGCATATGGTTGATACTTTATACTTGCTATAGATTTATAAAATGTTTTTATACATTTTTCTCGTTCAACAATTTTAGTCACGGGGTCAAGTTTGGGTCTCGATATCTCGTTAAATAATGGTCTCGAAAATAAACGGGTTCCCGTTATAAAAACTAGGCCGCGAGGTCTTCGATATTTGATAAATATCGCATTTTTATGAAGTCTCTAAGTGCGTAAATAATTAGGCAAAGTGGTTTACTCGCAAACAAAATAAACAAGTGACGTTCTATTATTTACAGGTGTTGATCAAGCTTTTTATTTTGAAAATTGATTGCGGGTTCCTTACTTAACTTCAAAAAAACGGAAACTTGTTTTGGAAACTAGGCTGCGTCAAGTTTAATAAGTTATTTTCAGATTCTCGGGGCATGATAATTTAGTTGGTTAAAAACATACTTAAAGTAAGGACTTTATGCAAAAAGTTTGTATCAATACTTAAAGTTTGTGATGATGTTGGGTTCTATTTATTTTAAATGACAAAAGATAATATTCCAAAATAAGCCTAACACATTGTGTACTTCTTTAATTTACTTGCAACAAAATGATAAGAATAGGACATGGTGTCCTTACTCTTCTTGTTCATACGCATAAGTTATCAACATTGGTCTAGTTGAACATAAAAAAAATTCATACATTCATGATTCAAGTACCACATATGTACCTACATGACACAGTCAAAAAGAAAAGAATATTTGGTTGTTTTGGTGTAGTGCATACGCATGGTATGCAAATAAGAATGGTCCCCCATTTGTTTTTCACATTTGCTCTTTACTCATTTATCATACATACATCCACTGCATACCATACATAGCCTTTTTTTAGGATAGTATTGTTTACTTTGTGGTCCTTGTTTGTACAGTCTTACACAAAAAGCACAAAGGTGTGACCCTTCTTTGCTTTCACCTTCTTTTTTTTAGCATTCATACATAGTAAATCAATAAAATGGATGTGTTGTTTTGCTTACTCTTCACGCAGGTTTATTAAGAAATAAGTGGTCCTCACTTGGTTTCTATATTTTCTATTCATTATGCATATACATACACACGCCACATTCTTTCCCTTATTATGTTTCGTTGTCATTTTGCTACTGTTTTTATGTAGATAACCATACATATTTTCTAGCTATTTCTCTTTGTACTATCCAAGACATGTACCTACATATCATTACGCATATAGTGCACACACACACACACACACACACACACACACATATATATATATATATATATATATATATATATATATATATATATATATATATATATATATATATATATATATATATATATATATATATATATATATATATATATATATATATATATATATATATATATATATATATATATATATATATATATATATATATATATATATATATATATATATATATATATATATATATATATATATATATATATATATATATATATATATGTATATATGTATATATATATATATATATATTATATATATATATATATATTTATATATATATATATATATATATATATATATATATATATATATATATATATATATATATATATATATATATATATATATATATATATATATATATATATATATATATATATATATATATATATATATATATATATATATATATATATATATATATATATATATATATATATATATATATTGCATTCACTTGATTTTGAGTTTTTACTTTCATGATACACATACATGCAATCACCTTATATGCTACTACGTACTATTTTACTTAGTCTTTGTTTTCCACTCCTGCTTATATGGCCATCACATATGTATATATTCATGTTAAACAGGTATTGCATAAGGCCCATCAATATTTTCATCTCATGGCATCACACAAACACGCAAGCGTTCATATTCCACTCCTACACAGCCATGCACATGTCGAGCATATATACAACTAAGTTTCATGGTCCTTACATGTTTTGAATACACATGACCTTGAGATCATGTACACAACATATACAAGTATAAGGGTCACGGATTAAATAGGTTTAGCATGCATCATACATTTTAAGTGATAATAGCAGGGGTAGTTCATACGCATACACATATAAGTAAATTGTCCACATAAGATCATACTCACATAAAATCACAACATTAGGGTTCATATTTACCCTAATCATGTCGAGACTACAACAACTAGGGTGCTTGGTCTTTACATTTTTATTAAGTTAACATGTAACTTGAGTAGTCTTTAGGTCATCGCATAAAATCCCAACCGTGGCCTCTTGACATCTTATTTAGTTTAAAAAGTGGCTTGGTTCATCAAGTAAACGCCCATTAAAACCCTAACCCGTGACTAGTTTGTTTCATTAGTGTAAGTTTTGATTAAAGAGTTATAGCAAGTTTAACTATCAACCAAGGTAAAGTGAATGAGGAAGAGTTATGGTAACTAACAAAGGTCCTAAGAATATTTGATGGTGATGAAAATCAAGAACTAGTGACCTCAACCCTAACAAATACCCACGTCCAACCAAGTCTTAATATTCCTAGCTTGCTACTAAACAAACCCGAACCTCTTGTTTCCTTTTTCAACCGTGGCTTAGTAGCACAACACTTGGTATTTTTCTTTGAATTTTAGCTTTAGTGTGTGAGCTTATGTGAGAGAATAGGGCTAGTATTTATAGGCAAGTGTGGGAGTCTTAGGACTAAGTTTGCTTAGTTAGGATTTAGTTAGAGTATGGGTTAGGTTTAACTAGCATGGAAAATTGGACTGTGCATGGGGAAGAACTAAAGCTTTAAGGCTTTCGTCTAGGGCAGGGAAAGAAGGACGAAAAGGGTACTTGGGTTTGACTAGTATTAATATGTTAGTTGTAATATTAAGGTTTAAGAAGATCCATGGTAAATAATGGTGGTATCCATCGGTTAAGAAAGAAAGAAGGGAGATAAAAGTACCACTCTTAATGAAGTGGGTGAAGTACTATGTTGAGTTCAAAAATCAAATATGAGAAGGTATACAAAAAAACAAAACGGGGGTTTTGGAGAAAATGGGGACCGGTTTGCATAGTACAAAAGAAGAGGATTTTGGCTTTCATTTTATTTTAGTAATTGCAAAAAGGTTGGTTTATAGATTTTGTATAAATGTTGTATAAGTAAAAATAGAAGTTTAAATACATTGAGTTTAAGTAAGATTTTTATTTTGTAGTAGAAGTTAAAAAAAAATTGGTTTGAAGAGAAGATGGGAAATTTCTAAGTGTCTTGTAAGCATATTGGGTGAATTACCTAATTTTGTATCGAACCTAATTGTATAAAATCACGTCGACATGATTAAGTGTCGACTGCAAAAATAGAAATTTCTAGCACGCAACATAATGAATTATAGTCGTTTAAATAATATTTACATGATTTTCATTCATAGAAATTTCAAATTCGTACACCAAATACGCGTAAACAATCGGGGGTATCAATAGACACACAAGTCTAACCTGAACCATTGCGTTTTACGTAAATTAAATAGATTCAAAATTCACGTTTGTGACATCCGACATCCCTTAAGTTTGAGCTTCGACCCCGAAGCTCATACTTCGATGAAACTTATATAATTAAAAAGATGATGATATTTAAGCTTAAATTGGTCTTCACGTTCTCAAGTAAACTCGGGTCCTCTTTGTGCATTCCAACGCACTTTTACGATCGGTATATGACTTTGTTTAAGTCGTTTTATTTCACGGTCTAAAATTTCAACGAGTTCTTCCACGCGTTAAATTGAGTTTTACTCAAATGGCGTTTCGTTCTTCTCATTATTAACTAAAATTTGTTTTTAATTTTTTTTTGAATCTAATCTATTTGAGTATAATTGTCGTCAAAACAATTGGCGCTATAGTATTTTTCGTGTCATGTACGCTCTTGTATGTAATAGGGGCGAAGAAAATAATCTTACTAGGTTTACTCGTATCGCAAACTTGACGTTTTTACTTAAGACGGTAGAAAAATGTTCGACGTTCATAGCTCATAATAATTTTTTCTTTGACGAATAGGGCAACTTGAATATATTCTACTAATACTTATATATTTCATTTTTACGATGACTACTATGAGCATTCTCGCGTTCGACCACAATCATACGTAGTTGATCAGGCTACGTACGTCTCGGGACAAACGGTTGCATCCTCCTTTTCATCAAAATTTAACTCTTTGAGGTTGTAATTTATATATTGGTATTCCATAGTTCATTTCGTTCGTTACCATTATTCACTTTCACAAACAACAAATTAGTCCATAGTTCATTTTATTTGTTATCATAGCTCACTTTTACCAATCAACAAAATAATTTCCATATTTTTTGTTACTTGTTCTCTTCAAGTTTATCAATAGTTTGCGTCCCCCACATCAAATTGTTCATAAAACTCGATTTTTCCAAAACTTTACATGGTAGTCCTTACTAAAAATGTTTCAACATTAGTCGCAGTGTTTTATACATTAAGTTGGTCGTCATGCCGGATTTTCCAAAACTTTACATGATAGTCTATATCAAAATATTTCGTCATCAATCGTGTAGTTTTTGTCAGTAATATCTTTACTGATTTTACCAAAACGTTTTATCAAAATTTCTAACATTCTTACTAATAAAGTTTTCGGTGATGGTTCCTTCAAAGTATTTTTTTTTAAATTTTAATAATGTTTTCTAAAAATATTCTATAATACTCCTTCTTAAAAAATTTATTTGATTTATTTTTCTCCGGCATATTAAAATATTGATAAAAACCATTTCTTAAGTAAAAGCTTCATAAGATATAAAAGATAACTTTTAAAAATAACTGGAAAAAAAATTTATAAATGTTTTTAAAGTACGTTACATAACCCAATTTTTTTTGTTGGTGGTGACATCGACAGATGTCGAGTCACTTGATCTTCATAAAAGTAACTTATTTAATATCAGTCTCTCAATTCTATCACAAAATTTTCGAGAGATTCAATCATGCTTTATTACATCTCTGACACTTCGGTTAGTTTGTTTTTCTCCCAAAATTGTTCAATTTGTTTAATCCAATCAACTAGTCAATTCCATCACAAGAATTTCATCACAAAAATCGTTCATTTTGTTTTATCTGTCGTTTGTTCATAATCATTCTATAGACTTTTTATGTTCGACACGCGCTATTAGGATTTCCCAGAAGTGACCACAATTCACATCTAGGGTTCTCAAGCTTCGCGACATGCAATACTCCCTTTAATTTAAAAATGGCATAATCCTCATATAACTAAGTTCCTCCTTAGTTGTTATATCATACTTTGTAAACTTATATTAGCCTCATAGCAACTTAGTTGCAAACCAATGGACTAGAACTCTTATATTCGTTTTTGTACAAATTTCTTTTTACATAAATTTCTCCTTGATATGCATTCGACTTACGTGTCGGCGTATTCCAAATAGCTTTCATATTTTTTTTGTAATACTAGTTTATATTTGTTCTTTATGATATAGTATTTTCTGGGGCATTACAAGAGTAATACTTTTTGTATGGTGTTTTATCGTCATATTTTGTATAAAAATAGGGACGACGACTTTCATTATTTCAGTGTTCGCACACCACGCAAACTAATGGTACTAATGTACCGTACTAGTCAAACGTCAATGAGGTAATCACCTTTTCAGATCATGTAAGTCTTATCCATCCCCGAGGAAATTCACTAAAAATCTTAAGCTGCATTACAACTGGCACTTGACAAAGCCTTGTAACCCAATGAAACAAGAACAGCCTTGAGGTCTAGTCAAGTATTAGTCGTTAAACTTCTTAACATCTTTGGTGAATTTACTCGTCTTTAGATATTACTCACAAAATTTAACATTGATGAAACCTACACAAAACTCATCAAATATGTTATACCCTAACTATCAAACTAATCACGCAAGATGTAAATTCATGAGTGTACCCATCCACAAGTAAACTCATCAAAATCATAAGTTGTATAATGACTGGCACTTAACTTAGTCTCGCAACCCAATCAAACAAGAACAGCCTTAAGACCTTGCTAAGTATCGTTATATCCCTTAACATTTTTGATGAATTGTCTTGGTTTTTGGGCTTACTCACGACTTATCATCAACCATTGCTAAATATCAGCGCGTTCAAGTACTGTTTTGGCGCATATTTTTAATTCGGTGTATATCGATATATAGGGTAACATAGAAACACACAAGTGCTTAAATAGTTAATAGTAGTCCAATGGACTGTTTTTAACAAAATACGTAATAGCATAAGTATGTGTATGCTTTACTCCAAATAAACATGGCAGAAACCATCTTAGTTTGATTTAAACATGGCACAAACCATCTTAGTTCGATTAAACATGGCACAAACCATTTTAGTAGCACAAAAATCCAAACAAGGAGGCTAGGTATTTTACTTCAAAATATAAGAAAAATCGTCTTAGTACACATTCCTATAAGTACATCTTACATAAGGATCATTCAAACAAGGCAGGAAATACATAATGCTGATAACACGTAGCAGTCAATTTTAAACTAACATAGCAAATCACATGGAATAATTCAAGTTACAACTTACTTTTATCGAAGACGCGGAGTGAAGTGGTTCTTGGAGATTTTTGAGTTAGTTATAGTCTAGAATTATTTTTTTTTAAATTAAATTTTTGACCCACGTTTATAAGAATCATTTTATAAAATAATCTAGTTCTCTATAACTACAGCTCTGATACCAATCTGTCACACCCCCAATTTATTAGAGTAACGCAACACAATGGGGTGCGACGGTCATGACTATCACAAGACATAGATACAAAGAACGACTATTTAAAAGCCATTTTAATTTAATTAAAAGCAAAAAACTTGTTTCGGAAGCGAATTACACAAGATCATATTAAAACATTATTTCAAAAGACTTAAGGATTGATCCAAATATCCATACACTAGTCACGACCATTTTATTAAAAATCTCTCTCGCATAACCACGTCACTCCTCCGTCTTGATACCTGAGAAAAACATTGCTAAAGCGTCAACACAAAGGTTGGTGAGTTCATAGGTTTAAGTTTAAATAGTGTGATGAACCATAAGATTTTCAAGGCAACCAACATATAATCTTATAACAAATAAAAGATTAGGGTTAAAGCCATAAATTACCAACGTACTTTACTTTTTTTCTCGATATTACAAATATAGAACATAAAATACCATTATAACCATCAAAGTTTACAAAATTTTCTAAAATTACAAACATTGTCAAAGGCTATCGTTAATCACAGGTAATAAAGTACAAATAACCGACACCTCACTAATTTTAACAGGTAAAAATTAATTTTGAGATATTCTTTTTTCCACATAGGTGCCACCTCTTCCTTACACCTCACCAAATAGTCCACATCATTAATCCACTACCAAACTATTATTTCCCCCAATTCAAAAAATAAGAACCCTAATTTCACATCACCACCTCCTACACTTTTCAACCAGGTGGCAGCACCACGACCATCACCGCCTGCTCTTTTTAATATGGTGGCGTCACCGGTGATGACTGTTCCAACCGGTGGCAGCTCCATCTCCGGTTATAGCAGTAGGCATCAAATTACAAGCCAACATTCATCAAATCCATCATTCGGGGGTTTTTAGGCCTTGGATAATTAGGCAATAGAAAATAATTATAGGAAACACTTTGTGAAGCTTTTTTTAGAAATTGTTCCTGCAACAATGAAATTGGATATTGGTTTATCTATATCGAGGAACCAACACTCTGTGATAATGACCACTATCATAAACAACAACAATAAGGCAATATAAAAAAGGTCACCGTGAAGTCAAAAGAAACAACATAAAATATGATTAGCCAGCCGTAACTCTTAGCCAATTGAAAGGAAACATCTTCTGGAAAAACACAAGTTACAAATATCATTATGGTTAATCCGGTGCATATTTTTGCAATACTGAAGTCAACGCTACGTGGCCAAAAAATAACGTGGAATATAATATTTTTACGTAACTAATAATAGCCGGTACCAACAAGTTTCAATGGTTATAATGGTATTTTATGTTCTATATTTATAATATCGAGAAAAAAAGTAAAGTTCGTTAATAATATATGGCTTTAACCCTACAAGATTATAATCAAAGTATACGTTTCAACAACCTACGTCTAAGCTCATGACACCGAAGCCTTAACCAACCAACAAGATATAATGAGAGCCCGAGCAAATGCCTATCCCAAAGCATTCGTAACGACTCAAATGTAAGTGTATCTAATTTGGTCACACAATCAACATTAGATAGGGAGGTCAATCCCAATAGATCTACCCATAACATTCGCGCTTACACAAAGTAATTAACGATTTATGATAGTGGGCTAAAGCATCTAGGGATATCGCTACTTAGACATCATGTAGGTAAACGTATCAAGTTTTATGTTCATCCGTTTAAAACAAGCAATGTTCTCCCCCCCAAAATAGTTAAAATAATTAAAAGTGGGGCTATGAAACTCACCTCGATGAAGTAGTGAATATGATAAATAAAGATAGCACGAAAATCAAGGCACGCAAAACGATGCACAAACGATCTACTCGTAACCTAAGTAAAATATCCGTACTTAGGCTAAATACAAGAAATAATAACTTACAATGCAATTGGTTGATAATTTATACTTGTTATAGATTTATAAAATGTTTTTATACATTTTTCTCGTTCAACAATTTTAGTCACGGGGTCAAGTTTGGGTCTCGATATCTCGTTAAATAATAGTCCCGAAAATGAACGGGTTCCCGTTATAAAAACTAGGCCGCGAGGTCTTCGATATTTGATAAATATCGCATTTTTATGAAGTCTCTAAGTGCGTAAATAATTAGGCAAAGTGGTTCACTCGCAAACAAAATAAACAAGTAACGTTCTATTATTTACAAGTGTTGATCAAGCTTTTTATTTTGAAAATTGATTGCGGGTTCCTTAATCAACTTTAAAACAAACGGAAACTTGTTTTGGAAACTAGGCTGCGTTAAGTTTAATAAGTTATTTTCAGATTCTCGGGGCATGATAATTTAGTTGGTTAAAAATAGACTTAAAGTAAGGACTTTATGCAAAAAGTTTGTATCAATACTTAAAGTTTGTGATGATGTTGGGTTCTATTTATTTTAAATGACAAAAGATAACATTCCAAAATATGCCTAACTCATTGTGTACTTCTTTAATTTACTTGCAACAAAATGATAAGAATAGGACATGGTGTCCTTACTCTTCTTGTTCATACGCATAAGTTATCAACAATGGTATAGTTGAACATAAAAAAATTAATACATTCATGATTCAAGTACCACATATGTACCTACATGACACAGTAAAAAAGAAAAGAATATTTGGTTGTTTTGGTGTAGTGCATACGCATGGTATGCAAAGAAGAATGGTCCCCCATTTGTTTTTCACATTTGCTCTTTACTCATTTTTCATACATACATACACATGCATACCATACATAGCCTTTTTTTAGGATAGTACATTTTTTACTTTGTGGTCCTTGTTTGTACAGTCTTACACAAAAAGCACAAAGGTGTGACCCTACTTTGCTTTCACCTTCTTTTTTTTAGCATTCATACATAGTAAATCAATAAAATGGATGTGTTGTTTTGCTTACTCTTCACGCAGGTTTATTAAGAAATAAGTGGTCCTCACTTGTTTTCTATATTTTCTATTCATTATGCATATACATACACACGCCACATTCTTTCCCTTATTATGTTTCGTTGTCATTTTGATACTGTTTATATGTAGATAACCATACATATTTTCTAGATATTTCTCTTTGTACTATCCAAGACATGTACCTACATATCATTACGCATACAATGCACACACACACACACACACACACACATATATATATATATATATATATATATATATATATATATATATATATATATATATATATTGCATTCACTTGATTTTGAGTTTTTACTTTCATGATACACATACATGCAATCACCTTATATGCTACTACGTACTATTTTACTTAGTCTTTGTTTTCCACTCCTGCTTATATGGCCATCACATATGTATATATTCATGTTAAACAGGTATTGCATAAGGCCCATCAATATTTTCATCTCATGGCATCACACAAACACGCAAGCGTTCATATTCCACTCCTACACAGCCATGCACATGTCGAGCATATATATAACTTAGTTTCATGGTCTTTACATGTTTTGAATACACATGAACTTGAGATCATGTACACAACATATACAAGTATAAGGGTCACGGATTAAATAGGTTTAGCATGCATCATACATTTTAAGTGATAATAGCAGGGGTAGTTCATACGCATACACATACAAGTAAATTGTCCACATAAGATCATACTCACATAAAATCACAACATTAGGGTTCATATTTACCCTAATCATGTCGAGACTACAACAACTAGGGTGCTTGGTCTTTACATTTTTATTAAGTTAACATGTAACTTGAGTAGTCTTTAGGTCATCGCATAAAATCCCAACCGTGGCCTCTTGACATCTTATTTAGTTTAAAAAGTATCTTGGTTCAACAAGTAAACGCCGATTAAAACCCTAACCCGTGACTAGTTTGTTTCATTAGTGTAAGTTTTGATTCAAGAGTTATAGCAAGTTTAACTATCAACCAAGGTAAAGTGAATGAGGAAGAGTTATGGTAACTTACAAAGGTCCTAAGAATATTTGATGGTGATGAAAATCAAGAACTAGTGACCTCAACCCTAACGAATACCCACGTCCAACCAAGTCTTAATATTCCTAGCTTGCTACTAAACAAACCCGAACCTCTTGTTTCCTTTTTCAACTGTGGCTTAGTAGCACAACACTTAGTATTTTTCTTTGAATTTTAGCTTTGAGTGTGTGAGCTTATGTGAGAGAATAGGGCTAGTATTTATAGGCAAGTGTGGGAGTGTTAGGACTAAGTTTTCTTAGTTTGGATTTAGTTAGAGTATGGGTTAGGTTGTAACTAGCATGGAAAATTGGATTGTGCATGGGGAAGAACTAAAGCTTTAAGGCTTTCGTCTAGGGCAGGGAAAGAAGGACGAAAAGGGTACTTGGGTTTGACTAGTATTAATATGTTAGTTGTAATATTAAGGTTTAAGAAGATACATGGTAAATAATGGTGGTATCCATCGGTTAAGAAAGAAAGAAGGGAGACAAAAGTACCACTCTTAATGAAGTGGGTGAAGTACCATGTTGAGTTCAAAAATCAAATATGAGAAGGTATACAAAAAAACAAAACGGGGGTTTTGGAGAAAATGGGGACCGGTTTGCATAGTACAAAAGAAGAGGATTTTGGCTTTCATTTTATTTTAGTAATTGCAAAAAGGTTGGTTTATAGCTTTTGTATAAATGTTGTATAAGTAAAAATAGAAGTTTAAATACATTGAGTTTAAGTAAGATTTTTATTTTGTAGTAGAAGTTAAAAAAATTTGGTTTGAAGAGAAGATGGGAAATATCTAAGTGTCTCGTAAGTATATTGGGTGAATTACCTAATTTTGTATCGAACCTAATTGTATAAAATCACGTCGACATGAATAAGTATCGATTTCAAAAATAGAAATTTCTATCACGCAACATAATGAATTATAGTCATTCAAATAATATTTACATGATTTTCATTCATAGAAATTTCAAATTCGTACACCAAATACGCGTAAACAATCGGGTGCATCAATAGACACACAAGTCTAACCTGAACCATTGCGTTTTACGTTTATTAAATAGATTCAATATTCACGTTTGTGACACTATCATCCCCACGAAAAGAAATCATACCGAGCGTCACGGGAGGAAATGTTTCATTAATTTCCTTGTTCTCTCGGTTGCTTTGGTGAGGATTCTCAAGTCGAGATAGATGATCGGCCGCGAGATTCTCGGCTCCTTTTTTGTCTAGAATTTTGACATTAAATTCTTGAAGGACGAGAATCCACCAGAGCAACCTCGGCTTAGCATCTTTTTTATTAAGAAGATATTTGATAGCCGAGTGGTCCGTATACACTATGGTTTTAGACAAGACGAGGTATGGTCTAAACTTTTCAAAAGCATACACAACGGCAAGTAACTCCTTTTCCGTTTTAGTATACTTAGTTTGAGCATCCGTCATAGTCTTACTTGCATAGTGTATAGGCAAGAAATGTTTTGTCTTACGTTGCCCCAAAACTGCACCTACCGCGTAATCACTAGCATCACACATAATTTCAAAAGGTAGATCCCAATTCGGAGCAACTAAAATTGGTGATTCGGTTAATTTCTTTTTAAGCATCTCAAAGGCTTTGATGCACTCATCCGAAAAGAGGAATGGAGTCTCTTTTTCCAAAAGATGGGTCATAGGCCGAGCTATCTTAGAGAAGTCTTGGATAAAACGTCTATAGAAGCCGGCATGGCCGAGAAAACTCCTAATTCCCTTAACGGTGGTGGGTGGAGGTAATTTGGTAATCACGTCGATTTTAGCCCTATCAACCTCAATACCGGCCTTAGAGATCTTATGTCCTAACACAATTCCTTCTTTACACATGAAATGACATTTTTCATAGTTAAGCACGAGATTTGTTTCCTCACATTGTTGCAACATTCTTTCTAAGTTAGAGAGACATGAAGTGAA
The DNA here is from genome assembly GCA_025667525.1 of Glebionis coronaria. NCBI lineage: Eukaryota > Viridiplantae > Streptophyta > Magnoliopsida > Asterales > Asteraceae > Glebionis > Glebionis coronaria. The sequence goes on along the minus strand of CM046876.1, from coordinate 487,906,527 downwards.
ATACTCCCCAAAAACCGAGAAATCATCCATAAAGACTTCCATGGTTTTTTCGATCATATCATGGAAAATGGCCATCATACACCTTTGGAACGTCCCCGGAGTATTGCATAACCCAAAAGGCATTATACGATAAGCAAATGTTCCATAAGGACAAGTGAATGTGGTATTTTCTTGATCACGAGGGTCTATAGGAATTTGGAAATAGACGGAAAATCCATCAAAAAAGCAATAGAATTCATTTTATCCATAAAAGGTAATGGAAAATGATCCTTCCTAGTGGCATCATTAAGTTTCCTATAGTCGATACAAACACGCCAACCGGTCACAAGTCTAGTAGGAATCAATTCATTATCCTCATTAGTCACAACCTTCATTCCTCCTTTCTTTGGAACACAATGCACGGGGCTAACCCATGGGCTATCGGAGATATGGTAGATCATTCCGGCGTCTAGAAGTTTTATAACTTCCTTTTTTATCAGCTCATGAATCTTTGGATTAACCCTTCTTTGATTTTGGATAGCGGGTTTATAATCTTCCTCCATCAAAATTTTATGAGTACAAAATTTTGGATCAATACCCTTGATGTCAGAGATTTTCCATGCAATGGCCCGTTTATGTTTCTTAAGCACCTTAATAAGTTCATCCTTTTCATTTTCCTTCAATCCCTTAGCAATAATCACCGGTAACTTATCCGTTCCTTCAAGAAAAGCATACTCCAAATGAGTGGGAAGATCCTTATGTTCTAATTCGGGTGCTTCTTCAATAGAATTTTTCACTTTTGTCTCATTTTCGTTCACAACTTTTAAATCCATAGGTGGTGATTCAAAAGGATCTTCATTCAAAAAGGCTTCAAGCAAATCAATATCTCCCTCCGTATCATGATAATCCTCATCATACGTAGATGGAAAATCCGGTGTGCTAAGAAAAGCATCCACCTCCTCCAAGATAAAATCACTAGCCCCGAATGGAGTAAGGGGTGGAGAAGAAAGGGCAATAATAGGATCCGATAAAGAAGGATTGCCACTTTCAGAATTAGCCGAGAATCCAAGCACTTCTTGAGAATATTCTTCACAAGAAATATCAATCACATCGATTTGATTAATTGATTCCTCTTAGTACTTGGAAGAATATTTTGAGATATGACCATTATCAAACGTGATATTTTCATCATCAACTCGTAAATTTAATTTCCCTGCTTTCATGTCAACTAAAGCACTAGCCGTCGTTAAAAACGGTCTTCCCAAAATAAGAGGTACACGAGAATCTTCCGGATAATTGCAAACTACAAAATTCGTTGGAAAGACGAGTTTCCCTACTTTGACAAACACATCCTCGGCTATACCTTTTGGAAAGGTGGTCGGTCGATCCGCAAGCTCGAGAGTCATCTTAGTAGGTGTAAGCTCGGGAAGTGATAACCTTTTCCACACGGAAAGAGGCATAAAATGCTAGCGCCAAGATCGGCTAATGCTAAGCATTCTTCCATATTAGGGAAATCACATGGTATAAGAAACTTGCCCGGGTCTCCAAGCTTTTTGGGAAGCTTTTGTGTAAGAACCGCGGAACAATTAGCATCTAAATACGTTGACACTTCAACCAATTTCCCTTTATCGTTCATCAATTTCTTAATTGTCGAAGCGAACTTAGGCATGTAAAGCAATGCATCCGCGAAACTAACATTAATATAAAGATTCTTAAACATTTCAAGAAAAGTAGTCATTTGAGCATTGGACTTTTCGCGGAGCTTCTCTTGGTTAAGTCTCAAAGGGTAGGGTAGTGTGGGTTTAGTCTTCGGAAGCTCGGGTTCCGAAATAGGAAATTGGTCTACCTTTGATGGATTAGGAATTTCCTTTTCTTTAACCACCTCGGGTTCTTGCTCCACTTCCCTCATCGGAGAGATACTCACATGTGGAAGCAAAGGTCCGTCTAAAGCCTTCCCACTACGTGTGGTTATAGCTTTCATCTCACCCTTCGAGTTTGGAATGGTGTTTCTAGGTAAGCCACCCGAAGACGAGGAAGGTTTGTTCATTATAGCCTCAAACATCGAAAGTATCTTATTCTTAAACTGGGCTTGATTCCCCTCAATACGGTTTTGGTTTTGCTCTAATCTTTGTTAGTTAAGCTCAATCTTGTTATTTTTCCCTTTGATTGTATTTTGAAAATCGAGTTACAAAGTATTCATTTGTCCTTGAATATTGTTTTGAAAAGCTTTCAAATTTTCCTCATTCGTTTGATGTAGCTTGACACACTTTGGTTATTGTTATGAAAACCTTGATTGTTTTGATTGCCATGAAATCCATTTCCTTGATTAAAATTCACTTGGTTACCACGGTTAAAATTATTCCCATTGTTTCCATTGTTGTATCTATTTTGAACCGGTGGAGCAACATGGTTTTAACGAGAAGCTTGACCGTTAGGGCCATAAGTTCCCGTCGCGGCAAAAGCACTAGCTTGATTAAACCCCGTGGTTGAACAATCATAATTCGGATGTGCTCCACCACATGATACACAAAAATTCTCAACCATATTAATCGTTCCATGAGGATTCTTCCTAATCTCATTCAAAATCATGTCAATCTTAGAGTCCAATCTAGCAATCTCGGTATTAGATGAATTCACATTGTAAACTGTAGGATTGTAAATCTTGCTTATGTTTCTAGAGAGAGAAAGAGATAGAGAGATGGTGGATTTCACACAAAGCTAGAGAGAGAAAGTAATGTTTTCTATGTGAAAAATAATGAAACCACACCCCTCTCCATCAAAGGAGAGGGTTTATATACCCAAGCCTTGTAAAGGGCTTGGGCTTACACTTTTGGGCCGGCCTACACATGTTGTAGGCTAGGCTTGGACTTGTTTGATTAATAAATAAAGTTAACTAAACTACGAGCTATTACATGAACTATCGTTGGAGTGACCGATCCTTCTTAATACGTAAAACGTATTTCCAACAATCTCCCCCTAAGGGAGGTCACTCCAAACAAGGGCGTTACCCGAGTTACAATAATGAAATAAACCCAGCATACTATGCTTGTCTTGAGCTCGTAGTCTTCGTCTTTCTTTTTCTTTTTCTTTTCTGGTGAACATGCTGATGTGATCTTTGATATCAATCTTTGAGCATTAATCTCTTGCCTTGATCTCGTGCATCCATCACTTGTGATCTTCGCCTCTTCGTGACACCATGTCCCACATACTTATACCTTCGTAATTCTTGAAAGCTTCAGAGTTCGATACAGCGGAAGACTTAACTTTTAGGCTTTCTTGAATTAGATGAGATATTAAGTGCATAAGGTATAAGCATGCGGGGACGACTTCTTCTTGGATTCCGCAACGCCACCGTCTTCAAATGCCGCAACATAAGTAGACACGAACGAAATGGCTTTGAACATTTCATTCTAAATCGGTAGCATTTTACCTCCGGTCGGTGAAGATCGTTGGACGATATTAGATATCGTACCCGTGACGGATAGTTTCAGTTAAGTAACTTCCTGACAGGATTTCGCGGGTAAACCCGTTCTCTTTATTCGACCGTCCAAAGCTGACTGCGAACATAAAGAGTGAATCATTTGGATAAAGATATCCGCATGATTTGAAGCCGTCAATTCATGTTCCTGGAACAAGTGAAATTCAATTAAGAACCGCACCATCGTTGCTTTCCAGTTGTCACGAGCTTGATTCGTATAGAATCTTGCAAGTTACCTACCAAGTGCTGTTTGAGGTTAACACTAGAAGGATTTCCACTCATCACTGTGAACACTAAGGTATCACTCTGAGTGTTCTGGCAAGATCATTAAGATATTGCGTAGAGGCCTGGAACGTGTTTAAATTCAGTTAAGAATTAAACAGCTGTTGCTTTCCAGTTATCACAAGTTTGATTCATAAAGAATCGCACGAGTCACCTACCATGAGCTTTTTGATATTCGCTCAAGAAGGATTTCCATCTTCATTGTAAATACTTTCGTATTACTCGGATGTTCAGGCAAGATCATGAAGATTTTGCGTAGGACTCTTAAAATCTTTCTTACTTTTCACAGTGTGTGAAGAAGCAAGGAAATATGAAAGTGTGTCCTAATGAGATATTTGATGATCTCAAATGGCTCTAGACTCGATCGTGCACTTTGGATTTTAGTGATCGGAGGCTGGAGAGGAGTGCCACCTTTTCAATACCAATTTATTCGGAGTGAATAAATCAATAGATAATGTGTTGTCTCCGTGTGATTAAAACAAATACCTTTTGAGAGATATCTGAGTTAGCTGGGATGGGTTGTGCATTGCATCACTGGGTCCATGATGTCTGTCTTCAATATCAAGAATCATTAACAATGATCTCAATAGCATATGTATTGACCCGGTTTCTACCTAAGTTGTAAGGAGGGCTTATTTCTTTACACCCTTTATCTTTACAATTCTTTTTCATTCTTCAACCCCTTCAATGCTTACCAATACGTCATAACTAGCACCTTGTTGTGATTGTTCTAGTGCTAACTTAAGTACTTGGTCGGCATTCAGCTACGTTCACAATCTTTCCCCTTCTTTCCTAAGGACTACTATTTCTAGCTATGGAATGTCCTTGGGAAGATTCCTCCGGTTCTGGAAGAATCATAGGACTAAACCTATCCTACCATCCTTATGTCACCACAATCTTCATCGTCGTGAATTAAATGAGGTTTAGGTAAGTATATGTCACCATGAAAATTCATTTTGATGTAGCAAATCCATTTTGCTCCCCCTTAACATATGCCACGATATTCAAAAACATTTCGCACATGTCGGGATGAGCCAGCACTTTTAAGTCAAACCATTTGTGATAATATCCCATATTAAATCACATTTTCTCCCCCATATTAAAAAAATTAACCCAATCGATGTTTTTAATATCAATTGATTTAATGAAGTTTTAACAAAGGTTTTGGGAAGAAAAATGCAAGTCCATTTAATCTTCATGGTATCAAATGTAGGAGATATGATACCGATTTGTAACATGACCACATATTCACCATATTAAAAAGAATTGACAAGGTTGGACCTGATTGATGAGAACATCATATGATAAGATCAAATGGTTCTTGTCAGCATATGTTGGTCGCCTCGTCACGTCTGAAGTCATCTCTTGACACCACATGTACGATTGGTATTGTTGTCTTGACACCAACTTGTGAGCTTGGCACGTTCGGCATCGAAGATTCTGAATGCTTGACAGTTGCTCCCCCTCAATTGTTGACCCGTGTTCTATCGAAAGAGCTGTAGTCGTCAGTTGAGTAGTCGCATCGTCGAGTATGTAGATACCAATTGTAGATTGCTATGGTTGTAGAGATGATAGCTTCATAAAAACAAGACTTCTCTTGTTTTAACAAATAAATGCACTGAAACGTACATAGATTTGTGTTAGACCAAGTTATAAAGTAAACTTGATCCCTTACAAGGTTTTAAAGTAAACCTTGCCCGAGAAAATTAATTCCCGTTGTTAGCCAAAGCTTTCATAAGAAATACCTGACTTTAATGTGAAAACCGGGTTGCAGTCAGAAATAACTACAAGCCATTTAGGCATGTTTTATGAAATATTTACAACTTTTGTACGAACTCTATTTATGGCGCCGTGTCAATATTAATCAACATTTCTAAGGCCGTAAATATTATCGTACCAAAAGACATGCCTTTGAAAAATAAAGGAAAAATATTTTTGGATTTTTATGAATTTTTCAATTTTTATGGTTTTTATATGGTTTTATATTTTTGTATTTTGCTTTTGTGGATTAAAATATAAACAATATATAAAATGATCACCAAGGATACGGAGAATAGTTTTACCACCACTATTCTTTCGCTTCATCTGCTAGTTCCTTAAGAGTCTCAGGCGAGAAGGTTCTCATTCCTAGCTTGTCGGCCAAAAATTCAATTCGAGCGCGATCTAAAGCCTTCGTGAAAATATCCGCCAATTGATACTCAGATCGGACAAAGTAAAGCTCGATTACTCCATTTTCTACTTGCTCCTTGATGAAGTGGTAGCGAATGTCAATATGCTTCGACCGGGAGAATTGAACGTTGTTGCAGCATAAGGCAATTGCACTCTTGTTGTCACAGTACATCGGAATCTTGTTGAAACCTAGACCATAGTCAGTTAATTGCGATCTCATCCAAAGAATTTGAGCACAGCAACCGGACATAGCTATGTATTCTGCTTCCGTACTTGAAATTGCAGCGCTTTTCTGCCTTTTCGATGCCCAACTGATTAGTCGATCTCCTAGTAGTTGCAAAGTTCCACTCGTGCTACGCCTTGTATCTTGACAACCCGCATGATCCGCATCTGCATATGCCATTAGTGCAATAGAAGAGTCCTTCGAATACCAAAGTCCCCGATTAATGGTTCCTTTAAGATATCGAAAGATCCTTTTAACAGTAGCTAAGTGTAACTCAGTAGGCCTAGTTTGATACCTGGCACACATACATATAGCAAACTGAAGATCAGGTCGACTGGCTGTGATATACAGAAGAGTACCGATCATTCCACGATAAAGTGTTGGATCAACGGCAACTCCATGTGGATCTGCATCAAGCTTAGTTCGTTCCACCATTGGAGTGTCCACGGGGTCGCAAGATTCCATCTTATACTTCTTAAGCGATTCAAGGGCATACTTGGATTGATTGATAAAGATGCCTCTGGGACTCTGAGATATCTGAAGACCTAAGAAGAATGATACCTTGCCCATCATTGACATCTTAAACTTGGAAGACATGAGTGTCCCAAACTCATCCGATAAGGTTTGGGTCGAGACTGCAAATATAATATCATCAACATATATTTGTACCATAATCATATCTTTACCTCGTTTCTGAATGAACAGCGTGGGATCCACCTTGCCTTTAGCGAAGCCTTGCGTAATGAGGAATTGTGACAAAAGATCATACCATGCGCGAGGAGCTTGCTTCAACCCATAGAGAGCCTTCTTAAGCTTGTACACATGATTAGGATAATTAGGATTCACAAAACCATCCGGTTGTTGAACATAGACCTCTTCCTTGAGTTCACCATTAAGAAATGCCGTCTTCACATCCATCTGATAGACGATCATATTCATGTGAGCTGCATAAGCGAGGAATAGTCTAATAGCTTCTAAACGGGCAACAGGTGCAAAGGATTCCATAAAGTCGATGCCCAATAATTGCTTGTATCCACGAGCTACTAGACGAGCTTTGTTCTTCAATATTCCGCCTAACTCATCGAGTTTCACCTTGTAAACCCATTTCAAAGTGAGTAACTGCACTTGATCCGGGCATGGGACAAGTTCCCAAACATCAAGACGTATGAATTCGTTAAGTTCTTCTTGCATAGCTTCTATCCAACAGGATTGAGTAAAAGCTTGTTGCCATGTCTTAGGTTCAACTTCAGTGAGAAAAGCATCAAAGTGACAAAACAGTGCACTTTCTTGTAACTGACTTCGTGTGGATACTGGACGATTAGGGTCACCAATAATAGAATCTATAGGATGATCCTTTGTCCACTTGCTGTCATGTTCACGAATCCGTGGATTGGAGTAAACTGTAGAAGGAGCTTCCTCTGAGGTGGACGACCCGGCTTGATTAGGGTCGGGAATAGATACACCAAAGAATGGAAGTTCACGCATTTGAGCGAATTCCAAATCGTGATCATCGTCATCCTCTTCATCATCAATAGGCATGACATGGGTAGTTGTTACTTGTGTTGGTTGAGAATTACTCGTTGTTGGTATATCTTGACCAATTGTTGGTGCAGATATATCTGATTGTGCATCGGTTGCTGGAGCGACAACTTCGGTTACCGGAGCTATTACCTCAGGTTCTGGAGCAACAATAGTTGGAGGAGTAAAGAATTCATCAAAGAACGGTTGAAACAACGTATCCCATTCAGTCCTAGTAGGTGGTATAAATGATGAAGTAGGGTTGTTTGGGACAAGACCAGAACTAATATTACTGGGTCCCATTTCATGAAGTGCGGGTTCAGAGCTGCTTTGCTCAGAAGCCATTGCTGTCAGCTCATCAAAATCAACATTCATAGTTTCGAGGATCTTGCGAGAGTTACGGTTGTAGATTCGGTATGCCTTCTTTGCGGGTGCGTAACCAATGAAAATACCAATATCAGCCTTTGGTTGAAGTTTTCCCAAATTGTCACCATCATTATTTGGATAGCAAAGAGAACCAAATACATGAAGATATGATAAATCTGGTACTTTTCCATGGAGAAGCTCATAAGGTGTTTTACCATGGCGTTTACGAATTAGTGACCGGTTTTGGGTGTACACTGCTGTTGATATTGCTTCTGCCCATAAAAACAATGGAGCCTTTGCGTAAATTAACATCGTTCGAGCAGCTTCCATAAGTGTGCGATTTCGCCTTTCAACGACACCGTTTTGTTGTGGAGTGCGTGCAACGGATGTTTCATGAGAGATGCCAACTTCTTCATAATAATCACGCAAGATTTGATTCACAAATTCGGTTCCATTATCTGTACGAATGCGTCGGACAGTAGTGTTGAGACGCACTTGAATCATCTTGAGAAATCCGATGATGAATTTAGGTGCCTCATTCTTTGCTTTAAGAAATTTCACCCATGTAAACCGAGAGTAATCATCGACAATGACGAGGATGTACTTTTTGCCACTAAGACTTTCAACACGCATTGGCCCACAAAGATCCATATGCAAAAGATAAAGTTTCTCCTGGTTGGTGTCTTCTGTCTTGGGTTTGTAAGATTTCTTAGTGCTTTTCCCCATTGTACACGCGGAACACAAATGATCCTTGTGAAATGAAAGTTTAGGAAGACCACGAACAAGTTCGTTTTTCGCCAAGTGATTAATAGCGTCAAAGTTAAGATGAGATAACCGTCGATGCCATAACCAAGACTTAGTCTTCGATGCTTTGGAGAGAAGACATACGGGAGAAGCGGCCATCATGTCTTGTAGAGACAAAGTATACAAATTATTCCCTCGAGTACCTTTCAATAAATCAACCCCTTCCAAATTACGAATGAAGCAGGTATGCTCTCGAAAAGCAACTTCTAGGTTTGCATCACAAAATTGTCCCACAGAAAATAAGTTGTGACCAAGACCTTCCACGTAATACACTCTTGAAATTATAACATTCCCAATATGATATTCACCATAACCCATTATCTTTGCAATATGATCATTACCAAATCGAACCGTACCAAGAAACTTGCTGACGAAATTTCTGAGCTGAGAGCGATCTCCGGTCATATGCTTGGAGCAACCAGAGTCCAAATACCAGAGAACAATTTGGACCACCTGTTTTCAATCACAACAGTAGACAATGCATTGGAAACTATTGGTTCCGGAGTGTTAGCAGATACAGATATGTTATTATCAGAATTGCTAACATTTTTGTTATCCTTAGATTTCCTGCATTTTCTAATGTGAGTTTTAGCATTTACAGGTTTTACTGTTCCAACTTTCTTAGGTTTTGGATTATTCGCGGGCACTACAGTGGGAGTAGACCTATTTAAAGGGCACTTTGTTCCTACAGTAGTGTTGGTGTTCCTAGTTAAAGGACACGCTTGTGTTTTGGTAGCCTTGGTACTCCTAGTTAAAGGGCACGCTTTCTTCGCTGTAGTGGGAGTGATCCTAGTCAAAGGGCACATATTTCCTACTATAGTGAAAGTTCTACCAGTGGGACGCCACATCCAGCCAACGTGGGTTAACACCTTCCCAGTCGGTTTCCATTCTAATCCATTTTTTCGGGCATGCATCTCATTCACATGGTCAATAAGGCAAGAATCATGACGACTAGAAAACATACATTCATTGCAATTCCAACATTTCAAATTAGAATTCACACTAGGCTTAGAACGCTGCACAACCGCAGAGCCTTTAGGTTTAGCTACATGATTCTTTTTATTCAAAACAGAAATAACATTCCTAGGATGGGCTTCTACTTTCTTCTTCACTTGACTACTAGATGGGGGCAAGATCCTATCATTCTTCTTGTTTCTCTTAAGCTTAGATCTTTGAGCCTTAGTAGTGGTGCTTACTCCTGTAGAAGGCAACACGGGAATATTAGAAGCTGGTTTTGATTCCGCCTTATCTTTAGTGACCAATGTTTGAGAAGGTTTAGTCTTAGGGCCCTTGTTAAGTGGTGTGACGGCTATTAGGTTCCTTTTGATTGCACTAGAGGACGAAGCTGAGATAGTGGCTGCGTTATCCACAACATTCTTACCTTTTAGAGTACGAAGTGTTTCCTTTAACTCAGCCAAGACCAGATTTTTATCACAAATTTGTTCCCTCAAATCAGATATTTCCACCGACTTTCGATTCAATTGTTCAATCAATGATTGATTCTGTGCAGTGGTATCAACACATGCGGGCTGTACTGAATCGAAGAGTCGTGTATTTTTCTGTTTTAAGTTATCAACTTTGGACAAAATCTTGGAGACTCGATTATCTAGATCAAGTCTAAAATTCTCAGCGGCCTCAAGTACGTTCACACAGTTATTCTCCTTAGATTTCTCTATGGCTATCGGCAAAGACTTAGCAACCTTGTCATTTGGCTGACGCTGTTTTGATTGTAAATTCAATCGAAAATTCTTTTCAAAGTTTGCATCATCGATATTAACACCTTCGAATGACGTTTCAAAGATTTCTTGAATAAATTGTTGCTTGCATTCAAGCGAAATACAATGTGTTTGAATCTCATCGAAACGTTTTGAAAGCGAAGAATATGAATCTTGAAGCTTTAAAAATTCAGCGTCAGATTCGTGACAAGTACGATCTACCACATTATCCACAGATTCAACATTATGCACAGTAGAATCATTATCAACACATTTATTCACACAGACGGAAACTATATCATGAGACATCACTTGCTTCAGAAGCTGATCATTTTGGCGTGAAACTCGTTCTATTTCAAGTAAACTGTTTTCATAAGCATCATCCATTTCATTGAAAACACGTTTAACTTCTTCTATTTCCAAATACAAATCTTGATCAAGATTACTAAGACAAGCTTTAACATTCTTTACAAACGGAATAATTTCGTCTCGGAACGCAGCTCTGGTGTGCTCAAAGTTCCATTCACCTTCCGTTATGGCCGTGGCCGTCGTACGTTCCAAAATGACCTTGTCAAAATCGGCTAAGTGTTGGTGAACCGTATTTAAGTTAACGGACACCTTACTTACCGGTGGAATTAACTTTGTTAAATCCTTTTTGACGAGTGTAGGAGACGTACTAGGAAGGTTTTCATTTGACAAACTTTGGGGCACAAGAACTGTTAATTCTGCTAATTCCTTTTGTAAGCGAATGCGTGTCTTTTTCGAAAATTGATCTTTGTTATGTTGATCATAATCAATTGTATGGAATTTTGAAAGCATTTTAGAATGAGTTTCATCCGCAAGTGATTGTGTCGCGTCAGAACTACGAACAAAAGGTGCTTCTTTGGATTTGCCAATTATTGTCATATCATAAAGACCGGGAATATATTCCTGAGCTTGTTTTGCATAACCGGGATTAGGTGGTAAATCTTGAAGACGCTTAAGTTCGAATTCTTTAAATGATTTAGTTAAAAGATGAACCTTTTCTGTGGAAGCGTATTGTTTTAAAAGCTGTTGTTCTTTGAATTTAAGAAGTTTGGTAGCATTAATTTCCGATTCAACCTTTTTAGACTCGAGAGTTTCGAAATCCATTTTAAGTTTCTGAAAATCATTGACAACCGACTCCTTTTCTTTTAATTCATTGGAAAGATTAGCTTTTAATGATTCTATTTCTTTCAAGTGTTCAATCTTTTCAAAACGAAATTGGTCAAATTCAGAACATGTTATTTTCTCTTCTTGAGGGACCATTTCAAAAGTTTTGACCTTTTCTTTATGCAACGCAAGCTCAGCAGTTAGGGTGGAATTCGTATCTACGGATTGTCTGAGGGCCATATGCATTTGATCAATAATATGTTTAGGCACCATGACCAAATCATGTTGAGCATAAGATTCCATACCCGTCGTAGCATTTGGTTGAGGTTCACTCAAATGTGTTGGATTGGGTACCACATGATTTGAGTTACTAGTCCCCGAATGCTGTTCGAGGTTGTCATTTTCATGCCCAACTTGATGTTGGTTATCATCAATATTATTAGATGTAGTTGGTACCTCACTAATGACATCAGAACCGTAGTGAGAGAGATTAGCAACGAGAGCAGCTTGGGCAGAGTGAATGTCATCACAATCCGAATCGTATGCATCAAGATCGTCCGCTTGATAAGCTGCATTAGAAGTGGAGACGACTGCAATGCCTTCAGTATCTGCTGCCCCTGGGTCTGCAAGAAATGCTAACTCCTCTGAATCCAAAATCTTCCCCTTAGACTGAGCATCAACCAAATACATCTTCTCACGAAACCATGCATCATCCCTCCTCCTTTTCGGCTGAGTGCATTCCCTAGCCATATGACCTTGTCCTCGGCAATTGTAGCAAGTCACAACCTTTTTAGGACCACTAGGACTTCCATTTCCATTAGCTTGAGAATTCACAGCTTGATTGTTCCCAGTCCGTGTAGGAGGTCCATATGAATTTTGCCTTCCCTGAATAGGTTGCACCATCACTTGACCATCTTGAACAGTGGCTTGTTGTCGAGGATTTGAGGAGGTGCGGAGCTGATTGTTAGTTGGTGGAAATCCTCTAGTTGCAACAAGTTTTGACAAGTAGGCTGTGAGATGGTTTAGAACATCAGCTGGCGTATCATTTGGTGTAAAGACCGGTGCTTCGATTGGTGGAAGTTCATTAGAGTAGAAAGCTTGTGCTGGTTGTGCTTCAATTGGAAAATATCCTTGCTGAGGAGTATAGCCCAATGGAGAAGTGTTGGCTTGTGATGGTGATGTCTGATATGGTGGTTGCTGTGGAAAAGATTGTTGATGAACACCTTGTTGAAATGCTTGCTGTGGCATCACTAGTGGTGGATAAGATGGTTGCTGATAGTTGTGTGGTGGTGTCTGCTGCAAGTATGATGGTTGCTGATAAGTATAAGCCATGTTTTGTTGAGAAGCATACATTGCAAGTGGATCATGAACTTGAGGTGTAGACAACCGAGCCTCGATCACATGGCATTCGTGTTGTTGAAGAAAGACTTGAAGTTGATCCACATTGGTGTTATGCAAGTCCTTAGCCAATTTAACATCCGTCACGTATTTTTTCCATTCTGAAGGAAGAGTGTTCAAATACTTGGTGTTCAATTGAAAGGTAGGAATTGTCATGCCATAGATATTGAGCTCATTTAACAATAGGGTAAATCTCAGATAGTAATCATTGAGAGTCTCCCCTGGCACATAGGCAAACTTATCAAAAGTATCATAAAGCTTACACTCTCGTTCTTGTTTAGTTAACGAGGTGCCTTGCATTAGAACCCGAATTCTATCCCATAACTCTTTGGCAACCTTATGTTTGCTGACGAGTTTGTAGACATCTGGAGGAAGGGCTTGGAGAATGATGTTTGTAGCATACTTATCACATTTATCTTGAATCTTCATATCTCCAGTCAACTCACCGTTGTGCGAGGACGAGTAGTCGTACCTTCCGTCACTGTACCATAATCTAATGGTCCATTGAGCACCGATGCCCAAATTAGATGTCCATTCTCCTTGTTCAACATATAAAGTTCCATTCGGGAAGCCCATTCCTCATACATAGTCTTCACCAACATTGGTGGACGATTATCCGTACCCGAGAGGATGGACTTATCCGTAAGAGATGTGTACTCCATTTCAATAAGTTAAGATTTACAAACTTTGATCGATCAATGAAAGAAAGTAAATGTGTTTGTTGTTGTGAGTTGAGGTCGAGAAACAATGTTAAAATCCCCTAAAATATGTTCTCAATAAACCAAAAATTCCAAGTCAAAATTACACATAATTTTGTTATCGGAATGTTGATCGGAATAGTGATCGGAATATCAGTCGGAATCTCCCAAATCGGAATGAGTGATCGGAATACCCAATCTGAATGCCAATCGGAATGTACCAAATCTGAATACCAATCGGAATGAGTGATCGGAATACCCAATCTGAATGCCAATCGGAATGTACCAAATCTGAATACCAACCAATCGGAATGCCGATCTGAATGCCAATCGGAATGCCCAATATGAATACCAACCAATCGGAATGCCGATCTGAATGCCCAATCTGAATATCAACCAATCGGAATGTCGATCTGAATGCCAATCGGAATGCCCAATCTGAATACCAACCAATCGGAATGCCGATCTGAATAAGTAAACCCTTTTCCGATTTGACCAGATCGGAATATTTTCCACTTTTCTCGGACAAAACTCAACCAATTCGTGATTTTAAGCCAAAAAATGATCAAAACACCCAAAAATTTTGTGTTTTTAGCCAAAGTAACTATACCAAATCCCTACCACAACTATGTAGAAGATTTGTATCAAGAAAAAACCATCAAAAACACAAAAAAAATTTTGGACGTGTGAAAATGGATCAAAAAATGGCGTATGAATCAAGAACACAAACACATGAACAATACAATCATCCCATGGCTCTTGATACCATTTGTAGGATTGTAAATCTTGCTTATGTTTCTAGAGAGAGAAAGAGATAGAGAGATGGTGGATTTCACACAAAGCTAGAGAGAGAAAGTAATGTTTTCTATGTGAAAAATAATGAAACCACACCCCTCTCCATCAAAGGAGAGGGTTTATATACCCAAGCCTTGTAAAGGGCTTGGGCTTACACTTTTGGGCCGGCCTACACATGTTGTAGGCTAGGCTTGGACTTGTTTGATTAATAAATAAAGTTAACTAAACTACGAGCTATTACATGAACTATCGTTGGAGTGACCGATCCTTCTTAATACGTAAAACGTATTTCCAACATAAACAACCGGTGTGTTTCGTGAATATTGCACTCTAAACTTATTCTCAATGATACCCCACGTGTCTCTCGGAGTTTTTCTTAAAATATTACCACCCGCGGCGGCATTTAAAGAATCTTGTTCAACCATATTAAGTCCATTATAAAAAGTATTGATTTGATGTAACTCCGTGAAACCGTGGTGTAGACATTGTCTTAACAAATCCTTAAACCTTTCCCAAGCATCTCCAAACGATTCATGCACTTTTTGTTCAAATCTAGTGATCTTATTTTTAAAGTGAGTTTTTTGGATGGTGGAAAGAAGTAATTCATGAACTTAGACACTAAGTCATCTCATTTCAAAATCTAACCCAGTGGTTCTTTTCATACCAACGTTTAGCATTCCCCTCGAGCGAGTAAGGAAAAAGCATGAGCTTAATCGCGTCATTAGGCACATCTCTAAACTTGAGAGTCAAGGTGATACGAATAAAATTCTGAATGTTTGAGTGTGGGTTATCGGTCTCATTGCCACGAAATTGGTCGGCACGAATGTGTGATAAAAGACCCGTCTTAATCTCATAATGGTCCGCGAAAATAGCTGGCACAACCAGTGCTTCCCCTTACCCTTCGGTGGGTGCACGGAGCAATTCCTCCGTTGTTCGGTTATCGGCCATCTCTACAACAATAGGTGGAAGCTCGGGTTCCACTATTCGTTGTTGACGATTTCTATTTCTACGAGGAATGTTTTCAAGCCTATCGTGATTAATCAAAAGTCGATTACATCGTAATTGCATAAACCAGAGTGACGAGAATTTAGAGGATTGAAGAAAAGAAAATAGATTAGAAGAAGATTATTTTTGGTATTTTTATTCGGTATTGCTCAACCAAAAAGATTGATAAAAACAAGGAATAAGGATAATTACTATGGAAGTAATCTATCCTCGGTCGACTTTGAAACGTAGGTGAAAACCTAATCGTCTCGAGGTTCAATAAGTAAACAACAAAAATAAGATTTAATACTACTTGAGTCGGCAAACCAATAATCGGTCGTCCCTCTCAATATACGCACAAGCAAGCGGGGAAACGAGATGGCACATAGCACTTAAAAACCTTTTTCCTTAGACGGCCTTTTATAGCTCGTCGCCTTATACCCACCTTATAGTTTGTATAAATCGAGTTCAAACTTTTTATTAGTATTTATCTATTTTGCCTTTTATTTTTTTTGGATTCGAATACAATATCTAGGTGATGAAATCCCAACTAAGGTCTTATTTGGAAGTAGGTAAATTTATTGTTCTACGTAATATAATATAATAATAACAAAACACACGAAAAATGATATATACTATATAATAGAAAAATAACAAAACTTTCCGATGACGGAAAGGGTTTTCAAATCAACGATCAACAAATCTCCACGAACGAATCGTACACAAGATCCCCGGCAGCGGCGCCAAAATTTTTGATGTATTGGGAAGTGTCGGTGTATTTTAATTAAATACGTTATAGAGTAAATTTAGGAAATTAACCTTAGGAAAAAGGTAATTATCCAAAAATAAGCTAAAGACGAATCAATTAAACACGAGAGTGATTCTGCTTCGTTGTACACAAGGAACTTGTGAATTTGAGACGTTTGATTTAATTTGGACAATTGATTTGAATTTGGTTTCGGTTTTTATCTAAATTAATTCTACCAATTTTAATCCTAAAGTGCATGAATCGTATCCCAAAATAAAATCTAATAGACAAATAATTAAACCTATATATTTAAAACTTTACTCTTACTTTTTACTTTTTAAAAGAAACAATTTATCTAAACAAATTTATATTTAAACTAATTCTATTTAAAACAAAAGTTATTTAAAACTAATTTAATTAAAAACAATTTTAAAACTATTTAAAATTATAAACTAAATTAATCTAATTAAAAGTTTACTTTTACTTTTTAATTAAACAAAATTATTTAAATCTCAAGTTATTTAAACTAAATTAATTAAAACTAAATTATTTAAAAACAAATTTTAAAACAATTTAAGATTTATAAAAAGTGATAAAATATTTTTATTTATTTATTTATATATTTTTCTTTTATTTATCAAATTTAAATTAACAAACTTTAAAAGTAATTAAATATTTTTCAATTAACTTTTTTTACTGAGTAAATTGATTTAAAAAGTTTTTATAAAAATGATAGTTCAAATTTAGCATTTAACTATCTTAAGTATAATAACAATAACAAAAGTTTTTATTGGGTGTGTTTGGCTGTGAACGGAAGGTCTCGAATTCGAGACCTGCTGGTGGCAGACTTTTGTATTAGATTTTTTTGCAAGGAAGAATTTGGTATATTTGCAACCAAAATTCCCCTAAACTTGACACAGTACAAGCTTTATACAAATTATATCAAAATTCGATCCACATGAATGGAGATACCAGCCAAATATACAGTAAAAAACAACAGTAAAAATAAACAGTGAAACAACATGTAACAACTCAAATTGAAATCAGTAAAAAAACAACTCGACAGTAACATAAAACTGGATAGTAGCTTAAAAGATAATAATGCAACAAATAAAATTATTCAAACTCAAACATTACAGAAATTCAAACGTGATATAGTCAGACCCAAAATTCCTCTATAAACCAACATATTACAAATTTTTAAAAACTCAGTTTCAATTAAGGAATAAAAGGAAACAAACTAAATTTGTAGACTAACACAACTCTTCCGAATAAGAATGATTATCCAGCTATATTCAGTCTCTAACATATCAGCTTCGAAATCTCGGATCATCACAATAATACTCATCAAATTATCATATTATTCCTAAACAAGATCTAAATTTCCTAACAGGTTCATCAATATCAATCCTCCCTATTCAGCAGACTCCAAAATCAGTGTTATAATCATTCAACAAAACATCATAGCTGAACTTTCAGCAAATAACAGATTCATAAACAGATATAAAATCCAACTCCAACATTAACAACTTAAGTCCAATCAATTAAACCAATTATAGTCTATTATATAACATGTACTACAAAATAAAAACATATTTAACAAAAACTGAGAAGATTAAACGAACTAACAACAAAACTAAACACGAATCAGATTCATTCTAAAAAATCATAAAAGAGCTTAACCTGATTTATGAAGAAAAAATCCTTTGATGATGTAGGTGAGCGCTGAGCTCCCTATCGAAATTGACACCGTCTCGATCAATCACCATTACAAACCAAATACACTATATGATTCTCGAACCACCATTTTGAATCAAAACAGTAGCATCATTTAAGTCAAACCAATAGGGTTTAACTTTTTCCCAATCTAACTTTATATTATTTAATATAAGCTATTATAAAAGCTTAATCAAATAATAATTTTATCATTATAATCAGTTTAGATTTAAATTAAAGTAACATTCATTCCTCAAAAATTCAAACGCGAGATTAAAGACATATTAAAAATGATTTAACAGTAAATATAAAATAAGAGTAAGAGCAAGAGGTTAAAACTGAAAAACACTATATTATTTCAAATCAAAATATTACAATACCATTAAAAGAGAATTACATTAACCTAAAACTATTTTGACATAATAACACTAAAAAAGAAAGGGATGATGATTACACAATTTTTGAGGTTTTTTATAGGCAAACCCCAAGCCTTCTTGAGGTGGTTTGTATGGCTGATGAATGCAATCTCACCGTATATTAGGCATCTTCTCATTCTCTTTCTACATTTTCTTGATCCAAGGGTTGAAAAATGCCTACCTTCACACGGATTTCCAAGGTGGCAATCCTTTTTGCTTCTTGTGCTTCTTCTTTGCTGAGGTGGAAGATAGTCATTGGCTCAAAGACTTGTTGATAGTAAATCAACCAATCAAAGGCCAAGATGTGACGTGTGTAGATGCCACGTAGGAATGATTGGTGCATCTTCTTCCTCCCAAAATAATGTGGAGTTATTGGAGCGCATGTAGCTTACTTTCCTTTGATTGAAAAATCCCTAAATCTGAGTTTAGGGTTTGTGGAGAGCTAACTTATCTGTGCGTTTCTTTTTTTCTTAGTTTGTAACGATGTGTGGTGTTTGACCAAGTAAATAAAGTCTTTACTTTATATATTAATCCCATCGTTTATTATTTACCCTAATGGGCTTTGTCCCATATACATCCTCACGTCTCATGCTTCATATATGGGCCTTGGCTGAATAATCACTTCCACACGTCTCATGTTTTATTATTGGGCCTTTTATTGGGCTTTTAACCAAAATTGAATAAACTATATCCACTATTGGGCTTCTAGGCCCAATACACAAATGTGGGTCCCACAAAGCCCAATTAACTTTGATAAAGTTAAATCCTCGAAAACGAACTTGATTTTTGGCTTTCTTGATCTTTTCTTCAAACTCCTGTCGTTTTTTCTGATTTTCGAGATCTTGGGTACCTACACACATGAAACAACAAACATGCATATAAAAGGCCATATTTATACAAATTATGCATTATAAGAACATTTATTGGTATAATTGATATGAATAAATTAACTTATATCATGTTTTCAGTTGCATGTCAAGATCTATAATGATCTACCACAAAACCTAAAACTCATCATCGATTTTTATGGGTTAACCCCTTCTTTTGATTTTCGAAATTAAAAGATCGGAATCATAACATGATTGTTATGCCCCTCACTTTGTTTCGTTGGTTTCAACAACAAATTAAACAAAACCTACCTAAGACCTATGAAATAGATCTTGGTGCCATATCTTGGTGCTCACTGTACTTAAAACAAAAACGAATAACAGGTTTTGGATTGAGATGTTTTCTATCATGATGATTATTAAAACATAGGGTGGTTATGTTTCGATTATTGGACAGAAGGAGATCTATCTTCGTGAAGATTCTATGTTTTGAGATGGCTTAGTTTTGTGATGGCAGATTTATTTAGATTTGTGCAATGATAAAAGGTGGGATTGATTGATATTTTTTCTTAGCGTTTGAAGATAAAATGAAGGATGGAGGAGTCTGAGTTGTGAGTTATATGAGATTAGATGATGATGATGGAGAGAAAAAGGGTAAGGGATGTTCCTATGTGTGTATGTGGGATTAGGTATGCCATTGACCTAATTTTTAGGATTGGGATTACTTGTATCACATGGATCAGATATATATCCTTGGCAAGTTTTAAGATCATGGGCCACTTTCTATCCGCTTCTTGTCATAGTTTTTTGGGCATAAAATCTGATTGGGTTATGAGTTGGGCTGATAATATCATGGGTAGCAATGATATTGGGCCGTGTATATTGTGACACATAATTAGTACTTGAACTCATTGGATTTAAGAAAAAAAACCTAATAATGAAAACCCGAATTTGGATAAGGACGATTCACACATTAGTTGAGTGTTTGATTGATTTTGGGCTTAATCGTCAAGTTAGCTAGACCACGTTGACGGCTTCTTATTCTCTAGTCATCGTTGGTTTCTCAAGTTAACTACACTCAACAAACAAACACAACAAACACGAAGACAAAAACAAACAAACACCAAAACAATCCTTTAAGATTCACTGAAATTGTCAAAACGGCTAGTATTCGGGAAAAGTAATGTCAAGTGACTACAAAGTGGATTTGGTATTTATTATTTGAAGTTGAAGTGGAATATCACGAAGGCGTCTACTCAATTCATCATCGAGCCTCTTTCACCCCATTCTATCGATTGATGATTCGCTTTAGCATTAATGATTAAGACTTGATTTAACTAGTTTCCACTGTCAAGGGGTAAACAGTCGACGACATGGACAACTATCACTTAAGGAGTTACGTTGTAGTGCTCAGTGTCACACTCACCTGCAGTTATGGATATTTCAAGAGGTGTTTTACATCTTATACTTCTCTCTTCTTTTATGTATAAGGTACTTAGAGACGTTTCTCTGCACCGTTCGTCAATCATCAAAAGTGCTAAGCATAAGTAACAAATTTGAGGGATTGTACTTCAGTTTCAAGTTTGGAATATCACGTTTACTTCACCAGTGTTCACTACAGATATCCGGAAGAATACGAGGTTGGTAAGTTTAGCCAGAGAGTACAAGAGTAGAGATGTGATCAGCAAACAATTCTCACGAGCAACTTGAGCTACAAAACGTCAACAAAGATTTCTGCTTCAGATACGAACATCTGACGATTCTGATTGTACTTGTCAGATGATGATTTCGAGTGTTCGTAACCATCATACCTTTGATAATAACATCTCGCGATTCTGAGCGTACATGTCAGATGATGCTTCTGAGTGTTCGTACCCATCATACTTTCGACAAGAACATCTCGTGATTTTGACCGTACACGTCAGATGATGCTTCCGAGAGTTCGTCACCATCATGGGGGAAGAACGTGTACTTTGGAGTACTTAGTTCAACTTCCAGGGGGAAGTATTCTACAAGCGTGAGAAGATTTGTTGTTGATTTCTTACATGTTCCCCCAAACACATAATCATAAAGACCAAAAATGTCAAGGTAGCAGTTACTTGGTGTGGTTTGCTTCTTCTTCTACAAAATTCCGCTGTGCACTTTAAATGTCAAAGATAGAAGATTGCTCAAGCTACAGATTCTGCTCAAGACAGGGATATTGGTTTGGGGGAAGCTGATTCAGAAGCTTCGTCAAAAAGAAGTCTATGAAGAAAGCTTTTTAAGACACGTGGTATGAATTGGGGGGCAAGTTAATCCAGTTCATACATGATACAATGGTTCCTCAACAAGCAAAGACAAAGAGGATTCAAACCGGGGTATAAGTTTTTCTAGAAGACTTGAAGACAACGACTTCATCCTCAGCATTTTAAGCAAACTTAATACTGTCATATTTTTGTTATATTTTCATTTGTAGGAACATTGTAAGTAATTCCGTATGTCTCCACATTGGGGGAAGATTGTTAGCTTTAAAATGTGTGCGACTAACGGAGTTACATTAGTTTGATAGCCGGGACTTGTAGGGACTAATATTGTTATATGTAATAGTCCAAGTCCCGTGCTATGTATACCCCTCCATACTTCTATGGAGGGATGAGGATTATCATTTTCTTTCTTTTCTTTCTCTCACTAGAATAAACACACTTTTCTAGTAATTCTTGTTTCTCTCACTAACAATGGCTAAACAACACTTCTATCCTCCCCGACCTCCGGATCGTTTACCCGTGTTCTTAGTGAATCCATTATTAACAAAATGAGATGCTATATTACCAATTAAAAGGCCTATTTTCAAAGAAAATATAGTTTTGACCAAAGAAAAACTTTAGCACAACTTAACCTTATAATTTGAGGAGACAATGGATCGATCCAAGTTTTAAAGTACAATATACTTCAAAGATCTTATGTGACCATCGCTCTGATACCAATTGTAGAAATTAGAAAGGGGGAGGGGGATTGAATAGTTTTTCTTCGGCTTGTCTCATAATTAAAATTCCTTTCAATTAGGTGTGTGCCAAAACTATCTTTTGTTTGAAAGCTAGTTTCATAATGATTAGGTTCAATTCTAATGCATTAACAATGACAAGTAGTAAGTGTAATGATAATGAAAGTAAGTAAAGAGTAAGGAAGGAAGCAACCTAATAGGAAGACACCAAGATTTATAGTGGTTCGGCAACGAAACTCTATCCTCGCTCCTACTCCACTCCTCGAGTACACCTACTCGATATTTCCACTATATCCACAAGCTCCCTTCTTGACGGAGAAAACCTTACAATGTCGCTTACATTATTTTCCGACACTAAGCTAAATGTCGAGACCTAATCTTAGATAGGACCAATCTACACAACGTCGCCTACTTCTACATTTTATGACACAAGGCTAAATGTCGAGTTCTAATCAAAAGGTAGAACCAATCTTCACAACGTTTCCTACTTCACCATTTCTGACACAAGGCTAGATGTCGAGTTCTAATCCAAAGCTAGAACCAATCTTCACGACTCTTCACTTTGAAGCTAAGTAAGAACTTCACACGACACAACTACACATCACTTTATAGTTTAGTGAGAACTCACAAGACACAACTACATCACTTTATAGTTTAGTGAGAACTCACTTAACTATAAACTAATTACAACTCAACTAAACATATCCAAGTACACACATTTAACTTCGATCTACACAACACAAATCCAAGCACAAACATATGTAAAGGATTTACACAACACTAATCCAAGTATTCACAAATAGCTTGGGAGAACACAACTAGTCCAAGTATTCACAAATACATTGGATCTACACAAGACATAAATAAACTGTTAGCCTCAAAATATTAAGTCAAACAAGAATGTTCGGTCATAAGTTTATTATATATCGTATTTTAGAACGTTGTAATAAGTAGTAGGTTAGTCGTGTTTTACGGGCTTAATTTTAAGCTAAAAGTTCATTCATAAGCAACTACAAGCCTTAAAGGAAAGCCCGACCTATTAATATATAGCCCAAACAAGCCCGTATGTGGGTGGACTATATATACCTACCTCCTAGCATGCTAGGAGGTGGTTGGTTACATTTTTCTCTCTCTCTCTAATCTAATCCTTCCTAAGTTTCACCATTCTCTCTTTTCTCTCTCTACTTTCTCTCTCTAGAATTCATCTACTTTCATCTATTTTCTTTCTTTTATTCGTGTTATATCATAATAAAATATAGGACAACAATTGGTATCAATCGCCATAGGGTAGATTCGCGATTGTTTTTGTTGAGATCGTGAGTTTTTGATAGTTTTTACCCAAGTTTCAAAATATATTTCGTGTTTTTGTTATTTCAAGTGATCTACATATCTCCTACGTAGTTGTGGTAGGGATTTCGGTGCTTTTGATCGGTTACAAACACGAATTTTTAAGCAAAAAATCTCACTTTTATTCGTTTTTCCGAAACAGTATCTTTATTGCGAAACTTGTGCTTAAAATTCCATCGCAATACTCTAGGGTTTTCATATTGCGACAAGTATTGCGAAGTATTGCGAAGTGTGGCATTGATGAGACTGTAATTATACATAGTCTCATCGTCCAAATCGGGCTTAAAACGCTTAAAATATCATCAAAATACCCAAATATATGCTTGTGTTTGTTCATTGTGTATTTTAGGTACGGATATCGTGAATTCACCAAAAGATCAAAGGAATCAAGCAAAAACGAACACGGGAAATGAAGCTGCACAAAGAACCGGGCCCAAGTATGGAATTTACAAAATTACCCTTGAAGTTTGAAGATTTGGCAAGATTGGTCCCTCTACTTTTGAAGACTTGACATTTTATACCCTTGCAAAACTCATAATTGCATTTGGGTCCTTAAAATGTTGATTATGTGCAAGTTTGGTCCTTGAAGAATGCATAATGTGCATTAAAAGCCCTTAGAACAAGTTTGAGAAACTTTTTGTGGTCAAAATACAAAAACAAAAAGTTTCATTATAAAGGGAAG
The DNA here is from genome assembly GCA_025667525.1 of Glebionis coronaria. Taxonomy (NCBI): domain Eukaryota; kingdom Viridiplantae; phylum Streptophyta; class Magnoliopsida; order Asterales; family Asteraceae; genus Glebionis; species Glebionis coronaria. The sequence continues at coordinate 487,882,271 of CM046876.1, read as the reverse complement.
TAAGTTTGCAAGCTGTTTTGATCAAAGTAGCAAGAGAATGGGAATTGGGGGGTCATTTGTGGCCAGACAAGGAAAGATAAACCCTCCAACCCCCACCTTACACGTCACCCCACTCAATCCCTAAACCAATCAAACTCCTCCAAACATCCACCTCACCCTTCCACCTTATTATTTATTAACTGATTTTTTTATATCAGTTTAATGTTATAATTAAGTGGGGGAAACATGGATTTAAAAACTAAACACCTAAAAAACAGATTAAACATTACCGTTTAATCATCACCAATCTCTCAAACCCTAAAACCCTAATTTCTTCTAATCAAGGGGTTATCCCCTAATATTCTCCAGACCCCTAATTTAACCTATCCCAATCACAAACCCACACCCATTGTTCTTTCCCGTGACCCTAAAGTGGACCCCCGTATGTCCCCTACTTCATATTTTTGGGCAAACAACGAATCTTTCATACCATTTAACAGTTGAGATGAATTTCGTGTTCCCAAAGCTTGAATGAACGATTATGATCATCCTTCCAGCTGTCAATCCATCAGAATCACATGGGACAAGTTTTGACTGATTTTTAAAAATCAAGTGACCAAGGGCAATTAAGTCAGTTGTTAGCTAGGGTTTGTTAGCATCTAGAATCATCTATTCATTAGTATAAAAGGAGCATGCAACTTGTGCATTTGCCCTTTGTTCCAGTTTTTATGTAAAAATTTTCTAAGTTATTAATGATAATGAAAGCTTTAATCTTTTGACATAAATTCTGAGTCCCAATTTATCTGTTTTTTTCTAGTTTAATATTTACTTTAATTGCAAATTAGTTTAAAAAATTTCCAAGGTTTTCAATTTACAAAGTTTTTATTTTGAAAAATCATTTTGAATCCATATCCAGTGAAAGTGGATGCTGGATTCGGTTTTCAATCTATTTTTGTGAAGTCTTCTTATAACATTCAAAAGGTTTTAAGTAAGGATTGTGTTGAGGTTTTTCAAAGATTTTCCAAAAAAAAATCTTATTTTTATTTTTTATTATTTAATCTTTTACTGTAGCAAAAGCTACAAGCCCACAGCTTGTAATCTTTTGCTACTTGAAGTTTGTTCTTGGGTGTTTGTGTTTGTGCAGGAACAAAACAAGACTCCCTTCCATCATTTTTTTCTCATATTGAAGATACATGCATATCTTGGTTCTGTTGTAGAACCCCAACAAGATACCTCTACAAACATTCCTTCAAATCCGACATTCAGGGAAGGCATCAGCTGGACAAAGCTTGACTTGAACCAAGTCAAGCCAGGTTAGGGCTTGAACCCCCTAGAATACATCTTTTTTTTGGACTGATTTGTGATAGGAGAATTCATATTGTGTGATTGCTAGTTTGATGTTAGTATTATGCTTTAATTTCACTTTTATTCATGTTTGAGATTTGATAAATCAGTTGGAAGTAATTCTTATGAAATTACTTTCTTAATTGTAACTTTCTAAAAATTAAGGGGGTGTTTGGATTTGTTTTATTTAATCAAGGTGACACAAGTTGAGTAAAAACAGGTTCCACACAACTTTATTGTTAGTTACTAGTGCTTTTGGTTATTAAGTTTTCAGTATAGATAGGTTTTAAAGTATTTTTCATATTCAAGTTGGGTAAAAAATGGCTTAATCAGAAAGTAGGCAAACCTGCTTGTTTTAGCTTAAAAATAGACCACCATTTTGTATTGCCTGCTAGATCTAGGTGTCATCTAGGGTTTAGGCTGGGGTAGTTGTGATTTGTGAGTGGATTGGGTAAGATTTAGTGAGCCAAAACTCACCCAAATGACCAATTAGATCAGCAACTGTTCACAGTCATCATAATAGCTAAATAGTCACTTATTTTTGCCCCTTTTGTGTGATTTTTGTGTTGTAACTGTGTGTTTTAGTTCTTGCATTTGACTCCCCACACTCCACTGAGTGTGGGGGTGCCCTTGTTGCTATTCAATTCCAAGAAACAAGCTTGAAATCAAGCACATACTCACCAGACCTCAATTTTTGCACTATCAGTGGGAACCAAGTTCCCACTGCTAGTATTAGAGTTTCCCCTGCTGTGCAAAAGGACAAAAGTCCTCCAAGATGTCACTTTCAGTTTGCATAATTTTTGTCTTTAGTGCACTCTTTTAGGAATTAGGACTTGATTCTTTTTTCAATATTTTTCTTATTTTAATCTTGATTTTTCTGTTTAATTAGTTTTTGTTTTACTCTTCATCTAGTAATTTTTAGATTATATAGCTATTTTAATTAACTTTTTAAATATATGTTTTTGTCTTTTAGTGGTAAAAATCTATATTTTTCTGTTTTAAATTTTTTCTTATATTTAGAAAAGTATTTTAATATTTTTAGTTTAAAAATATTTCACTGTTCACTTTTTAATTATTTTTTATAATTAATTTAGTTTAATTAGGGTTTTAATTTAAATCAGTTTTGTCTTTTAGTGCAAAATTTTACATTTTTCAAACTCTTTCAATTTTATACTGTTCATTAGTGTAATTTAGGATTTTTAAAATTGTCAAATTATTTTTGGCATTATTTTATTATTTTTTATGATTATTTTAATTAAAAAATAGTTTTTAGTCATTTAAAAATAGAAAAATATTTTTGAAAATTTAGGAAAAATACTTTTTAGTCTTTAAATAATATAAGTAATTTATTTGTTCAATAAAATAATATTCTGGACATTTTGTTAATTATATTTAATTTTAGGGCTTTAATTAGCATTTAAAATTGAATATTAAATTAATAAAAGGTTTTAAAATATATTTGTTGAATTTTTATTCTTATTTATATTATTTTAGACTTAGTTTAATCTTTTAATTAATTTTTAGGTTTCATTTTTAATTTCGTCACGTTTTACGTATTTACGTTTGCGTTTTACGTTTATTCGTCGTAGTGTAATCGTAGCGTAACTCGTCTTTACTTTTTCTCTCTTGAAATCAAAAACGACACTAATCCAAAACTTGATTTTATATATTGGCACATTAATCCACACACCTCCTTCGAGAATGAACCCGCATTTATTCGGTTATACGTTTTTCCTAAAGCGTATAACTTAATACTTGCCGCTCATACGCGTTTTTCCTAAAACGTGTACGAAAACACTACATCAATTTTTGGCGCCGCTGCCGGGGAGGTGTTTAGTGTGCCACTATTATTAGTATCGTGTTTGTGTGAGTAGTGCGTTTTTGCTTTTTATTTTTGGAAGCGTACATAAACGTACATACTCATTTTTGTTATTTTTCATTACTATATTATATTATCCAAATAAATCGTGTTTAATTTTCCTAAATTAAACACACAACAATCATTTTACTATATTGTAGATATATTGGTTTTCGTTTTTCTTGTGAATATATTATTACTATAGTGTATTTATGTAAGAACAATAAAGATACAAGTACTCCAAAAGCGTGAAAACGCAACCTTGATTCGGGATTTCATCACTCGATCATTGTATTCGAATCTAAAGCAAAAGTTTAAAGGCAAAATAGATAAATACTTTCGTGAGGCTTAATTTCAATTGACACAAACTATAAGGTGGGTATAAGGCGGTTGTATTTCACGACCTAAGGGAAAAAGTCTCTTAAGTGCTTAGCGCCGCCTCGTTTCCCCCGCTTGCTTGTGCGTGTTTTGAGAAAGAAGGCTAATCGAGGGTTTGCCGCCCAAGTATTATCTACGTATATTATATTTGCTTGTGTTTTCATGATTAAACCCTCCTGAACGTTTTGGTGTTCCACCAACGTTCTAAAGTCATCAAAGGCGTTCACTCCACGTGATCGTTTTCACTCTTTGAGGCTCCTTTAATCGAGAAAGTCGATTCGAGGGGAGATTTGTAGATTTGTGTCTACGTAATACATTCAAAAATCCCAAAAAAATAAAAAAACAATCAAAAACCAAAAAAATAGAAAAATCGAAAAACCGCAAAAAGAATCTTCTTTGCTACCACCCATTCTACGCTTAGTGCATGCGCACTCGATCGAAGGATTATTCCAATTCTAGCGAAGCTTCGAATCGACGCAATCGTAATCGAAGGAATCGACGACGTAGACGAGAATTAGAAACCGACGTTCCTAATATCGTTGTTAAAGAAACCGTAGAGGAGATGGCCGACAATCGTTCGATGATGGAATTGCTCCAAGCGCCCACCGAGGGTTATGGAGACGCGATCGTAATTCCCGCTATCGAAGCGGAGAATTTTGAGATTAAGAGCGGAATGCTTTCGTTGATCCAAGCTACGAAGTTTCAAGGCCGTGAAGCCGATAAACCTCACGACCATATTCGGAATTTTGATCGTCTTTTAGCCACGAGCAAGTTTAAGAATGTCGACACCGATGTCGTCAAGCTTATGCTTTTTCCGTACTCGCTCGATGGTGCCGCCAAGGATTGGTACGAGAAAGAGCCACCTAATTCCATAACTACGTGGAAGGATCTCGTCTCCAAGTTCGTTAATTATTTCTTCCCACCGTCTAAAACAACGTTTTTCAAAAATGAGATTACGAAATTTGAGCAAAAACCGAATGAATCTTTTAGAGACGCTTGGGATCGTTTTAAGGAATTTCTTAGGCAATGTCCTTACCATGGTTTTTCCGAGTTGCACCAAATCGATACGTTTTACAACGGTCTTAGTTTTCAAGAACAAGATTCGTTGAATTCCGCCGCCGGTGGCAACTTTTTGTGTAAGACTCCGAAAGATGCATTGATAATTATCGAAAACCGATCCAAGGTTTACCAACTCCGCAACGCACCGAGTGTTGCCAATGTCGCCAATGTTAGTAGTTCTAATCGCGACATTGAGAGAGTTGATGCGAAAGTCGACAAGTTGACGAATGTGTTCACGTCCTTTCTCGTTGAAATGCAAAAGAAAGACGCTCCCGCTACGGTGAAAGCGGTTGAGGTTTCGTGTACGTTTTGTGGTGGACCTCATAATTATTACGAGTGTGCGGCTACGGATGGCCAAACGTCGAATGTGAGTGCGTTAAATGGAAACAACAATTTTTCTAATCAAAATAACCGGGTCCATCACAACAAGGCAATTATAACCAAGGCAACAATTTTCAAAATCGAAACAATTTTCAAGGAAATAATCAACAAGGAAATTTTTCGAATCAAAATCAAGGAGGTTATAATCAAGGTCGTAATATAACTTGGCAAAATCGAAATAATAACCAAAACTCGAATTTTTCAAACAACAACAATCAAGGCAACAATTTTTCAAGTGGTAATCAAGGAAATTTTCAAAGAAACAATCAAAACCAAGGGAACTTTAATTCAAATCAAAATAGTTCGTCAAACGATTTTCAAAATTACATGAAAACGAATGAGGCTAATATGAGACGATTAGAGGGAGAAATTGGTACTTTGAAAAACGACTTTTCTAATACATTGAAATTGCAAAACACGAAGATTGAGCAAGGGCAAATTGATATTAAAAAGATGTTTTCGGCCATAATGAACAAGTCCTCGGGTGCGTCATCGAGTTCGTTACCTAGTGACACCGTAGCAAATCCGAAGGAACAATGCAAAGCCGCCTCGTCTCGTGAGAAAGGTCGTGTGATTACCCCTAACCTTGATGGATTCAGTGTTGTTTATCCCTCTCAACCCTCGACTTCTAAGACGTCTTCTTGTTCTAATGTCGATGGGGGTGAACGTGGCGACCAAGGAAAAGAGTGCACACCCTTGTGTACCTCAAATTCCATCCACGGTTCAAAAAGAGAGCTTTGTCGACCTTACCAAAGTAACCCTTGAAGAAACTTGTGCTTCGATCCTTCTTAAAAAACCCAAAAGGCGTATGCTGAGAAAGGAAAAGGATCCGGGCCAATTTCTACTACCTTGTGATTTTTCCGAGATTGAGGGATGTTTAGCCCTTGCCGATTTAGGTGCTAGCATCAATCTCATGCCTCATTCTCTTTGGAAATTGATGAGATTGCCTTCGCTTACCCCCACGAACATGACAATCGAGCTTGCAAATTGTACTCCACTAATACCAATTGGAATAGCCGAGGATGTCTATGTTAGGATTGGAAAGTTTGTTTTTCCCGCGGATTTCGTTATATCCGATTACGAGTGTGACCCTAAATGTCCAATTATTTTAGGCCGACCATTCTTATCGACGGCTCGAACCGTAATCGACGTTCACGAGGGGAGACTTACTATGAGATATGGGGATGAGAAAATAGACTTTTTCGCTAGAAAATCCCAAGTTTTTAATGAGAATGAAAAAAACGAGGTTTCAAAACCTAATGATTCAAATCCTAATGATTTCAAAATGTTCACTTTAGCGGAAAGAATGAAGCTTGATGCATGTTTTGAAAGAATTAAGAAAAACGGTTTTAAAGATGATGATTTTAATGATAAAGAATACGTGTACCTAATTCAAAAGGGTATGAGTAAATTTATGGATGAAAACTCACTTTGGGATGTTTTTAACGAAACAAGTGAAACACCAATTCCGAAGGGCGACGTTAGTGCCATCACGACAAAGACCAATATAGGCTCGTCTTCACCACCTTCGAAGGACCACGTCTTTGAGGCTTCAACTTCTAACTCCATCGAAGTGCCTCCTTTGCGTAGCCCAACACCCGTTGAGGCTAAAGGGTTTATCGACATCGATCCTCTCGTCTTAGAAAAGTCACCTAAGCATAGTCATTCGACTTGTAAGACCATGGTTGTGAGTGCTCACATCGACTCTTTCTTTGACGATGACGATGGCGATTTTGCCGAGATTGATCACGTACTTCGAAATCCGCATGCAATTTTTGATTCTCCTAAAAAGCAACATGTGAAGTACGATGATTACAAGTTTGATCCCGAGATTGAGGAAATCATTGAACGAGAGCTAGCTCTTATGCCTTCACTTCCACCTACGAGTGAGGTCGATCTTTCCAAAATCGAGGATGAACTTAATGAGTTGGAACGTCTTATTTTCGATGACGAACCAACTCATGTGACCACTAAGAATCCAATTCTCGAGGAGTTACCTAATCAACACTCCTCATTTGAGAATGACGTTTACCACATTCGTGAGGATCTAACTTATCAACGATCCCCACAAAAGAATGATGGTTTCGTGCTTGATCGTGATCTTTTCGAGAGAGTTTCTAAGATACTCGAGTAGGGGAATGACAAACCTTGGTTTGACAAGCCTATCTTTGATGAAGAAATCGATGAGATCAACGTTCATGAGGATGACGAGTATGTTGACCCCGAGGGGGCGGTGTTCTTTATTGACAAACGTTTTGAGAATTTATACAATCCACCACCCCCTAACCGCGACTTAAATGTGAGGATTTTTAGCGCGACTAATTTCGAATTTGACACGCCAAATATTTTCGACATTATCAAATCGGTTTTCATAAAGATTTTTTAAACGATGAAAAAGGAAAAGATTTTAAAAATGTTTTAAAAGATTTTTCTACAAGTTTAACTCCGTCATCACATCGTGTTATGAGTGCTACCACCTCGTCTACTCCTTTTGACGATGGTGTGTGTGGTTTTAGTATGGGGGAAGCCCCAAATGTTCCCTCCCATTTCTCCACCGAGGACGAGATTTACGATCCCGGAATTGCTTGTAAAGGGAAATCTCGGTCTTCCACCGATGCAATAAATGGAAAATCTTTTCGTTTGCTTGGTGTGAGTCTACCTCGAGTAGCTCATATTGTTGACTTACCCATTGCCCCACCTTTCTACTTCTTATCTATTTTCTTCTACCCCATTAGGGTTCGTGTTGAAGTTGCGTTGTTTCATCTTTCATCCAAAAACGAGGACGCTATCTTTGACCCCGGTATATGTTTATCGGGTTTTTAAAGTACTCCACGTACTTTTGGGCCTTGTTTATCATGTAAGCCCCACTAAAAATGACCATACCAAGATTATCCCTAAATGATCACATTTATGGGGATTCGAGTCGAGCTTTTGACTTGGTTATCAAAAACAAGGTGCCTCGTGGGGGATTCTCATGCTTATCCTTGTAAATATTATCGCTTTCTTAGTTTAACGTAACGAGGGGACTTGTGCTCTTCCAACCTTTTTTTCGTGGTTGTTTGTGATTGTGATTCATTAGGTTCATCGTCATCATTGAAGCCTCTCGTGTTCGTTTTATGGATCACTCGAGCTTCGATCGTTTCCTTTGGAGATTCCAATATCCGATGATATCCTTTTATGTTCTAACGTTTATCTTATTAGCATAATTCATAAACGGCTTTTAGGTTATTCGATTTACCCTTTCCATGCTCGAGATTAAGCATTCGACTTCGTCTCTAGTATGGGGGTGTTTTCACCCCTAGACTCGAAACATTGAGGACAATGTTTAGTTTTAGTATGGGGGGGGGGGGTAAGTAGATATTTCACCTTGCTTACGTCACCACGCAATCCAAAATTTCATCTTTTTGTTATCGTTTTATGCAAAATAAGGCTAAAAATAGCCAAATTTTAAAAATTTTTCGTATTTTTCATAAGTGTTTAAGACACGAATGTAGGTTTTCCGATGGTGAGAATAAGAGTAATTTTTGACTCGACCGTGCGTGTTGAGCACTTAGCTCGATTCCTTAACTTTTTAGGCTAAGTCTCTTAAATGAGGACGAGAAATGATAGAGTTGTTTATAAGTCTCGTAATCGTCACGATCTCATGTGTAGTGATTATTAGCTTATTCTCCCCACGCTTTTGCATAATAAATTGTTAATAAATATTGATTTAGCGGTTTAGTCACTATTGTTGGTTTCTAATTTATTTTGGTAGCTTCCATGTAATTAAATTGGGAAAGCATTAAGGTATCGCCAGCGTCACGGTTTTGAGTGTATTGGCACCCAAATAATCGAAAGCTTCACCTAATAATAAGATTTCAAGTGCTCACCTAAATTAAGCAAAAATTTGAAGCTCACAAGGCCGAAAAATCTATGCCCAAATTGAAAGTGATTCAAGCCTTAATCTTTGAAGCTTTAAAGATCCAAAATTCGCTTTAGCGTGAGGATATACGTCTTTGGCTAATAAAACCACAGATGAGGCGGATAATAAAAGGCAAGGCAAGACCGAAGTCATAATAAAAGCTCCATGGCGGAGTTGAATAAAAGATGGAGGTAAACCAAAGATAATAAGGCCCTTCCGTTAGGGGGCGTATAAAAGTCTTGGTAATAAGTCTCCTGTTCAAAACCGTTATAAAACCGAGTTTATCGATCCTTCTTGTTGACTTAATTTTTTTGACATCGTTGTCTATTAGGGTGAATTATTAATTCGATGGTTTTGGTTACACCGTTAAAACTCTATTTTTAGACTTAATCTCTATTCACGCATAAGTCAATGATGTATCCTCGTGATCATTAAGAAAAAATAAAATATAAGAGATACCAAGTAGGAATAAGGGAGTTTAGGTTCGTAATTAGCACTCATGAGAAGTGATCGTGTTGCTAACTTATAATAACAATGATCTCGTTGCACGCTTAGCATGGAATTGGGTGAAAATCGAGGACGACGAAATTATTTCTAACGAAGAATTCATGTGTTCTTGTTCTATGATCCCAAAAGTCACTAATCGTGATGAAAACAATACATTATGTCTAAAACGCGTGTAGTAGTTTATTTAAGTTTATGTCTTCAATAAATGTCATCATAAAATGAATTTTGGAAGTGCTATGATACTTATTTCTAGCATTGCGTGGGGACACGGCAATGGTTTAGTATGGGGGAGTGATGAGACTGTAATTATACATAGTCTCATCGTCCAAATCGGGCTTAAAACGCTTAAAATATCATCAAAATACCCAAATATATGCTTGTGTTTGTTCATTGTGTATTTTAGGTACGGATATCGTGAATTCACCAAAAGATCAAAGGAATCAAGCAAAAACGAACACGGGAAATGAAGCTGAACAAAGAACCGGGCCCAAGTATGGAATTTACAAAATTACCCTTGAAGTTTGAAGATTTGGCAAGATTGGTCCCTCTACTTTTGAAGACTTGACATTTTATACCCTAGCAAAACTCATAATTGCATTTGGGTCCTTAAAATGTTGATTATGTGCAAGTTTGGTCCTTGAAGAATGCATAATGTGCATTAAAAGCCCTTAGAACAAGTTTGAGAAACTTTTTGTGGTCAAAATACAAAAACAAAAAGTTTCATTATAAAGGGAAGTAAGTTTACAAGCTGTTTTGATCAAAGTAGCAAGAGAATGGGAATTGGGGGGTCATTTGTGGCCAGACAAGGAAAGATAAACCCTCCAACCCCCACCTTACACGTCACCCCACTCAATCCCTAAACCAATCAAACTCCTCCAAACATCCACCTCACCCTTCCACCTTATTATTTATTAACTGATTTTTTTATATCAGTTTAATGTTATAATTAAGTGGGGGAAACATGGATTTAAAAACTAAACACCTAAAAAACAGATTAAACATTACTGTTTAATCATCACCAATCTCTCAAACCCTAAAACCCTAATTTCTTCTAATCAAGGGGTTATCCCCTAATATTCTCCAGACCCCTAATTTAACCTATCCCAATCATAAACCCACACCCATTGTTCTTTCCCGTGACCCCAAAGTGGACCCCCGTATGTCCCCTACTTCATTTTTTGGGCAAACAACGAATCTTTCATACCATTTAACAGCTGAGATGAATTTCGTGTTCCCAAAGCTTGAATGAACGATTATGATCATCCTTCCAGCTGTCAATCCATCAGAATCACATGGGACAAGTTTTGACTGATTTTTAATAATCAAGTGACCAAGGGCAATTTAGTCAGTTGTTAGCTAGGGTTTGTTAGCATCTAGAATAATCTATTCATTAGTATAAAAGGAGCATGCAACTTGTGCATTTGCCCTTTATTCCAGTTTTTATGTAAAAATTTTCTAAGTTATTAATGATAATGAAAGCTTTAATCTTTTGACATAAATTCTGAGTCCCAATTTATCTGTTTTTTTCTAGTTTAATATTTACTTTAATTGCAAATTAGTTTAAAAAATTTCCAAGGTTTTCAGTTTACAAAGTTTTTATTTTGAAAAATCATTTTGAATCCATATCCAGTGGAAGTGAAAGTGGATGCTGGATTTGGTTTTCAATCTGTTTTTATGAAGTCTTCTTATAACATTCAAAAGGTTTTGAGTAAGGATTGTGTTGAGGTTTTTCAAAGATTTTCTAAAAAAAAAATCTTATTTTTATTTTTTATTATTTAATCTTTTACTGTAGCAAAAGCTACAAGCCCACAGCTTGTAGTCTTTTGCTACTTGAAGTTTGTTCTTGGGTGTTTGTGTTTGTGCAGGAACAAAACAAGACTCCCTTACATCATTTTTTTCTCATATTGAAGATATATGCATATCTTGGTTTTGTTGTAGAACCCCAACAAGATACCTCTACAAACATTCCTTCAAATCCGACATTCAGGGAAGGCATCAGCTGGACAAAGCTTGACTTGAACCAAGTCAAGCCAGGTTAGGGCTTGAACCCCCTAGAATACATCTTTTTTTTTTGGACTGATTTGTGATAGGAGAATTCATGTTGTGTGATTGCTAGTTTGATGTTAGTATTATGCTTTAATTTCACTTTTATTCATGTTTGAGATTTGATAAATCAGTTTGAAGTAATTCTTATGAAATTACTTTGTTAATTGTAACTTTCTGAAAATTAAGGGGGTGTTTGGATTTGTGTTTTATTTAATCAAGGTGACACAAGTTGAGTAAAAACAGGTTCCACACAACTTTATTGTTAGTTACTAGTGCTTTTGGTTATTAAGTTTTTAGTATAGATAGGTTTTAAAGTATTTTTCATATTCAAGTTGGGTAAAAAATGGCTTAATCAGAAAGTAGGCAAACCTACTTGTTTTAGCTTAAAAATAGACCACCATTTTGTATTGCCTGCTAGATATAGGTGTCATCTAGGGTTTAGGCTAGGGTAGTTGTGATTTGTGAGTGGATTGGGTAAGATTTAGTGAGCCAAAACTCACCCAAATGACCAATTAGATCAGCAACTGTTCACAGTCATCATAATAGCTAAACAGTCACTTATTTTTGCCCCTTTTGTGTGATTTTTGTGTTGTAACTGTGTGTTTTTGTTCTTGCATTTGACTCCCCACACTCCACTGAGTGTAGGGGTGCCCTTGTTGCTATTCAATTCCAAGAAACAAGCTTGAAATCAAGCACATACTCACCAGACCTCAATTTTTGCACTATCAGTGGGAACCAAGTTCCCACTGCTAGTATTAGAGTTTCCCCTGCTGTGCAAAAGGACAAAAGTCCTCCAAGATGTCACTTTCAGTTTGCATAATTTTTGTCTTTAGTGCACTCTTTTAGGAATTAGGACTTGATTCTTTTTTCAATATTTTTCTTATTTTAATCTTGATTTTTCTGTTTAATTAGTTTTTGTTTTACTGTTCATCTAGTAATTTTTAGATTATATAGTTATTTTAATTAACTTTTTAAATATCTGTTTTTGTCTTTTAGTGGTAAAAATCTATATTTTTCTGTTTTAAATTTTTTCTTATATTTAGAAAAGTATTTTAATATTTTTAGTTTAAAAATATTTCACTGTTCAATTTTTAATTATTTTTTATAATTAATTTAGTTTAATTAGGGTTTTAATTTAAATTAGTTTTGTCTTTTAGTGCAAAATTTTACATTTTTCAAACTTTTTCAATTTTCTACTGTTCATTAGTGTAATTTAGGATTTTTAAAATTGTCAAATTATTTTTGGCATTATTTTATTATTTTTTATGATTATTTTAATTAAAAAATAGTTTTTAGTCATTTAAAAATAGAAAAATAGTTTTGAAAATTTAGGAAAAATACTTTTTAGTCTTTAAATAATATAAGTAATTTATTTGTTCAATAAAATAATATTTTGGACATTTTGTTAATTATATTTAATTTTAGGGCTTTAATTAGCATTTAAAATTGAATATTAAATTAATAAAAGGTTTTAAAATATATTTGTTGAATTTTTATTCTTATTTATATTATTTTAGACTTAGTTTAATCTTTTAATTAATTTTTAGGTTTCATTTTTAATTTCGTCACGTTTTACGTATTTACGTTCGCGTTTTACGTTAATTCGTCGTAGTGTAATCGTAGCGTAACTCGTCTTTACTTTTTCTCTCTTGAAATCAAAAATGACACTAATCCAAAACTTGATTTTATATATTGGCACATTAATCCACACACCTCCTTCGAGAATGAACCCGCATTTATTCGGTTTTACGTTTTTCCTAAAGCGTATAACTTAATACTTGCCGCTCATACGCGTTTTTCCTAAAACGTGTACGAAAACACTACATCATGGATTTTTTTCTGATATTGCGAAGATTACTCTTCCGTATTGCGAAGACATTGCGAATGTTGGATTTGAGAACATTGCGAAAATTAGAAAGTGATTATTGCGAAGATTGGGAAATCATATTGCGAAGAGTGTATTCCAGTATTGCGAAAAGTTGGTTTTCTCAAACATTGCGAAGACTAATTTTTGACATTGCGAAGACTCATTTTTTGGTATTGCATAGGTTGACTTAGAGGATATTGCGAGATCTTGTGGTGTGTCATTGCGAAATCTTTTCCGAGATTTTCTAAAAAACGTGAATTTGAAAATTTTTAACAAACTTCGTGAGTTTTTTGATCTTGGATTTTTTGGTTTCCTAGGCACACATAACTAAGGGATTTCAACAACTTTTCACTTCAACAACAATCAATATACCATCTACTTAAGATTCGTCTTTATTTCAACATTTTAGAGAATATCGAGATGGATTCTACTACAGAGTATCGTGTGACGAACAACAACATCATGGTGGCGGGTAACAAAGAAAGACCACCAATGCTTGTAACTGGTAGATATGATCAATGGCAATCTCGTTTTCTATGTTATCTTGACACAAAATCTAACGGTGATGCTTTAAGGATATGCATTTTTGAAGGACCCTATAAATTTTCAAAGGTACAAGTCCCTGCAGTACCAGCCTCAGACACAAATGGCGGAGTACCCGCATATGAACTTGATGAAAAGAGAAACTACCTCACTCCAGAGAACCGTGCTTGCTTTGATGCAGAGAAGGAAGCAATTTACTTAATTCTCAGTGGCTTTGGAGATGACATTTATTCCACGGTTGATGCATGCCCTACTGCTCAAGAAATGTGGACGGCTATTGAAAGATTGCAAAAAGGTGAATCACTCAACTGTAAAACCTCTGATTTTACCTTATTGACTTTGTCAACTGTTGTACTCACTATTTTTGGAATCTCTATAATTCCACTTTTATATGATTAATTAAGTATCATATTCATTTGTCATATTATCATTTCATATTTGTTTTTAACATATATATGAACCTTTTGTTTTTCTGACTACTCTGGCAATTGACTGGCCACATGTTAAACAAGGACTCACCACCTTAGTACACACTTTAGATAAACTATGACTTTATTTACTTTATTTATTAAGTACCTGGAATTATTATTATATGTACATATTTACATATACCTTATACTATGAACAAACATATGTCACCATAAAACAATGTCTATTATCTCACGTTGACATTTATTTATTTTCTTCAAGTAGAATATTTATAATGATATACTCATTATATACTTTCACCAAATTACCTAAAGGTTTAACCAAAATACCTAGAAACCTTACAAGTACCTACACTATAATACATAGACTAATGATAACTCCCAATTTTAGACAAGTCAACACATTTTCTACCCTAAAACCCATATGTAGCCGTGTATATACATACTTACACATTAAATCTTGCTAAAACATACAAGTTAACTATCATAAGTCAAATGATACACTATACAACCATACATGTAACACTATGCTTGACATAACTTGTCTCCTTTGACCCTAAAACCACACGGCAAAACACAAGTTGGATGGGAAGGATTGTTGCTAAATATGGCATAGTACTTGCCTAAATCTTAAACATATCTTACATGATCTTTTCCAAGGATACACAAGTACCTTCCTAGATACACAATATCCTTCCCTCTCTCTTTATATATTCAGATCTCACATATACACAACATAAAACACTTGAAACTATCCTCACTCTCTCTTCAAAACCCACGGCTTGCTTTTCTCATCACCAAGATTAACCAAAAACTCCATTAATACCTCACTTACTAACCTTAAATCGTGTCTCATACAACATAAATCGTGTCTCTTACCTCTTTACTACTGCTAACTTACACTACAAGGCAACAAAAGAAACCCTAGAAGCACCTTAGGAGGCCACAGCTAGGTTTGGTTGAAGCATTTCCGCCATTGTTGATCACAAGCTCAAGTCATTCCTAGTTCACTTGTTCTTTCCTTAAACCCACTTAACAAGTAAGTATCATGAAAGCCTAACTCTTTCATAAATACCTTCATTTATCATTCACATAAACATACATATAGAACTCCTAGTATAAACTTTATATAAACACAAACCTAGAAAACCTAGACTTGTTGTAGGTCACGGCTAAAAATAAGATATCACTTAAGGTGATGAAAACTCTAGCTATCTATGATAACCATGAACTTATAAACATGCTATCCTAGAAAAATCATGAAAATCAATGCAAATGTATATATAGTTGTAAGTTTCACTATAGTTTCTAGGTTGATGGATAACTTGGAAATGTTATAGAAAACCTAGAAATCATTAGATCTATGTTTCTCCTAAACATGTTTAACAATTTGCTTTAGTGGATTAGTAAGCCCAATGAATAGTACTTAAGATAGTTTAGGCCCATTAAGCCCTAAATATACGCCTAATAAAAACTAGGAGCCCACTAGGCCCACTTATGCTTCAAAAATCCCATTAAGATATTTATACTTAAAATAAACTTTACATGTGTTAAATGTACATATTATAAAACTTTTGTGTCAAAAAGCTGATTTATTAAAGTTTCGGATCTAAATAGTGAATTATAAAACTTTCGGGTCAAAATGTAAATTTAATAAAGTCTAAGGATTTAAATTGTGACTTTTGGAAATTCATTTTAACAAGACACAAATTATAACGACCTATATTGTAACTATTTGAAAGTATAAGGTTAGATAATACCCTATTCGTGACTTAACTAAAACATAGGGACTATTTTTGTAATTTATTATAAGTTATATAACATTGTGTAAACCTCATAGAACCTTAAGGACCACTTTTGCCAAGTGCCGAGACTATTGGAGCCCTAGGGGCCATTTTTGCCAACTATGTATAGTCATAAACCCTAACTCCAAACCTAGGGACTAAAATGGTCCATAGCCGAAACTATTCCAAGCCCTAGGGGCTGTTTTATAACTTGTGTAAACCTAAACCCTAAACCGAAACTAGAAGGACCAAATGTGGCAATAGACAAAACTTATGCAAGCCCTAAGATTACACGTGTAACTAGGGGGACTTGTTTTGCCAATTATTGAAACTAATATAAGCCCTAGGGGTATTTATATAAATTGCTACGGGTTTTATATATAATCGAGGGACTAAATTGCAATTTTCCTAAACCTAAACTAAGCCCTAATTATATATATAATCCTAACATTAAAAATGTGTAACTTAAAAAAATCTATAAGTACAATGTTGTCCCATATTTAGATGATATAAGATAGAAATAAAGAAGAAAGTAAGATGGATTCTAGAGAGAGAAAGTAGTGAGAGAAAGTAGAGAGAAGAAGGTGATTAACTTGGTGAGATTAGATTATGAATCATGAGAATTACAAAATGAGATAATCCACCCTTCCTAACATGCTAGGAAGGGCCTTATATAGCCGGACTTACATGTAACCATAATGGGCTATATTGTTTGGATCGGGCTTGTCTTTTGGGCTTTAAGTAGCTTAAGTCCAAGCCCGTGAATCACGACTATTTAACTAACTATTACAACGTTCTAATAAATGTTACAATAATAAACTATGACCGAGCATTCTTGTTTGACTCAATATTTTGAGGCTAACAATCTCCCCCAATGTGTGGTCATTCCCCTTCGATATTTGGAGATCAATGGAGATTACGTATCTCGTCATAAATGAGTCTTGAACGTGTAACAGTAGTCTTGTTCCTTCATGTTGTGATCTTTGAGCCTTTGTCATTATCTTTCGACTTAGTCTTTTATCTTGAGATCTTCAAATCATTCTTGACTTGTCTTTGCCATCTTGCGATCTTGTGTCTTTATCCACATGCTCACACTATTAATTGTTGAATAAGTCTTTAGGCATGAATATGTAGTTTTGAATCTTTGACTTTGCTGAGTACACCATGACGCCACCTTCTCGAGACAAAACATTGACACGGACTGAATGGCTTTGACATTCGTCCTAAATCGGTAGCGTTTTACCTCCGGTCGGTGAAGACCGTTATACGATATTAAATACTGTACCTATGATTAGGTAAATTCAATTAAGAATCTGCTTGACAGGGTTTCGCGGCTTTACTAGCCGTTCTCATTACTCGACCGTCTCAAAGCAAGACTGCGAACATAAAGAGTGAATCAACTGGATAAATATCCGCTTGATTAAAGTCGTCAATTCAAATTCCTAGAAAAAGTTTGATTCCTTAAGAATCTTACCATTGTTGCTTTCCAGTTGACGCAAGCTTGATTCATAAGAATCTCGCAAGTTACCTACCGTAGCGCTGTTTAATGTTGCGTAGAAACCTGAAACGAGTTTGAATCAATTCAGAATCAAACCACTATTGCTTTTCAGTTTACACATGTTCAATTCTAAAAGAATCTTACACATGACCTACCGCAGTGCTGTTTGATATTAACACTGGAAGGATTTCCAGTCATCATTGTGAATACTAAGTAGTATCACTCTGGGTGTTCTATTAATATCGCAAGGATATAGCGTAGGACTCTCTTGATCTTCATCCGTGTGTCCTAACGAGATTTGATTGATCTCTTGGCTCTAGACTCGATTTGTGCACTTTTAGTGGTCGGAGGCTGGAGCAGATGCCACCTGTTCAGTATCAACTAACTCGAAGTGAGAAAGTCAATAGAAGTCGTGTTGATCTCCGTGACAATAAAACAAACTTCTTTTGAGAGAAGCCTGAGTTAGCTGGGAAAGGGTTGTGCATTACATCACTGGGTCCATGATGTGTTGTCTTCATGATGTGTTGACCCGGTTTCTGCCTAAGTTGTATCGAGGGCTTCTTTCTTTAGACCATTTATCCTTACATTTCTTTTTCATTCTTCAACCCCTTCAATGCTTACTAAGACATCATTACTAGCACATCATTGTGATTGTTCCAGTGCTAGCATCAGTACTTAGTCGACATTCAGCTACGTTCACATTCTACTCCATCTTTCCTAAGGACTTCTAATAATCTATTGGATTGTCCCTGGGAAGGTCCCTCCGGTTCTGGTTGGATCATAGGACTTAAACCTAACCTCCCTCTTGACACCAATAACGTCGTAAATTAAAGATGTTGTGGGTATTTGATCGTAACCATGAGTGCTTGAGTCTTTAGATCACATTTTATCCCCTATCTCTAATATATAAAATCGTTTGATATTAGAGATACCAAATTTGATTAAGATATATTTCGAAAAATAGTCTTGAAAATCTCCGGGAGAAAAATGTGTCAAACTTGCATGAAATTGTTTGGAACGCTCCCCCTCAAAAATTGATCCAATTGAATTGTCATTACGAGGATATGATCCGCATTAAAATTTTGAGGATAGGAGTTGTTGAACACATAATTTTTGAAAGATTTTGAATAATCATTGAAAAATTCTTGAAAAAAATTATGTTCAACGTTTTTTGAAAAACTCTATTTCTTGTTTGGCGAAAACGTTTATCTAAAGCATAAACTTGAGTTCATAGACTTTGAATGTCTTGACAAATCCACTTAAGTGTAAGAAGATTTAACTTCTTTTACTGAGGGTAAGGGCACTAAATCAGACACTCCCCCGTGAATATCGATCCGGGTTGCAATCTGAAAGTGATTACAAGCCATTGTGTTGAGCTCAAAACGTTGAATGTTTTGTGACAAGCTCAACCCAAGATAGATTGCTCTACCCGTTGTTGGAAAGATTGTCCAAAATAAACATTTTGCTTTATTGAAAGATAGAAATGACATGTTTTGAAAAAATATTTACAACTTTCATTCGAGCTTTATGTACACACCTGTGTCGTTATTGAGCGACATTTCTAGGTACGTCCATATTATCGATACTGAAAGACATGTCGAGAAGAATATTTTTGGAATTTCAAAGATTTTTAATTTTGTGTTTTGCTTTTATATGTTTTATATTTTTGTATTTTGCTTTTCCATAGATATATACAAGTAGATGTCTGAAATATGAATCAAGCAGGTACCTTTGCCAGAATCTCCAGGTCTGCTGGAGTCAAACATCTCATACCAATTTGCCTAACGAGGTACTCAAACCTATCTTTCCACAGAGCTTTCGTGAACAAGTCGGCTAATTGATAATCCGTTCCAACAAAATATAATTCAACGATTCTGCGTTTAACTTGTTCCTTTATGAAGTGATATCTGACGTCAATGTGCTTCGTGCGGGAATGTTGTACCGGATTGCTATAGATGGCTATGGCCGACTTTGAGTCACAGTACATAGGTACTTTATCAAAGTGGAAGCTATAATCCTTGAGTTGTGTTCTCATCCAAAGAACTTGAGCACAACACGCAGATAGAGACACATACTCCGCTTCGGCTGATGAAAGTGACGTGCAATCCTACTTCTTGGAAGATCATCCCACAAGCTTATCTTGACCTAGAAATTGTGCACCACCAGAAGTACTTTTTCGTATATCAAAACACCCTGCATGATCAGAATCTGAATAGGCCGTTAGAAAGAAACCGGTTTCCCTCGGATACCAGAGTCCCATGTGAATGGTATTCTTAAGTTACCGAAAGATCCGTTTAACCTCCTTGAGGTGCTTTTCAGTGGGTCGTGCTTGATATCGTGCACAATAGCATGTAGCATGATGAATATCAGGTCTGGTTGTTGTCAAGTACATGAGGGACCCAATCATGGAACGATATCTCGTTTGATCTATGGGTAATCCCTCCAAGTCAGCATCTAGGGATTTTGTGGATAATGGTATCCTAACTGGGTCACATGAGGTCATACCATGCTTTTTGATTATCTCTTGACAATAATTAGCTTGGTTTATAAAGATACCACTTGGGGATTGGTGAACTTGAATTCCAAGAAAGAATTTAGTTCACCCATCATAGACATTTCAAATTTGCTGTGCATGACTTTTTCAAACCATTTTGAATGTTTTTGGTTTGTAGACCTGAAAATAATGTCATCAACATAAATCTGCACAAGCAAAATGTCATCCCCATATTTATAAGTGAACAAAGTTAGATCAATGGAACCTTTTGAGAAAGCTTTGGAGACCAGAAATTTCGAGAGCTCGTCGTACCATGCCCTTGGAGCTTGCTTGAGTCTATAAAGTGCTTTGTGGAGACGATACACCTTGTCAGGATAATGAGGATTGATGAATCATTCTGGTTGTGTGACATAGACTTCTTCCTTCAAAGGACCGTTAAGAAACGCCGTCTTTACGTCCATTTGATAAACAATGAATCCCTTATGTGCAGCATAAGCAAGGAAAATCCTAACCGCTTCCATTCGAGCTACTGGTGCAAATGATTCTTCAAAATCAATACCCTCTTTCTGACCATACCCTTTAGCTACAAGCCTAGATTTATTCTTGATGATAGTGTTCTCTTCATCTATCTTGTTTTTCCAGATCCAACGAAGATTTAAAGGAATCACATCGTATGGTCTGTGAACAAGTTCAGACTTTAAGTCTTTCAAATTGTTGAAGTTCATCCGTCATCGATTCAATCCAAGCATGATCAGCCATGGCTTCTTTGATTTTTTTCGGTTCAGCAGAACTCACGGTAAGTGCGAACATACAAACATCGCCATCGGTTTCAAGTTGTCGTCTTGTATAAACGGGTTGTGAAGGCAATTACGTGAACCAAAGGATGATCTCGGGTCCAATGATGTGTTGAAGGATGTCGTTGGTTAATACGAGGTTTTTAGCCAGTATAAAAATTAAAGTTCGTTGTGGTGGTCCCTTCGAATTGATTACTTGGATTAACGTGCGACTCAGCTGTCTTTTGGTGGAAACAAATATTGTGTCGTTGTAGTAAAAGGAAAAGTGCACAGACTTTAAAGTAAAAGAAGGTAAAATAAATCTAAACCTATTTGAAATAAATGACGGGAAATTAAAGCGAGACGAAAAATTAAAACGCACTTAAAGTAAATAACGCACACTTAAAACTATCCTAAAGGCAAACTTAAAACGCAACTAAAACTTAAACTAAGGTAAGGCTTAAAATAAATCTAAGGCAAGTAAACTTAAAGTGCGACTAAGGAAAAAGGCGGGAAAAATAAAGCTTAAGAATTTAAAAACATAAACTTGAAATAAACTAAAAACAGCTCATTCGGAATAAACCTTCGTTCGGAATAATTACTCGTTCGGAATGTCACCTTCGTTCAGAATAATTCTTCTTCACTCGGAATATTTCTTCATGCGGAATAAAAACTTTATCCGGAATATTAGCTCAAAAACCTTCATTCGGAATAGTCAAACAGAAGCCTTCATCCGGAATAAATCCTTTATTCGGAATATGTCACTTATCCGGAACAAATTCTTTATTCGGAGTATTGCCTTGATCCGGAATATTAGTTATTCCGAATGAACACCTTGATCCGGAATATAAGTTATTCCGAATGAACATCTTGATCCAGAATACCAGCTTGATTCGGAATATGTTGCTGATCCGGAATATTGTAAACTAAAGCCTTTATTCGGAATATATGCTTCACTCAGAATAATGATTCATCCGGAATATGTCACTTATCCGGAATAAATCCTTCACTCGGAATATAAGCTTGATCCGGAATATCAATTTTATTCGGAATATCCACTGATCTGGAATATTCCACTGGTTCAGAATATTCTCAACAAAACCTTGATCCGGAATAACCTGCTGATTTGGAATAATCAACAAAATTCCTTCATCCGGAATATTTGGCTTGGTTCGGAATAACCTGGGAAACAAAAATAGCGAAGAACACGGGGAACAAAAATAACACGAATCTAATCCAAACTAATCAAATCAAACCAAAAGATTAAACAAAACTAACCACAAATGATCAACAAATGATAATCTATCAAACCAAATCAATAACACTAACAATAATAATCAAAATAATCAAAACCCACTTAATCAAATCAATAAAATTTAAAGAACATAAACATGAACAATAAGCATAAAGATTAAAGATTAAACAAGAAAGGTAGATAGGAGATAAACAATAAAAGCAAAGATTAACAACAATTAAAAGGAAACTTACTTGAAATTAAATACATTTAAGGTGCAAGACAATTAAGTAAATGACATGAATTTAAAGAGAAAGTAATTAAAATGGTGGAAGAGCTAATTGTCACTATTAGCCAACAAAAACAAATGAAATCACTAATGATTTATTTATAGGGGAGGAGGTAATTAGTGGAAGGAAGCTTCCTCCCATCTTTCTTCTTTCTTTAATTACTTGTCAAGTCCTAATATCTTCCAAATTCTTCGACTTTTGTCTCGGGATTAATAAACTCGTCTTGTAATTGCTTCAATAAATTAGACTTGAGTTCTTCGGCTTTTAGTAAACTTCCGTCTTTTGACTTTTTCTTCGATAAATCTTCAGAATTGGTCTTGGACTTCCGTTCTTTTTGCACTCTTGATTTCTTGACTTCGTCTTTTGTCTTTTTCTTCGATAAAAGCCCGTGAAAGCCGTGTTTTCTTCCCTTTTAACATTTTGATCCTAAAATCATAACAAAAACACAAACCACGCATAATTCCGACATTTACGACATAAAATACACGTTTTGGCCTGGTTATTATTGTAATTAAGTGGTAAAAGGATGGGTGTTTACACACCTATCATTGGTAGAACATATGCATATTTGACGGATCAACATGGCGAGTAGAAGACTCTCCAATTTCGTGTACCGGTGTGCCGAATGGGTTGATAAATTTGTCTTCGTCATTTAATGCATTGTTTGCTTGATTTGTGTTCTTTGGAGCAATAACAGTAGTTGTGGATGTTGTAGGAGCGGTTGTTGATGTGATATTCTGAGGAGGTAAATTTGCAGCAATCCGTGTTGAAGTAGATGAAGTTGTATCCTTTTATTGACGATGATCGGTATCATCATTCTTATCATGAGTGACAGCAGAAGACTTCGATACAACATGTTTCTCCCCCGTGAAATATTCATCATACATTGGTCCATATAACATTTCCAACTCTTCAATTGTCGTGTTAACTGTCATATCTGCTCTTGGAACATTTCCTTGAACCAGCATTGAACTTGACGGTTCATTGTTGTGGTCTTGAGTTCTGAGTTTCGTGCGGTTGTGAACGAAAGTCGTTTGTCGTTGTGGATCGGGACTTAAACTGTTTTGTTCAAGTGCCATTTCTTGTAATTCATCAAATCTGATATGAATAGTCTCGACTATCAATTTTGTTCTCTTGTCATAAACTCTATATCCCTTAGACTGAGTTGCATATCCCACTATAGTACATGCATCACCTTTCTCTTTCATCTTGTCCATATTTTCACCATCTCGAATAATGTAACACGTACATCTAAAAACATGAAGGTGTTTGAGTGAAGGTTTTCGATCATGAATTATGTGATATGGTGTCTTTTGGTGTCTTGGGATAATTAAGGATCGATTTTGTGTGTAGCATGCAGTTGACACGGCTTCGACCCAAAAGTATAATGGTAGTTTTGAAGCGGATAATAATGTTCGAGCTGCCTCAATCAAAGTACGGTTTCGTCTTTCAACAACGCCGTTTTGTTCGGGTGTTCGAGCAATAGATGTTTCATGTTCAATTCCTTCGGCTTCAAAATAATTCTTCAGAGTTGAATTCAAGAATTCTGTGCCTCTGTCAGTACGTACCACTTTTACTTGAGCTTGAAGACCACGTTGTGTCAACTTAAGGAAGTTAATGAGAACCTCGGGTGTTTCATCCTTGGACCTTAAGAAGTGAGTTCACGTGTACCTTGAGTAATCATCGACAATTACGATAAAGTATTTCTTCTCGTTGATGCTTTGAACACGCATAGGTCCACACAAATCGATATGAAGAAGATCTAACCGTCCTTTAGAGCTTGGGGTAGTCTTTTTCTTGAAACTACTCCGTTTAGCTTAACAAAGCTCACAAGAAGAACAAAGATGATCTTTGATGAATTTCAAGCTTGGAAGGCCTCTCACAATATCTTTCTTGGAAAGCAAGTTGATGATATCAAAATTAAGATGAGATAAACGTTGATGCCATAACCATGCCTGAGTCGTTGAAGCTTTAGCCATGAAGCAAATTGGAGTTGATGAAGTTGTGTCTTGTAGTGAAATTGTGTAAAGATCAGTACCCCGTGTACCGGTAAGTAAGTCATTCCCATCATAATCACGAACAAAACATGTCTTCTTTCTGAAAGCAACCTCCAAATCCACATTACAGAATTGACCAACTGAGAAAAGATTGTGATTGAGCCCTTCGACGTAATATACCCTTTTGATCATGATATTCCCTTGAACCAAATCTCCATATCCTAGGATCGGTGCAAATTGATCATTTCTGAATCGGACCGTACCCAGGAACTTCTCCACGAAGTTAATTAGAAGCTTGCGATTCCCTGTCATGTGCTTCGTGCATCCGGAGTCCAGTATGAAGAGAATTATTTGTATCACCTGCAGAAGAGTTAGAACACGATGGAGCATTTGCTAAATTGGATACCACATTAGTTGTGATTTCAGATTCATTAGTGGCCTTAGCAACATTTGAAGGCATACTAACACTCGTTGTCACGTTTTCTGTCCTAACTTTAGGCATCCATTTATATCCTGGAGGACATTAATTAGCAAACCACCATTTCCAAGACTTGCTAGCAGACTCATATAATTCCTTAATTCTGCTTCTAGGTTTCTTAGTGATGGAGTCAGATGCATTACTTTTCTTAGCGGTGGTTGCACCAGAATGGTTGACAGTGCGTTTGGGTTTGCTAAAACTAATAGGCATTGCAACTTGCTTCTTTGTTCTAGTATCTACGCCTTTGACAATATTCATAGCACACATAGAATGATTAGCATTAGCACATTTTCCACATTTGACACAAACAAATTTAACATTCATAGTATTCAAATCATTCAAAACATTCAAGTCGTCATTACATGCGATTACAGACTTTTTATTCTTAAAAACATTCAAATTCCTAGGGTGTTGTTCTACTTCCTTCATCTTCTCTTGACTCTTGTGTTTCCAGACCTTATCATTCACTTGAGTGCGCTTAAGTTGAGGCCGGCTAACACTAGAAGTGGAGACTACTCCTGTAGAAGACACACGAGTATTAGTGTTTCTAGAAGTCTGAGGCGATTGACTAACTTTGTTTGTGGGTTTAGTGGTCATTCTATACATCCCTGGTTTACTCACATTATTGTGCTTAACGCTTGGTGCTGTAGTATTTCTTATGGTTTGATTCTGTGGTAACCTTTCCTTTCCATCCATCTTGGGGGCAAACACAGGTTTTGCAAACGAGGAATTTAATAAAGCAAATGGTTTTCCCAAGATAGAGGATCTATTAACTTTAGAGGCATTGGGTTGTCTAACAACAGGTTTCTTAATGCTAGGTTCCACAACTTTCCCACCCATCTTAGCAACGAGTTTATGCAACTCTGCTATTGCTATTTCCCTGTCTTGTAACTGAGCTTTCAATTCTTTATGTCCAAACTCTTTTCATTCATTTGACGACACATTTGGGAAGTTTTTCTTGCAGTTTATTATCATGTGGAAAACTTTCGATGTCTTTTTGCAAAGCAAGTTCAAGAGAATGACAATGTTCTTGAAGGAAATTAGTTTTATGTTGAAGTAACTCAAAAGCCTTTTTTTCAACATTTTCCTTACGTTTCAAAAGCTTAGTTTCAAGACGTTGACACTCTTTGACTTGATCAAGATATTTGCATGCAACATCAGAATATTCATCAATATCAGCACAAGATGTAAAATAAGCACACATAACATCTTTAGAAACGCATTCTTGCAAGAGTAAATCATATTCATCTGAAAAATCAGACTTCTCCATTTGAAGATCATCAATGTCTTTCTCAATAGACTCAACATATTTTAAATCATCAAACATTCCAGTCCTAATTAACTCCTCAAATTCAAGAACAGTTTCTTTAATCAACGTCGTATTTGGAATTAAGAGTTCTTTCACAAGCAAGGTAATATCTTGAGGAATCGGGCGTTTCCACTCATCATTTTCACGTTTTGCCCAATCTCTTTCAACAATAGATTTAACATTATCTATGTGGCGTTTAAGAATACCTAATGTTTTCCTACTCTTGCTTTTGGACTCATCTAGAGGAAGGTAGTTCATATATTTGTAAACATTAGATTTCTTAGGGGCAAACGCTTTCTTCCATTGAATTCTCTTTTGTTTGCATTCTAAAAACACTTCCTCACGAGATTTCTGAGTTTGTTTGTTGATAAGACCATAAAGACTATTCTCATAAGCATAATTATATGGTTTCACAAACTCCTTATTGACAAGTGGTCGAATATCATCATCCCAAAGAACAGTCCCATAACTATCGGCGCTAACAATCATGCAATCAAGATCGGTACCTTCAGACTCATCAAGATAAAGGCGCGGGTTCGCAGCTTGAGCTTGGGCAAGGTACTCAGGACTTGCAAAGCTAGCTTGACCCTTAAACATCGACGGAGGTGCTATCATTCTTACGGTTTGAATATAATCATGCGTTTTATAAACAATTTTCTTCAAAAAGTTAACTTGTTCTTCTAGTTTTGTTACTTTTTCAGTTTCTTTTTCATATCTACTTTTGAAGTCTTGTTTTAACGCTTCTACCTCTTATTTCTTAACCTCAAGAATTTTAGTAGAATCGGTAGTGGACATAGAGAGCTTTTGTTCAAGTTCATTGACTTTGGTATTGGCAAGGTACGTTTTTTGACGTTCATCCATTAAGAAAACATTATATTGACGCTTCTCTTTGGCTAATAACTCAAGAGTTGTGTTATATTTGTTTTCAAAATCGTCCTTTTGACTTTTTAACACACTACCCTTGTACCCCTCAAGCTCTTTGGTTTTCTGAAGGAGCTCATCTTTATAACTTTCATTTGTCTCACTATATTTGATTAGAGCAGCGTTACATTCTTCAAAATTTTGAGTGAGCGTAGCGTTAACCTTTTTTAATTGCTTGTGACTCTGTCTAGTTTCTTTAACATCTTGTTATAAAGTGTCAATTAAATTATCAAGAGTAAAACGTTCCTCTTCATCATACTCATTTGCATGTTGATCATCCTCAGAGTCATTATTGCACATGTCTGATGACTTAGGTGTGGTATTACTATCAACCGTTTCCATCATACATGTGTCATTAATGGCATTGGGTAGGTCACTATGATTATGAGTATCACCAAACACATTATATTTGTCAGTAGTGTGTACCTTATCGATTGGCTCGGTGTCAAAGATAGGGCCATTGTCATCTTCAGTGACTTTGAGAACTTCTTCAACCTTTGCCATGTACGAGTAATGTGCATCGAGTTCTTGATCAGAGTCTTCATCATCAGTTTCATCAAGCATTTCTCCTTCCTCAGCCGACAGTTTAACCTCAGCTTCCATCTTCTTGCATAGCAGCATCTTTTCCTTATGATAGCCAGAGTCCCTAACCCGTTTAGGCTTCCTACATTCCTTTGCCATATGCCCATAGCCTTGACAATTAAAGCACTGAATCCCACTTTGCTGAACCACTAGAGTACCAACAGTTTCCCTATTTCCAATAGCAGTAGCAATCCTCTGAGCATCATACTTAGTAGTTTGTCGATCATACCGTGCAGAACCCTCAACATGTGTTGGATTACGTCGATCATACCTTGGAGGACTTTCATCACGTTGACGTGTTTCATACCTACAAGGACTCTCAACATATTGGTTCTTTGTGTTAGATGATGTTCTAAGATTGTTGTTGGTGGGTTTGTTGATTTTCTAGTAAGTCTTCATTATGAAAGCAATTTGTTGTTTCATCTCTCGATTCTTTTGAGCTTGTTCTTCATCACTATCTTCTTCAGAAGATGACTCAGATGGTGGTGATGGTGCTCTTGGCACTTTGCCACGTGATCTTGTGGATGATGAAGACTTGGATGATGTGGAATATCGTGGTGAGGATGATGTAGTGGAGTATGGCTTAGGAGCACGAGAGCGATGATCTTGAACATGTTGAGTGGTAGTCACTAAAGCAAGTGGATTAGCCACCTTTGCAACACGTTCAGCTCGAATCTCATTTGCTTCATTCTGAAATTACTTCAAGATATCAAAGAGTCGATGATATGAGACCTCATCTAACTTTTCTTGTTGTTTCACTAAAGTAACAAACCGTGTCCACTCGGGTTGAAGTTGTTGGAGAAATTGAGTATTGACTTGCATGGTGGAGACTTGCAGATTATTTCTTGTCATGTCATTCATCATTTTGTAGAACCTGGAGTAGTATGAATCAATTGATTCTCCATCCCTTGAAGTAAACTTGCCAAAGTTCCAAAACAAGTTTGTTTTGACATCTTGTTTGTTGAGTGATTCTCCTTGTTGCAAGCGTTCAATAGCAGTCCACATTTCATGTGCAGTAGGACATACATCAACCGTGGAGTCAATATCATCTCCAATCCCACTTAGAACCATATAGATGGCTTCCTTCTCCGCATCATGCCAAGCACAATTTTCAAGTGTGAGATCGGATCTTGTTTCATCATGTTCACTTGCGGGTACTGCATCTGTAAAACCCGCATGCTTTTACCATGAATAGTACCCTTAAGATCGTACGTATTAGATTTAAACTTTCCTAATATAGCATAATTACGATTACGTGTTAGGATTTTACGTATTACGTACGTGTTAGAACACGATAAGTATTTACTATACACGAGCACATAATAATTATTTGACAATAATTAATCACGAACATGCGATCATGAAATCACGAACGTAATTAAAACACGAACTATTATTAATTACGTATATATATTTATTACGAGCGTAATTAAATATATTAGATCACGGTATTTACGTAACGAGAACACTTAAAACGTGAACACAATTAATCACGAACGTACAACTTAACATCGGGACACGGAAAAAGGTACGGGTACCCCAAGTGGGGCCCCTACCCGCGGCTACAAGGACAAATGGGCCAAGCCCATTTGTCAAATTTTACTAAAAGGGAAAAAGGGATTTTACACTACTCATTTTCTCATTCACAGAAGATTTTAGAAAAACCTAAAACCCTCTTCCCTTGTTCTTTTTGTGCCACCACCCTACAACCACACAAGGAGGTGGTTTGTGATCTTGGATCTTGGAATTTTAGTTGTTGATCGTGTTTGTTTTTCATCCTTTTGATCCACGAATTCGGTAAATCCTTTTTAAACCTTTTCTTTTGATTTGATCTTTTATTAAATCAAGAACATGTTATGTTTTTACAAAAACCTAATAATTAAACATGGATCTAACATGATTTGGGGTTTAATAAAATCAAAAGTATGTTTTGAGGGATGTTTGTTTTTGGCCACAGGCTGCACCGAACCCGAAGGGGTTTCGGTTTGGCCAAACCGACCACCACCAAGACCATACGGTCTTGGTTGGTGTGTGTGGGTCCCACGGCAGCAGTAAGACACGGGGTACCCCGAGTTGGTTTGGGGTACGGTGTCGATTTCATGTCCGGTTCATTATTTTAGTTTGGATCCGGTTCATGGTGTATGTTTAGTTTTTTTTATGTTTATGATCTTATGTTAAAAATTAAATTAATAAAATGATATGATTAATTTAATAACATGACTTAGGTTATTTTAATTATTATAATCATGAAATTAATTAACCTAAGTATTTTATATTTTAGACTTATAATTAATTAATTATTTAAAAACCATGACTATAATTAATTAATTAACATGACTTAGGTTATATTATTAATATGTAATAATACATGTTTTAACCTAAGTATTTAACTTTATTTAATTAAAAACATGTTATACTTTAATTAAATATTTTAACCTATAGTTAAATTTAATTACAGGAAATAATTATTAAACTATACATTATATCATATGACTTAGAAAAAAATCATGAAAACACTTAGGCTTATATACTTAGCTTATTTAACCAGCTTATTTCTAATTATGGAAACTTTCTATTTTTAGAAACTTAATTAAATAAGGCAGCTAATCTATTTATGGAAACCTTCTATTTTTAGAAACTTATTTATTTCAGGCAGCTAATCTATTTATGGGAACTTATTTAATTAAGGCAGCTGATCTATTTATGGAAACTTTTTATTTTTAGAAACTTATCTATTTTAAGCAGTAAATCTATTTTTGGAAACTTTCTATTTTTGGAAAATTTCTATTTTTAGAAACTTTCTATTTTTGGAAACTTTCTATTTTTGGTAACTTTTTATTTTTGGAAACTTTCTATTTTTGGAAACTTTCTATTTTTGGAAACTTTCAATTTTTGGAAACTTTCTATTTTAGGAAACCTGCTATTTTTGGAAAGTTACTTATTATTACACAGTAAGTATTATAACACATGAAATACCAGAAATACTTAATCAGATTAAACAGAATATAAGATAAACACAGGGTAAGGCTTAAAAACAGTAAAACATGGTAAGAACACATAAAATAAGCTAAGACATGACATAAAACCAGCTACGTATTTAGTAAGCAGATACTTATTCATGTATGTATTTATGTAGCACTAGTGATTCGGAAGTAGGATTTCTCTCAGTTCATCTTCTTCGTTCACTGGATATAAGGTACGGATTCCCGTCCTTTCAGTATGGACATTCTTTCCTTATTAGGATTCCCCGTATGCAGCCAACTGTTTTCCCGTAGTATAAGTTACGTGTTTGATTGCTTATGTTTAATTAAGATTACCTATAGCCATATACATGCATGACCAGTTTCACCTAGTTATGGAGGTACCATAACCATAACATTAGAGGCACTAATGTTATGACTTCACCACGGCGGAGTGATTGCTCGTGGGGTCCCTTTCAGCTTTTGGCCATTTATATTATATTTATCATGTGGGGCGTATGGGTGCATCCTAGTTACATGTTTTTATTCAGGATTTCATGGTGAATGTGGTGTGTGCCTTGCATCCTTCACAAGGAGCTGATCCCTCCTACCCAAAAACCAGTATATTAAATTAGAGGCAGCCCCTCTAATTTGCATGATGAGGTCACCCCTCCAAGTATTCATGCACAGTGGATTTTCATGACCTATATTGGCTAATGGTAAAATATGACAAACAGTTTTTATAAGATAAACATAAGACTTTCAAACTATAAAAACAGTTTATTTAAGACTTAACCAAGTTACTCGGGACTTAGTTTTCTTCCGCTGTTATATGTTATATGCTTATCCTATTCATGCTTTATTGTACATCCGTGCACTGAGCGTATTTTCTCAGCCATTTTCCTTTTCTATGTTCCCAAAACGGCAGGTACTCAGGGACGCTCGTAGACACTAAGAGTACGTGCATATGGACTGGAAGCTGTCTAGCCTTCTTTACTTTATGCATTTCTGTTTTTATGATACTTTTTCTATGGACATTGTTTAGTCCTTTCCTTTACTATACTATGTTTGTGTGTGATGAGCTTTACTTTTGGACTACCGATGTTTGATTCCGGTATTTTCCTTTTATGGTCAAGTAATGTTTAGACATTTTTCCTTGTATGCTTTGATGACACGCCATAATCGCATGTGACATTTCCATTATCAAAATGGGGTGTTACAATTATGGTATCAAAGCCAAGGCTTCGACCTATAGGCTCTCAAATATGACCTGTGATTAGTGGGTAGTCACTACGGTCTTCCTAGAACTGACAGTTGTTTTCATGCATTCATCATTTTTAAGCATACATATACATGTCATTGTCGCAGATTTTTGACTAAGTAATGGTTGGTACAGGACTGGCCCTATTTAGTCGCATGTGTTTTATCGAAACTTTTAGACTTGGGACCGACCCATAGGCGTCCCCTCGCTATGTCTTTTGTTTTGGGTGAACTGACCCGAGGCGTTCAGTCTCGAGCATACACAAGTTTTCATAAAACTGCATCATGCATTCATACACAAAATTTTCTTGCATAAATTTTTTCTCGTGAAATTTTAGTATAATTTTTTTTTTCATGTATATATATATTTTATGTTTTGATCTGTTTAATCATATGCTTTATGTTATACTGTCAGATGGTTCTCACACGCGAACAGGAGCAGCTCAATGTTGCAATTCAGGCTGCCATGCGAGCCTTGCTTCCTCAACTAAGAAATGACATAAGAGTTGAAGTTCAAGCTGCCAACAATCAGCAGCATAATCAGGCACCTCCTCCTCCTCCAGTGACATTAGCAGTATGGCTGGAGAGATTTAACAAGCTCCGCCCTCGAGCTTTTGAGAAGACAGATAGCCCCAGCGATGCTGAAAGCTGGTTGGCACACATTAAGAAGATTTTCAACGCTATGGGCTGTGACCACGCATACAAGGCGAGGTTGGCATGCTATCGGTTCGAAGGCGATGTACTCAACTGGTGGTTAGCATTGATGCAGTCTGAAGGTGGTGACGAGTGGGTTGCTGGTTTGACTTGGGCTCAGTTCAAGGACAGGGTGATGGAGCAGTTCTTTCCCAAGGCTGAGCAGGACAAGCTCAAGAGAGAGTACCACGGGATCCGACTGAGAGCTGGGGAGAATGGCAACGAGTTTATGCAGCGCTTTCTTCGCTTGGCTGGTTTCGTTGGTGTGGCAGCAGGTACTCCTGAAGAGCATTCACATCACTTTAGATGGGCTCTTCGCACATCGGTCGCAAACAATCTGGTGTGTGCTACGTTCAACACTGTAGCATAAGTGGCCGATGCAGCACGAAAACTGGAGATGCTGTAGGAGAGAGATGAGTTCGGGGAAGCTGAAAGACCCGACAAGAGGCAGAAAACTGGGGACCGGTCTCAGCCGGCTACTCAGCAGCAGCCTCATCAGCCCAAGGTAAACGGTCAGACTAACGACCGTTCTGCTACGGATAGGCGTGGCGGTAATGATAATTACCGTAACAACGCTGGGCACTCCAACAGCATCAGGAACCATAGAAACGACAGGGACCAGAACCAGAGAGGTTCGCAGCCTAGCCGTCCAGCTATCACTGGTTCTCAGCCAGCCAGAGCACCTGCTGGAGGATACACTCATCCTCTTTGCTCTACTTGCCACCGTAGGCACCCAGGACCATGTCGCCGTAATATGATGCCTGCTTCAAGTGTGGTCTTCCTGGCCATATTATGAAGGATTGCCGTAAGGGCGAGATGAAGGGTACATCAGGACATGCTGATACCAAGCCGCCTCCTACTGCCGGGCGTGTCTACACGACATCTCGAGACCAGGCCAACAAGTCTACAGGTACCATCACTGGAATCTTGTATATGTATGGTCAAGTTGCATGTGTTGTTTTCGATACGGGTGCTACTCACTCGGTTATTACTACTGCTTATGCTAAGAACATTAGGATGCCTCCCTTGCCACTAGAAAATAGGCTTACTATTTCCACGCCTTTGAGGGACTCTGTATTAATCACCCATGTATACAAGAGTCTTCCCCTAGAATTTGACGATAAGGTTCGACTTGTCGACGCACTTCCGCTGGACATGAATGACTTCGACATGATTTTGGGCATGGATTGGCTATCCAAGCATCATGCTACCATAGACTGCCATTCATATCGAGTTATCTTCGGTGATGTTAATGCACCAGAGTACATTCATAATGGGTTCATACCCAGACGGTCTGTACAAGTCATATCCACCCTGCAAGCGCGTGCACTACTGTCACATGGCTGCGAGGGTTATCTAGCTACGGTTCACGACATGGATGCTGAATCCCCATCAATTCAGGATCAACCTATAGTGTCGGAATTCCAAGATGTTTTTCCAGCAGAACTTCCGGGCATACCACCTGCACGAGAAGTGGAATTCAGTATCGAGCTGGTTCCAGGAGCTGAACCAATCTCTAAGGCTCCTTATCGCATGGCTCCCATAGAGCTGAAGGAGCTGAAGGATCAACTGCAAGAACTTCTTGAACGAGGTTTCATTCGTTCGAGCGCATCTCCATGGGGCGCATCAGTCTTGTTTGTTAAGAAGAAGGGCGGAAGTATGCGTCTTTGCATAGACTATCGCGAGCTCAACAAGATTACCATTCAGAATAGGTATCCACTGCCACGCATTGACGATCTGTTTGACCAACTCCAAGGGGCCAAACACTTTTCCAAGATTGATCTTAGGTTAGACTATCATCAGCTACGGGTCAAGGAGCAGGACATCGCTAAGACTGCCTTTCGTACCCGTTATGGCCACTACGAGTTTGTAGTTATGCCATTTGGCCTGACAAATGCTCCAGCAGTGTTCATGGATTTGATGAACAGAATCTTCCATGAATTTCTGGAAAAATTCGTCATTGTCTTCATCGATGACATCCTGATTTTGAGGGTGTTTGGTTTAGCTTATATAGTGGGCTTATAAGCTTATTAGCTTATATAAGCTTATAAGCTGAAACCAAGTGTTTGGTTAAGCTTATATAAGTGGGCTTATAAGCTTATATGTGGGTGTTTTGGTAAGCCATAAAAGTGAGGCTTTTATAACAAAAGGTGAGCTTACATAACAATAATATATAAAAAGACTTTTATACCCCACATTTAATAACTACATCATTTAATACTCATGGACTTTTGTGTCATTTAACTTATTAATTTTGATGAGCTAAACCAAACACTAAATTTGGGCTTATAAGCTTGTTATATATAAGTCATAAATGGCTTATATAATATAAGCCTAACTCAACTAATAAGCTTAACCAAACACCCCCTTTCTCAAAGTCCAAGGAGGAACACGAAGACCATCTTCGTACAGTACTACAGATTCTTCGCCAGAAGCAGCTGTATGCTAAATTCTCCAAGTGTGAGTTCTGGTTAGACAAGGTGGCATTCTTAGGTCACATTGTATTAGCAGAAGGAATCACTATGGATCCAGCGAAGGTTGAGGCCATTACTAAGTGGCCAAGGCCGACATCAGCGACGGAAGTCCGCAGTTTCTTAGGCTTAGCTGGCTATTACCGTAGGTTCGTGGAGAACTTTTCCCGCCTAGCAATACCATTGACCAAACTGATGCGGAAAGGGGAGAAATTCGTCTGGACTGAAGATCGAGAGAAGAGCTTTGAAGACCTGAAGCAGAAGCTAGTATCTGCACCTATTCTTACTCTACCATCTGGTACGGGTGGATTTCAAATCTATAGCGATTCATCGGGGAAGGGACTTGGTTGTGTTCTCATGCAACATGGGAAAGTGATCGCGTACGCTTCACGGCAGTTTAAGCCTTATGAAAAGAATTACCCCACGCACGACCTGGAACTTGCTGCAGTCGTGTTTGCATTGAAGATATGGAGGCATTATTTATATGGAGAATCATGTGACATTTTCACGGACCACAAGAGCTTGAAGTATATCTTCACTCAGCGTGAATTGAACATGAGGCAAAGGAGATGGTTAGATCTGTTGAAGGATTATGACATTAATATACAGTATCATCCCGGAAAGGCAAATGTAGTAGCAAATGCTCTTAGCAGGAAGTCCAGAATGATCAACGACATTAAAATCGAAGAGGAAATCATCAGAGACTTGGAGCGACTAGACATCGAGATCATGGTACGTGGACAGCACGGTTACTGGGCTAATCTTAGAGTAGAACCCGAGTTTCTATCTAAGATCAAGGAAGCTCAGAAGGATGACGGAGAAATCTGGGCGATAGTACAGAATTTGGAGAAGCAGACAGAATTCAGAGTAGATGCAGATGGTATCGTATGGCAGGGCACGAGACTTTATGTTCCTGATGACCAAGAACTCCAGGAAGCTTTGTTAGCTGAAGCTCATAGCTCCCCATTCTCTATACATCCTGGTTCGACTAAGATGTACCATGACATCAAGCAGTACTTTTGGTGGAGTGGTATGAGACAGGATGCGGCCACTTACGTCTCCAAATGTCTTACCTGCCAGCAGGTTAAGATCGAGCATCAGCGATCTGGCGGTCTCCTTCAACCGTTAGATATTCCAGAGTGGAAGTGGGACAAAATCACCATGGATTTTGTTACTAGTCTTCCGCCTACTAAGAGGAAGCACGATGCAATTTGGGTTATCGTAGATCGACTTACCAAATCAGCTCATTTCTTACCGATTCGCAAGGAAGATCCGGTAAGTAAACTCGCAGATACGTACAGAAGAGAGATCATGAGACTCCACGGTGCACCATCCAGCATCGTCTTAGACAGAGATCCTCGATTCACTTCGTGCTTTTGGAAAAGTCTGCAGAAAGCTTGGGGTACACAACTTAAGCTTAGCACGGCTTTTCATCTTCAAACGGACGGACAGTCGGAGCGAACCATTCAGACATTGGAAGATATGTTGAGGTCATGTGCGTTGGAATGGACGGGTGATTGGGACGATTACATCTGTTTGGTGGAGTTTGCATACAACAATAGTTGGCACGCAAGTATCAAGTGTGCTCCATTTGAGATGTTGTATGGTAGAAAGTGTCGCGCCCCAATCTGCTGGGATCAGGTTGGCGAGCGAATACTTGAAGGACCAGAAATCATAGAGATGACCAATGAGAAGATCGCAGTAGCTAAGCAAAAGATTCAGGAGGCACGGTCACGTCAGAAGAGTTACGCCGATAAGTATTGTAGCGATATACACTTTAACGTAGGAGATCACGTCTTCCTTAAGGTTTCGCCGGCACGTGGTGTTAGATGCTTCGGGATTAAAGGGAAGCTCAGTCCTCGTTTCATCGGACCGTTTGATATCATTGAACGAGTCGGTGAAGTATCTTACCGATTGGCGTTACCTCCGCATCTTTCGCATGTGCACAATGTATTTCATGTGTCCTTACTCAGAGGGTACAAGTATCATCCCCTTCACATGGTTCAGTATCCACTGAAACAGATACGTGAAGATCTAACTTTTATAGAAGAACCCGAACGAGTTCTTGACAGACAAGAACGAGTCATGAGAAAGAAGACGATTCCATTCGTCAAGATTCTATGGAGGGATCATACCGAGCGGGAAGCCACTTGGGAAATAGAGGAGTCTATCAGGGCTTCTTATCCTCATTTCATATTTTGAATTCGGGTATGTTCTTCTTTTCCAATTTACTTTATCTATAATTCGGGGACGAATTATTCTTTTTAGGGGGAAGAGTTGTAAAACCCGCATGCTTTTACCATGAATAGTACCCTTAAGATCGTACGTATTAGATTTAAACTTTCCTAATATAGCATAATTACGGTTACGTGTTAGGATTTTACGTATTACGTACGTGTTAGAACACGATAAGTATTTACTATACACGAGCACGTAATAATTATTTGACAATAATTAATCACGAACATGCGATCATGAAATCATGAACGTAATTAAAACACGAACTATTATTAATTACGTATATATATTTATTACGAGCGTAATTAAATATATTAGATCACGGTATTTACGTAACGAGAACACTTAAAACGCGAACACAATTAATCACGAACGTAAAACTTAACATCGGGACACGGAAAAAGGTACGGGTACCCCAAGTGAGGCCCCTACCCGCGGCTACAAGGACAAATGGGCCAAGCCTATTTGTCAAATTTTACTAAAAGGGAAAAAGGGATTTTACACTACTCATTTTCTCATTCACAGAAGATTTTAGAAAAACCTAAAACCCTCTTCCCTTGTTCTTTTTGTGTCGCTACCTAACAACCACCACAAGGAGGTGGTTTGTGATCTTGGATCTTGGAATTTTAGTTGTTGATCGTGTTTGTTCTTCATCCTTTTGATCCACGAATTCGGTAAATCCTTTTTAAACCTTTTCTTTTGATTTGATCTTTTATTAAATCAAGAACATGTTATGTTTTTACAAAAACCTAATAATTAAACATGGATCTAACATGATTTGGGGTTTAATAAAATCAAAAGTATGTTTTAAGGGGTGTTTGTTTTTGGCCGCAGGCTGCACCGAACCCGAAGG
The DNA here is from genome assembly GCA_025667525.1 of Glebionis coronaria. Taxonomy (NCBI): domain Eukaryota; kingdom Viridiplantae; phylum Streptophyta; class Magnoliopsida; order Asterales; family Asteraceae; genus Glebionis; species Glebionis coronaria. The sequence continues at coordinate 487,844,145 of CM046876.1, read as the reverse complement.
GGTTTCGGTTTGGCCAAACCGACCACCACCAAGACCATACGGTCTTGGTTGGTGTGTGTAGGTCCCACGGCAATAGTAAGACACGGGGTACCCTGAGTTGCTTCGGGGTACGGTTTCGATTTCATGTCCGGTTCATTGTTTTTAGTTTGGATCTGGTTCATGGTGTATGTTTAGTTTTTTTTTATGTTTATGATCTTATGTTAAAAATTAAATTACTAAAATGATATGATTAATTTAATAACATGACTTAGCTTATTTTAATTATTATAATCATGAAATTAATTAACCTAAGTATTTTATATTTTAGACTTATAATTAATTAATTATTTAAAAACCATGACTATAATTAATTAATTAACATGAATCAGGTTATATTATTAATATATAATTATACATGTTTTAACCTAAGTATTTAACTTTATTTAATTAAAAACATGTTATAATTTAATTAAATATTTTAACCTATAGTTTAATTTAATTACATGAAATAATTATTATACTATATATTATATCATATGACTTAGAAAATAATCATGAAAACACTTAGGCTTATATACTTAGCTTATTTAACCAGCTTATTTCTAATTATAGAAACTTTCTATTTTTAGAAACTTAATTAAATAAGGCTGCTAATCTATTTATGGAAACCTTATATTTTTAGAAACTGATTTATTTCAGGCAGCTAATCTATTTATGGAAACTTATTTAATTAAGGCAGCTGATCTATTTATGGAAACTTTCTATTTTTAGAAACTTATCTATTTTAAGCAGTAAATCTATTTTTCGAAACTTTCTATTTTTGGAAACTTTCTATTTTTGGAAACTTTCTATTTTTAGAAACTTTCTCTTTTTGGTAACTTTCTATTTTTGGAAATTTTCTATTTTTGGGAACTTTCTATTTTTGGAAACTTTCTATTTTTGGAAACTTTCTATTTTAGGAAACCTGCTATTTTTGGAAAGTTACTTATTATTACACAGTAACTATTATAACATATGAAATACCAGAATTACTTAATCAGATTAAACAGAATATTAGATAAACACAGGGTAAGGCTTAAAAACAGTAAAACATGGTAAGAACACATAAAATAAGCTAAGATATGACATAAAACCAGCTACGTATTTAGTAAGCAGATACTTATTCATGTATGTATTTGTAGCACTAGTGATTCGGAAGTAGGATTTCTCTCAGTTCATCTTCTTCGTTCACTGGATATAAGGTACGGATTCCCGTCCTTTCAGTATGGACATTCTTTCCTTATTAGGATTCCTCGTATGCAGCCAACTGTTTTCCCGTAGTATAAGTTACGTGTTTGATTGATTATGTTTAATTAAGATTACCTATAGCCATATACATGCATGACCAGTTTCGCCTAGTTATGGAGGTACCATAACCATAACATTAGAGGCACTGATGTTATGACTTCACCACGACGGAGTGATTGCTCGTGGCGTCCCTTTCAGCTTTTGGCCATTTATATTATATTTATCATGTGGGGCGTATGGGTGCATCCTAGTTACATGTTTTTATTCAGGATTTCATGGTGAATGTGGTGTGTGCCTTGCATCCTTCACAAGGAGCTGATCCCTCCTACCCAAAAACCAATATATTAAATTAGAGGCAGGCCCTCTAATTTGCATGATGAGGTCACCCCTCCAAGTATTCATGCACGGTGGATTTTCATGACCTATATTGGCTAATGGTAAAATATGACAAACAATTTTTATAAGATAAACATAAGACTTTCAAACTATAAAACCAGTTTATTTAAGACTTAGGCAGGTTACTCGGGACTTAGTTTTGTTCCGCTGTTATATGTTATATGCTTATCCTATTCATGCTTTATTGTACATCCGTGCACTGAGCGTATTTGCTCAGCCGTTTTCCTTTTCTATGTTCCCAAAACGGCAGGTACTCAGGGACGCTCGTAGACACTAAGAGTACGTGCATATGGACTGGAAGCTGTCTAGCCTTCTTTACTTTATGCATTTCTGTTTTTATGATACTTTTGCTATGGACATTGTTTAGTCCTTTCCTTTACTATACTATGTTTGTGTGTGATGAGCTTTACTTTTGGACTACCGATGTTTGATTCCGGTATTTTCCTTTTATGGTCAAGTAATGTTTAGACATTTTTCCTTGTATGCTTTGATGACACGCCATAATCGCATGTGACATTTCCATTATCAAAATAGGGTATTACAGCATCAGTAGTATCAGTGGCTGGTCATGAAGGAATTGAGATCTTCTTGAATACATATGGTCCATGAGTAATACATTTCCTCAAGGCATCACCATTAGGTCTTGTATCAAGGTATCATATGAAACATGATTGCCATTGAGCATATCGGCCAGCCACAAGCATTGGTGGTCTCTTTTTATTACCCGCCACCATGATGTTGTTGTTTGTGACACGATACTCTTGAGTAGAATCCATATCGAGAAACTTGAAATTGCTGAAGTGAAAACGGATCTTAAGTAGATGTGTTGTGATTGTTGTTGTCGAAGAAAAATGGTAAATTCCCTAAAGAATTGTCTTCACAAGAAACCAAAAATTTTAAGGCCTTCACTTTCGCAAAAAAATCAACCTTTCGTAGAAACAAGCTTTCGTAGAAAGCTTTCGTAAGAAATACCTTTCGTAGAAAAGAAAATCCTTCGTAGAAAAAACCTTTCGCTGAAACCTTTCGAAGAATCTTTTAGTTGAAATCCTTTCGAAGAATCCTTTCGTAGAAACCTTTCGTAACAAAATCCTTTCGTATAAACCTGTCAAGAATCCTTTCGTAGAATCTTTTCGTAGAAACTTTTCGTAGAAATAATCCTTTCGGAAGAACTTAAACCTTTCGTAGAATCTAAACCCTTTCGTAGAAACCAAAATCCTCTCGTCACTAAATCCTTTCGTAACTCTTTCACTAAAATCCTTTCGTAACAATTTCCTTTCGTAACAAATTCTTTTCGCAACAAATTCCTTTCGTAACAATTCCTTTCGTAACAATTCCTTAACAAAATCCTTTCGTAGCAAAGACCTTTCGTAACTCTTTTCGTAGAAACCTAGTATCCAGTACCGTAAAAAACCTTTCGTAGGAATCCTTTTCGTAGCCAAATTCCGTCGTAACTTTTCCCTTTTTGTAAGAACAAAGCTTTCGTAACTAAAAAAAACACTCGTAAGTTAAAAGCTTTCATAGAAATCCTTAAACCCTTTTATGAAAGGAAGCTTTCGTAAGAAACTCATAAAACCCTTTTACAAAATGAATAACAGCCAACCTTAAATCAATCCAAAAACAAACCGTAACCCAAAAACAATCCAAAACGCCCCAAAAACTTGTGATTTTAACCACAATAACTAATCTAAATCCGTACCACAACTATGAAAATGATGTATATCAAGATTTAGAACCCGAAAACACTAAATAAAATTTAATTCATGATGATTTATGATTAAATCACAAAAATCAAACCAATAACAACAACCAGTCACGAATCTACCCCGTGGCGATTGATACCAAATGTTGTCGCATATTTAGATGATATAAGATAGAAATAAAGAAGAAAGTAAGATGGATTCTAGAGAGAGAAAGTAGTGAGAGAAAGTAGAGAGAAGAAGGTGATTAACTTGGTGAGATTAGATTAGGAATCATGAGAATTACAAAATGAGATAATCCACCCTTCCTAACATGCTAGGAAGGGCCTTATATAGCCTGGCTTACATGTAACACTAATGGGCTATATTGTTTGGACCGGGCTTGTCTTTTGGGCTTTAAGTAGCTTAGATCCAAGCCCGTGAATCACGACTATTTAACTAACCATTACAACGTTCTACTAAATGTTACAATAATAAACTATGACCGAGCATTCTTGTTTGACTCAATATTTTGAGGCTAACATACAAAAATCGTTATTTTTCCCAAACTTATAATTTAATAAATTATACAAACTTCAGGGACTTTGAATTAAATTAAATGAAATGTTATATATTTTATAAAAGTCATTTATATAAGATATATAAATTGGATACGATTAATTTATAAAAGTAAATATATTAATTATATTTATTTCTTTTCACCTTTTTAATATATATAAAACTTCCTTTTATAAATATTTAAATCACTTTACAGTGGTACAAGTACGAGAATATTAATTGAACAAATTAATTACTTAACGATATTATTTATTTTTGTACTTAAAAATAAATACTTCTATTACTTGTACAACGATAAATTAAATTACAGAGATTGTAATAAAATGCTTAAAACCAGTATAAGCACGCACAGATTTATTTAGAGACTTTTATGCATTATGTTATGCATTTACTGAAAATGTATAATTATTTAGGATGTTGAATGTGTCGTGAGCGTTACGTTCGATTTCTTGTGACTTATTGCTGTACTACTGAGGTGAGTTCATGGCCCCACTTTGTATACTGACAAATTTAAATCTTTTATGGGGAACAAAACATGCAACATATTTTTGTTTGATGGACATAAACTGAACTACAAAACCTTTGATTACATTTGCCTATTGTAGATTAACCCGCCAGACCCGTGCACCTTAAACTGCTAAAATTGTTGAATTGCCTGAATGTATAAATAGATCTATTTGGGATTCACCATCCCCATCTGGATGAGTAGCGCTCACTGTGCCTAGGCCAGGACAACAGATGTTTATCATGTCGGAACATAATATTGGGTGCATTTTTATTAATACGAAGGGTCCTCATTTGTTGTGGACTTAACGTGTCAAGTATCAGTTTCGGGCAATAGGAAATGTAATTACCTTTAAGTATTAATGCTATGTGCGTTAATACTTCAGTGAATGTTTATTGTCTAAACTTATTTTATTAAACCTGTGAATTCACCAACTTTTTGTTGACACTCTAAGCATGTTTTCTCAGGAAACTGAAGCAGGTATTTGATGTGCATGGAGTCAAGCATCATGATAGGCTGCATTTATAGAGCTCATCTGGGGTTTTATATACTGGGGAATGATTCCAACTGCTGAATAATGCTTAATACAATTTTTATGACATTTGCACTTTAATTCATGTAATAAATGTAATGATAATCTTTTATCTCTTGCTCTATACACTATCTGTTGTTGATCCACCTACATGACTCCCAAATATTATTTCCGCTGCATTTGACCAATTTGGGGGTGTCATAAAAGGGTATTAGAGCGATAGTTATAGAGAACCAGACCAAAAATTAAATAAATATAAAAATAAAATTTTTATATAAACTGGCCTATAACTGCTTAAAAATCTTTTGGGATTTTCGGGACTAGGATAGTTAAGCATGTAGAGTATAGAGCATACATTATTATGTGGATAACTATGCATTGATTATTAACATCCAGTTGATTAATCTTATAAGTATTAACGTAACCTTTAACTTGCGATGTTAAACGGCACCATTATATAATTTACAACTATGATTTCTAGAAACTTTTAACTTGAGTAAGCTTATACTTACGTCAATTAAAACGATACTATTTTCAGATTCATCATGACATCACCCGCTGCTTCTCCTGCTGCTGTATCACCGACATCAGTTTTACATGGTTGGATATCGGCTAGCGAGTCCGACGACAGTCACACTACAGCCCTAGTCGATACTCTCATCGTCACTCCACCTACTACACCTGTACCCCCTACTGGGGAAGAGGACCAGCCCACTGCAGCCCTACCACCTCTACCGCCAACTTCCTCACTTTTGGGCTACGTACCCGATTCTTTGCCACCTCGTAAGAGGAGGTCTGAGGCACCTCTCGACTCTACATTTGAGATCGGTGAGGGTTCCGAGGCGAGACGAGTTGACCCCGTCCAGACCCAGATTGCTGCAATAGTCGCACGTTAGGCTCAGGATATAGCAGAGATTCATACTCTGCTATTAGCTGGACAGGCTGGACGCGTTGTTATACAGCAGCGTCAGGACCTACTGTCTTGGACTGTCAGTGCCAAGGCACACGCTTCTCGAGGAGCATGGTCTACGACCTATCATTCTCTACAGTGGTTACTGGAGGAGAACGAGTCTCTCCGACAGCAGATCTACACCTTGGAGGGTCAGCAATATGCGACCCATATCGCTCTCATGACTATGGAGGAGACGCTCGCGATCTTCTTTGATCTACAGGACGTTCGCCACCAGGGTTTGACTGCAGAGACTGCCCATCTCAGAGGAGCCGACGAGACCTTCAGAGATCATTTTCAAGAGGCACTCCGACTCCTTAAGAAGACCCGAGTTGCCTTGACCTCGATGTAGGATGCTATGCAGGCACCATGTTAGCCTCAAAATATTGAGTCAAACAAGAATGCTCGGTCATATGTTTATTATGTATCGTATATTAGAACATTGTAATATGTAGTAGGTTAGTCGTGTATTACGGGCTTAACTTTAAGCTAAGGTTCATTCATAAGTAACCAAAGCCCAAATGGAAAGCCCGGCCCATTATCATATAGCCCATTATGCCACATGTAGGCAAGGCTATATAAACCTCTCCTTGCATGTAAGCAGAGGTTGGTTGGTCATTCATTTTCTCTTAATCTAATATTTCACAAGTTCACACACTTCTCTCTCTTTTCTCTCTCTAGTTTCTCTCTCTAGAAATCATCTCATATCTACCTTTCTTCTTCTTTATTCGTATAGAATAATCATATATTAGGGACAACAATTGGTATCAATCGCCATGGGGTAGTTTTTATGATTCGTTGTTGCTATTATATTGGGTTCGTGTGATTTACACCTAACATCATTCCGAATTCAAGTTTTTTCTTGTGTTTTTCGTGCTTTAAATCTTCCTCTATTCATCTCTACATCTTTAATACGTGTGGTAAGATTTTGGTTACATTCGTTTGGTTAGAATCACTAATTCCAAGGTAAAAATCCATTATTTCTTGTTGCTTCCATGTATCGGATTGTCTTTGTGTTACGATCTGATTTTTGTGATTGCATAAACCCTGGGGGTTTCTACTTGCGATCCAAAGTCACGATCACATCCTACGATCCTAAGTACGATCACGGTTACGATCAAGTGAGTACGATCCCAAAGTACGATCATAAGCCACGATCACGAGTACAATCGGTGAGTACGATCAGGGGAGTATGATAGGTGACTACGATCTATGGATACGATAGGGAAGTACGATCAGTGAGTACGATATGAGTACGATCGATGAGTACGACAAGAGTACGATCACTCGTTACGATCCAAGACTGCGATCAGACTGGTATCTAAGAGTACGATCAGACTAAGATCTACGAGTGAGATAGGTGACATTGCGATGGACATCTAAATTTTGTTCGAGTATTTTTTAGACTTAGCCACTATCTAGACTAGTCCCGGAACGTAGTTTACCCGAAGATTAAAAAAAAATTAGGTCTACCGTAAAATCAAATTTTTTCCATACTAGTTTTAGGCTATTTCTAGCTCGATTTCGAAATTTGGTGATTACAAATTTTTTAGGTCTACCGTTTTGTCGGACTGAGGAATTTATTGTCGGACTGAGAAAATATCGCAATTTTTGGAATTTCAAAAACAACACAATCACAACACAACTACTTTAGATCCACATTCAATTCATCACTTAAGAGAATATTGAGATAGATTCTACTGCAGAATATCGTGTGACGAACAACAACATCATGGTGGCGGGTAACAAAGAGAGACCACCAATGCTTGTGGCCGGTCGATATGCTCAATGGCAATCACGTTTTCTTCGCTATCTTGATACAAGACCTAATTGTGATGCATTGAGGCAATGTATTAACAATGGACCATATGTTTTCTCCAATATCACTGTTTCTCATACACCTGCCACAGACACTACTACAGAAATACCCGCAACCACAAGAAAAGAAACTTTATCTGATCTTACACCAGAGAAGCGTGCTTGGTATGATGCAGAAAAAGAAGCGATCTATATGATTCTAAGTGGAATTGGAGATGATATTTATTCCACGGTTGATGCATGTCCTACGGCACAAGAAATGTGGACGGCTATTGAACGCTTGCAACAAGGAGAATCACTCGACAAGCAAGATATTAAAACAAACTTGTTTTGGAATTTTGGTAAGTTTACTGCATTGGATGGATAATCAATTGATTCTTATTATTCATGATTCTACAAGATGATGAACGATATGAAAAGAAACAACTTGGAGGTCTCCACCATGCAAGTCAATGTGCAATTTCTTCAGCAACTTCAACCAGAGTGGACACGTTTTGTTACTTTGGTGAAACAACAGAAGCAGTTAGACAAGGTAAACTGTCACACTCTCTTTGATAACTTGAAACAATTTCAGCATGAGGTAAATGAAATTCGAGCTGAACGAGTTGCAAAGACGGCTAATCCACTTGCTCTAGTGTCTACCACTCAAGATCATCGATCTCATACTCCAAAGTCATACTCTATTCAAACATCCTCACCACGATATTCCACATCATCCAAGTCTTCATCATCCATAAGATCACGCGGCAAAGAACCAAGAGCACCATCACCACCATCTGAGTCATCATCTGAAGAGGATAGTGATGAAGATCAAGCTCAGAAAAATCGGGAAATGAAACAACAAATTGCTTTCATTATGAAGACCTACAAGAAAATCTTCAAACCCACCAACAACAATATTCGAACATCATCCAACACAAAGAACCAATATGTTGAGAACCCTTCAAGGTATGACACACGTCGACATGGTGAAAGTCCTTCTAGGTATGATCGACATAATCCAACACATGTTGAGGGTTCTGCAACGTATGATCGACAAACTGCCAAGTATGATACTCAGCGGATTGTTGCTACTACTGGGAATAGGGAAACTGTTGGAACGCAAGTGGTTCAACAAAGTGGGATTCAGTGTTATAATTGCCAAGGTTATGGGCATATGGAAAAGGAATGCAGAAAGCCGAAACGGGTTAGGGACTCTAGCTATCATAAAGAGAATATGTTGTTATGCAAGAAGATGGAAGCAGGGGTCAAATTGTCGGTGAGGAAGGAGAAATGCTTGATGATACTGATGATGAAGCCGTCGACCAAGAATTAGAAGCACATTACTCGTACATGGCAAAGTTTGACGAAGTTCTCAACGTCACTGAAGATGACAATGGCCCTATATTTGACACTGAGCCACTCGATAAGGCACACACCATTGATGAATATAATGTGTTTGGTGATATTCATGAGCATAGTGAGCTACCCAATGCCATTAATGACACATATATGACAGAAAAGGTTGATAGAAATACCACACCCGATTCATCAGACATGTGCAATAATGAATTTGAGGATGATCAACATGCAAATGAGTATGATGATGAGGAGCGTGTCGCGCTTGCTAATTTCATTGCTAGTTTAAAAAAAGATGTCAATGAAACTAGAAAAAGTCAAAAGCAATGAAAGAAAGAAAACGCAGCGCTCACTCAAAATTTTGAAGAATGCAAAGCCGCACTAATTACATCTAGTGAGACCATTGAACGCTATAAAGATGAGCTTCTTCAGAAAACCAAAGAGCTTGTCACACCCCACCATGGCGGAATATGGGGCGCGACGTATGGATATCATCACAACAATAGCGTGTATATAGATTTAACTAAATGAAATAGAAATGTCATAAAAAGGTGACACAATGTCATGACAATATCTCAAATAATGTAGGCATCTAGGTAAGTAGGTAACAGGCCTACCTCTTACCAAAGACATTCAAATAACACACATCAAGCATATAGGTATCAAACAATTTACTAAATCAAAAGAAAAAATAAAATCTAAGAGGAAAGGAATTCCTCCTAATGCAATCCTAGCAACCTCTATACTCTAGCCACTTCTAACATCATCTTGAACAACTACCTCACCTGAAAATGACACTAAAATCTGTCAACATAAAGTTGGTGAGAACATAGGTTTAAGTTATCTAGAACATCATAAGAAACCTTGACATCTGCTGTAAATAAGTTGAAGAAAAACAATTTATAGTAATGGACCATAATGTGATAATCATGTTACATGCATCTACAACAAAACTTCAACCAAGTACCGATCACATCTACAATTCACAAAGCACACTATAACAATCAAGAAGTATCCCGTCACACACATAACAACACACACCACACTATCCAGATCTTTCCCACACCACCTGTGGAAGATGAACTATATCCCCGTTGAGATATCTTGCCTCCGAAGAGACGGTGCACAAGTACTCAGGACGGATCGTGCCCCACGAACCAAGAACTCAGGACGGATTGTGCCCCACGAACCAAGAACTCAGAACCAAGAACTCAGAACCAAGAACTCAAGACGGATCGTTCCCCACACTCCACACACATCACAACTGGTCCCATAAACGCCCATACATCTATGTACCAATCCCAATCATAACACAATAAAGACTCACATATCAGAACACATATCAAAGCACACATGAGAACACATAAGCACGCAAGTCACAAAATAGCACATTTATGTCCACACATTTTAAAACATAGTACTAAATCATGTTAAAGAACATTGCAAGTGTCATCTCCATCCCATACTGGAAAAATATTTAAAAACTAGCAAAATGGGACTACGAACTCACCTGATAGTACAACAAGCTAGCACTCCTGCAAACCTATAAAATCATACACAACACACTTAGCTCAGGTCCTAACACCAAGTTAAGTAACAACCACGGAGATGAATCTAATCCCCCAGTCCTCGCTATCTAGTTCTCACACTACAAGCTATTCTATACGTAAAAATCCAGTTTTTCCCCGGTACAGTTTACTAGTCACCAAACGATCACATGAAGTGAACTTAACACCACACTTGGCTCCTACCCTACTGGAGTTATGTTGTTATGTGATCTAAGAACTCCCAAAACCAATTTTACTTTATACTTACACGTTTAACCCTTTCGTTTAGTCTCTACGCCAAAAGTCGTTTTCACCAAAACTGATTTTCTGAACATGCTAAATGTTTGTCACCAAAAGCCCGACCTAAACACCATAACTTTTATTAAAGACCTCCAGTACTTTCATATATATTATAAAGAGTTCCCAAATCAAAAATATTTGGCTATCGCATTTGTTTGGTTAGGTTTTGACTCAAGTTCCCGAAATCCAAATTTATTCCTGAACAGCGCACTTCTTTTGTAAAAATTGTTTGACGACCTTCCCTAACTCCATTTTCTACCAACCTTACATTTTTGAAAAGAAGACTCTCTGAACTTAATATTAAAAAAAGAAACTCGACCAAAGGTGATACCTACTGCCCGTAACAGTCAACACAAGATAGACCTAAAAATCAGACTTTTTTACACTTTTATGCACTAACCCTCTAAACATCATTAATTATCCCTAAATTCTTAACGCAAACCCTAAAATCATTAGTAAATCTAAATAACTATAATTATCAGAAATTTAACAAAACCCTAATCATCTCAATGATGGTTAATTAACATTCCAATTATGATTAAATAATAAAACATGATTTATATTAAGGTTGAATTGATCACTTACCTTGAAACAAGAAAAAATAATGAACCCTAATCATAATTTTGACTCCTCTTGATATCCATGGAAGATTTAGACTGATTGTAGGTTTATATAGGGTTATTAGTCGTTTTAGGGGTCCAGAGGTGTTTATATAGGCCTTGGTAACCTTCTGGACAAGTTTAGGCCCAATTAGGACTTTTAAATGGTAATTATCCTATTTTTATTAATTTAATTATTAAAAATTCGGTTATGGGACCCACAAATTCGAATCCTCTCTGTGTTTTATCATATTTACACTCTCCCCCTCCTATTTGATATTTACTTATACTCCTATACACTTTCGCGTCCAAACCGGACACCCTTTTGCTAATTTTTCGACTTTTTACGCGATTTTCGAACTAGCCTTCATTTCTAAAAGTTTCTAAATATAGAAAGCAACTCTAAAACTTATCCTAACCCTATTATATATACTTAATACGTACATACAACATATGATACGTACACGAAACCTTATAAAAATGATACCTGAACTTTTCTGCAGTTCATTTCTGAACTCATTTCATTTCATTTCATTTTGTTTCGTTTCCAACTTATACCAAGATTTACACATCCTATAAATCATGTCATTCTTCCTTATTACCAAAATCACTCATAAAAACATATAAAATATATTGTGCACACAACCTAACACATAATTAGCGGTTAATGGGTGAAAACTGACTAGCCAAAACCCGAGTTGTCACATCATCCCTTCCTAATAGAAATCTCGTCCCGAGATTTACTCTCAAACTCAAACTTATTCTCAGCAAACAAATTGGAATATATATCCCTCATAAAACCTTCACATTCAAACGTGAACCCAGTTTATACTAAAATAATCTCTACCAACAACACATGAGCCTTAACCGTCCGCGAGGAAACTTATTAAAATCATAAAGTTATGTGACCAACCTAACAAAATCTCGCAACTCATTAAACAAGAACTGTCTTGAAACCAAGTTAGGAGCCATCACATAACTCGACGGGTTTAAAACTGTCACCCCCGATTTCAGTCTTACTCCGAAATACCATAAATCAAAACTCATCAAATATAACCACGTATTCTAAGGTCGAAATAACTCTCAAATTCCATCCAACTCATATCTATGTTAACACTCCAAGTGTTCATTACCCCAAAATACCCAAAACACGAGTTTAAACCATGTTGTCCGAAAATTAACCTTGAACTCGACACTTGTACAATTAATTAGACTTAGCTACTGACCTCCATTTGCTAAACATGCTAAATATTTGAAAAGTACGTTCCGAATAAATAATTTTAGGCTTTTGAATCACCCAAAAAGCTTTTAAAACGAACAAGTTATGACCAAAACGATTTTTACCTAAAACCTGCCTATGCATTAGCGACAGTTTCTGACAGTTTAACGACAGTATTTGACAGTTTAGTGACAGTTTCTGCCTACTCCGATTTATACAAAAAAAAACGATTTTCAACCCTAAAAGCCCTTATTAATTACAAAATTCAAGCCCTAATTTATTTTAATTACAGAAAATTAAAACTCTCACCCATCATATGATTAAATACATGATTTTAATATATTTAATTTAATAAGAACAAAAATTCTAACTAAAGAACAATAGCTTTAGGTGATCAAAACCAAAATATTTTAAAATAAACAAGCCATGCTTATATGTTAAAAAATTTATATTCCACCTTATTTCAAACACGTTTTCGATACTTTACCCTCATTTTGTCGACTACAACCAACTATTTTTATTTTACTATTTGTAAGTTTTATTTTTTTTACCATGTAAGACTCAAAACAAAAGATATCGTTATTCCAAAATAAATCTCCACCCTCTCAATAGCCTCTACACCAAAAGTACTGTTTTACAAACGAACACGTGAAATAGGGACTCGAGATATGCGCTACAATGGAAGTTGAACATCCCAAGGAGAAAAGAGCTAGAAAACCATCCTAAGAATACAACCGTTAAGTAGAAGGGATATATACATATATAGGCGTAGGCGTACATACACTCAAATCCATCCAACATATACTATACAAGCATGTATTAACCCTCTTTCATGTAACCATACTTAGGAATCCATTGATGTCGTGGTACTTGTATAACTATGTTGGCCACCATACTTATACAAGTCCCCTTTCACCAATGCACTCCCTCCTTTGACGACACTTATAAGAATTAATACTACACATAACATATCGGTCTACCAACTCAAATAAGCACATAGATCCTACAACTCATATAAGCACATAACCATAACAAAGAATAAGATCCAAAATCCATGTATTAAAATAACGTAGCCAATGCATGAAACATATAAACTCGTAATCCAGCTAAACCCCCGTAGACAAAATTCAAAATGTATAAAGAACATGAAAACGTAATTAAATGAAATCCAACAATGACTAGCGTATACGACTATAGTTCAACCCGTACTATTCAAAACTCAAAAAGAAAATAACATGTAGCTGAGTATGAACCATAGTAGTTCATAACCAAACAAATACTGCGAAAATAACATTCAAACACATCAATTACTATAAAATGCACACGTACTCCTATGACGCCTATATGCAGGGACCCTTAAGCTATAGACTAGGCTACGCGACTAGGCAACCTAATTCTCTATAACCATTGGCTCTGATACCATTCTGTCACACCCCACCATGGCGGAATATGGGGCGCGACGTATGGATATCATCACAACAATAGCGTGTCTATAGAGTTAACTAAATGAAATAGAAATGTCATAAAAAAGTGACACAATGTCATGACAATATCTCAAATAATGTAGTCATCTAGGTAAGTAAGTAACAGGCCTACCTCTTACCAAAGACATTTAAATAACACACATCAAGCATATAGGTATCAAACAATTTACTAAATCAAAAGACAAAATAAAATCTAAGAGAAAAGGAATTCCTCTTAATGCAATCCTAACAGCCTCTATACTCTAGCCACTTCTAACATCATCTTGCACAACTACCTCACCTGAAAATGACACTAAAATCTGTCAACATAAAGTTGGTGAGAACATAGGTTTAAGTTATCTAGAACATCATAAGAAACCTTGACATCTGCTGTAAATAAGTTGAAGAAAAACAATTTATAGTATTGGACCATAATGTGATAATCATGTTACATGCATCCACAACAAAACTTAAACCAAGTACCGATCACATCTACAATTCACAAAGCACACTATAACAATCAAGAAGTATCCCGTCACACACACAAAAACACACACCACACTATTCGGATCTTTCTCACACCACCTATGGAAGATGAACTATATCCCCGTCGAGATACCTTGCCTCCGAAGAGACGATGCACAAGTACTCAGGACGGATCGTGCCCCACGAACCAAGAACTGAGGACGGATCGTGCCCCACGAACCAAGAACTCAGAACCAAGAACTCAGGACGGATCGTGTCCCACGCTCCACACACATCACAACTGGTCCCATAAACGCCCATACATCTATGTACCAATCCCAATCATAACACAATCAAGACTCACATATCAGAACACATATCAAAGAACATATGAGAACACATAAGCACGCAACTCACACAATAGCACATTTATGTCTACACATTTTAAAACATAGTACTAAATCATGTTAAAGAACAGTGCAAGTGTCATCTCCATCCCATACTGGAAATTTTTTTTAAAACGTAGCAAAATGGGACTACGAACTCACCTGATAGCACAGCAAGCTAGCACTCCTGAAATCCTATAAAATCATACACAACACACTTAGATCAGGTCCTAACACCCAAGTTAAGTAACAACCACGGAGATGAATCTAATCCCCCAGTCCTTGCTATCTAGTTCTCAAACTATAAGCTATTCTATACGTAAAAATCCAGTTTTTCCCCGGTACAGTTTACTAGTCACCAAACGATCACATGAAGTGAACTTAACACCACACTTGGCTCGTACCCTACTGGAGTTATGTTTTTATGTGATCTAAGAACTCCCAAAACCAATTTTACTTTATACTTACATGTTTAACCCTTTCGTTTAGTCTGTACGCCAAAAGTCGTTTTCACCAAAACTGATAATCTGAACATGCTAAATGTTTGTCACCAAAAGCCCGACCTAAACACCATAACTTTTATTAAAGACCTCCAGTACTTTCATATATATTATAAAGAGTTCCCAAATCAAAAATCATTGGCTATCGCATTCGTTTGGTTAGGTTTTGACTCAAATTCCCGAAATCCAAATTTATTCCTGAACAGCGCACTACTTTTGTAAAAATTGTTTGACGACCTTCCCTAACTCCATTTTCTACCAACCTTACATTTTTGAAAATAAGACTCTCTGAACTTAAAAAAAAAAGAAACTCGACCAAGGGTACTACCTACTGCCCGTAACAGTCAACACAAGACAGACCTAAAAATCAGACTGTTTTACACTTTTATGCACTAACCCTCTAAACATCATTAATTATCCCTAAATTCTTAACACAAACCCTAAAATCATTAATAAATCTAAATAACTATAATTATTAGAAATTTAACAAAACCCTAATCATCTCAATGATGGTTAATTAGCATTCCAATTATTATTAAATAATAAAACATGAATTATATTAAGGTTGAATTGATCACTTACCTTGAAACAAGAAAAAATAATGAACTCTAATCCTAATTTTGACTCCTCTTGATATCCATGGAAGATTTAGACTGATTGTAGGTTTATTTAGGGTTATTAGTCGTTTTAGGGGTCCAGAGGTGTTTATATAGGCCTTGGTAACCTTCTGGACTAGTTTAGGCCCAATTAGGACTTTTAAATGGTAATTATCCTATTTTTATTAATTTAATTATTAAAAATTCGGTTATGGGACCCACAAATTCGAATCCTCTCTGTGTTTTATCATATTTACACTCTTCCCCTCCTATTTTATGTTTACTTATACTCCTATACACTTTCGGGTCCAAATCGGGCACCCTTTTGCTAATTTTTCGAGTTTTTACGCGATTTTCTAACTAGCCTTCATTTCTAAAAGTTTCTAAATATAGAAAGCAACTCTAAAACTTATCCTAACCATATTATATATACTTAATACATACATACAACATACGATACGTACACAAAACCTTATAAAAACGATACCTGAACTTTTCTGCAGTTCATTTCTGAACTCATTTCATTTCATTTCATTTCGTTTCGTTTCCAACTTGTACCAAGATTTACACATCATGTAAATCATGTCATTCTTCCTTATTACCAAAATCACTCATAAAAACATATAAAATATATTGTGCACACAACCTAACACATAATTAGCGATTAATGGGTGAAAACGGACTCGCCAAAACCCGAGTTGTCACTGTGACAATCCGTCATTTTATGGTTTATATTTTATTCTCAATATTTAATTGAAAACATTATTTTAATGTTATAATATGAACTCACTTATTTTTGAGAAGAAATTTGGATTTACGTCTTGAAGTAGCATCGACTACGTCTAAACCGGAGGATTCAACGTTACGTGCTTACGTTTACATACACCATCTTTGGTGACAGTCTGACATTTCAGGAAATAAATTTGTCTGTGAATATTATTTGGAGATTTTAAATTTGTGTTGGTTCATAAACTCACAAATTTACGAGAAGAGATTAGGACTTACGATTTTAATTTAACGTCCTTTATGACTAAGCCGGAAACCTTAGGATTACGTATTTACGTTTTCGAAATCCGTTTTGATGAGACAATTTTTATTAGATTCGTTTTGTGCCGTTGATTCATAATTTATAAAAACGTCTTTCGTAAAACGACCCGAGGACACGCAAATCGAGGAAAATAGAATCGAGGAATACCCGTAAATTAGCGGGATGGGACAAAACAAGTTTATCTCACCCCACTAAAAGGGAAGGCCAAAAGAGGACACCACATCATAAGATGTGGCACCCTTTTAGCTAGAAGGCTAACACATGTAAGCTTTAGCTTAACATGTAAGCTAACCTTACACAAAACCACTCAAACCACTCACACATACCATTTGCACTAGCTACTCATGCAAACCACTCACCAAACTCTCTCCTCTCTCTCTAAAATTCGTCCACCACCACCATCAAACACCCCTATTTGATCTATTTTAGCCATAAAATCATGTGTTATTCATACACATGATGATGCTCCTTTGAAGCCTTGAAGATTGGAGGTGATTCGAACATCCAAGATGGTGATTTGGTGATGTCTAAGGGCTGATTTCTACAAGGAGTTAACAAATATTGGTGGTCTTGAAGATTGGTGTTGATCTATCACAAGTTTTGCCATCAAAAATCCAAGCCTTGATCATAAACTACTTAATCTTGGTGGTATAAAGATTGTTCTTCCTATCCTCTTGTTATTTTGATTATGTAATCTTGTATTTTCTTTATTTATGTATATGTATATGATGATGAATGATGATAAAAATATTATGTGGGGATTTGGTGTTGATAAACATGGGTAAAAAGATGGAAAACCACATGTAAAATGGTTAAAATCTTGCTTAATATGATGGCTGTATAAAAACAGTAAGTAACGAAGTTATAAACTGTTAAAATTGCATGGTGGAATCAATTTAAAGTAAGTATAATATGTCATACACATGTGAGAGTTGGCCATGCAATGGAATCATCAAAATGAGTGAGATATGATCAAAACAAAATTAGTATACCAATCTGAATAGTCTGTTTTGTACGGACTGTTAAGGATACTTAGATATGGATTGAGCAGTAGCTATAGCTAACTTATTTGTATAAAACAATATGAAGTTTATGCCATCCAAAAATGAGCTTCTATCTCCTTATAGAACTCAAGATATGATAAAAATGGTGAAAGTGAAACTAAAAATCAGATTTTGTTAAATTAAAGTTTAATAGTATTATATAAGCACTCAAAATAATATAGTATAAAATGTGAAATTAAAACCCACTAACTTATATATTACATTTATATAAATACGTATAATGATAAATAAATGGACATTATATAAAAATGGTAGTTTGGTAAGTTTTATAAGTTATAAAAACTATAAACATGATTTTTACGTCTTTTCGGCTAATACCGTAAAATTAACGTTTTTCGTCAATTAAAACTTAGACGATCGAACCCGTCTAATGTAAACTTTTTAAAAGACATATAATGATATATAAGTACTTAATACAAGTAAAAACCGATAAAACCCGAACTATATAACATGCGGACATTAACGGACTAAGTTAGCATTATTGGACTAATAATCCAACTAAATGGGCTAAACACTTATAAATTTACTTATTGGGCTTAACCCACTTGGGGCCAACATGTAAAGTATAATACTGATAATGAAAGTGTAAAATGGACTAATATAAGGTATTGGGCTTATAATAGGCTTATTGGGGCTAAAACATGAAAATAAGTAAAACTAGTAAACTAGTATAAAAGTTACCAATACATAACACTAAAATGAGTGAATGAGAATGTATAAACCCACTTGATCATCATCATATATATAGAATCATCATATGTATACATAATAGTTATGGTTTTTAAAAAGTCATTGGACAAGAGTCTAAGACGAGTATTATTGGTCTAGGTTTCCGTGATTGAATCACGTACCGTACATCCAAATCGCCGATAACCGCCTTCCCACATCAACGTGAGTTCATAGCCTCGCACTCTTTTAAATTTTTTTATAAAATATTTTATAAACCCGCGAGGGAGATAACATGTTAGTTTTACTAATATAGGACACCATTTGTCCCGATTGTTTGTTTATTGATTTGGACCCGAATGATTGTATGACCCGATGTATGATTATATGACCTGATAGATGAAATGAAATGGATTATTAAAGTTAGGTTATGTCACTAAAAGTCCCATTAGCATGAATTGTGAACTACCGGGATTTGGTAGACGCTTATGCATATAATAGTACTATTTGGGAACGATCACCCCAGTTCACGCCTTAACGGTTGACCCCCGTCGTGTCACATTGATTGGTAAGCGAATTTATGTATGAGAAGATTTACACAAGCGTGATTATTGTGACGACACGCTAATTTAGATGGGCAAATGAGTTTCGGGTTAGCTACCCGTTGTTTGTTGTAGTAAGGTAACAATGTCATGTGGCTTATAATAATCCAAATAACGAAATACTGCTTTATGCATTGAATTACGATATATTACCTGACTAGCAATACAGTGTCTTATTATTGATTTTATGTTCGTGTTTTGGTTTTACATAACCATATTCATATAACGGTTTTTATATAACTTTATGCAACGTTATAAAACGTATTGTATGATGTTTTTACGACTTTGGTTCGTATAATGATTTTGAAGGCAAAAGCCTATATTATGATTTTTGATAAGGATTTGTATAAAATGACTTTGGCTATTTTATGGCCTATTACAATGATTTGTACAAAAATGATTTTCGGTACTAATTATATACGGATGATATATTAATGGTTTTATTAAACTCTATGAATTCACTCGGCGTTATCGCTGACCTTTTCTTTTAACATGTTTTATCTCAGGTACTTGAAGGTAATTCTCGGGAAGACGACAAGAATTCATGGCCTGCACTTAAATAACAATTTCCATTCAAATGCTTTGTAAAATTTTTATGAAATAATATGACTTGGGACCTATGTAAACTTGATATTTATGAATGGAAATGCTTTATTATTAAACGACGTGATTTTTAAGCATTGTCTATGATGTGAGTAATGTGCTATCCCGTAACACCAACGAGTCTTCCGCTGTATTAAATTGTGTAAATTTGGGGGTGTTACAGTTTGGTACCAGAGCTCTCGTTATAGAGAACGAAAGATTTTTAAAACCAAGGTTTTGAATAAAACATTTCAAAATCTTTTAACTATAAACATGTTTCTAAAAATGTCTAAAAATCTTTTGACTATAACGGCGTCGAAGAATTCCCGAGTTACCGACAAGGCCAAACTAAGAAGTGTTATTTTAATATATATATATATATATATATATATATATATACATAACTTGGATTATATATATATATATATATATATATATATATATATATATATATATATATATATATATATATATATATATATATATATATATATATATATATATATATATATATATGTTGTAATTTGATTACATGATCGTTTGATGATTATTTAAATATTTATACGAGGTATTTATACGACGTAGATTGTCACAAGGAACCCTAACTCCCCTATCAAATCAATCGAAGCTATTTCAGTAGGAATTTTAGCTATTCCAGATCTAAACCAAGTTGTGGATATTTATGATCCCAACAAAATGGTTGATATTTGTAGAAATGTAGATATTAGTTGATTGTGATATTGAAGAAGAATTGGCGAGATTAAAACTGATATCGATGTCATGACGATCTTTCCTTATAGAGTAGAGTTTGAAAAAACGTTACCACCTAGAAAGATGTCATCTGATTTGTTGTCACCCAATTCTTAAATTTGAAATCAAAAGGGTGAATGTTGCACTTGAGGCTGTCACTGGAGCCTTCACCCAAAAGCCTCATGCCACTAGTACCTTTCCGAGAAGTTTAATTGAGTGTGTGAGTCATTTCATACTAGTGAATCATTTGATAATTGTTGTTGTAAGAGCTATAGGATTGGAAATTAAGTGTTGATCATATCGAGCTTTTATTGCCCTTTTAAGGTCTAAGAATAAGGTTGAAAGTATTGGAGAATGAGGTAGGATATCGCATTGAGTATGATTTGGTTGAAACTTGAATAAAATAAATTTAACTTTTATGGAATATGAGATTGATAAGAGGAAGTCGTTACGTTCTGTGATTGAATTATAAGGTTTTAAATGATTGTTGGTTCGTGTTAAGGGTTGTTCCTAGGCCATTGTCTATTGATGAGGATGCCTAGTGTCCAAGAATTAAATTGAAGAAATCTTCTTCTGAATTGGGACCGATGGATCTTTTGGGACATGTGGAACACCTAATGACTTGTAGATTAGTATTCATCGTGGTATCTTTTAAAAATCCCTAACTTAACTGAGACATCAGTTGGTAGGACGAGTTCTTGGAATTGTATATTACGGTACAATTTTAACTTGTTTGTGATTAATGAAAAGACTACCTTTCATTTCTAAATTCTACATGTATCGATGTTATCTATCTTTTCTTGCTTGTTCCTAATGTTCGCATTAGTGATGCAACCATTGAACAAGTACTCATCTCGATTTGAGTTACGTTATAGATTCTTCTCTTTGTATTCCTGAGTGCCATCGAGGTCATGAACCTCATGATTAATTGACTAAGCTCATTTCCTATCATATTGTAGTTAGTTCTTGGTGAAGAACTCTTCATCACTCTTTTGCAGATCACTCATTGTTTTTATAAGATAAAACAATATCCCTTGAGAGAAATTGAATTTTCATCACTATAAGGATTATTCAAAGTGAGATTTATAAGTGATCGTTATCGAAATGAAGTTATTTATGAAACGTCTTGGAAAACTTAATTGTTTCCATGATAAAGAACATATCTGTAAATTCATTTTGAATTTAGCATGAATATATCTTTTAAACATGATGACAAAGTTTTGACGAACTGAGTATTGCATCGTAATCTTAAAATTGTATATAGTTGCGCGCCTACATACAATTTGGAAGAGACCATGCAAGGCTGATTAGTAGTCACCATAAAATTGATTAATAAGCACTACATTTTCTTTGAAGTTGTGAAAGATTAAATTTTATGAGATCTGCAAGAAGTGCAAAAATAGGGACATATTGTTAGGGACACCTACATATGTGCTCGTACCATTTATTCTTCTGAATCGAATTTTCTCATCTATAGATATTGTCTTAATTGACAATTGATATTCCCTTCTTGTCCAATTCTCCCGTGGTGAGATTCTTTGGAAAAGTATCTGATTATTGAGTGTTGATACCCGATTGGATGTATTGACGTTCATATCATTTCTTTTGATTAGATTTCATTTGAATGACCTGGGTAACGATCCGAGGAGCTTTCGAATGCGTACTCAATTCATGAAAACATGGGATATATTCATATTCATTAAATGTTTTTGTTTGTATCTGATTTGAAATTCTCTCGCGTAGATCATGCGTTAACCTTACTCTTTTTAAGGTTAGTTATGTCTCCAGATATCCTTGAATTTGTGAAGGATTATGAGTTATTATTAGTCTTTTGAGAAGTTCACATCTTATCAACGGTAATGAAACTGGAAAGTTGATAGTGCCATTAGAATGGAATGGTTGATTATGACATGACGACATTGTCTTAATTGATGGGAAATCGAGTAGAATTCCCCTAAAAGATAAGATGTTGATTATCAAAAGTGATCTAAATAATTCTTGATGAATGACCATATCCTACATTTAGACTTGAAATTATACCGTGAATGGTTGTGAATTAGTCATAGATACTATAATCTAGAAAGAACCTAATATGAATTTATTAAAAGATGTTTCTTTTATCTGAAACTTTAGGAGGTATTTATTGGTGAATTACCTAGACTTTCGCCATTAAGGCAAGTTGAATTTGGTATTGATTATATTCCCGGTGTTGCACTTGTGACATGTGCACTATACATCAGCACCATCTGAATTAAAAGAATTACTGTACAACTAAGAGAGTTGTCGGAGAAAGCTTTTATTCTACCAAGCTCTTCATCGTGAAGAGCTATGGTGTTATTATTTCTTCTATTTATTGATTACCGTGAAATAGGTAAATTGACGATTAAAAATCTATATCTACTACCCAAGATGATAGATTTGTTCGATAATTTACAAGGTTCTAGCATATGTTCTAAAGATTTGATCCACGGCATGGTTATCATCAAATTCGCGTCCGCGAAAAAGATTATCTATTCCGATCACTACGTCCAGAACTTGTAATGAACATTATGAGTTTCATGTTGTGTCGTTTGGATTGACCAATGCACATGTAGCATCCATAAATTTGGTGAATCGCGTGTGTAGGCTGTAATTTGATAAATTCATACTTGTGATCATTAAAGACCATCTGTTTGTTTATAAGAATAAGAATGAGTTAATAATTATTTATAGATTGCCCTGAATTGGCCGAGTAGTAAAAACCTGTACCTTGAATATTTAACATGTGATTTAAGACTTAATCCTTTACATAAAATGACCGTTTGATTAATGATGGTAATATATATATATATATATATATATATATATATATATATATATATATATATATATATATATATATATATATATATATATATATATATATATATATATATATATATATATATATATATATATATATATATATATATATATATATATATATATATATATATATATTGACCCTTCAAAAATTAGATCCATTTAAGACTTTGGGTTTTACCAAAAAGTAAGTGCAAATATGTTTTGACAAATATTTTATCAAAATATTTTTAAGGGATTATCCCCTCATACCCAAATCATTTAACTAAACTCCTGTTTAGGGGTAAATGTTTGTGTGTACCTCAAGACAACCTAAGAGGGATTGAGGAAACCATTTAAACCGTGACTTGGAATTTGAAACAACAATTTTTGCTTTTCAACTAAGAAAATTTTGACCAAAGTATAAACAAGGATTTTTCGAACATTTACGAATCTTATTAATTATTTTTGATAAATCAACAAAAATCGTGTCAATTAAATTAAAATTTATTTTGAATATTTTTCTATAATTGGACAAATTGAGAAATTTAAAAACTTTTTACGTTTACGTTTCATAAAAATTGAATATTTGTTATTTAATTACTTGAATTATTTATCGACGCTTTAAACTTCAGATTGAGCAAAACTGATAAAAATAATAGTTGAGACGACACTAAAACTTAGAAAATATGAAGAAAGAAATTCTGAATGAATTGTGGTCATGATAATTATTTCATCAAGGAAAGGTGAAAATAGATACTGACACATTATGTAGAAAAGATAAAGAATCAATTAGGATGTGTTCCTTAATAATGATTGTGCAAAATAAATTGTCAAACAATTTAAAATAGCCGATCCTTGTAAAAACGATAATATAGATAATAAAAGGGGTTCGCGGCTAATGTGAACCATCAGAATTGAGAAGCCGATGGCGTTAAATGTATAAAAGGCCCCTTGTGGTTGCCTAAATATTGAGATGTAGTCATGTTGGAATCTCGTAAGATTAAGTATTCTATTCATGTCGTTTCTGATTTAATGTATCTTATCTGAAGAAGTTGTACTGATGGCAAATTATAAAGGAAGACATCACCTCATACATTAGTAAACGTCTAACTATTGCAAATGTCATCATCTGAATTTGATTCGATTTGGGTCATCGTCGACAGACTGACCAAATCTGCTAATATCATTCCTGTTAATGATAGATTCTTGATAAAGAAATTGACTCTTTTGTATTTAAAGGAGTTATGTAAACATAGTGTACATGTATCGATCATCTCTATCAAGATCCTCGCTTCGCATCGAATTTTCTAGAGATTTGCTCAGAAGTCATTGGGAACGAACCTTGATGAAAGTACTGTTTACCACCCCAATCGAATGGACGAGGTAAAGTAAAGATACAAAACACTAGAAGTGTTGTTTTATTCTTGAATGATTGACCTTTGGTAATAAACCGTGTAAATCGTTTTCCTTTGCAAAGATTATCATTGATAATTATCGTATTATGATCGAGATCGAATCTTGTGAGAATCTAAATGTGAGAGCATCTGTAAGCAGGAGTTGGGATGAAGACACCCGACATACACCCATTGTGAGTTGGACATGTCTTTTAGGTTTAAGGTTTCCTATGATGGCGAACCTAACCTTACAAAATACCCGACCCGCGAGACCTGAAATGATTGTTGAAATTAGGATCTGATTATTGACTGCCGGTAGTGGGCAGGAGGTTATGTGAATATGAAATGTAGATCTTGAATTGCAGGATGGGTAGTGAAGTTATGCAAAAAATTTCACCTTGGAAAAATGAATTAATGATCTGAAAGATCATGGAAAATAAGTCTCCGTTGTATGGGACCATAGAGATGATGTAAAAGTTGGTTTGAAAGGCATATAAGCTGGATCTACCCTATGACTTCAATGACTGCGTGAATTATGTTTCATAAATCGAACTTGATAAAATATCTATCAAGTGAAAATCTGAATTCTTCTTGATAAAGTTTAGATCGGCGAAAAGATGCATTCATCAAAAACCCGTGAACATCATGGATAGAGAAAGTAAGTCAACATTAAGCATGATCTTATTCCCGTAGTTATGTTTGATGAAACTCGCGTATTGTGATGAATTACACTTGTGAGAAAAGACCGAATGTGGAGGAAATACCCACATGGCTTTAACTCTATAAGAAGCGAGTAGTAAGGTAAGATGATCTTTGAGGACAAAGATCTTGTTTAGGGGTAAATGCTGTGACAATCCATCAATTTATGGTTTATATTTTATTCTCAATATTTAATTGAAAACATTATTTTAATGTTATAATATGAACTCACTTATTTTTGGGAAGAAATTTGGATTTACGTCTTGAAGTAGCATCGACTACGTCTAAACCGGAGGATTCAACGTTACGTGCTTACGTTTACATACACCATCTTTGGTGACAGTCCGACATTTCAGGAAATAAATTTGTCCGTGAATATTATTTTGAGATTTTACATTTGTGTTGGTTCATAAACTCACAAACTTACGAGAAGAGATTAGGACTTACGATTTTAATTTAACGTCCTTTACGACTAAACCGGAAACCTTAGGATTACGTATTTACGTTTTTGAAATCCGTTTTGATGAGACAATTTTATTAGATTCGTTTTGTGCCGTTGATTCATAATTTATAAAAATGTTTTACGTAAAACGACCCGAGGGCACGCAAATCAAGGAAACTAGAATCGAGTAATACCCGTAAATTAGCAGGATGGGACAAAACAAGTTTATCCCACCCAACTAAAAGGGACGGCCAAAAGAGGACACCACATCATAAGATGTGGCACCCTTTTAGCTAGAAGGCTAACACATGTAAGCTTTAGCTTAACATGTAAGCTAAACTTACACAAAACCACTCAAACCACTTCACACATACCATTTGCACTAGCTACTCATGCAAACCACTCACCAAACTCTCTCCTCTCTCTCTAAAATTCGTCCACCACCACCATCAAACACCCCTATTTGATCTATTTTAGCCATAAAATCATGTGTTATTCATACACATGATGATGCTCCTTTGAAGCCTTGAAGATTGGAGGTGATTCTAACATCCAAGAAGGTGATTTGGTGATGTCTAAGGGATGATTTCTACAAGTAGTTTACAAATATTGGTGGTCTTTAAGATTGATGAATGATGATAAAAATATTATGTGGGAATTTGGTGTTGATAAACATGGGTAAAAAGATGGAAAACCACATGTAAAATGGTTAAAATCTTGCTTAATATGATGGCTGTATAAAAACAGTAAGTAACGAAGTTATAAACTGATAAAATTGCATGGTGGAATCAAATTAAAGTAAGTATAAGATTTCATACACATGTGAGAGTTGGCCATGCAATGGAATCATCAAAATGAGTGAGATATGATCAAAACAAAATTAGTATACCAATCTGAATAGTCTATTTTGTAGGGACTGTTAAAGATACTTAGACATGAATTGAGTAGTATCTATAACTAACTTATTTGTAGAACATAATATGAATTTTATGCCAGCAAAAATGAGCTTCTATCTCCTTATAGAACTCAAGATATGATAAAAATGGTGAAAGTGAAACTAAAAATCAGATTTTGTTAAATTAAAGTTTAATAGTATTATATAAGCACTCAAAATAATATAGTATGAAATGTGAAATTAAAACCCACTAACTTATATATTACGTTTATATAAATACGTGTAAGTATAAATAAATGGACATTATATAAAAATGGTAGTTTGGTAAGTTTTATAAGTTATAAAAACTATAAACATGATTTTTACGTCTTTTCGGCTAATACCGTATAATTAACGTTTTTCGTCAATTAAAACTTAAACGATCAGACCCGTCTAATGTAAACCTTTTAAAAGACATATAATGATATATATGTACTTAATAATAGTAAAAACCGATAAAACCCGAACTATATAGCATGCGGACATTAACGGACTAAGTTAGCATTATTGGACTAATAATCCAACTAAATGGGCTAAACACTTATAAATTTACTTATTGGGCTTAACCCACTTGGGGCAAACAT
Source organism: Glebionis coronaria (assembly GCA_025667525.1). Classification (NCBI taxonomy): domain Eukaryota; kingdom Viridiplantae; phylum Streptophyta; class Magnoliopsida; order Asterales; family Asteraceae; genus Glebionis; species Glebionis coronaria. The sequence continues at coordinate 487,816,423 of CM046876.1, read as the reverse complement.
GTAAAGTATAATACTGATAATGAAAGTGTAAAATGAACTAATATAAGGTATTGGGCTTATAATAGGCTTATTGGGGCTAAAACATGAAAATAAGTAAAGCTAGTAAACTAGTATAAAAGTTACCAATACATAACACTAAAATGAGTGAATGAGAATGTATAAACCCACTTGATCATCATCATATATATAGAATCATCATATGTATACATAATAGTTATGGTTTTTAAAAAGTCATTGGACAAGAGTCTAAGACGAGTATTATTTGTCTAGGTTTCCGTGATTGAAGCACGTACCGTACATCTAAATCGCCGATAATCGCCTTCCCACATCAACGTGAGTTCATAGCCTCACACTCTTTTAAATGTTTTTATAAAATATTTTATAAACCCGTGAGGGAGATAACATGTTAGTTTTACTAAAATAGGACACCATTTGTCCCGATTGTTTGTTTATTGATTTGGACCCGAATGATTGTATGACCCGATGTATGATTATATGACCCGATAGATGAAATAAAATGGATTATTAAAGTTAGGTTATGTCACTAGAAGACCCATTAGCATGAATTGTGAACTACCGGGATTTGGTAGACGCTTATGCATATAATAGTACTATATGGGGACGATCATCCAGTTCGCGCCTTGACGGTTGATCCCCGTCGTGCCACATTGATTGGTAAGCGAATTTATGTATGAGAAGATTTACACAAGCGTGATTATTGTGACGACACGCTAATTTAGATGGGCAAATGAGTTTCGGGTTAGCTACCCGTTGTTTGTCGTAGTAAGGTAACAATGTCATGTGGCTTATAATAATCCAAATAACGAAATACTGCTTTATGCATTAAATTACGATATATTACCTGACTAGCAATACAGGGTCTTATTATTGATTTTATGTTTGTGTTTTGGTTTTACATAACCATATTCATATAACGGTTTTTATATAAATTTATACAACGTTATAAAACGTATTGTATGATGTTTTTACGACTTTGGTTCGTATAATGATTTTGAAGGCAAAAGCCTATATTATGATTTTTGATAAGGATTTGTATAAAATGACTTTGGCTATTTTATGGCCTATTACAATGATTTGTACAAAAATGATTTTCGGTACTAATTATATACCGATGATATATTAATGGTTTTATTGAACTCTATGAATTCACTCAGCGTTATCGCTGACCTTTTCTTTTAACATGTTTTATCTCAGGTACTTGAAGGTAATTCTCGGGAAGACGACAAGAATTCATGGCCCGCACTTAAATAACAATTTCCATTCAAATGCTTTGTAAAATTTTTATGAAATAATATGACTTGGGACCTATGTAAACTTGATATTTATGAATGGAAATGCTTTATTATTAAACGACGCGATTTTTAAGCATTGTCTATGATGTGAGTAATGTGCTATCCCGTAACACCAACGAGTCTTCCGCTGTATTAAATTGTGTAAATTTGGGGGTGTTATAGTCACAGAGCTTGAGGGGTACAAGGGTAGTGCGTTAAAAAGTCAAAAGGACGATTTTGAGAAGAAATACAACGAAACTCTTGAGTTATTAACCAAAGAGAAACGTCAATTTAATGTTTTATTAATGGATGAATGTCAAAAAACGTACCTTGCTACCACCAAAGTTAACGAACTTGAACAATGGCTTTCGATGGATAACACCGAGTCTGCTAAAATTCTTGATGTTAAGAAACAAGAGGTTGAAACGTTAAAACAAGATTTCAAAAGTTGACATGAAAAAGATACTGAAAAAGTAACGGAACTCGAAAAAAAGTCAAATTTTTGAAGAAAGTTGTTTATAAAACGCATGACTCTATTCAAACCGTAAGAATGATAGCACCTCCGTCTACGTTTAAGGGTCAAGGTAGCTTTGCAAGTCCTGATTATCTTGCCCAAGCTCAAGCTGCGAACCCGCGCCTTTATATGGATGAGTCCGAATGGACCGATCCTGAATATCCTCTTGGTTATGATGAAACATCCCTTTGGGAAGAGGAGAGTAGATCACCGGTCAATAAAGAGTTTGTGAAACCATACAATTATGCTTATGAGAATAGTCTATATGGTCTTTTCACTACACAAAAACAAAAGTCTCGTGAGGAATTGTTTTTAGAATGCAAACAAAGAAGAATTCAATGGAAGAAAGCTTTTGCTACTAAGAAAACAAACGTTTCAAAGTTCATCAACTACTAGCCTCTTGATGCTTCTAAAAGCAAGAGTAGGCAGACATTTGGGTTTCTACAACATTACATTGATAATATTAAATCCATTGTTGACAATGAATGGAAACAACGAGAAAATGACGAGTGGAAAAAACCAATTCCTCAAGATATAACTGTGCTTATCAAACAAATCTTAATACCGAACACGACCACATTAAAAGAAAATATGCTTGAATTTGAAAGATTAATTCGGTCTGAAATGTTTGATGATTTAAAATATGTTGAGTCTATTGAGAAAGAAATTGACGATCTTCAAATAGACAAGTCCGTTTTTTCTGATGAATATGACTTACTCTTAGAAGAATGTCTCTCCAAAGATATTTTGTGTGTTACTCTTCAATCTTGTGCTGATATCGATGAATATTCTGATGTTGCATGCAAATATCTTGATAAAATCAAAGAATGTGAGCGTCTTGAACTTGTTCGAAACGTAAAGAAAATGTTGATAAAAAGGCTTTTGAGTTACTTCAACACAAAACTGATTTCCTTCAAAAACATTGTCACTCTCTTGAAGTTGCTTTGCAAAAAGACGTTGGTAGTTTTCCACATGATAATAACTTGCAAGAAAAACTTTCCAAAATGTTTCGAGAAATGAATGAACAGAATTTGGAAATTAAAGGGTTGAAAGCTCAGTTACAAGACAGGGAAATAGCGATAGCAGAGTTGAAGAAACTCGTTGCTAAGATGGGTGGGAAAATTGTGGAACCTAGTGTTATGAAACCTGTTGTAAGACAACCCAATGCACAGAAAGTAACTAGACCCTATGTCTTAGGAAAACCATCTGTTTTCTCTAATTCTGCATTTGCAAAACCTGCGTTTGCCCCCAAGACGGATGGGAAGGATAGGTTACCATGGAATACTCCCAAAACACATATTCGATCACCAAGCATCAAGAACACAAATGTGATTAAACCAGGGATGTATCGATTGGCCCCTAAACCCACACAGAACAAAGAAAGTCAATCACCTAAGACTTCTAGAAACACTAATAGACGTGTATCTTTTACTACAGGAGTAATCCTCACTGTTAGTGTTAGCTGGCCTCAGCTTTAGAGCACTCGAATGAATGAAAAGGTTTGGCAAAATAAAAGTCAAGGGAAGATGAAGACAGTAAAAGACCACCCTAGGATTTTCAATGTTTCTAAGAATAAAACGTCTGTAATCACGTGTAATGACGATTTGAATGATTCGACTTTGAATGCTTTGAATGTTAAGTTTGTTTGTGTGAAATGTGGAAAGTGTGCTAATGCTAATCATGCTATGTGTGTTTCGAATAATGTCAAAGGCGTAGATACTAGAACTAAGAAGCAAATTGCGATGCCTATTAGTGCTAGAAAACCCAAGCGCAAAGTGAATCATTCTAGTGTAACCCCCCCCCCCCCCTAAAAAACGTATTGCATCAGACTCCACCACTAAGACCACTAGAAGCAGAATTACGGAATTATATGAGTCTGCTAGCAAGTCGTAGAAATGGTGGTTTGCTAATCAATGTACCCCATGATATAAATGGATGCCTAAAGTTAGGACAGAAAATGTGACAACGAGTGTTAGTATGCCTTTAAATGTTGCTAAGGACACTAATGATTCTAAAATCACAACTAATGTGGTATCCAATTTAGCAAATGCTCCATCGTGTTCTAACTCTTCTGCATGTGATACAAATAATTCTCTTCATACTGGACTCCGGATGCACAAAGCACATGACTACGAATCTCAAGCTTCTAATTAACTTCGTGGAGAAGTTCCTGGGAACGGTTCGATTCGGAAATAATCAATTTGCACCGATCCTAGGATATGGAGATTTGGTTCAGGGGAATATTACGGTCAAAAGGGTATACTACGTCGAAGGGCTCAATCACAATCTTTTCTCGGTTGGTCAATTCTGTGATGCGGATTTGGAGGTTGCTTTCAGGAAGAAGACATGTTTTGTTCGTGATTATGATGGGAATGACTTACTTACCGGTACACGGGGTACTGAGCTCTACACTATTTCACTTCAAGATACAACTTCATCAAATCCAATTTGCTTCATGGCTAAAGCTTCCACGACTCAGGCATGGTTATGGCATCAACGTCTTTCTCATCTCAACTTTGATACCATCAACTTGCTTTCCAAGAAAGATATTGTGAGAGGCCTTCCAAGTTTGAAATTTATCAAAGATCATCTTTGTTCTTCTTGTGAGCTTTGTAAAGCTAAACGACGTAGCTTCAAAACAAAGACCACACAAAGCTCTAAAGGACGGTTAGATCTTCTCCATATGGATCTATGTGGTCCCATGCGTGTTCAAAGTATCAATGGGAAGAAATATATTCTGGTAATTGTCGATGATTACTCAAGGTACACATGGACTAACTTCTTGAGGTCCAAGGATGAAACACCGGAAATTCTCATCATCTTCCTTAAACTGATACAACGTGGTCTTCAAGCTCAAGTTAAAGTGGTTCGTACTGACAAAGGTACAAAATTTTTAAATTCAAATCTGAGAAACTACTTTGAAGCTGAAGGAATTGAACATGAAACATCTATTGCTAGAACACCCGAACAAAATGGCGTTGTTGAAAGACGAAACCATACTTTAGTTGAGGCTGCTCGAACATTATTATCTGCTTCAAAACTTCTACTATACTTTTGGGCCGAAGCCGTGTCAACCGCATGCTACACACAAAACCGCTCCTTAATTATCCCAAGACACGAAAAGACACCATATCACATAATTCATGATCGAAAATCTTCACTCAAACACCTTCATGTTTTTGGATGTACGTGCTACATTATTCGAGATGGTGAAAATCTGGACAAGATGAAAGAGAAAGTTGATGCATGCATTCTAGTGGGATATGCAACTCAGTCTAAGGGATATAGAGTGTACAACAAGAGAACAAAATTTATAGTCGAGACTATTCATGTCAGATTTGATGAATTACAAGAAATGGCACTTGAACAAAACAGTTTAAGTCCCGATCCACAACGACGAAAGACTTCTGTGCACAACCGCATGGAACTCGGAACTCAAGACCACAACAATGAACCGTCAAGTTTAAAGCTGGTTCCTAAACATGTTCCTAGAGCAGATATGATAGTGGACACAACACTTGAAGAGTTGGAAATGTTATATGGACCAATGTATGATGAATATTCACGGGGGAGAAACATGTTGTATCGAAGTCTTCCGCTGTCACTCATGATAAGGATGATGATACCGATCATCGTCAACAAAAGGATACAACTTTATCTACTTCAACACGGGTTGCTGTAGATTTACCTCCTCAGAATATCACATCAACAACCGCTCCTACTACATCAACAACTACTGTCATTGCTCCAGAGAACACAAATCAAGAAGACAATGCATTATCTGACAAAGACGAATTTATCAACCCATTCGGTACACCGGTACACGAAATTGGAGAGTCTTCTACTCCCCATGTTGATCCGTCAAATATGCACACGTTCTACAAATGACATCCTTCAACACATCATTGGACCCGAGATCATCCTTTGGTTCAAGTAATTGGAAACCCTTCACAACCCGTTCGTATAAGACGACAACTTAACACTGATGGCGATGTTTGTATATTCGCACTCGCCGTGATTTCAGTTGAACCGAAAAACATCAAAGAAGCCATGGCCGATCATGCTTGGAATGAATCGATGACAGATGAACTTCAACAATTTGAAAGACTTAAAGTCTGGGAACTTGTTGACAGACCATACGATGTAATACCATTAAATCTTCGATGGATCTGGAAAAACAAGATGGATGAAGAGAACACGATCATCAAGAATAAATCTAGGCTAGTAGCTAAAGGGTATGGTCAGAAAGAGGGTATTGATTTTGAAGAATCATTTGCACCAGTAGCTCGAATGGAAGCGGTCAGGATTTTCCTTGCTTATGCTACACATAAGGGATTCATCGTGTATCAAATGGACGTAAAGACGATGTTTCTCAACGGTCCTTTGAAGGAAGAAGTCTATGTCACGCAACCGGAAGGATTCGTCAATCCTCATTATCCTGACAAGGTGTATCGTCTCCACAAAGCACTTTATGGACTTAAGCACGCTCCAAGGGCTTGGTACGACGAGCTCTCGAAATTTCTGGTCTCTAAAGGTTTCATTGATCTAGCTCTCTTCACTTATAAATATGGGGATGACATTTTGCTTGTGCATATTTATGATGATGACATTATTTTCGGGTCTACAAACCCAAAACTTTCAAAATGGTTTGAAAAAGTCACGCACAACAAATTTGAAATGTCAATGATGGGCGAACTAAAATTATTTCTAGGAACTCAAGTTCAACAATCCCCAAGTGGTATCTTTATTAACCAAGCTAAGTCTTGTCAAGAGATAATCAAAAAGCATGGTATGACCTCATGTGACCCCGTTGGGACACCATTATCAACCACATCCCTAGATGCTGATTTGGAGGGAGATGCCATAGATCAAACGAAATATCGTTCCATGATCGGCTCCCTCATGTACTTAACAGTAAGCAGACCAGATATATCACATGCTACGTGTTATTGTGCACGATATCAAGCACGACCCACTAAAAAGCACCTCAACGAGGTTAAACGGATCTTTTGGTACCTCAAGAATACCATTCATTTGGGACTCTGGTATCCGAGGGAAATCGGTTTCTTTCTAATGGCCTATTCAGATTCTGATCATGCAGGGTGTCTTGATACACGTAAAAGTACTTCTGGTGGTGCACAATTTCTAGGTCAAGATAAGCTTGTGGGATGGTCTTCCAAGAAGCAGGATTGCACATCATTGTCATCAGCCGAAGCGGAGTATGTGTCTCTATCTGCATGTTGTGCTCAAGTTCTATGGATGAGAACACAACTCACGGATTATGGCTTCCACTTTGATAAAGTACCTATGTACTGTGACTCAAAGTCCGCCATAGCCATCTCCTGCAATCCAGTACAACATTCCCGCACAAAGCACATTGATGTCAGATATCACTTCATTAAGGAACAAGTTGAAAGAGGTATCGTTGAACTATACTTTGTTGGAACTGATTACCAATTAGCTGACTTGTTTACAAAAGCTCTTTCGAAAGAGAGGTTTGCGTATCTAGTTAGGCAAATTGGTATGAGATGTTTGACTCCAACAGAACTGGAGATTCTGGCAAAGAAGTCTGCTTGATTCACCTATCAAACATCTACTTGTAAATATCTTTGAAAAAGCAAAATACAAAAATATAAAATATATAAAAACAAAACACAAAATTAAAAATATTTTAAAATCCAAAAATATTCTTCTCGACATGTCTTTCAGTATCGATAATATGGACGTACCTAGAAATGTCGCTCAATAACGACACGGGTGTGTACATAAAGCTCGAATGAAAGTTGTAAATATTTTTCAAATCATGTCATTTCTATTTTTTAATGGAAAATGTCTATTTTGGACAATTTTTCCAACAACGGGTAGAGCAATCTATCTTGGGTTGAGCTTGTCACAAAACATTCAACGTTTTGAGCTCAACATAATGGCTTGTAATCACTTTCAGATTGCAACCCGGTTCTAAATTCACGGGGGATTGTACGCTTTAGTACCCTTACCCTCAGCAAAAGAAGAGAAATCTTCTTACACTTGAGTGGATTCTTCAAGACATTAAAAGTGTATGAACTCAAGTTTATGCTTTAGAAAAACCTCTTCGCCAAAAAGAAATACGATTTTTCAAAAAAGCGTTAAACATAAATTTTTCAAGAATTTCTTAATGATTATTCAAAATCTTTCAAAAATTGTATGTTCAACAACTCCCATCCTCAAAAAGCAAAATGTGGATCAAATCCTCACAATGACAATTCAATTGGATCAATTTTTGAGGGGGGGGGGCATTTCAACTTCATGCAAAAGATTAACACATCTTTCTCCCGGAGATTTTAAAGACTATTTTTCAAAATATATTTTAATCAAATTTGGTATCTCTAATATCAAAGGATTTTATATATTAGAGATAGGGGAGAAAATGTGATTAAAATGTGATCTTATATAAGACACTTTAACTTTTACCTACATGTGCAAAACACTTTCGATTATCGATGCACATGTGAAGGGGGAGCATTCTGAAACGACAAAACTATCAAGGTGTTAAATGTTTTTCAAACACCTTGTTAGACATTTAAAGTGGTTTTCATGGTTACGATCAAATACCCACAACATCTTTAATTCACGACGTTATTGGTGTCAAAAGGGTGGTTAGGTTTAAGTCCTATGATCCAACCAAAACCGGAGGGATCTTCCCAGGGACAATCCAATAGATTATTAGAAGTCCTTAGGAAAGATGGAGTAGAATGTGAACGTAGCTGAATGCCGACTAAGTACTGATACTAGCACTGGAACAATCACAACAAGGTGCTAGTAATGATGTCTTGGTAAGCATTGAATGGGTTGAAGAATGAAAAAGAAATGTAAGGATAAAGGGTGTAAAGAAAGAAGCCCTCCATACAACTTAGGCAGAAACCGGGTCAACACATCATGAAGACAACTCATCATGGACCCAATGATGTGAAGCACAACCCTTTCCTAGCTACTCAGGCTTCTCTCAAAAGAAGTTTGTTTTATTATCACGGAGAACAACATGACTTCTATTAGCTTTTTCATTCCGAGATAGTTGATATTGAATAGGTGGCATCTGCTCCAGCCTCCGACCACTAAAAGTGCACAAATCGAGTCTAGAGCCAAGAGATCAATCAAATCTCGTTAGGACACACGGATGACGAACAAGAGAGTCCTACGCCATATCCTTGTGATATTGCTAGAACACTCAGAGTGATACTACTTAGTATTCACAATGATGAGTGGAAATCCTTCCAGTGTTAACATCAAACAACACTGCGGTAGGTCATATGTAAGATTCTTTATGAATTAAACATATGTAGAACTGAAAAGCAACAGTGGTTTAATTCTGAATTGATTCAAACTCGTTTCAGGTTTCTACGCAATATCTTTATGATCTTTCCAGAACATTCAGAGTGATATTCATTAATATTCATTGTGACGAATGGAAATCCTTCTAGCGTCAACATCAAACAACACTACGGTAGGTGACTTGTGAGATTCTTATGAATCAAGCTTGTGTCAACTAGAAAGCAACAATGGTAAGATTCTTTATGAATCACACTTGTTCCAGGAATTTGGATTGACGACTTTAATAAGCGGATGTTTATCCAATTGATTCACTCTTTATGTTCGCAGTCTTGCTTTGAGACGGTCGAGTAAATAGAACGGCTAGTACAGCCGCGAAACCCTGTCAAGGAGATTTTTAACTGAATCTACCTATCACATGTACGATATTTAATATCGTATAACGGTCTTCACCGACCGGAGGTAAAACGCTACCGATTTAGGACGAATGTCAAAGCCATTCAGTCCGTGTTCATGTTTTGTCTCGAAAAGGTGGCGTCACGGTGTACTCAGCAAAGTCAAAGATTCAAAACCACATACTCATAACTAAAGACATATTCAACAATTAATTGTGTGAGCATGTGGATGAAGACACAAGATCACAAGATGGCAAAGACAAGTCAAGGATGATTTGAAGATCTCAAGATCAAAAGACAAAGTCGAAAGACAACGACAAAGGATCAAAGATCACAGCATGAAGGAAAAAGACTACTATTACACGTTCAAGACTCATTTTTGGCAAGATTATTAATCTCTATGAATCTCTAAATGACAAAGGGTTATGACCTCTCATAAAGGATAGTGACCTCACATTGGGGGAGATTGTTAGCCTCAAAATATTGAGTTAAACAAGAATGCTCGGTCATATGTTTATTATGTATCGTATATTAGAACGTTGTAATAGGTAGTAGGTTAGTCGTGTATTACGGGCATAACTTTAAGCTAAGGTTCAGTCATAAGTAACCAAAGCCCAAAAGGAAAGCCCGGCCCATTATCATATAGCCCATTATGCCACATGTAGGCAAGGCTATATAAACCTCTCCTTGCATGTAAGGAGAGGTTAGTTGGTCATTCATTTTCTCTTATCTAATATTTCACAAGTTCACACACTTCTCTCTCTTTTCTCTCTCTAGTTTCTCTCTCTAGAATTCATCTCATATCTACCTTTCTTTCTTCTTTATTCGTATAGAATCATCATATATTAGGGACAACACACCAGCTGTCTCATCACCACCAATAGCACCAGCCATCTCGGAGGAGTCTGTTAGGCATGAGTAGACTAGATGTACCAGATCTTTCGTACATCATGATAAGCTTTTGGGTTGCATCCCGGCTATCATGATATAGGACCTCATGTATTTTATTTCCTTTCATCATTTGTATCCTTGTATTGTACTATCTAGAATAGGTGTTTGTAGACGATGTACTCTAGATTATGTGCACCACTATCCCAGACAGGCGTGTTGTGCTCTGTCTTGGATTGGTTGTGCTTTTGTTATTGTTGTTCTACCATGGAAATGACATGTACTCGTTATATTATGTGTTGTATTATATTATGAACTCTTAACAGGTTATAATATGTGTTGTGAATTCTATGCATGTACTTCTTTTCATGCATTTAAATATAAAACCGTGCTAACACCTAAAACTAACGATTTCATTTTTGTGTATGATAATAGACAAATGGTAATCACTAGAACGAACCCCAACAGTGTCGACGCTACTCAAAATATCACTACCGCCCAACTAAGGGAAATGATTGATCAGGGCATAGCAAGGGTGATGGCTGCCAGCAGGAACATGGACGACAACCAACACTCTAATAACCGCAGAAATAATCCAACCACCAGGGGTTGCTCTTATCCCAACTTTCTGAAGAGTAAGCCTTTATACTAAAAAGGAAGAGAGGTTGTTTTAGAGCTGATGTAGTGGTTTGAAAGGTTGGAGACTGTGTTCCACATCAGCGATTGTGCAGAGGAGAACAAAGTCAAGTTTGCCACCTGCACATTACTAGAGAGTGCTCTTACTTGGTGGAACTCTGTAGTTGCTACTCTTAGACACGATGGTGCCTATACTCTCAACTGGACATAGCTGAAGGAGAGGATGACGGGGAAATACTGTCCAAGGGGTGAAATGAAGAAACTTGAAATCAAATTATGGGATCTCAGATGCAGGAACAATGACATCATTGCATACAACCAAAGATTCCAAGAGTTGACTCTAATGTGTACCAGAATGTTCGTTGAGGTGGCAGAAAAGATTGAGAAGTATGTTGGTGGACACCCAGACGCCATTCATGACAGCGTGCTTGCATCTCGACCCACTACTGTCGAGAATGCCATTGAGTTCGCTACTAAATTGATCAACAAAAGAGTCTGTACCATGTCTGAAAGACAAACTGAGAACAAGCGGAAGGCAGATGAAAATTTCCGTAGTCAGCACCAGCAGCCTCCTAAAAGGCAAAGTGCTGGACAGTTTTATAGTGCTACCACCGCAGGAACTAGGCCATATATGGATTCAAAACCCTTGTGCTCAAAGTGAAACTATCATCATACTGTTGATAGCCCATGTCAGTCCTGCCACAAGTGTAGACAAGTTGGCCATTTTGCCCGTACTTGCCAAGTCAATGCTGTCACTCCGGTCCGACCCAACCATAACACTGGGAACCACAACAAAAGGGGCGGATACAATGCCCGTGGGAACGAGAATGGACAACAGGGAAACCGCAATACTGTCGGAGGAAATGGTAATGGACATAAGAAGAGAGTAGTGTGCTATGAGTGTGGAGCATCAGGACATGTGAGACCTGGTTGTCCCAAGTTGGCCAACCAGAACAAGAACAGTGGAGGAGCTTCATCAAGAGTGTACGTGGTCGGCAATGCAAAAGCCAACCCCGATTTAAATATCGTTACTGGTACGTTCCTACTAAACAATCGTTATGCATCTATTTTGTTTGATAGTAGAGCTGACCGAAGTTTTATATCCATTGAATTTAGCAATATATTAGAAGTTGTCCCATCGATTCTAGATCACCACTACTCTATAGAATTAGCTGATGGTAAAACTATAGAAGTTGACACTATCATTAGAGGTTGTACCTTAAATCTTTCTAAACATCCCTTCATCATTGACCTTATCCCCATAAACCTTGGTAGTTTTGACGTTATTATTGGCATGGACTGGTTGGCAACATACCATACAGTCATTGTTTGAGATGAAAAACTAGTCCGTGATCCGTGGGGAAACGATACCTTGATCATTTGAGGAGACGGTAACACTGACCTTACAGACACTAGATTTAGTGTTATCTCTTGTACTAAAGCCTAGAAATATTTATTGAGAGGATGTCCTATCTTCTTGGCTCATATTTCCCAAACAGATGAAGAAGACAAACCTAAGAAGAAACAAATCAAGGACGTACCTATCGTCCGAGATTTTCCCGAGGTCTTTCCTGATGAGTTGCCAGGCTTACCACCAACCGGACAAGTGGAATTTCAAATTGATTTGATTCCCGTAGCTACACATGTAGCTAAAGCTCCATACTGGTTGGCACCATCAGAAATGAAAGAGCTAGCTGAACAACTTCAGGAATTATCTGACAAAGGATTCATCCGACCCAGTTCCTCTCTGTGGGGAGCTCGTGTTTTATTTGTCAAAAAGAAAGATGGTTCCTTCCATATGTGCATCGACTACAGAGAACTGAATAAGTTAACTGTGAAGAACCGTTATCCGCTCCCTCGCATTGACGACCTATTTGACCAACTACAAGGGTCAAGTGTGTATTCCAAGATTGACTTGAGATCTGGATACCATCAACTAAGGGTCAGGGAGGAAGATATTCCAAAAACAGCTTTTAGAACCCGTTACGGTCATTACGAATTCTGGGTTATGCCATTTGGGTTGACCAATGCACCAGCCATTTTCATGGATCTTATGAACCGTGTGTGCAGACCCTATCTGGATAAATTCTTGATAGTCTTCATTGACGATATACTCATTTATTCCAAGAACGAACAAGAACACGGGGAACACCTTGCATAAGTACTAAAGGTACTCAAGGAGGAAAAGCTTTATGCTAAATTCTCCAAATGTGAATTCTGGATTCCCAGAGTGCAATTCCTCGGTCACGTCATTGATTGTGACGACATTCACGTAGATCCAGCAAAGGTCGAATCTGTCAAAGATTGGGCATCCCCTAAGTCGCCGACAGAGATCCGCCAATTTCTAGGCCTTGTCGGGTACTACCGCAAATTTATTGAAGATTTCTCCAAGATAGCCAAACCTATGACCAAACTTACTCAAAAGGGAATAAAGTTCTATTGGGAGAGAAGGAAAAATCAACTTTCCAGCTGATTAAGCAGAACTTGTGTAGTGCACCTATATTAGCCTTACTTGAGGGCAACGATGATCTCGTTGTATATTGTGATGCTTCGTACAAAGTTTTAGGTGCAGTACTGATGCAGAGAATGAAAGTGATCGCCTATGCTTCAAGACAATTGAAGAAGCACCAGAAGAACTACACCACTCACGATCTAGAACTAGGATCTGTAGTATTTGCTCTCAAAATCTAGAGACATTACCTATACGGAACAAAGTGTACAGTGCATACTGACCACAAAATTTTGCAACACATATTGGATCAAAAGGAGCTGAACATGAGACAACACCGTTGGATTTAGTTGTTAAGTGACTACGACTGTGAGATCAAATACCACCCCGGTAAAGCAAATGTGGTTGCTGATGCTCTAAGTCGTAAGGAAACGGACCCTCCTATGAGAGCCTGAGCACTAGTTATGACAATCATTTCGGACTTACCCAAGCAGATTTTAGAAGCCCAGACTCAAGCCCAAGTACTTGAAAACCTCGTGAAGGAAGGCGTCGGGGGAATGCTCAGAACCAACCTTACCAAGGAGAAGCTAGAACCAAGAGCAGATGGAACCCTGTGCCTTCACGGGAGGAGTTGGTTACCTTTTTATGGAGACTTGAGAAACGTAATCATGCACGAATCTCATAAGTCTAAATATTCTATACATCCCGAATCTGAAAAGATGTATCAGGATATGAAGAAGTTATACTGGTGGCCAAATATGAAAGCTGACATCGCCACCTATGTTCAGAAGTGCTTGACACGTTCACGTGTCAAAATTGAGCACTAGAGACCATCGGGTCTACTGGTACAGCCCGAGATACCGAAATGGAAATGGGACAACATCACCATGGACTTTGTCACCAAACTCCCAAAGTCATCTCACGGTTACGGTACTATTTGGGTAATCGTAGACCGACTCACCAAGTTCGCTCATTTCCTACCGATTAGGGAGAATGGTTCCTTTGCAAAGCTAGCAAAGACATACCTAAAGGAGATAGTGACCAAACATGGAATACCAGTCTCAATAATCTGTGATCGAGACAGTAGGTTCACATCAAACTTTTAGAAGGCTTTTCAACGGGCCTTAGGTACAAATTTGGACATGAGCACCGCTTATCATCCACAAACCAACGGTCAAAGCGAACGAACCATCCAGACCCTAGAAGACATGCTACAAGCATGTGTGATAGACTTTGCACAATGGATAGGTTGACCACATTACTTTAGTGGAATTCTCCTACAACAACAGTTATCATGCCAGTATTAAGGCTGCCCCTTTTGAAGCACTATATGGTTGCAAGTGTCGTTCACCTGTGTGCTGGGCAGAAGTAGGTGAATTTCAGCTCACTGGATCAGAATTAATCCAGGAGACTACGAACAAGATCGTTCTCATAAAACAAAGAATTCAAGATGCTAGCGATCGACAAAAGAGCTACACGGACCCGAAACGTAAACCTATGCAATTTGAAGTAGGTGGTCGCGTCATGCTCAAGGTGTCACCTTGGAAGGGTGTTGTATGCTTTGGAAAACATGGAAAACTGAACCCACGTTATGTCGGCCCTTTTAAAGTGATATCCATGATCGGGGAGGTAGCTTATCGTTTAAAGTTACCCCAGCAGATGAGTCGGGTACACTCTACCTTCCACGTGTCTAATATAAAGAAGTGCTATGCTGAGGAACCATTGGCTATGCCATTAGAAGGAGTTCAATTTGACGACAAACCCCAGTTCATAGAAGAACCAGTAGAAATCATGGAGAGAACGGTTAAGGAATTGAAACGCAGTCGCATTCCATTGATAGTACGTTAAGGAGAGGTCTTGAGTTTACATGGGAACGAGAAGACTCATTCAAAACCAAGTACCCACACTTGTTCACCTGACTGGTGACTTCATCTTAAGCTTTGAGTACAAAGCTAAAATATCGAGAATGTGTTGTAAAACCTCTGATTTTACCTTATTGACTTTGTCAACTGTTGTACTCACTATTTTTGGTATCTATATAATTCCACTTTTATACGATTAATTAAATATCATATTCTTGCCATACTATCATTTCATATTTGTTTTTAACATATATATGAACCTTTAGTCTTTTCTGACTACTCTGGCAATTGACTAGCCACATGTTAAACAAGGATTTACCACCTCAGTACACACTTTTGATAAATTATGACTTTATTTACTTAATTTATTATGTACCTAGAATTATTATTATATGTACATATTTACATATACCTTATACTATGAACAAACATATGTCACCATAAAACAACATCTATTATCTCACATTGACATTTATTTATTCTTCAAGTAAAATATTTATAATGATATACTCATTATATACTTTCACCAAATGACCTAAAGGTTTAACCAAAATACCTAGAAACCTTACAAGTACCTACACTATAATACATAGACTAATGATAACTCCCAATTTTAGACAAGTCAACACATTTTCTACCCTAAAACCCATATGTAGCTATGTATATACATACTTACACATTAAAGCTTGCTAAAACTTACAAGTTAACTATTAGAAAAGTCAAATGATACACTATACAACCATACATGTAACACTATGCTTGACATAACTTGTCTCCTTTGACCCTAAAACCACACGACAAGACACAAGTTGGATGGGAAGATTGTTGCTAAATATGGCATAGTACTTGCCTAAATCTTAAACAAATCTTACATGATCTTTTCCAATTATACACAAGTACCTTCCTAGATACACAATATCCTTCCCTCTTTCTTCATATATTCGGATCTCACATACACACAACACAAAACACTTGAAACTATCCTCACTCTCTCTTCAAAACCCACGGCTTGCTTTTCTCATCACCAAGATTCACCAAAAACTCCATTAATACCTCACTTACTAACCATAAATCGTGTCTCATATAACATAAATGCTAATCATTACTCTTTACTACTCCTAACTTACACTACAAGGCAACAAAAGAAACCCTAGAAGCACCTTAGGAGGCCATGGCTAGGTTTGGTTGAAGCATTTCCACCATTGTTGATCACAAGCTCAAGTCATTCCTAGTTTACTTGTTCTTTCCTTAAACCCACTTAACAAGTAAGTATCATGAACGCCTAACTCTTTCTTAAATACCTTCATTTATCATTCACATGAACATACATATAGAA
The DNA here is from genome assembly GCA_025667525.1 of Glebionis coronaria. Lineage (NCBI taxonomy): Eukaryota > Viridiplantae > Streptophyta > Magnoliopsida > Asterales > Asteraceae > Glebionis > Glebionis coronaria. The sequence continues at coordinate 487,799,746 of CM046876.1, read as the reverse complement.
CTCCTAGTATAAACTTAATATAAACACAAATCTATAAAACCTAGACTTGTTGTAGGTCACGGCTAAAAAAAAGATATCACTTAAGGTGATGAAAACTCTAGCTAACTATGATAACCATGAACTTATAAACATGCTAACCTAGAAAAATCATGAAAACCCATGCACATGTATATATAGCCGTGAGTTTCACTATAGTTTCTAGGTTGATGGATAACTTGGAAATGTTATAGAAAACCCTAGAAATCATTAGATCTATGTTTCTCCTAAACATGTTTAACTAGTTTGCTTTAGTGGATTAGTAAGCCCAATTAACAGTACTTAAGATAGTTTAGGCCCATTAAGCCCTAAGTATAAGCCCAATAAAAACAAGGAGCCCACTAGGCCCACTTATGCTTTAAAAAGCTTATTACGATATTTATACTTAAAATAAACTTTACATGTGTTAAATGTACGTATTATAAAACTTTTGTGTCAAAAAGGTTATTTATTAAAGTTTCACATCTAAATAGTGAATTATAAAACTTTCGGGTCAAAATGTAAATTTAATAAAGTCTAAGGATTTAAATTGTGACTTTTGAAAATTCATTTTAACAAGACACAAAATATAAGGACCTATATGTTGGGAATAAAATGTAGCCAGTACACTTGGACGCTGACAAGAAGAAAACAAGCGTTGATAAGAAGAAAACAAACGTTGACAGATCAACCGTTGACAGGAAGAAGTCAAGCGTTGATAGGTTGAAGACAAGCAGCGATAGAAAGATATGGTCTACGCATATTATGTTTCTAGTTTGTTTCTAGTAAAGATAGGATCAACAATGTATTTTCTATATTTATCTTTACCTAGAATAGCTGATACGTAGACTCTTGTACAAGGCTTCTTATGTCTGTAAAAGAAGACCTTTAGGTTATGTTTCATAATAAGTTTTTCATACGTTTAACACTTTCATTGTAAGCAAGTTTGTTATTATCAATCAAGTGAAAGTTTGTTTTACAATTGTTTGTGTGTTCTTGTTTAAGTATTAATTCCGCATAATACTTAAATTGTTTTATACGCAACAAAGTTTCTCTACGTGTTTAACTTGATTTAATCTCGTTTACACAAGCTAAATCGATCTAATTTTGCGATCAACAAGTAGTATCAGAGCTTGTTGAGAAACTTTGATCTAAAGAACACAAGAACCCTAAACTGCCAAAAACCCTAATTTTCACAAAACCCTAAAAACACCATGTCTACCCCAGAAACAAACTCCTCCTCCTCCTCAAACCACAACATTAAGATTCCCATGCTAGATGCAGACAATTTTGAGCCGTGGAAGTTCAACTTTGAGCAATATCTACAAATCCATGATTACACCCTATGGGAAATCATTGAATATGGAAACACATTCGATAATGCTCAAAAGATTGCAGCTGTCATAGCTACAAGAACAGCTGTTCAAGGCTCTACTGAAGAAGATAGAAAAGAAAAACCTGAAGATGGTAGAGATGTGTCTGTTGAGGACATAGCAAAGAGAAGGGTTGATATGAAAACCCTAAGCATTCTGAAACTCTCTTTGGGTCAAGAAAATTAGCACAAATACAGAGGTTATGAGTCTGCAAAAGCTCTTTGGGCAGCCCTTGAAGTTGCCTATGGTGGTAATGCTGATACTGTGGAAGAGAAAAAGAAGCAACTCTGGCATGAGTATGATGTTTTTAAGGCTCAACCTAATGAGATCCTAAGTAGTGTGAGAAGCAGACTTCTTGACATTACAAGCAAGCTGTCCTTCATGGGGACAGTGATTGGTGATGTTGACATTATTGCCACTTTTATTAAAAGCCTTGGTGATGCATGGAAGATTGAGGCAAGGTCTATAATTGCCAATAACATTCACAAAAGTTCTACTTTTGATGATGTTTACAACAAACTAAGGCTGTTGGAGAATGAAACTCTTTTGGATCATGGAAGTAAGTCTACCAATGGAAACATGGCCTTCTTCTCACATAGTGAAGGTCAATTTGATCAAAAGGAGTCATGCATGCACCCCGTTACTGGATCAACTTGTGTCAACGCTGGATCATATCCTGTCAACGCCTCACATTCAGACGCTGACACATACAACATTGACTCACAAAGAGTTAAGCCTGCTGGTATTGATCTGGATACTGTGTGTGCATACATTGCTTCATTGCCCAATGGTTCAGTGATTACATATGAGGACCTTGAGCAAATTAGTGATGAGCATTTGGAGGAGATGGACATAAAGTGGAATATGGCTCTTGCAAGTATAAGAGCAAACAGATGGAATAGTAGATTCAAGAAGAAGATGACTTTCAATGCCAAGGACACTGCTAGATTTGATAAATCCAAGGTTGAGTGCTACAATTGTCATCGTATGGGACACTTTATGAGAGAATGCAGATCTCCAAGAAGATCTGATGCTGGAAAACCCTCAAGCCAAATTGTTAAGGCTCAGGATCCCAAGGCCATGGTTGCAATGCAAGAAATTGATGGTGTTGGATGGGATTGGAGCTATTTGGCTAAGGATGGGGAAGAGAAAAAAGCTTTGTTTGCTGAGATGGAAGAAGAAGAGCATGTTCACTATGCTCTCATGGCACACTCCTCATCTTCATCAGACAATGAGGTATATGATGATGCTTTTTGTAGTAAGGGTTGTCGTCTAAATACTGAAAGACTTAATAAAGAAGTTTTAAGATTGTCAACAGATCTAGGTAATGAAAGATGCAAGTTGTCTAACTATCAACTTGCTCTTACTCAAACTGAAAAGACTGTAGTTGAGTATAAGAAAATGGAGTTTGACCTAAAAGATAAAATAAATATCTTAAAACATGATTTAAATGCTAGTACTGATATTAGAAACATCATGGAAAGGGTCAATGCTGAATTACAGGTTAAGTTAGATGAGGCTATCAAGAATAAGGATAATGTAGATCTTAAAATTCAGAGATTTGATAAAGCCTCACAAACCCTAGGAGAATGTGTTAGTAAACAAAGGGATTCTAGGGATATGACTAGGATTGGGATGAAAGAGTATGCTGGAGTTCCACCACCAGCTGGGGACTTCTATGGTGTCCAAAGAAAGGACTTATCTTGGACTGGTTTACCAGAACTCCAAGAAGAGGAATTTATTCCTCCACCAAGAGTCCTTACCCCAGTAGAAGAATATAGGCAGAAGTTGACTGATTTGGACCAATGGAACAAATCCAACCCTGCCTTGTTTGTCAAGGGTGGCATGCTTAGTGATAGTCCAAATGAGCTTACCCCTATCAAAGTAACAAACCCAATCACTGGCAAGACTGTTGACCTTGGCTCAAACGTTGTTAGAAAACCTAGCATTAAATATGCAGAAATGTATAGGAATACTAGGTCACCAAAAAGCCAAATTAGTAATAATGGAACATGTTTCTTTTCCTCTAGACCTAGAGTTATGTCTAGAAAAGCCTGTTATACTTGTGGTAGCTTTTCACATTTAGCCTATAAGTGTGTCAACGCTTCCAAGGTCAACGCTGACAAAAAGTCAAACACTGTCAAACCCAAAACTTTTGTTCAGCAAAGTCCACAAGTTGTTAGACCAGCTCCATTCTTTACTAAAGGGTCTAATACTTATGGACAAAGACCTTTTCAAAAGACCAATACATGGTCTAATAGGCAATGGGCTCTAGTAGCAAACCCTAGGTTCAACGCTGATAAGGGTAATTTCAGCGTTGACAAACCAAATCAAACGCTGACAGAAACGTTTCCAGACCAAATAATGGTAAATATTTGCAACCACATGGAAAGGGGTCTAAAGCTTCTTCTAACTTGACATGGATACCTAAGAAAGATCAAAAGCCGAATTCTAATGAGATTTCTATGACCTGTAACATATTTAATTATATTTTAAAGGTCATCACAAAACCAATTCGGGTTAACTGGGTGTTCAATCCAAAAAGGGATGAACAAGGGGTTGTTATGAGGACTAAATCTGTTCTTGTTGAACAACCTTGAATCCAAGTCTGCTCAGGCTTGGGTTCCCAATGAAAACTAATTTGTTTTCTTTATGTGTAGGGCATTCAAAAGCAGGTTAATGATTATGGCTATTGGGATAGTGGATGCTCTAGGCACATGACTGGGAAGGAAGATTATCTCACAAACTTCACTCCCATTAAGGATGGTGATAAAGTTTACTTTGGAGGCGGATATGGAACTATCATAGGCAAAGGAACTCTTCTCACCAACAATTTGCGTTTTGAAAACGTGTTTCTGGTAAAAGAACTTGACTATAATCTTTTTAGTGTATCACAAGTTTGTGATAACAAAAATAAGGTTCTTTTCCCAGATACTGAATGCTTGGTGTTGAGCAAGGATTTTAAAATACCAGATGAGAAATTCATTGATTATAGAACACCTAGGCATAAGGACATTTATAATGTGAATCTTAATGGGATTAGGATGAATAATAACTTGTCATGTCTTTATGCTAAGGCTTCAGTTGATGAGAGTAATCCATGGCACAGGAGAATAGGGCATATAACTTTAAAAATATAAACAGGCTTGTGAGACATGGCTTGGTTGATGGTTTGCCTGAAAAGGCTTTCCACAATGATCACTCTTGTGTTGCGTGTCTTAAAGGCAAACAGCACAAGGTCTCATTTAAGTCTAAACAGGTGCACTCTAGTTCTAAACCACTTCACTTGCTGCATATGGACCTGTTTGGTCCAACTAATATAGAAAGCTTGAATGGTAAATCTTATTGTTTTGTCATCACTGATGACTTTTCTAGGTTTACTTGGACTTTCTTTTTAGCCATGAAAAGTGACACTGCTGATACTTTAATTAACTTTATTAACCAAATTGAAAAGAAAACTGGTAATGAAGTTAAGATGCTTAGAAGTGATAATGGTGGTGAGTTTAGAAATAAACTGTTGGATGATTTTTGTGCCAAGAAAGGGATTACTAGAAAGTTTAGTGTTGCCAGAACCCCACAGCAAAATGGGGTTGCTGAGAGAAAGTATAGAACCCTAATTGAAGCAGCCAAGACTAGGTTGGCTGATGCTCACTTTCCTATTGCATTTTCGGCTGAGGCTGTGAATACAGCTTGTTATGTTCAGAATAGAGCATTAGTCAAGAAGATACATAACAAAACATCTTATGAGTTACTTTGGGGAAGGAAACCTAATATTGGTTTTCTTAAACCTTTTGGTTGTTATGTAGTTGTGTTGGATACTAGTGATGCCTTAGGCAAATTCAGTGCAAAAGGTGATGAAGGCTACTTCATGGGTTATTCAGTGCAGAGTAAAGGATATAGGGTTTACATTAAGAAGGAAAAACGTATACTTGAAAAAGTACATGTTAGGTTTTTAGAAAGTAAACCTAGTGATCCTGAAAGTAGTCCAAATTGGTTATTTGACTTGGAATCTCTATCTAGGACTTTGACTTATATGCTTGTTACTAATCCAAACATTGTGAAGGTAACTTCAAGTGTTGTGGAAGAACCAGTTGCTGTTGTTTCAAGTACACAGGTTAATGAAGAGGTTGGATCACAAGCAAACAAGTCATCTCCCATACTTGAGTATGTCACTATTACCATATGGACAGATGCTTTTGCTGCTGCTGCTGGAAAGGAAAATGGTGGTCCCCAAGTATCACCAGTTAACAACATGCATGGTCTTTCAGGCGTTGACAAAGGAAAATCTGGCGCTAACAAGACAAATTCAGGCGTTGATGGCTCAAACGTTGACAACTCTAGTTCAGGCGTTGATGGCCCAAATGCTGACAACCTTGGTTCAGGCGTTGACAACTCCTTTGACCATATTTTCTCTTCTAGTTTTGAACAAGGTGAACCTTCAAGCAGAAATGGAGAGGTTCATACAGATATTGATGGAAGAGAGTCTGAAGAAGATATTGTTAACATGGAAGATGAGATTGAAGACAACATACATTTTGAGGGAGGAGTTCTTACTTCTACAATGAAGGATCACCCCTCTTTTTTGATTATTGGTGATGTGATGTCTCCTGTTCAAACTAGAAGATCTCATCAAAATCTTGGAGGATTTATTACCAATATACACAAGAAGGTTGATACCCCTCTTGTTCAAGCATGTCTGTTTGCCTGTTTTCTGTCACAACAGGAACCCAAGAAGATTTTTTATGCTCTCAAAGAACCAAGTTGGGTGGAAGCAATGCAGGATGAGCTGCACCAATTTTCTATACAGGATGTTTGGGAGTTAGTTGATTGTCCCAGATATGTCAGACCTATTAGGACAAGATGGGTTCTTAGAAATAAGAAAGATGAAAGAGGAATTGTGGTCAGAAACAAGGCATGTTTAGTGGCTCAAGGATATACACAAGAGGAAGGGATAGACTATGAGGAGGTCTTTGCACCAGTTGCAAGGATTGAGGCTATAAGGATATTTCTAGCCTATGCTTCCTGCATGGGCTTTACTGTCTATCAAATGGATGTGAAGAGTGCTTTTCTTTATGTCACAATTGTAGAGGAGTTTTATGTCATGCAGCCTCCTGGTTTTGAAGATCTAGAGCATCCAGACAAGGTATATAGAGTCAAGAAAGATATGTATGGACTTCATCAAGCCCCAAGAGCATGGTATGGTACATTGTCAACCTATCTGGTGGAAAATGGATTCAAAAGGGGCACCATAGACCACACCTTATTTACAAAGAAGACTGGTAAGGATGTCTTACTTGTTCAGGTTTATGTGGATGATATCATCTTTGGATCATCAAATCCAAATATGAGTGAAGACTTTTCCAAGCTTATGACAGACAAGTTCAAGATGAGTGCAATGGGGGAGATGAACTTCTTTCTAGGGTTACAAGTTCAGCAGAAAGAAGACGGTATCTTCATCTCTCAGGATAAATATGTAGCAGAAATCTTGAAGAAGTTTGGATTTTCTCCACATGAGAAAAGGGCTAGTACTCCTATGGATAGAGAACACCCTTGGGGAAAAGTTGGAGATGGAAAAGATGTGGATGTCAGGCACTATAGATCAATGATTGGTTCATTGATGTATCTCACAGCTTCAAGACCTGACATTATGTTTGTTGTGTGTGCATGTGCACGCCATCAAGTGACTCCCAAAGAGTGTCACCATCATGCTGTCAAGAGAATATTTAGGTACCCTAGATGTTATCCAGATTTGGGATTATGGTCTCCAAAGGATTCACCATTGGAGCTTATTGCATATTAAGACAGTGACTATGGTGGTGATAAATTTGATAGAAAATCCACAACTGGTGGATGTCAGTTTCTTGGGAGTAGGTTGATATCTTGGCAATGCAAGAAACAAACAGTGGTGGCCAATTCTACAACTGAAGCAGAGTATGTTGCAGCAGCTGCTTGTTGTGGACAAGTCTTGTGGATTCACAACCAGCTGTTGGATTATGAGTATAATTTCATGCATACTAAGATTTTTGTAGACAATAACAGTACTTTATGCATTATTAAAAATCCTGTACATCATTCTAAAACAAAACACATAGAAATTAGACATCATTTTATAAGAGATTGTTTTGAAAAGGGTTTAATACAACCAGATAGGGTTGACACAAAAGAAAATGTGTCTGATTTATTAACTAAACCTTTTGATACTGGAAGGTTTCAATACTTGGTAACAAGTATTGGAATGATCAATCTCACTTAATATGTGTTTTGGGGTCTGATAGGTGTGAAAACACCCATCCTTTTTACCACTTAATTACAATAATAACCGAGCCAAAACGTGTATTTTATGCCATTTATGTTAGAATTATGCGTGGTTTGTGTTTTTGTTGTGATTTAGGACGAAAAGGTAAAAAATGGAGAAAACACGGCATTCACGGGCTTTTATCGAAGAAAAAGACGAAAGATGAAGTCGAAAGATCAAGAGTGGAAAAAGAACAGAAGTCCAAGACCAATTCTGAAGATTTATCGAAGAAAAAGTCAAAAGACGGAAGTTTACCAAAAGCCGAAGAACTCGAGTCTTATTTATGAAGAAAATTAAAGACGAGTTCAAAGAAATCCCGAGACAAAGTCATTAAGTCCAAGATTAACAAAAGATAAAGAAGGGAAGGACTTAACTTTGCAATTAAGGAAAAGAGGAAAGAGGGAGGAAGCTTCCTAAGCTCCTCCATAATCACCCCTATAAATAGATTAGGCCTAGTTCATTTTTATGTTGTTGGGTGGTTTGACAAACCACCACTTCCACCATTTTTATTCTTGTCATTTTAATTCTTGCACTTTAATCATTTGTTATACACTTTTAATCCATTTTAATTTTCAAGTAAGTTTTCAATTATTGTTCTTTCATCTTTACTTTTCTTGTCTTAATCTTTCATCTTCCTTTCTTGATTCTTATTTACTTTTGGTGCGAATTACTTATGATCCGTGTTGTTCATTCATGTTTTCGTGCTTAAAAGTTCACCTTTTTATGTTTTGATTTTAAAAGTTTGTTTCTTTTAAGTTTTGTTAAGTTCTTATTTGTGCTTATTCGATTTGTTTCACTTTAGATTCGTGCTAGTTTTGGGTTTGAGCTTAATCTAATAGCTTATAGCCTTAGCTTAAGTTTCGGATCAAAGGAGCAAATCGGAAAGGGTAAAACCCTTTTCCGACCACTGCTTTCCGACCAAGTCACCCCTCATTCCGATCATTATATTGGAAAAGGGCTTTACTTATTCCGATGGTGCATGCTTTGAACATTCCGATTTGGCCTTTTCTCTGTATTCCGATTGGGGTCTTGATGAATATTCCGATTGTACTTATTTCTCCATTATTCCGATTAGTGTAATTTTAAACATTCCGACTGGTACTTTTTCATATATTCCGATGATCCCTTTGTTAGATATTCCGATTTGATCTTTTCCATCATTCCGATTTGACCAGTTTTTCAGTTATTCCGATCATGCTTATTTACTCATTCCGATTGGTACTTTCCGACGGTTACATTCCGATCGGATCCTTATGGATTCCGATCGGGTGTATTTCGATGGAACGTTTTGCTTTGTTTCACACTTTTGCTTTAGTTTAAATGTCAATTTTTCTCGTTTTATTTTTAGTCTATTTTAATTTCGCTTTGCATTTTTTTACTTAATTGTCAATTTACTTTTTGCTAAGTTTTAATTTTACGTCATTTAAATTCTCGTCATTTACTTTTAACGTTTTAACTATTGCACCATTTACGTTTCAACTAGTTTTAGTTTTAATTTCCCGTCCTTTATTATTAAGTCTTGCACATTTATTTTACCAAATCCAAAAATATTTTTTTCACCAAGAACAACTAATCTCACACAATTAACCGGAAATCAATTCGATTAGACACCGAGAAAACGATAATTGAACCTAGCAAAACCTGTACATTAGGGTCATATTGTAGAAGTATGTACATGATATGCATTGTTATTGGTCTTTTTGAAAAGTTAGATTTTCCACTATATTTGTCTAACGCTGACAAAGGTTATCTTAACGCTGATAAGTGTTATCGTGACGTTGTTAGCAACATGTTAGTTTTGTGGTTTTTGATCTAAGTGTGCAGGTGTTGTTAGCATTCTACCATTGGATACCGAGTTGATTATGGATCCTTGGAGAATCATTTGCGCATGTTTCAATTTATGGATGATGGTTGGAATATTTATATTCCTATCTTGACATAAATTTTTATATACATGCATATTATTGGGCAACATATGTATCACAGTTTAAGGGGAGGGTTTTAGGAACCTTTAGGACTTTTGGGTATTCTTATAATACTCTTATCACAATTCTATATTGTGTCCACTAGTGAGTATGAGTTAGTTTTCTAAATCACGAGGAACTGTAGCATGCAAAGTGGACATACTATGCATGCCGCCAAGACCTTTTTGGCCTAGAATTGGATGTGGTCTGTTGGGAGACTTGGGAATTATTTATAATGGGTTTATTTGGGAGTTACAAGGGATTTTATGAGATAACTTAATTGTTAAGAATTTTGGTTAGCAAGGGACACTAGAGGACTGTTATGTCTATCTTGCATAAGCAAGTGTGCATAACTGGACAGTGCTTGCCGCCCTATAATAATTATCAATTTATAGGTTATCTTCACTAGGATAAATTACTTTGTTAAGGTCCTTTTTCATTTTTATTACTTTTATTTTTGGACGCTGACAAATATTTTTCCAAGCATTGTTATGACCAATTTAGACGTTGACATGGCTTTGGCAAACGTTGACAAGAAGTGTTGTTGAAGCCCTCACTGAATTGAAGAAGCAACCAGGTTTTGATACATCTCTGGTTACTCCTACAAATTTGAACTTGTCTTTTACAGCTATGTTGTAACAGTTTACAAGAGGCGTTGAGACAAGTAATTTGAGCGTTGACAAGCAAAATTTGAACGCTGACACACCAAGCACCGACAAGAGTAAATTGGGCGCTGACACAAGGAATTTGAGCATTGACAGACCTGTAGATATGGTTGATGTATTCCAGTCATCAGCTATCATCAAAGAAGTGTCTTCATAGGTACCATTATCATCTTTACCCATCATCGATCCATTAGATAAGGGTAAAGGAATTATGATAGAAGTAGAAGTTCCAAATGATGCAACACAAGTAGAGTTTGATTCAAGGTTGTTGCACAACTTGTGGAACAAGAAATGAAGAAGGTTGGTGAATCACCATTTGTTGTCACTTCTAAGGAACAAGAAGGAAGTGATGAAGGGAGTTCAGATTCAAGTGTGATGATAATTGAACAACCAGAAAGACTTGAATATGGTGATGATTTGGCAAGAGAGAAGCTTAGAGAGTTAAAATTGCAAGTAGACTATGATATGCCATAAGTTGCTCAGATGTACCATGCTTGGGAGAACAGGATTATGGAGAATCCAGATTTGAAAATTTCAGACCAAATTTGGGGATTGGAGATTCTTCTAAGAGTTCAAAGAGACTGCAAGGTAATTCTGAAGCATAAGGCTAGCAATGTTTTCTCACTGCTGAAGAGGGATAGAAGGGAGCTTTACTACATGTTACTCAGATGTCATGGAACTGGATGGACCTTCAAGAAATTGCAGGGATTGTCCTTTGAAGAATTGGAGTACAAGGCTTATCCCATTTGGGCAAGAGTGCAGGAAATAAACACTCTTAGACTTCTTTAAGATGAAAGGAAAGAAGAACTTGCAGAAGAGATGGAGATTAAAAAGGCAATGATTGTTCCAAGACCATTGAAGAAGGGAGTCCCACTTGATTTTCCTAAAGATCTAAATAAAGTGGTTCCCAGTGAAGCTGTTCTTAGAAGGAGCATTAAGCTCTCACCCATGGAAGCTTCAGATATGGTACAAGTGTTACCTCTTGATGCCAGAAACCCTATCATTAGCTATGAGGAAGATGCAAGTGGGTTTTGGAAGATTGGCAGATATAGGAAAGAGGTACACACATTTACTACTCTTATGTCTCTCTTTGCAAGTATGGATAGGGAAGACTTGGAAGACCTTTGGAGGTTGTTGATGGCCAAGTATGAGACTGAAGCACCTACTTCAGTCAATGGAATAAAGCTTTGGTCAACATTCAAGAGAATGTGTGCACCAGAAGAAGAAGATCCTGTTTGGAAGGATCTTGAGGATGATATTAGTGGACTTCAATGGCGTTTGTATTTAGCTGGTGGTGTGTATTATTTGAGCTCTACAAAGTTTGCTGAGTATCTTCTTGTAGATGCTGAGTATCCCATGTCCAAAGAAGTTTTGGACAAGATGAAGACAACACAGCTGGAGATTGACTATTCAAGTGATGTGGCCACTGATTTGATTAGACATGTTTATTACCAATATGATAAGATTTGTAAGATTCCTCCTAGTTCTTAATTTTTATTTAGAAACTTGATTACTAGAGTAGATATCAAGTTTAGGGGAGGATTGTTGGGAATAAAATGTAGCCAGTACACTTGGACGCTGACAAGAGGAAAACAAGCGTTGATAATAAGAAAACAAACGTTGACAGATCAAGCGTTGACAGGAAGAAGTCAAGCGTTGATAGGTTGAAGGCAAGCACTGATAGAAAGATATGGTCTACGGATATTATGTTTCTAGTTTGTTTCTAGTTTGCTTCTAGTAAAGATAGGATCAACAATGTATTTTCTATATTTATCTTTACCTAGAATAGCTGATATGTAGACTCTTGTACAAGGCTTCTTATGTCTATAAAAGAAGACCTTTAGGTTATGTTTCATAATAAGTTTTTCATACGTTTAACACTTTCATTGTAAGCAAGTTTGTTATTATCAATCAAGTGAATGTTTTTTTACAATTGTATGTGTGTTCTTGTTTAAGTATTAATTCCGCATAATACTTAAATTGTTTTATACACAACAAAGTTTCTCTACGTGTTTAACTTGATTTAATCTCGTTTACAAAAGCTAAATCGATCTAAGTTTGGGATCAACACTATATTGTAACTATTCTAAAGTATAAGGTTAGAGAACACCCTATTCGTGACTTAACTAAAACATAGGGACTATTTTTGTAATTTATTATAAGTTATATAACATAGTGTAAACCTAATAGAACCTTAAGGACCACTTTTTCCAAGTGCCGGAACTATTAGGAGCCCTATGGGCCATTTTCGCCAACTATGTATAGTTATAATTCCTAATTCTAAACCTAGGGACTAAAATGGTCCATAGTAGAAACTATTCCAAGCCCTAGGGGGCTATTTTGTAACTTGTGTACACCTAAACCCTAAACCAAAACTACAAGGACCAAATGTGGCAATAGACGAAACTTATACAAGCCCTAGATTACACGTGTAACTAGGGGGACTTGTTTTGCCAATTATTGAAACTAATATAAGCCCTAGGGGTATTTGTATAAATTGCCACGGGTATTATATATAATCGAGGGACTAAATTACAATTTTCCTAAACCTAAACTAAACCCTAATTATATATATAATCCTAACATTAAAAATGTGTAACTTAAATAAATCTATAAGTACAAAAATCGTTATTTTTCCCAAACTTATAATTTAATAAATTATACAAACTTTGGGGATTTTGAATTAAATTAAATTAAATGTTATACATTTTATAAACGTCATTTATATAAGATATATAAATTGGATACGATTAATTTATAAAATTAAATATATTAATTATATTTATTTCTTTTCACCTTTTTAGTATATATAAAACTTCCTTTTATAAATATTTAAATCACTTTACAGCAGTACAAGTACGAGAATATTAATTGAACAAATTAATTACTTAACGATATTATTTATTTTTGTACTTAAAAATAAATACTTCTATTACTTGTACAACGATAAATTAAATTACAGAGATTGTAATAAAATGCTTAAACCCAGTATAAGCATGCACATATTTATTTAGAGACTTTTATGCATTGTGTTATTCATTTTCTGAGACTGTATAATTATTTAGGCTGTTGATTGTGTCGTGAGCGTTACGTTGGATTTCTTATGACTTATTGCTATACTAATGAGGTGAGTTCATGGCCCCACTTTGTATATTGACAAACTTGAAATCTTTTATGGGGAAGAAAACATGCAACATATTTTTGTTTGATGGACATAAACTGAACTACAAAACCTTTGATTACATTTGCCTATTGTAGATTAACCCGCCAGACCCGTGCATCTGAAACAGTTAAAATTGTTGAATTGCCTGAATGTATAAATAGATCTATTTAGGATTTGTTGGAAATACGTTTTACGTATATAGAAAGTCTCTGTCACTCCAACAATGTAGTTATAGGCTCATAGTAATGATAAGTTTCATTTATTAAATAGCCCGACCCATGAGCATGTTCATGGGCCGGAATCCCAAGTCCATTAAGGACTTGGGGTATTTAAACCTCTTTCCACCATGGAAAGAGGTGTTGGTTGTTCATTTTCTACTTTTCAATATACAAGTTTCTTTCACTTCTCTCTTTAAGTTTCTCTCTCTAGAAAAACATCAACCCTCTTGATTCATAAAGATTATCAATATTCTTCAATTGGTATCAAGAGCTATGGGATGAAATAAAGATTGGTTTTGTGTTGTTCATACTTTTTAAGTGTGTTCATGTGTTTTTGATTGATTTCTCCAAAAGTTACAAATGTTTTTCGTGTTCTTTGATTCCAAGTGATCTACATATCTTCTAAATAGTTCTAGTAACGATTTGGTGATATTCGTTTGGTTAGAATCACGTTTTTTCAAGGTAAAAATCCTTTCTTTCTTCGTAATATCAAGTCTCGGACTGTTTTTTAGGGATACGATCTGACTTTGTGTTTGCATAAACCCTGGGGGTTTCTACTTGCGATCCTTAGTCACGATCCATTGTTGCGATCATAACTTAGATCCACGCTACGATCTACCCTTACGATCACGTAGTACGATCTATAGGTATGATCCACCATTACGATCAAGAATCCATTGCTTAGTACGATCCATCAGCACGATCCAAAGTACGATCTATACTTCGATTGCTTAGTACAATCAGGTCGCTACGATCCGGGTAAGATCACGTTCGCTACGATCAGGGTACGATCAGTCTCGCTACGATCAGGGTACGATCAGTCTCACTACGATCAGGTTAAGATCACGTTCGCTACTATCAGGGTACGATCAGTCTCACTACGATCAGGGTACGATCAGGATAGGGGAGTACGATAGCTCACTAGGATAGGGGAGTACGATCGCAACACGATCTGGGAGTCCGATTAGAGTACGATCAGCCATAGTTTTTCAACACTTAGAGGATTTTCCACCTTTGTTTTTATTTGGAGACATTAGCAAAAAACACACAATCAAAAGATCTTAATATCTTTAGTTAAACAACATTAAAACATATAATCTTATTTCATTGTTCGATCATCTTTGATAATCTTTTTTCAAGGGATCACAAAATGAATCCGAGTTCATTAATGCCTCAAATGACATCACTTACGGATATTTTCGTCATTACGGGAACGGATAATCTCCCTCAAATGCTCATTAAAGAAGTTTCTGAGGCATTGCAAGGCCGTATGATGTCATACATTAAGGGAAACTGACATATGGGAGGCTTATGGTCAAGTCAATTCTAAATGGTCCACTTGATTATGGTACCATCGTTGTTAACAATGTGACTCGACCACGGGAGTTTGAAGAACTTACACCAGCTCAACAACTTATTGCCGATGCAGACGAAAAGGCTCTTCAAACCATTCTCCAAGCTCTTCCACATGACATTTATCGAATGGTAAGTCAATATACGGTTGCAAAGGATTTATGGGAACGTCTAAAGGTTTTGCTACAAGGTACGTCTCTTACTAAACAGGAACGAGAATGTCAGTTGTATGATCTGCTTGATAGGTTCACGTACAGTCCAGGGGAAACGCTTCACGACTACTACTTCAGATTCACTACTCTCATGAATGATTTGAATGTATACAATCTCGTGATTGCTCCATTCCAGGTTAGCACCAAGTTTTTGAATACTTTACCTCAAGCTGAATGGGGTGAGTATATTACCGATGTTAAGTTAACCAGGGATTTGCATAAGTGCAATTTGGATCAACTCTATGCTTTTCTCCAGCAGCATGAGAAACACGTGATCATGCACCGTTCACCTCGAGGTATGTACCCTGACTCTCTAGCTTTGATGGCAAATCAACCAAGCTTGTCATATAACAACACTCCTTATATCATGGGACACCAAGCTTATCATCCATCATCGTATCTGACTCCAAGCTTCCCCCAATATTCGATTCTACCTCAACCACCCACCTCACATCAGCAACAATATCGGTTTAATGCACCTTCGTCTCAGAGAGAACCACAAGCATCACAATATGCCTCACAACCTCACCCATATTCACCAGCAAGCATTGCACCTTATGCTCAGTCATCATACCCTTCTTATCAAGAAAATGCAGCATATCCATCAAGCTATTCTGACCACATGAGTATTCCTTCTAGTGCTTATGCCGCTCAACAAGACCAAGCATTGTATTGTGATAATGATGAAGTTCCCATTCCTGAATTCAAACAAGGAACTGACCCAGTTGAAGTGTTAGCCACTATGTCTGCTTATCTCACAAGGACATTGAGCAAACGAGGATTTAGAGGACCAGCTCCTACTAACAATCAGCTGAGGAATTCATCCAATTCTCGACAACAAGCTACCATTGAGAATGGCAGGGTAATGGTTCAACCTATACAACCTAATCAGGGGAGACCCACTACATCAACCACCAATGCACGCATGGTCAATCCTGCTCCAATGGTCAAAACTCCTCCACGGGCTAATTCTACAGGTAAGTTGAGAATGATTACATGCTACAACTGTAAGGAAGAGGGTCACATGTCTAGGGATTGCACAAAACCCAAGAGTAGAAGGGATGGTCAATGGTTTGTAGAGAAGATTTATTTGGTGAATGCTCAGGCACAAGGACAGGAAATTGATGAAGAGGAGCTTGCATTTCTTGCTGATCCAGGGATTGCGGAACAAGAAGTTCTCACTACACAGAATGCAGCATACCAAGCAGATGATCTGGATGCTTACGATTCAGACTGTGATGATCTTCAAACTGCTCAGGCAGCTCTTATGGCAACTATCTCTAGCTTTGGGTCAGATAAAATATCTGAGGTACCTACTAATACCACTGATACTAGTATTCAACCACATCAAGTTGGGCAAGAGGGTGCTGATCCGAATGAGTCTTCGGTGGTGAATCTTTCAAATGAGGAGACAATCAATGATAGCAATATCAATGCAAGTCCCCAGACTTTTAGTGAATCACAACCGGGAGTCATTTCGCATACGCATACTCCTGCTCAACAAGATTTGGTCATGGTTCCTACAAAATTACTTAGCCAAATGAATACTGCACTCTTAGAAACCCTAGCTAAGAATAAGAATTTGTCTGCTGAGCTTGCCTTGTGCAACGAAAAAGTTCAAACTTTGGAATTAGTTCCTTCGTCCAATGTTCTAACAAATCCCGAATATGATCATTTTCGAAACAAACAAATGGGTCATTTGCAAGAAATTGAAACCTTAAGAGCAGATCTTTCCAATGAACTTAAAGAAAAAGAGTTAGTGGTCACTAATTTTCATAAACTTCAAACGGATTTTGAATTACTCGAGTCTAAAAAGAATGAAATGGAAATTAATGCGGCTAATAAGATTAGAAGTTTAGATTATTTGCTTTTAAGACAATACGCTGCCTCTCAACTAGTGCACTTATTTGACGCATCGTTTAGAGAATTTAACTTATCACGTCAAAAAGACATTCCCCCTAACCCACGGTATGCAAGACAATCTTTTATCCATAGTCCAAGACTTTATAATTCAACCCAATTAGGATTGGTCTTAGATCCGATTGTTATTTTTGAGGATCGCACAAATAAGGATCTAGTTGATGAGAATCGGTCATACAACTTTGCAAAATATCCCAAATGTGATTATTTTAAAATGAATCAGGAGCTTGCAAAAATGGACTTTAGAATTCGCTTCTATATTGATAAAGATCTCATCACAGCACCAACCTACATGTTAAATGAAGAAAACCCTAGTACACTTCCTACACTTGTCAAAATGGAAGGACCTAAGGAAATTCCAAAGGATCTTCCACATGTTAGCACTGTATGGATAAACTTGCAAGAGATTAATCAATACTTTGCTAGTTTTGACAAGGTCATCCGGGAATGTACGACTTCAAATGGTCTAAACGCCGGAGAATGGGCTTTCGAACACATGAACGAGGTGTTTAAGAATGAGATCAATCCGTTTGTCGAAAGTCTAAAAGAAGTTTTGCATCTCTTTCGGAAAATCTCGAGTTTGAAATTAAAGAAGTTCAAAAAGTGTTTTATGAAATGGACACCGCTTATGAACTACAATTAATTGAAAAGGAAAAGATTTTATCCGAATATGACCGATTCTTGTCCCAAGTAATATCTGTGATGTGCTTACTACTGTGAATGTTAATTATTCGGATGAGCTTACATCCGCTATGAATAACTGTGATGCTGTGAATATATGTGATGATGTGCATGATCTCTCTATAAATGTTGCTGATACTGTAAATGAGGTAGATAATCATTCTTGTCACGAGTCTAACGCTGAATTTTTAAAGCTTCAATATTCTTACAATTTACTTACAAAACGCTTTAATCAACTTGAACAACATTGTACATCTTTAGAATTAAAACAGCAAACTCAAAATGAGGATCTTTTGATAACAAATGATTGTGAAAACAGTGTTGAGACGAGTGACAAGATGATTGAGATAGTTAAGACATTAGAGGAAGAGATTATGAGATTAAAGAGAGATGTGTCATCGAATGAAACACTAAAATTGGAACTAGAGGCTGCAGAGTCTAAAAACCAGGACTTAGAAATTAGACTTTCGTCTATTCTAGGGAGATGGATCGGGCAAGACAGGGACTATCCGCTCTTTATGGTTCAATAGAAGAACGCTTCGCTTTTAATGCAGCACAGCAACAATCTTATGTTGAACAACTGAACCAAAAGTGTGAGGAAATCTCTGACTTAAATATCCAGCTCATTGACAAAAACATGGTATTGGCTGAGTTAAAGGAGACACTTCTTCTCACCCGACAAGAAGTTGTTAATAACTTAGCTACCAACTCTGCACCGTCCTCTAGTGCTCCATCAACCAATTCAGTAGTGCTCTATAAGAACCCGTGCCATAAGCAAAATCCGGATACTTACGATGTTTATATGATGAATGCAATTAAGCATGTGGACCTTGTTAGGGATATTTTAGATGATTTGTATGCGTTAGATCCCTCAAGCAGTCACTACTATTCAGCTCATGCATATATTCAGCGAGTTCAATATTGCTTAGCATATTTGCAATACATAGGAAAACCGGGTTCTGCACTACTCACTAATCGACCCATTGTTGTAACTCCATTCAATAAGACCCCAGGAGCAAAACCGTCATTGGCACCATCAACTAAGGCACCGTTAAAATCTGTTGCTAATGTTCTCACTTTGCCTTCTACAGGATTAAAAGAGTCTACTAGGGCTAAAGGATCGCCACTCAAGAAAGATAAGATCAAACCCTCCACTAGTAGTACCATCAAGAAGAAAGTAGAAGCTCACCCTAGGAATGTTATTTCGGATTTAAATGAAAAGAATCATGTTGCTAAGACTAAAAGCTCTGCGCCTGTGCAGAAGTCTAAACCATTTGTGAATTCTAATTTGAAATGTTGGAATTGTAATGAATGCATGTTTTCCCAACGTCATGATTTGTGTCTTATTGATCATGTGAATGAAATGAATGCCATTAGGAATGATGTTGAATGGAAGCCAACTGGGAGAACTCGTACCCAAGTTGGATGGTAATGGCGTCCCACTGGTAGGACCTTTACATTAGATGGAAAAATGTGCCCTTTAACTAGGAATGCATCCATTGAGGTTAGGTATCAGTGTCCTTTAGTTAGGCACACTAGCACTAAAGTATGGAAACCGCGCCCTTTAATTAGGTCAGCCCCCACTATAGTGCCTATCAGTGAAGAAATACCTCAGGATTTAAGCCAACTTGAATCTACACCACCAACTAGGAAGAAGGCTAGAAAATTTAAAAAACCTAAAGTTAGCAAATCTAAGATCATTAAATCTGTACCTGCTAATAACAAGGAACATTCAGATTCCGAAACCTATACATTATCCTCGTCTGGTGATATTTTCAGGTGGTCCAAATCATCCTCTGGTATTTGGACTCCGGTTGCTCAAAGCATTTGACCGGAGATCGCTCAATGCTCCGAAATTTCGTCAGCAAGTTTCTTGGAACGGTAAAATTCGGTAATGATCATATTGCAAAGATAATGGGGTATGGTGAATATCAGATTGGAAATGTCATGATTTCAAGGGTATACTATGTAGAAGGTCATGGTCATAATTTATTTTCAGTAGGACAGTTCTGTGATTCCAACCTAGAGGTTGCTTTTCGACAACACACTTGTTTCATCCGCAACTTGGAAGGAAAAGACTTGTTGAAGGGGTCTCGTGGTGCAAAGCTTTATACTTTGTCCCTACAAGACATGATGGCCGCCTCTCTAGTATGTCTTCTCTCCAAAGCATCTAAGACCAAGTCATGGTTATGGCATCGCAGATTATATCATCTCAACTTTGATGCTATTAATCGTTTGGCTAAAAACGAATTAGTTCGTGGTTTTCCAAAGCTCAAATTTCACAAGGACCATTTATGTTCCGCGTGTTCAAGGGGGAAAAGCACCAAGAAATCATACAAGCCCAAAGCTGAAGACACCAATCAAGAAAAACTTCATCTTTTGCATATGGATCTTTGTGGGCCAATGCGAACCGAAAGTGTGAGCGGTAACAAATTCATCCTTGTTATTGTGGATGACTTCTCCAGGTTTACATGGGTTAGATTTCTACGTACAAAGGATGAAGCACCGAAGGCTATCATCACTTTTCTGAAATTCATTCAGGTACGTTTAAATACTTCTGTCCGCCGTATTCATACAGATAATGGAACAGAGTTCGTCAACCAGACTCTTCGTGATTACTATGAAGAAGTTGGTATTTCACATGAAACATCTGCTGCACGTACTCCACAACAAAATGGTGTCGTTGAAAGACGGAATCGTACGCTTATGGAAGCTGCTAGGACTATGCTGATTTATGCGAACGCTCCATTATTCTTGTGGGAAGAAGCTGTATCTACTGCATGTTTCACCCCAAAACCGCTCTATCATTCGGAAACGCCATGGAAAAACACCTTACGAGCTTCTACATAATCGTAAACCCGATGTTTCATTCTTTCATGTGTTTGGTGCTCTTTGCTATCCAAACATTAATAGTGAGAACTTGGGCAAACTTCAACCGAAAGCCGATATAGGTATTTTCATTGGTTACTCACCCTCCAAGAAAGCATACCGAATTTACAACCGTCGTCTTGGTAAGATAGTAGAAACTATGGACGCAGATTTTGATGAGCTGACAGCGATGGCTTCTGAGCAATGCAGCTCTGAACCCGCGCTTCACGAGATGGGAACCGGTGCTATTAGTTCCGGATTAGTTCCCAATAATCCTACTTCTACATCATTTTTACCACCTACAAGGCCCGAGTGGGATAAACTATTTCAACCGTTGTTTGATGAATTCTTTGATCCCCCAAGTGATGAAGTTCCAACACCTGTAGTGATAGCTCCAATCCCTGAAGTTGTTGCTCAAGCTAATGAAGCTTTATCCAATGCATCTTCAATTAACATTGAACCGGATGCACCTCTACCAAGTAATTCTCAAACTACACCTGAATCTTCACCCTTACTTGTGCCTGATGATGTTGAAGAGGATTCTATTGATCACGATTTGGAATATGCTCATCTACAAGAGCTTTCATTCTTTGGTATATCGATACCTGAAAACCCTTCAGCCGAGTCTACCTCAGAAGAAGCTCCTACAATCGTTCACTCCAGACCACCACGGATTGAAAATCACAGCACCAAATGGACAAAAGATCACCCAATTAGGAATATTATTGGAGCTCTCGATCCACCAGTCTCGACACGCCATCAATTACAAGAGAGTGCACTCTATTGCTATTTTGATGCATTTCTCTCCGAAGTTGAACCTAAAAACTGGCAACATGCTATGACTCAATCATCTTGGATTGAAGCCATGCAAGAGGAACTAAATGAATTCCAAAGACTTGAAGTTTGGGAATTAGTTCCTCTCCTTGACAAGGTAAACATCCTTACTTTGTTGTGGGTTTATAAGGTTAAACTCGATGAGATGGGTGGAGTCTTGAAGAATAAGGCTAGATTGGTTGCTAGAGGATACAAACAAGCCTTGGGTATCGAATTTGAAGAATCTTTTGCTCCTGTTGCAAGATTGGAGGCTATTAGACTATTCCTTGCGTATGCTGCTCATATGAACATGATCGTCTATCAAATGGATGTAAAGACGGCATTTTTGAATGATGAACTAAGGGAAGAAGTCTATGTTAGTCAGTCGGATGGGTTCGTCAGCACGGAGTTTCCTAATCATGTGTACAAGCTTAAGAAGGCTCTCTATGGGTTGAAACAAGCTCCACGCGCGTGGTATGATCTCCTTTCAACATATCTCATTTTGGAAGGCTTCTCCAAAGGCAAGGTGGACCCCACTCTATTCACTCTCAAGGAGGACAACGACATGATACTGGTACAAATTTATGTTCATGATATAATATTTGTTGCCTCTAACATAGAATTGTCAAACCGTTTTGAGAAGATAATGTCCACACGCTTTCAGATGTCAATGATGGGAAAATTTTCATTTTTCTTAGGATTACAAATTTCTCATAATCCCAGAGGCATCTTTATTAATCAATCAAAATATGCTCTAGAATCATTAAAGAAATATAACTTTGAAAATTGTGACCCCGTGGATACTCCAATGGTGGAGAAATCCAAGTTAGATGAAGATAGGAATGGGATTATTGTCGATCCAAAACTCTACCGTGGGATGATCGGCACCCTTCTCTATCTGACTGCTAGCAGGCCTGATCTGCAATTTGCCGTATGCATGTGTGCCCGGTATCAGGCTCGGCCTACCGAAAAGCACCAACATGCTGTTAAAAGGATCTTTCGGTATCTCAAAGGAACACTTCATCGTGGTCTATGGTATTCGAAAGATTCCTCTATTGCTTTAATATCATATGCAGATGCCGATCATGCTGGGTGTCAAGACACTAGACGTAGCACTTCTGGGTCTGTGCAACTCCTTGGAGACAGATTGATTAGTTGGTCTTCAAAAAGGCAGAAAAGCGCTGCAATTTCTAGCACGGAGGCTGAATACATTGCCATGTCCGGTTGTTGTGCTCAAGTCCTTTGGATGAGATCACAACTAACTTACTACGGTTTGGGATTCAACAAAATCCCGATGTATTGTGACAACAAGAGCGCCATTGCCCTTTGCTGCAACTACGTTCAACACTCCCGGGCAAAGCACATCGACATTCACTACCATTTCATTAAAGAGCAAGTGGAAAACAGAGTGATCGAGCTGTATTTCGTCACCACTGAGTATCAGCTGGCAGATATGTTCACCAAAGCCTTAGATCGAGGACGAATCGAGTTTTTGATCGACAAGCTTGGCATGAAATCATTCTCTCCAGCGACTCTCAAAGAGTTGGCAGAAGAATCAGCAGAATAGTGGTGGTAAACTATTCATGCGTATCCTTTGTTCGTGATCATGTATATTATCGTATATATATAAACCACAAAAAGAAAAATACAAAAATATAAAACCTAGACAAACCATAAAAAATATAAAACCAAGAAAAACCATAAAAAAATATAAAACCAAGAAAATCCAAAAATATTGTTATTTTAATTTTCAAATCGGGCATGTCTTTTAGTACGGTAATATTTACGGCTTTATAAATGTCGATTAATATTGACACGGCGCCATAAATAGAGTCCGTATAAAAGTTGCACAAGTTTTAAAACATGCCCATTATGGCTTGTAGTTATTTCTGACTGCAACCCGCTTTTCGCATTAAAGTCGCGTATTTCTTTTGAAAACGTTGGCTCACAACGGGAATTAAGTTTCTCGGGCAAGGTTTACTTTAAAACCTTGTAAGGGACCAAGTTTACTTTATAACTTGGTCTAACACAAATTTGTGTACGTTTCAGTGCACTTATTTTGTCTAAATAAGAGAAATCTTATTGCCACCAGAATCGTTCTTAAAATCACTAAACCGGAAAAAGTCTTCTCGTATATTTGTTCTTCTAAAAACAATGACTACAGCTCTTTAAATAGAAAACGGGTCTATGTTTAAGGGGGAGCAAATATTATATTGCTTTTGAAATTAAAATTCATCTTCAAAAAGGATTTTCAGAAATTATAAACCGGCCATTCTCATCTCTATATGCTTTGTTATGTTATGTGGCTTGAGGTATTGCCTGTTTGAAATTAAGCTTTAGGAGTTTGTTGTCGTGTTTGCTTTCTAAGATAAGACGTTACAGGTTTAGGTGTTAGCTATTTCACGTGTTGTTACATGTGTTGGTTAAACATTTTACACCTTGGGGGAACACAATTGCACACTTACAACTAAAGGGGGACCAAATTGCAATTTATTGCAACATGGGTTGACCACAGTCAAATAAATATCCCACACCCCTCCCCCTCGTTTGACTGTCTTCACAGAAACTCAAAACATACTCTTCCGCCATTGTTATAGCTTCATACCCCATCTTATCGTGCCTGTTGTTTATCTCTGATCTAGGTATAACTATATTCATTTGTGATTATGTTTGTTAGATGTTTATATCTCATGCTCATATCATTAACTCAAACAAATATCCATACGAATCTGAACCAATTTAGGGTTTCTTGATTGTTGATAAAATGAGTTTTTAGAGCTGGGATGTGTTCATATTGCCTATATATACATTGGTTATTAACAGGTTGGCTTATAACATCGTCCTTGTCCCGTAATCGCTCACTTAAGATTTACCTCGGTTCTATCACCAAGAATGTGATCTATGGCTACGATCCATTCTCATCGCATTGATTGCGATGGCTTTACTATGATCCACTCGTTGCGATGGCTCATTACGATGGGCCTGTTGCGATGGTCCATTGCGATGGATCGTTGCGATGGTCCGTTGCGATGGATCGTTGCGATGGTCCATTGCGATGGATCGTTGCGATGGTCCGTTGCGATGGATCATTGTGATGGTCTGTTGCGATGGATCGTTGCGATGGTCTGTTGTGATGGATCGATACGATGGGTCTGTTACGATGGCACCAATGCGATGGTTCAGTACGATTGCTCCAATGCGATGGGTAGGATGCGATGGGTAGGATGCGATGGGTAGGATACGATGGGTAGGATGCGATGGATAGGATGCGATGGATAGGATGCGATGAGTAGAGTACGATGGGTTAGAATGATGGATATAGTTCGATGGACTTAATACAATGGGTTCACTACGATAGGTACAATACGATGCATTGTTTCAATGGACAAAATTTGCAAGTTTGTTAAAACATATTAAGCACTATCGTGACTTTAGTTTTGCAATGTGATGAGACTGTATTTATACATAGTCTCATCGTCCAAATCAGGCTAAAAACGCTTAAAATATCATCAAAATACCCCAATATATGCATGTGTTTGTTTATTGTGTATTTTAGGTATGGATATCGTGAATTCACCAAAAGATTACAAGAATGAAGCAAAAACGAACACGGGAAACGAAGCCGCACAAAGAACCAAGCCCGAATCATGAATTTCCTTTGAAGTCCTTGAAGTTTGAAGATTTGGCAAGAATGGTCCCTTAACTTTTGAAGACTTGTCACTTTTGACCCTTGTAAATCTCTGTTATTACAAGATTGGTCCTTAAGTTTCAAGAAAATATCATTTATGGCCCTTAAAGATATCCAAATGTGCAAAGAAAACCCTTGGTAGAAGTTTATGTAAATAACAAGCCAAAATTGACAAGTTAAGGAAAGTTATTTACAAAGGAATGAATGTTTGGGCTGATGAAAACTTATTGTGAAGATATCTTAGAACAGCAGGGGGGTCTTTTGCCATAAACCAAACCCAAACCCACCAAATACCCAACCAAACCCGTTTTTACCCACCCATTTCACCCATTTTACCCGACCAAGCCCAAAAACCAAGCCCATACCCTCAAACCCAAAAACCAGTTTATTAATTAAACTGGTCAAACAGGTCAAAACCCGATTTTTTTCCCTCTTAACACAATTTTTAAACTCGTTTCATTCCCCAAATAGATTAAACCATCCCTGCTAATCCCCCTAACCCACATAAACCCTAATCTTTAATATTGCACAAATCAAAGGGTTATCCTTTGATTAGTTGCAAATTAGTGATTCACCTCCACCTCATCACATCCCACCAAAACTTTGCTTCAACCCGTGACTCTAAGTGGGTCCCCCATTGTCCCCTGCTACACTATTTTTGGCAAAGAGAGAATCTTACAGCAAATCAAACGGCCAAGGTCCCAAACTTGGTCCCTAAGGAGTAAAAGGACGATCAAGATCACTTCACAGTTGGACAACATCAACATCAAGCACATGGACCATGTTGACCCAATTTGAAGAATTCAAATTGAAGGGCAGATTCGGAAAATCATTGCTAGGGTTTACATTATTTTTATCTTTCTAGATTATTCTTCTAGTAGTATTTAAGGAGCACCAACATGTGGTTTGCCCTTGTTCCAGTTTTTATTGTAAAAATCTTTAAGTGATTAATGAAAATGAAAACTTTTAATTTTTGTCAATAAACTGAGTTCCAAGTTATTTATATTTTCTAGTGTAAACATTTTAAGATTTTATGCAATTAGTTTAAAGTTTCATAAGATTTTCAGTTTTCAAAAAGACATTTTCAGAAATTTTCGTTTTTATGGTTCTCGAAAGAGGTTTTTCAAAATTTTGAGATTAATGACTTGTTGAAGTGATAGTGGATTCAAGTCATTGACCTCAGTTTTTTGCTAACCTTTTGTCTAGTATTTAAAGAGGTTTCAAAACCAGTTTTTTAAGTTTTTTTTACTCACCAGTTACTGTTTAAAAAGCCATAAGCTTCTAGCTTATGGTCTTTTTATAACAAAGATTGTTGGCTGTTGTTTGTGTTTGTGCAGGAACCCAAGAAACAAGGCCTTTCATTCATCCATTTCATTTTCCCATCCTTTGAAGATATTTAAGCTTAGGGTCCATCATTGGATTCCTCCAACAAGCTCTCTCTACTTGATCATAAGCTTTCAGAAGCTCTCAAATAGGTCTCTAGAAGGCATCAGCTTGGGGTACGGGCTTGAACCCTATTGACTTTAAATTTTTGAGTTTTATGTGAAATATATGACTTTTGGTGAGTTACTTGTTTAATGTGTTAGGTTCTATGTGTTTATGCTCATTTAGGGTATTTATGCATGTTTAGATCTTTGGTAATCAGTTTGGTTGGTTTGTGAATGGATTTAGTGTGTTAATTTTCACTTTCTGATTATTAAGGGGTGTTTGGGAATAGGGGTTAAGTTACTATAAGCTACTGCTTTGGTCTTAAATCTGCCTAGACTCACTTGACACTTCAGTAGTAATGTACTTGGGTCATTAGTTTTAGTTTGGTTTAGCTTTAAAGGAAGTTTGTGTTGGGAATTAATTTGATGAGACAAATCAACAATAATGAAACAAGAAGGACTTATATGCAATTATCAAGATTTACAAGAATATGGAGCCCTTTCATACAACAAGGAGGACTTATTAGCAAAAGATGGAGGGACTTCTAGTGTAATTAGATTTCTTGTAAAGAGGGTTATGTGTAGTATATAAACACACACCCTGCTTAGGTTTTATTCATATCATTCATTCACAATGTAAACCTAAAGTGTGTGTCGCACTAGACGTGGGATTCAATGTATACACGTCTAGTGGTTGTTTATTATTAATATAATGAGCAACCCCATTTGTTTTAATTCGTGTTCTTTTGTGCCTAAACACCTTGTTCATGATCATTGTTCTTTTCCGCTATGTTATCATATGAACGATGATCAACCTAGATATAATGGTTGTTAACCATTGAGTCGAACGATTATTGGGATCATCAATTGGTATCAGAG
Organism: Glebionis coronaria; assembly: GCA_025667525.1. Classification (NCBI taxonomy): domain Eukaryota; kingdom Viridiplantae; phylum Streptophyta; class Magnoliopsida; order Asterales; family Asteraceae; genus Glebionis; species Glebionis coronaria. The sequence goes on along the minus strand of CM046876.1, from coordinate 487,772,212 downwards.
CCTAAGGCTCGTGATATCTAGGTCCGACGAGGTGTTCGTGTATGGTGAAGAAGAAAAATTCGTATTGAGTTTTTCTGGACGTTTTTGTGTGCGCAGCAGTATTCAGAAGGTCATAACTTTTGATTGAACCGTTGGATCATCACGAAATTTTATATGTGTGTTCTACATACATAGATCTAAACATCCACCGGAGGGATTGTCGAGTTTTATCCCCAGGCAAAAGTTATTAAGCGTCAAAGTCAGCAGCAGGGTATATGCAGTTTTCTGTGGACAGCCATGTTCAAAACACGATCTCTCCTTCGTTAACCGTTGGATCTTCGTGATTTTTGTACTGTAGATTCTTGGCACTTGTGTCTTGAATCTCACCGAAGGGATTTTCGATTTGATCTCTAATGAAGAATTTATTCTATGTCGAAGTTGGCTGCAAAGGAGGTATGAAGTTTTATGGTTCACATAAAATAATGAATTAGGGTTTATTCCAAACCCTAGAATCAAATTCAGTTCAGTCAAATCCCTAGATTTGTTTTTGTTTAAAAACCCTAGAATCGTTGTTCGTGGCTGCTGTGGTTATATAATATACATCAGAAACAACTCGTGAGAGTCATAGCAATGTTTCTTATTAATTGGTGGTCTCAACAGCGGTTCGAAAACGGATCATCCTTTGTGTTCACGTGAGATTAATTAATATAATTGGTCCAATAATATTCAATTGTAGCCCACGGATAAAAAGGGTTGTGATTGTTTATTGAAGAATTGATTCACGTGATGTAGAGGAAAAGTGAAAGCAACAGCTATGGAAAGCAAATTAGAATATTTGTTTCCTTAATATTTGTTTCATGGGATTGTTAAGTACGAGGGGACAGAAAAGGACGTATGGTTGCCATTGATGTGGTCCAGTGGATATGAGTTCACGTGATGTATAGTATGGGTCAAAGATGGCTGCGTGATATATGTTCTTATCTTGGACATTATATGATACGTGATAAAAGATACAGATAAAACGTGGAGAAGCAAGTGACATTATATTTAAAGTATGTTCACACGGTGCTATTGATTTCATTGGAGGAAATAACTTGCATTCACATGGTTACCATATCATAAATTCGTTTCTGTCCATGATATATTCAAAAGAAGAGGTTTTTGATTGGCTACTCAAGTTGGTGTTCACACGCTTATGGTGGACTTGCAGGCACATGATCAAAACCCATTCAAAACATGATTCTTTTGATGAATTAATTTGGTACGATTATCCAAATATTGAAAGGGTGACGTGATAATTATTAGGATCAATGAGAAACCAGTTTACATGCGAAGTTAACAAAGGGACGTTGACAGAGTATGTTTTAGACGCTGATAAAAATGGACGCTGACAAGGTTTATGGTTGGCGCTGACAAGAGTAATGTTGACGCTGACAGAAGGAAGTTTGACGCTGACAGGAATAAGTCAACGCTGACAGCGTTGACAGTGTCGTCCGATATATGAGCTTCAACGCTGATAGGTATTGTCAGATATCGGACAATACATCTGACCAAGATTTTGGACAGAAGAGATATTGGACAACACACTGTTTGCTGCTGTTTGAGAAAACTGGTACGTTTTAAGCACACAAAAAGAAGGATTATACACACAAAGGTACATGGAATCTCCGTTTTAATATAGAATATCATGATGATATTAATGGCTCGGATATTTTGAAAGGAATTAATGATTTTTAAGTAAGTTAGCAACCATTCATGAAGATTTTATTGGATTATGTAATCGGGATAGCCTTGTGAAAGAGTTATTCGTTGACAGCTTTTACATATGAAGATATTGACTTGTCATGAAGAAGTGTTAGCTTAAGGGGAAGAATACTTATGGTAAGATTGATGATTGAAGAAGATTTGCGTAAGTTTGTGTTCTATCATATCTTCAGATGTTGTGAGCGTTTGAAGGTAACTTGTTCATGCTTATATAATTGGTGACAACGGACTTGATAAAAAGATAGCAAAGGTATGGGATTTTTCTTAAGATGCTCTATGCTCATATTTGCTAGAGAACTCTTTTTGTCAAGAGACTACTCATTATAGCCGTGAGTTTTTAAGTCTGCTCATTATAGCCGTGAGTTTTGGAGTCGCATGGATACAACAAGACATGGAACATAGGTTTGGGATATTCTACTTCTACGTCAAGAATACTTTATTTATTATTCTTCAGGATCATTACACAGAGCCTACATTTGGAGAATCTTCAACATTGCTACATTGTTTACTTCCTTGTTGATGTGACAAAAAGGGGAAGAAAATACGTGCTACACTTGAGGGGAAGCAATCTGAAGATCATGTACAATTTACAAGAAATCTTACTTTAAGGGGAAGCTTGTTTCATTCGTGAAAGATCAAGATTTGAAGATTGGTTTTGTCATCATCAAATAGGGGAAGATTGTTGGGAATTAATTTGATGAGACAAATCAACAATAATGAAACAAGAAGGACTTATATGCAATTATTAAGATTTACAAGAATATGGAGCCCTTTCATACAACAAGGAGGACTTATTAGCAAAAGATGGAGGGACTTCTAGTGTAATTAGATTTCTTGTAAAGAGGGTTATGTGTAGTATATAAACACACACCCTGCTTAGGTTTTATTCATATCATTCATTCACAATGTAAACCTAAAGTGTGTGTCGCACTAGACGTGGGATTCAATGTATACACGTCTAGTGGTTGTTTATTATTAATATAATGAGCAACCCCATTTGTTTTAATTCGTGTTCTTTGTGTCCAAACACCTTGTTATGATCATTGTTCTTTTCCGCTATGTTATCATATGAACGATGATCAACCTAGATATAATGGTTCATAACCATTGAGTCGAACGATTATAGGGAGCATCAGTTTGTGTGTTAAAATTTGGCCTAGATGGTGGAAAATCAGTAACTGCTATTACCTGCTTGTTTAGCTATAAAATTGACCATAAATTTGTATTGCCTCTTAGGTCTAGGTGTTATCTAGGGGTTAGGTCTGTTTGTGGACAATTTTGTGAGGGATTTGAGTGAGTTTTGGTCAACCAAAACTCACCCAAATACCAAACACATCAGCAAATAGCCTAAGTCCCTTTGTCTGATGAATAGCAACTGATTGTAGCCATTTGTGTGTGATATTTAAACTGTGCCTGTGTGTTTTTGTGTTTTAACTGACTCCCCACACTTCCATGAGTGTGGGGGTGCCTTTGTTTCCAGTCAAAACCAAGTAATAAGCATTCTACAAGCTCAAACATCCATAGTCCCGTTTTTTTCATTAACAGTGGGAACTCCATTCCCACTGCCTTTGTTGCTAGTTCCCCCTGCTGTGCTACTGGACAAAATTAGCTAGAGGTCACTTTCAGTTTCTTTCTTTTTTGTCTTTAGTGGTCTTTTTTAGGAATTAGACTTTCATTCTTTTTCCAATATTTTTTTTTTAATTCTTGATTTTTCAGTATAATTTATTTTTAGGGTACTGTTCATTTGCATTTTTTTCACAATTTAGCTATTTTTAATTACTTTTTAATTACTGTTTTTTTGTCTTTTAGTGTAGAAAAGTATTATTTTTCAGATTTAAAATTTTTCTTAGATTTAGAATATTAATTTAAGATTTTTAGTTTAAAAATTAGTCACTGTTCACTTTTTAATTATTTTTTATAATTAATTTAAGTTAATTAGGGTTTAATTACTAAACTGTTTTGTCTTTTAGTGCATAATTTTACTTTTTTCAAACTTTTTCAATTTTCTACTGTTCATTAGGGTAATTTAGGATTTTTAAAATTGATAAATTAATTTTGGCATTATTTTATTATTTTCTAGGATTATTTTAATTTAAAAATAGTTTTTAGTGATTAAAAAATAGAAAAATAGTTTTTAAAATTTAGGAAAAATACTTTTTAGTCTTTAAATAATACAAGTTAGTTATTAGTTCAATAAATTAATATTTTGGGCATTTTGTTAATTATATTTAATTTTTGGCCTTTAATTAGCATTAAAAATTGAATATTTAATTAATAAAAGGTTTTAAAATATATTTGTTGGATTTTTATTCTTATTTATATTATTTAAGACTTAGTTTAATCTTTTAATTAATTTTTAGGTTTAATTTTTAATTTCGTCACGTTTTACGTATTTACGTTCGCGTTTTACGTTAATTCGTCGTAGTTTAAACGTAGTCGTAACTCGTCTTTACTTTTTCTCTTCTCAACCAAAAACGTCACTAATCCAAACATTGTTATTTTATATATTGGCACATTAATACACACACCTCCTTCGAGAACGAACTTGGAATTTATTCGGTTTCGCGTTTTTTCCTAAAGTGTGCAACTTAATACTTGCCACTCATACGCGTTTTTCCTAAAACGTGTACGAAAAACCTACATCAAATTTTTGGCGCCGCTGCCGGGGAGGTGTTAGTGTTGCCATTATTAGTATCGTGTTTGTGTAAGTAGTGCGTTTTTGCTTTTCATTTTTGGAAAGCGTGAATATCGTACATACTCATTTTTGTTGTTTTTCATTAATATATTATAGTATCCAAATAAATCGTGTTTAATTTTCCTAAATTAAACACACAACAATCTTTTACTATATTATAGATATATTGGTTTTCGTTTTTCTTGTGAATATATTATTACTATATTGTATCTACGTAAGAACAATAAATATACAAGTACTCCAAAAGCGTGAAAACGTAACCTTGATTCGGGATTTCATCACTCGATCATTGTATTCGAATCTAAAGCAAAAGTTTAAAGGCAAAATAGATAAATACTTTCGTGAGGCTTAATTTCAATTAACACAAACTATAAGGTGGGTATAAGGCGGTTGTATTTCACGACCTAAAGGAAAAAGGCTCTTAAGTGCTTAGCGCCGCCTCGTTTCCCCCACTTGCTTGTGCGTGTTTTGAGAAAGAAGGCTAATCGAGGGTTTGCCGCCCAAGTATTATCTACGTATATTATATTTGCTTGTGTTTTCAAGATTAAACCCTCTTGAACGTTTTGGTGTTCCACCAACGTTCTAAAGTCATCGAAAGCGTTCACTCCACGTGATCGTTTTCATTCTTTGAGGCTCCTTTAATCGAGAAAGTCGATTCGAGGAGAGATTTGTAGATTTGTGTCTACGTAATACATTCAGAAATCCAAAAAAATTAAAAAACAATCAAAAACCAAAAAAATTGAAAAATCGAAAAACCGCAAAAAATAATCTTCTTTGCTACCACCCATTATACGCTTAGTGCATACGCACTCGATCGAAGGGTTATTCTAATTCTAGCGACGCTTCGAATCGACGCAATCGTAATCGAAGGAATCGACGACGTAGACGAAAATTAGAAACCGACGTTCCTAATATCGTTGTTGAAGAAACCGTAGAGGAGATGGCCGACAATCGTTCGATGATGGAATTGCTCCAAGCGCCCACCGAGGGTTATGGAGACGCGATCGTAATTCCCGCTATCGAAGCGGAGAATTTTGAGATTAAAAGCGGAATGCTTTCGTTGATTCAAGCTACGAAGTTTCGAGGTCGTGAAGCCGATAATCCTCACGACCATATTCGGAATTTTGATCGTCTTTTGGCCATGAGCAAGTTTAAGAACGTCGACACCGATGTCGTCAAGCTTATGCTTTTTCCGTACTCGCTCGATGGTGCCGCCAAGGATTGGTACGAGAAAGAGCCACCTAATTCGATAACTACGTGGAAGGATCTCGTCTCCAAGTTCGTTAATTATTTTTTCCCACCGTCTAAGACAACGTTTTTCAAAAATGAAATTACGAAATTTGAGCAAAAACCGAATGAATCTTTTAGAGACGCGTGGGATCGTTTTAAGGAATTGCTTAGGCAATGTCCTCACCATGGTTTTTCCGAGTTGCACCAAATCGACACGTTTTACAACGGTCTTAATTTTCAAGAACAAGATTCGTTGAATTCCGCCGCCGGTGGCAACTTTTTGTGTAAAACTCCGAAAGATGCTTTGATAATTATCGAAAACCGATCCAAGGTTTACCAACTCCGCAACGCACCGAGTGTTGCCAATGTTGCCAATGTTCGTAGTTCTAATCGCGACATTAAGAGGGTTGATGCGAAAGTCGACAAGTTGACGAATGTGTTTACGTCTTTTCTCATTGAAATGCAAAAGAAAGACGCTCCCGCTACGGTGAAAGCGGTTGAGGTTTCGTGTACGTTTTGTGGTGGACCTCATAATTATTACGAGTGTGGGGCTACGGATGGCCAAACGTCGAATGTGAGTGCGTTAAATGGAAACAACAATTTTTCTAATCAAAATAACGCGGGTCCATCACAACAAGGCAATTATAACCAAGGCAACAATTTTCAAAATCGTAACAATTTTCAAGGAAATAATCAACAAGGAAATTTTTCGAATCAAAATCAAGGAGGTTATAATCAAGGTCGTAATATAACTTGGCAAAATCGAGACAATAACCAAAACTCGAATTTTTCAAACAACAACAATCAAGGTAACAATTTTTCAAGTGGGAATCAAAACAATTTTCAAAGAAGTAATCAAAACCAAGGGAACTTTAATTCTAATCAAAATAGTTCGTCAAACGATTTTCAAAATTACATGAAAACGAATGAAGCTAATATGAGACGATTAGAGGGAGAAATTGGTACTTTGAAAAACGACTTTTCTAATACATTGAAATTGCAAAACACGAAGATTGAGCAAGGGCAAATTGACATAAAAAAGATGTTTTCGGCCATAATGAACAAGTCCTCGGGTGCGTCATCGAGTTCGTTACCTAGTGACACCGTAGCAAATCCGAAGGAGCAATGTAAAGCCGCCTCGTCTCGTGAGAAAGGTCGTGTGATTACCCCTAACCTTGAAGGATTTCGTGTTGTTTATTCTTCTCAACCCTCGACTTCTAAGACGCCTTCTTGTACTAAAGTCGAAGGGGTAAACGTGGCGACCAAGGAAAAGAGTGCACACCCTCGTGTACCTCAAATTACATCCACGGTTCAAAAAGAGAGTTTTGTCGACCTTACTAAAGTAACCCTTGAAGAAACTTGTGCATCGATCCTTCTTAAAAAACCCAAAAGGCGTATGCCGAGAAAGGAAAAAGATCCGGGCCAATTTCTATTACCTTGTGATTTTTCCGAGATTGAGGGATGTTTAGCCCTTGCCGATTTAGGTGCTAGCATCAATCTTATGCCTCATTCTCTTTGGAAATTGATGAGATTGCCTTCGCTTACCCCCACGAACATGACAATCGAGCTTGCAAATTGTACTCGACTTATACCAATTGGAATAGCCGAGGATGTCTATATCAAAGTTGGAAAGTTTGTTTTTCCCGCGGATTTCGTTATATCCGATTACGAGTGTGACCCTAAATGTCCCATTATTTTAGGCCGACCATTTTTATCAACGGCTCGAACCGTAATCGACGTTCACGAGGGGAGACTTACTATGAGATATGGGGATGAGAAAATAGACTTTTTCGCTAGAAAATCCCAAGGGTTTAATGAGAATGAAAAAACCGAGGTTTCAAAACCTAATGATTCAAATCCTAATGATTTCAAAATGTTCACTTTAGCGGAAAGAATGAGGCTTAATGCATGTTTTGAAAGAATTAAGAAAAACGGTTTTAAAGATGATGATTTTAATGATAAAGAGTACGTGTAACACCCCACTTGGATAAGTGGACCGTTACGTGTATTTATGGCGTGTCATCAAAGCATAAGGTAAATGTCCTAAAACATTAACTGACCATAACGGAAATACCGGAATCAAACATCGGCAATCCAAAACATAAGCCCAAAACATGAAACATAAAATACTGAATGAAAGGACTAAACAATGTCCAATTAAGCAGAATACTGTAAGAATGCATAATGTAAGAGTCTGGATAGCTTCCATCCAAATGCACATGCGCTTGGAATCCTAAAAGCGTCCTGGTGTACCTGCCGTTAGAACATGAAAGGAACTACGGCTGAACATAACGCTCAGTGAACGGATATAACGCATGATAAGGAATTACTGAGATGGAGTAGATAATAAATACTGAAACTATAAGACTGATAGGTAAGTTGCAGCGGAAAATCTGTATAAAATCTGTAAGGTCTGATTTATAAATAATCAAGTTGAACCGATATCTGTTAAAACTGAAAACATGCATTTACTGTATTTTAATTGCCAAGAGCTTATATAGGTCATGTAGTGTAACAACTGCTGCATGAATACATAGAGGGGTGACCTCGTCATGCTATAGAGGGGTGACCTCTAAATATCTGTGCTGGGTGGAGGGATCAGCTCCAATGTGAAGGATGTAGAGCACACACCACATTCACCTGCTAAACTGTAAACTGTAGCCTAGGATGCATCCATACGCCCCACTAATAATAATACTGATAAAATGGCCAAGCTGAGCTGAGTGGGACGATGCAGGATATCACTCTCCTACATGTGAGTCACGACACCGGTGCCTCTAGTGTCGTGGTTACGGTACCTCCGTAACTAGTACATAAACTAATCATGCTTGTATATAATGCTCAGGCAATTTATTCTATTATTAATATGATTACTGATAAGCTTAAACAAATACTGGGAAAACATTTGGCTGCAGACGGGGAATCCTAATCATGCATAGAAAGGAAGTCCTTACTGAAAGGACGGGAAATCCGTACCTCGCGTCCAGTAATGAAATAAGACTGAAAGCTGAAGGATCGACTCTGACTTCACGGATACTACATAGATAATGTACGCGAAAATCAGTCGACTGATGTTTATTTATTTTACTGCTCTACTGTTTTCGTTGGATTTAAAATTATTTTTGAATACTGATCGTATTTAATCTGGTAAGTTCTGACTGTTCGAAACATTGCAGATTAAATATATTATGTGCTCCTGATTACTGTGAAATATCTAATCCAATAATACTACTATAATTAGTAACTTGCTTTAAATAGTTTTAAATAGAAAGTTTCTTTTGAAAGTATTAATTAAATCACGTTTTAAAATAATACAAGGTAAAACAATATCGATTTAATTTTACTAAATAAATGAATAAAATTAACTATTTAATTAATCTTTAATTACCCTTGTAAAATAATTAACTATAGTAAATAATTTTCTCGCGTATATAATTACTAGTTCACTCGAAAACCCGTGTATTATTCCCACTGTTGGTAAAGTTTCCCCTGCCTTTATAAAAAGGTTCCCACTGGCTTCATTAAAAAGTTCCCACTGCCTTCATTAAAAGTTCCCACTGCCTTTGCTAAAGAAGTTCCCACTGCCTTTGTTAAAGAAGTTCCTACTGCCTTTGTATTTCTACAGACCCAAACACCCCTTATCACCTGTTAATCCCAAACGCCCCCTTAATACGCAGAAAGTTTCCAAACCCTCCCTGTGTGGTTTTCTTTGGTCGCTGCTGTCCAAAACAAACACCACCCCGCACCTTAATGGTCGCGGATGGTTCCCAATTCACACCGAGACCTTAGGTCTCGGTTTTCCCTACATACGCAAGACCCGACACCCTTGGTTGGGGTCTGTTCGTGGCTGGCCAACAGAAACACCACCGAGACCAAATGGGTCTCGGTTTTCCCTGACTTCGCCAAAACCCGACACCCTTTTAATCCGTTTCATAATTAACTAGGATTTAAAAACGTTTTTTTTTTTTTTTTTTGTCTCATCTGTCGGCAGCCCCCAAGAACCCTAATTGTTTTCTTATTTTTTTTTTTTTGTCCGACTGTTTTGGGAAGAAAAAGGAACTCCCCGTCTGTTTTTGTTAATCCAATTGGGCTAAAGCCCATAACCCCTTCTCCTTAATTTTAATAAAAACCGGCCTTTATTACTTTCCTATTATTTATATATTTTTTTTTTATACTTGTATATTTAATATTGCTTGTAATAAAAATAATACTTGTAATAATTTCTCGCGTTTTTGTTTCTGAAGTCACGATAATTATTTTTCGTGTAATCATACATAATTAATATATTCTGTAACTTAATAATTATTTTCTGAATAATTATACATTTGTAATATTTAAATAAACCGAGACTACGCGTATATAATATTAACGTTTAATTATTTCTGTAAAATAAATAATTCGTCTGTAATATTTCTGAGACTGAATACTTACCATCTGAATAAACTGTCACATTTATAGTATTTAAATAAATTGGGATAGCGTACTAAATTTCTGCGTTTATATCTCTTGTCTAATAATTAATACTTAAATAGTTTATTAAAATTAAACTGCGTATTTAAATATCCTGATTTTTAAAATACGGGTTTTACAATTCTTCCCCTCTAAAATAATAATTCGTCCCCGAATTAAAGATACGACTATACTGGGTTTTACAGTACGTGTACCTAATTCAAAAGGGTATGAGTAAATTTATGGATGATAACTCACTTTGGGATGTTTTTAGCGAAACAAGTGAAACACCAATTCCGAAGGGCGACGTTAGTGCCATCACGACAAAGACCAATATGGGCTCGTCTTCACCACCTTCGAAGGACCACGTCTTTGAGGCTTCAACTTCTAACTCCATCGAAGTGCCTCCTTTGCCTAGCCCAACACCCGTTGAGGCTAAAGGGTTTATCGACATCGATCCTCTTGTCTTAGAAAAGTCACCTAAGCATAGTCATTTGACTTGTAAGACATTGGTTGTGAGTGCTCACATCGACTCTTTCTTTGACAATGACGATGGCAATTTTGCCGAGATTGATCACGTACTTCGACATCCACATGCAATTTTTGATTCTCCTAAAAAGAAACATGTGAAGTACGATGATTATGAGTTTGATCCCGAGATTGAGGAAATCATTGAACGAGAGCTAGCTCTTATGCCTTCACTTCCACCTACGAGTGAGGTTGATCTTTCCAAAATCGAGGATGAACTTAGTGAGTTGGAACGTCTTATTTTCGACGACGAGCCAACTCATGTGACCACCAAAAATCCAATTCTCGAGGAGTTACCTAATCAACACTCTTCAAATGAGAATTACGTTTACCACATTCGTGAGGATTTAACTTATCAACAATCCCCACAAAAGGATGATGGTTTCGTGCTTGATCGTGATCTTTTCGAGAGAGTTTCTAAGATACTCAAGGAGGGGAATGACAAACCTTGGTTTGACAAGCCTATCTTTGATGAAGAAATCGATGAGATCGACGTTCATGAGGATGACGAGTATGTAGACCCCGAGGGGGCGGTGTTCTTTATTGACAAACGTTTTGAGAACTTATATAATCCGCCACCCCCTCCCACCAAAGACTTAAATGTGAGGATTTTTAGCGCGACTTTTGACACGCCAAATTTTTTCGACATTATCAAATCGGGTTTTCATAAAGAGTTTTTAAACAATGAAAAAGGAAAAGATTTTAAAAATGTTTTAAATGATTTTTCTACATGTTTAACTCCGTCATCAGATCGTGTTATGAGTACTACCACCTCGTCTACTCCTTTTGACGATGGTTTGTGTGGATCTAGTGTGGGGGAAGCCCCAAATGTTCCCTCACATTTCTCCACCAAGGTCGAGATTTACGATCCCGGAATTGCTTGTAAAGGGAAATCTCGGTCTTCCACCGATGCAATAAATGGAAAATCTTTTCGTTTGCTTGGTGTGAGTCTACCTCGAGTAGCTCATAAGTTTGGCTTACCCATTGCCCCACCTTTCTACTTCTCATCTATTTTCTTCTACCCCATTGGGGTTCTAGTTCGTGTTGGAGTGGCGTTGTTTCGTCTTTCATCCGAAAACGAAGACGCTATCTTTGACCCCGGTATACGTTTATCGGGTTTTTAAAGTACTCCACGTACTTTTGGGCCTTGTTCATCATGTAAGCCCCACCAAAAATGACCATACCAAGATTATCCCTAAATGATCACATTTATGGGGATTCGAGTCGAGCTTTTGACTCGGTTATCAAAAACAAGGTGCCTCGTGGGGGATTCTCATGCTTATCCTTGTAAATATTATCGCTTTCTTAGTTTAATGTAACGAGGGGACTTGTGCCCTTCCTACCTTTGTTCCGTGGTTGTTTGTGATTGTGATTTATTAGGTTCATCGTCATCATTGAAGCCTCTCGTGTTCGTTTTACGGATCACTCGAGCTTCGATCGTTGCCTTTGGAGATTCCGATATCCGATGATATCCTTTTATGTTCTAACGTTTATCTTATTAGCATAATTCATAAACGGCTTTTAGGTTATTCGTTTTACCCTTTCCATGCTCGAGATTAAGCATTCGACTTCGTCTCTAGTATTGGGGTGTTTACACCCCTAGACTCGAAACATTGAGGACAATGTTTAGTTTTAGTATGGGGGTGAGTAGATACTTCACCTTGCTTATGTCAACACGCTATCCAAATTTCATCGTTTTGTTATCATTTTGTTGCAAATAAGGCTAAAAATGGCCAAATTTTAAAATTTTTCATATTTTTCATAAGTGTTTAAGACACGAATGTAGGTTTTCCGATGGTGAGAATAAGAGTAATTTTTGACTCGACCGTGCGTGTTGAGCACTTAGCTTCGATTCCTTAACTTTTTAGGCTAAGTCTCTTAAATGAGGACGAGAAATGATAGAGTTATTTATAAGTCTCGTAATCGTCACGATCTCATGTGTAGTAATTATTAGCTTATTCTCCCCACGCTTTTTGAAAATAAATTGTTAATAAATATTGATTTGGCGGTTTAGTCACTATTGTTGGGTTTCTAATTTGTTTTGGTAGCTTCCATGTAATTAAATTGGGAAAACATTAAGGTATCACCAGCGTCACGGTTTTGAAGTATTGGCACCCGAATAATCGAAAGCTTCACCTAATAATAAGATTTTAAGCGCTCACCTAAATTAAGCAAAAATTTGAAGCTCACAAGGCCGAAAAATCTATGCCCAAATTGAAAGTGAATCAAGCCTTAATCTTCGAAGCTTTAAAGATCCAAAATTCGCTTTAGCGTGAGGATATACGTCTTTGGCTAATAAAACCACCGATGAGGCGGATAATAAAAGGCAAGGCAAGACCGAAGTCATAATAAAAGCTTCATGGCGAAGTTGAATAAAAGATGGAGGTAAACCAAAGATAATAAGGCCCTTCCGTTAGGGGGCGTATAAAAGTCTTGGTAATAAGTCTCATGTTCAAAACCGTTATAAAATCGTGTTTATCGATCCTTCTTGTTGACTTAATTTTTTGACATCGTTGTCTATTGGGGTGAATTATTGATTTGATGATTTTGGTTACACCGTTAAGTTTCAATTTTTAGACTTAATCTCTATTCACGCATAAGTCGATAATGTATCCACGTGATCATTAAGACAAAATAAAATATAAGAGATAACAAGTAGGAATAAGGGAGTTTAGGTTCGTAATTAACACTCATGAGATGTGTTCGTGTTGCTAACTTATAATAACAATGATCTCGTTACACGCTTAGCATAGAATTGGGTGAAAATCGAGGACGACAAAATTATTTCTAACGAAGCATTCACGTGTTCTTGTTCTATGATCCTAAAAGTCACTTTATCGTGATGAAAACATTACATTATGTCTAAAACGCGTGTAGTAGTTTATTTAAATTTACGTCTTTAATAAAAGTCATCATAAAATGAATTTTGGAAGTGCTATGATACTTAATTCTAGCATTGCGTGGGGACACGACAATGGTTTAGTATGGGGGAGTGATGAGACTGTATTTATACATAGTCTCATCGTCCAAATCGGGCTTAAAACGCTTAAAATATCATCAAAATACCCCAATATATGCCTGTGTTTGTTTATTGTGTATTTTAGGTATGGATATCGTGAATTCACCAAAAGATTACAAGAATGAAGCAAAAACGAACACGGGAAACGAAGCCGCACAAAGAACCAAGCCCGAATCATGAATTTCTTTTGAAGTCCTTGAAGTTTGAAGATTTGGCAAGAATGGTCCCTCAACTTTTGAAGACTTGTCACTTTTGACCCTTGTAAATCTCTATTATTACAAGATTGGTCCTTAAGTTTCAAGAAAATATCATTTATGGCCCTTGAAGATATCTAAATGTGCAAAGAAAACCCTTGGTAGAAGTTTATGTAAATAACAAGCCAAAATTGACAAGTTAAGGAAAGTTATTTACAAAGGAATGAATGTTTGGGCTGATGAAAACTTATTGTGAAGATATCTTAGAACAGCAGGGGGGTCTTTTGCCATAAACCAAACCCAAACCCACCAAATACCCAACCAAACCCGTTTTTACCCACCCATTTCACCCATTTTACCCGACCAAGCCCAAAAACCAAGCCCATACACTCAAACCCAAAACCCAGTTTATTAATTAAACTGGTCAAACAGGTCAAAACCCGATTTTTTTCCCTCTTAACACAATTTTTAAACTCGTTTCATTCCCCAAATAGATTAAACAATCCCTGCTAATCCCCCTAACCCACATAAACCCTAATCTTTAATATTGCACAAATCAAAGGGTTATCCTTTGATTAGTTGCAGATTAGTGATTCACCTCCACCTCATCACATCCCACCAAAACTTTGCTTCAACCCGTGACTCTAAGTGGGTCCCCCATTGTCCCCTGCTACACTATTTTTGGCAAAGAGAGAATCTTACAGCAAATCAAACGGCCAAGGTCCCAAACTTGGTCCCTAAGGAGTAAAAGGACGATCAAGATCACTTCACAGCTGGACAACACCAACATCAAGCACATGGACCATTTTGACCCAATTTGAAGAATTCAAATTGAAGGGCAGATTCGGAAAATCATTGCTAGGGTTTACATTATTTTTATCTTTCTAGATTATTCTTCTAGTAGTATTTAAGGAGCACCAACATGTGGTTTGCCCTTGTTCCAGTTTTTATTGTAAAAATCTTTAAGTGATTAATGAAAATGAAAACTTTTAATTTTTGTCAATAAACTGAGTTCCAAGTTATTTATATTTTCTAGTGTAAACATTTTAAGATTTTATGCAATTAGTTTAAAGTTTCATAAGATTTTAAGTTTTCAAAAAGACATTTTCAGAAATTTTCGTTATTATGGTTCTCGAAAGAGGTTTTTCAAAATTTTGAGATTAATGACTTGTTGAAGTGATAGTGGATTCAAGTCATTGACCTCAGTTTTTTGCTAACCTTTTGTCTAGTATTTAAAGAGGTTTCAAAACCAGTTTTTCAAGTTTTTTTTTTACTCACCAGTTACTGTTTAAAAAGCCATAAGCTTCTAGCTTATGGTCTTTTTATAACAAAGATTGTTGGCTGTTGTTTGTGTTTGTGCAGGAACCCAAGAAACAAGGCCTTTCATTCATCCATTTCATTTTCCCATCCTTTGAAGATATTTAAGCTTAGGGTCCATCATTGGATTCCTCCAACAAGCTCTCTCTACTTGATCATAAGCTTTCAGAAGCTCTCAAATACGTCTCTAGAAGGCATCAGCTTGGGGTACGGGCTTGAACCCTATTGACTTTAAATTTTTGAGTTTTATGTGAAATATATGACTTTTGGTGAGTTACTTGTTTAATGTGTTAGGTTCTATGTGTTTATGCTCATTTAGGGTATTTATGCATGTTTAGATCTTTGGTAATCAGTTTGGTTGGTTTGTGAATGGATTTAGTGTGTTAATTTTCACTTTCTGATTATTAAGGGGTGTTTAGGAATAGGGGTTAAGTTACTATAAGCTACTGCTTTGGTCTTAAATCTGCCTAGACTCACTTGACACTTCAGTAGTAATGTACTTGGGTCATTAGTTTTAGTTTGGTTTAGCTTTAAAGGAAGTTTGTGTGTTAAAATTTGGCCTAGATGGTGGAAAATCAGTAACTGCTATTACCTGCTTGTTTAGCTATAAAATTGACCATAAATTTGTATTGCCTCTTAGGTCTAGGTGTTATCTAGGGGTTAGGTCTGTTTGTGGACAATTTTGTGAGGGATTTGAGTGAGTTTTGGTCAACCAAAACTCACCCAAATACCAAACACATCAGCAAATAGCCTAAGTCCCTTTGTCTGATGAACAGCAACTGATTGTAGCCATTTGTGTGTGATATTTAAACTGTGCCTGTGTGTTTTTGTGTTTTAACTGACTCCCCACACTTCCATGAGTGTGGGGGTGCCTTTGTTTCCAGTCAAAACCAAGTAATAAGCATTCTACAAGCTCAAACATCCACAGTCCCGTTTTTTTCATTAACAGTGGGAACTCCATTCCCACTGCCTTTGTTGCTAGTTCCCCCTGCTGTGCTACTGGACAAAATTAGCTAGAGGTCACTTTCAGTTTCTTTCTTTTTTGTCTTTAGTGGTCTTTTTTAGGAATTAGACTTTCATTCTTTTTCCAATATTTTTCTTTTTTAATTCTTGATTTTTCAGTATAATTTATTTTTAGGGTACTGTTCATTTGCATTTTTTTCACAATTTAGCTATTTTTAATAACTTTTTAATTACTGTTTTTTTGTCTTTTAGTGTAGAAAAGTATTATTTTTCAGATTTAAAATTTTTCTTAGATTTAGAATATTAATTTAAGATTTTTAGTTTAAAAATTAGTCACTGTTCACTTTTTAATTATTTTTTATAATTAATTTAAGTTAATTAGGGTTTAATTACTAAACTGTTTTGTCTTTTAGTGCATAATTTTACTTTTTTCAAACTTTTTCAATTTTCTACTGTTCATTAGGGTATATTAGGATTTTTAAAATTAATAAATTAATTTTGGCATTATTTTATTATTTTCTAGGATTATTTTAATTTAAAAATAGTTTTTAGTGATTAAAAAATAGAAAAATAGTTTTTAAAATTTAGGAAAAATACTTTTTAGTCTTTAAATAATACAAGCTAGTTATTAGTTCAATAAATTAATATTTTGGGCATTTTGTTAATTATATTTAATTTTTGGCCTTTAATTAGCATTAAAAATTGAATATTTAATTAATAAAAGGTTTTAAAATATATTTGTTGGATTTTTATTCTTATTTATATTATTTAAGACTTAGTTTAATCTTTTAATTAATTTTTAGGTTTAATTTTTAATTTCGTCACGTTTTACGTATTTACGTTCGCGTTTTACGTTAATTCGTCGTAGTTTAAACGTAGTCGTAACTCGTCTTTACTTTTTCTCTTCTCAACCAAAAACGTCACTAATCCAAACATTGTTATTTTATATATTGGCACATTAATACACACACCTCCTTCGAGAACGAACTTGGAATTTATTCGGTTTCGCGTTTTTTCCTAAAGCGTACAACTTAATACTTGCCACTCATACGCGTTTTTCCTAAAACGTGTACGAAAAACCTACATCACAATGCATCTGCTTTGAATATCTTTTAGCTTGCGATATAGGTCTATATTTTTGTTACGCTTGTTACGCTGGTTATGGATTTTAAGAGTTGTGCATATGCCTAAGACTTTCTTATGATATCTGCCTAGTCTTCACTCCCACTTTATTAGGCTTTAAGTAAATTAGGGCCTTTAAAACGAGACCAAGTCATATTGAAATTGAATAATTTTATCTCATAAGAATACTTGAACGGTTTCTTATTACAGAAGGTCATCTTATTTAATAAGTTGACTATTCTGTAAACAAAAGAGATACAAATTACATATTCAATGTCTTGTGTTTTGCATCCAGGCCATGGTAGACAATGTTTCATCGTTATCTAACTCTGTGTTCAAGCCTACTGAAATCTGGGTTGAAGTTACTCCTAAAATTACTGAAGTAGTAGTTGAAACTGAACCAAAGCCTACTGAAGTTGTGGTTGAAATCCCACCAAGACTAATTGAGGTTGTGGTTGAAACCAAACCTAAACCTACTGAAGTTATGGTTATGAGAACCAAGAAATCCAAATATTTCAAGTAACTTATGCTAGGTTGTGACTTCATTAGAATAAATTGTCTTTGGCATATCTCTCTATTTTAGATGTGATTCTGCATGTATGAACTTTGTCCTTATGAACAATGCTTGTATTTTGTTACTCAAACATGTATGGTGACATTTGTTGTGATTTATTTCCAATGTTTAGGATTTACAGAGTTTATGAGATATATATATATATCAAGTGTGCTCGTGTTAATCTAAAAGCAGGAAAATGTCGATAACCGAAGAAGAACAAAAACAATTAGATCTTATCCTTGTTCCACTTAATGCTCGAATGCAACATGCACCAAACAATTTTTGTCTGAGAGACGATTTTGATCCTTCTTTGGCGGCATTCAAAATCGCAACAGACATCCTAGATTGTTCACCAATAAAGGATGCATTACGTGTCACTGCATCGGTTCCTGAAGTATACATGCATGAATTTTGGGCAACTGCCTCAATCACACAAGCAAAGCAATTGTCAAAGAAGATAATCTCCTTTACTCTAAACAACAAAGCCTTGACATTTGACATGCGTCAGTTTAGGAAACTATTTAAGCTTCCAAAGCTCGCAAAAGGGGAACACTTTGTGCCTGATCCAGATGCAGAAGAACTACTTAGAGTAATCCGAGAATTGAACTATGAGGGTGAAATTGGTTTTCTTTCTCAGTTTAACACGTCACATATTGGACAACCTTGGAAAGCAATTGTCATCACTTTAGTAAAGTGCCTTACTTCCAAGATTCGCGGATCAGACGCAATGCGACCCGCTCAGGCAGTTATCTTGTGGGGTCTCTACACCGGATCTAAAGTGGATTATGCTTTACAACTTTGGGAAGAATTTTGTCATCAATTCACAAGTTCCAAGAGAAAAGCGGTCCATCTTCCATTTCCAAGGCTCACAAAACTCATTATCAATCACTTCATAAAGAGTGACCCAGATATTGATCATCGCGGGAACTTCTTCTATCATACTCAAGATGATGACGATGTGTTAGACACTATGACTACGGATAATCAATTCACAGAATATAAACTCAGACCAGCTCCAGTGCCAGCAATCATGATGAATGAAGGTATAAGGGAAAGTGATCACTACAGAGAGATGCTTAAAGATATTGAAGCACAATTTAAACGAGCAAATGCAGATCCTTCCAAAAAACAAGCAGAGACGCAAAAAGGAAAACGAAAGAAAAGAATTTCCAAGCGCCAATCGACTGTTTCATCAAAAGACAAAGGCACAGGGTCATCAAAAGACAAAGGCACAGGGAAAGAGCATTTAGTTGATGAAGATGCTGAAGATGCTGAGATGACCCAAACAGAGGAAGAACAGGAAGAAATACCACTTCGAAAGACAAAGAAAGCAAAGCAGACCAAGGGTAAAGAAGAAAGTGTTGCTTCCGAAGAACCTACTCAACAACAAATTTCTGAAGCCAAACGACTGCGTATGGTTCTTCAACAAAGCAGACAGGAAGCTTTTTCCACAGGATCAGGTTCAAGAATGTTTGAGGACTTAGCAGAATTCGGCAATCCTGATGCTGACTAGGCATTTTATGAAGATCCTGTCGAGGAAGATGCTTATGAAGATGCTGATAACTACCACTTTGAAAGTCGTGAGCCGAGTGAAGAACGTGAGAGTAGTGTAGACACAAATACAAGTATGATGTATCGAGACGCCAATATTACCACTTCTTTACCAGAACCAACTCACATGGTGTTAAACGATGATGCTCGTGCAACTCTCATACCAGAGACTCAACTTCAAAGTAAGTCTACTTCTGGTTCTGATGACGTTTTAAAATATCTTAATTTGGAAGGGGAGGGCGTTGAGGTCACAAACACTGATCCGTCAACAAACGAAGCAATGGTGGATGTTCCCATAACTACTGTTACATCCACCACCACACCATCATTATCCACCCCGGTCATCAGTGAGGTCATTACACCAGTTATCACCCCGGCACCTGCTGCACAACCAGTATCAACCACCATCATCACCACTGAATCTACACTGTCATCCGCAGCTGAACAACTTGTATCAACCACCGCCCCAATCATTGTATCTACATCAACACCTATCCTTCAACAACCAGTATCATCCACCACCACTTTAACAGTTATGGTTACACCTCCACCAGTAGAACCACAAGTATCATCCACATCCAATCCCTTCCTCACAGTCAATGATCCACTGATCTAGTCTCTTCAACAACAGTTGGAGGCTCAAGCTACACAAATAGTACATTGACTGAAAGGATCACCACTCCTCCCAAGGAACCACAACCTGATGAGCCTACACTTCAAAAACTAACAGACAGAGTGTCTAGACTTAAAGCAAAACACAAATCATTTCTTAAAGAGAAGAAAACCTGTGACAAAGAAAATGCTGCTTTTCTTGGGTCAATTGACGAGCAGATGACCACGATCATTCGACGAGAAGTCAAGTCTTATGTTGATCAACAGCTACCAAATCTTCTCGGTAATGGTTTATCTACACTTCAACACATGACAATGTTACAGACACGTCTGCTAGACTTGAAAGCTCATAAATCGAAATACAAACGCAAAGTTCTGCAATATCTCAACAAAGCAATTCTTGAAGGGAAACCTGCAGACACTACCGACTCTGAGTTTGACGATGAAGACGAACTAGAGGAGGAAGAAGATGAGGGTAACGATGAGGGTAACGATGAGGAGGATGATGGTGAAAATGAACAAAATGCGGAAGAAGATAAGGAAGGAGATGAGGAGGAAGAAAAGGATGAAGAAGAAGAGGATAAGGATGACGATAAAGATAAGGACGAAGATACAGGTGACGATGATGATAATGACGACGGTAATGGAACCACCAAGGGTGATTAGAATGACGAAACAGATACTAATGCCGAAGAGCCTAATAAGGATGACAATGACAAAGCTACTGAGAAGGGTTTAGAGGAAGCTGTAGAAAACATTGTTGAAACCGCTGAAAAGACAAAAGAGTCTACTGTACCAGAAACTCAGCAACTCGATACAGGTATATCTACTGCACCATCTTTTACTACTGATTCTCACAATGAATCTGTAGAATATATGCAAGCAGAAGAACCGACAGAGCCAATGCTTGAAGAAGAACCTCACGATGATATACTGGTGATGCAAGATCAACCTTCCACACCATCTGAAGATCCGCACAACAGTGATATGGAAGTTGAAGATCTACATGTACCAGAACCAACGTTTGCTGAATCTTTAATCATCAATGACACGGTACAGGAGCAACTTTGGCTAACAAATGCAGCACCACAGCATCCTTTTGCCACTGCAACTGAAATGGAGATGACTCAATTCCTCAATAACCCTATCGATTTCTCGGCCTTTCTACGGTATTCTCATGGGCAACCGACAATGACACCAGATTTGATCAAAATGGCAGCTACAAACGTGGACTTCTTTGATACTTTGAAGATCAGCCATAATGAAGCAGAATATCATTTGAATGAGCTTACCAAAGCAATGAGAGCGACAACTACAGGAATTCAAACTCCCGTATTGCGACCTCTTACACCAACGGTCATTGCCGGTTCTGCAACAATCCCAATAGAACACTTTGTTTCTCACGATCTTGAATACCTTGAGAATGGAGCAAAGAAATATGCCACGTCACTCACCATGGTTAAGGCGATTAACTTGGAGAATGTTCCATGGATAGAGGATAAAGTACCTGGAACAATATGGAGAAAGAAAGTGCTCCAGTTCTATGACACTTATGCAGCACTTGGCATCTCTCACTGGAATACGAAGAAAATACTTCCCTACAACCATTTCCACCGTCCTAAGAGAGGTTCTCCCATTGTATCAACACACAGGATCAAAAGTATTCAAGGAGCAACCACTCAGACGGTCTTCGGCTATGATTACTTGAACGTAATCATCTTCAAACGTACTGATGAGAAAGAATACCGAATTGATGAAAGTGATCTTCAGTACCTTCAACTTGTAGACATCAAAGATCTCCTGCTGCTATTGGCTCAAGAAAAAGGTGACCACTTATCACCTGAGATTGTAATTGCCTTGAGTTCCAACTTTTGCCAATATGCTAGGAAAATCGTCATTCAGAACCGGGTGGAAGACTTTCAACTTGGTGTACAAAGTTATCAGAAGAAGCTAAACCTGGAACGTCCCCATACGACTCCACTCAGTAATTTCCATAAGAACAAGAAGGTATACATGGGGACAACCACACCGGAAGCAGGCATCTTCTACCCAAATGAGACTGGCATCATGCAGTATATGCGATTCTCCGAACTGAAAAAATTCAGCGATGGCACGCTCAAGCAAGTTCGAGATGATCTGACGGTTCTCAATGCCAAACAACCGCTTCCAGTAGTCACCTACCCCTGGACAAGCCAGTGCATCCATGGAGCAAAGTACGCAATCAAGAAGATTGAAGAACTTCTCAGGAAGCGCCGGTTGCTACGAAGCATAGAACGATTCGTCGGTGGACGCCCATATGGAGCTCACCATCGGTTCACGGAACGAACCAATTAATTTTGGTTCGTCTTTTAACAGGTCAACTCCATATGTCTATAATTGTGAATATGTTATTTTTTGCATTATCAGCTTTTGTGGCTTGTTGTAGTGTGAAAGTATGAAATTGTTTCAAGAATTTCTCACGAGATTCTAAATCTTTCAAAATCTATCATACTCAAGCACTACAACTAACCCTCATTAATTTGAGGGGAGCATTAATATGTTCTTTGGCCAACATCTAATTTCCTTTTATTACCCAAAGACCGGTTAATCCATTAATATCCAAAATATTGATGGTTAACATTTTGGAAAGGGGAGAAAATGGGATTAAGCAGACTTAATGATATTTGGCTAAAACAATGAAAAAGGCTTAGAAGATAAACCAACTTAACATGTGTAATGCACAAGTTAAGGGGGAGCGTTTTTGATGATCAAAACACTGAAGGCACAAAAACTTTGATTACAATATCACAAGTGTTTTAAGTGACTTTCAAGGATTTTTCATGGTGACTATATCAACCCAAAACACACTTAACTCACGACGGATGTGGTGACAAAAGGGTGGTAGGTATAGGTATTAGTCCAATGATTCATCAGAACCGATGGAATCTTCCCAAGGACAACTCCCTAGATAGAACTAGAAGTCCTAGGAAAGATGGAGAATGAATGTGAACGTAGCTGAATGCCAACCAAGTACTTAAGCTAGCACTGGAAAAATCACAACAAGGTGCTAGTGATGACGTATTGGTAAGCATTGAAGGGGTTGAAGAATGAAAAAGAATTGTAAAGATAAAGGGTGTAAAGAAAGAAGCCCTCCTTACAACTTTAGGCAGAAACTGGGTCAATACATATGCTATTGAGATCATTAGTTAATGATTCTCGATATCGAAGAAAGCCATCATGGACCTAGTGATGCAATGCACAACCCCCCCCCCCAGCTAACTCAAATATCTCTCAAAAGGTATTTGTTTTAATCACACGGAGATCAACACGTTATCTATTGGTTTATTCACTCCGAATAGACTGATATTAAATAGGTGGCACTCCTCTCCAGCCATCGATCACTAAATCAAAACGCACTATCGAGTCTAGAGCCACGAGATCATCAAAAGTCTCATTAGGACACTTTCCATTTATTCCTTGCTTCTTCGCATACTGTGAAAAGTAAGAGATCTTTTATGAGTCCTACGCAGTATTCTTGTAATATTGCCAGAACATCCGAGTGATACGCAAGTATTACAGTGAAGATGGAAATCCTGCTTGAGCCAACATCAAACAAGCTCATGGTAGGTGACACGTGCGGTTCTTTACGAACTAATCTTGTGACAACTGGAAAGAAACAGTAGTTTAATTCTTAATTGAACTTAAACTCGTTCCAGGCCTCTACGCATTATCGTATGATCTTGCCAGAACACTCAGAGTGACACTCTTTAGTGTTAACAATGACGAGTGGAAATCCTTCTAGTGTTAACACCAAACAGCACTTGGTAGGTGACAAGCAAGATTCAATTTGAATCAAGTTTGCGACAACTGGAAAGCAACAATGGTGAATATCTTAATTGAAATTCACTTGTTCTAGGTTTCATGAATTGACGGCTTCAATCATAAGGATTTTTAATCCAAATGATTCACTCTTTATGTTCGCAGTCAGCTTTGGACGGTCGAATAAAGAGAACGGGTTTACCCGCGAAATCCTGTCAGGAAGTTACTTAATTGAAACTATCCGTCATGGGTACGATATCTAATATCGTCCAACGGTCTTCACCGACCAGAGGTAAAATGCTACCGAATTAGAATAAAATGTCAAAGCCATTTTATTCGTGTCTTATTATGTTGCTGCATTCGAAGACGGTGGTGTTGCTGTGTACCTGTTGAAGACGATGGCGTTGCTGTGTACCTGTTGAAGACGGTGGCGTTGCGGTGTACCTGTTTAAGACGTCCTCACATGCTTATTCCTTCTGCATCAAATACTCCTGCAAATTCAAGAAAGTATGACCTGAAAGTCTTCCGCTGTATCGACTCTGAAACTTTCAAGAATTCAACAAAGGATAAGTGTGTGGGACATGAAGTCACAAAGAGGCGAACTTCACAAGAAAATAAAGACTACACGTGAAAGGCCAAAAGAACGTGTTCCAAGCAAAAGGCTGATATTATTCAACACATATTCACAAAAGGAAGAAAAAGAAAGAAAAGAAGACTACGAGCTTAAGAACATGATCTAACATGCTAGATTAGAACTTTGTAAGTTTGGAGTGACCTCCCTTTGGGGGAGATTGTTGGAAATACGTTTTACGTATATAGAAAGTCTCGGTCACTCCAACAATGTAGTTATAGGCTCGTAGTAATGATAAGTTTCATTTATTAAATAGCCCGACCCATGAGCATGTTCATGGGCCAGAAGCCCAAGTCCATTAAGGACTTGGGGTATTTAAAACTCTTTCCACCATGGAAAGAGGTGTTGGTTGTTCATTTTCTACTTTTCAATATACAAGTTTCTTTCACTTCTCTCTCTAGAAAAACATCAACCCTCTTGATTCATAAAGATTATCAATATTCTTCAGGATTGACCATCCCCATCTGGGTGATTAGCGCTCACTGTGCCTAGGCCAGGACAACAGATGTTTATCATGTCGGAACGGAATATTGGGTGCATTTCTATTAATGTGAAGGGTCCTCATTTGTTGTGGACTTAACGTGTCAAGTATCAGTTTCAGGCAATAGGAAATGTAATTACCTTCAAGTATTAATGCTATGTGCATTACTACTTCAGTGAATGTTTATTGTCCAAACTTATTTTATTAAACCTGTGAATTCACCAACTTTTTGTTGACTCTTTAAGCATGTTTTCTCAGGAAACTGAAGCAGGTATTTGATGTGCATGGAGTCAAGCATCATGATAGGCTGCATTTATAGAGATCATCTTGGGTTTTATAAACTAGGGAATGATTCCAACTGCTAAATAATGTTTAAGACAATTTTTATAACATTTGCACTTTAATTCATGTAATAAATGTAATGATAATCTTTTATCTGTTGCTCTATACACTATCTGCTGTTGATCCACCTACGTGACACCCAAATATTATTTCCGCTGCATTTGACCAATTTGGGGGTGTTACATCAATAAACAAGATGTGAAAACAAACCTGTTTTGGAACTTTGGCAAGTTTACTTCAAAGGATGGAGAATCAGTTGACTCATATTACTCCCGATTCTACAAAATGATGAACGACATGACACGAAACAACTTGCAAGTTTCCATCATGCAAGTCAATGTCCAATTTCTACAGCAACTTCAACCCTTATGGACACGGTTTGTCACTTTGGTGAAACAACAACAAAAGTTAGACGAAGTCTTATATCACACACTCTTTGACATTTTGAAACAATTTCAGAATGAGGTAAACGAACCGAGCTAAACAAGTAGCAAAGGTTGCAAATCCACTTGCTTTGGTGTCTACTACTCAACATTACCCAGATTATCGCTCTTGTGCTTCAAAGACCTACTCTACTCAATCATCATCACCTCGATCTTCCATTGTCTCCAAGTCACATGCTCCAACAAGATCACGAGGCAAAGAAGTTGCAAGAGCACCATCACCACCACTTGAGCAATCATCCGACGAAGATAGTGACGAAGAACAAGCTCAAAAGGATAGGAAATTCAAGCAACAAATGGATTTCATTATGAAACAATACAAGAAATCTACCTACCCACCTACAACAATCTTAGAACATCATCAAACACGAGGAACAACTATACTTAGAGTCCTCCAAGGTATGTCACACGAAGGCGTGCTGAGAGTCCTCCAAAGTATGATCGATAAACCACTAAGAATGATAACCAGAGGGTTGCTACTGTTCTTGGAAATAGGGAAACTATTGGTACTCAAGTTGTGCAACAAAGTGGGATTCAGTGTTTTAACTGCATTGGTTTTGGGCATCTGGCTAGGGAGTGCATGCAACCAAAAAGGGTTAAAGATTATGGCTATCATAAGGAAAAGATGTTGCTATGCAAGAAGATGGAAGCTGGGATCAAGTTATCAGCTGAGGAAGGGGAAATGCTTGACAACACAGATGATGAACTCTCCAACCAAGAACTCGAGGCACATTATTCATACATGGCAAAGATTCATGAGGTCCTCAATGTCACTGAAGATGACAATGGTCCTATCTTTGATACAAAGCCAATTGATAAGGTACAACATGATGATAAATATAATGTGTTTGGTGATACACATGAGCATAGTGATCTACCAACAACAATTACTGACACATGTATGATGGAAACGGTTGATAGCAATACCACACTTGATTCATCAGACATGTGCAATAATGAGCTTGAGGATTTGATGACGTATAGTCCCTCAGCCGGGTCTTGGACTACGCCCACGGGTACTACCCGCATCCGACCTATCACGGATGGGTTGGATTGTTGTTCTTTAAGCTTATGAGCTTCGAATGAATAGTAGCCGCACAGACATGTGAGGCCTACGGCCCGGCATAGCCGGTGCAGGGTTAGACAAAATCACAATCTAATTGGGATTGGGATTTACCCTAAAGTAGAGGGTATACACTAACCATAATTAGAAGATAGCAATCAGGCTAATTATGGTACTTATCCTTTGCTTAGGGCCGAAGCATCGGTACCAGCCCATTAGGGTTATACCGCCTATATAAGGAACCCCCAAGGGTTCCTCAAAGGTATCACATTCTCTATACTTTCAATATACCTTATTACTAACCCTAAACTGATTACTTACTCTCACGCTGGAGTCTAATCGTGGGATACATTCCCACAGTAAGCTTAACGCGTGTCTTTTTAGTGTGCAAGATCTCAATAAGAAGTTTACTTGGTGCAAGAGCCGGAGCCCTACGTATCCGAATTAAGCCTAATTCGGATCAAGCAAGGATCATCCAACTTTTGTATCAACAAGTTGGCGCCATCCGTGAGACCCTATATTAAACTAAACTCTACTAATGACGAAGGGACATTCCCAAGGAAACCTCAGGGGCACAAACCTTGGAAACCGGAAGTCCAGATGTGACGTACCGGTCACCCCAACCCCTCCTTTGGTTGGGCAACCGGGGGGATCAAGCAACCGGAACACACCGGTCCAGTCTCTCGGCGAGACGAGCGCGATCAACAATACCCCACCACCATTACTTATTCAGAGCCTCGATAGAATCACTCCAACCGTCACGGGACGGATGGATCTGGGGGGAAATCCCCCAGTTAGACCCAACTTCAGCACCGCCGAGCGCGAAACCTCTGCCAAGACTAAAAAAGGCAAAGGAAATCTCGAGCTTGGAAACAGCCTCCAAAAGAGGTACCACGTCGACCACGGAATGTGCTCGAACGAATAGGAGATCGAATCATGCAAGAACCACAAGAAGCTCAATTGGTCGTGGATAACTCCAAC
This sequence comes from Glebionis coronaria, assembly GCA_025667525.1. Lineage (NCBI taxonomy): Eukaryota > Viridiplantae > Streptophyta > Magnoliopsida > Asterales > Asteraceae > Glebionis > Glebionis coronaria. The sequence continues at coordinate 487,744,494 of CM046876.1, read as the reverse complement.
GGATCTTTAGAGTGTGCATCGTTCAAAACTTCTCATGACAGCCATCGTACTAGCGTGTGGCGTAGAATGGAAACTAGCGGGAAGAAAATTCCTACACCTTCTCACAAAAGGAGCTATCGGGGCCAATCGAAAGGGGGGTCACAACCATCTCGCCACAACCCTTCACGGACAAATTTGGGATATCACTCTAAAAAATGTCTTCGATTGAAGTACTTTCCTCCCAGTCTATCGGAGGACGAAGGACATTATGAAGAGTCTTATAGAGAGGGAAAGATTTCAAAAACGACAAGCCTACGACCATACACATGGTTCGATCATGGCAGCGCCGGAAAAAACAGAGAGTTAGTCAAAAAATTTCTCGTAGCAAGGAAATATCATTCCCTCCCATCACGACGAGCAACGTCGTAGACACACCTCTCACGATTGAGGTAAGCATTGGAACTCACAATATTCGTAGGATGTATGTGGACGGTGGATCATCGGCCGAAGTACCTTATGAACACTGCTTCGTGCAATTACAACAAGAGATCAAAAGCCAATTAATACAGCTACGTCATTGCTAATAGGCTTTAGTGGGGACACTATTTGGCCAATAGGACAATTACGTTTGTTGGTAATCGTGGGAGATAAAGAACATTCTACTACGACATCGATGAACTTTATGGTGATACGTTCACATTCCCTGTATAATGGTATTATTGGAAGGTCGGGTATCTTGGCTATACAAGCAGTCCCGTCTACGGCACACGGCATGATCATGTTCCCAGTAGAAGGAGGAATTGTTACAATCTACAATTCAATAATGTCGGCATCAGAGTGTCATGCCGTAGCAACACCAGTTCTACCAACCCATGTAAAGGAGGGATCACCACCTCCTAATTGGAAGGTAGCGATCCATCCAGATTACCCGGAACAAGAGGTGGCGATTGGAGGAACCCTCTCCGAGGAGGGAAAGAAGGTCGTTTGCACCCTCCTTAAAGCAAACCTCGACGTGTTCGCATGGGAGCCAAAGCATATGACGGGCGTTCCACGCTCGGTCGCGGAGCACAAGTTGCAAATCCGCCCAGGATATCCTCCGGTGAAACAAAAGAAACGTGGCCAAGCGCCAAAACGTAATCAGGTGATACTAGACGAGGTAAGAAAGCTGGTGGATGCGGGAATTATGCGAGAGGTCTATTAGAACGAGTGGCTCTCCAACCCAGTCATGGTTAATAAGCATGATGGAAGCTAGCGCATGTGTGTGGACTTCACAGACTTGAACAAAGCTTACCCACAAGACTGCTATCCGCTACCAGAAATTAACTAGAAGGTTGAACCCCTATGCGGGTACTCTTTTAAGTGTTTCTTGGACGCATATAAAGGATACCATCAGATCCATATGGCGGAGGAAGACGATGAAAAGACGACATTCCACACTAGTCAGTATGTGTATTGTCACACGATAATGCCGTTCAGACTCAAGAATGCAGGTGCGACATATCAACGACTTGTGGATAAAGCCTTCGACTCGCAGATTGGCCGTAACCTCGAAGTCTATGTCGATGACTTGGTTATCAAAAGCCATACAGAAGACGAGCTCCTCCGTGACATTCAAGAAACTTTCAATACATTGAGAAAAATTAACATGAAGCTGAATCCCAAAAAATGCATGTTGGAAATACGTTTTTACGTATTTAGAAAGGATCGGTCACTCCAATGATATATTCAAGTATTGGGCTCGTGATCCATAATGTAAACATATAGTCCATATAGCCCACATGTAGGGTGGGCTATATATACCCCCTCCTAGCATGTTAGGATGGGTTGGTCATTTTGTGTTTTTACTTCTCATTTAATCAATCTTCTTATTCTCTCATTCTCTCCTTTCTCTCTCTACCTTTCTCTCTCTAGTTCTTCCTTCGTCCATCATTCAATAGATAAATCATAACTTGCTAAATCCTAAGAAACTTTAGACCTACAATTGGTATCAAGAACTTTGGTTGATTCTTCGGATTTACGTGTTTTTATCTATTGATTTGGTTGATTTGGTGTTTTTTATCAATTGATTTGTTGGATTTACGTGTTTTAACAACTTTTGTCATATCAGTATAATACTTTTTATATAAGTATAATACTTTTCTTGTCATATCCACTTGGTCCAAATTTATATTCAACAACTTTCGTCCAAATTGATTTCAGTCTAATATTTTTCTTTCATATCAGTATAATTTTTTTTGTCCTCAACTGTGGATTTTTTTTTGGATTTGTCATCAATTTTTTTTACATATCAAAACTGTCACATTGTCTTCATCAACTTATCACAACTTTTGTCTCATACATCTTTTGTCTCGAATCTAGACATAAGGTAAGGTCACCAGGTTTGTCATCTCATCGCAATACCATAAGGGTTTTGTGGGATTCCGATCAGTTTTCCGATCGTAAGGTCACCAGGTTTGTACATCGATCGCAATAACCCTAGGGTTCTACTTTGCGATCACTTATTCTGATACCCTTATTCTGACGTGGATTGCGATAGCACTTTGCGATCGTGATTGTGACGGGATTAAGGAATATTGCGACGAAACTCTGTCCGCATTCCGATCGTCACATTGCGATGGTGAATTTTTGAATGTTTCGATGAAAGTGTTTTGAATATTGCGATGAAAGTGTTTTGAATATTGCGATGGAAGTGTTTTTGAATATTGCGATGGAAGTGTTTTTAAACATTACGATGGAAATGGTTTGAATATTGCGACACAAAACAAACTCAATCAAAAACGACTCTGACCAAACCCAAAGGACTCTCAGCAACACCTCTCGACCCATTGACTCACAACTAAACAGACCTATTGACCTCGACTCACACCCTCACAAACCTAGGACCCAAACATAACAAACAAACTCTCGACGACACAACCTTTGACAACCTTTCACAAACAAACTCCCACAGATCCAAAGACTCTCACACCACCCTCACCCTCGCCCCCTCACCTACAACCTCGACGAAACCAAAATAGAAGACTCGAACCCAACAAAACAGACTCGACACTAGACACGAAACTTAACCTCGACAAACCCAACCTCCACGGAAACTGACTCCTCACGCACACACATTCAAACCCAAACCTAACACTTAAACCACTCGAGAGTTAAACTCCAACAAACACAACAAGACTCAAACCAAAATTCAATTGAAACCACAAACTGACTCGACTTGGAACACAAAAATCTCAGATCTACTTCGTGTTTTTCAAATGCATGCTTAGATCATTTAAGATTAAGCCTCACGAAACTATAATCATCATAGATCTATTGTCGGATAAAATCCAAGCTTAATATTCGAATAAAAAGAAAAGATCTATAACAATTATGTTATCATCTAATCTTTATTTCGATTTTCAAACACGAAATTAAATCATATTAGATTAACCTACCCGAGACCCTTTTTGGATCTTGCAGTATGAAAGAGCTGAACCTTCATGGTCTTTACTAGATTCGATTCACATTAGGCTAAATTAATTCATAGGATTTCGTGTTTGTTGCGAAGGAATGAATTAACGGGTTTATCGTATTCGTGGTTTCATGATTGATCGATAAAGGAGATTTATAGTTGTTGTGTTTGAAGAAGATTGGGTTATTGGAATAGATGAGATTAGGGTTGTAAGATGTGGGGGACGGAGGATACGATGTGGGGGCGGAGAAAAAGTGAAATGTGATTAGGGTAGAAACTTCCTAATTTTTAGGGTAAAATTAATTATATATAAAATCCAACTAGATACACAATCTTTTTGCTTCTATTAGACTGCCACGTTTTGGAAATTTTGAGAAGTTTGGGACACGTAGGGTTGACTATATCAAAGTGTTTTTGGGGTTTTAAATAAAGAAAGAAATAGAAGGCGGATATAACAAGAAAAGTAAACTGTTTTAATACACGAGTTAATTACACAAAAAAAAGCCAACTTTACAACACGTTTGTAAACAAAAACCATAAAAACCAAACAAAAGACACGGGTGTTGTAACGAGTTATAAGTCTTCAACACGTCTTATAACGAGTTAAGTCTTCATTCTACACGTTTGTTGCAAGAAAAGTAAACAGTTTGTTTAGACAATTGAATTTGTTTAATAATTTTTGGGGGTGAGTCAACTGATTGTTTGACCGAGTTGTTTATATCATAAGTGTGTGGATCGGGTATTAAGGTTGTGGTATTGTTTATATCATAAGTGTGTGGATCGGGTATTGTGGTGATTCAAATGAAGTGGGCCTTTCAATGACAAATCGTTAATATTGCAAGGAAAATACTTCGTTTTTGGGACAAGATTCTATCAATTTGTTTACTCCATATTATATACGAATTGTTTCGGGCTTTATTTTTGGCGTGAGCCGCGGTTGAATTAGACTCCGGTTTGTTTTATCATAGTTTGAGCAGACAAAAATTATTGAGCTGAGAAAAGAGTTATATTAAGAGTTATTTACGGATCTTTTGGTGGCATTGTCATATCCCGTGAATTTCCATTTTCTAATTTTCTTCACGAATTGATAAATTCCGAAAAACAAACAGATCCAAGACATATTTCATCGAATTTCAATGGAATCATCGAATTTGACGTTTCAAGAGGGAGACTCGCATCACATGCAAGACAATGCTAGAAGAAGTGGCCTCACGTCATTTCAACTACTTTATTCTCATCTTGTGACTCTTTCATGGATTCAAGGAGGGAGAGAATTTGTGACACTTTTTGGTCAAGATCGTTATACATTCAATGATTCAATACTCCTCACCTTGAACCAACTAGCTGAGCAACTTCACAAAGCAGACTTTAATCATTTTGCATCAGAATCTGCATATCAAGCTCTCGTGACACAACTCACGCCTTTCCTCCAATTCAATATCATCAAGTCTGAAAGTTCAGTGATTTGCCAGTCATTTTTTCGAGACACACAAACCGAGCTTCAAGTTTTCCGTGGTACACTATTGAAACTCTTGTCATCGGTCTCGTCTTCGATTTATGAAAAATCCCGACTTCAGTAAGCGTGTGATAATGGAGTGCAAGAATCTACAATGCAAGAGGAAAATGATCATACAATTGACGCATTGGAGGCTGCAAAAGATTGCAAGGACATGGAATCAACAGTTAAGCATGACATCAGCAACAAGTCAGGGACTGTTCCAGACATCGCTTATGATGACACCTTACCCGTTTATGACAAAGAGCCTGCGAACATGGTACAATGTAATGTTGTATATGATGTATATGTCGATGAACTAACGCATGTTGAGCATTCCGAACCTATTTATGACAAACATGAGATGGAAACCGGTGATAGTTTTACCACTTTAGATTCATCCGATGTGCGTCATAATGGGGGAGAGATTGTTCAGAATGCTATAGTACATGATGTAGTATTTTTGTATACCCTTTTAGGAAAAAGAGGCAACAAAATAGTGGTAAGCGTTAAGCGTCGGTTTAGGAAAACCAAGCACTTATGACCCAATGAGGTGAGTTCGTTCTCTCGAGGAGGCACGTGTGTTGTGTAATGAATGATTGATTATGTTTTTGTTTATTAATGAGAAGAAAAGAAGAGAAAATGACGAAGAAAAAAAATGGAAAAATAAGGCAAAAACACTACTAGAAAGTTACGACGTAAAACGTAAAAAGCACAAAATTTAAAATTTTAATCTAAAAAAAATTCCTAAAAATTACTAAAAAATCCCAAATAATATTCTAAGAGTTTATAAAAAATCCAAACTTGTCAAAACCTTTTAATTAATTTAATAATGACTTTTTAATGCTAATTAAAGCCCTAAAAATCACTTTTAAATATTAAAAAGCCCTAAACAAGATTTTATAGTTTGTAAACCTCAAAAATGACCTAATAAAACTAAAAACTATTTTTAAAAATTTTAAAACCAATTTAAACTATTTTAAACTCCTAAAAACTATTAAAATCTATTAAATCTTAAATTAATTCTAAAAGTTAATTGAAAAGCCTAAAAATTATTCTACAAATGGGAAAAGTCCTAATTAATGATAAAGAACCTAGGAAAAATGAAAAAGAAATTAAAGTAAAACTTTTAATTTTAATGAATAAAATAATATTAAAATATTCTAAAAAATTAAAAGTCCTCAAATAAATTCTAAAAAATTCTCAAAAATCCTAAATAATCTAACTAAGAAGAAAATGTAAACAAAAGTTCCTAAAACCTTTTAGTTAATTTTATATTAATTTTTAAAGTTGCTAAAAAACCCTAAAATCAAATAAAATTAAAAATTAAAGTTTTTGAAAACTTTTTTATATGTAAACCTCAAAAATACAAATAGAAACCTAAAAACTATTTTTTTGTATTTTTTAACTACTGTTTAATATTTTTTATAGACTTTCTAAATTTAAAAATAGAAATAATCCTATTAATTAATTAACTAAATGGAAAAATAAAACTTTGACCCAGAAAAGTCTTAAACCCTATTCTAATCCTAGGAAAAATGAAAAGGAGCTAAAAAGCTTAACAAATAAGCTAAAATAAGCCAAAATGGTCACGGCTTATTTAAAATAAGAAAAAAACAAGTCACCTTAAGTTTAAAACAACACAACCTCTTACCAGTCAAAGTCCCTAGGGCAGCGGTAAGAGGTGTGTGTTGTGAGCGTGGAGACCAGGGTTCGAGGCTGAAGAACCCCTTTTTACCTTCTATTTTTTTTTTTGCTTTTTAACTTTTTACCAATCAACTAATGACTTCTAATGAGCTTAATTCCAACTCCAATTCACTTATTATGCAAAGATTATACAAGATTGTGATAAAAATCGTGGCCAGAACCAAAATTTCAAGAACACTTTTTATGTTCTTTCTTTTCTTTTCTTCACAGATGGTGAAACCTCCAAGAGGACTTGGAGGGTGAGATCTTGATGTTGTTTTGGTGACAGAAGGGCACCCTTGTGCTCATAGAAGCACAAGGAGTCAAGCAAAATCAAAAGCAAGCACTTAGCAATCAAAAATCAACAACCAAATCACATACAGGCCTATGCAATGTTTCTGTAACAAGTTACTAGATCTGGTGGTTGTTTAAACTTTTTTCAAGCACTCAAATGAACTTCAGCTTCCAAGTTTAGCATACACAATCACCAATAGGTACTCAAGCAATCTGCAAACCTTTAACACCCTAAGTCTACACAGATTACAAATTCTTAGCATCCAAATTCATGAACACAAGCACATTTTGGCATAAGCAGATTTTTCAAGTTCACTTATCACTATTAACCCACCAACTAGCTTCTAACTTGACCCAAATTAACTATAACTACCCAACACACTAAACTCAACCTATTCCAATACTACTAACACCTTTTAATAACCAAATCAAAAACTTCTACCCTGCTAAAACTTGTTTCCAAACACCCTTTTATATTTTGAAAACCAACTTTTAACACTACAAATCCTTTTAAAACTCTAACAAACTGATCCTAACAACATCTAACAAGCATATTAACTCATCAGAACCCAAATCATTCAACTTTAACAACAAATACCACCAAATCAAGCAAACCACTTTGAAACTCACTTTTCTGAAATTTTCCAAAAGGGAAAAGAAAATTACCTTAGGACCTTTACTTCCTAGGTCCTTGTGGTTGCTACACCACCTCCTACCAACTCGGGTTGGTGCTGAATCTCTTAACAAATCAACAACCAAGCCACAAATCCCTGCTAAGAAGAAATAGAAAAGAATAACAAGCACAAAATATGTAATCTGTTTTCTTTTTATTTCTTTCTTAAAATCCTTTCCAAAATCTTCCAAAACTAAAACTCACGTTTAAAAATCAATCACAAGAACACAATTTTATAATCCACTTTCACTTCATACAAATTTGTGGTGAATAGATACTTGCCTTGCCAAACCTTCACGCTTTCCAAAGTTTATCGTTTTGTTTATCATTTTCTTGCAAAATAAGGCTAAAAATGGCCAAATTTTAAAATTTTTCTCATATTTCATAAGTGTTTGAAGACACGAATGTAGATTTTCCGATGGCGAGAATAAGAGTAATTTTTGACTCGACCGTGCGTGTTGAGCACTTAGCTTTGATTCCTTAACTACACATTAGGCTAAGTCTCTTAAATGAGGACGATAAATGATAGAGTTAATTATAAGTTACTATGCTAAACGTAGAGTACTCGTATTCTTTCAAAAACTCATGTGTTCTCGTTGTTTGCTTATTCTCCCTTCGCATGTAAATATTTTTTGCTTAATAAATATTGATTTAGCGGTTTAGTTTTGATTGTTGGGTTTCTAGTCTTTTCTAGTAGCTTCCGTGTAATTAAATTGGGAAGACATTAAGGTATCTCCAGTGTCACGGTTTTGAAGTATTGGCACCCTAATAATCGAAAGCTTCACCCAATAATAAGATTTCAAGTGCTCACCTAAATCAAGCAAACAATTTGAAGCCCCACAAGGCCTAAAATCTATGCAAAATTGAAAGTGAATCAAGCCTTAATCTTCGAAGCTTTAAAGATCCAAAATTCGCTTTAGCGTGAGGATATACGTCTTTGGCTAATAAAACCACCGATGAGGCGGATAATAAAAGGCAAGGCAAGACCGAAGTCATAATAAAAGCTTCATGGCGAAGTTGAATAAAAGATGGAGGTAAACCAAAGATAATAAGGCCCTTCCGTTAGGGGGCGTATAAAAGTCTTGGTAATAAGTCTCATGTTCAAAACCGTTATAAAACCGTGTTTATCGATTCTTCTTGTCAACTTAATTTTTTAACATCGTTGTCTATTAGGAGGGGTTATTGATTTGATGGTCTTAGTTACACCGTTAGGACTCTATTTTTAGACCTAAATCTCTATTATCGCATAAGTCAACAATGTATCCTCGTGATCATTAAGACAAAATAAAATATAAGAGATACAACTTAGGAATAATGGGAGAATAAGTACGTGATTAGGGCATATGAGTAGTGTTAGCATTACTAACTTATAATGACAATGATCTCGTTGCACGCTTAGCATGGAATTGAAGTGAAAATCGAGGACGACGAAATTATTTCTAACGAAGCATTCACGTGTTCTTATTCTATGAACCTAAACGTCCCATTTTGCGATGAAAATCATACATTATGTCTATAACACAAGTAGTAGCAATAGTGTAGTGTAGCTAGTTTATCATTTCAATAAAGTGAATAAAATTGAATTTTGGAGATGCTTTACTACTTTATTCTTAGCATTGCGTGAGGGCACGGCAATGGTTTAGTATGGGGGAGTGATGAGACTGCTTTTATACATGGTCTCATCGTCCAAAACGGCCTTAAAATTGCATAAAATATCATAAAATATGCCAAATATATGCTCGTGTTTGTTACTTGTGTATTTTTAGGTACGGATATTGAGGAATTGGCAAAAGAACACAAGAATCAATCAAAAACGAACACGGGAAACGAAGTCGCACAATGAACCGGGCCCAAGATTGGAATTTTGCAAAATGACCCTTGAAGAATTGAAGATTGGCAAGAATGGCCCCTCATCTTTGAAGAACTTGTCACATTTGACCCTCTAAATATCAAATGTACAAGTATGATCCTTAATGTTTGAAGATATTACAAGATCAGTCCTTGGAAAATCATGAATATACATTAAATACCCTTTGGAAAAGTTTTGGAAAGTTTTGTGCCATTTTCAGCAACTTGTCCAAAGTTGACAAGGCTAAATTGGGCGCTGACAGCATTTAAAACAAAGTGAAGAAAAGTTGATACCCTGGGGACCTAATCTGTCAAAACCATAAACCTTATCTCCCAACCAAAACGTGCCACGTCAACCCTACCCACCCATTTACCCACCACCCACCCACAAACCGACCCTACCCACATCCATACCCGGTTTTATTAACTTAAAACATGGTCAATGAAGTCAAACCCCACTTAACCCGTTTTCTTTCCCACCAAAACATGATTTTTAAATCATGTTTACCCAAAAACAGATCAAAAAACCCTTTTAACCCCCATAAACCCTAATCTCCACCCAGATTAATTAACCCACCAATCAAGGGGTTTTTAGCTAAAACCTTCCAGATCATCAATTTACGTCCCTCTCACCAAAACCCACCTCACCCAACAGTGTCACATGCATTATGGACCCCTCCCCAAGCCTCCCCTGCTACATCACTTTCGCACCAAAATCCACACCCGACCATTTAAACACACCAGATCATCCCCTTGGTCCCCAAGTTCAATCCAATGTTCCAGATTGAAGATTCCAAGCTGGCACCAGTACAAGGATCACATGGGCACGATTTTGACCCATTTTCAGTCAAATCTTCAAGGGCTTTTTAGGCATTTCAGTTAGCTAGGGTTTTAGTGACCTAGAATGTTCTACTTAGTCTATTTAAGGAGGATGAAACCTGTTCATACCCCTTGTTCCAGTTTTTTGCAAAAACTTGTGTAATCCTTTTTTTAATTTTATAAAGTTTGGTATTTGTTTAAAGTGCAATTTAATTCCTTTTATACTTGTTAAAAAGTTGGTGTAAGTTGTTTGCAAAGGCTGAGTTCCACATTTAATTTGTGAAAGGTTTTGAGTAATTTGAATTTTCATAAGGTTTTATAAAAAGTTTGGAAAGAATCTATAAAACACAATTTTATAATCCACTTTCACTTCATACAAATTTGTGTTTTATAGATTCTTTCCAAACTTTTTATAAAACCTTATGAAAATTCAAATTACTCAAAACCTTTCACAAATTAAATGTGGAACTCAGCCTTTGCAAACAACTTACACCAACTTTTTAACAAGTATAAAAGGAATTAAATTGCACTTTAAACAAATACCAAACTTTATAAAATTAAAAAAAGGATTACACAAGTTTTTGCAAAAAACTGGAACAAGGGGTATGAACAGGTTTCATCCTCCTTAAATAGACTAAGTAGAACATTCTAGGTCACTAAAACCCTAGCTAACTGAAATGCCTAAAAAGCCCTTGAAGATTTGACTGAAAATGGGTCAAAATCGTGCCCATGTGATGCTTGTACTGGTGCCAGCTTGGAATCTTCAATCTGGAACGTTGGATTGAACTTGGGGACCAAGGGGATGATCTGGTGTGTTTAAATGGTCGGGTGTGGATTTTGGTGCGAAAGTGATGTAGCAGGGGAGGCTTGGGGAGGGGTCCATAATGCATGTGACACTGTTGGGTGAGGTGGGTTTTGGTGAGAGGGACGTAAATTGATGATCTGGAAGGTTTTAGCTAAAAACCCCTTGATTGGTGGGTTAATTAATCTGGGTGGAGATTAGGGTTTATGGGGGTTAAAAGGGTTTTTTGATCTGTTTTTGGGTAAACATGATTTAAAAATCATGTTTTGGTGGGAAAGAAAACGGGTTAAGTGGGGTTTGACTTCATTGACCATGTTTTAAGTTAATAAAACCGGGTATGGATGTGGGTAGGGTCGGTTTGTGGGTGGGTGGTGGGTAAATGGGTGGGTAGGGTTGACGTGGCACGTTTTGGTTGGGAGATAAGGTTTATGGTTTTGACAGATTAGGTCCCCAGGGTATCAACTTTTCTTCACTTTGTTTTAAATGCTGTCAGCGCCCAATTTAGCCTTGTCAACTTTGGACAAGTTGCTGAAAATGGCACAAAACTTTCCAAAACTTTTCCAAAGGGTATTTAATGTATATTCATGATTTTCCAAGGACTGATCTTGTAATATCTTCAAACATTAAGGATCATACTTGTACATTTGATATTTAGAGGGTCAAATGTGACAAGTTCTTCAAAGATGAGGGGCCATTCTTGCCAATCTTCAATTCTTCAAGGGTCATTTTGCAAAATTCCAATCTTGGGCCCGGTTCATTGTGCGACTTCGTTTCCCGTGTTCGTTTTTGATTGATTCTTGTGTTCTTTTGCCAATTCCTCAATATCCGTACCTAAAAATACACAAGTAACAAACACGAGCATATATTTGGCATATTTTATGATATTTTATGCAATTTTAAGGCCGTTCTGGACGATGAGACCATGTATAAAAGCAGTCTCATCACTCCCCTATACTAAACCATTGCCGTGCCCTCACGCAATGCTAAGAATAAAGTAGTAAAGCATCTCCAAAATTCAATTTTATTCACTTTATTGAAATGATAAACTAGCTACACTACACTATTGCTACTACTTGTGTTATAGACATAATGTATGATTTTCATCGCAAAATGGGACGTTTAGGTTCATAGAATAAGAACACGTGAATGCTTCGTTAGAAATAATTTCGTCGTCCTCGATTTTCACTTCAATTCCATGCTAAGCGTGCAACGAGATCATTGTCATTATAAGTTAGTAATGCTAACACTACTCATATGCCCTAATCACGTACTTATTCTCCCATTATTCCTAAGTTGTATCTCTTATATTTTATTTTGTCTTAATGATCACGAGGATACATTGTTGACTTATGCGATAATAGAGATTTAGGTCTAAAAATAGAGTCCTAACGGTGTAACTAAGACCATCAAATCAATAACCCCTCCTAATAGACAACGATGTTAAAAAATTAAGTTGACAAGAAGAATCGATAAACACGGTTTTATAACGGTTTTGAACATGAGACTTATTACCAAGACTTTTATACGCCCCCTAACGGAAGGGCCTTATTATCTTTGGTTTACCTCCATCTTTTATTCAACTTCGCCATGAAGCTTTTATTATGACTTCGGTCTTGCCTTGCCTTTTATTATCCGCCTCATCGGTGGTTTTATTAGCCAAAGACGTATATCCTCACGCTAAAGCGAATTTTGGATCTTTAAAGCTTCGAAGATTAAGGCTTGATTCACTTTCAATTTTGCATAGATTTTAGGCCTTGTGGGGCTTCAAATTGTTTGCTTGATTTAGGTGAGCACTTGAAATCTTATTATTGGGTGAAGCTTTCGATTATTAGGGTGCCAATACTTTAAAACCGTGACGCTGGCGATACCTTAATGTCTTCCCAATTTAATTACACGGAAGCTACTAGAAAAGACTAGAAACCCAACAATCAAAACTAAACCGCTAAATCAATATTTATTAAGCAAAAAATATTTACATGCGAAGGGAGAATAAGCAAACAACGAGAACACATGAGTTTTTGAAAGAATACGAGTACTCTACGTTTAGCATAGTAACTTATAATTAACTCTATCATTTCTCGTCCTCATTTAAGAGACTTAGCCTAATGTGTAGTTAAGGAATCAAAGCTAAGTGCTCAACACGCACGGTCGAGTCAAAAATTACTCTTATTCTCGCCATCGGAAAATCTACATTCGTGTCTTCAAACACTTATGAAATATGAGAAAAATTTTAAAATTTGGCCATTTTTAGCCTTATTTTGCAAGAAAATGATAAACAAAACGATAAACTTTGGAAAGCGTGAAGGTTTGGCAAGGCAAGTATCTATTCACCCCCCATACTAAAGTTAAACATTGTCCTCAATGTTTCGAGTCTAGGGGTGAAAACACCCCCATACTAGAGACGTAGTCGAATGCCTAATCTAGCATGGAAAGGGTGTAACCATTAAGTAATAGCCGTTTATGAAGTGTGCTATAAACCTAAGGTTAGAACATAAAAGGATATATCATGATGGATATTGGGAAAGGCCTCCAAAGCAAACGATCGAGTGCTCCCATGAAACGAACACGAGAGGCTCCAATCGTGAAGATGATGATCTAAAAGACACAATGCACAAACAACCACGGAACAAAGGTTGGAAGGGCACAAATCCCCTCACATTAAACTAATTAGAAAGCAATAATATGTACATGGATAAGCATGGGTCTCCCCCACGAGGCACCTTGTTTTTGATAACCGAGTCAAAAGCTCGACTCGAATCCCCATAAATGTGATCATTTAGGGATAATCATGGTATGGTCAATTTTTGGTGGGGCTTACATGATAAACAAGGCCCAAAAGCACGTGGAGTACTTTAAAAATCCGATAAACGTATACCGGGGTCAAAGATAGCGTCCTCGTTTTCGGATGAAAGACGAGACAACACAACTCCAACACAAATCCCAATGGGATAGAAGAAAATAGGAGAGAAGAAATAGAAGGGTGGGACAATGGGTAAGGCAAAACATTGAGCTACTCGAGGTAGACTCGCACCAATCAAATGAAAAGATTTTCCATTTATTGCATCGGTGGAAGACCGAGATTTTCCTATATAAGCAATTCCAGGATCAAATATCTCGTCCTCGGTGGAGAAAGGAGAGGGAACATAAGGGGCTTCCCCCACACTAGGTCCACACAAAGCATCGTCAAAAGGAGAAGACGAGCTTGTAGTACTCAAGAAACGCGGTGATGACGGAGTTAGAGTTATAGAAAAATCTTTTAAATTAGATTCAAAATCTTTTCCTTTTTCATCTTTAAAATTCTCCTTGTGAAAACCCGATTTAATTATGTCAAAAATATTTGGTGTATCTAAAACAATGTTAGTCACACTAAAAATTCTCACATTTTGAAAGCGTTTTGGTTTAGGTGGTGGCAAGTTTTCAAATCTTTTGTCAACAAAGAAAACCTCCCCATCGGGATCAACGTATTCATCATCCGAAGAATCACTCGAGATTGGAATCATAGGCTTAACACTCTTAACCTCCATCGGCGGAGGGGACGGAACTTCATTTTTCTCAACTCCTAAAACTCTATTTGAAATCTTTTGACGAATGTTTTTGGTGGAATCGACATTGTACAAAGATGTGATCGAATAAACATGAGAAAGAGTGGAGTTTTGGGTTGCATTAATGACGAGTTCTTCCTCATTGAAACGAAGAGTGATTTTTCTTGCATGCACATCGATAAGTGCTCTCGAGGTATCCAAAAAAGATCGACCTAAAATTAACGGAACTTTAGGATCGATGGGAATATCAACAACAATGAAGTCCACGGGATAATAGAATTTCCCAACTTTCACGAAGACGTCCTCGGCAACTCCACAAGCTAGAATCGTAGAATGATCGGCCATTTCGATTGACATTCTTGAAGGAGTGAGATTTGGAAGATTGAGCGATTTAAAAATCTCGAGAGGCATCAAATTAATACTAGCACCAAGATCGGCCAAGGCGTAGCATTCTTCCATGTCTTGGATAGCACATGGGATTAAAAACTTTCCAGGATCACCGACTTTTTGAGGTATGCGGCTTAGAAAAACCGAAGAACAACTAGACGATTTTTGCAATTTCTCTTTGTTATTCAACATACTTTTGAAGTTCGCGGCAAATCGAGGCATCATGACTAAGGCGTCGGCAAAACTTATATTAAAATGCAAGTCACGAAACATTTTCATAAAAAGTTCAAATTGATAATTATTTCGTTCTTGTGCCTTTTCCTTGTCTCGTCTTGATGGGTAGGGTAAAGGTGGTGTGGGTTGGGGCAAATTAGGAATAGGCAACGGCCTTGGGATCTCGGGTTCCATAATGGGTGTAGGTTCAACCGTAGGTGTGGTTTGAGCGGTACTTCGTGGTCTTGAGATGTGCTCCTTTTCAACCACGACCTCGGGTTCTTTCTCTTTTTCCTTCTCCATAGAAGTACTTGGACGAGAAATGGGTTCTTTGAAAGTTTTACCACTACGAGTGGCAATAACCTTCAATTCTCCTTTCGGGTTTACGATGGTATCACTAGGAAGACCACCCGAAGAAGAGGGCTTACACATGATAGCTTCAAACATTTTAGCCATACGGTCTTCAAACTTAGATTGCCTAGCATCCGCTTTCAACAATTCTTGCTTAATCTCATGTTGTCCTTGCTCCATTTTTTGTTGATTTTGTTGGAGTCGTGTGACATTTCCTTCCATTTTATTAGCATGAGTTTTAAGTTCATTAGCAAGTTCGGTTTTAAGCTTGTTTTTCAATTCGGACCTTAAGCTAACCATTTCACGTTGCATATTGTCAAACTTAGCATCATTAGCCATTCAAAAATTCTCCTTGAAGATTTTTGGTGTGATCGTTTTGAAAACCTTGGGCATTAGTTTGAAAATCACGGTTTTGGTTTTGGTTTGAAATTTGCCCATTTCCACTTTGGTAATTACCTTTGTTATAGTTTCTTTGATTTCCTTGGTAATTTCCACCTTGGTTGTTGTTGTTGCGATAATTATTAGCATTTTGATTGGGTGGAGCTTGATTTGAACGTAAACCTTGACCTATTTGGTTATAAGTTCCCGTGGCTACAAAAGCATTCGAAGTGTTACCATCCGCGGTAATGCACTCGGAAAGATCATGAGCTCCCCCACACGACAAACAACTTTTAGAAACCGCTTTAACCGAAGCGGTGTTGGAAGCTTCTTGAGCCTTCCAATGGGACATAAGGTTTGCAAATCTATCGAAAAATCGGTTTTCTTCATTTGCTTCATCATGTAATGCATTGATACTTTGAGATGATGATGAGCCCCTTTTGGCAACACTCGGTGTGTGACGAGGGCTATAAACCTTAGACCTATTCTCGATTATGACCAAAGCTTCTTCAACCGTTTTACACAAAAAATTACCACCCGCGGCGGCATTTAAATAATCTCTTTCATGATCGTTAAGTCCATTGTAAAACGTGTCGATTTGGTGCAAATCGGAAAAACCATGATGAGGACATTCGTGTAACATCTCCTTAAACCTATTCCAAGCCGTAGAAAAACTTTCATTTGATTCTTGTGAAAATTTAGAAATCTCATTTTTCAAATGCGTAGTCTTAGAGGGCGGAAAAAATTGGTTCACAAACTTCGAAACGAGATCCTTCCACGTCAATATAGAATTGGGTGGCTCTTTCTCTAACCAAATTTTTGCGGGCCCCGCTAAGGAATACGGAAAAAGCATCATCTTAATCGAGTCGTTTGAAACATCCTTGAATTTGCACGTGGCGGTAAGACGATTAAATTGGCGGATATGGTTGTGAGGATTGTCCTTCTCATCACCACGGAATTTGTTGTTTTGGATCATCGACAACAAACCCGTTTTCACCTCAAAATTCTCCGCAAGGATAGCGGGAATCACAATAGCTTCTCCATAACCCTCGGTGGGTGCTTGAAGTAACTCCATCATAGTTCGATTCGCCATGGTCGGTTCTTCTCGTACAATGGGTTCGTCAATAGGAGACTCCTCACTAGAATGAGTTGGAGTGGGAGTTTTGTTCTTGCGTTTACGTGCACGTTTTGCTTTGTTACGAGTGAGCATAAACGTCACGTACAACGTGGAGACGAGCGAAGAAGATTCTTTTTGGTATTTTGTGTTTTTTCAATTTTTTTGTGGTTTTTGATTGTATTAACCTTTTTGGAAATTGGTGAATGTATTAAGTAGACAAAAAGTCCACAAATCTCCTCACTAATCAAATCTCTTGATTAAAAAGGCCTCAAGGAATGAAAACGATCACGTGGAGTGAACGCCTTCGATGAATTTAGAACGATGGTGGAACACCAAATCGTTCAAGAGGGTTTAATCAAATGAAACCAAGAAAATATATATGATATGTAATAATACTTTGGGCGGCAAAACCCTCGATTCACTCTCAAAATCAAATACGCACAAGCAAGCGGAGGAAACGAGGCGGCGCGAAGCACTTAAGAGCCTTTTTCCTTTAGGTTGTGAAATACAACCGCCTTATACCCACCTTATAGTTTGTATTATCAAGATTAAGCTTCACGAAAGTATTTATCTATTTTTGCCTTTTTTTCTTTGGTTTGAGATTCGAATACAATGATTGGGTAATGACCTCCCAAGTCAAGGTTGTGATTGCTCACGTATTTGGAGTACTTGTGTATTTATTGTTCTACGTATACAATATAGTAATAGTATTCACACAAAAACCGAAAAACGATAATACGTATTAATAGAGTGCTATTAATACAATTATATTTATGGCTAATATAGAAAAACAACAATGTTCAATCAAAACACAACACGCCTCCCCGGCAGCGGCGCCATTTTTGATGTAGTATTTTTGTATACCCTTTTAGGAAAAAGAGGCAACAAAATAGTGGTAAGCGTTAAGCGTCGGTTTAGGAAAACCAAGCACTTATGACCCAATGAGGTGAGTTCGTTCTCTCGAGGAGGCACGTGTGTTGTGTAATGAATGATTGATTATGTTTTTGTTTATTACTGAGAAGAAAAGAAGAGAAAATGACGAAGAAAAAAAATGGAAAAATAAGGCAAAAACACTACTAGAAAGTTACGACGTAAAACGTAAAAAGCACAAAATTTAAAATTTTAATTTAAAAAAAATTCCTAAAAATTACTAAAAAATCCCAAATAATATTCTAAGAGTTTACAAAAAATCCAAACTTGTCAAAACCATTTAATTAATTTAATAATGACTTTTTAATGCTAATTAAAGCCCTAAAAATCACTTTTAAATATTAAAAAGCCCTAAACAAGATTTTATAGTTTGTAAACCTCAAAAATGACCTAATAAAACTAAAAACTATTTTTAAAAATTTTAAAACCAATTTAAACTATTTTTAAACTCCTAAAAACTATTAAAATCTATTAAATCTTAAATTAATTCTAAAAGTTAATTGAAAAGCCTAAAAATTATTCTACAAATGGGAAAAGTCCTAATTAATGATAAAGAACCTAGGAAAAATGAAAAAGAAATTAAAGTAAAACTTTTAATTTTAATGAATAAAATAATATTAAAATATTCTAAAAAATTAAAAGTCCTCAAATAAATTCTAAAAAATTCTCAAAAATCCTAAATAATCTAACTAAGAAGAAAATGTAAACAAAAGTTCCTAAAACCTTTTAGTTAATTTTATATTAATTTTTAAAGTTGTTAAAAAACCCTAAAATCAAATAAAATTAAAAATTAAAGTTTTTGAAAACTTTTTTATATGTAAACCTCAAAAATACAAATAGAAACCTAAAAACTATTTTTTTGTATTTTTTAACTACTGTTTAATATTTTTTATAGACTTTCTAAATTTAAAAATAGAAATAATCCTATTAATTAATTAACTAAATGGAAAAATAAAACTTTGACCCAGAAAAGTCTTAAACCCTATTCTAATCCTAGGAAAAATGAAAAGGAGCTAAAAAGCTTAACAAATAAGCTAAAATAAGCCAAAATGGTCACGGCTTATTTAAAATAAGAAAAAAAACAAGTCACCTTAAGTTTAAAACAACACAACCTCTTACCAGTCAAAGTCCCTAGGGCAGCGGTAAGAGGTGTGTGTTGTGAGCGTGGAGACCAGGGTTCGAGGCTGAAGAACCCCTTTTTACCTTCTATTTTTTTTTTGCTTTTTAACTTTTTACCAATCAACTAATGACTTCTAATGAGCTTAATTCCAACTCCAATTCACTTATTATGCAAAGATTATACAAGATTGTGATAAAAATCGTGGCCAGAACCAAAATTTCAAGAACACTTTTTATGTTCTTTCTTTTCTTTTCTTCACAGATGGTGAAACCTCCAAGAGGACTTGGAGGGTGAGATCTTGATGTTGTTTTGGTGACAGAAGGGCACCCTTGTGCTCATAGAAGCACAAGGAGTCAAGCAAAATCAAAAGCAAGCACTTAGCAATCAAAAATCAACAACCAAAGCACATACAGGCCTATGCAATGTTTCTGTAACAAGTTACTAGATCTGGTGGTTGTTTAAACTTTTTTCAAGCACTCAAATGAACTTCAGCTTCCAAGTTTAGCATACACAATCACCAATAGGTACTCAAGCAATCTGCAAACCTTTAACACCCTAAGTCTACACAGATTACAAATTCTTAGCATCCAAATTCATGAACACAAGCACATTTTGGCATAAGCAGATTTTTCAAGTTCACTTATCACTATTAACCCACCAACTAGCTTCTAACTTGACCCAAATTAACTATAACTACCCAACACACTAAACTCAACCTATTCCAATACTACTAACACCTTTTAATAACCAAATCAAAAACTTCTACCCTGCTAAAACTTGTTTCCAAACACCCTTTTATATTTTGAAAACCAACTTTTAACACTACAAATCCTTTTAAAACTCTAACAAACTGATCCTAACAACATCTAACAAGCATATTAACTCATCAGAACCCAAATCATTCAACTTTAACAACAAATACCACCAAATCAAGCAAACCACTTTGAAACTCACTTTTCTGAAATTTTCCAAAAGGGAAAAGAAAATTACCTTAGGACCTTTACTTCCTAGGTCCTTGTGGTTGCTACACCACCTCCTACCAACTCGGGTTGGTGCTGAATCTCTTAACAAATCAACAACCAAGCCACAAATCCCTGCTAAGAAGAAATAGAAAAGAATAACAAGCACAAAATATGTAATCTGTTTTCTTTTTATTTCTTTCTTAAAATCCTTTTCAAAATCTTCCAAAACTAAAACTCACGTTTAAAAATCAATCACAAGAACACAATTTTATAATCCACTTTCACTTCATACAAATTTGTGTTTTATAGATTCTTTCCAAACTTTTTATAAAACCTTATGAAAATTCAAATTACTCAAAACCTTTCACAAATTAAATGTGGAACTCAGCCTTTGCAAACAACTTACACCAACTTTTTAACAAGTATAAAAGGAATTAAATTGCACTTTAAACAAATACCAAACTTTATAAAATTAAAAAAAGGATTACACAAGTTTTTGCAAAAAACTGGAACAAGGGGTATGAACAGGTTTCATCCTCCTTAAATAGACTAAGTAGAACATTCTAGGTCACTAAAACCCTAGCTAACTGAAATGCCTAAAAAGCCCTTGAAGATTTGACTGAAAATGGGTCAAAATCGTGCCCATGTGATGCTTGTACTGGTGCCAGCTTGGAATCTTCAATCTGGAACGTTGGATTGAACTTGGGGACCAAGGGGATGATCTGGTGTGTTTAAATGGTCGGGTGTGGATTTTGGTGCGAAAGTGATGTAGCAGGGGAGGCTTGGGGAGGGGTCCATAATGCATGTGACACTGTTGGGTGAGGTGGGTTTTGGTGAGAGGGACGTAAATTGATGATCTGGAAGGTTTTAGCTAAAAACCCCTTGATTGGTGGGTTAATTAATCTGGGTGGAGATTAGGGTTTATGGGGGTTAAAAGGGTTTTTTGATCTGTTTTTGGGTAAACATGATTTAAAAATCATGTTTTGGTGGGAAAGAAAACGGGTTAAGTGGGGTTTGACTTCATTGACCATGTTTTAAGTTAATAAAACCGGGTATGGATGTGGGTAGGGTCGGTTTGTGGGTGGGTGGTGGGTAAATGGGTGGGTAGGGTTGACGTGGCACGTTTTGGTTGGGAGATAAGGTTTATGGTTTTGACAGATTAGGTCCCCAGGGTATCAACTTTTCTTCACTTTGTTTTAAATGCTGTCAGCGCCCAATTTAGCCTTGTCAACTTTGGACAAGTTGCTGAAAATGGCACAAAACTTTCCAAAACTTTTCCAAAGGGTATTTAATGTATATTCATGATTTTCCAAGGACTGATCTTGTAATATCTTCAAACATTAAGGATCATACTTGTACATTTGATATTTAGAGGGTCAAATGTGACAAGTTCTTCAAAGATGAGGGGCCATTCTTGCCAATCTTCAATTCTTCAAGGGTCATTTTGCAAAATTCCAATCTTGGGCCCGGTTCATTGTGCGACTTCGTTTCCCGTGTTCGTTTTTGATTGATTCTTGTGTTCTTTTGCCAATTCCTCAATATCCGTACCTAAAAATACACAAGTAACAAACACGAGCATATATTTGGCATATTTTATGATATTTTATGCAATTTTAAGGCCGTTTTGGACGATGAGACCATGTATAAAAGCAGTCTCATCAGTACATCATGATAAATGCTTTATGACTGCTTCGTTAACTGATTCCGATTCTAAGATTAAAGAGCTCGAAACGATCGTAGCTCAGCAATCTAAAGAGCTTGAGGATGCCAAAATTGAATTTTAAAAGAAAACGGACAAATTTGAAAAGTATTTTGAAAAACTTGAAAAGTCAAACGTTGTTCTTGAACGAAAATTGGATCAAACAGTTCTAGATTCTAAAGCTGAAAAAGATAATCTTTTGAAATAAATTAAGTTGCTTGAATCTAAGTTGGCATCCCAAGATCAATTGCTCAAAGATAATGAGACTTTAAAGGCTCAACTACAGGAAAAGGTCTTTGCTATAGCTGCGTTGAAAAACGAATTAAGGAAAACTAAAGGAACTAGTGTGGACACTAAGCTTGAAAAACCATCAATCTTGGGTAAACCGCCTCAAATTCAGTCTGATAGACAACTGACTGTATTTAGATCCGAGCGACCACAATCCTCGAGACCGCGGTTTGCCTCCCAAGTTGATTTGGTTCATCTTTCTAGACCAGTCACTCCAGCAACTAGGCCCAATGTGACCAAAACAGCTTTAGCAAGACCTAATCACATGATTGCCTCTAGTTTCTCTAAAAATACCAAGACCACATCTAAGACTAGTTCAAATGACGTTTGCCATAAATCTGATCTAAGGGAAGATAAGCAAAAGACACATGTAAGAGATAGCAATGTCAAACCTAGTCAGATGCCTTCTAGATTACCCAACATTGCTAACCGTAGCATGTCATCTCCTAGGAGCATCGAACAATCATATAGGAATTACTCGGACATTAAATATGCTACTTGTAAAACATGTAGAAAATGTGTCTTTACGGCAAATCATGACTCTTGTGTCAAGAAATTACTTAATGAGGTGAACTCCCGTGCTAGACTTAAATCCTAGTGGATAGCTAAAATCAAACCCATTGGTAAAGTTTGGCGCCACACTGGTAGAACTTTCACTCTTGTAGGAAATGAGTGCCCTTTAGCTAGGATAGTCTCCGATTACACTAAGACTACTAGGGAGGAAATTGATAAAGATGATACATCACTTAAGCCTAAACTTAAGATTTTCTATAAAAGGAAACGTTTGCCAGCTAAGACAAGTGAATGATCTACTCAGGTCGCCTTTGACATAAGGAAAGCCAACTATGAACCCCCACGTGCTTCTAAAATTGATATTGCTAACCCATCTCAAAGCATGCAAATTCCTAATGAGAATGCAGGTACCAAAGTTGAGGTTCCAAAAGAACGAAGCGGTCCAATCATTGTATACCGTTCAACTAAGGACACTCTTAGAGTTTGGTTGCTAAAGAAGCAAATATCGGAGAAACAAGTGTCTCGGGGGATTCATGATTAAGCTTACCAAAATGACTTACAGTCATATCACAGACTGTAACTCGATCCTCAATTAAAGGAAAGTTAATCACCAACGATAAATTTATCCTCAAAAACGAGAAATTAAATTTTCTCGGACACGAGCTTACATTAAAACTATTCAAAGGTTCTAAAATCGTGTACATGACTTACAGTCATATCACAGACTGTAACTCGATCCTCAATTAAAGGAAAGTTTATCACCGATGATAAATTTATCCTCAAAAACGAGAAATTAAATTTTCTCTGACACGAGCTTACATTAAAACTATTCAAAGGTTTTAAGCTCGTGTACAGGACTTATAGTCACATCACAGACGGTAACTCGTTCATCAAAGAAAGGAAAGTTTATCGCCGATGATAAACTTATCCTCACAACGAGAAATTAAGTTTTCTCGGGCATGAGCTAAAATTAAAAACATTCAAAGTTTTTAAGCTCATGCACAAAGGCTTATAGACAAATCATAGTCTGTGACCCGTTTATCAAATAAAGGAAATTTTATCACCGATGATAAACTTATCCTCAAAAATGAGAAATTAATTTTTCTCGGACACGAGCTTACATTAAAAGTATTCAAAGGTTTTTAAGCTTGTGTAGATGGCGTATAATCGTATTTCAGATTATGCCCCGGACATCAAAGAAAGGAAAGTTTATCGCCGATGATAAACTTATCCTTACAACGAGAAATTAATTTTTCTCGGGCATGAGCTAATATTAAAAACATTCGAAGTTTTTAAGCTCATGCACAAAGACTTACAGTTTAATATCAAACAGTAACTCAGACTTCAATTTTAGGAGAGCTTATCTTTAAAGATAGATTATCCTCGTAACGGGAAATTAAATTTTCTCGATCATGAGCTTGTCTTAAAACATTCCAAGTTTTAAGCTCAGAAAGGAAAATGTATCTTTTAAATAAGAGAACTTTTCCTCATAACGAGAAATTCATCTTTCTCGGTCATGAGCTTTACGTTAAAACATTCAAGGTTTTTTAAAAGCTCATGAAAACGACTTCTAAGTAAATGTCAGCTTAGAACTCGTTCTTCAATTAAAAGGAAAAGTTTATCGCTTATGATAAACTTATCCTTACAACGAGAAATTAATGTTTCTCGGGCATGAGCTAATATTAGAAAAATTCGAAGTTTTTAAGCTCATGCACAATGACTTACAGTCATATCACAGACTGTAACTCGATCCTCAATTAAAGGAAAGTTTATCACCGATGATAAATTTATCCTCAAAAACGAGAAATTAAATTTTCTCGGACTCGAGCTTACATTAAAACTATTCAAAGATTTTAAGCTCGTGTACATGACTTACAGTCATATCACAGACTGTAACTCGATCCTCAATTAAAAGAAAGTTTATCACCGATGATAAATTTATCCTCAAAAACGAGAAATTAAATTTTCTCTGACACGAGCTTACATTAAAACTATTCAAAGGTTTTAAGCTCATGTACAGGACTTATAGTCACATCACAGACTATAACTCGTTCATCAAAGAAAGGAAAGTTTATCGCCGATGATAAACTTATCCTCACAACGAGAAATTAAATTTTCTCGGGCATGAGCTAAAATTAAAAAGATTCAAAGTTTTTAAGCTCATGCACAAAGGCTTATAGATAAATCACAGTCTGTGACCCGTTTATCAAATAAAGGAAATTTTATCGCCGATGATAAACTTATCCTCAAAAACGAGAAATTAATTTTTCTCGGACACGAGCCTACATTAAAAGTATTCAAAGGTTTTTAAGCTTTTGTAGATGGCGTATAATCATATTTCAAATTATGCCCCGGACATCAAAGAAAGGAAAGTTTATCGCTGATGATAAACTTATCCTTACAACGAGAAATTAATTTTTCTCAGGCATGAGCTAATATTAAAAACATTCGAAGTTTTTAAGCTCATGCACAAAGACTTACAGTTAAATATCAGATAGTAACTCAAACTTCAATTTTAGGAGAGCTTATCTTTAAAGATAGATTATCCTCGTAACGGGAAATTAAATTTTCTCGGTCATGAGCTTGTATTAAAACATTCCAAGTTTTAAGCTCAGAAAGGAAAGTGTATCTTTTAAATAAGAGAACTTTTCCTCATAACGAGAAATTCATCTTTCTCGGTCATGAGCTTTACGTTAAAACATTCAAGGTTTTTTAAAAGCTCATGAAAATGACTTCTAAGTAAATGTCAGCTTAGAACTCGTTCTTCAATTAAAAGGAAAAGTTTATCGCTTATGATAAACTTATCCTTACAACGAGAAATTAATTTTTCTCGGGCATGAGCTAATATTAGAAAAATTCGAAGTTTTTAAACTCATGCACAATGACTTACAGTCATATTACAGACTGTAACTCGATCCTCAATTAAAGAAAGTTTATCACCGATGATAAATTTATCCTCAAAAACGAGAAATTAAATTTTCTCGGACACGAGCTTACATTAAAACTATTCAAAGATTTTAAGCTCGTGTACATGACTTAAAGTCAAATCACAGACTGTAACTCGATCCTTAACTAAAAGAAATTTTATCACCGATGATAAATTTATCCTCAAAAACGAGAAATTAAATTTTCTATGACACGAGCTTACATTAAAACTATTCAAAGGTTTTAAGCTCTTGTACAGGACTTATAGTCACATCACAGACTGTAACTCGTTCATCAAAGAAAGGAAAGTTTATCGCCGATGATAAACTTATCCTCACAATGAGAAATTAAGTTTTCTCGGGCATGAGCTAAAATTAAAAACATTCAAAGTTTTTAAGCTCATGCACAAAGGCTTATAGACAAATCACAGTCTGTGACCCATTTATCAAATAAAGGAAAGTTTATCGCCGATGATAAACTTATCCTCAAAAACAAGAAATTAATTTTTCTCGGACACGAGCCTACATTAAAAGTATTCAAAGGTTTTTAAGCTTGTGTAGATGGCGTATAATCATATTTCAGATTATGCCCCGGACATCAAAGAAAGGAAAGTTTATCGCCGATGATAAACTTATCCTTACAACGAGAAATTAATTTTTCTCGGGCATGAGCTAATATTAAAAACATTCGAAGTTTTTAAGCTCATGCACAAAGACTTACAGTTAAATATCAGACAGTAACTCAGACTTCAATTTTAGGAGAGCTTATCTTTAAAGATAGATTATCCTCGTAACGGGAAATTAAATTTTCTCGGTCATGAACTTCTATTAAAACATTCCAAGTTTTAAGCTCAGAAAGGAAAGTGTATCTTTTAAATAAGAGAACTTTTCCTCATGACGAGAAATTCATCTTTCTCGGTCATGAGCTTTACGTTAAAACATTCAAGGTTTTTTAAAAGCTCATGAAAACGACTTCTAAGTAAATGTCAGCTTAGAACTCGTTCTTCAATTAAAAGGAAAAGTTTATCGCTTATGATAAACTTATCCTTACAACGAGAAATTAATGTTTCTCGGGCATGAGCTAATATTAGAAAAATTCGAAGTTTTTAAGCTCATGCACAATGACTTACAGTCATATCACAGACTGTAACTCGATCCTCAATTAAAGGAAAGTTTATCACCGATGATAAATTTATCCTCAAAAACGAGAAATTAAATTTTCTCGGACTCGATCTTACATTAAAACTATTCAAAGATTTTAAGCTCGTGTACATGACTTACAGTCATATCACAGACTGTAACTCGATCCTCAATTAAAAGAAAGTTTATCACCGATGATAAATTTATCCTCAAAAACGAGAAATTAAATTTTCTCTGACACGAGCTTACATTAAAACTATTCAAAGGTTTTAAGCTCATGTACAGGACTTATAGTCACATCACAGACTATAACTCGTTCATCAAAGAAAGGAAAGTTTATCGCCGATGATAAACTTATCCTCACAACGAGAAATTAAATTTTCTCGGGCATGAGCTAAAATTAAAAAGATTCAAAGTTTTTAAGCTCATGCACAAAGGCTTATAGATAAATCACAGTCTGTGACCCGTTTATCAAATAAAGGAAATTTTATCGCCGATGATAAACTTATCCTCAAAAACGAGAAATTAATTTTTCTCGGACACGAGCCTACATTAAAAGTATTCAAAGGTTTTTAAGCTTTTGTAGATGGCGTATAATCATATTTCAAATTATGCCCCGGACATCAAAGAAAGGAAAGTTTATCGCTGATGATAAACTTATCCTTACAACGAGAAATTAATTTTTCTCAGGCATGAGCTAATATTAAAAACATTCGAAGTTTTTAAGCTCATGCACAAAGACTTACAGTTAAATATCAGACAGTAACTCAAACTTCAATTTTAGGAGAGCTTATCTTTAAAGATAGATTATCCTCGTAACGGGAAATTAAATTTTCTCGGTCATGAGCTTGTATTAAAACATTCCAAGTTTTAAGCTCAGAAAGGAAAGTGTATCTTTTAAATAAGAGAACTTTTCCTCATAACGAGAAATTCATCTTTCTCGGTCATGAGCTTTACGTTAAAACATTCAAGGTTTTTTAAAAGCTCATGAAAATGACTTCTAAGTAAATGTCAGCTTAGAACTCGTTCTTCAATTAAAAGGAAAAGTTTATCGCTTATGATAAACTTATCCTTACAACGAGAAATTAATTTTTCTCGGGCATGAGCTAATATTAGAAAAATTCGAAGTTTTTAAACTCATGCACAATGACTTACAGTCATATTACAGACTGTAACTCGATCCTCAATTAAAGAAAGTTTATCACCGATGATAAATTTATCCTCAAAAACGAGAAATTAAATTTTCTCGGACGCGAGCTTACATTAAAACTATTCAAAGATTTTAAGCTCGTGTACATGACTTAAAGTCAAATCACAGACTGTAACTCGATCCTTAACTAAAGGAAATTTTATCACCGATGATAAATTTATCCTCAAAAACGAGAAATTAAATTTTCTATGACACGAGCTTACATCAAAACTATTCAAAGGTTTTAAGCTCTTGTACAGGACTTATAGTCACATCACAGACTGTAACTCGTTCATCAAAGAAAGGAAAGTTTATCGCCGATGATAAACTTATCCTCACAATGAGAAATTAAGTTTTCTCGGGCATGAGCTAAAATTAAAAACATTCAAAGTTTTTAAGCTCATGCACAAAGGCTTATAGACAAATCACAGTCTGTGACCCATTTATCAAATAAAGGAAAGTTTATCGCCGATGATAAACTTATCCTCAAAAACGAGAAATTAATTTTTCTCGGACACGAGCTTACATTAAAAGTATTCAAAGGTTTTTAAGCTGGTGTAGATGGCGTATAATCATATTTCAGATTATGCCCCGGACTTCAAAGAAAGGAAAGTTTATCGCCGATGATAAACTTATCCTTACAACGAGAAATTAATTTTTCTCGGGCATGAGCTAATATTAAAAACATTCGAAGTTTTTAAGCTCATGCACAAAGACTTACAGTTAAATATCAGACTGTAACTCGGACTTAAATTTTAGGAGAGCTTATCTTTAAAGATATCTTATCCTCATAACGGGAAATTAAATTTTCTCGGTCATGATATTGTACTAAAACATTCCAAGTTTTAAGCTCAGAAAGGAAAGTGTATCTTTTAAATAAGAGAACTTTTCCTCATAACGAGAAATTCATCTTTCTCGGTCATGAGCTTTACGTTAAAACATTCAAGGTTTTTTAAAAGCTCATGAAAACGACTTCTAAGTAAATGTCAGCTTAGAACTCGTTCTTCAATTAAAAGGAAAAGTTTATCACTGATGATAAACTTATCCTTACAACGAGAAATTAATTTTTCTCGGGCATGAGCTAATATTAGAAACATTCGAAGTTTTTAAGCTCATGCACAATGACTTACAATTAAATATCGGACTGTAACTTGGACTTCATATTTAGGAAAGCTTATCTTTAAAGATAGCTTATCCTCGTAACGGGAAATTAAATTTTCTCGGCCATGAGCTTGTATTAAAACATTCCAAGTTTTAAGCTCAGAAAGGAAATTGTATCTTTTAAATAAGAGAACTTTTCCTCATAACGAGAAATTCGTCTTTCTCGGTCATGAGCTTTCCGTTAAAACATTAAAAAGTTTCCAAGCTCATGAACACGATTTCTAAGTAAATGTCAACTTAGGACTCGTTCTTCAGTTAAAAGGAAAGTTTATCGCTGATGGTAACTTATCCTTAACAACGGGAAGTTTACAACTTCTCGGAATTGAACTCGTTTTGCAAGATATTCAACATCTTAAGCTCAAGTAATTAATTTCCAAAACGTTGAACACAATTTTTCAAGAATTTTTCAAAAGGTTTTTCTAAATCTTTCAAAATTGTGCGTTCAAAAATGTTTTGATAAAAAGAGCATGTCTTCTGGAATCGATAATATTTACGATCCTAGAAATGTCATTCAATAATGACACGAGGTTGTAAATAAAGTTCGAGCAGAAGTTTAAATGATTTAAAACATGCTTAAAATGGCTTGCTATTATTTCAGATAGTAACCTGATTTTCATATTAAAGTCAAGCATTTCACCGGAAAGCTTTGACTCAACAACGATGTTGGAAATACATTTTACGTATGAAGAAAGTCTCGGTCACTCCAACAATATAGTTATAGGCTCGTAGTAGTGTTTAAGTTACATTTATGTTAAGCCGACCCATGAGCATGTTCATGGGCCGGAGGCCCAAGTCCATAAAGGACTTGGGTATATAAACCTCTTTCCACCATGGAAAGAGGTGTTGGTTGTTTCATTTCTCTAGTTAATACACATACTTTTCTCTTACTTCTCTCCCTTGTTTCTCTCTCTAGAAATACATCAACCCTCTTGAAATACAAAGATTATCATTGTTCTACAATTGGTATCAAGAGCATGGGATGAAATATAGGTTGGTATTTGTGTTGTTAATGCTTATTTAAGCATTTCATATGTTTTTGATTGTTTTTTACCAAAGTTTCAAAAACATTTTCGTGTTTGTTAGTGTTCTTAAGTCGCATACCTTCTTTATTCGTGTATTAGTGATTTCGGTATCTTGGTTTCGGTTAAAACACAAATCTTTTGGATCAAAAGTTAAGAACTTTCTTGTTTCATCTTTCCGAAATTCTAGCAACTGATTCCATTGGAAAGTACAAGTGAGTGAGGCTCGATCGCAATAACCCAAGGGTTTTACTTTGCGATCACAAGGATTCAGACACCTTATTCCGACGGTTATTCCGATCACTTATTGCGATAGAGGATTTCGACGGTTTTTAAGGGATATTGAGACGTTACTCTGTCCAAATAGTTTTAGCCATATTGCGATCAGGACATTCCGACAGATCAACATTCCGACAGATCAACATTCTGACAGATCCAACATTCAGATAGAAGGACATTCCGACAGATCAACATTCCGATAGAACCAACATTCTGATAGAACCAACATTCCGATACTTGCAATCATTCTGATAGAAAGGGTATTCCGACAGAATCAACATTCCGACACTTGACACATTCTGATAGAATTTGTTTCTTTTTGGATAAAAGTTGCATAACTTAGAGGATTTTTTCTATCTTGCATTAATTTGGTAATTTGGTAAATTTCAAAAACACACACAACAAAAAGATAACAACATCTTTCATTCAACAATACAAAAACAAATAACCTTATTTCATTGATCGATCATTTTTGATAATCTTTATTCAAGGGATAATAAAATGAATTCAAATTCATATATGCCAACAATGACTTCGCTTACCGATATCTCAATCATCTCGGGTACCGACACTCGCCCACCTTTGCTCATCAAAGATTTATTTGAAGCATGGCAAGGTCGCATGAAAACGTACATCATGGGCAAACCCAATGGTCGACTTATACTTCAATCAATTGAAAAAGGTCCATTAGATTGGGGAGAAGTTACCGTCAACACTGTGACGCGGGAAAGGTTGTATCATGAGTTAACCGATGCTAACAAAATCATTGCCGATGCAGATGAAAGGGCTGTTTCAAACGATACTTCAAGCCCTTCCACCCGATATCTATAGAATGGTAAGTGAACACACAGTGGCAAAGGATCTTTGGGATCGATTAGCTGTTTTGTTACAAGGGACCTCTCTAACTAAGCAAGAACGAGAGTGTCAATTGTATGACTTGTTTGATAGGTTTACATACATTCCAGGGGGAGACTCTTCACGATTACTACTCGCGTTTCACTACTTTGATGAATGACATGAACGTGTATAATCTAAGGATTGAACAGTTTCAACTAAACACAAAGTTCTTGAACACGTTACCCCAAGAATGGAGTCAGTATGTCACCGATGTTAAGATGATTCGAGATTTGCACAAGTCAAATTTAGATCAACTCTATGCCTTCTTGCAACAACACGAGAAGCACGTGATCCAAAAACGCATATCTCGGGGATCTTATCAAGAACCATTGGCATTAATGGCAAACCATCCTACAATGTCATATCACAACTCTCTGTTTGCTTTGGCACACCAATCTACATATCAACCATTGTATCAAACACCAAGTTTCCCACAGTATTCGATCTTGCCACAACCGCCTACATCTTATCACCAACAATACAAGCAACCAACAACATCATCACAAGGAGACTCACATTAGTTACCTTATGCTTCACAACAGTATTCACCGTATCAACCTCCAACAAACCCTGCTCTTACCTATCAACATCTTGAGGCTCCTCAACCCCATTACTCACAACATGGTAGTGTTCCCTTAAATCAGCTTGCAGCTCAATCAGCACCAACATTCTATTGTGATGATGTGATTCCTGTCCTTGAGTTTAGACAAGGGGATAGTCCTACTGATATACTTGCTCAAATGTCGGCATATCTCACTCAAACATTGAACAAACGAGGTTATAGAGGACCAGATCCGACAAACAATCAGTTAAGGAACTCTTCTAACTCTCGACAACAGGCTACAATTCAAGATGGTAGAGTAATGGTGCAATCACTTCAGGGGAGACCCAGTTCATCTACTGATGGTGCACGTTCATCTACTGCTGGTGCACGTTCATCTAACACTGCTGCTACAAAGGGTAATAGCACTGGTAAAATGAAGATGATTATATGTTAAAACTGCAAAGGGGAAGGGCACATGGCCCGAGAGTGTAAGCAGCCCAAGAGAAAAAGGGATAGCACATGGTTTCAGGAGAAGATCTACTTGGTGAATGCTCAAGCCCAAGGACGTAAGCTCGATGAAGAAGAGTTGGCATTTCTCACGGATCCGGGAGTCGCGGACACTGACTGTCTCACAGCAGCCATCACAAACAATGCCGCATATCAATGTGATGATTTGGATGCATACGATTCTGACTGTGATGATCTCAATACCGCCAAAGCAGCTCTCATAGCAAATCTTTCACTTTATGGAGCAGACACAATTTCTGAGGTACCAAATACTACTACGGATACTAGTATTGTGCCTTATCAAGTTGAGCAAGTGTCTGAGTATCCGGAACAGCCTGCGGTGGTTAGTAACTCAATCGAGGAGACAAACAATGATAGCAATATCAATGCAAGTCCTCAGACATTTAGTGAACCACAACCGGGAGCTATTACGACTACAAATTCGTTTGCTCAACCTGATTTGGTTATGGTCTCGGCATCTATGCTTAGCCAAATGAATAATGCAGTCCTTGAAACCCTCAGTGTTAATCAAACTTTATCTGCCGAGCTTGCTTTGCATAAGGAAAAGGTTAAGACCTTGGAATTAACTCCAGTGTCCACTACCTTAACCAATCCTGGATTTGATAGGTTTAGGCAAGTCCAAATGGATAATCTGCTAGAAATTGAGAGTTTAAGAGCAAATCTTTCGAAAGAACTTAAAGAAAAAGTGTCAGTCGTTAATAATTTTCTAAAACTACAAATGGATTTCGAAATTCTCGAGTCTAAAAGGGTTGAAACGGAAATTAAGGCGTCTGAGAAAGTTAAAAAGACTGAAATTTTTCTTTTAAAACAATACTCTGCTTCACATTTAGTACACTTGTTTCATTCTTCTTTTCAAGAGTTCAATCTATCGCGTCTGATAGACCTACCACCTAACCCGGGGTATGCAAAGCAAGCATTTCACCACAACCCACGACTTTATGATGCAACCAAGTTAGGATTGGTCTTAGATCCGATTGAGTTTTTAAATGAATCTGAGAGCATGTCACTACATGAAGAGAATCGGTTAAAATTACTTCCTA
This sequence comes from Glebionis coronaria, assembly GCA_025667525.1. Classification (NCBI taxonomy): domain Eukaryota; kingdom Viridiplantae; phylum Streptophyta; class Magnoliopsida; order Asterales; family Asteraceae; genus Glebionis; species Glebionis coronaria. Next base: position 487,711,226 of record CM046876.1, on the reverse strand, counting down.
CATATCCTTAGTATGATTATAAACAAATGAATGCATCATATGCAAAAATAGATTTTAGAATTCGCTTTAATATGCAAAAGGAATTTATCCATACACCAGCTTACATGCCTACTAGAGAAACCCTTAGTATACTTCCTACACTTGTTAATTCGGCCGAACCCAAGGAAATTCCTAAGAATCTTCCACCGGTATGTACAGTAAAGCTCAGCATGGAAGAGCTTGAGCGATACCTAACCGATTTTGACAAGGTCATCCTGGAATGTACGACTTCAACGGCTCAAACCGCTAGAGAATGGGCTTTCAAACACATGAAAATGGTGTTTGAGAAAGAGATCGTTCCGTTTGTATACAATATTAAAAATGGAGTCTATTATCTTGCGGGAAATCTAAGTTTTGAAATGGGTGAAGTTCAAAAAGTTTTCTATGAAATGGATGATGCTTATGAACAACATTTAATTGAGAAAGAAAAGATTTTATCCGAATATGACCGATTCTTAGAACATATAGTGTCTCTCGAAGTGATGCAAGTTGTTACTAATGAATATGCTCTTGAGATTAGATCAACTGTGAATAAATGTGATGATGTTCATGATATATCTGTGAATATTGTTGAACCTGTGAATACTGTAGATAATCATTCTTGTCACAAATCTAACGATGTTTTTTTAAAGCTTCAAGATTCTTATAACACACTTTCAAAACGTTTTAATGAGCTTCAACAACATTGTATATCTCTTGAAATTGAGAATCAATCTATAAAAATGAAACTCTTTCAAAAACAAATGATTGTGAAAACTCCGTTGAGACTAGTGACAAGATGATTCAGGTGGTTCAGGCATTAGAGGAAGAAATTATGAGACTTAAGAGAGAATCAGTAACAGAGAAATTGGAACTAGAGGCTACAGAGATTAAAAATCATGCCCTAGAAGATAGAATTACTTCTATGCTAGGGAAGTTTGATAAAGTAAAGCAGGGTTTCTTAGATATTTATGGTTCGTTAGAAGAACGCTTCGCTTTTAATGCGGCAGAGCAAAAGTCACTCGTTGACCAATTGAACCGTAAGTGCGAGGAAATCTCTGACTTAAATATTCAACTCATAGACAAAAACATGGTTTTGGCTGAATTAAAGGAGACACTTCAACTCAAAGGACAAGAAGTTGTTGATAATCCAGCCACCATCTCTACCTCGACCCTTTAATGCTCCCAAACCCAACCCACGTGTGCTATATCGGGACCCGAAATTTAAGAATAGTCCAACTAAGTTTGCCACATACATGAAAAATGCCTTAGAACATGCAGATCTAGCTAGAGAGATTGTTGATGACATGTGTGCACTAGATCCCACAAGTCATCTTCTATATGAGCTTTTATTATATGTGGATCGCGTTCAGGATTGTTTAGCAAACTTAGAGTACATTGGGAAACCGATATCTGTACCCACGAAACAACAAACCCCCACCACTGCCATTACTCCATTCAATAAGAATCCAGGATCTAAGCCTATATTAAACACACCCATCAAGGCTACATCAAAATCTATCACTAATGTTCCCATGGCTTCTACAGGAGTAATTATGTCTACTAAGGCTAAAGGATCTCAAGACAAGAAAGATAGGATCAAGCCTTCCACTAGTAGGACTGCCAAGAAGAAAGTAGAAGTTCACCCTAGGAATGTTATTTCAGTTTCAAATAAAAAGAATCATGTATCTAAGACAAAAGGATATGCCTCTATGCAGAAGCCTAAGCAAAATGTGATTTCGAATTTGCGATGTTGGAATTGTAATGAATGCATGTTTTCTCAGCGTCATGATTTATGTCTTGTTGATCACGTGAATGAAATGTATGCTATTAGGAACAATCTTGAATGGATTCCAACGGGGAAGAAATTCTCCCAAGTTGGTTGGCAATGGAAACCCACTGGTAGGACCTTCACTGCTAATGGTAGGGGTGAGCGTGGTGCGGATCGGTGCGGGTTTTGGCAAAAACCAAACCGCATCCGCGATTGCGGTTTTTAGAAAAATGTGAATCCGCACCGCGCGGTTTATTGCGGTTTCGGTTTTGCGGGTTTTTGTGGTTTTTGTGGGTTTCGCGGATTTTAACCGCACCGCACCACCACCTATGATTTATATAATTAATGTGGATTTTTGCGGTTTTTAGTTCACAATGTTGGTATTTTCGGTTATAACAATACATATATTTAATGTAAACACACATATTACATAGAATAATAATGATAATATGCACTAGAACCCGTTAAATACACGTTAAATAATCGATGTGTCGTTTTACGAATTTATATAACTAATGTGTGGTGCGGTGCGGATTTTGTGGTGCGGTTTTAGGGGTAAAACCGAAACCGCACCGCATTTTGCGGTTTTCTTTTTTCTTAAAACCGATCCACCGGTTTTCGTTGTGGTGCGGTTTCTGCGGTGCGGTTTTTTGCGGTTTTTGCGGTTTTGCGGTTTGCGTTGCGGTTTTTGCTCACCCCTAGCTAATGGAACTAAGTGCCCTTTAACTAGGATTACATCCACGGAAGATAGGTCTCAGCGTCCTTTAACTAGGAACACTAGCACTAAGAAATGGAAAAAGCGCCCTTTAACTAGGTCTGCCCCCACTATTGTGCCTACCAGTGACGAAGTACCTCAGGATCTTAGACAACTAGAATCTAAGCCGGCATTTAGGAAGCAAGTTTGGAAGCCTAAGAATTCTTCGGTTGGCAAATCTAGGATAAATATATATGTACCTGCTAACACAGAGGAACTACTAGATTCCGATACACCATCTTTGTCTGGTGATATTTTTAGGTGGTCCAAATCATCCTCTGGTACTTGGACTCTGGATGCTCAAAGCATATGACCGGAGATCGCTCGATGCTAAGAAATTTCGTCAGCAAGTTTCTAGGAACGGTTAAATTCGGCAACAACCATATTGCGAAGATCATGGGTTATGGTGAATACCAAATTGGGAATGTTACGATTTCAAGGGTATATTATGTGGAGGGACTTGGTCACAATCTATTTTCAGTGGGACAATTTTGTGATTCAAACCTTGAGGTGGCTTTTCGACAACATACTTTCTTTATTCGCGATCTTGCAGGAAATGATTTGTTAAAGGGTTCTCGAGGGGATAATCTCTAAACAATGTCCATTCAAAACATGATGGCCGCCTCTCCTGTATGCCTTCTCTCCAAAGCATCCAAGACCAAGTCATGGTTGTGGCATCGCCGGTTATCTCATCTTAACTTTGATGCTATAAACCATTTGGCTAAAAATGAACTTGTACGTGGTCTTCCAAAACTTAAGTTCGACAAGGATCATTTATGCTTCGCGTGTTCTTTGGGAAAAAGCACCAAGAAATCATACAAACCTAAAGCTGAAGACACCAACCAAGAACCACTGTATCTTTTGCACATGGATCTTTGTGGGCCAATGCGTACAGCTAGTGTTAGTGGTAGAAAATACATCCTCGTCATGGTGGATAATTTCTCAAGGTTTACATGGGTAAAAGTTTTAGCGTCTAAGGATCAAGCACCAAAGTATATTATTACTTTCTTAAAGATGATCCAAGTACGTCTTAATGCTATTGTTCACTACATTCGCACTAATAATGGAACTGAGTTCGTCAATCAAACTCTACGAGACTATTATGAAGAGGCCAGTATTTCACATGAAACTTCTGTTGCTCGCACTCCACAACAAAATGGTGTCGTGGAAAGACGTAACCGTACACTTATGGAAGCTGCTAGAACTATGTTGATTTATGCGAATGCTCCTTTATTCTTATGGGCTGAAGCAGTGGCAACCGCATGTTATACCCAAAACCGCTCCATCATTCGTAAATGCCATGGTAAAACTCCATATGAGCTACTTCGTGGACACAAACCCGATATTTCATTTCTTCATGTGTTTGGTGCACTATGTTATCCAAATACAAATAGTGAGAATTTGGGCAAACTTCAACCGAAGGCTGATATTGGAATTTTCATTGGTTACTCGCCTGCAAAGAAAGCTTACCGAATTTATAACCGTCGTCTTGGCAAGATAGTAGAAACTTTGGATGCCGATTTTGATGAGCTGACGGCGATGGCTTCTGAGCAACACAGCTCTGAACCCACATTACATGAGATGGGAACCGGTACGATCAGTTCCGGATTAACTCCCAACAATCCTACTTCTCCATCATTTATACCACCTACAAGGCCCGAGTGGGATGAGTTATTTCAACCGATGTTTGATGAATTCTTTGATCCACCTAGTAATGATTCTCCAGCACCTGCAGCAGTAGCTCTGATTCCCGAAGTTGTTGCTCAAGATAATGGAAATCAGTCTGAGACATCTACTGTTACTACTGAACCAGATGTCCCATCCCCCAGCAATTCACAAACTACACCTGAATCATCACCCCCACTCGTTCCCAATGATGTTGAAGAGGATCACTATGATCACAATTTGGAATTTGCTCACTCACAAGAGCTTCCTTTCTTTGGTTCACAAATACCTGAAGACCCTACCGGTGCGTCTACCTTAGAGGAAGCTCCGGCAATCATTCACTCCCGACCTCTACGGATTGAAAATCACAACATAAAATGGACAAAGGATCACCCAATCCGTAATATTATTGGTGACATCAATCGACCAGTCTTAACACGCCACCAACTCCAATAACATGCATTATATTGCTACTTTGATGCATTTATTTTCGACACTGAACCTAAAAACTGGCAACAAGCCATGACTAAATCATCTTGGATTGAAGCCATGCAAGAGGAACTTAATGAAATTCAACGTCTTGAAGTGTGGGAATTAGTTCCTTTACCCAGCAACGTTGAAATCCTTACATTGTTGTGGGTATATAAGGTTAAACTTGATGAATTAGGTGGAGTGCTGAAGAACAAAGCTAGATTGGTTGCTAGAGGTTACAAACAAGCTTTGGGTATTGACTTTGAATAATCCTTTGCTCCTGTGGCATGATTGGAGGCAATTAGACTATTCCTTGCTTATGTTGCTCATATGAACATGATCGTCTGCCAAATGGATGTTAAGACGGCATTTCTCAATGGTGAATTAAGGGAAGATGTCTACGTAAGCCAGCCGAATGGATTCGTCAACTCGGAGTATCCTAATCACGTGTACAAGCTCAAGAAGGCTCTTTATGGGTTGAAACAAGCTCCACGCGCGTGGTACGATCTCCTATCGTCGTATCTCATCTCGAAAGGCTTCTCCAAAGGCAAAGTGGACCCAACATTATTTATTCTCAAGGAGGACAACGACATGATACTGGTACAAATTTATGTTGATGATATAATATTTGCTGCTACTAATCAACGATTGTCTGACCATTTTGAGAAAATTCTGTCCACACGTTTTAAGATGTCGATGATGGGAAAATTTTCATTTTTCTTAGGGTTGCAAATTTCTCAGAATCCTAGAGGCATCTTCGTTAATCAATCCAAATTTGCTCTTGAATCATTTAAGAAGTATCATTTTGAAAATTGTGACCCCATGGATACTCCAATGGTGGAGAGATCCAAGTTAGATGAAGATAAGGAAGTGATATTTGTCGACCCTAAACTTTATCGTGGAATGATCGGCACCCTTCTCTATCTGACTACTAGCAGGCCTGATTTGCAATTTGCTATATGCATGTGTGCCCGGTATCAAGCCCGGCCTACCGAAAAGCACTTACATGTTGTGAAAAGGATCTTTCGGTATCTTAAAGGAACACTTAATCGTGGTCTGTGGTATCCGAAGGATTATTCTATTGCACTAATCTCATATGCAGATGCGGATTATGCTGGGGGTCAAGATACTAGACGTAGCACTTCTGGCAGTGTGCAACTTCTTGGAGATAGGCTTGTTAGTTGGGTATCAAAAAGGAAGAAAAGCGTTGCGATATCAAGTACAGAGGCTGGATACATTGCTATGTCCGGTTGTTGTGCTCAAGTTCTTTGGATGAGATCACAATTAACTGACTACGGTCTTGAATTCAACAAAATCCCGATGTACTATGATAATAGAAGTGCAATTGCTCTGTGCTGCAACTACGTTCAACATTCCTGGGCGAAGCACATTGCCATACGCTACCACTTCATCAAAGAGCAAATGGAAATTGGATTGATCGAACTGTACTTCGTCAACACTGAGTATCAACTGGCAGATATATTCACAAAGGCCTTAGATCGAGGACGTATCGAGTTTTTGATCGAAAAGCTAGGCATGAAATCATTCTCCCCAGCGACACTTAAAGAGTTGGCAGAAGAATCTGAAGAATAGTGGTGGTAAACTATTCTAGAGTATCCTTTGATCGTGATCTTGTATATTATCGTATATATTTAAACCAAAAGAAAAATACAAAAATATAAAACATACAAAAACCATAAAAAATATAAAATCAAGAAAATCCAAAAAAAAAATTTCATTTTTTAAAACGGGCATGTCTTTTAGTACGGTAATATTTACGGCCTTAGAAATGTCGATTAAAATTGACACGGCGCCATAAATAGAGTCCGTATAAAAGTTGTACATGTTTTAAAACATGCCCATTATGGCTTGTAGTTATTTCAGACTGCAGCCCGCTTTTCGCATTAAAGTCACGTATTTCTTATGAAAACGTTGGCTCACAACGGGAATTAATTTTCTCGGGCAAGGTTTACTTTAAAACCTTGTAAGGGACTAAGTTTACTTTATAACTTGGTCTAACACAAATTAGTGTACGTATCAGTGCACTTATTTTGTCAAAATAAGAGAAATCTTATTGCCACCAGAATTGTTCCAAACATTCACTAACCGGAAAAAGTCTTCATGGATATTTGCTTCTTTAAAATCATTGACTACAGCTCTTTAAATAGAAAACGGGTCCGTGTTTAAGGGGGAGCAAATATTAAATCATTTTGGAATTAAAATTGATCTTCAAAAAGGGTTTTTCAGAAAATATAAACCGTTAGTCTTCATCATTATATGCTAAGTGTGCTTGTGTGGAATATACATTGAAGAATAGGTTATTTGAAATTTGGCGTTAAGTGTATGTGTTCGTGTTTGTATGCGGGTTAGTACTTCGTTAAGTTTATTTGGTTAATACTAATGATCTTAACAAATGCTATTAACTGGGGGACTATGTTTGCAAATGTTGCAAAGAGGGGGTTTCATGTGTAACTTTGGCACAAATTTTACCAACTCAACATTTACTCCCCCCCCCTCCCCGTTCCTGGTTTCTTTTCCATCGCAAAAACACAAACACAAAGCTCCTAACCGCCATTGTTAAACCTTGCCAATGCCTTCGATCTTTGATTTTTGATTGCCTGCACTCCGTTCATCCATCTAGGTATTGTATCATGCTTTAAATATTATCACATGTCTCATCTTAAAAACATACACAAACAAACAACCCGAGATCACAATTAATCAAAAATTAGGGTTTCGAAATTTTTTGTGTTTAAAATGTTAATTGATAAGTGGGATATGTTTAGAATGCATTAATGTACATAGTTCTTGCCTAGTTTTTGTTAAAACATTGCCAAAGTCCAGGAATCGTGAAGTCAAAGTTTAGATCGAATCCCAGTCTCGGATTGCGATGATCATTGCGACACCACATTGCGATGCTTTGTCATTGCGATGAGTCATTCCGATGGCTCATTGCGATGGGTTATTGCGATGGGTCATTCCGATGGCTCATTGCGATGGCTCATTGCGATGGGTCATTACGATGACGCATTGCGATGGTGCATTCTGATGCATTATTGCGATGGCATTGTAATGGTATTGCGATGGGGACATATTGCGATCAATTCTCAAACATTGCGATGGAAAAACACTTATTGCGATGGAACTTAGATATTCCGATGATCTCGAACTTGTTTCACTCAGCAACAGGCTACCATATGCTGAGAACAACTCTCATTTGCAAGAGGATTTTTATCCATATTTAGCAACTTTCAAAATCGCCACGGATATTCTTGACATTTCACCTATCAAAGATGCATTCAGACGTACTGCCTCTGTTCTCGAAGTCTACATGCACGAGTTCTAGACCACTGCAACACTATCACAGAGTAAACTGTCTCAAAAGACTATCTCATTCCAACTAAACAAAACGCCAATGTTACTTAACTTGAGCATCTTTAGGCAATTGTTTAACTTTCCTAAGTTAGCAAAAGGTGAACATTTTGTGGCTAACCCAAACAACGATGAATTGTTTCGAGTCATTCGTGCTCTGAATTATGAAGGTGAAATCCACAACCTATCCCAGTTCAATACATCACACATAGGGCAACCCTGGAAAGCACTTATCATCATCATTGTCAAATGTCTTACTAGAAAGACTCGGGGCTCCGACGTAATGAGACCACCTCAGGCCCACATATTTTGGGGACTTTACACAGCATCTAAAGTAGACTATGCACTCTTTATCTGGCAAGAATTATGTTATCAGTTTACTGGAACCAAGAAGAAATCGGTGCATCTTCCATTCCCAAGATTCACCAAGCTCATCATCAACCACTTTATGAAGAGTGACCCAACCATTGACACTCGCGGGAATTTCTTCTACCACACAAAAGATGATGACTATGTGATTCTACAAATGAATGCGGATACTCATTCCACAAAGTATGCATTACGTCCAGCTCTAGTACCTGACACAATGATCAATGAAGGAATCAAGGAAAGTGATAAATATCAAGAGATGCTTAATGATATTGACACACAGTTTCGACGAGCAAATTAACTTCCCTTAGAGAAGCAAAAAGGTAAACGCAAGAAAAGAGTTTCAAAGCGCCAATCGACTGCTTCCTCCAAAGATAAAGGCACAGGGAAAATGCAAATAGTTGATGAAGATGATGATGAAGATGAGATGATCCATACTGAGAATGAACAGGAAGAAGAAGTACCACTCAGAAGGCCAAAGAAAGCAAAGCAAACCAAAGGTAAAGAAGCAAGTGTTGCTTCAGAAGAACCAGCTCAACAAACCATTTCTGAAGCCAAACGACTGCGTATTATTCTTCAATAAAGCAGAGAGGAGGCTTTTGCAACTTCCACAGGATCAGTCTCAAGACTGTTTGAGGACTTAGAGGAATTTGGTAATCCTGATGCTGATATGGCCTTTTATGAAGATCCTACTGATGAAGATGCTTATGAAGATGCTGATAACTTCCATCTTGAAAGTCGTGAGCAGAGTGAAGAGGGTGGTAGCAGTGCAAACACAGATACAAGTTTGTTGTATCATGATGTCAATGTGAACACATCTTTACCGGAACCAACTCACACGGTGATAAACGACGATGCTCATGCAACTTTCATACCAGAAACTCAACTTCAAAGTAAGTCTACTTCGGGCTCTGACGATGTTATGAAATATCTCAATTTGGAAGGGGAGGGTGTCGAGGTGACAAATACTGATCCCTCGACAAATGAAAACATGGTGGATGTTCCTATAACTTCTGTTACATTAACCACCATTCCACCATTATCCACCCCGGTCATTAGTGAAGTCATAACACCAGCTATCACACCAGCACTTGTTGAACAACCGGTATCAACTTCCACCCCAACGACTGAATCTACACCGTTATCACCAATAGCTAAACAACATGTATCAACCACCACCCCAATCACTGAATCTACACCATCACCTATCCTTGAACAACCCGTATCATCTACCACCACTTTAACAGTTATGGTTACACCTCCACCATCAGTACAACAAGTATCATCCACCTCCAACCCATTCCTCACAGTCAGTGATCCACTGATCCAGTCTCTTCAACAATAGCTGGAGGCTCAAGCTAAACAAATAGCTTCACTGACTGAAAGATTCACCACTCCCGACACACAACCTCTCAAGGAACCGCAACCTGATGAGCCTACACTTAAGAAAATATCCGACAGAGTGTCTAAACTTAAAGAACAACACAAATCATTTCTTGGAGAGAAGAAAACTCGTGACAAAGAGAATGCTGCCTTTCTTGGGTCAATTAATGAGAAGATGACCAAGATCATTCAACGAGAAGTAAAGTCATACGTTGATCAGGAGCTACCAACACTTATCGGTACTGGTTTATCTACCCTTCAACTAATGACATTGTTACAGACACGTCTGAAAAATATGGGGGCCCATAAATCGAAAAATAAACGAAAAGTTCTGAAATATCTCAACAAAGCAATTATTAAAGATACACATGCAGATACTACCGACTCTGAGTCTGACAATGAAGACGAGCTAGAGGAGGAAGATAATGAGGGTAACGGTGATGAGGATGATGGTGAAAATGATCAAAATGAGGAAGAGGATAAGGAAGGAGATGAGCAAGAAGAAGAGGATGAGGAAGAAAAGGATAAGGATGAAGATGAAGATGAGGAAGAGGATACAGATGAGGATGAGGATGACGATGATGATAATGACGCGGTAATGGAACCAACAAGGGTGATAAGAATGACAAAACAGGTACGAATGCCGAAGAGTCAAATAAGGATGAAGGTGATAAGGCAATTGAGAAAGGTATTGAGGAAGCTGTAGAAAGCGTTGCTAAAACCGCAGAAAAGACGGTGGAGTCTTCTGTACCAGAAACTCTGCATATTGACACAATTATATCTACTGTACCAGTTTTTACTACTGATTCTCACAATGAATCTGTAGAACATATGCAAGAAGATGAAATTCCTGTGTCTACGCAAGAAGAAGAACCCACATGGTTAATGCTAGAAGACGAACCTCACGATGATATACCGGTGACAAAAGAACAACCTTCAACACCATCTGAAGATCAGCACATCTCTGATATGGAAGTTGAAGACTTAAATATGCCAGAACCAACGTTTGTTGAATCTCTTATCATCGATGACACGGTACAGGAGCAACTCTGGCTTACAAATGCAGCACCACAGCATCCTTTCACCACAGCAACTGAAATGGAGCTCACTCAATTCCTAAACAATCCTATCGATTTCTCGGCCTTTCTAAGGTATTCCCATAGGAAACCGACAATGACTCCGAATCTTATCAAAATGTCAGCCGTAAATGTAGACTTCTTTGATACTTTGAAGATCAGCCATAATGAGGCAGAAAATCACTTAAATGAGCTTACAAAGGAAACGAGAGTGACGACTACGGGAATTCAGACTTCAGTGTTACGACCTCTTACACCCGCAGTCATCGTCGGTTCTGCAACGATCCCAATAGAGCACTTTGTATCTCACGATCTCGAGTATCTTGAAAAAGGCGCGAAGAAATATGCCACATCACTTACTATGCTCAAGGCTATTAATCTGGAGAACGTTCCATGGATCAAAGATAAAGTACCTGATGCACTATGGAGAATGAAACTGCTCAAGTTTTATGATACTTTTGCATCACTTGGCATCTCTCACTGGACTGCAAAGAAAAGGTTAGCTTACAATCACTTCCATCGTCCAAAGAGAGGTTCTTCTATTGTCTCAGCTCACAGAATCAAAAGCATCCAAGGAGCAACCACTTAGACTGTATTTGGTTATGATTACTTGAATGTAATCGTGTTCAAACGTACTGATTAGAAAGAATATCGAATTGACGAAAGTGATCTCCAGTACCTTCAACTTGAGGACATCGAAGATCTTCTGTTGTTATTGGCTCAGGAAAAAGTCGACCATTTGATTCCTGAGATAGTCATTGCTTTGAGCTCCAACCTTCGTCAATATGCAAGAAAAATCGTCATTCAAAACCGGGTGGAAGATTTTCAACTTGGAGTAGAGAGCTATCAGAAACAGCTAAACTTACAACGTCCCCATACAACTTCGCTCAGTAATTTTCACAAGAACAAGAAGCCGTACATGGGGACCACGACACCGGAAGCATGGATATTTTATCCAAATGAGACTGGAGTCATGCAGTTTATGCGATTCTCCGAACTGCACAAATTCAGCGATGGTACGCTCAAGCATGTTCGAGATGATCTGACGGTTCTCAATGCCGACCTACCGCTTCCAGCATTCAAGTACACCTGGACAAGCCAGTGCAAAAAGGGAGCAAAGTACGCGATCAAGATGATCGAGGAACTTTTAAGGAAGCGCCGGTTGCTACGAAGTGTGGAACGATTCGTAGGTGGAAGTCCATATGGAGCTCACCATAGGTTTACGGAACGATCCATTTAATTATGGATCGTCTTATAACAGGTCAACTCCATATGTCTATTATTGTGAATATGTTAATTTTTGTATAATCAGCTTTTGTGGCATGTTGTAGTGTAAAAGTATGATATTTTTTCAAGAATTTCTCTCGAGATTCTAAATCTTTCAAACATATTGTACTCGAGCACTACAACTAACCCCCATTAATTTGAGGGGGAGCATTAATATGTTCTTTTGCCAACATCTAATTTCATTTTATTACCCAAAGACCGGTTAATCCATTAATATCCAAAATATTGATGGTTAACATTTTGGAAAGGGGAGAAAATGGGATTAAGTTGACTTAATGATACTTGTCTATACAATGAAAAAGGCTTAAAAGGTAAACCAACTTAATATGTGTAATGCACATGTTAAGGGGAGCGTTTTTTATGAACAAAACACTTAAGGCACAAAAACTTTGATTATAATATCACAAGTGCTTTAAGTGATTTTCTCAAGGATTTTTCATGGTGACAATACTTACCCAAAACACACTTAATTCACAACGGATGTGGTGACAAAAGGGTGGTAAGTTTAGGTATTAGTCTAATGATTCATCAGAACCGATGGAATCTTCCCAAGGACAATTCCCTAGATATAATTAGAAGTCCTAGGAAAGATGGAGAAAGATTGTGAACGTAGCTGAATGCCGACCAAGTACTTAAGCTAGCACTGGAACAATCACAACAAGTTGCTAGTTATGACGTATTGGTAAGCATTGAAGGGATTGAAGAATGAAAAAGAATTGTAAAGATAAAGGGTGTAAGAAAGAAGCCCTCCTTACAACCTTAGGCAGAAACCGGGTCAATACATATGCTATTGAGATCATGTTTTAATGATTCTCGATATTGAAGATAGACATCATGGACCCAGTGATGCAATGCACAACCTATCCCAGCTAACTCAAATATCTCTCAAAAGGTATTTGTTTTAATCACACGGAGTTCAACACATTATCTATTGGTTTATTCACTCCGAATAGACTGATATTGAATAGGTGGCAATCCTCTCCAGCCATCGCTCACTAAATCAAAATGCACTATCGAGTCTAGAGCCACGAGATGATCAAAAGTCTCATTAGGACACTTTACATTTATTCCTTGCTTCTTCACACACTATGAAAAGTAAGAGATTTTTATGAGTCCTACGCAGTATTTTTGTAATATTGCCAGAACATCCGAGTGATACGCAAGTATTACAATGAAAATGGAAATCCTTCTTGAGCTAACATCAAACAAGCTCATGGTAGGTGACACGTGCGGTTCTTTAAGAACCGATCTTGTGAAAACTAGAAAGAAACAGTAGTTTAATTCTTAATTGAACTTAAACTCGTTCCAGGCCTCTATGCATTATCGTATGATCTTGCCAGAACACTCAGAGTGACACTCTTTAGTGTTCACAATGACGAGTGGAAATCCTTCTAGTGTTAACATCAAACAGCACTTGGTAGGTGATAAGCAAGATTCTATTTGAATCAAGCTCGTGACAACTGGAAAGCAACGATGGTGAAAATCTTAATTGAAATTCACTTGTTCCAGGTTTCATGAATTGACGGCTTCAATCATAAGGATTTTTAATCCAAATGATTCACTCTTTATGTTCGCAGTCAGCTTTGGACGGTCGAATAAAGAGAACGGGTTTACCCGCGAAATCCTGTCAGGAAGTTACTTAATTGAAACTATCCGTCACAGGTACGATATCTAATATCGTCCAAAGGTCTTCACCGACCGGAGGTAAAATGCTACCGAATTAGAATAAAATGTCAAATCCATTTTATTCGTGTCTTATTATGTTGCTGCATTCGAAGACGGTGGCGTTGCGGTGTACCTGTTGAAGTCGTCCTCACATACTTATTCCTTCTGCATCAAATATTTATGCAAATTCAAGAAAGTATGACCTAAAAGTCTTCCGCTGTATCGACTCTGAAACTTTCAAGAATTCAACAAAGGATAAGTGTGTGGGACATGAAGTCACGAAGAGGCGAACATCACAAGAAGATAAAGATTGCACGTGAGAGGCCAAAAGAACATGTTCCAAGCAAAAGCCTGATGTTATTCAACACATATTCACAAAAAAAGGAAAGAGAAACTGGACTACGAGCTCAAGAACAAGATCTAACATGCTAGATTAGGACTCTGTAAATTTGGAGTGACCTCCCTTTGGGGGAGATTGTTGGAAATATGTTTTACGTATAAAGAAAGTCTCGGTCACTCCAACAATATAGTTATAGGCTCGTAGTAGTGTTTAAGTTACATTTATGTTAAGCCCGACCCATGAGCATGTTCATGGGCCGGAGGCCCAAGTCCATTAAGGACTTGGGTATATAAACCTCTTTCCACCATGGAAAGAGGTGTTGGTTGTTTCATTTCTATAGTTAATACACATACTTTTCTCTCACTTCTCTCTCTTGTTTCTCTCTCTAGAAATACATCAACCCACTTGAAATACAAAGATTATCATTGTTCTACAAACGGGAATTAATTTTCTCGGACATGGTTTACTTTATAACCATGTAAGGGATTGTGTTTACGTAATAACACAATCTAACACGACTATATGTACGTTTCAGTGCATTTATTTGTTAAAACAAGAGAAATCTTGTTTTTATGAAGTTATCATCTCCACAATCCGAAACAAGTTATAATTGATATCTACATACTCGACGATGCGACTACTCAAACGGCGACTACAGCTCTTTCGATAGAACACGGGTCAACAATTGAGGGGGAGCAATTGTCCAGCATTTAGAATCTTTGATGCCGAAAATTCCAAGTTCACATATTGGTGTCAAGACAACGATATCAATCGTACACATGATGTCAAGAGATAACTTCAGACATGACGAGGCGACCAACATTCGTGAACAAGAACCATGTGATTCTATCATATGATGCTCTCCGTCATTCAGGTCCAACCTCGTAAATTACTAATCTTGTGAATACATTAACATATATGATCATTGCACGTGATAAATACCTTACACTTGTGTTTAAAAGGTATTTAATTTACGTTTCAACTACACCCTCATTAATTTGAAGGGGAGCTTGTGTAACTCATGAAGATAATTGGATTTGCATGTTTCTTCCCAAATTTTCTTAAAATGCTATTAAATCAATTGATATTAAAAACATCGATTGGGTTAATATTTTTAATTTGGGGGAGAAAATGTGATTTAATATGGGAAATGATTAATCACAAATGGTTTGACTTAACGTGATAGCTCATCCCGACATGAGCGAAATGTTTTCGGATATCGTGGCATATGTTAATGGTAGCAAAATGGATTTGCACTTAAAAATGGATTTCATGGTGATTTATACTTACCCACAACCCTTTTATTTCACGACGATGAACATTATGGTGACATAAGGATGGTAGGATAGGTTAAAGTCCAATGATTCCTCTAGAACCGGAGGAATCTTCCCAAGGACATTCCATAGCTAGAAATAGTAGTCCTTAGGAAAGATGTAGAAAGATTGTGAACGTAGCTGAATGCCAACCAAGTACTTAAGTTAGCACTAGAACAATCACAACAAGGTGCTAGTTATGACGTATTGGTAAGCATTGAAGGGGTTGAAGAATGAAAAAAGAATTGTAAAGATAAAGGGTGAAAAGAAAGAAGCCCTCCTTACAACTTAGGCAGAAACCGGGTCAACACATATTCTATTGAGATCATTTTTAATGATGCTCGATATTGAAGATAGACATCATGGACCCAGTGATGCAATGCACAACCCAACCCAGCTAACTCAGATATCTCTTAAAATATATTTGTTTTAATCACACAGAGACAACGCATTATCTATTGATTTATCCGCTCTGAATAAACTGGTATTGAAATGGTGGCACTCCTCTCCAGCCTCCGCTCACTAAAATCCAAAATGCACGATTGAGTCTAGAGCCATTTGAGATCATCAAATATCTCATTAGGACACACTTTCATATTTCCTTGCTTCTTCACACACTGTGAAAAGTAAGAAAGATCTTAAGAGTCCTACGCAAAATCTTCATGATCTTGCCTGAACATCAGAGTAATACGAAAGTATTTACAATGAAGATGGAAATCCTTCTTGAGCGAATATCAAAAAGCTCATGGTAGATGACTTGTGTGATTCTTTATGAATCAAACTTGTGATAACTGGAAAGCAACAGTGGTTTAATTCTTAAATGAATTTAAACACGTTCCAGGCCTCTACGCAATATCTTAGTGATCTTGCCAGAACACTCAGAGTGATACCTTAGTGTTCACAGTGATGAGTGGAAATCCTTCTAGTGTTAACCTCAAACAGCACTTGGTAGGTAACTTGCAAGATTATATACGAATCAAGCTCGTGACAACTGGAAAGCAACGATGGTGCGGTTCTTAATTGAATTTCACTTGTTCCAGGAACATGAATTGACGGCTTCAAATCATGTGGATATTATTATCCAAATGATTCACTCTTTATGTTCGCAGTCAGCTTTGGACGGTCGAATAAAAAGAACGGGTTTACCCGCGAAATCTTGTCAAGGAGATTCTTAATTGAAACTACCTGCCACAAGTACGATATTTAATATCGTCCAACGGTCTTCACCGACCGGCGGTAAAATGCTACCGAATTAGAATGAAATGTTCAAGGCCATTTCATCCATGTATATGTTTTGTTGCTAACTGTTTTATGCAGCGTAACAAGAAGGTGGCATTGCGGTGTTCAATCCAGAAGAAGTCGTCAACACATGCTTATGCTTTCTACACTTAATACTTCAACAAACTCAAGAAAGTCTAAAAGTCAAGTCTTCCGCTGTATCAAACTCTGAAGCTTTCAAGAATTTTTAAAAGTATAAGTATGTGGAACATGAAGTCACGATGAGGCAAATAAGTGATGAATGCACAAGGTCAAGGCAAGAGAACATGCTCAAGACTAAAGTCAAAGATCTCGTCAGCATATTCACAAGAACAAGATCGAAGACTCAAGCATAGTATGCTAGGTTTAAGATTTTGTAAAATGGTGTGACCTCCCTTTGGGGGAGATTGTTGGAAATACGTTTTTCCAAGGAAAGTCTCGGTCTCATCATTATTAGCATAGATCACGAGCAATAGACTATTTAAGACATTGTAACTTGGAGTGACCTCCCTTAGGGGGAGATTGTTGGAAATACATTTTTACGTATTTAGAAAGGATCGGTCACTTCAATGATATATTTAAGTATTGGGCTCGTGATCCATTATGTAAACATATAGTCCATATAGCCCACATGTAGGGTGGGCTATATATACCCCCTCCTAGCATGTTAGGAGGGGTTGTTCATTTTGTGTTTTCACTTCTCATTTAATCAACCTTTTTATTCTCTCATTCTATCCTTTCTCTCTCTACATTTCTTTCTCTAGTTCTTCCTTCTTCCATCATTCAATAGATAAATCATAACTTGCTAAATCCTAAGAAACTTTAGACCTACAATGCACGTTCGGGGCAACCGAGGGAATGTTCCTCGGGTACATGATCAATCCGAACGGCATAAAACCCTGTCCAGAGAAGACCGACGTTGTTATACAACTACCGTCCCCCGGACACTTAAAGAGGTACAATCACTTAATGGGAAGTTGGCCGGGATTAATAGGTTTTTATCTAAATCAGCAGAGAAGTCACTACCTTTATTCAAAACACTCAAAAAGTGCTTAAAAAAAGGAGACTTCCACTAGACAAAGGAAGCAGAGGAGGCGTTCGGACAGCTCAAGCAACATCTCGCGGATCTTCCCATGTTGATCGCTCCGCGACCTAAGGAAGAACTAATCATGTACTTATCTCCTACGTACGGAGAACTCAGTGCAGTCCTCATGACTGATCGGGATTTAGTCCAGACTCCGGTTTACTTTATAAGCAGGGCGCTGCAAGGACCAGAGTTGAATGATTCACCAATGGAGAAATTGGTCTTGTCGCTGGTTTACGCCGCAAAAAGGTTACGCCGGTACTTCCAGGTGCATACAATTATGGTGGTCACGGACCAGCCAATAAAACAGCTTATCTCTAAACCAGACGTGGTAGGGAGACTACAGAAGTGGAGCGTCTTACTCGGGGAGTAGAACATCTCCTATAGACCAAGGAAAACCGTCAAGGGGCAAATCTTGGCTGATTTCATTATCAAGAAACCCGAGGAGGCTAAGCCAAGGTTACCAAAGGAAGAAATTCTAGCGGAGCCATGTATTTTGTTCACCGATGGATCTTCTTGCACGGACGGGTCTGGAGCAGGTCTCATACTCACAAATCTTGAAGGCATGGAATTCACCTATGCCTTACATTTTGAATTCACAGCTACTAATAATGAGGCAGAATACGAAGCATTGATTACGGGTTCAAAAAACACCGTTAGAATGGGAGAGCGCAACCTTGAAGCCTACATGGACTCACGGCTTGTCGCGAATCACATCCTAGGAGAGTGCGAAGCCAAGGAGGAGAATATGATCCAATATCTAGAGAAGGTCAAGTCACTTATCGCTGGTTTTGGCAAGTTCTCCATCAAGCAGGTGCCGAGAGGCAAAAATAAAAAGGCGGTTGCCCTTATCAAGATCGCATCTACAAGCTTCGCCCATTTATCTAAACAAGTGTTGGTGGAAATACTTAAGGATAAATCTATCTCCGGAGAAGAGGTTGCCGCAATAGTTGACGATGAGGGACCTACATGGATGACCCCGGTTGTGAACTATTTGACCAACGAAACCCTTCCCGAGGATGAGACAGAGGCACGTCGCATTAGAAGAAAGTCGCAAAATTTTGAACTCCGTGATGGCGTCTTATACAAACGCTCATTCCTACAGCCATGGTTGCGGTGTGTTGGTCTGCACCAAGCTAGTTACGTAATTAGCAAAATCCATGAAGGATCGTGTGGCATGCATGTCGGGCCAAGGTCGGTAGTGGCACGGGCCTTACGCATGGGATACTATTGGCTGACTATGCATCGAGACGTGCGGGATATGATTCTTAAATGCAGTGATTGCCAGGTTTATAGGCCATTACCGCACCATCCCCAACAGGAGCTGACACCCATCACATCTCCATGGCCATTCTACAAGTGGGGAATCAACATAGCGGGTCCCATCCCTGTTGCAGCCCGAGGCGTTAAGTTCTTAATCGTAGCTATGGACTACTTCACTCGCTAGATGATAGCCAAGGCGGTCACGACAATTACAGGCAAACAAAGTAAAAAAGTTTGTCTGGGAAAATATTGTATGCCATTTTGGTTTACCAGGTGAGATCATCTCGGATGGACAATCCGTTCAAGGATTGGTGTGCAGCACTAATCATCAAACGGCGCTTTGCATCAATTAAGCATCCACAGACTAATGGTTTAGTGGAGCAGGCAAATGGGAGCTTGGACGAAGGAATAAAAGCGCGCTTGGATGAGAGAGGCGCCAAATGGGTGGACGAGCTACCGCATGTCCTATCGGCGCATAGAACAATGATCAAAAGGGCTAATGGTGACACTCCATTTGCATTAGCTTATGGAACCGAGGCAGTCATCCCAGCAGAGATTGGCACGCCAACAATCCGCACGGCGGAGGTTAACATCGTCATAAACGATGAGGAACTCCGGGTTAGTTTAGACTTGCTAGAGGAGAAAAGGGAGATAGCAGCGATCAATGAGGCTAAATCTAAGGCACAGATGAAGGCTTATTATGACTCCAAAGTCAAAGGTGTTTCCTTTTGACCAGGGGATTACGTTTATCGTGTTAACGAGGCAAGTCGCGCAGAGAACACAGGAAAACTGTGTCCAAAGTGGGAAGGACCATATGAAGTCACAGAAGCTTTAGGGCTAGGTGTGTACAAGTTACGTGATGATAGGTGTGAAAACACCCATCCTTTTACCACTTAATTATAATAATAACCAAACCAAAACGTGTATTTTATGCCGTAAATGTCGGAATTATGTGTGGTTTGTGTTTTTGTTGTGATTTAGGATCAAATTGTGAAAAGGGAAGAAAACACAGGCTTTCACGGGCTTTTATCGAAGAAAAAGACAAAAGACGAAGTCAAAAGATCAAGAGTGCAAAAAGAACGGAAGTCCAAGGCCTATTCTGAAGATTTATCGAAGAAAAAGTCTAAAAACGGAAGTTTAATGAAATCGAAGAACTCAAGTCTAATTAATGAAGAAATTATAAGACAAGTTCAATTTACCCATCGACAAATACCGAGACAAAGTCGAAAAAGTCGAAGAATTTAGAAGACGAAAAGACGTGAAGAAGAAGAAACACACATGCTAATCTCTCTATAAATAGAATCCTTAATCTCATTTGTGAGGTGTTAGCTAAATTGACAATTTAGTCTTTCCATTTTACTTTCATGCACTTTGATATTGTCCATTTACATTATTGTCTTTAATTTGAAGTCTTTAATTCCAAGTAAGTTTTTTAATTTGTGTTGTTTAATCTTTAATTTTAATCAAGTTTTTAATTAATCTCTCATTCTACCTTTCTTGTTTTGCTTAATCTTTATGCTTATTTGCTTATGGTTATTCTTATTTGATTGTTCATATAGTTTTAATGTGTTTGATTGTGTTAGCTTATTGATTTTATAGCTTATATTGTGCTTTTCTTAAATTTTAATTAAGTGTTTTTAATAGTTATTTTATAAAAAGTTGATTTTAAATATTTTTATTATTTAGTGTTTTTAAAGTTTTTAAATTTTGGCTTAATTGCTTTTTCTTAAAATCATTTTGGTCAAGTTTTTAGATAAGTGCTTATTGATTTTTAGCTTATTTTTAGTTTTAGCTTATTTTGTTTTAATTTGGAATAGTTTTAAAACCCTAGTTTCCCTAACTAGGTGTAGTTTTCCCTCTTTCCGAACTGTGTCCATTTTAATTTTCCCGAATTAGGTCAGTGTTGCTTTTCCCGAATTAGATGTAAATTCTTCGTTCCGAATTACAAGTAATTTTCGTTTTCCGAATTAGGTCAAGTATATGCATTCCGAACTACATGTAATTCCCATTTCCCGAATTACATCTTGTCCTAGTATTCCGAACAAGGTCATGAACCAAGTATTCCGAACTACATGCATGATATGGATTCCGAATTACGTCAGAAACAGGTATTCCGAACTATATTTGGGATGTCCATTTCCCAAATAAGGTCAAAACCATGGATTCCGAATTACGTCAGAAACTCAGATTCCGACTTAGGTTCAGTATTTGGTTTCCAGACTTATGTTTGATTTTATTTCCTGTTTTATTTTTAAATCCTTATTTTTTTCCGCCATTTTCTTTAAGCTTTATTTTTTTAATTGTTTTATCTTAGATTTATTTTCAAGTTGTGTTTTTATTAAATTGTCATATTTATTTTTCGTCAAGCTTTAATTTCTCGTCATTTAATTAAATTACTTTTAAAGTCTTAATTTTTCATCGTTCACTTTTTAATTACTTTTAGCTTTATTTACTTTACTATTTACTTTAAAGTTTTGCACTTTTATTTTACAACAACGACCAATCTATTTCTTTCCACCAAGAACAACTGAGTCACACATTTAACCGGTAATCAATTCGATTAGAAACGAAGAATAAATTTTTCTTATTTAAAATTCAGTTATTATATGGCGCCGCCGCCGGCTCTTTTCGTAAAGATTAACGGTTTTCTGTGAGAGGCGCGTTGAATTTTGGGATCAGTTCACTCGTGAATGTTATTTTTCTTGCATTTTCCGAAAAAATTTCAAAAATCCATAAAAATTAAAAAAATTTAAAATTCAAAAACATTTAAAAGTCATAAAAAGTATTTCTCTTTCAAAGTTTTGCACCAAAAATATTCCTCTTAACCCTCTATTGTGTTTAATTCTTTTTCTCAACCCCTCTTATTTTTATTTCTTCATGGATTCGTTCGTCTATTGCTTAGGGTATGGGAGACCATTATATAGTTTCAAACTTGTCAATGGTGTACATGTGAGTGGTGTGGAAATGCTATCGACAATACACAATTTGGATTTTGTCCATTTTGCAATTCAACCAATTCAACAAAAAATCTAAGATAAAATAATTAAAAAAATAAAGCACCGGACATGGATGGCCGTGACTTGGATCGTACATGGAACATCTGCAACCTTAAAAGGTGCTATCTCTAGGAGGCTACGGCCTCCGCATGGACAATTCGCTACAGACAGCTTCAATAAAAGATTCATGTATTTTTAATCTATATGTTTTCTAATTTCTATTTGTTTTTAGGAGTTTGTCATTTTGTTTTAAAAAAGGTAACCGTTATATTAAAATATCGGGGTGCATAGCTAGCTGCACGACTTGTTCTTGTGCAAATTGTGTCTTCTGTATGTACTTAGGATTATTTTTTACATTCTTAAGTCTTATGTCTCATTCATATGTGTTCATTCAGCCGTACAAGTACTATTCGCTTCCAGGTGGAGTAAGAGGATTAAGTGAACCTAATAATTCAACTTGTCGCATAAGAGGGATGCAACCCCAGTGACGCAGACTACGAGTCCTTACTAGACACCTTATTCACAAGACGATGTGATAAGTTTTACATACCGTCTTCATGAAAGACTGGACATGGCAAAGACACGCGGTGCACGTCTAGTAAATTATAGACTTAGTATTTTCTTATAAAGCCGTGATACGTCATGGAAAAGATACATGATATTTACAAATAAATACAAGTTTCCCATACACAAAACAATATCCGCTATGATTATCACAGACACATGCATTCACTAGAATATTCTAGGTATTCAAAATAAAATTACAAAATATGTCCGTGGACATGCACGGACGAATATACATTACAAGGTATAATAATAAGTGTTCAGAAAGTCATGGCTTTGGATAGATGTATTACAAAGGTAGGAGGAACTTACTTATCTCTTGTTTCCCTTTGGATATCAAAGCTAGGAGCGCCTCGCCACGGGCATCTTCCATGCTACAAGCACGAGCCATGCTTACTTCAAGCACTTCGCCCAAGGTCTTCTCACCCACCACAACTTTCGAGTTGTTGTCGTATGTTGGAAGGGTGAGTTGGCTGGGGTCCGGTGTGAGATGCACTCGGGGGTCTACTTCACCTTCGGGCCATACGTCTAGGCGTAGCTTCGCCATGATATCTTCATTTGACGCATCCTTCATGGTTTCAAGGTCTGATAGGAGTGGATATTCCAAGTCCTTTAGGTCATTCATTGAAGCAGTCATTTTTGCTTCGGCTAATGGGTTGAAGTAGGCGTGCTTTGTGATATCTTCTTTCTGGCTTATTAGCTCAGCAGCCTTTTCCATACCTTCGTGTCAGCCGCGGTCAATACCGTCCGACACGACATCCGCAAAAGGCATTGTGAATTGAGGTGACTCCATCACTCTCATTACAGCTAGGCGTGCCCCATGGCTCACCATCCATCTACGACCAGCAATGGCCGTAAGGAGTTGGGGCACACCACTTTGTCATGATCTGAGGCTAGGGAGACTAGCTCAACATTCACCTTCTCCAAGGTTGAGGCCGTCTGTTTTTGCATCTATGCACTCTCCTTGGCAAATTCTTCTTTTAACACTTCTTCGCCCTTAACTAACATGCGGGCCTCTTCTAAATCTTCGGCCGCAGGTTTAGCAAAGGTCTCGGCTGCGGATACCTATTTACATACAATGTACTAGTTATTTTTCGTAGTTTCTACATATGTTTTCGGTTGAGGGGTGAAGGGCGTACCTTGTCGCGAAGGATGCGGACCTCTACTTCCATTTCTTCAATATGGCACTCCCAGACATCAGCATGGCTTGCCTATTCCTTTATTTTTGCTTCAGCTGCGGATAGGTTTGCCTGAAGGGTAGAGATTGTTTGCTCGTGCTCCTCTACCAGTTTTTCCCTACGGGCAACTCTCCTAATCGGCATTCCGTACATGGCGCAGGGCCTCTTCAAAGCGACATCGCAAAGCGACACCAACAGTCATCTAATGTGTCGTGGATACGTCGAACTGTTCAAGTAGGGATTCGTGATTAAGTTCATCAAGATCTTGCGCCAAGATGGGAGGAGGCAAGTGGTCTACAAATTCCTTGCACTTTTCCTCTGATTCTAGCCTTGTCAGCTCGGACAAGTTCCATGTTGGGCGAAGGCGGAGTATCGGATCTACATGTTGTGGCTCATCTAAAGGGATAGGTGCAGGAGAGTGGGGGGTGTCTTGTACGATCGGTGAGGGTGGCCGGGGGGCATCCTCTTTGGGCGCGACTTTTGTTTCCACCCTATCATTTCAAGAACCCTATTAAGTTTTATGTTTTGGAAAATAAATAAAAGGAGAAAATTACACTCACGTTGGTGTTATTATGGGCGCAGTGTTGGTAGGCGCTATGGCGCTTACTGGCGTGCCATTCCACGTTGTTGGGGAAACCTGTTCTTTCATGGTCAGTGGAGGCAGGGGGTTGTCTTGGGGCATAGCGGTGCTGCTATTCTTTTGGAAGGCGGGATGGTCCTTGCGCAGCCTCTTGGCCGGCGCGGTAAAGGATCCATCTCCACTTCTGTTTCCTTTACGAATTTTCGTCTGGACTTTCTTTTCTTAGCGGTAGGCTTCGGCTGTACTGAGGGGTCTGTTTCAACGGCTACAATTTCCTCTTCGTCTATGTCGTCAAAAATCTGCTTGAAGTCCGCGGATAGATTTTCAAGGTTGTCGTCGCGGCCTTCTTGACGAGGTAGGGTCGTATCTGGGGCCGTGTCGGTTGGGCCTTCTAGGAAGGGCATGCTGCCATCTTCATTATCGAAGTCAAGAGGAGGCTTCTCAATTTCTGTATTCCCCATGGCGGGTTGTGACTCTGTCACATCTTCGAAAAGGACAGTCATGTCGTGGGTAGCAACCAGAAGAGGGGGCTCGCCCTCGCGTAGTAGCCGTGTACCTTTGGGGATCTGGTTTGGGTATCCCTGGCGTAAAAGCCCAAATAGTTTCATTTCTGCATAGATATGCGTGAAAGAATGTTAGTTTAACAGTACAACATGATATTTATGAATATTGACATTACAATAAACACCCACCCTGATCACGGCTGGTCAAGAAAGTGGGATATCTGTCTTCCCTACCAAAATAGTTACAGCTAATGCCTACAAGACATAGGAAGTTCTCCAGCAAGTCTTTATGGAAATCTGTGCGATGGGTGTCTAAGATACTGACATCTCGACTACTATATTAACTTTTTGGGGGTGTATAGTCATGGCGTACCGAGGTTTTTAGAACAAAGCGTTCAGGAAAAACCTTGGCATCTACAAAAAAGTACATGTCATACCAATTTTTCAGGGAGTCTAACGCTTTCCTATGCACATGGGGGTGTTGGCGGACCGTTTTTTAAAGGACAGCCACCCATTTACCATTTGGGGAACGTAAAAGACCCTGAACAAGCTTACGGTAGGGGTTATGTCACATGCGTAGCATGTGATTTCGAATTGGTTTACTTTACATGCGCCTATACAATGTAATTGGGTAATGTGAAAATCATAGTAGGTTAGGTTATCTACGAGAAACCTAGACAGCGGAATGCGGTAGTTGGCTGAGTCAAACAGGCGTGTGTATACACCTAATTTCCCCGCTGGGGCATCTGTTATAGCCTCATCATCACCCGGATAGGTGGGATGAACGCTTTCAGGGATATGATAATTCGAGAGGAACTCAATGTATTTATCTAGGGATAATACATTAAGAACGGTCGTGATGGTGGGGTTATCTTTCACCATGATTTATAAATATACGGAAAAGGGTGTGGTGATATAACCTGGTCTTATGGAGTTCCCTGGAATAAAGGTAGGAGGGTTGAAGGAAGCTTTAATGGCGGATTGAACAATGTTAACTGTGTGATTCACACAGCTGTATATGCCGCCTATTTATAGGGTTGCCTCGAATGTGGAGGCCCATTGGATGACTGCCATGTGTCCTCCACTAACTCCATCGTATGGATAGGAAGCAAGGGATATGTAAATCGTCAGGCGGGGCCCACAGGTCACTTTTGACTCAGATATTGCATGGTACGAGGCGACTGACTGTTACACTTTGTCAGTCAAACTTTCAGGTGAACAGTCACGTGTGTCGGGGTTGTGCGGTCATACAATTGACCGCGTTCAATGTTTCATTTATATGGTCTCAGATGTCACGCGCGGCCTGAGTACCATTTATTACACATAGTTGTTTTTATTATGTCCTAGTTGTTGCGTGCGGCCTGGATACCATTTTCAAATTCAACTTTTGTTCTCTCACTACGGCTAAGGGGCATTTATGAGTCTAGATGTTACGCCTACGGCTGTCATAACTAGACTGGGGGGACATGATGATGTATAGTCCCTCAGTCGGGTCTTGGACTCGGCCCACGGGTACTACCTGCATCTGGCCCATCACGGATGGGTTGGATTGATGGTCTTTAAGCTTATGAGCTTCTAATGAACAGTTGTCGCACATGCATGTGCGGCCCACGGCCCGACATAGCCGGTGTAGGGTTAGACAGAATCACAATCTAATTGGGATTGGGATTTACCCTAAAGTAGAGGATATACACTAACCATAATTAGAAGATAGCAATGAGGCTAATTATGGTACTTATCCTTTGCTTCGGGATGAAGCATCGGTACCAGCCCATTAGGGTTGTACCGCCTATATAAGGAACCCCCAAGGGTTCAACAAAGGTATAACATTCTCTATACTCTCAATATACTCGATTACTAACCCTAAACCGATTACTTACTCTCACGCTGGAGTCTAATCGTGGGATACATTCCCAAGGTAAGCTTAACGCGTGTCGTTTTAGTGTGTAGGATCTAAATAAGAAGTTTACTTGGTTTAAGAGCCGAAGCCCTACGTATCCGAATTAAGCCTAATTAGGATCAAGCAAGGATCATCCAACTTTTGTATCAAAAGGATGATCAACATGCAAATGAGTATGATGATGAGGAGCGTGTTGTGCTTTCTATTTTACAAAAAGATTTTAATGAAACTAGAAAGAGTCAAAAGCAATTAAAGAAGGCAAACGCAGCGCTCACTTAAAACTTTGAAGATAGCAAAGCCGCTCTCATAAAATCTAGTGAGACCATTGATAGTTATAGGGCTAAGCTTCTTAAAAGGACCAAAGAGCTTGAGGGGTACAAGGGTAGTGCTTTAAAAATCCAAAAGGACGATTTTGAAAAGAAATACAACGAAGCTCTTGCTTTTTTAACTAAAGAAAAACGTCAATTTAATGTTTTATTAACTAATGAACGTCAAAAAACGAACCTTGCCACAACAAAGGTCAACGAACTTGAACAGAGGCTTTCTATGAATACCAACGATTCTACTAAAATTATTGAGGAAAAGAAACAAGAGGTTCAAAAGTTAAAACAAGCTTTCAAAAATAGAAGGCAAAGATTCTGAAAATTTTACGAAACTCGAAGAACAAGTCGAATTTTTTGAGAAAAGTTGTTTATAAAACGCATGACTTTATTCAAACCATAAGAATGATAGCACCTGGGTCGTTTTTTAAGGGTCAAGCTAGTTTTGAGTGTCCTAAGTACCTCGACCAAGCTCAAGCTACGAACCCTCACTTATATCTTGATGAGTCCGAATGGAACGATCATGATTGCCCAGTAGTTAGGCTCGATAGTGAAGAGACATCCCTTTGGGATGAGCAGAGTAGATCACCGGTCAATAAAGATTTAGTGAAACCATATAATTATGCTTATGAAAATAGTCTTTATGGTCTTTTCACTCCACAAAAACAGAAGTCTCGTGAGGAATTATTTCTTGAAAGCAAACAACGAAGAATTCAGTGGAAGAAAATTTTTGCCACAAAGAAATCCAATGTTTCTAAGTATATTAACTATTTGCCTCTTGATGTTTCTAAAAGCAAAAGTCAAAAAACACATGGTATTCTCAAACATCACATTGATAATGTTCAATCCATCGTTGAAAGAGATTGGCAAAACGTGAAAATGATAAGTGGAAAAAAGAGATACCTCACGATATAACTATGCTTGTGAAAGAACTTTTAATACCGGATACGAAGATAATAAAAGAAACTGTCCTTGAATTTGAAAGATTAATTCGGTCAGAAATGTTTGTTGATTTGAAATACGTTGAGTCTCTTGAAAAAGGAATTGATGAACTTCAAACTGAAAAATCAAATTTTTCAAATGAATATGATCTACTCTAAGAAGAATGTCTCTCCGAAGATATTTTGTGTGTTACTCTTCAATCTTGTGCTGATATAGATGAATATTCTGACGTGGCATACAAATATCTTGATCAAGTTAAAGAGTGTGACAGACTTGAAACTGAGCTTTCGAAACGTAAAGAAAATTTTGATAAAAAGGCTTTTACGTTACTTCAACACCGATGTGATTTCCTTCAGAAACATTGTCATGATCTTGAACTTGTTGTGCAAAAAGACGTCGGTAGTTTTTCAAACAAAATTAACTTGCAAGAAAAACTTTCCACAATGATTCGAGAAAGGAATGAAAAGAATTTGGAAATTACGGATTTAAAAGCTCAGTTTCAAGAAAGGGACATAGCAATAGCAGAGTTGAAGAAACTCGTTGCTAAGATGGGTGGGAAAATTGTGGAACCTAGCATTAAGAAACCTGTTGTAAGACAACCCAACGCGTACAAAGTGACTAAACCCTCTGTCTTGGGAAAACCATCTGTTTTCTCCAATTCTTCATTTGCAAAATCTGGGTTTTCCCCCAAGAAGGATAGGTTACCACAGATTAGTCCCAAAACCAATATTCGAGCACAAACCATTAAGAACACAAATGTGATTAAACCGGGGATGTATAGATTGGTCACTAAACCTACACACAACAATGAAATTCAATCGTCTCAGACTTCTAGAAACACTAATAGACGTGTGTCTTTTACTAGAGGAGTAGTTCCCACTGCTAGTGTTAGCCGACCTCAGCTTAAGAGCACTCGAATGCATGAAAAGGTTTGGAAAAACAAGAGTCATGGGAAGATGTAGAAAGTAGAAGACCACCCTAGGATTTTAAATGTTTCTAAGAATAAAACTTCTGTAATCGCATGTAATGACGATTTGCATGCTTTGAATGTTAAGTTTGTTTGTGTGAAATGTGGAAAATGTGCCAATGCTAATCATTCTATGTGTGTTTCGGATAAGGTCAGAGGTGTAGATACTAGAACTAAGAATCAAATTGCGATGCCTATTAGTGCTAGTAAACCCAAACGCAAAGTGAACCATTCTGGTGCAACCCCCTCTAAGAAAAGTATTGCATCAGACTCCACCACTAAGAACACTAGAAGCAGAATTAGGGAATTATATGAGTCTGCTATCAAGTCTTGAAAATGGTGGTTTGCTAATCAATGTCCTCCAGGATATAAATGGATGCCTAAGGTTAGGACAAAAAAAGTGACTACGAGTGTTAGCGTGCCTTTAAGTGTTGCAACTAGGGAAACTAATGATTCAGATATCACTACTAACATGGAATCCAATTTAGAAAATGCTCCATCATGTTCGAATTCTTCTGTAGGTGATCGAAATAATTCTCTTCATACTGGACTCCGGGTGCACCAAGCACATGACGGGGAATCTCAGGCTTCTAATTAACTTCGTGGAGAAGTTCCTGGGTACGGTCTGATTCAGAAATGATCAATTTGCACCGATCCTAGGATATGGAGATTTGGTTCAGGGGAATATCACGATCAAAAGGATATATTGCGTCGAAGGGCTCAATCACAATCTTTTCTCGATTGGTCAATTCTGTGATGCAGATTTGGAGGTTGCTTTTAGAAAGAAGACATGTTTTCTTCGTGATTATGATGGGAATTATTTACTCACTAGTTCACGGGGTCCAGATCTTTGCATAATCTCACTTCAAGATACAAGTTCTACAACTCCAATTTGCTTCATGGCTAAATCTTCAACGAGTCAGACATGGTTATGGCATCAACATCTATCTCATCTCAATTTTGATACCATCAACTTGCTTTCCAAGAAAGATATTGTGAGAGGCCTTCCAAGCTTAAAATTTATCAAGGATCATCTTTGTTCTTCTTGTGAGCTTTGTAAAGCTAAACGGAGTAGTTTCAAGACAAAGACTACAACAAGCTCTAAAGGCCGGTTAGATCTTCTTCATATCGATTTTTATGGTCCCATGTGTTTTCAAAGTATCAATGGGAAGAAATATGTTATGGTAATTGTCAATGACTACTCAAGGTATACGTAGACTCACTTCTTGAGGTCTAAGGATGAAACACCTGAATTTCTCATCAACTTCCTTAAGCAGATACAACGTGGTCTTTAAGCTCAAGTAAAAGTGGTACGTACTGATAGAGGTACAGAATTCCTGAATTCAACTCCGAAGAATTACTTTGAAGCCGAAGGGATTGAACATGAAACATCCATTGCTCTAACACCTGAATAAAACGGAGTTGTTGAAAAACGAAATCGTACTTTGGTTGAGGCTGCTCGAACATTATTATCCGCTTCAAAACTACCACTATTCTTTTGGGCCGAAGTCGTGTCAACCGCATGCTACACACAAGATCGTTCCTTAATTATTCCAAGACATGAAAAGACACCATACCACATAATTCATGATTGAAAACCTTCATCAAACACCTTCACGTTTTCGGATGCACGTGTTACATAATCCGAGATGGTGAAAATATGGATAAGATGAAAGAGAAAGGTGATGCATGTATTCTAGTGGGATATGCAACTCAGTCTAAGGGATATAGAGTTTACAACAAGAGAACAACATTTATCATAGAAACTATTCATGTCAGATTTGATGAATTGCAAGAAATGGCACTTGAACAAAGCAGTTTAAGTGCCGGTCCACAAAAACCAACGACTTCCATTCACAACCGCACGGAACTCGGAACTCAAGATCACAGCAATGAACCGTCAAGTTCAAAGCTGGTTCAAGGAAATGTTCAAAGAGCTTATATGACCGTGGACACGACCATTGAAGAGTTGGAATGTTATACGAACCAATGTATGATGAATATTTCACGAGGGAGAAACATGTTGTATCAAATTCTTCCGTTGTCACTCATGATAAGAATGATGATACCGATCATCATCAACAAAAGGATACAACTTCATCTACTTCAACACGGGTTGATGCAGATTTACCTCCTTAGAATATCACATTAACAATCGACCTACAACATCCACAACTACTGTCATTGCTCCAGAGAACACAAATCAAGCAGACCATGCATTAAATGACGAAGACGACTTTATCAACCCGTTCGGTACACCGGTACACGAAACTGGAGAGTCCTCTACTCGCCATATTGATCCATCAAATATGCATACATTTTACCAACGACATCCTTCAACACATCATTGGACCCGAGATCATCCTTTGGTTCAAGTAATTGGAAACCCTTCATAGCCTGTTCGTACAAGACGACAACTAGAAACCGATGGAGATGTTTGTATGTTCGCACTCGCCATGAGTACAGCTGAACCGAAAAACATCAAAGAAGCCATGGTTGATCACGCTTGGATTACTTCGATGATGGATGAAATTCAACAATTTGAAAGACTTAAAGTCTGGGAACTTGTTGACAGACCATACAATGTAACACCATTAAATCTTTGATGGATATGGAAAAGAAAAAGATGGATGAAGAAAACACGATCATCAAGAATGAATCTAGGCTAGTGGCTAAAGGGTATGGCCAGAGAGAGGGTATTGATTTTGAAGAATCATTTGCACCAGTAGCTCGTATGGAAGCGGTCAGGATTTTCCTTGCTTATGCTGCATATAAGGGATTCATCGTTTATCAAATGGACGTGAAGACAACATTTCTTAACGGTCCTTTGAAAGAAGAAGGCTATGTCACGTAGTCGGAAGGATTCGTTAATCCGTATTATCCTAACAAGGTGTATCGTCTCCACAAGGCACTATATGGACTAAAGCAAGCTCCAAGGGCGTGGTACGATGAGCTCTCAAAATTTCTGGTATCCAAAGGTTTCTCAAAAGGTTCCATTGATCTTACCTTGTTCATTTATAAATCTAGGGATGACATTTTGCTTATGCAGATTTACGTTGATGACATCAATTTCGGGTCTACAAACCCAAAACTTTCAAAATGGTTTGAAAAACTAATGCACGGCAAATTTGAAATGTCTATGATGGGCGAACTAAAATTCTTTCTTGGAATTCAAGTTCACCAATCCCCACGTGGTATCTTTATTAACCAAGCTAAGTATTGTCAAGAGATAATCAAAAAGCATGGTATGACCTCATGTGACCCAGTTAGGACACTATCACAACATCTCTAGATGCTGACTTGGAGGGATTACCCATAGATCAAACAAAATATCGTTCCATGATCGGGTCCTTCATGTCTTGACAGCCAGCAGACCTGATATTCATCATGCCACATGCTGTTGTGCACGATATCAAGCCAGACCCACTGAAAAGAACCTCAAGGAGGTTAAACGGATCTTTTGGTACCTCAAGAATACCATTCATTTGGGACTCTAATATCCAAAGGAAACCGGTTTCTTTCTAACGGCCTATTCAGATTCTGATCATGCAGGGTGTCTTGATACTCGAAAAAGTACCTCCGGTGGTGCACAATTTCTAGGACAAGATAAGCTCGTGGGATGGTATTCTAAGAAGTAGGATTGCACTTCACTTTCATCAACCGAAGCGGAGTATGTGTCTCTATCTGTGTGTTGTGCTCAAGTTCTTTGGATGCGAACACAACTCACAGATTATGGCTTCCACTTTGATAAAGTACCCATGTACTGTGACTCAAAGTCGTCCATAGCCATCTCTTGCAATCCGGTACAGCATTCCCGCACGAAGCACATTGATGTCAGATATCACTTCATAAAGGAACAAGCTAAACGCGGTATCGTTGAATTATACTTTGTCGGAACGGATTATCAGTTAGTCGATTTGTTTACGAAAGCCCTGTCAAAAGATAGGTTTGAGTACCTCGATAGGTAAATTGGTATGAGATGATTGACTCCAGCAGACCTGGAGATTCTGGCAAAGGTACCTTCTTGATTCATCTTTCAAACATCTACTTGTATATATCTATGGAAAACAAAAATACAAAAATATAAAACATAGAAAAACAAAATAAAAAATGGAAAAATCTTTCAAAATACCAAAAATATTCCTCTCGATGTGTCTTTCAGTATCGATAATATGGACGCGCCTAGAAATGTTGCTCAATAATGACACGGGTGTGTACATAAAGCTCAAATAAAAGTTGTAAATGTTTTTCAAAACATGTCATTTCTTCTCTTAATAAAAGAAAACTGTCTATTTTAGACAATTTTCCAACAACGGGTAGAGCAATCTATCTAGGGTTGAGCTTGTCCCAAAACATTCAACGTTTTGAGCTCGACACAATGGCTTGAATCACTTTCAGATTGCAACCTGGATCTATATCCACGGGGGAGTGTACGATTTAGTGCTCTTACCTTCAGCAAAAGAAGAGAAATTTTCTTACACTTGAGTGGATTCATCAAAACATTCAAAGTCTATGAACTCAAGTTTATGCTTCAGAAATACCATGTCTCCAAAAAGAAATGGTTTTCAAAAAGCGTTGAACACAATTTTTTCAAGAGTTTTTCAATGATTATTCAAAATATTTCAAAATTAGTGTGTTCAAAAACTCCTATATCACATCCTCACAATGGCAATTCAATTGGATGAGTTTTTGAGGGGGAGCATTCCAAAGAATTCATGCTAGTTTGACACATTTTTCTCCCGAAGATTTTCACGACTATTTTTCACAATATATCTTAATGAAATTTGGTATCTCTAATATCAAACGATTTTATATATTAGAGATAGGGGATAAAATGTTATTAAAATGTGATCTAAAGACTCAAGCACTTTAACTCTTACCCACATGTGCGAAACACTTTCGATTATCGATGCACATGTGAAGGGGGAGCATTTTTGAAACGACAAAACTATCAAGGTGTTAAATGTTTTTCAAACACTTCGATAGACTTTCAAATGGTTTTATGGTTTTATGGTTACGATCTCATACCCACAACATCTTTAATCCACGACGTTATTGGTGTCAAAAGGGTGGTTAGTTTTAAGTCCTATGATCCAACCAGAGCTGGAGGGATCTTCCCAGGGACAATCCAATAGATTATCAGAAGTCCATAAGAAAGATGGAGTAGAATGTGAACGTAGCTGAATGCAGACTAAGTACTGAAGCTAGCACTGGAACAATCATAACAATGTGCTAGTAATGATGTCTTGGTAAGCATTGAAGGGGTTGAAAAATGAAAAAGAAATGTAAGGATAAAGGGTGAAAATAAAGAATCCCTCCATACATCCTAGGCAGAAACTGGGTCAACACATCATGAAGACTACACATCATAGACCCAGTGATGTAATGTATAACCCTTCCCCAGCTGACTCAGGCTTCTCTCAAAAGAAGTTTGTTTTATTGTCACGAAGATCAACTCGACTTCTATTGACTTTCTCACTCCGAGATAGTTGATATTGAATTGGTGGCATCTACTCCAGCCCTTTGACCACTAAAAGTGCACAAATCAAGTCTAGAGCATAGAGATCAATCAAACCTCGTTAGGACACACGGAATGACGATAAAGAGATTCATACGCTATATTCTTGCGATATTACTAGAACACTCAGAGTGATACTACCTAGTATTCACAATGATGAGTGGAAATCCTTCCATTGTTAGCATCAAACAGCACTGCGGTAGGTCATGTGTAAGATTCTTTATGAATTGAACATATGTAAAACCGAAAAGCAACATTGGTTTGTTTCTTTACCGATTCAAACTCGTTTCAGGTTTCTATGCAATATCTTTATGGTCTTGCCAGAACATTCAGAGTGATATTCATTAATATTCACAGTGACGAATGGAAATCCTTCTAGCGTCAACATCAAACAGCGCTACGGTAGGTGACTTGCGAGATTCTTTATGAATCAAGCTTGTGTCAACTGGAAAGAAACAATGGTAAGATTCTTTATGAATCAAACTTGTTCCAGGAATTTGAATTGACGACTATAATCAAGCGCATGTCAATCCAATTGATTCACTCTTTATGTTCGTAGTCTTGCTTTGAGACGGTCGAGTAAAGAGAACGGCTAGTACAGCCGCGAAACCCTGTCAAGGAGATTCTTAATTGAATCTACCTAATCACATGTATGATATTTAATATCGTGTAATGGTCTTCACCAACCGGAGGTAAAACGCTATCGATTTAGGACGAATGTCAAAGCCATTCAGTTCGTGTCTATGTTTTGTCTCAAGAAGCTGGCGTTACGGTGTACTCAGTAAAGTCAAAGATTCAAAACCACATACTCATGCCCAAAGACATATATTCAAGATGATGTAGTGTGAGCATGTGGAGGAAGACACAAGATCGCAAGATGGCAATGACAAGTCAAGGATGATTTGATGATCACAAGATCAAAAGACAAAGTCGAAAGACAACGACAAACACTCAAAGATCACAACATGAAGGAACAAGACTACTATTACACGTTCAAGACTCATTTATGGCGAGATTATTAATCTTTACAAATCTCCAAATGTCGAAGGGAAATGACCTCTCATTGGGGGAGATTGTTAGCCTCAAAATATTGAGTCAAACAAGAATGTTCGGTCATAATATTATTATGTATCGTATTTTAGAACGTTGTAATAGGTAGTAGGTTAGTCGTGTTTTACGGGCTTAACTTTAAGCTAAAATTTCATTCATAAGTAACTAAAGCCTAAAAGGAAAGCCCAACCCATTAATATATAGCCCAAACAAGCCCGCATGTGGGTGGACTATATATAACCACATCCTAGCATGCTAGGAGGTGGTTGGTTACATTTTTCTCTCTCTCTAATCTAATCCTTCCCTAAGTTTCACCATTCTCTCTCTTTTCTCTCTCTACTTTCTCTCTCTAGAATTCATCTACTTTCATCTATTTTCTTTCTTTAATTCGTGTTATATCATCATAAAATATGGGACAACATAAACAAATGATGAACATAACTAGATCTTTAGGAGAGGATGATCTTCATCAAGGCTTCATCTTTAATCACACCACAAGTGTGTGAGTGATCTTCTCTTTGGACAAGGTAAAGAAGGAGATCAAGAGGATAATCATAAGTAAACATACTTAACACATTAAGTGATCATTTACAAATGATTAGGATTAAGAAAGGAGAAAGAAGACTGAAAGAAGTGTCCAAAAAAGGTTATGGAAAATGCAGATTTTATCCACTATTTATAGAATACAAAAACCACCGGCTATCTGTGCGCGGTACCTTATTAGCATCGGCGGTTCCTTATAGATAAGGAACCACATAGGTACTTAAGGAACCGCAGATGTAGACTCCGCTGCTTTTTGTATTTTAGTGGGTTAGGAATATCTGAGGCAGTTTGAAACCTTCAAAGGATATTCTTATGGCATTTTGTTGGTCCCTTGTAATTCGTTATTACTTATCAACTTAAGTAATAACTCCTTACTTCGACTCAAGTGTGTTCTTTTAATAATAGACTAGAACTATGAACAATTAAAACAACAATACCAATATACTTTTCAACGTATAGACTTTTATTAGAATCAAATAAAGAATCTATAACCCACTTTGTTTGCAGAATAACAAAGTGGTTGAATGACAATGGGTTGTGATATCCTCTACTTAAACGTCTAACCAAAGTTAAAAACTAAGCTCCAATAACGTTCATATGCATCTTGGCTATATGGTTTAGTTGGTATCGAGAGAGAAAGGTTTTCCAGAGTTTTAATCTCTTGTATTGGTTAAACCTTTCTCTCCCAATGTACACTCATTATATAGGCAGTGTAAACTAGGGTTTGCATTTTGCATGTTTCAATACATGGGTTTATCCAGTGGGTGGTTGATGTCCATGCTGGATAAACAGTACAAAGTACATATTAAACTATTCTAGAAAAGATAAAGGTTGTACTTATATCTAAGTATACAAGCAACCTACTTTGACTTAAAGTTATCTTTTCCCACCTAATGCAAACCATCAGAATACTAAAGTGTCTTCAATATCCTAGAGGAGATCGATATCATGCAGTTTGGTATTGTGAAACCAAACTAAACTTAAAGCCCTTCTTCAGTCCTTGTTCTTCAGCAACTAGACTGCCTAGTATTTGAAGCGAAGACACCTTTGTCTTCTAAGTTAACTAGAAGGGGAGTGCTGAACTTTCTTCAGCTATAAAGTCTTCAGTAGGAACTTTGTTCCTCTGGTCATCCTTCAGCAGACTGGCCTTACTGCTGAGCATGAAACACTTATGGGGATTTTATAATCAAATCCTAGAGTTGCTTCAGGGTCAGTAAATGCTGACCCAACAATCTCCCCCTATTTGGATATACAAATAGCCTAAGTCTAATGTCAGTAGTAATTGAGCATAACAACTTCTTCTTACTTGTACTGAACAATTAATAACTTATAAACATCAGATAATCATTTATTCAAAACATTACAAATTACAACAAAATTAATACAAATGATTATTTAATTTTCCTTAGGCCTAAGTTCATCAATTATGGGAGTCTGAGTTAATGGATTTGAGATTCTATGGTCCAATATAGCAACCAACCACATGCTGAAGGTTTTAGCGGCATCAGTAAGTCCTGGACCACCATGATGAGAGTAAAAGATCCTTTTAACATTCGAGAGAAGTTCATTGTTCATTTCACCAAGATCACTTATGCCCACAAAGTCTTGACGTTCTTGATGATTAAACATAATCATTCCTACTTCTGGTTCGTCCAGTACATAACCAGGGAGATGATTTTGAGACTGAACAAAGCCTTTGTATTTCTTAGTAGTGACAAAGATGTCACCCACTTCAGGTTGTATCAGATTTGCTCTTTTGTTCAGCTCTAGTATTGGATCTTGATCCTCCAAAGAAACTTAAGCGTTGATGTTCAGAATCTCACCCAGTCTTTCATGATTTTTCATATAGTGCTCAATTCTGGTGCGAACTTCATCCCATCTCTTGGATTTTCTTTTCTCGATCATCACACTCATTTCAATCCATTCAGTGTAAGAAAGTTCTTTTCCTTGAAAGTTTTCAAGTATTTCATCAGTTCCATCACCTCTATAGAACTTGAGATGGATGTCACCTATGATGGTCAGCATATCAACGTTGGTGATTGGTGAGATATTTCTTCTGTTGAGCCTTGTTATATAAAACTTTTCATATAACACTTTCTTCTTGAAGACACTTTAATAAGTGTGTAAACACTTATCCTTTTGCCACTAAAATCAAGAAAAAACAAGACCTAATCATGTGTTTTATATCGTAAATGTCAGAATTACGCGTGGTTTTGTGTTTTTGTGTTAAAATAGGTACAAATGATCAAAAGAAGAGAAAACACGGG
Source organism: Glebionis coronaria (assembly GCA_025667525.1). Classification (NCBI taxonomy): domain Eukaryota; kingdom Viridiplantae; phylum Streptophyta; class Magnoliopsida; order Asterales; family Asteraceae; genus Glebionis; species Glebionis coronaria. Next base: position 487,672,810 of record CM046876.1, on the reverse strand, counting down.
ATTTCACGGTCAAAAGTTGAAGAAAAGTCCAAAAAAGAGACGAAGACGAAGTCAAAGACCAAAAGTGAAAACGGGAATGAAGAATTTATCGAGAGTCAAAAGACGGGATCGTTCATTCGCGGATTTAAGTTTGATTGGGTTTAGTGGGTCCCACATCCGGTTAATGGGCTTTAAAGCCCATTTATGGGATAAATACGGATGTAATTTGAAAAATAAGCCCAAATACAAAGTGAAAGCCCAATATACTTTGAAATTACTTGAGACGGAAGGAGGTATTTGGTTTTGGGCCTCAAGCCCAAGTGTCTTAAACATGAATGAAACGCAGGTAAAAGAACAAAGTTGCTAGTCACATTTTTTGGACGAATAAAAAACTAGAAATGGTCAACATACAACACACCCGGTCAAAACACTCCTCCCACGTGTATCCCCACACACAATTACATTAATAAAACGATTTGTTTTTTTTTTACTTTCCCCATATCACGTTTTGCTTTACGATACAAACAAGGAAAAAAGAAAAAAACACTCACTGTTCTTCTTTTTATTTCTCTCCCATCTCACACAACCACCATTTATCTTTTACCCCAAAAACCCTAATTTACATCATAAAAATTACCCATGAAATATTGGGGGTTTTTACATAAACATGTGATTCAATCCATGGGTATTAATTCCCCCTAATTTTCGGGAAGAACACTCACTGGTGGTCCTCTACTCCAATCTCACGTGGCCCTTTCTTGCATTTTTATTGGTGGAAACAACACAACAAATACACCTTGGCAATCCGTGTGGGAAGGACAATCTCGTCCGTTTGATCAAAAGTAAAAGAGAGAGAAGAAAAGAAGAGCGGCCAAGATTGAAGCCTTGGGCACCAAGGAGATTTGGGTTTTCCCTATAAATACCCACTCCACAATGTAACAAGGGATAGTCCATTTTTTATTTTTATTTTTTTTATTTACTGTTTTTAAAATTAATTAGGAGTAGATTTAAATTAGTATTTAATTTTTGCAAATTAGTGTTAGGTTTATTGTATTTTTTTAAATTTCAGTTTATGTAATTTTTTGAAGATTAATGAAAAGTTTTAGTTTAAATTAAATTCATCTCCATTACTGTTCGTGTGTATTTTGTTTACTGTTTTGAATTATTACTATTATTACTGTTCGAGTTTTTGTTAATTCGGGGAATAAAAAAAAGTATAAATAAAAAAATATGTGGAAGTTACTGTTCTTCGAGAGGTTCGGGTTAAATTGACTGTTTGGTTCGTTTGGGATGATGTTGGAGAGACGAAAGAGGTGATTCGAAGGTGGTGACAGTTCGTTTGATTCACAAGGTGGCTCAGCGCCTCACCTTCGGCTCAAAGGATTTCTCCAAAAAGGTTTTAATTAATATCTTTTTATAAATTTAGTTAAAGTTTTATATTATTTGTGATTTGCTTTTGATACGTTACTGTTTGATTTTGCCTTATGTTTGCAAGTTTAATTTGCCTGTCAGATTTCTTTACTGTGTAGGAATTGTTTAATCTGCTAATTGATTTTGCTTTTAGTTTAATCTGCTGTTTGTTTGGATTTTTGCTTAACTTATTTGATTCAGCTTATTAATTGCTTATAGCTTATTTGCTTCTTTCATCTGCTTTTCTTTGGCTTATTGATTTTTAGCTTTTAATCTGTTTCCTTTTTTCTTCTTTAATATTGTTGTTGGTTTGCTGTCTGAGTTACAAAACTCCAAGTAAAAAATAATATTAGCAAAAATATAGGTGTGCTGGGACTCGAACCCAGGACCTCTCGCATAGCTAACAAACGCCTCAACCACTTGATCTAGTACTCTATTTGTGTTTAGATTCTCATTAGTTAATTAATATAGGCTTATTACTAGGTTGGCAGTTTGCATTAATATAGTTTTAAATACACATTTTTAGTTTAAAATTGTTTTTAAATAGATCTTTCTTAATTCAGTTTTTCAAAAATAAAAAGAAAAAAATATATATTTTTTATTTAAATTGCTTTTATTTTTAAATTAGTTTTTATAGATTAAAAATAGATTTTATATTCTTACTTAAATTTTAGTTTTAAATTTAGTTTCATTTTATTTTCATTCAAACAAAAATAGTCTTCCATTTACTTTTAGCTCTAAAATTAGTTTTCAATTAAGTTTTATTTTAAAATAGTTTTTTATTTAAAAGTTTTTATTAGTTTAATTTTTACATTAGATTAAAAAGATTTTATATTAAGTAGCTTTTAGTTTAAAATATCCTAAAATTACGTTTACCAAGAACAAATATAATCTTACGTTAAACCGGAAATCAAATTCGAGTCGAATCGAGGAACGAAAAACGAACTTAATTGATACATACACAAAATCCTAGTTTCAAAATGGCGCCGCTGCCGCTTCGCTCGTACGATTGACGATTTTTCGTGAAGACGTTTGGATTTTGGGATCCGTTCTCTTTGAACGTTACGTTTCTTGCAACAAAAATCAAAAATACAAAAAAATCAAAAACTTAAAAATACAAAAAATTAAAAAATCACAAAAGCAATTTCTTTCCTAAGAATTGCACCAAAAAAATTAAAAAAGCAAAACGTAATACTTTTTCCTAAAAGTATTACACCAAAATATTACGTATTAGTGTTAATTTTTTAGTTCGATTTCTTTCGATTTTATTGTAAATATATATTTTTCTAAAAAAATACAAAAAGATTTTTCTTTTATATATTACGTAGCATAATAATTATTGTTATTTCGTTTTCTTTCGACACTACCATGGTTAATCGTCTGATTTAGGAAATATTGCAAGAAGAGCGTTATAAGATTATGTCCGAGGAGTGTACGACTTGTGGTGGGCCTCATGCTTATTTTAATTGTGACAAAACTTATGAGGAGATTTATAATATTGAGGAAAGTATGTGTTATGATACTAATACTTATTTTGGCTCCTCTAGTTTTCCTACGACTAGTGACCCGCCACAATATGATCAACAGTTTTATGTGGAATTTCAAAATTAAGGGTTTTCAAATAATGAAGGTTTTCCAAACGACGGAAATTTTCAAAACTTTAATCAAATGGACATGCACAACCCTCAAATGGACTTGATTCTACAAAAATTAACCGAACATGAGAAATCATGGAAGCTATGCAAGAATCTACTAGACAAATGCAAGAGTCCACCGATAGGAAATTCATGCTCATTTTAGAAACCTATCAAGATCAATTTGATATTGAGCCGTCTTTGAGTGATGATATTGAGGCTAACACCACTACTAGTAGTGATGTTCCCACTGTGGATCCTTCCATCTCTCCGCCAATAAAGGAGAGACAAGGCCCGGAGACTATCATGAGTTTTACTCACCCTCCGGTGTTGACACCCACGGATACTATTAGCTCTCCTATTGAGGAAATTCCCGAGATTCTTCTTGAGCCTTCATTACCCGTTGATGACCCCATTTCTTTTATGACTCCTTCACCTACCCTTTCAAACGATTTTATGCTTTCTTCAAATCCTCTTAGCGAGACATGTTTTGAGAAACCAATTTTTGAGGAGTGTGAAAAACATTATAATGAGTGCATAGAAGAAGAACCCATAAGTTGTCCTACACCTAAGGAGTTTGTAGATAGGGATGAATTATCTTGTGATTCCGACTACATTTTTAATTATTCCTCGGGATCGGATGAGATGATTCGCCTATTTTACCAAGACCGACTTTTGAAAACCATGATACTAATGATTTATCGGATTCTTTACTCCTTAGTGATGACTTTTATACCCCGAGGAGAAATTCCATCACGAGGATGCTTTTTATGATCCCGTGTTATTGGATTTCTCGCATGAGCTTAATTGTGATCATGGTATTGATGAGAAGGCAAATGGTGTTTTAAAACTTGATATTGATATTGATTTTGAGAACTCGGATTTTGATAAATTCACATTTGCCTCTTCGCCAATTACTTTTGATTCTATCATCGATTCTCATCCAATTCTCGAGGAGTTACCTAATCAACACTCCTCTAATGAGAATTACGTTTACCACATTCGTGAGGATTTAACTTATCAACAAATCCCACAAATGAATGATGGTTTCGTACTTGATCGTGATCTCTTCGAGAGAATTTCTAAAATCCTAAATGAGGGGAACGACAAACCTTTGTTTGACGAGCCTATCTATGATAAAGAAATCGAAGAGATTCACGTTCATGAGGATGAATGCTTTGACCCGGGAGGTGACATTGACCATTCTATGATCGACACCTTTACGACTTTGCCGAATAGTGACCATCCATTGTCTTTGGGGGATGACAATTTGTCTCCTTTACCCACCCCACCTCCCGTGGATCACGACCTCACATACTTTTCGTATGTTGAGAGGACCTTTTTACCTTCTATGACTTATCCTCCTGCCTCTCATTTATTATGTTCCTCCGGGACCGAGGATAAGATTTTTGATCCCGGTATTACATTCGAGGCTTCCTCATGGACCATTTAATTCGGGGTCGAGTCAGGCTCGTGACTCGGTTAACAAAAACAAGCGCTTCTCGGGAGGCAACCCGATTATCTATCTTTTATCTATTTTCACCAATAAGTGTAGGGGGAGCCGTGTAGGTTGTTTGTTTTGTGTGTTGTGATTGTGCAGGGACATGTGCTTTGATGATCCACTTTTCGTACTTTTGACGTGACCCGTGTTCCCGTGTTTCCCGTGTACCCGTTTCCTTCGAAAAGTTTTTGCTATTTTGATTCAATCTTGTATATAAATAAAACAAATAAATGCAATCACTTTAGTTGTCCTTTCCTTAGCTCGATTTTAAACAACGTACTCAATGTCCTAAGTGTAGGGGAGTTTATACTCCCACATGTTTAAACATTGAGGACAATGTTTATATTAAGTGTAGGGGGGATTTCTATCGAAATTTTAGTGGGCTTTTCTATGAATTTGACCCCATTTTAACCGGAATTTTTTTAAAATTTTCAACGTTTTTCAAATTTTTGATCTATTTTGACCTAGTAGTATTTTTATTTATTTTCTTTCCTTTTTGACATCGCATCATATTTATATTTTCTATTTCAAGAATAAAGTTAAAATTAAATAAATAAATAAAAATGGTTTTAACAAATTTAGATATCTTTGATATATTAGGCCCGTCGTGAATATTTTGACTCAACCCGAGTTTACTTATCCAAGTTTACTCTAGCTAGTATCCTTAACCATATGGACCTTAATTGGTTTATTAGGCTAAGCATTCACGAGTCTCATTCCTTGAGATTTTAAATTGTGGAGAACGAGAGATGATAGAGTTAATTATAAGTTTGGTATTCTTTCATTAACTTATGTGAGTTAGTTAAGAGCTTTTTCTCCCATCGCTTGTTAATAAATATATTTGCAATAAATAAGGATGTACGATTTGAAAAGTTACTTAGCTTCTAGCACAAGATCGTTTAAAAGTTGCTCGGTATTAATTAGAGTTCATAGCCAAGGCATAACTTATTGAAGTGGGACGCGAAGATTGGCTTATCCAAAAAGGGCCTAACAAGGCATGAGAATACCCGAGTCCAAAAAGGACCTCACAAGGCATGAGGATTCACTTTTTGCTAAAGATCCTAAGAGATTGTGAAGATCATTAATCCAAATCAATATGATGGATCAAGACACACGACGAGAAGCAATTACTCCCCTAAAGATCATGGAGAAGTCTATCCAAAAAGACCCTAACAAGGTATGAGGATAAATAGATCCAAGTCCAAAAAGGAGGCGGATCGTTGTATATCAAAATCCTAAATAAAGAAGAGGATAAATGAAGAAGTCGTGGTCAACGTTTGAAGCATCTTTCACTCCTAATGAAGATGTATACCAAAATGAAGAGAAGACCATAATTTCAAGATCGTCTCTCAAGATTTGAAGTTTGAAGTTCAAGCCAAATATCGGTCCGAGAAAGGTCTCAAATCGTGAAACGAGTTATGCCAAGATATGAACTTTATGAGGTTTCGAGAAGCAGTTTTAAAAGATTTTGTCCTTTAGCTAACTATTGATTAAATCGTCCCACTTTATTTTCGGCCTTAATAAAATATCAAAATAAGTCAAAAATGCATCCTCGTGATCATTCAAGACAAAAATAAAATACAAGAGATACACCGTAGGAATAAGGGGGTCTAAGTGATTAATTAAACCACATAAGTGTTAGTTGTGCTAACTTATGGTAAACAATGATCTCGTTTTTAATCTTGGTATGGGGAACGTGAAACTTGAGGGTGATTAATATTCATGACACCAAAGCCCTAATCTGAGTCTTAGATTTCTTTACGAGTTTCTTCCATCAAATAATTTCAAAGTTAATAAATGGTTATAACTTTTGTCTCTTTTAAGTTTTTATCTTTTCATCGTATTAGTAGTGGTAATAGTAATAAAGGCCGAGATGGATTAATTATGAGAAAAATGTAACTTATGCTTTAAAATAGTGCATTGCATGAGGTCATTGCAATGGTCAAGTGTAGGGGATTTAATAAGTGTGTAAACACTTATCCTTTTGCCACTAAAATCAAGGAAAAACAAGACCTAATCATGTGTTTTATATCGTAAATGTCGGAATTACGCGTGGTTTTGTGTTTTTGTGTTAAAATAGGTACAAATGATCAAAAAAAGAGAAAACACGGGATTTCACGGTCAAAAGTTGAAGAAAAGTCCAAAGAAGAGACGAAGACGAAGTCAAAGACCAAAAGTGCAAACGGGAATGAAGAATTTATCGAGAGTGAAAAGACGGGATCGTTCATTCGCGGATTTAAGTTTGATTGGGTTAGGGCTGAGCATCGGTCCGGGACCGGACCGGACCGGCCAAGACCGGACCGGACCGAGGACCGAAATGGTCCGAAACCCCAGACCGAGACCAGACCGAAATAGTTCGGTCCGGTCCGGGTTGGTCCGGTCCGGTTCGGTTCTCGGTCCGGTCCGGTCCTATTAGACATATTTGACGTAATTTTGGTAAGACCGAACCGGACCGGACCGGACCGACCGGACCGAGGACCGAATTTGTCCAAAACCATGGACCGAGGACCGGATCGAAATTGCTCGGTCCGGTTCGGTTCGGTCCGGTCCGGTCCGATTTTCCGGTCCAGGTCGGTTTTGGGTCTCCCGTGCTCAGCCCTAGATTGGGTTTAGTGGGTCCCACATCCGGTTAATGGGCTTTAAATCCCATTTATGGGATAAATACGGATGTAATTTGAAAAATAAGCCCAAATCCAAAGTGAAAGCCCAATATACTTTGAAATTACTTGAGACGGAAGGAGGTATTTGGTTTTGGACCTCAAGCCCAAGTGGCTTAAACATGAATGAAACGCAGGTAAAAGAACAAAGTTGCTAGTCACATTTTTTTGACGAATAAAAAACTAGAAATGGTCAACATACAACGCACCCGGTCAAAACACTCCTCCCACATGTATGCCCACACACAATTACATTAATAAAACGATTTGTTTTTTTTTTACTTTCCCCATATCACGTTTTGCTTTACGATACAAACAAGGAAAAAAGAAAAAAACACTCACTGTTCTTCTTTTTATTTCTCTCCCATCTCACACAACCACCATTTATCTTTTACCCCAAAAACCCTAATTTACATCACAAAAATTACCCATGAAATATTGGGGGTTTTTACATAAACATGTGATTCAATCCAAGGGTATTAATTCCCCCCAATTTTCGGGAAGAACACTCACTGGTGGTCCTCTACTCCAATCTCACGTGGCCCTTTCTTGCATTTTTATTGGTGGAAACAACACAACAAATACACCCTGGAAATCCGTGTGGGAAGGACAATCTCGTCCGTTTGATCAAAAGTAAAAGAGAGAGAAGAAAAGAAGAGCGGCCAAGATTGAAGCCTTGGGCACCAAGGAGATTTGGGTTTTTCCTATAAATCCCCACTCCACAATGTAACAAGGGATAGTCCATTTTTTTTTACTGTTTTTAAAATTAATTAGGAGTATATTTAAATTAGTATTTAATTTTTGCAAATTAGTGTTAGTTTTATTGTATTTTTTTAAATTTTAGTTTATGTAATTTTTTGAAGATTAATGAAAAGTTTTAGTTTAAATTAAATTCATCTCCATTACTGTTCGTGTGTATTTTTTTACTGTTTTGAATTATTACTATTATTACTGTTCGAGTTTTTGTTAATTCGAGGAATAAAAAAAATATAAATAAAAAAATATGTGGAAGTTACTGTTCTTCGAGAGGTTCGGGTTAAATTGACTGTTTGGTTCGTTTGGGATGATGTTCGAGAGACGAAAGAGGTGATTCGAAGGTGGTGACAGTTCGTTCAATTCACAAGGTGGCTCAGCGCCTCACCTTCGGCTCAAAGGATTTCTCCAAAAAGGTTTTAAATAATCTCTTTTTATAAATTTAGTTAAAGTTTTATATTATTTGTGATTTGCTTTTGATATGTTATTGTTTGATTTTGCCTTATGTTTGCAAGTTTAATTTGCCTGTCAGTTTTCTTCACTGTGTAGGAATTGTTTAATCTGCTAATTGATTTTGCTTTTGGTTTAATCTGCTGTTTGTTTGGATTTTAGCTTAACTTATTTAATTCAGCTTATTAATTGCTTATAGCTTATTTGCTTCTTTCATCTGCTTTTCTTTGGCTTATTGATTTTTAGCTTTTAATCTGTTTTCTTTTTTCTTCTTTAATATTGCTGTTGGTTTGCTGTCTGAGTTACAAAACTCCAAGTAAAAAATAATATTAGCAAAAATATAGGTCTGCTGGGACTCGAACCCAGGACCTCTCGCATAGCTGACAAACGCCTCAACCACTTGATCTAGTACTCTATTTGTGTTTAGATTCTCATTAGTTAATTAATATAGGCTTATTACTAGGTTGGCAGTTTGCAATAATATAGTTTTAAATACACATTTTTAGTTTAATTAAATTGTTTTTAAATAGATCTTTCTTAATTCAGTTTTTCAAAAATAAAAAAAAATATATATATATATTTTATTTAAATTGCTTTTATTTTTAAATTAGTTTTTATAGATTAAAAATAGATTTTATATTCTTACTTAAATTTTAGTTTTAAATTTAGTTTCATTTTATTTTCATTCAAACAAAAATAGTCTTCCATTTACTTTTAGCTCTAAAATTAGTTTTCAATTAAGTTTTATTTTAAAATAGTTTTTTATTTAAAAGTTTTTATTAGTTTAATTTTTACATTAGATTAAAAAGATTTTATATTAAGTAGCTTTTAGTTTAAAATATCCTAAAATTACGTTTACCAAGAACAAATATAATCTTACGTTAAACCAGAAATCAAATTCGAGTCGAATCGAGGAACGAAAAACGAACTTAATTGATACATACACAAAATCCTAGTTTCACATTTTCTACTTCAGCTTTCCCAATGTGTTCATACAAGTTTAGCTTCAGATCTCTTAGCTTTTCTTCTTGCTGAAGCTTGTATAACTTGTCAAGTTCTTCCTGAGTGGCTACCCCAGCTTTGATCAATCAATCATTTAGAGTAGAATCAGGTGAACCATTATCAGTTGTGTCCCCACTTGTGGTCAGCCCTTCTATATGATCATTTTTTGCTGATGACTCCCCCTTACTCTTTGTTGGGCTCTTTTCAGTGATAGGTGACTCATAGACAACGGATTGTTTATGAGCCTTCTTTTGGGCATGTTTCTGAAAGAGCTGCTGGATGGCGTTTTTCCCCCCCTCAGCAGAAGACTGCCCAACAGCTTCTGATGACCCACCAGCAGGGAAGAGGCCACAAATATGATCAAGAGTGGCAGTAACCTTGGCTAGCATGGCTGGAACATTTTCAAGAGCAGTAAGTTTTTTCTAAACCTCATCAGATATGGTCAGCTTTTGTTTCTCCAGCAACGCTACTCTATCTTTGATCTTGGACACAGAATCACACAAAGTTTTAACTTGGCCAGGAACTAGTGTGAATTCTGGTGGAAATTCCATGGATGCACCGCTGATGGAATCCAGAAGGGATGCCATTTCTTGCTTTAAGGAAGTGGTGGTGGCCACATCTTAGACTAAAGGCTTTAAAGCAGCAATGATGACATCCTTGATTTGTTCAGCAGAAGGAGGAATTGGTCTTGCTTGGATATTCGAAAGTTCAGTGTCAGCAAGCACCTTTTCTTCCTTCAGTTTAGCCACCTGAGATTGAAGAATCAACACTTGATTTGTTAATTCTTTTACCTGTTCAGTTTTGTGGGATGGTGGCTTTGGTGTTGCATCGGCAGTCTCTTCATTACTGTCATCAAGGTTTACTGGGATTCTTTCACTGAATCCTAGTTCCTTTTCCAAATCATCCCCAGGCATGCTGACTACAAATGAAGGCAAGTGTCCCACCTTGGCTTCAGTGGTGAGATTCACTTCGTTGGGAGTTTTCTTTGCGTCACTTTTGGTGTGTGGATCAGTTTCAAGCCCTTCACCGCCAGGGTTGGTTTGACCTGATGGATCGTAAGAAAGAGTCCCTGATAAGTTAAGATCAATGATAATGTTTTTGGTTCCTTTAGTAGAACCCTGTTGTAGGGGTGCTACATCATTAGAAACAGATAGGCCAAGGTCAGCATCAGTTGTTGGATTTGCTGACACACCATTCCTCTGATGTAGACTCAGAGTGACAAGTGATAGGAATTGGTAATGAAGTATGACTTGTATTCAGAATGAAAGTACTTACCAATGCTGACTCCATACTACTTAGCTGAGGGTGAGCTCCATCTTCACCCTTCTGAGCCTCTTTATGCATGTCACCTCTAGCAGAGACTGAAGGTGACGGCTGGTTGGGGTTCTTGTCCTTGGCCAGGGACTTAGTCTTCTTCAAAACATGGCCTGGGAATCATCATCAATCTTCTTTGAGGAAGATTGTGTGAGGGTTTTCCTCTTTCTGGACTCTCGTCTAACCTTCTTGGTATTAACTGACGTTTGCTTCTAACGAGGTCCAAATGAAGCTCCAGGCTTTTTTCCTTATAGATCCCCTTCTCTAGTTGGAGAAGTATCTTTTGGAGCTTTATACACTACTAGACCATCTGTTGAGCAGATGTCCAGCATGGGTTGTGTAAGAGGAGGATCAATGGTTCTAACTAGAATGTTCTAGCGAGTGAGATCAAATGGTCGAAAAATTAGTTTATCTCCATTGAGTTTTGAAAAATCATCACCAAGATGGTCAGCAAAGAGGAGAGATAGAAATCTGGTGTAAACAACGTTTTTCTCTCTTGTCTTTTTCTCCAGCTTCCTATGGAGATCTTCAAAAATAAGCCTCCCAAAATCAACTTTAATTCTCTTGGCTAGACAGTATAAAATAATAGCATCTTTTTGGTTGATCTGGTCAAGGCCTCCAGTTTTTCCCCCAAGCATTAAATAAGAATGGACATTAGCAACTTCCACCTTGGTGGCAAACAACTTCTTTTTAACCCCCCTTTTCAGTAATCTCTTCAGTATACCCAATCTCTTTAAAGAAATTTTTGACAACCATAAAATCATCAGGTATAACTTCATAGTCACTATGGTTTTCCAAATAATCTAAACCCAAAACCTTTCTAAATAACTTTAACCCAAATCTACCATGAATCCCAACCGTGGTAGAATCAAACTCAATGGACTTCTTGTTGTTAGAAGCATCTGCTGTGAACCAGATTTCTTTTAGTACATTTTGAAGCATCATACCAGGATCCTCAAATAAAGCATACCTGAACACACTTTTGGATAGATAAGTCAAAATTTGTTCCCTAGGAACAGACTTAATGGATTCAGGTTTGAGTAAGGTGATGTTGTTGGGTTTGAAAAAGATATCATCAATGGGATAGTTAACATGAGTGGATGGGTTGAGAGTGATCTTAGCAATCTTTGGAGTAGAAGATGATTCAGCCATTGATGTTTCTGTGTGTGCGTGTTTTGAAAGAGAGAAAGTTTGTGTGTGTTTTTTGATGAAAAGATTTGTAAGCGTGCAATGGAATCCAATTGTTAGGGATTATATAAAAACTTTAACTGAATTGTAAAAAGTTTTTAAAACCATTTAAAAAATTGTAAATCTTTTAGGGTTTCTTTTGAACATTTAGCACAAACTTTCTCATTAATGTTCTGCAAAAAGGTATGATTTTCTGTTCCTTGGAACAGTGAAACGCCCCATGTGTTAGGGAGTTGTTGACTGTGGATGGAGACATTTTAAATTCCCTTAATTAACAAATGACACCTTTTGAAAGAATGTTTTGTATTTATTCTCAAGAAATTTAATGCCATTAACTCCTTTGAATCACATGATTGATTGGTTTAAATGTTGTTGCTCAGATATGCTGAAGCTGATGGCAATACTTGTGAGCTTCTGTGCGTCAGATGAGGCGACAAAACCCCGTATACATGTTCACATAAGTGAACAAGACATATGACAGTACACGCTCCTCTACTCAGGCCTAGCTACTCATTTGTATTAAAGTCCTTTTTGAGTACTGAAGAAGAAAAAAAATACTGATGACTTGTGATTTTGTTTAGCTTTAGTGCATCAGATAAGGCGACAAAACTCCATGTACACAATCACGTTTGTGATATAGACACATGACATTGCACACTCCTTTACTCAGACACTGCTACTTTGCATAAATCAAAACTTTGATGAATTTTTGTGATTATTTGTTCAGCTTCAGTGAATCAGATAAGGCGACAAAACACCATGTATACAATCAAATAGAGTGAAATAGACACATGACATTGCACAATCCTTTACTCAGACACTACTACCTTACAAAAATCAAAACTTTTAAGAAGTGCTGAACCTTTAAGCATCTTCAGTGGATGCTGAAGGTTCAGGTTTTGTATCATCAATATTTAGCATACCTAGCTCCATTGTCAATCTTTTGAAAGTTGGTTCATCTAGTGGTTTGGTGAAGATATCAGCCAATTGATACTGAGTGGGGATGAAATGTAATTCAATGTCCCCTTTCACAATATGATCACTGATAAAGTGATATTTGATATCAATGTGTTTTGTTCTTGAGTGAAGGACTGGATTGTTGGATATTGCAATAGCACTAGTGTTATCACAAAAGATTGGTACCTTTTAGTATTATATGTCATAATCAGCCAGTTGGCTTTTCATCCAAAGAACATTGGCACAACATCCAACACCAGCCACATATTTAGCTTCTGCTGAAGACATGGCAACTGTTTGCTGCTTTTTAGCACTCCAACACACAAGTTTGCCACCTAGCAATTGGCAGGCACCAGATGTGCTTTTTCTGTCTAAATTGCATCCAGCATAGTCAGAATCTGAATACCCCTTTAGATTAAAACCTGAGGATTTGGGGTACCAAAGACCTGGACTTGGTGTACCTATTAGGTCTCTAAAGATTCTCTTTACAGCAGTAAGGTGTGATTCCTTTGGATCTGCTTGGTATCTTGCACAAAGGCATGTAAAGAATTGAATGTCAGGTCTGCTTGCAGTTAAGTACATGAGTGACCCAATCATACCTCTATACTGAGTCTCATTGACTGATTGTCCATTGAGATCAGGTCCTAAGTTGTTAGGGGGTACCATTGGAGTCTTTACTGAAGCACAATTGATATCATACTTCTTCAGCAGATCCTTGACATATTTTTCTTGATTAATGGAGATGCCTTGGTCAGATTGTTTAAACTGAAGACCAAGGAAGTATGTGAGTTCTCCCATCATACTCATCTCAAACTTGCTGGTCATAAGCTTGGCAAATTATTTGCAAAGTTTCAAGCTTGTAGAACCAAAGATGATGTCATCCACATAAATTTATACCAGAATGGTGTCAGTTTTAGATTTATAGATAAACAAGGTGCTATCTATTTTTCCTTTGACAAACTTATGTTTAATGATAAATGTTAAGAGAGTTTCATACCATGCTCTTGGAGCTTGCTTCGGTCCATACAAAGCTTTGTGAAGTTTGTAGACATGATTTGGGTATTTACTACTCTCAAAGCCAGGAGGCTGAGTAACATAAACTTCTTCTTTTAGGTCACCATTTAGGAATGCACTTTTGACATCCATTTGGTAGATGATGAAGTTCATGTAAGTGGCATAAGCAAGGAAGATTCGTATGGCTTCCATACGTGCAACTAGAGCAAAGGTTTGATCAAAATCAACACCAGGCTCTTGATTGAATCCTTGGGCCACCAGTCTAGCTTTGTTTTTGGTCACCACATTGGTTTCATTCTTTTGAGCTTGTAAACCCATTTGGTTCCAGTGGTTGATTTACCATATGGAAGAGGAACCAATTTCCAGACTTTGTTTCTTTCAAATTGATTGAGTTCCTCTTTTATGGCATCCACCCATCCAGGGTGTGTGAGTGCTTCAGAAACCTTTGTAGGTTCAATTTCTGAGAGAAAGTTTGCATAGAGGCATTCTTTAGATGAAGCAGCGCTTAGTTTCTTTGCCATAGATCTAATGACTCTACCTTCACTAGGATTGCCTATTATGTTCACCAGCTGTATGTGACTATTTTTAGTCCAAGATTTTTGTGGAGCTAGAGAATAGGCACTGGTATCATGATTAGAACTAGAACTTGAAAGTCCATGACATGGACCTGGACTTAGATTATCTCTAGTGTCTGCTGAAGGATATTCAATAGACAAAGGTTCAATTAATGGAGGGCTTCTTTCTTGGTCAGAAGCAACACATCCAAGACCTAATTCCCTAAAGATGGTAGGAGAGCTTTGAGCAAGGGGCTCAGATTGTTCATCAGCAACTTCATATGATTGATCATTTTGATCATGTGTGTCAACATGCTGATTGTTTTGAGGCTGACCATTTTAGTCATTTGTGTTGCCTTGCTGATCATGTTAATCATTCTGAGACTGATCAATATTTGATTGACAGCCATCAGTATGTGATACTTAAGGATTTCCTTTTGTAAGACTTGTCATATCTTCAAATAGATCAATATTAGGGACTGAGTTGCTTGTTTGATATCTTTGAGAAGGCTCATAATGTTGAAATTCATCAGATGGATAACTGTAAGATTCATGAATATGAAGTTCATCATCTGATGGATTTGTAAATTTGAGAGCTTCAGAACTTTCATTGAATGTGATGTTATAGATTTCTTCAATACATTGTCTTCTTGTGTTGAAGACTCTGTATGCTTTAGATACTAGAGAGTATCCAAGGAAGTAACCATCGTCAGATTTTTCATCAAACTTGCCAAGGTGATCCTTGTGATTGTGAATGAATACTAGACACCCAAACACATGTAAGAATGAAATGTTTGGAATTCTCCCCTGAAGACTTCATAGGGAGTCTTCATGTGTCTCTTCACAATGATGGATCTATTTTAAGTGTAGCAAGCAGTGGCTACTGCATCAGTCCAAAAATGCTTAGAGAGAGCAAATCCAGCAAGCATTGTCCTTGCTGCTTTAATCAAAGTTTTGTTCCTTCTTTCAGCCACACCATTTTGTTCAGGTGTGTAAGGGGATGAAAAATTTTGGGAAATTCCTTTATCATCACAGAATTTGATCAGAGTTTGATTTCTGAATTCAGTGCCATTGTCAGTTCTGAGTTGTTTGACATGAGTGTCATTTTGATTTTCAACTCTTTTGATGAAAGACATGATGGCATCTGGTGCATGGCTTTTCTTTGTCATAAAATATACCCAGGTGTACCTAGAGTACTCATCAACAAGGACAAGTGTATATTTTTCATGACAAATGGCCCTAGGTGATACTGGGCCAAATAAGTCCATGTGAAATAAATGAAGACTTTCTTTGATTGAGAAAGTTTTCTTTGTTTTGAAACTGGCCCTATGGTGCTTCCCTTTTTCACATGTTGAGCATGGTTTTTCCTTGGAATAGACAAGTGAAGGAAGACCAATAACAAGATTTTGTTTTGCCAGCAGAGATATTGTTTTGAAATTGAGATGTGAGAGCCTCTTATGCCAAAGCCAGTTGTTAATATTGGAAGCTTTAGCAAAGAAGCATGTCTCATGAGTAGAGTTCATGTTCATGACATAAACATCTTTGACTCTAGGAGCAATCATCATAATTTCATGATTGGAGTTGAATATTGTACCATTTTTGTCATCAAACAGCACAAGATACTTTACATCACAAAGTTAACTTATGCTGATGAGGTTGTGCTTCAATCCATTGACATATGCTACCCTTGAGAAAACTATACCATTGCATTCTACTGAACCAAATCCTTCAGTAGTAGCTGATGAGTTATCACCAAAAACAACTTTAGGACCTTGTTCCTCCTTATACTTGTGCAAATAACGTTTGGTGCTAGTCATATGCCTTGAGCAGCCACTATCTTGGTACCAAATAGGCTTCCTGAGATCATACTGCACAAGTTAAGGAAATGGTCAGTTTTGTTTTGAAACCCACCTTTGTTGGGTGGGGGTTTTAGATCTAGAAGGTGTTCTAGATCTGAAGGGTCCTCTTGATGAGGGAAAGTGTGATTGCTAGGAAGAAGAAGAAGAAGAAGAGGTCTGAACAGCTTTTGCTTTGTTAGATTGGAGGGCTTCACCTATTCTGAACCACTCTATATGGTTGTGATCAGATGTAGTGTGGACATTGCTTCCACAAGTTTCATAACATTTGGTAATAGAGTTTGGGTTTCTTGGTTTAATACCTCTTCTGAGTAAGATGATTCGATTATGTCCATGAGTGTCATGGTCATAACTTCCACAAATATTACAAACAGGGTAATAGTGGCAGTCATCTTAATGATGATTGCCCATACCATAATGAATGCATGGTGGGAAAGGCATATTTCGCTTGGAATGAGATGATTCAGTTTTGTGAGCATCAGCACTAGTTTTGGCCAGCATATACTGAGTGTGTTCACAAGTGCGATGATCAGTCCTCTCACATTTAGTACATTAAATCACTCTTAGGAAAGTTTCAGTGAGATGGTTGTTTAAACCACATAAATCACAAGCATTTTTAAATTGTATCTTGTACTTGAAATGAGGAGAGTATGAAGGTTCATCTCTGAATCGTGTTGGTGTTTGCTGATGCCTGAGTTGCAATTTGAGATCATTGATCTCTTGCATGACAAGAGACATTCTCTCATCTTCCTCAGATCTAGCATTGTTTAGTTTATTTGTTGAAACTGAAGAGGTAGTTCCCATATGTGAACCTTTAGCAGGAGCGGAAGAGTTCTTTGAGGTGTCAATTTTGACATGTTTGGAAGAACTACCTTTGTGTGTGGTGTGTGACTTGATGATAGACTGAATTGATTTGGGTCCAGTACAGGGTTCAGCACCAGCCAGTTTCTCCAAAGAAGGAAGTGGGGTACTTACTTCATTCTCTATATCATCATCTGAGTCATCCTTAGTAACTGAGGACTCAACTGGTGCTGATGTGTCAAGATTTTCTTGAAACTCAGGAAGAAGGATTCGTCTAGTGTCATGATTGGGTAAATTCTCTTCACCTGACCTTTCAATGTCAGGGATCGAGCTACCATCCTCATTCAAGGCTTTGACAAAGACTATAGATTTGGTGCTGGAGGATCCTTCAACACCAAGCATTTTCCTCTTTTGAGCAGGAATTTGTTCATTTATGCATTGATTTACCCTATCAGAGTTTCTAAGCCAAGATTTAAAAATATCTTTTGCTTCTTTTAGTTCAGCTCTTAGGGAGTTATTTTCATCAAGAATCTATTTGTTCAATTGTTGAAGAGTAAGAATATCAAGTTTAGCTTATTTTAGCTCTATTTGCTTACTTTCAAAATCTTCAAGTTTTAGAACAAGTTTGTGGAATTTTTCAAGCAAATTGTTTCTTTGTTCTTCAACAAATTTTAGATCAATACACAGGTAATCAAAGACAAATTTAATGTCATCTTTATCTTCTAAATCAAGAAGAGTTTGTACCTTTTTTATTATGATATTGGCCCATTCACCATTTCTGGCACTTTCCCTAGCCACAACATTGGAGTTAGTCTCTTCATCATCAGCAAGTTCCATCAGCACTTTCACATTAACCAATTCATCATCATCTGAAGAAACGTCTTCTTCATCCCATTCATAAGCTTCAGCAACAAGCCCTTTGTTCTTGTCTTGCTTGAGGGCCTTGGAAGAAGAGCTTTCAGTACTCATGAGGGCCAATCTAGCCTTGATTTCTCTGTATTTGGCCAATCTTGCTGAAATGAAGTAGAAGCAATTTGTTTTGGTTGAAACGATGATTGACCAGATGGTCTTGATTGAGCTGGTGAGGAATATGAAGGGAGAGATGTTTTTGAATAACAATCCCTAGCATAGTGACCAGTCTTCCACATTTGTAGCATTCAGTGTCAACTGAAGCTTTTGTGGAGCTGGAGAACTTGCCTCCTTTCTTAAAGAACCTTCTAGACTTGGCTAGAAGAGCTCTTTCATGAGATTCCTCTTTGAGGTCATTCATATATTCCTCACTAGTTCTAGTATCTTCCTCATCATCAAGAATATCTTGGTAGTCTTGAATGACAGCTTCACTAAAGAAAGTTGTGGGCAAGGGTGTAGCAATGGATAATGCTTTACTCTTGCTTGAGCCTTCATAAATCCTATCAACTAGGTTTTCTTCATATTTTAGTTTCCCAAAAAGAGAGGCCAAATCATAATCTTTAATGTGATTAGCATTTCTCATGATTTGGCAGAAACTAATCCACTTCTTTGGCAATACATTAACAAAACTGTGTTGATTTCAAGTTTTGAAAGCTCAACACCATCATTCACAAATTCATTCATCAGTGCTTTGTATCTGGTGAATGTCTGTGTGAGGGTTTCCCTTCCTTTGTGCTTGAAGGTGTTGTATTGAAGCTTTAAATCCATGATTCTGGTTTCTTTTACATCAGAGGGTCTCTCATGGTAAAGAATAAGGTCCTCCCATGTAGCTTAGGTTGTTTTTCAATTTACAACAGAATTCATTTGGTCATCTGGAAGCACAGACATGATGAGACTTTTAAGACGCTGATCTAGGATAGCAGTTTTTCTCTCATCAGCAGTCTATTGTGCTTCAGGTTTTCTATTGTCCCCAACCATGGGAACAAAAGGACCATTTTTAATGATTCCAAGGAATTGAGGTTCAATCCCAACCATGTTGACAAGAAACCTCTTCTTCCAATTTGTAAAATTGGCTACCTCTAGTACAGGAGCAGCATTGAGTTGGCCACCCCTATATTCTAGGGTTTGTGGTATAACTTGAGCCATTTTTGGATCATGATTTGAAAACTTTTAAATGAGCAGTTTAATAAAATAAGAGTTTAGTTAATCAAACTGATCTGATACCACTTGTTGGTCCCTTGTAATTTGTTATTACTTATCAACTTAAGTAATAACTCCTTACTTCGACTCAAGTGTGTTGTTTTAACAATAGATAAGAACTATGAACAATTAAAACAACAATACCAATATAATTTTCATCGTATAGACTTTTATTAGAATCAAATAAAGAATCTATAACCCACTTTGTTTATGGAATAACAAAGTGGTTGAATAACAATGGGTTGTGATCTCCTTACTTAAACGTCTAACCAAAGTTAAAGTCTAAGCTCCAATCTAAACGTTCATATGCATCTTGGCTATATGGTTTAGTTGGTATCGAGAGAGAAAGGTTTTCCAGAGTTTTAATCTCTTGTATTGGTTAAACCTTTCTCTCCCATGTACACTCCTTATATAGGTAGTGTAAACTAGGGTTTGCATTTTGCATGTTTCAATGCATGGGTTTATCCAGTGGGTGGTTGATGCCCATGATGGATAAATAGTACAAAGTATATACTAAACTATTCTAGAAAACATAAAAGTTGTACTTATATCTAAGTATACAAGCAACCTACTTTGACTTAAAGTTATCTTTTCCCGCCTAATGCAAACCATCAGAATACTGAAGAGTCTTCAGTATCCTAGAGGAGATTGACATCATTCAGTTTGGTATTGTCAAACCAAACTGGCTGAAAGCCCTTCTTCAGTCCTTGTTCTTTAGCAACTAGACCGCCTAGTATTTAAAGCGAAGACACCTTTGTCTTCTAAGTTAACTGGAAGGGGAGTGCTGAAATTTCTTCAGCTATAAAGTCTTTAGTAGGAACTTTGTTCCTCTGGTCATCCTTCAACAGACTGGACTTATTGCTGAGCATGAAACACTTAGGGGGATTTTATATTCAAATCTAGAGTTGCTTCAGGGTCAGTAAATGCTGACCCAACACATTTGGAATATGCCATATTCAAAGTTTCATTTTCCATTTTAATTAAACATTTACCAAAAAAGGAAGTTTATTAAAAATCTTTTGTCACATCTGACAAAAGTGCGTTTTAAGGCAAATCACTTTTATGATCACTAAACATGATTAAGATATGTTAGTGTAATGATTATTACCTTGATGATAGTGTTTGTTAGATAATTCATTTTACGATTGTGTTTGACAATAAATGTCTTTATAATTTGTCGTGATCAAAACTAAGAAAGATTAGTTAGCACTAACAATGTTTTTAGGCATTGCTTGGCATTAACAAGGACATTAATCGAAGAGAAACTATTAAACCTTGTAAAACCTGCCTTAAAAAATCCATGAATATTAATTACACGCGGTCTCGGATTTATTTAAAACGATACGGAAATGATTAATTGCTCAGAATAATAAATATTAATATTTATTCGGTACTACGTAATAACTATTTATATAGAAAATAAATATTTTACGACATGAGTGAACACGAAAACTTAACCACGAACTATTCGTTTAAATGGATTAAACGCAAAACGAAACAAAGTATGCATATAATTAATTAGGCTGACTGTTTTAAAAGAAAAGAGAAAGAAAAGGATACGGGCTTTTGAGCCCGGCCCTTTTTGCAAAGAAAACATACGGGAGTGATCCCCTCCCTTGTCTCAATAACTAGAAAAAAAAAGGAATTAGGGTTCCTTTGGGTGTAGTTGTCGGTAGAGAAAGAAAAACAAAAGAGGGGATTGATCTTTTCTAATCTTGAACTCGGGAATCATTGTTGTCATCCTCAAATCATATAACGGTAATTTATTCTTCTTTCCCTTCTTTATAACATGAATTTACTAAGGTTGATTCAAGAACACATTATAATTTAATTGGTAAAACATGGAATTAATAATGAAACAAGACGAATTAGGGTGATCGGGTTTGTTTGGTCGCAACACAGTGGGCAAGAAAGGCCACCAGGGGGTGTTTGGGTTTAGTTCGCAAGGGAGTGTTTGGGTTTGTAAACAGTGGGAACCACCAACAGTCAGTGGGAACCAGCGAAGGGTGTGTTTGTTGAGGTCAGTGGCAACCAAGAGACACTAGGTGTCTTGGTGGGTCTTGGGTTAGCAACAAGGGGAAAGAACAACAAAACAGGGGGAACCGGCTGAGCCGGTGGGAGTTTTAACCCAAACGGTGGGAACCACCGTAACAGCTGTGGCAACTGGCATTAGGCCGGTGGTTGCTGTTTCTGGACGTCAGCGAATGGGCCACAGTCAAGGGCTGTGGTGGGATCGTTTTGGGCTAACCTGAGTATTGGGCACCTCGGGGTTTTGTTTGTTTCGGGTTCGGGTTACACGAGTTACGCGGATTTTTAACAAGGGACGGTTGGTTTAATTTCTTTCATAATAAGTTTTGAATGTAATTATTTATAATGAATAATCAAGTATAAAGCAATTACTTTAATTTAACTAAACTTTTATTAAATTAATCATGATATATTAGTTTAGTATTTAAATACTTGATTTCAATTAAATGATTAATTATTTATGATACCATTTTTAGAAACGTTCTATTTCAGGAAACTTTCTATTTCAAGAAACTTTCTATTTCAGGAAAACTTACTATTTTTAGCTGGTTACTATTAGCATGATAATAGAATAATACAAGAATACGTGTTATACATTAATCATAGGTACAGTAAAATACATTAACCAGTAGCACGCAAGAACAGTCAGATTTACTAGATTATATACAAGACAATAAATGATACAAGAATATGTAAAATAAAGTAAGAACAGTAATAATCAATAAAAGTAAACAGATACCAGACAACTCATTCGCGTCCTTTATTCATGTAGATTTTGGTGAGTCAGAGTAGGAGTTTCATCTGTTTTTCATCTTCAGTCAGTTACTAGACCGGAGGTACGGATTTCCCGTCCTTCAGTAAGGACTTCCTTTCCTATGCATGATTAGGATTTCCCGTCTGTAGCCATCTATTTTCCCATTATATGTTTTAAAATAGTAATTAAATTGCCATGATAATTATAGACTGCCTGAGCTTTATATACATGCATGACCAGTTATTACTAGTTACGGAGCTACCGTAACCATGACACTTGAGGCACCGGTGTCGTGACTCCTCTACGGGGGATTAATTTCTTGCAGCGTCCCTTTATTTCAGCTTGTCCATTTTATCATTATTATCAGTGGGGCGTATGGGTGCATCCTAGTTTTAAGTTACAGATTATCTGGTGAATGTGATGTGTGCTCTACATCTTTCACATTGGAGTTAATCCCTCCACCCAGCATAACAGTTAGAGGTCACCCCTCTACGAGCATGACGAGGTCACCCCTGTAAGTATTCATGCAAATTGTTATATTACATGACCTATAAAAACTCTTGGCATTTTAAAATACAGTATAAATATGTTTTCAGATTTATCAGTAATGTTTCAGCTTTTACAGTTATAAACCAGTCTTTCTAGGACTTACACTATTTTCCGCTGCATTTTATATATCAGTCTTTACAGCTTCAGTGTTTATCATTTGTTTCATTCTAGTATTACTTATCAAGGTTTTATATCTGTTCACTGAGCGTTATGCTCAGCCGTAATTTCTTTTCATGTTACAAACGGCAGGTACACAGGGACGCTCTTAGGATTCTGAGGGTAGGTGCATTTGGATGGAAGTTATCCAGACTCCTTACTTAGTGCACTTCATATATTACTCTGACTGTTTGGACATTGTTTAGTCCTTCCTTTCAGTATTTACTTTTCATGTTTTGAGCTTATGTTTGGATTACCGATGTTTGATTCCGGTATTTCCTTTATGGTAAGTTAATGTTTTAAGACATTTACCTTATATGCTTTGATGACACGCCATAAATACATGTAACGGTCCACTTATCCAAGTGGGGTGTTATAATTATGGTATCAGAGCCCAAGGTTTGACCTGTAGGCTCTAAAACTTGACCTATGACTAGTGGGTAGTCACCAAGAACTTCCTAGATTTTTGCCGTTTGTTATCTTCCATGTTTCTCATGCATTTATCAGTCAGTTTTCTTAAATTTTGACTAAGTAAAAGGTTGGTACAGGACTGGACATATTTAGTCGCATGTGCTTTTCAGACAAATTTTTGGTTTGGTGAAGCGACCCATAGGCGTTCACCTTTGCTCATTCAGAATTTGTTTTGGTAAACCGACCCATAGGCGTTCACCATTACTCATGTCAAATTCATGTTTTTAAGTCGAAAGTTGATTTGTGAACCCACCATAGGCGTTCACCTTTGCTCATATCACGATGTTTCATTTAAGTTAGACTAGTATGGATTGGATTGCAGCCATCCATATTTAATCCCAGGTTGTTAATTTCTATACATGACAGTTCTCGTAAAATTTTGACAATATGGATCAAACCAGAATCGTCCATACTTAGTCACATGTTTTCTCATTCGAATTTGTGGATGTAACCATCGCCATCCACACCAGTTGATGTTAAACCTCAGTTGATTACCCCTTTTGTGTTCTTTGTAACAATCAAGTTTTCATACGCTCACATTGATGTCGTCTTCATGTTGATTAAGCTTCATGTCTCCTTATGAAGATTTTGTTTTCAGTAGGGCGATGATTTTTTCATGCTAAGATGCGGAAGGATTACAGTAAAATCTTGTTTTCATGATAAATCATGTTTGGTCCTCATCAATCATGTCTTCATGCTGACCATTGTTGAAACTTCGTTTAAATCATACTTTTGAGCCCTCTATACAACCAGCATAAGTCTACGCAGGAATTGCCAGGCTATCATGTTACTCGTTTCAGTTCAGTTTGGTAACCGTTTAAATCAATTTCCTTTGATTATGTCAGACGATTGACACCAGTATTTATCACCTCATAGAATTGCCATCAGAGCCATGTGCAGTATCTCATATGTACCCCATATATAGTATCTCATGTGTACTACATTGTTAGGACCTATGGAATAGATATTTGTAATAGATAAGCTAGGAGGTATGTAGTTCCTCCTGGTCCTAGTAGTAGTAGGAGCAACACGTGCTCCTGGTCTAAGTAGAAAGTCTAACATTATTATTCTGAGTAGTTTGTTAGGATATGCATGAGATATGTTAGGAAAGGATATGCATATCAGAAGTTACACGTTTTGGTTTAATGTAGTATTAGGGTTTCCTTGTAGTATAAAAGGAACCATTGGCAGAAGGGTTAGACACACCTTCATCAAACATTATTCATTTCATAGTAATAGTAGAAATCCTTAGTAAGGATCAAGTTATTTAGTTATTATGTTTCTTCTTGTTCATAGTATTTGTATTCTGCACTTATAATGTGTGTCTCATCTAGAGTCTCTCTGTGAAAAGACTTGTGATTACAGAAGTCATTCACCATCCTTAATAGGCTGCAAGATCCATATCTAGTGGACCCAACAAGTGGTATCAGAGCCTGGGAGAGTCTCTGCTCAAGAAGAATCAATTTTTCTTTTTACTAACATCATTTTTTAATCATGTCTGCTTCTAGTTCTACTAAAACAGGAGAAGCTAGCACCTCTAAAACACAACAACCACAGCAAATCGTTGCTACTATTTCCAATACTAATGGAAAATTCCCACTCTTAAAGAACGATGAGTATGATAGCTGGGCCATGAAGATGGAATGTTGGATCACCAATATCGATCTAGACCTTTGGAAGATTGTCCAGAATGGAAACAACAAGAAAACTACTTGTAGAGACAAGAATGGTAATATCACCATTCTCGATCCTAAAACTCATGAAGAAATCACTGCTGTTCAGAAGGAAATCAAAGCAAAAACTATTTTGCTTCAGTCCCTTCCTGATGATCACATGGATGACTTTTATCACTTGGATGATGCTAGGGAGATTTGGAATGAAATAAAGGCAAGATTTTGAGGGAATGAGGAATCCAAAAAGATGCGCAGATCAATGCTGAGAGATGAATTCAAAGAATTCAAGATTTCTGAAACAGAATGTCTTCATCAAGGTTATGACAGGTTCCAAAAGATTCTTAGCCAATTGAATCAACTCGGGTCCAAACCTGACAATGAAGACATCAATGCCAGGTTTCTTAGAGCCCTACCTCACTCATGGAATCAGATAGTCATATCTCTAAAGGCAAAAGGAGGCCTTGACTATCTTGCTTTTGATGACTTGTTTTATAAACTCAAAACATTTGAGACTCATGTGAGAGGATACTCAAGTGATTCCTTTCCTACTCCTGCTAACTCTGCTTTTGTGAGTTCAATGGGATCTAGTCCAATGTCTTATGCTAGTAGCCCAAGCTATACTTTGTCATCTTAACATACTTCTACTCCTGAACCAAAAGCCAAGACTGGTAGAATGGTAGAAGCTGTTCTTTACTCTTTTGTTGCTGATGTTGATCCACAACAGCAGCTTGCTTTTGATTATTTCAAACAGGTTGATAAACTTGACTTGGATGAAATGGATCTAAAATGGCAGATGGCTATGCTCACTCTCTGGGTTCATAAGTTTGAAAAGAAAATCGGTCAAAAATTCAACTACAACCCAAGAGAGCCAGCCAGGTTTGATAGAAGCAAGGTCAGATGCTATAACTGCCAGCAGCAATGACATTTTGCTAGAGAATGCCCTAACAAAAATGACCAGGATAAGAACAGGTATTCAGCCTTCAAGGTTTAAGAGCTCAAGGATGAAAAGAAATCTTTGGTGTCTGTTGACTCCATGGTGAACTGGAATGATCATCAGACTGCTACCTTGGAATCAGCTGAATCTTCTACTAATGTATTTGCTATGATTGCTAGGAACCTATCTGATGCTGAGGAAGCAGAAGAATTTGCTCTTATGGGAATCTCACCTCAGGTACAAAATTGCCCTCTTGGTTGTCATGATAAATACTCAGAACTATTAACTCAATTCAATGAACTAAATGAACAAAACGACAAATGTTTTTTAGAAGTTCAAGCGTATAAGAGTTCTCTAAAAACTTTGGAACAACAAAAGAAGTGGCTTCAAGATACTCAACGTGAATATTACGATAAGATTAGAATTCTAAGCATTGATTTAGAAAACACCACTAACATGCTTAAATATACTGAAAAACTAAACAATGACAGTATTAGGGATAAGCAAGACATGCAAGAAAAATTGGATGCTACACTTTTACGATTTGACAAATGGATAAAAGCACCCAAGAATCTTTCAAAGTTAATAGATAGTAGCATGTCTGGTAGGACTAAGAGAGGTTTAGGCTTTGATAAATATATTGATTCCAAAGATGTATTTGATTTATCTTTTTCAAGTGTCTTTGATCCTGACAAAGAGGAGGAGGGAAAACCTAGTTACAATAGGTTTAAACCAGCTGCAGCAATGCATGCTGTTCCTCCACCTCTTACGGGAACTTTTATGCCCATATCTAGGCATATTAACTTGGATGGATCACAGATGCATGAGTCTCCAAAAGCTCTACTAATACTAATGACTTTGTCTCTTTTACTTTCAGTGACAAGGCTAGTGACTATGCATCATATGGTTCAAGTGAAGAGACACGACCTTCAAGTCTCAAGACAAATGACCCTACTGCTACTAGTGCTAGGATGAGTGATGAGAGAGTTGCTTCTGCTTCTAATTCCACTGTTTCTAGTTCTACTTTATTGAGTCCTAGGAATGTTGATTTTTCTAGAATTGTTTGTAATAAATTTAGTAGTGTGAAACAATGTCATTTGAATAAAAGGTCTTTTAAAACATGCTTTGTTTGTGGTAGTAAATTTCATTTAAATAAGGATTGTGATTTTTATTATCAAACTCCTTCTGTTTATCAAGCTTATCCTGCTCCTGGTCCACTAGGAGTTGCTCCCTTTTCTTCTAGAAGACTAAACCTATGTGCCCAATCTTATTCTTCTTCTAGAAGGACCTCTCCTTCAGCTTCTAATCTTTGGAGAAGCAATGGTTATACCTACAATAGACCAACCAACAACTATTTTCAAAACTTTAATCAGAATTATGCTTTTAATTCAGACCAAATGTATTTTGGGTTGGGACATTTGGGTTCTACTGTTAAGCCCTCAGCAGGTTGTTCTTGGTCACAAAATAACACCCATATGATGAACAGGCAACCTAAGAACAACAGTGGATCTCATCAATCTTCTTGGCTATCTACTAAAAATCAACAAGGCAGACTCAAGCCGGAAAAGGTCTGGGTCCCCTTAAGACACTAACTTTTGCATATGACTTTTCTGTTGTTGTAGATTACTCCATACCAAGATCCTTCTCTTGGAATAGTTGATAGTGGATACTCTAGGAGCATGACAGGAAATAAAGGACTTTTATCTAACTTTGTACCATTTCAAGGCAGAAAGGTCTACTTCAGAGGTGGTGAAGGAAGGATCTCTGGCAAAGGAACTATTCAGACACCTAACCTTACTTTTGAGCAGGTCTACTATGTGGAAGCACTTCAACACTTCAACTTGATCTCTGTCTCTTAGATTTGTGACAAGAAGCAGTTTATCCTCTTTACGGATATTGAAGCACTAGTGTTATCCAAAGACTTTAAGCTACCGGATGACTCCCAAGTTCTACTCAAAATCCCTAGAAGACACAATCTCTATAGTATCAAGCTGAATGAAGTTAATCCTACTGGTCAACTAGCTTGTTTGGTTTCCAAAGCATCAGAAGATGAAGCCGCCAAATGGCATAGAAAGATGGGACATGTAAACTTCAAGACCATTCACAAACTGGCGAATATGAACTTGGTCTCTGGTTTACCTCCCAAAACTTTCATAAATGCCATCAATTACCTTGCGTGCAGCAAAGGAAAATAACACAAAGCATCCTTCAAGGCCATTACTGCTCTCAGCCTCATAACTGAACTATTGCAGCTACTACACATGGATTTATTTGGTCCTACCTCCAATAGGAGCATTGACCATAAATAATACTATCTTGTGGTAACTGATGGGTATAGCAGGTTCACGTGGGTTTTCTTTATGGCTGCTAAAAGTGATACCTACTCGATTCTCAAAGACTTCATAACACTCATTAAGAATCAGTTGTCCAAGAAGGTGAAAGGTATCCGATGTGACAATGGAACAGAATTCAAAAATGCAGACCTCATAGCACTTTGCAATTCCAAAGGTGTCAAAAGAGATTATAGTGCTGCCAAGACTCCTCAACAGAATGGTGTTGCAGAAAGGAAGAACATGACTCTAATAGAAGCTGCAAGAACCATGCTTGCAGATTCCAAGCTTCCAACTATGTTTTGGACAGAAGCTGTCAACACTACAAGTTATGTGTTGAATAGGGTTTCAATTACCAATCCATATAAGAAGACTCCCTATGAGCTACTCACAGCCAAAGTCCCAAGCATTGCCATTTGGTTGTCCTGTCACCATTCTAAATACTAGTGGCTATTTGGGGAAATTTGATGGCAAGGTAGATGAAGGATACATTGTGGGATATTCAGCTCACTCTCGATCTTATCGTGTCTATAATCTCCATGCCAAGCGTGACATTGAAACTATCAATCTTTGGTTCTTTGAGGAGAAGACAAACATCCAATGCAACGGTCCTGGATGGTATTTTGATCTTGATTATCTTAGTGATTCATTGGGATATTGTCGTTTCAAAACTAACCAACATCCAGGTCCACAAGTGTTTGCAACTTCTAGTGCAGGTGCTAATTCTAACTTTTCGGACTCAGATGAGGATGATGACATTTTTTGTTGTTCCATCCTATTTCACCATAGTCTCTCCTAACACAACTGCTACTCCTATGGATGCTTCTTCATCGGACATTGTGGATTCACAAGGAGCTCTTGACACACTACTCAAGCAACAACTAGATTCTACTACAGAAGCTACTCAAGGAGGCCTTAAGTTTCCTATGAGTACTCTTGTTGTACCAGTTACTCCTAGTGATCCTATTGTTACTTCTAGTACAAGTTTAACACCTATTGGTAGTTCGGTTAGTGATCCTGCTTCCACAACTAGGTTCTCTGGTCCTTCTGACTTGGGAAACTATCAAAAAAAAGACATTTACTAAGCTGGATGATATTCATAAGCAGCCAATAGATTGTATTTTCGACTCTACTTCATATGATGATGACTTTGTTGGGAATCTTAATAACTTGGCACCAGAAGTGGATGTAGCTCCTCTCCCTGTTCAGCAGATCAATAAAGACCATCCTCCTACTCAAATCATTGGAGATCCTAGTTCTACTGTCAAGACTCGCCGCATGCATAAGAAAGAAACGTTTGATCATCATGCTCTTGTGAGCTACATTGAAGGCCAAAAGCGTAATAATCACACAGACTTTCTTCACTGTTTGTTTGCTTGTTTTCTTTCGTAGGTGGAACCTAGGTCAGTCTCACATGCTCTTGAGGATCAAAGTTTGGTGGAGGCTATGCAGGAGGAGATGCAGCAGTTCTTGTTTCAGAATGTTTGGATCCTAGTTGACTTGCCAGATGGAAAGACAGAAATTGGTACCAAATGGATTCTCAAAAACAAGAAAGATGCAAGGGTATTGTGTTGAGAAATAAGGCTAGGCTGGTCACACAAGGTCACACACAACTAGAAGGAATTGACTATACTGAAGTCTTTGCTCCTCTTGCTAGGATTGAGGCCATTCGTCTGTTTTTTGCTTTTGCTTCTTATGTTGGCTTTACGGTTTTTCAGATGGATGTCAAGAGTGCGTTTCTTTATGGCAAGATTGATGAGGAAGTTTATGTCACTCAACCTAAGGGCTTTGTGGATCCACTTCATCCTAAGAAAGTCTACAAGGAGGTCAAAGCTCTATATGGACTTCATCAGGCTCCTAGAACTTGGTATGAGCGTCTGTCTACTTTCTTGTTGAAACATGGCTACAGAAGAGGCACTATTGACAGAACATTGTTCCTTAAAAGGAATGCCAAAGACATCATCCTGGTTCAAGTATATGTGGATGACATTATCTTCGGTTCTACTAGAAAGGAATGGTGTGATGAGTTTGAACAGCTAATGAAAGGCGAATTTCAGATGAGTGCCATGGGAGAACTCACATTTTTCCTTGGTCTTCAAGTCAAGCAGCAGTCGGATGGTATATTCATAAGCCAAGACAAGTATGTTCATGAGATCATTCAGAAGTTCGATGTGGAACCTCTTAGACAAACAGCAACACCTTATGAAGTCACTAAAGTCAAACTCAAGAATGAGCCAGATCCTCCGGTAAATGTTCACATGTACAGGTCAATGATTGGCTCACTCGTGTATTTGACTGCATCACGCCCGGACATTATGTTTGCCGTAAGTGCTTGTTCTAGACATCAGGTGGCTCCAACCGTCTCTAACTTGAATTTAGTCAAGAAAATCTTCAAGTATATCAAGGCACAACCCAAGCTAGGCTTTTGGTATCCAAAGGAATCACCTTTTGTTCTTGAAGCCTATAGTGATAGTGACTATGCAGGTGCTAATAATGATAGGAGGTCTACTACTGGTGGTTGTCAGTTTTTGGGTCGAAGACTTATCTCGTGGCAATGTAAGAAACAGACAATAGTAGCTACCTCTTCAACAAAATCTGAATACGTAGCTACGGCTAGTTGTTGTGGACAAGTCTTGTGGATACAAAATCAGATGTTGGATTATGGTTCAACTTCATGAACACCAAAATTTTCAACGACAATCAAAGAACTATCTGCATTGTAAAGAATCATGTCTTTCATCAACGAACCAAGCATATTGAGATTAGGAACCACTTTATACGGGATGCCAATGAGAAGAAGCTGATACAGGTTCTTAAAGTACATACGGATGATAATGTTGCTGATTTATTGACTAAAGCCTTTGATGGTCCGAGATTCAACCACTTGGTGGTTCACATTGGTATAGTCAATCCTTGAAGCCTAGGATTGCGGGGAGGCTTATTGTACATATTTACTTGTACAGTCTTACATATGGTAGCTTCTAACAACAGTTTTCATGGGTATTCGCGATGTGTGCAACTTCTAGTGGACGATTTTGGTTACTCCTATTGGTAGTCTTCTGCTCCTAGTGGGTACAAACCCTTATTCTTCATTTGTGGTTGACTTCTTGTATCGATTGTGGGTCACTGTTCACTTCGTTGACTTTCGTTGACCACTTGCTGCTCTTAGTGTTGACCTTTACGCGTTTTGACTTTTAGTCAACGCGAGTTACTTCTGGTGCACATCTTTTTGTTTATCTTTGGTAACTGGGATTTGCAAATAATGGTTTAAGGGGCAAGTGGTTATTCAAGCATTAATGACTTAATTTTGAAAGGGAAACCCCCATAATTAGGGGTAAATGAATAGTTTTGTGACCATTATTTATGGTCAAATTTCTCATTTGACTCAATTATCACAACCATAAACACATACATACGCTCCTACCCTTCACCCTCTTCAATCAATCATCTTCCACTGATTCAATCATCAACAATGGCAACACTCCAGCACAAGCCCGATCATAACAAGGTAGCCTATCTTGGCGAAGGTCCTAAAAGAGACGATTTCATAAACATCCTGGAATACATTGAAGCTTCTAATCTAAGCAGGTTCTTATGTGCCTACCAAGGAATAGGAAGGAATATGTGCCCCCAAAGCTTACTCCAAAAGTGTATGCAAATATGGCACTTGGATATAAGGTTCCTTTGAGACCTCTTACTGCTGCTATGCTGGGCCTTGCCCAAGGGGATCCCAATGTGGTTCCTCCGGCTGATGCAACCGAGGAGGAACCTTCATTGGAGAATGATCCTATGGAGGAGGAGCACCCTGCTACTGGTGTGCCTCATGTGGAGGTTGAGGATCCAGCTAGAGAGGTGGTGGTAGAAATGCCATCTACTTCAAAGGCTGCCCTCACTTCTTGCCCACATGAGTCCCCATTTGCTGATACTCCCCCTCCTAGCCCAGCTCCGCATTCTGCTGAGAAACCTTCTAGCCCTCATGCTCGTATGGATGACCTATCTGTTGCTTCTGGTCCCAATGATGCATCCCCCAAGCCAAGTCCTCTTGGTAGGAAAGTTGAGGAACCTGTTACTCTAACTTCTTTGCTAGCTCTTATGCACAGGTACTATGCCAAGATTGTTTCTTTGGAAGATAAGCTCAACCAGCACCGCAAGCTCACACGGGATTTTGTGCTCTCACTGGTGAACAGGGTTAAAGCATTGGAGACATAGCTAAAGCACCGAAGGAAGAAAGTTGTGCTTTCTGATTTTGATGATGATGTTGAGGAGGATGGGCTGACTATTTTGGCCAGGGCTACCTTTGATGATAAGCCGAGTGATGACTTGCCTGCTCCTCCTAGTCCTTCATGCATTACTAATGCCGCTGTTGATCCCAAGCCAATGGATGACTCTGCTGGTCCTTCTGCTGATCCTTCTCATGATCCCAAGGGTAAAGCCCCTATGACTGATGCACCCTCTCCTCCCAAGAAGCGAACTCGCAGACAATTAGAGGAAGAAAGATTGGGGGAAGAGGCTGCTCAGTGATTACAAGAGGAGCTTGATCAACAAGCCAAGGCTGAGAATGAAGCCCTGCAACGACAAAGACGTGAACAGTTGAGGCACAACGCCATGCATTGGGATGATCATGACTGGATGAAGGTGGTTACCATACTTACTTCAGACTACTCGCAGTTCACAGATTTGTTGGGTGCAGATGGGAATCAAGGCAATTGTGTTCAACGGGCAATGGCTTTGATGCGTAAACAACAGTTGTCTCTTGCTGCCCAGCTTCGTGAACAACACCGTAACAGACCTTTGTCGCGTACTGAGGAGAGAAGGTGATGCAGCAATATGTTAAGAATCAATCGGCTGCTTACTATCAGACTGGATGGACATGGGAAAGGGTGAGGAGGCTGTCTTTTGATGAGCTTATATATCTTTACACAAAGATGATCAAGCGTCAAAATACACCTGTCCCTGAATATGTTATTTATCACCCACATCCTCGTGTTGTCCACACCTCTCAGCCTGCTTCTGCTCCCACCTCTTCGTCGGATGTTCACAAGGGTACTTTTGAGGTTCCATCTACTAGTGCTCCTTCCACTGCTGTTCCTACCACCACCACTTCTAATGTTGATCCAACTCACTCTCATGATGATACTACCACTCCTGCTACTAATCCCACTCATGTTACTCCTGTTGTGGAGCCCACACCAACACTGGTGACTGAACCACTTCCTACTTCATCAGCTGGCGCAGCCACTCTTGATCCTATGGTTGTTGAGGACTTTGTTCCTACTGTTGCTGCTACTGCTGATGTCAAGGTCAAGGAGGAATCTTCTTTGGGTGTTCCCACACCTCGTCGTTCTATTAGGAATAAGAAGGCTCGTCGTGGTAAGTCTGTCCCGTTCGAGAAGAGAGATCCTGCCAATCTCATTGATGTTGCTTCTGATAGTGAAACTGAGTTACCCCTTGGCAAGGGTTTGATTGTTGCTTGGGAGGTTCATCCATCCCCCATTTCTCGTGGTACCTTTACTCATAAGATTACGACTAGTGATGGCTACACCCGATATGTCTCTGGATTGCAAAATATTTTGTCGTGGGTGGAGCGTCGTGATCTTATGTTGTTGTATGGTTTGGTGGATGCTGAGATTCCTGAGTCTCCGAGTGAGTTTCTTAACTGGCCCGGGTTGACAATTTGGGGTGATTTGAAGCTGATGTTGGATTCCCCTCCTGATTCTCCTCACGCTAGTGTATGGAAGGATCAACCTCGATGGGTGATAAGGAGGTGGAAGTTGTATGCTGGTTGTGGTGTTCATGTGCTAGAGCTTGAGTCTGGTGCTGTTGTGTTTATGCTTACTAATGTGGAGTATCCATTGACCATTGCTACCATGGAAGTTATGTTGGAATGCCACCTACTGGTGTCTAATGCTCCTTTTGGTAATGAGTCTGGAATGGCCACTACCTTAGTTGAAGGTATTCAAGCCCGGCTGCATGCAGACAAGGTTGCAGCTTCTAGTATGTGATTGGTTTGTTTCTTCTATTCTTGTGTTATACTTACATTCTTTTCATCAATATATACAGTGATTGGTGACTCACATTTTAGTTTAGTTATTTAGTTAATATATATATATATATATATATATATATATATATATATATATATATATATATATATATATATATATATATATATATATATATATATATATATATATATATATATATATATATATATATATATATATATATACGTTTATATAATATCTGCTTATTCTTTGAACATGTGATGGAATTTCAACACTTGTAAATAATATAATATCTGCTTATACTATTCCATCATGAAATTGTTTTCAACTTGGCATTTTCACACTTGGGCTATTTTGAGAGGTACTTCTGGTGTTGGACCTAGTCCACACAACAAATGGTGCTTAACTCACCATGTCTTGCAGACAAGAAAGAGTTGATTCACCATGAGGGTACGGCTCTGGTGTGATTATCAAATCCATTGATGGTTGCCAGGTTACCTAAAACTGGATGGTTTTCACTTGCCTTGGTCCTAGACTGAAAAGTGGCTAGTCCAGGGGGGTACGGCTCTTAGTAAAGATCTATATCAAATCCGTTGATAACTGTAATAGCTTGCTCAAAGCTATAGGGTTTTCAGCTCACCGATGCTTAATTTCTAAGAGTTGGCTAGTCCAGAGGGGTACGGCTTCTGGCAAAGACTCATATCAAATCCGTTGACGGCTGTGATGATTTGCCCAAAATCATTAGGGTACCCCCACTCACCATTGATTTACGTTCTAAGATTTGGGCTGGGTTCTGGTCTCCCAGTGTGATGCTTATTCCACCACAAAGACTAGCTAGCCCAAGAGCGAGCAGCTACTTGGTAAAGGCTCATCAAATCTGCTCATGTTGCTGTAAAGATTCAACAAGGTGAAGATCTGTTTCAAGCTTTAAAGAAGCTTCTAGGTGTTACTCGTTGCAGCGGTATTTGTGTGTTCCATGCTAATGGTTATGTTGTTGTTGTTTATGCTGTTGTTTCAATCCTCAAGCTGTTTTGCAAGATCTACCAAGAAACTTGAACTCAACAAGTCAAATTCAAGTTTAGGGGAGGATGTTAGGACCTATGGAATAGATATTTGTAATAGATGAGCTAGGAGGTATGTAGTTCCTCCTAGTCCTAGTAGTAGTAGGAGCAACACGTGCTCCTGGTCTAAGTAGAAAGTCAAACATTATTATTCTGAGTAGTTTGTTAGGATGTGCATGAGATATGTTAGGAAAGGATATGCATATCAGAAGTTACACGTTTTGGTTTAATGTAGTATTAGGGTTTCCTTGTAGTATAAAAGGAACCATTGGCAGAAGGGTTAGACACACCTTCATCAAACATTATTCATTTCATAGTAATAGTAGAAATCCTTGTAAGGATCTAGTTATTCTGTTTCTTCTTTTTCATAGTATTTGTATTCCGCACTTATACTGTGTGTTTCATCTAGAGTCTCTCTATGAATAGACTTGTGATTACAGAAGTCGTTCACCATCCTTAACAGGCTACAAGATCCATATCTAGTGGACCCAACATACATGTACAGTATTCCACGTGTACTTCATGTACAGTATTCCAGGTGTACTCCATGTATCTTACTCCATGTGTATTATTAATCGATCCTCAATCATAGCAGGCGTTTCCACTTGTCGATATTTTACCAGATGTTGAGGCTGCTCGTAAGTTGAAGATTTTACAAGATATTGATGCTGCTAACACTTCGAAGACCTCACGAATGTTGATGTTGCTGATACTTTGGTGATTCCACAAGATGCTGATGTTGTTTATACTATGAAGACTCTTCAGAACAAAGACGAAAACTATAATTTGAAATTCCAGACAAGAATATACTTCAACCATCAGACGCTACCATTCCATTCCATGCCTTTACTTCCTTAGTTAAGATGTCACACGTCACTCAGCTATTCTTTTAGTCAAAAGAGTGGGAACCGGTACCCAGCCGGCTACTCAGCAGAATAGTTACATGAATCATGGTCATGATAATGACCGTCATGAAACTGACAGATAAGGCAGCAATAACAACCATCGTACTAATAATTAATCAGTCAGTAACCATCGGAACTCTGAAACAGACGTGACCAGAAATACAGAGGTCAGCAGTCAACTGGTCCGCCAACCCTGGCAGTTACCAGAAATTTCTAACCTTATTCAGACTTACCTACTAAAACACATGTCAAGACATCAGTCAAGACACAGGTCTCGAGTATCATTTTGGAAGACACATGTCAGGACACCATTCATGGTACATGTCATACGAATATCTTCTCAAAGTACAAGTCAAAACTCATAACTCCAGTGTGTCTTCTAAACCAGGCCCTCAGAAATTCAGGGTACCCTCCAAGGGGGTATACCCGTACTTTTATGCCACGCGTAAATCAGACCATTAAAGATTCAATTACCACCACTGGAGTATTATTCAAGTTAGACACGCGGTGTTCATTCTGTGAGGTTATAGACGAACACATTCAGTGAAAGTCGTCACGTTTACTTCACGAATTCATATGTCAGCTTTATCTTAAATCAGGTACTTCCCACCTTCCAGTTAGAAAAGACTCTATAGTATCACCATATTTATAAAGGCTTTTTCTTTCCTATTGAAGACGAGATTCGTCTTACTAACTCCTGAATATGTTCATTATATTTTCCTGCCAGAAAAATCAGTACAAATTGTTTCTGCCTTATAAGCGCGTGACTTATCAGTCCATAGCTACGAAGACTTCCTAGCTACTAGTTATGACCCAGTTTCTGAAGTTCCTTAAATCTATGATCAGCAGATTCTTCCAGAGTTTGCAGATGTTTTTCCAAAAGGGTTTCCAGAAATCCCTCCATAACCATGAGACAAAGTTTAACATCGAGCCTGTCTCAAGGACAGAACCTGTTTGCAAAACTCCTTATCGCAGGGCTTCAGCCGAGTTAAAGAGTTGCAGGATTAGCTGCAAGAGTTGTCGGAACGAGGCCTTATTCTCCCTAGCGCACCACTAGGAGGTACACCGTTTCTGTATATCAGGAAGAAGGTCGGTGACATGAGATCATGTATCAACCAACAAAGATTTTACAAGATCACCATTCATAATCGAGGTTCATTCCACGTATAGATGATTTTCTGATATGATACAAATTTTTTCCAGAACAATTCACGATCATGCTATCATCAGTGGTGAGAGACAGAACAGGATATTTCCAAGACTGCTTCTGCACACGGTAGGGTCTCTCTAAAATTTCGTTTATGCTCTGAGCACCCAAATGCTCCAGCTAAATTATGAAATTGAGGAATAAAATTTTCCATGAATTCTCAGACAAGATCGTCAGTACATTCATTGATAACATCATGATCTACTAATTTCTAGAGAAGAACATGAGAATAATCTTCTCACGGCCATAAAGATTCTCCGACAGGAGAAAATTATAATACGCAACTTTCTAGATGTGAATTCCAGTTGAACAAGGTGGCATCTCTGGTTAGGCACAACGTTATTCAATCGCGACCTAGTTTTTTTCTCTGACGACCTAGTGCGACCTATTTGCCAAAATCCGGTGACCTAGTGCGACCTAGTTGAATTTTTTTATTGTTCTTTCTAAATCATTATTTTCATTTTATAAATACCACAGTTTCACACACAGTTTTTTCACACATAACTCAATATTTTCTCACACAACTCTGTTTTTTCACACACACATTCAGAAATCAAAAATGGCATGCTCATTCCCACATACCGAAGCCGAGATTAAGGCTATGATTCAGAAACAAATAATTTAACAACAACGTCGTTACGATGAGATTACGAAGTTAGGTGATGATTTCGATGATGCGTCCGAAGAAAATACGAAATTGCGCACGAAATGTGAGAAATGTCGTGATCTCTCCCCATAAAAGCGTCATTTAATCGACACGTATTTTAGAAATCAATCTAATATCGATTTCACCTTCCGGAGATCTTTGTTTAGAAAGTCGATAAAATTGGAGGCTGGAATTGAAGAAAATACTAAATGGTTGAATAACTTGGGTTTTTCGTCCCAATCTCAAACAACTCATATAGGTTCTTCGTCGCAACAACACCGAAGCAGAAATGAGTCGCCTGATCTACCCTTTCCAATTCCAAACGACTCATATGGCAGAACGACTGACAATGAGGTGTATCAACTATACCTAGATCAAAAAGTGTTGAGACAAACTCTGGAAGAAGAAGAAAGGGAAAGAAGGGAGCTGGAGACACAAATTATGGCGGAAGAAGATGAAGAAGAAACAATGCGTTGGGAGTTACCTGGTCAGTTTTCAGATTCAGATCCGGGAACTGACTAATGTATTCCAATTGTATTTCATTTCCTATTGTATTCCAATTTCAGTATTTTCATGTTTTAGTATGGAATAAATTTTTTAAATTTCGAATATAAATTTTTACGTTTCTTTTTACGGTATATGGTTTAAATTTTAAATTTTAAATATTTTTTATACACAAACACAAACACAGCCACAACCCATTTTTTTCCAAATCGTTCGTCTGTGGAGTCGAATTGTGCTCGATCTAGTCCAGAGACCGAATCGCCGCAACGGGGCGACTCGGTCACGACCGACTGTCGACAGAAAAAACACGGCAGCGTTGTGCCTAGCCTCAGAGCCACCCTATTTTCAACAGAAAGAAATTTTAGGAATCCTGCGAAGGTGAAGGCCAGCACCAGATGGTCAAGACCGACGTTTATGACTGAAGTACGAAAATTTTCTAGAACTCAGTGAACTACTACCGCAGAAATTGCTGACAGTTCTCACGATTAGCTTTCCATGACTAAGCTTACGCATAAAGGAGAGAACCTACACTAAAATTTTGAATTTCAGAAGATCCTACGCTAGGAGAGGTCTAAATTACTGAAAATCATAGTTCTTCCATGCCTATTCATCCAGATTCTACAAGAAAGTACCATAATCTCAGGCAAGATTTAGATAGAAGCAATATAACACATTGATGCAGCTATGTTCATATCTAGATGCCTGACATGCCAGCAGGTTCAAGATAGAACACCAACATGCTAGTGAGTTATTACAACCATTAGAAATTCTGAACAGAAATGAGACAAGATTCCATGGAGATTGTTATCAGATTAATGCAGACTCAGGAGAAGTATGATACCATCTAAGTCATTGTCGACCATTTAACCCAGCCTACACGTTTTCTTTCATCCGAAAGGATTACGCAGTTGCAGATCTGCAGGAAATTCAGCAATAGATCGTACGATTTCAAAGTATTCCATCAACAATCATGTTAGATAGAAATTCACGTTCGCAAATCACGCTCATGTTCATGTTCACGATCACGTGTACATTTACGTTTACCTTCACGTTTACGTTTTACGTTCACATTATGATGTTGTTTCGGTGCATATTTTGTGTTATTTCATGATTTAAATTCATGTTCGCATTTATGACATAATTCACGTTCAGGTTCATGTTCCATCTCAGTATATACGTTCCAGGTCTTGTACCGGATTTGGTTACAGAAACTTCGAGAAACCAGACTCAAGTTTAGCATAGCTTTTCCATACACAGGCAGACGTTCACGTCTTAGGCCGTATCGTTTGACATTCCCTCCTCAGTCAGCATAAGTTCATGATATGTTCTAGTATCACAATCAAAGTATGTTTCACGTATCACATTCGATACACTCTATGCACAGCGTTCCTCATATAATCATGAACTACGTTCATAATTGCTCACGTACCACGTTCACAATTTTTCATGTAGTTCGTCCCAATATGTTTTCAGCAGCTTTGCTCAGAGATATAAATGTATCTTTTCAGGCTATTTTATATGTATCGTTGCATGCATCCTACGTGTTATATTTTATTCATTCGATTAGATTCAGTAAATCCATCTCAAGTATTGAACCAAAGACTATCCAGCATTGTCAGGACAGGGTCGTTAGGACCAAGATTTTCATTGTGTTAGACCTTTGAAGGAGCCGTTT
Organism: Glebionis coronaria; assembly: GCA_025667525.1. Taxonomy (NCBI): domain Eukaryota; kingdom Viridiplantae; phylum Streptophyta; class Magnoliopsida; order Asterales; family Asteraceae; genus Glebionis; species Glebionis coronaria. The sequence continues at coordinate 487,632,733 of CM046876.1, read as the reverse complement.
TGAGCGGGAAGCCACTCGGAACGGAGGAGTCCATCCGGACCTCTCATCCTTTTCCTTCAATAATTCAGTTAAGTTCTTTCAGTCATGTTACGTTCCATGTCCTCTTCAGCCATGTCACGTTCCATGTTCACTTCAGTCATGTCACGGTTATACCCTTTCAGCAGGATTATGTTCTAATTCGAGGAAGAATTATCATTTCAGCTTACATGTCTTTTCAGCTTACTTGTTCTTCCAGTTCTTATAACTTCATCAGCTTATAATCTTTAATTCGAGGACGAATTTTCCTTTTTAGAGGGGAAGAATTGTAAAACCGCAGCATTGTCGTGTCTCTAATTCGAGGACGAATTATTTTTTTAGAGGGAAAGAGTTGTAAAACCTGCCTTAAAAAATCCATGAATATTAATTACACGCGGTCTTAGATTTATTTAAAACGATACGAAAATGATTAATTGCTCAGAATAATAAATACTAATATTTACGTAATAGCTATTTATTCAGAAAATAAATATTTTACAGCATGAGTGAACACGAAAACTTAAACACGAGCTATTCATTTAAATGGATTAAATGCGAAACGAAACAAAGTATGCATATAATTAATTGGACCATCTGTTTTAAAAGAAAAGAAAAAGAAAAGGATATGGGCTTTTGAGCCCGGCCCTTTTTGCAAAGAAAACATACGGGAGTGATCCCCCTCCCTTGTCTCAATCAGTAGAAAAAAAAGAAAAAAGGAATTAGGGTTCCTTTGGGTGTAGCTATCCGCAGAGAAAGAAAAACAAAAAAGGGGATCGATCTTTTCTAATCTTGAACTCGGGAATCATTGTTGTTATCCTCAAATCATATAACGGTAATTTCTTCTTGTTTCCCTCTCTTTATAACACGAATTTACTAAGGTTGATTCAAGAACACATTATAATTTAATTGATAAAACATGGAATTAATCATGAAACAAGACGAATCAGGGTGGTCGGGTTCGTTTGGCTTCACGAAAACCAAGACCAATAGGTCTCGGTGTGGTTGTTGTTTGGCCAGCCGCGACCACGAGAGGCGGGTTTTGGGTTTGGTGTTGGACACCAGCGAGCAAACCCACCAGGGGTGTTTGGTCGCTACATAGTGGGCAAAGGCCATCAGGGAGTGTTTGGGTTTAGTTCGCAAGGGAGTGTTTGGGTTTGTAAATAGTGGGAACCACCAACTGTAACACCCCACTTGGATAAGTGGACCGTTACATGTATTTATGGCGTGTCATCAAAGCATATAAGGTAAATGTCCTAAAACATTATCTGACCATAAAGGAAATACCGGAATCAAACATCGGTAATCAAACATAAGCTCAAAACATGAAAAGTAAATACTGAAAGGAAGGACTAAACAATGTCCAAACATGTAGAGTAATATATGAAGTGCACTAAGTAAGGAGTCTAGATCTATCCATCCAAATGCACCTACCCTCAGAATCCTAAGAGCGTCCCTGTGTACCTGCCATTTGTAACATGAAAAGAAACTACGGCTGAGCATAACGCTCAGTGAACGGATATAAAAGCATGATAAGTAATACTGGAATTGAACCTAAAGCTGTAAAGACTGATATATATAAAGCGGAAAACTATGTAAGTCCTAGAAAGACTGGTTTATAACTGTAAAAGCTGAAAATTGCTGATAAATATGAAAACATATTTATACTGTATTTTAAAATGCCAAGAGCTTATATAGGTCATGTAATATAACAACATGCATGAATACTTAGAGGGGTGACCTCGTTATGCTGGTAGAGGGGTGACCTCTAACTGATATGCTGGGTGGAGGGATCAGCTACAATGTGAAGGATGTAGAGCACACACCACATTAACTTGATAAACTGTAACTGAAAACTAGGATGCACCCATACTGCCCACTGATAATACTGATAAAATGGCCAAGCTGAAATAAAGGGACGCTGCGAGAAATCACTCCCTCGTAGAGGAGTCATGACTCTGGTGCCTCAAGTGTCATGGTTACGGTACCTCTGTAACTAGTAATAACTGGTCATGCATGTATATAAAGCTCATGTATAATTATCAGGGCAATTTAATTACTGTTTTAAAAAATATACTAGGAAAAAAGATGGCTGCAGACGAGAAATCCTAATCATGCATAGGAAAGGAAGTCCTTACTGAAGGAGGGGAAATCTATACCTCGTGTCCAATAACTGAGTGAAGATGAAAAACAGATAAAACTCCTACTCTGACTCACCAAAAGCTACATGAATAAAGGACGTGAATGAGTTGTCTGATATCTGTTTACTTTTACTGATTATTATTGTTTTTACTTTATTTTACATATTCTTGTATTATTTTATTGTCTTGTATATAATCTGGTAAATCTGAATGTTCTTGCGTGCTACTGGTTAATGTATTTTACTATACCTCTGATTAATGTATAACACGTATTCTTGTATTATTCTATTATCATGCTAATAGTAACCTGCTAAAAATAGAAAGTTTTCCTGAAAATAGAAAGTTTCCTAACTAGAACATTTCCAAAAATGGTTTCATAAATAATTAATCATTTAATTGAAATCAAGTATTTAAATAATAAACTAATATATCATGATTGATTTAATAAAAGTTTAATTAAATTAAAGTAATTGCTTTATACTTGATTTATTCATTATAAATAATTACATTCAAAACTTATTATGAAAGAAATTAAACCAACCGCCCCTTGTTAAAAATCCGCATAACTCGTGTAACCTGAACCCAAAACAAACAAAACCCCGAGGTTCCCAAGTATCGGGTTAGCTCAAAACGAGCCCACCACAACCCTTGGCTGTGGCCCATTCACTGACGTCCACAAACAGCAGCCACCGGCCTAGTGCTGGTTACCACTACTATTATGGTGGTTCCCACCGTTTGGGTTAAAACTCCCACCGGCTCAGCTGGTTCCCCTGCTTGTTATTCGTTCCCCCTGTTTTGTTGTTCTTTTCCCTACTGCTAACCCAAGACCCACTGAGACACCTAGTGTGTATCGGTTGCCACGGACCTCAACAAACACACCCTTCGCTGGTTCCCACTGACTATTGGTGGTTCCCACCGACTGTTGGTGTGACACCCTAGACAAATCCCACATCAGTTGTCGCTTGGAGAGATCTTGGTTCATAAGATAACATCCGCCTTACCATGACACAACACGTTTTGTGGTCTACTTCAAGTGGGGTTCTTAGGAACTGGCAGTTAAGCGTGCTCATTTGGGAGTGGTACTAGGTTGGGTGACCAGCCGAGAAGTACTTACAAGAGGGCCACAGAGCAAAGCCATGAACCTGCGGGAAAAGGGGACAATATTGTAGTCTGAGTAGGCGGGATGTTACAAGTGGTATCAGAGACACTCCTGAGCCGTTCGGGATGGTGGGGCAAACCTCATCGAGGACGATGAGTCTCGAAAGGGGGGGGTGATTGTGACACCCTAGGCAAATCCCACATCGGCTTTGGCTTGGAGAGATCTTGGTTCATAAGATAACATTCGCCTTAACATGACACAACGTGTTTTGTGGTCTACTGCAAGTGGGTTTCTTAGGAACTGGCAGTTAAGCGTGCTCATTTAGAAGTAGTACTAGGTTGGGTGACCAGCCGAGAAGTAGTTACAAGAGGGCCACAAAGCAAAGCCGTGAGCCTGCGGGCAAAGCGGATAATATTGTAGTCTAAGTAGGCGGGATGTTACACCCCCTCCCTTTTCTAGTTTCTACAATTGTGTAGAAACTAGAAGGGAGGGTTGAATAGTTTCTTAAATTTACTTGTTAAAGTTTGATTTTAAAAATCCTTTTTCAAAAACTTAAGCTTGAGTATTTATGTGAAACCTTCTTATACACAATATGAACAAGGTATAGTGCAACTAACTAATAATCACAAGTATAAAGAATAATGAATGTAACTAAACTAATAATCACAAGTATAAAGAATAAAGAATGTAAAGAGATAAGGGAAGGAAAGATCAAACCAAACACCAAGGATTTATAGTGGTTCGGCAACGAAGCTCACTCCTCGTTCCTACTCCACTCCTCGAGTACTCCTTACTCGAGATTTCAATAATCAACAAGCTCCTTAAGGTGGAGAAACCGTACACAACGTCGCTTAACCAATTTCTGACTCTATGCTAAAAGTCGAGCCCTAATCTTAGATAGGACCAATCTACACCAATATACTTTGAGGACTAAGTATTAACCCTAATACATACACAACTTCCAAATAGACACAACTACTTGGATCTTCACAACAATGAATAAATAAGTTTTGATCTTCAATGGATCTTTAAGGTAGACACAACACTTCAACAATGATAGTGTTCTTCTCTTTGCACTTTGAGAGGAAAAGATGGGAGAAGAAAGATTCACTTCTAAACAAGTAGTAATCAAACAAATGATCAAGGATTTGCATAATTTAAGAAGTATGTAAAATATGAAATTTTATGTGCAAAAGAGGTGAATTGAAAGTCTGAGAATGGTCCACTATTTATAAGACAAATGTCCAACGTCTATATCTGCCCGCGGTTCTTTATTGCAGCACGCGGTTCCTTATCGATAAGGAACCGCCGTAGGCGCTAAGGAACCGCCGGCGTAGAGTCCGCTCCCTTTTGTCTTTTAGTGGGTTGGATCGGATTTAGAGATTAAAATATCCTGAAAGGATATTCCAAACCAAGATAGAATATGCCATTTTCAAATTTCAAATTTTCAAATAATTAATTTAAAAAAACATTTTCTTAAAAATAAAGTTTAATAATAAAACTTTGTCACACTTAATAAAAAGTGAGTTTTAAGAAAAGATTAAATCCTTGATCACCTTATTAGTATAATTACTTGTTTGTTCATACCTTAAGTGATAATGGTTGAAATGAAAAATACGTGAACTCAAGAATTCGTTTTTCATTGTTTTCGTAAATGCTTGTTTTTACATATTGTCGTAATCAAAACAAAGCGAGACCGAAAAATGCAAGTAACGTTTTTAGGCATCATTGCATTAACAAATTGGTATCAAAGCTATAGTCACTCAAGATCTTTGAAGTATATTGTGCTTTAAAGCTTGGATCGGTTCATAGTCTCCTCAAATTAGAAGGATTCGTTGTACTAAAGTTTCTCTTTGGTCAAAACTATTTTTTTCATTGAAAATAGGCCTTTTAATTGATAATTATGCATCATATCTTATTTAGTAGCTTATATACATTTTAGATTTACTCTTGAAATGTATCTACTAGTTTGCATCTTTCTTTCTGTAGGTACTCATGAAGATTAATCATTTATTTGATTGTGGATTGAGTTACTTGCACTTGTATAAGACTCGTCTCCTTGGATTTTCAACATCTTAGGATGATGACATCAAGATTTATGTTAGTGATACTAGTTCTTGAAGGCTAAGTATTCACTTTAGTCAAGTTTGGGCATTGCATTCGTTCTTAGAAGACTTGGAATGCATTTTACGGCTAAGGTACGCTTTCATCCTTCCACACGCCCTATTGATCATTCTTTTGATAATTACTTGATTATGTGCTTTTTCTTGGCATCCTTGCCTTGACATTTGTTTATGGTGTGTGTATCTATTCTTATACCCTCTTAAACCTTCATTGCTTGGATACTTGACTCACTTAGGATATGTAGAGTGAGTTAGTAGTAGCTTAAAGTATCAAGCATGACTTTCATGGTTTGCACCTATACGGTTAGTAGGCCCTATATCATGTGTAATATGTGCAATTGAGCTTATCTCTTGGATAACAGATTAAACCCTTGAGTTACCAAACAGCATCATATGTTGTAGTTAGGATATTACACATTTGGAATTGAAATATTCCAAGGATATCGTTATTGCAATCGCTAGCAATAATTTGTGTCCGATAATGTGGGAGAGAAAGTGAATCTATATCTTGCTCATATTTTGAAAGACCTTAAGACTATTATTGAAAGTGATCTTACTCTATTATCAAAATTGCTTGGTACGGTTCATTACAAAAGCCGTTTAGACTTTCGCTTGAAAGGCACGTCTTAAACCACTATAGATGACACAAGCTCTTCGTTTCTACTACTTGAAGAATGTTACTCATCTCTTGAGCACTGAACTTAGCCTTTATTCACTCCTCTTGGTTTCTCTCTTCTTTTATCTTTCTTACGAGTAGTCGTTTTTCCGTATCGGTCTTATTCGGTCTCGATTTACCTCGTAATCCTTCACAAAGGCATTATAACCTAGTATTTAAGTGGTCCAATAATCTCCAAAAGGCTTGAGATATATTTTAAGTATTTTAGAAAAACTTGGTTTTGAAAATTTCATTGATTTTCATGGTATTTAACTGCCCTTTGTAGGCGGTTCTTTAATTGTCACGGCTCAAGGCGCGGTTCCATATCAATAAGGAACCGCGGCCCACTAGGTGACTAAAATAATCTGGGTTTTTTTAAACCACTTTTTCAAAAAAAAACCCACTCCTTCTTCTCCATAAGCGACGGGTTCTTCACCAAAACCACCATTGTTGATTTCAAAAAGCTTCAATCACTCTAGATTAATTGATTCCAAGATTTGGGTTTCACTCATCCCTCTTCCAACATCAATTAACTATAAGTAAATTCATTAAATTTCAATCAATTAGTTCTAGGGTTCTTATTTTCAAAATTGAGGATTTTTAAAGTTAAAATCGAATTTAAACCTAATTAGGAATGTGAGTTGACATAGTTATGATGCTATGATTCCTTTGGTTTGAATTCATTGCGATTTCACTAAAACCCACTTGTAGAACAATCCGAATGTCACACCCCCACCATGGGGGAATATGGGGCATGAGCTATGGATATCATCACAACAATAGCGCGTCTATAGAGAGAACTAAATGAAATAGAAATGTCATAAATGGCGACACAAATGTCATGACAATATCTCAACATTACAAGTGTCTAGGTAAGTAGGTAAAAGTCCCACCTCTTACCAAAGACAAACAAACAAAACAAACAAAACAAACATCAATATATAGGTGTTCATAGTGTCACTTATTCAATCAAACAAAAAGAAATATAAGAAGGAACAGGGATCTCCTTCTAAATGCATTCCTACGCGACTCCAATCCTAGCCACTTATATTCTCACGCTTAATCACATTATCACTTGAAAGAGACACTAAAACACGTCAACATTGTAACACCCCACTTTGATAAGTGGACCGTTAGGCATAATTATGGCGTGTCATCAAAGCATGCAAGGTAATATGTAGTAAAACATACATGACCATAGGGAAAACTGGAATCAAACATCGGTTCCCAAACATAAGCCCAAAACATAATTAAAGGAAATGAATAAAGAAAGACTAAACAAGCATAAGTATAAGGGCAAAAAGGAGAAGAAGTCTATGGCAGCTTCCATCCTATGCACGTCCTACAAATGCTCGAGTCTGTCCTTCGGTACCTACCGTTTTGGGACATGGAAAGGAAAGTAACGGCTGAGCATAATGCTCTGCACGGATATACAAGCATGGAATGAATAATATAAGCATGAAAGGCATGTAGCAGCAAAAAATGAATAAGTCCTAGAAAACCTGGTATAACTTAGTAAAACTGGTTTTTATAGTTTGAAAAGCCTTACGTTTATCTTATGAAAATTGTATTACATGTTAACCATTAAGCCAATATAGGTCATGAAATATCAACGTGCATGAATACTTAGAGGGGTGACCTTATCATGCAATTAGAGGGTTTGCCTCTAACTAATATAAGTCTGGGTAGGAGGGATCAACTCCTTGTGAAGGATGCAAGGCACGCACCGCATTCACCTGATAATACTGTTTAAAACATGTAACCTAGGATGCACCCATACGCCCCACATGATAATATAATAATATGGCCAAAAGCTGAAAGGGACGCCACGAGCTATCATTCCGCCATGGTGAAGTCATAACACTGGTGCCTCCAGTGTTATGGTTATGGTACCTCCATAACTAGGTGGAACAGGTCATGCATGTATATGGCTTAGGCATTTAAAACTAAACATAAGCAGTTCAAAACGTATAAAATATATACTAGGAAAACAGTTGGCTGCATACGGGGAATCCTAATAAGGAAAGAATGTCCATACTGAAGGACGGAGAATCCGTACCGTGTGTCCAGTGAACAGAAAAGAAGAACAGCACGAAAGCCTACTCCGATCTTACTAATGCTACATAAATAGGAAACATGTATAAGTATTCCGTTTACTGAGTCTTAGCTTGTTTTATATGTTTTAGTCTTGTTTTACTGATTTTAATGTTATACTGAGTTTATCATGTGTTTTAAGTATTCTGATTAAGTATTCACTGGTATTCTTGTATTATCATACTTATTGTGTAATAATAAGTAACTTTCTAAAAATAGCAGGTTTCCTAAAATAGAAAGTTTCCAAAAATAGATTAACTTCTTAAAATAGATAAGTTTCTAAAAATAGAAAGTTTCCAAAAATAGTAAGTTTCCTGAAATAGAAAGTTTCCATATTTAGAAATAAGCTGGATTAATAAGCTAATGGTATAAGCTTAGTTTTACTGATTAAATATCATAAGTCATGTAATTATTAGTATAGTTTATTAATAATGCATGTTAATTTAACAAACTGTAGGTTATATGATTTAATTAAATATAAGCATGATTTAATTAAATAAAGTGTATAAAATACTTAGGTTAAGCATGTATTAATATTTATATTAATATAACTTAAGTCATGATTATTAATTAATTATAGTCCATGTTTTTAATAATTAATTAATACTATAGTCTAATTTAATAATTAAATACTTACTTAGGTTAAAACATGTATTATTTAATAAATAATAATTAACCTAAGTCCATGTTTAATTAAATTAATTACATGTCATGTTTAATTAATTTAGTATGTTGTTAATAATAAATACTTGTAAAAATAAAATACTTATATAATTTTAGTCATGCACCGGACCCGTGTATTATTGATTTAACCATGTCGTGAACCGGACCAAAAACTCGTGAATTGGACGAAACCAAACACCCCCTAAAATAGTGGCAAACAGGCTCGGTCGGTTTCCCCTATTTGTGTAAAGTTGCCACCGGCTTAAGCCGGCGGTTCCCCTGTCTCTCGGCTAGCTGCTGCCCATGCAAAGATCCCACCGGCTGTGTGCCGGTGGTCCCCCTGCTTGCGCTGCGTTCCCCCTGCTTGACCCAACTTGCCACCGGCTATGTGCCGGTGGTGAGGCTGCTTGCCGCCGAGACCCATACAAACCATAAGGACACCCGACGCGAGTCGGGGTCCCTTGTACCCTGCTGCCGAGCCATAACCAAGCCACACCGAGACTTATGTCTCGGTTGGTGGTGCGAACCAAGGACGCCAGAGCCTTGGGCTCTCGGTTTGAGTGGCGACCGAGCAAAAACAAACCCAAAACAACCCTTAATTTACCCACCATGATTTCATAACATGTTTTATATCTTGTTTATTAAATCCTTGTTCATGTGTTCATCATAAAAAAAATTAAAAGAAAAGGTTTGACGGATTACCAAACACGTGGAATGAAAGGAGAATGATTACACGAACACGATCCTTGAATAACTTAACTAAAAATCAAATCAAACACCCTCTTGTGCTGTTTTCTTGCCGGCGGCCAAAGGAAAAAGAAAAGGGAGGCTAGCGTTTTGATATTTTATGAAAAACTCTGTAAATGACAAAAGATCTTTCCTTTTTCTTATTGTGGTAATATATAAAGTGGGCTTGGCCCGTTTCTCTCTTTGGTGTCGCGGCTACTATGGCCCACAAGGGAAATCACGAAGTTTTCCTGTGTTTTAAATTACGTCTTCGTATGTTCGTATATAACTAAATGTTCGTGTAATATTTAAATACTTGTATGTAATGATATTAATCGTAATATATTAATTAAGTACGTAATTCCGTGTTCGTGATTTCATGTTCATGATTTTATGTTCGTGATTATAATTATTATTGTTAATAATTATCGTGTACTATTACATATATAATACTTATCGTGTAATAACACGTACGTAATTCTTGTAATTAATATTCATGACACGTGTTCATGCTATAAAAGGAAAGTCTTAATATGTACGTACGTTTACTAAGTGTATTGTTCATGGTAAAAGCATGTGGGTTTTACAACTCTTCCCCCCTATAAAGAATAATTCATCCTCGAATTATAGATAAGATAATCTGAAAAGAACATGAATGTGACGTGACTGACAAAGACATGGAACGTGCGTGCCTGAAAAGAACATAACCGAATTATGGAATGATGAGAGGATAAAATCTGGATGGAATCGTCCGTTTCCAAGTGGCTTCCCTCTTGGAGCGGTTCTTCCACAAGATCTTGACACATATGATCATCTTGGTCTTCATGACCTTGATTTTACAATACGTAAACGTTCCTGGTTATAAACGTAAGATAGATTCTCTTGAATTTGATCGAGGGAATAAGAGTTAACGTGTAAGGGTAATTGTAACGTTACGATGCAACATAACCTAGACTAACTAATATTAGTCTCGTCTTAGCAATAATGCGCGAGGTATACTGGAACGTAGTACGTGAAAAATTGTGAACGTGATACGTGAACAATTGTGAACGTGATACGTGGAGATATGGTGCGTGTAATATGCGAAGCATATGATGAACAATGATGCATGTACATACCGTGAACGTGATATGTGAAACGTTGAATGCACATGACATGTGAAACATATCGTGAACATAGAATAAATGAGGTGGTAAAGCCAACAATATGAGGTGAGACGTGAAATGTGACGTGAAGCGTCAGTCTGAAGATGAAAAGTTTAGTAAACTCGAGTCTGGTCTCCCAAGTTCTCTATAAACTTTCTAGAACAAAAGCGGGACTTAAATCGTAATCTAGAATACGATCATGAACGTGAGTGGTGTCATGAACGTGAACGCAAAAAAAAACATAAATTTGAACAAGGATGTGAACGTAATTAATGAACGCGAACGTGAACCTTGATCTGGTCCGATGGGTGACAGAGTGCCAAGTGATTGTACGATCTGTGGCTGCAAATATCTGAAAGTCTACTACTACGAAATCTTTGTGGATGAAAGGATTTTGCAGACATGGTCAAAGTGTTGACAAATCTATGGAGATAGTGTACCATTTCCATTTGGAAAGTGTTCTCGGTGAAGATAGCTACTAGTAAGTAGGTGTTCTATCTTAACCTGCTGATGTGACAGGTATTTAGATATGAACTTAACTGCATCTTGTTTCATAGAAACTGGATGCATAGAAGTTTGGAAAACCATGAGTCTCTGAAATTAGACTTCCTTTATCATAGGATTCTCTAGAACACGTAATGTAGTGTAGGATTCTCTCCATTATGCGTAAGCTTAGTCATGGTAAGACTAGCCGTTCGAAACCATGTGATTCAGCGTGTCACTGTAATCAACCAGGATTCAGACTGGAAGAATTTCAGGGTGAAATTTCTTCTGTCATAGCATTTGTAACATAGTGCGAATATGGTCATTGTGCCCTTCTCTAGGCCTGGAGAAGATCAGGTTGTCCTTGATGGAAATACTGATGAATTTATTTATGAGTTCGTGGAACTCAATTTATTAAGTCCATAATATTGTTGGAGCATTTATAAGACTAAAACAAAATCATGAATTTAGCATGAACAAGTCGTGTATAATTAGCAGTCATGGAAATGTCCTGCTCTTTCACTCGTCAATGCTGGCAGCGTGATCATAAGTCGATTTTTGGAAAAGTGGTTAGCACCCTATAGTTGATCCAACCCATTTTCAATACATGAAGGGAAATTAAGGTCATGAATGGTGATTTGTTTAAATCGACAGTAGTCGACACATAATCTCATGTTACCGTCCTCCTCCTTGATGGTTCTGTTGGGATTTATATCGGAAAATTTGAAATGATCAGCTGATCATAAACGAAAATGAACTCAGAAGTGCGTCACAACCGATAGCTGGAAAATCTTCGCAGCCATGGAATAACAACCACGTGCTTGTAAGGAATACATAATTTGTACAGATTTTCCTGATGGAAAACCATGTTGAAAGTATTCAGGAGCCTGAACATTGTTGCCCATAATTTGATATAAATGACGACCAATCGTGGCATGGTGCACTGTTCATAGTCCATAATCAGAATCATATTTAACTCGTATATGTCCGAGGTAAGTGTGTTAGCAGATTAGATCTTATTATTTGACCGAAGGGAAAACCTTCGTATACATGGGTGATACGAATGGCGTCCTTTATGGTCGTGGATATACGAAATATGAGATCAAAAAGTGAAAGTGTCATGAAGTAAACGTGACAAATCTCACTGAATGTGTTTTTCTTGTCTCACGCAGAACGAACTCTGTGTGTCCAAACGTAAATAAAACGTCGGTGATGGTACTGAAATCCTTATAGCCAGATTAGTACATGGCATAACAAAATGGATATACCCCTTGAAGGTTACCCTGAATTTCTTAGGGATGTTCCACAAATGGACGTGAGTCATGTGTTCTGACTCATGTCTTGGAAACATACGTATGACATGTGTGTTGACTGGTGTCTTGACAATTGTCTTCAGAAAATATAATTGAGACATGTGTCTTGACCGATGTCTTGACATGTGTCTCGAGAAAATATACGTGAGACGTGTGTCTTGACTGATGTCTTGACATGTGTCTCGATAAAATATACGTGAGACATGTTTCTTGACTGATGTCTTGACATGTGTCTCGAGGTGTGAAACGAATAAAACTAAAACTCTTAAGTTATCATGCCGGAATTGGCGGTTCGATTGGATTGCTGACCCTTGTAATATCTGATCACGTACGTGACCGGTGTTCTATTGTGATTACAAGGATAGTTACTGTCACAGTAATGGTTACTATCATCTTGTCTGTCAGTTCCATGACGGTCATTCGCATGACTGTGGTTCATGTAACTATTCAGTTGAGTGGCCAGCTGGTACCGGTTCCCACTCATATGACTGAAAAGACAACTAAATGACGTATGACATATATCTGAAAGGTAGGGACATGGTTTGTGATGGAGATCGTCTGATGGTGAAGCATCTTCTCGTCCAATTGCTTTGCTCTAACGCCTTTATCTTCGTCTTTTAGGATCTCTAGGTTGTGAACATCATCAGCATTTCGTAGCGTCTTCAACTAATCAGCAGCATCAACATTTAGTACCATCTCCAAGTTATGAGCGGCATCAACATCTCGTAGAATATCAACAAGTAGAATACGCCTGAGATGATTTAGAATTGAATATTGAATACCCATGGAGTACTGTAAGTGAAATACACATGGATTATGGTACGTGTAATACACATGGAATACGGTACGTGGAGTACACATGGAATGCACATGAAATGATCGATATGGGTCGATCATCTGACATGATTTTACAGGGAATAATTGGTTAAACGGTTTGAAGACCAAACTGGACTGATCATCATGATAGCCTATCAATTTCAGCATAGACATCATTCTGGTTACATAGAGAAAACACCCAGAAGAGCCGTGAAACGAAATTCAACAATGATTAGCATGAAAACATGGTTAACGAAGACCAACCATGATTATCATAAAAGCAGGATTTAATGGAATCCTTCAATGTCTAGTCATGAGGGCATGATCGACATGATGACAATATAATCATCATAAGGGGACTTAAGACGTGCTCAGCATGAAGGCGAAATCAACATGGAGAATCTTGGAAACGAAATTAACATGAAGGAGCATAAACATAATCAGCATGAAAATGAAGTTAACCATGGTAGTATGAAAACATAGTCGACATAAAGATCATGAAAAATTTTAATGAGTGAACATGGAATAAATATGACTGTAATGAAATGAAATTTGAAAATCACTAGTGTGAACGACTGGGGTCGGCTCACAAAACAAATTTGATATGATTAACCTGTTTAGAGCGTAATATAAATAAACATGAAACAAATTTTTTATGCAATAATCATGAAATAAAAAATTATGCGTGAAAACAGTGCATGAATGCATGATGTAGTTAATAGAACTTTTATATGCGCGAGGGTAACCGCCTATGGTCAGTTCACCCAAAACAAAAGACATGGCGAGGGGACGCCTATGGGTCGGTCCCAAAGTTAAAAGTTTCGATAAAAGCACATGCGACTAAATAGGGTCAGTCCTGTACCAACCATTACTTAGTCAAAATTCCTGCAACAATGATACATGAAACATAAATAAGTAAAAATCATCTGTCTAAACTTATCAGAAATTTTTTTATGTGACTAATTATGAACTACTGGGGTTCAGTCCACATAGCCACAGTTCACAAGGAACATCATGCATAAACAATGACACATAACTAAGTATGGACGACAGTTGTTCAGTCCATATTAGTAAAAGCAATACGGATGAAACATCATGGTTAAAACAACAAGGTGCTGAAAACATCATGGTTAAAACAACAAGGTGCTAAAAACATCAATACGTAAAATAACAAGCGTTGGCTTAAGAAGCTCCCAGTGACTACCCACTAGTCACAGGTCAAGTTTTAGAGCCTACAGGTCGAAGCCTTGGCTCTAATACCATAATTGTAACACTCCACTTTGATAAGTGGATCATTACGCGTAATTATGGCGTGTCATCAAAGCATGCAAGGTAATATGTAGTAAAACATACATGACCATAGGGAAAACTGGAATCAAACATCGGTTCCCAAACATAAGCCCAAAACATAATTAAAGGAAATGAATGAAGAAAGACTAAACAAGCATAAGTATAAGGGCAAAAAGGAGAAGAAGTCTATGGCAGCTTACATCCTATGCACGTCCTCCAAATGCTCGAGTTTGTCCTTGGGTACCTGCCGTTTTGGGACATGGAAAGGAAAGTAACGGCTGAGCATAACGCTCAGTGCACGGATATACAAGCATGGAATGAATAATATAAGCATGAAAGGCATGTAGCAGCGGAAATAAATAAGTCCTGGAAAACCTGGTATAACTTAGTAAAACTGGTTTTATAGTTTGAAAAGCCTTATGTTTATCTTATGAAAACTATATTACATGTTAACCATTAAGCCAGTATAGGTCATGAAATATCAACGTGCATGAATACTTAGAGGGGTGACCTCATCATGCAATTAGAGGGATTGCCTCTAACTAATATAACTTTGTGTAGGAGGGATCAACTCCTTGTGAAGGATGCAAGGCACACACCGCATTCACTTGATAATACTGTTTAAAACATGTAACCTAGGATGCACCCATATGCCCCACATGATAATATAATAATATGGCCAAAAGCTGAAAGGGACGCCGCAAGCTATCACTCCGCTGTGGTGAAGTCATAACACTGGTGCCTCCAGTTTTATGGTTATGGTACCTCCGTAACTAGGTGGAACTGGTCATACATGTATATGGCTTAGGCATTTAAAACTAAACATAAGCAGTTCAAAACATATAAAACATATACTGGGAAAACAGTTGGCTGCATACGGGGAATCCTAATAAGAAAGAATGTCCATACTGAAGGACGGAGAATCCGTACCTTGTGTCCAGTGAAAGGAAAAGAAGAACAGCACGAAAGCCTACTCCGATCTTACTAATGCTACATAAATAGGGGACATGTATAAGTATTCCGTTTACTGAGTACGTAACTGATTATAGCATGTCTTACCTTGTTTATTATGTTTTAGTATTGTTTTACTGATTTTAATGTTATACTGAGTTTATCATGTGTTTTAAGTATTCTGATTAAGTATTAACTGGTATTCTTGTATTATCATACTTGTTATGTAATAATAAGTAACTTTCTAAAAATAGCAGGTTTACTAAAATAGAAAGTTTCCAAAAATAGATTAACTTCTTAAAATAGATAAGTTTCTAAAAATAGAAAGTTTCCAAAAATAGTAAGTTTCCTGAAATAGAAAGTTTCCATATTTAGAAATAAGCTGGATTAATAAGATAATGGTATAAGCTTAGTTTTACTAATTAAATATCATAAGTCATGTAATTATTAGTATAGTTTAATAATAATGCATGTTAATTTAATAAACTATAGGTTATACGATATAATTAAATATAAGCATGATTTAATTAAATATAGTGTTTAAAATACTTAGGTTAAGCATGTATTAATATTTATATTAATATAACCTAAGTCATGATTATTAATTAATTATAGTTTATGTTTTTAATAATTAATTAATACTATAGTCTAATTTAATAATTAAATACTTACTTAGGTTAAAACATGTATTATTTAATAAATAATAATTAACCTAATTCCATGTTTAATTAAATTAATTACATGTCATGTTTAATTAATTTAATATGTTGTTAATAATAAATACTTGTAAAAATAAAATACTTATATTATTTTAGTCATAAACCGGACCCGTGTATTATTGATTTAACCATGTCAAGAACCGGAATGAAAACTCGTGAACCGGACCAAACCAAACACCCCCTAAAACAGTGGCAAACCGGCTCGGTCGGTTGCCCTTGTTTGTGTAAATTTGCCACTGGCTTAAGCCGGTGGTTCCCCTGTCTCTCGGCTAGCCGCTGCCATGCAAAGATCCCACCGGCTGTGTGCCGGCGGTCCCCCTACTTGCGCTGCGTTCCCCCTGCTTGACCCAACTTTCCACCGGCTGTGTACCGGTGGTGAGGCTGCTTGCTGCTGAGACTCATACAAACCACATGGACACCCCGACGCGAGTCGGGGTCCCTTGTACCCTGCTGCCGAGCCATAACCAAGCCACACCGAGACTTATGTCTCGGTTGGTGGTGCGAACCAAGGACGCCGAGAGCCTTGGGCTCTCGGTTTGAGTAGCGGCCGAGCAAAAACAAACCCGAAACAACCCTTAATTTACCCACCATGATTTCATAACATGTTTTAATTATTGTTTATTAAATCTTTGTTCATGTGTTTATCATGAAAAAATTAAAAGAAAAGGTTTGACGGATTACCAAACGCGTGGAATGAAAGGAGAATGATTACACGAACATTATCCTTGAATAACTTAACTAAAAATCAAATCAAACACCCTCTTGTGGTGTTTTCTTGCCGGCGGCCAAAGGAAAAAGAAAAGAGAGGCTAGGGTTTTGATATTTTATGAAAAACTTTGTAAATGACAAAAGATCTTTCCTTTTTCTTATTTTGGTAAAATATAAAGTGGGCTTGGCCCGTTTCTCTCTTTGGTGTCGCGGCTACTATGGCTCACAAGGGAAAACCCGAAGTTTTCCCATGTTTTAAATTACGTGTTCATATGTTCGTATATAACTAAATGTTCGTGTTATATTTAAATACTTGTACGCAATGATATTAATCGTATTATATTAATTAAGTATGTAATTACGTGTTCGTGATTTCATGTTTATGATTTTATGTTCGTGATTATAATTATTATTGTTAATAATTATTGTGTACTATTACGTATATAATACTTATCGTGTAATAACAAGTACGTAATTCTTGTAATTAATATTCGTGACACGTGTTCATGCTATAAAAGGAAAGTTTTAATATGTACGTACGTTTACTAAGTGTATTGTTCATGGTAAAAGCATGTGGATTTTACAAACATAATGTTGGTAAGAGTCATAGGTTTAGACTCTAACGCCAAAACATATTACATTAGCTGTGAATAAACATCATTCAAAACCATACAAACATTTGGATAGTGTGATACTAACATGCATTAACTATTCAATACTGAGCGCTTATTCAATCCTTCCTAGGCTCCAAGCCTTTCCTACCTTCCTTCTTTGGTATATTAGGCGCCCATACACGATACACCTGAGAACCAATCCACAAGACCCCGTCTTGTCCCCAAGGCCCCGCCTTGTCACCCTTGATATCAAGTATACTTAAATAAATTAAGTAAAACACATTGCAGTTAAGTGCATAAGTAAAACACAAAAGTCCAAATCAAAACACTAAACACATTCACAGCAAACCATTTATGAAAGAAAGTAAGTGTCTCTTCCATCCCATCTGGAAGTAAATCATTTAAGATATGGGACTATGAAACTCACCTGATTGAGCTTCTACAAATATCCGCGCATTAGCAAAAATCTATGAGGGTTTGCTATAATACTAGATCTGGCGGTCTATGGTTGTGGTAGTAGATGAATGTCATGGTTAGAGAGAGAGAAAGAGAGATAGAAGTGTGTATTTCTAGAGAGAGAAGGCAAATTGATAAAATGAAGAAAGAAAAAACACAAACAACAATACCTCATTGGAAGCCTTGGAGGGGTATATATAGTCACTCATGCATACATACTATACATCGTTTCCTAGTCTAGTCCTTGCGTGAGTGACTATGATAACTAATGGGAATTCTTAAATGTCGTCACATAAAGTGAATTTCCAACAATCTTCCCCTATGGGACGACGTGTAGGATTCCTTACAATATTTTTCCTAACAAGTACATAATGATTAAGAACAAAAGCTTCCATGAAGCATCCAATGCTGGTGAAATCTTCTAAGGCCTTTGAACTCTAAGTCTTCACTCTAGAGAGACTCGTCTTTGTAGTAACTTGTAGTAGAAATACTATAACGGCACGAGCTAAGTAACCCATATACTTCTAGTTAAGGAGAAGCTTCTGAATTAACTTCCCCCTAATTCATGCCATATATTCTTGATGTAGAAGCTTTTAATAGCTTCCCCCTAAACCGAAAATCCTCATAAGCAGTTTCAAAGCTTTCAATAAAGCTTAGAATGATTAAGCGCACAACAGAATTTAAAAAAGCAAACCCCATCATATGAAATTATAATGTTGCTATGAGTGATTGAAAGTTTGGGACACACCAAGTAGATCAACGACGTCTCTTCTAGCGCTTGAATAATTCTTCTGATTTTTCTTCCCCCTGAAAGTTCAAGTTATGCATACTAGAAAGAATCAAGACATTTCTTCTCCCACGTAGTTGAAGAAAGGAAACCAATCCCATGTATGAAGCCCAAATACTAAAGTAGACACTTTATCCTATTAAAGAAGTTGACATCGTAACACCAGAGTCAATTAAGTCCCGGAAATGCACATATCTTCTTCCGGAGATGCACCAGAGTCAATTAAGTCCCGGAAATACATATCTCTCCATATAGAATAATGATGATGTATAATCGCAACATCAAAACAATTAAACATCAAACAATAGTGTACATATTTTACCAATCAGAGATTGTTTCTTTCATTTCTTCCCCCATGTAAGTTGAAAGATGCACTAAACACCACGAGTTACAACACTGATTTTCTCTGCGGTTATGACATTTGTCTTCCCGGAATGCCTTCAAATAAATAGAAGGTGTAAACTCTATCACGTGTACTCGTTGTGTGTTAAATATGACTTCTTCTTCTCCCTTGATGGTTTCGAAACCTCGGAACCAGCAATAAATCGTACGCACATCTACCTGAAATCTCATGAGAGTAATAAATTAGCTTAATTATATTCGGCGAGAATCAGTTGCTGTTCGAAATTCTCTACTCATAAGCTCTCCATGGCTATCTTTACCGACCCTTGTGTAGGCTATTTGAAGTGACCACTGATGCAGTAGACCAGATATACCAAACATGAAACTGAATAAGAATTCTTCGACCTTGTGACTTAAACTTGCACTTTGTTGAATGAGGAACGGTGTAGAAATTTCCTTGCTGTGAAATTTCTAAGTACCCAATACATTACTAAAGAAGTATATAAGCACAACACCTCTTGAAATTATCCACATCGACTATGCGCGTGACACTAAGTACAACAATGTAGCTCCTTAAAGTGATAGTTATCCATGTCATCAACCAACCACCCCGAACCTAGAAACTAGATAAAGGTTTCATCCTAAGATTAAGCACGAACAAGTTATCTTTCAAAGATAAAATAAGCATGCCTTCGATAAATCCGTCTTCAATTTCAAATAATAATATCCGATTAACTCCGTGACCACTAAAAAATAAATTCAAACTTTTGCCATTTATCTCGGTCTTGTCAAAATAATCTCTTCACATTTGTCTCGTTACTTTGTCATTGTCAAGCCTCGATTATAACCAAAAAGGCCACACAAACTACACAAATTTTATTCAAAATAAAAAATTTTAGATAAAAGTTGTTGAATAGGCTCGGCTCATCATCAGCCTTATACCTGGTTTCCAAAGCAACCTAAATCATACAAATATGACCAACAAATCATCAGATGTCATTGTCATATTATGTCATCGTTAGAATAATAAGATGACAAATTATGTCTAACAATGGTCACTATCATAGCATTAGACAAATTATGTCTAACAATGTCATTTTATGCCTATTCTGACGAGATGAATTGGTCCAAAGACTGAGGTCCACTCAAACCCATACTCGAAAGTGATTGTCTATGAAACCAATATACGTGACATATTCCGTCCCATATTCCGTGACACGCAACCCATATTGTCTCCAGCCCATTTTGTAATATATTATACTCCGGCCAAACAACATCTATACCTAATTATTAGGTTTATAAATCACCTAATCACTAAACCAACGCAACCCTAATCACTTTACCAGAACGCAGTCACACACACAAAATAAAACCGTCTCGTTTTTGTCTCTCATATCCTCTATCTCAAACATCTCAAAAAAATCAAATCTTATCTTCAATCTATTATACAGCCACAAGATATCAACCATCTCGATCCCATCTCATCATAATATAAAAGAATCCCATCAATGAAAAGTTCGCCATTACCAGGGCAAAGCTGCAGGATGCGCGTACTCGTCAGAAGAGTTATGCCGACAAGCATCGCAGAGATCTAGTATTCCAGACTGGGGATCGGGTGTTCCTCAAAGTATCACCAGCACGCGGGGTAAGACGTTTTTGCCTCAGGGGCAAGCTCAGCCCTCGCTTCATCGGATCGTTCGAGATCCTCGAACGTGTCGGTGAAGTATCATAACGATTGGCATTACCGCCTCAGCTTTCACATGTTCATAATGTGTTCCATGTAGCATTACTCAGAGGTTACAACTATCATGAGCTTCACAAAGTAAATTATCCACTCGATCAGATTCGGGAGGATCTATCCTACATTAAGGAACCTAAAGCAGTGTTAGATCGCCAGGATCAAGTTATGAGAAGGAAGACTATTCCTTTCGTCAAGATCCTGTGGAGGAACCATTCCGAGCGGGAGGCCACTTGGGAAACGGAGGAGTATATACGGAATTCTTATCCTCATTTCCAGTTATGATTCAGATATGTCCTTTTAGCTTACTTTATTTTCCGCTTACGCGTCCTTTCAGCTTTTATAACTCCGTAAACTTATTTTACCTTTAATTCGAGGACGTATTTTCCTTTTAGAGAGGGAGAATTGTAAAACTGCATCATTATTTTGTCTCTAATTCGAGGACAAATTATTCTTTTAGAGGAGAAGAGTTGTAAAACCCGCCTTAAAATCCACGAACATTAATTACACACAGTCACATATATGACTAAAATGTTACGTAATTATTTATTCAGAATAATGAATAATATTATCTATTCAAGTATTACGTAAGTATTATTTATTCAGTAAAATAAATAAATACATGTCAGAATTAAAAATACGAACACGTATGTCTAATATTAAAACACGAAACAAAAAGTAAAATGCTTGTGTGTGCTTTGGACCGCGACACTAATAAGAAAAGAAGGAGTAATGGGCTTTAGGCCCAGTCCACTTACTAAAGTAACAACCAGTGAGTTTATCACTTCATTTTTTACAAACACAAGAAAAAAAAACTAGGGTTGGTGTTTTTGTGTGTGTACCACCGGCAGACAAAAGAAAAGGGGAGACGGTTCGTGTTTTTTATCACCAAATATATATGGATATCGTGTTTGTTCATCAAACCTTATTCATTATACGAATCGGGTATCTTTTAATCCTCATCTTTTATTTTAATTCCATTAATCATGGTTATTAATTAATTAGCATGAACATATGACCAAATTAGATGTAAACATGAAAGTGTAATCGGGGACGATTGGTTTCAGGGGTTTTGTCAGGAAAAACGAGAGTCAACCGACTCTCGGTGGGCTTTTGGTGCTAACAGCCGAGACCACAAGGGTCTCGGTGGAAGCTTTGTGTGGCCAACCGCAAACCAAAACCAACAGCGGGTGTTTAAGTTTAATACACAGGGGGTGTTTGTCGTTTTCAGTGGAAACCGAGACCACTAGGGTCTCGGTGGGTCTTAGGATAGGCAGCAGGGTCAACGTTTGGCTCGGCAGTGGGACTTTTGACCTAAGCAGTGGGAACCGAGAGTCAAGGGACTCTTAGTGGGAACTTTTGAGCAGCCGTAGCTGCTGTTAGCTAACGAAAACAAGACCACAGCCTCACGACTGTGGTGAAGTGGTGGTTCGAGGCTGACTCGAGACGGGGATGTCTCGGTTTGGTTTCGCCTCGGGTTCGGTTGACACGAAAACTATAATTAGATGCGCATGTTTTAACACTTTAAAAAGCAAGTTTTAATTCGATTATTTATAATAAATTAATCAAGTTATAAATCATTTTTACTTTAATTTAAATAATGATTTATTAAATAAATCATGTTATATTAGTTTATTTATTTAATAATTGATTATAATTAAATGATTAAATTGTTCATGAAACTAGTTTTGGAACCTTTCTATTTTAGGAAACTTTCTATTTTTAGCATGTTACTTATAACAGTATAGTAATACGAGAATACATGTTATACACTAATCAGAAATACATAAGAATAGTCAGAGTTATCATACTATATACGAAATAGTAAGCAATACAAGAACATATAAATCAAGTTAAGAACAGTAAGAATCAGTAAAAGTAAACAGTAATCAGACAACTCATTCATGTCCTTTATTCATGTAGCTATTGTGAAGTCAGAGTAGGAGTTTCATCTGTTTTCTTTGTAATCATTTACTGGACACAAGGTACGGATTTCCCGTCCTTCAGTATGGACTTTCCTTTCTATGCATGTTTAGGATTCCCCGTTTGCAGCCATCTGTTTTCCCTAGTTATATGTTATAAAACTTTACATGATTTACCATGATAACTATGTTAATTCCCTGAGCTTTATATACATGCATAACTAGTTCCATATAGTTAAGGAGGTACCGTAACCATGACACTTGAGGCACCGGTGTCATGACTCCTCTACGAGGGAGTGATTTCTCGTAGCGTCCCTTTTATTTCAGTTGGCCATTTATCAGTATATTATTAGTGAGGCGTATGAGTGCATCCCGCTATACATCCTTCACATTAGAGCTGATCCCTCCACCCAGTTTATTAGTTAGAGGTCATGACAGCATGACGAGGTCACCCCTCTAAGTATTCATGCTCACGTTGTTATATTACACGACCTATAAGCTTTTGCCATTTAAAATACAGTACATACATGTTTTTAGATTTAACAGTTAATACTTCAACTTTCTCAGTTATAAACCAGGTTTTCCAGGACATACACAGTTTTCCGCTGCATTTTACTTATCAGTCTTTCAATTTCAGTATTTGATATCTGTTTCATTTCAGTACTTCTTATCATGCTTTTATATCCATTCACTGGGTGTTACGCTCAGGCGTAGTTTCTTTTCATGTTCCAAACGATAGGTACACATGGACACTCTTAGGATTCTGAGAGTATGTGCATTAGGATCGAAGCTATCCAGACTTCTTACTTTATGCACTTCATACATTACTTTGCTTGTTTGGACATTGTTTAGTCCTTCCTTCTAGTACTTAATTTTATATGTTGAGCTTATGTTGGACTACCGATGTTTGATTCCGGTATTTCCTTTATGGCCAGTTGATGTTTTTAATACATTTACCTTGCATGCTTTGATGACACGCCATAAATACACGTAACGGTCCACTTATCTAAGTAGGGTGTTGCAGGTTTGATGTGCATCATCTGTTTGCTGGCATGTGTGGAACATTCGTATCAAATAAGAATATAAGCTGCAAATAAGCTAAAACAAAACTAAGAAATGGGATTCACGAAAATCAATGGACAATTTGATCGATCTTTCTTGATAATATGAGTTTCATCTTAAACTTTAATAGTTCGAAAGATCTTGTTGATTGTGTCTGGTCTAAAATTATGATAAGAAAGGGGATTTGTGAAATGCGTTGCCCCTACCTCTTCCTTGCCGCCATATGTGCTACGCGACGTTGTTGGTAGGTTGGCGACGTCATTTATGGTTCGTTTTGATTTCTCTATGAAGAAACAAACTCCTTATCTTCTTGGGTTGCTGGAAAATTGAACATTCGGTGTAACTGTGTGTTTGCTTGCCAACCTATGTGGATGTAACAGGTACGTGTTGCCTTTTGAGAGACTGATTTAATAAAAAATGGCTTGCCAGTAGGGACTGTTCATATGTAAACGTGATTTTCCTTATATATTAAGTGTATGAACACCCACACTAAGCGTATAAATCGACGGTTGGGAATGAATTTGAAATAAACGTGTGAGAGACTCATTGTGAGATACTTTTTTATTATAAAATTCTGACTGTGAGTATGTACTATTCATATGGAATCATGATTTTTCTTTATGATAGTAAAAAATGCATGTGCCTTGCGATTTATGGTCTGTGCTTGCTAATGTTTCCATATTACGGCTATTCAATAAACATGTATAATTTGGCATTTGCATTGGTGTTGAGATTGTTATTTCTGCTTAAAATTAAGATTTATGGTGCGGGCTTCCTTATACTTTCAATTTACACTTCTTCAATGTCACCGTCCCTTTCGTTTCCGGCTATACATGACACACGACGATTGTGTCAGATGTGTGATGATGGTGATACGCTCATAGGCTACAAACTGAACCGACATGATATGTTTGGTTTACATTGACGAGGCAATGATGAATATGAGCAAGCTGAACATAATTTGTTAAAGTTGATAACTTGGCATGGCAAGATATTAGGTATACAGCCATGAGAGACTTAGGCTTTATATGAACCTCACGCTCTTATATGAGCCAGCTGGGTTTGTAACACAATGGACCGCGTCAATTCATATTCATCACACGCAAGAAATTAAACATCTTTCACGATTTTCTTCCTCTAATTTGGTGGTTTTGTGGGTTTTGTTCGATCTCGATGGTGGTGATGATCATTGATTACTGATAGTAGTAAAAACACGTCTTTTAGGAAAAAGAACGTATAATGGACAAGTATTAAACTCGACGATTTAGGAAAACCGACAAATCGAATAAATGCGGGTTTGTTCTCGAAGGAGGTGTATGTGTTTGAGTGCCAATATGTAAAATCAAAGTTTGGATTAGTGTCGTTTTTTGTTTAAAGAAAGAAAAAGTAAAGACAAGCTACGACTACGATTATACTACGACGTAATGACGTAAAACGCGAACGTAAATACGTAAAACGTAACAAAACTAAACTTTAAAGCTAAAAATTAATTAAAAATGAAAATTAAGTCTAAAATAATATAAATAAGAATAAAAATTCAATAAATAAATTTTAAAACCTTTTATTAATTAAATATTTAATTTTAAATGCTAATTAAAACCCTAAAATTAAATATAATTAAGAAAAAGCCCAAATTATTATTTTACTGAACTAATAACTCACTTATATTATTTAAAGACTAAAAAGTATTTTTCCTAAATTTTAAAGACTATTTTTCTATTTTTAAAACACTAAAAACAATTTTTAAACTAAAATAATGATTAAAAATAATAAAATAATTCTAAAATTAATTTGACTTTTTGAAAAATCCTAGTTTATATTACTAAACAGTAGAAAATTTTAAAAAGTTGAAAAAGTAAATTTTTTACACTAAAAGACAAAAACAAATTTAATTAAAAACTATTTAAAATTGTATTTTAATCTAGAAAAAGATAAAAAGATGAACAGTAAAATTTTTTAAACTAAAGATCTTAAAATCTTTTTCAGAATCTAACAAAATTTTTAGAACTGAAAAATATACACTTTTTGCACTAAAAGACAAAAACAGAATTAATTAAAACCTATTTAAAATGGAATTAAATATAAAAAATACCAAATGAACAGTAAATGAAAAACAAATTTAATGAAAAATCTCAAAATAAATAATTTAACTAAGGAAAAATAAAAAGACTAAAAAAGGACAACTTTAGGTCACTAAGACAAAAAAATATGAATTCTGAAAGTGACACTTGGCTGGGCTTTGTCTTTTAGCCCAACAGTGGGAATGATCACTCTAACAGTGGGAAGATTGTTCCCACTGACAATGAAATAAAAAAACAGGTCTAGTGACCTTTCTGCTTGTACCTTGTTCGTTTCTTGGTTTTAGTGGGAACCAAAGGCCCCCCACAACCAGTTGGGTTGTGGGGACTCAAATACTCAATAAAAAGGACAAGTAGCTCACAAAAATAACACAGAAATGACCCTATGCAGTTTCTGATGTGCACAAACAGACCTAAGCACTAGTTGTTGGTTTGTTTGACCACATGGTGGATTTTAAGTTGCTTAATTCTTGATCAGTCTAACACCCAACAACAAACAATCAACTGGCAACCTTAAATTACTCAATACTCTAACAGATTAACAAGATTAGAATTGAATGATCATGAAAACCAAATAGTTATAGGCCTACTGATTTTTTATCAGGTTTTTGCTTACGCTTAACCAAATAATAACATGCCAAACTGCTATTTAACCTACCCAAATAAAAAACTACCACTTACTTACCCTATATTGACCTAGTAAAATAGGTATGACTAATTTCCAAACCAAAACTTTAACAAACTTCTGTCTAAAAAGCTAATCCGAAACACCCCATTAATTTCTGAAAACCAGATTTAATCAAACAGATTCAATACCAATTACTTCTAAACTGATTTCTACATACTAAAACATGCATATACTCACTAAACCAGCATAAACAACGTGTTGAACTAACATTTAACCTAAAGAAACACAGATTCACACAAACCTCAAAAACTAAAAATATTAAAGAGGGTTCAAGCCCTAACCTTACGCTGATACCTTCTATCAAACATATTCAGCTCAAAGGGGCTTATGATGATGTAGAGAAGCTTGTTGGTGGAATCCAAAGAAGGACCCAAAGCTAAAATATCTTCAAAAAAATGAGAAAAAATGAAATGAAATGAATGGAGTCTTTTCTTGTCGTTTCTTTGTTTCCTGCACAAAACCAAGAACAAACTACAAGTTCAATAAGTACCCAATAAGTTTTTTATAGAATCTTTGAAAACTAAATTTTTAAAACCAATAAAAACTTGACAAAAGCTTAACCATAAGCTGAAATCACCCCACAATCCACTTTTACTTCATGTGGAAGTTAAAATCAGACTCATGAAAAACCTTTTTCAAGAGTTTTTAAAACACCAGTTTTTCTAAAAATCTTTTAAAATGAAAACTTTTTAAACCTTAACTAATTTAAAAATAATAAAACAGATTACACTAAAACAAGGAACTCAAAATTTTGTATATATCAAACCTTTCATTTTCATTAATAAGTTTAAAAATTTATACAAAAAATCTGGAACAAAAGATTAAAGGGTCACAAGTCGACCCTTTAAATACTACTGGGTAGAACAATCTAGATACTGAATAAAATATTACAAAACCCTAAACCCTAATTGCTGATTTTCCAGTCTTGCCCTTTGAAGAATCTTGGTCAAAATGGGTTCCCATGTGATCTTGATGTTTACAGCTGTCTTCAAATGATCTTGAACGTCCTTTACATTCCTTTGGGAAGAAGTTTTCATATGGGACGTTGGATATCTGTTAAGATTCTGATTTTGTCCAAAATGGCTAAGCATGGGAGCATGAGTGAGGCCCAAAGAGTTCACGGGGTGAGTGGTTTTTGTGTGGGATTAGTTTAGGTGAGTGCCAATTAGGTTTTTGGAAGGCTAGAACAAAAACCCCCATGATTAGGTTAGGAATTGGATTAGGGTTTAAAAGTATCTTAAGTGTGTGTTTAGTGTGTGTGTGTGTGAATCGGTTTTAGGAGATAATAGGGTGTTTAGTGGGAAAATGAATAAAAAAATACTTTTTCAAACGTTTGGTTTAATAAATCTGGTATTAGTGTTAGTGGATAGATGACGTGGGGGTGGAATGAGGTGGGGGATGCTGATTGGTGGGAGTGGTGATGTGGCATGGTGGTATTGGTGGGGAGTATTTTGAATGTTTGACCCAAATGGCCCCTCATGTCCCATGTTTTCTTCACTTTGTAAATAACAGCCTAAAAGTCCATTTCCTTTGTTATAAGTTTCACCAAGTTGTCATTTATGGCACTATACATTTCGAAACTTTATACAAGGATCTTTTGTGTAATTTTGGCATTCTCCAAGGACTAAACATGTAATGTCTTGTCATTTTAGGGACCCAAATGTAACTTTGTAGTTTTATAAGGGTATAAAATGACAAGTCTTTAAAAGATAAGGGACCAATCTTGACAATTATTCAAACTTCAAGGACTTCTTTGGAAATTCATCGTTCGGGTCCGGTTCTTTGTGCGGCTTCGTTTCCCGTGTTTGTTTTTGCTTCATTCTTGTGATCTTTTGTTGATTTCATGATATGCGTACCTAAAATACACAATGAACAAACACTAGCATATTTTTGGGTATTTTAATGATATTTTAAGTGTTTTAAGCCCGATTTGGACGATGAGACTATGTATAATTGCAGTCTCATCACTCCCCCATACTAAACCATTGCCGTGCCCTCACGCAATGCTAGAATTAAGTATCATAGCACTTCCAAAATTCATTTTATGATGACATTTATTGAAGACATAAATTTAAATAAACTAATACACGTGTTTTAGACATAATGTATTGTTTTCATCACGATAAAGTGACTTTTAGGGTCAAAGAATAAGTACACGTAAATGCCTCATAGAGATAAGTTCGTCATCCTCGATTTTCACTCGATTCCATGCTAAGCGTGTAACGAGATCATTGTTATTATAAGTTAGCAAAACAATCATATCTCATGAGTGTTAATTACAAACCTGAACTCCCTTATTCCTAATTGGTATCTCTTATATTTTATTTTGTCTTAATGATCACAAGGATACATCATTGACTTGTTTCGATAACTTTTTAAGCCCGAAAATAAAGTAGCACGATTTAATCGATAGTTAGCCGAAGGACACGATCTTTTAAAACTGGTTCTCGTAATCTCCTTAAGTTCATATCTTGGCATAACTTGTTTCACGATTTGAGACCTTTCTCGGATCGATATTTGGCATGTACTTCATACTTTAAATCTTGGAAGACGTTCTTGAAATAATGGTCTTCATATATGGAATTTCTTCACTTGACGTTTTGGACCACGACTACATCATTTTTCTTCAATCGTAATTTGGGATTGTGATATACAACGGTCCGCCTCCTTTTGGGACTTGGATATATTTATCCTCATACCTTGTTAGGGTCTTTTTGGATAGACTTCTCCATGATCTTTAGGGGAGTATATTGCTTCTCGTCGTGTGTCTCGATCCTTCATATTGATTTTGGAATAATGATACTTCACATCATCTTGGATCTTTAGCAACAAAAGGGAGCTCATCATGCCTTGTTAGGGTCTTTTTGGAACTTGCCAATCTTTGCATCCCGCTTCAATAAGTTATGCCTTGGCTATGAACTCTATTCGAACACGAGCAACTTTTAAACGATCTTGGGCTAGAAGCTAAGTAACCTTTTAGATCGTACGACCTTACTTATTGCATTTATTTAAACAAAAGCGTGGGAAAATAAGCTAATAATTACTACACATGAGATCGTGAAAGATTACGAGACTTATAAATAACTCTATCATCTCTCGTCCTCATTAAAGAGACTTAGCCTAAAAAGTTAAGGAATCGAAGCTAAGTGCTCAACACGCACGGTCGAGTCAAAAATTACTCTTATTCTCATCATCGGAAAACCTACATTCGTGTCTTAAACACTTATGAAAAACAAGAAAAAAATTAAAATTTGGCCATTTTTAGCCTTATTTTGCCATAAAACGATAACAAAAAGATGAAATTTTGGATTGCGTGATGACGTAAGCAAGGTGAAGTATCTACTCACCCCCATACTAAAACTAAACATTGTCCTCAATGTTTCGAGTCTAGGGGTGAAAACACCCCCATACTAAAGACGAAGTTGAATGCTTAATCTCGAGCATGGAAAGGGTAAAACGAATAACCTATAAGCCGTTTATGAATTATGCTAATAAGATAAACGTTAGAACATAAAAGGATATCATCGGATATCGGAATCTCCAAAGGCAATGATCGAAGCTCGATTGATCAGTAAAACGAACACGAGAGGCTTCAATGATGACGATGAACCTAATGAATCACAATCACAAACAACCACGGAACAAAGGTTGGAAGAGCACAAGTCCCCTCGTTACACTATTAGAAAGCAAAAATATTTACAAGGATAAGCATGAGAATCCCCCACGAGGCACCTTGTTTTTGATAACCGAGTCAAAAGCTCGACTCGAATCCCTATAAATGTGATCATTTAGGAATAATCATGGTTTGGTCATTTTTGGTGGGGCTTACATGATAAACAATGCCCAAAAGTACGTGGAGTACTTTAAAAACCCGATAAACGTATATCGGGGTCAAAGATAGCGTCCTTGTTTTCGGATGAAAGACGAAACAACGCCACTCCAACTAGAACCCCAATGGGGTAGAAGAAAAGAGATGGGAAGTAGAAAGGTGGGACAATGGGTAAGGAAAACTTATGAGCTACTCGAGGTAGACTCACACCAAGCAAATAGATATGATTTCCAATTATTGCATTGGTGGAAGACTGAGATTTCTCTTTACAAGCAATTCCGAGATCGTAAATCTCGTCCTCGGTGGAGAAACGTGAAGGAACATAAGGGGCTTCCCCCACACTAGATCCACACCAACCGTCGTCAAAAGGAGTAGACGATGTGGTATCACTCATAAAACGTGGTGATGACGGAGTTAATGTGGTAGCACTCATTTAAATCATTTTTAAAATCCTTTCCTTTTTCATCATTTTTAAACTCTCTATGAAACCTAATTTGATAATGTCAAAAATATTTGGCGTGTCAAATTCAAAATTAGTCGCGCTAAAAATCCTCACATTTAAGTCACGGTTAGGGGGTGGTGGATTGTATAAGTTCTCAAAATGTTTATCAATAAAGAACACCGCCCCCTCGGGTTCAACATATTCGTCATCCTCATGAACATCGATCTCATCGATTTTTTTCATCAAAGATAGGCTTGTCAAACCAAGGTTTTTATTCCCTTCCTTGAGTATCTTAGAAAATCTCTCGAAAAGATCACAATCCAACACGAAACCATCATTCATTTGTGGGGATTAATAAGTGTGAAAACACTTATCCTTTTACCACTTATTTCCAATAATAACAAGACCAAAACGTGTATTTTATGTCGTAAAAGTCGGAATTATGCGTGGTTTGTGTTTTTATTGTGTTTCAGGATAAAAATATGAAAAAGGGAGAAAACACGGGCTATCACGGGCTTTTATCGAAGAAAAAGACAAAAGACGAAGTCAAAAAGTCAAAAGTGCAAGAAGAACGGAAGTTGAAGGCCTATTCTGAAGATTTATCGAAGAAAAAGTCTAAAGACTGAAGTTTAACGAAGTCGAAGAACCAAGTCTATTAAAACAAGAAAAATAGAAGACGAGTTCAAGTTATCATTCGACTAATCCAGAGCATAAGTCGAGAAAGACGAGAAGAAAAGAGAAGAAACAAGCTTACCATTTCCCCTATGTAGAGTCTTCTAGTGAGTCATTAGAGGAGTTAGTTAATTTTAGTCTTTAATTTTTAGTTTTATTTTTAAGTGTGTTTTATTTTTCTTCTCTCTAGTTTTTTCAAGCTTATCAAACATTAATCTTGTAATCTTTGATCTTAATCTTCAATTTAATCAAATTTATTTCATAATTATCATTCTACCTTTCTTAATCTTGTGGTGATTTAATTAATCATGTAGTTGATTTCATCAAGTTGTTTATGTGAATGAATTATTCATGTGATTGATCTTATAGATTTGAGGTGGTGGATGTTTTAAGCTTATTGTGATTGATGATTTATGAGTGTTTGGTTTATTTTGATTAAGCTGATTTAATAGATTAATATTTTTGATTAAAAGTTGATTTAAAATATTTAGATTATTAGTTGTTTTTTATAGTTTTTGATTTGTGGCTTAATTAGTTTTTCTTAAAATCAATTTGGTGTTAGTTTTGATTAATTGCTTATTTGGTTGTGCTTACTTTTGGCTTATTTTAGTTCGTGACTGTTATTTGTTTATCTGTCCTTAAACTTCTTCAGAAAAGGGTTTTGATAATCCGAAGATATTACTTTATTCCGAACTTATTGTTTTTCCGAGATTTCTTTCTTATCATATATTCCGAAAAAAGTGTGGTTTATCCTAAATAGGTTTTATCTGAAACTCCCTTATTCCGAAAAAAAATGCTAACTTTCTGAAATTCTTAGATTATTCCGAAGAATCTGCTTTTTATCCGAAATTATGATTTTTCCGAAAATATAGTCTTTATCCGAAATTTTCTTATTTTTCCGAATATCTGCTCTTTATCCGAAGAAGTAGCTTATTCCGAAATTGTCCCATTTTTCCGAAGATTTGTTATTTTTCTGAAATAATCTGTAATTTTGAGATAGTTCTGTTTTTCCGAAGATAGGTTGTTTTTCCGAAATAATCTGTAATTCCGAAATAGTTCTGTTATTCTGAAGATAGATTGTTTTTCTGAATTTTATTGTTTCTCTGAATTCGTTCATTTTTCCGAAGATTTTCTTTTATTCCGAAGAATCTCCTTTTTCCGAAAATTGTCTGTTTTCCAAATATTATTGTTTTCTCCGAAATTTTACTTTCATCCGAACTTATTCCATGATTCCGAAAATGTTAGATTTATCTGAATTTATAGTTTTTATCTGAATTAGTTAGTTTTTCCGAATTCTTTTAGTTTACTGTCTTATTTAATTTTCAGTTTTTTATAAATTTTTAGCTTTTGTCATTTAATTTTCTAAGTCTTTAATTTTTATTAGTTTAATATTTGCAAGCTTTATTTTTGTTTTATTTTTCCCTTTACTCAACGACATTTATATTTTCAATTTACATTTGCATTCATTTTATTTTATTTTATTTCTAGTTTAAATTAGATAACCACATTTCTTTATTTTTCACCAAGAACAACTGAGTCACACTTTCAACTGGTAATCAATTCAAAAAGACTGGTTAAACGAACAAGATTTTATATAAGAAAATCTCTTATATTAGGGATTGTTGATAAGTTAAATCCTCACGAATGTGGTAAACGTAATTCTCATTTGAGGAGTGTTGATTATGTAACTCCTCGAGAATTGGATTTTTGGTGGTCACATGAGTTGGTTCGTCATCGAAAATAAGACGTTCCAACTCATTTAGTTCATCCTCGATTTTGGAAAGATCGACCTCACTTGTAGGTGGAAGTGGAGGAAAAAGAGCTAGCTCTCGTTCAATGATTTCCTCAATCTCGGGATCAAACTCGTAATCATCGTACGTCACATGAGAAGAGGTCTTTTTAGGAGAATCCTCAAAAATGGCATGTGGATTTCAAAGTACGTGATCAATCTCGGCAAAATCGACATCGTCGTCGTCAAAGAAAGAGTCGATGTGAGCACTCACAACCATGGTCTTACAAGTCGAATGACTATGCTTAGGTGACTTTTCTAAGACGAGAGGATCAATGTCGATAAAACCTTTCGCCTCAATGGGTGTTGGGCTAGGAAAAGGAGGCATTTTGATGGAGTTAGAAGTTGAAGCCTCAAAGATGTGGTCCTTCGAAGGTGGTGAAGACGAGCCCATTTTTGTCATTGTCGTGATGGCACTAACGTCGCCCTTCAAAATTGGTCGTTCACTTGTTTCATCGAATACATCCCAAAGTGATTTTTCAATCATAAATTTACACATACCCTTTTGAATTAGGTACACGTATTCTTTATCGTTAAAATCATCATCATTAGAACCGTTTTTCTTAATTCTTTCAAAACATGCATTAAGCCTCATACTTTCCGCTAAAGTAAACATTTTGAAATCATTAGGTTTAGAAACATTAGGTTTTGAAACCTCGGTTTTTTCATTATCATAAGACACTTGGGATTTATTCGTGAAAAAGTCCATTTTATCCTCCCCATATCTCATAGTAAGTCTCCCCTCGTGAACGTCGATTACGGTTCGAGCCGTCGATAAAAATGGTCGGCCTAAAATAATGGGACATTTAGGGTCACACTCGTAATCGGATATGACGAAATCCACGGGAAAAACAAACTTTCCAACTTTAACATAGACATCCTCGGCTATTACAATTGGTATTAGTGGTGTACAATTTGCAAGCTCGATAGTCATGTTCGTGGGGGTAAGTGAAGGAAATCTCATCAATTTCCATAGAGAATGAGGCATAAGATTGATGCTAGCACATAAATCGGCAAGGGCTAAACATCCCTCAATCTCGGAAAAATCACAAGGTACTAGAAATTGGCCCAGATCCTCTTCCTTTCTCGGCATACGCCTTTTGGGTTTTTTAAGAAGGATCGATGCACAAGTTTCTTCACATGTTACTTTGGTAATGTCGCGCTTAAAATCCTCACATTTAAGTCGCGGTGAGGGGGTGGTGGATTATATAAGTTCTCAAAACGTCGATCAATAAAGAACACCGCCCCCTCGGGGTCAACATACTCGTCATCCTCATGAACGTCGATCTCATCGATTTCTTCATCAAAGATAGGCTTGTCAAACCAAGGTTTGTCATTCCCCTCCTTGAGTATTTTAGAAACTCTCTCGAAAAGATCACGATCAAGCACGAAACCATCATTCATTTGTGAGGATTGTTGATAAGTTAAATCCTCACGAATGTGGTAAACGTGATTCTCATTTGAGGAGTGTTGATTAGGTAACTCCTCGAGAATTGGATTTTGGGTCACATGAGTTGGTTTGTCATCGAAAATAAGACGTTCCAACTCATTTAGTTCATCCTCGATTTTGGAAAGATCAACCTCACTCGTAGGTGGAAGTGGAGGCAAAAGAGCTAGCTCTCGTTCAATGATTTCCTCAATCTCGGGATCAAACTCGTAATCATCGTACTTCACACATTTCTTTTTAGGAGAATCAAAAATTGCATGTGGATTTTGAAGTACGTGATCAATTTTGGCAAAATCGCCATCGTCATCGTCAAAGAAAGAGTCGATGTGAGCACTCACAACCATGGTCTTACAAGTCGAATGACTATGCTTGGGTGACTTTTCTAAAACGAGAGAATCGATGTCGATAAAACCTTTAGCCTCAACGGGTGTTGGGCTAGGAAAATGAGGCACTTCGATGGAGTTAGAAGTTGAAGCCTCAAAGACGTGGTCCTTCGAAGGTGGTGAAGACGAGTCCATTTTGGTCATTGTCGTGATGGCACTAACGTCGCCCTTCGGAATTGGTGTTTCACTTGTTTCATCGAATACATCTTAAAGTGATTTTTCATTCATAAATTTACACATACCCTTTTGAATTAGGTACACGTATTCTTTATCATTAAAATCATCATCTTTAAAACCGTTTTTCTTAATTCTTTCAAAACATGCATTAAGCCTCATAGTTTCCGCTAAAATAAACATTTTGAAATCATTAGAATTTGAAACATTAGGTTCTGAAACCTCGGTTTTTTCATGATCATTTGAAACTTGGGATTTACTCGTGAAAAAATCCATTTTATCCTCCCCATATCTCATAGTAAGTCTCCCCTCGTGAACGTCGATTACGGTTCGAGCCGTCGATAAAAATGGTTGGCCTAAAATAATGGGACATTTAGGGTCACACTCATAATCGGATATGACGAAATCCACGAGAAAAACAAACTTTCCAACTTTGACATAGACATCCTCGGCTATTCCAATTGGTATAAGTGGTGTACAATTTGCTAGCTCGATTGTCATATTCGTGGGGGTAAGTGAAGGCAATCTCATCAATTTCCAAATAGAATGAGGCATGAGATTGATGCTAGCACCTAAATCGGCAAGGGCTAAAAATCC
Organism: Glebionis coronaria; assembly: GCA_025667525.1. Classification (NCBI taxonomy): domain Eukaryota; kingdom Viridiplantae; phylum Streptophyta; class Magnoliopsida; order Asterales; family Asteraceae; genus Glebionis; species Glebionis coronaria. The sequence continues at coordinate 487,596,775 of CM046876.1, read as the reverse complement.
CTCAATCTCGGAAAAATCGCTAGGTAATAGAAATTGGCCCGGATCCTCTTCCTTTCTCGGCATTCGCTATTTTGGTTTTTTAAGAAGGATCGAAGCACAAGTTTCTTCAAGGGTTACTTTGGTGAGGTTGATAAAGCTCTCTTTTTGAACCGTGGATGGAATTTGAGGTACACGAGGGTGTGCACTCTTTTCCTTGGTCGCCAAGTTCACCCCATCGACTTTAGAACAATAAGACGTCTTAGAGGTCGAGGGTTGAGAAGAAGGAACAACACGAAATCCATCAAGGTTAGGGGTAATCACACGACCTTTCTCACGAGACGAGGCGGCTTTACATTGTTCCTTCGGATTTGCAACGGTGTCACTAGGTAACGAACTCGATGAAGCACCCGAGGTTTTGTTCATAATAGCCGAAAACATCTTTTTAATATAATTTGCCCTTGCTCAATCTTCGTGTTTTGAAGTTTCAAAGTATTAGAAAAATCGTTTTTTAAAGTACTATTTCTCCCTCTAATCGTCTCATATTAGCCTCATTCGTTTTCATGTAATTTTGAAAATCGTTTGACGAACTATTTTGATTAGCATTAAAGTTTCCTTGGTTTTGATTACTTCTTTGAAAATTTCCTTGATTGCCATTTGAAAAATTGTTACCTTGATTTTTGTTGTTTGAAAAATTCGAGTTTTGATTATTGTCTTGATTTTGCCAATTCAAATTCCAACCTTGATTATAACCTTGATTTTGATTCGAAAAAATTCCTTGTCGATTATTTCCTTGAAAATTGTTTCGGTTTTGATTAAAATTGTTGCCTTGGTTATAATTGCCTTGTTGCGATGGACCGGCGTTATTTTGATTTTGATTAGAAAAATTGTTGTTTAACGCACTCACATTCGACGTTTGGCCATCCGTAGCCGCGCACTCGGTAATAATTATGAGGTCCACCACAAAATGTACACGATGCCTCAACCGCTTTCACCGTAGCGGGAGCGTCTTTCTTTTGCATTTCGAAGAGAAAAGACGTAAACACATTCGTTAGCTTGTCAACTTTCGCATCAACTCTCTCAATTTCGCGATTAGAACTACTAACATTGGCGACATTGGCAACACTCGGTGCGTTGCGGAGTTGGTAAACCTTGGATCCATTTTCGATAATCATCAATGCATCCTTCGGAGTCTTACACAAAAAGTTGCCACCGGCGGCGGAATTCAACGAATCTTGTTCTTGAAAACTAAGACCATTGTAAAACGTATCGATTTGGTGCAACTCAGAAAAACCATGGTGAGGACATTGCCTAAGCAATTCCTTAAAACGATCCCACGCGTCTCCAAAAAAATTCATTCAGTTTTTGCAAAAATCTCGTAATCTCGTTTTTGAAAAACGTCGTCTTAGACGGTGGGAAAAAATGATTAACGAACTTGGAAACGAGATCCTTCTACGTAATTATCGAATTAGGTGGCTCTTTCTAGTACCAATCCTTGGCGGCACCATCGAGCGAGTACGGAAAAAGCATAAGCTTGACGACATCGGTGTCGAAGTTCTTAAACTTGCTCGTGGCTAAAAGACGATCAAAATTCCGAATATGGTCGTGAGGATTATCGGCTTCACGACCTCGAAACTTCGTAGCTTGAATCAACGAAAGCATTTCGCTCTTAATCTCAAAATTCTCCGCTTCAATAGCGGGAATTATGATCGCGCCTCCATAACCCTCGGTGGGCGCTTAGAGCAATTCCATCATCGAACGATTGTCAGCCATCTCCTCTACGGTTTCTTCAACAACGATATTAGGAACGTCGGTTTCTGATTCTCGTCTACGTCGTCGATTCCTTCGATTACGATTGCGTCGATTCGAAGCGTCGCTAGAATTAGAATAATCCTTCGATCGAGTGCGCATGCACTAAGCGTAGAATGGGGGGTAGCAAAGAAGATTCTTTTTAGGGTTTTTCGATTTTTCAATATTTTTTTTGGTATTTGATTGTTTTTTAATTTTTTTGGATTTTGGTGTATTACGCAGACTCAAATCTACAAATCTCCCCTCGAATCAATTTCTCGATTAAAAGAGCCTCAAAGAATGAAAACGATCACGTGGAGTGAACGCTTTCGATGACTTTAGAACGTTGGTGGAACACCAAAACGTTCAAGAGGGTTTAATCTTAAAAACAAGCAAATATATATGATACGTAGATTATAATTGGGCGGCAAACCCTCGATTAGCCCTCTTTCTCAAAACACGCACAAGCAAGCGGAGGAAACGAGGCGGCGCTAAGCACTTAAGAGCCTTTTTCCTTTAGGTCGTGAAATACAACCGCCTTATACCCACCTTATAGTTTGTGTTAATTGAAATTAAGCCTCACGAAAGTATTTATCTATTTTGCCTTTAAAATTTTGCTTTAGATTCGAATACACTGATCGAGTGATGAAATCCCGAATCAAGGTTGCGTTTTCACGCTTTTGGAGTACTTGTATTTTTATTGTTTTACGTAAGTACAATATAATAATATATTCACAAGAAAAACGAAAACGATAATTAGATATCTACAATATAGTAAAATGATTGTTGTGTGTTTAATTTAGGAAAATTAAACACAATTTATTTAGATACTATAATATATAATAGAGAAAAATAACAAAAATGAGTATGTACGATATTTACGCTTTCCAAAAATTGAAAAGCAAAAATGCACTACTCACACAAACACGATAATAATAATGGATAAACACACCTCTCCGGCAGCGGCGCCAAAATGATAGTAGTAAAAACACGTCTTTTAAGAAAAAGAACGTATAATGGGCAAGTATTAAACTCGACGATTTAGGAAAACCGACGAATCGAATAAATGCGGGTTCGCTCTCGAAGGAGGTGTATGTGTTTGAGTGCCAATATGTAAAATCAAAGTTTGGATTAGTGTCGTTTTTGGTTTAAAGAGAGAAAAAGTAAAGATGAGCTACGACTACGATTATACTATGACGTAATGACGTAAAACGCGAACGTAAATACGTAAAACGTAACAAAATTAAAATTTAAAGCTAAAATTTAATTAAAAATGAAAAGTAAGTCTAAAATAAATAAGAATAAAAATTCAATAAATAAATTTTAAAACCTTTTATTAATTAAATATTTAATTTTAAATGCTAACTAAAGCCCTAAAATTAAATATAATTAAGAAAAAGCCCAAAATATTATTTTATTGAACTAATAACTCACTTATATTATTTAAAGACTAAAAAGTATTTTTTCTAAATTTTAAAGACTATTTTTCTATTTTTAAAACACTAAAAATAATTTTTAAACTACAATAATGATTAAAAATAATAAAATAAATGCTAAAATTAATTTGACTTTTTGAAAAATCCTAATTTATATTACTAAACAGTAGAAAATTTTAAAAAGTTGAAAAAGTAAATTTTTTACACTAAAAGACAAAACAGATTTAATTAAAAACTATTTAAAATTGTATTTTAATCTAGAAAATAGATAAAAAGATGAACAGTCAAACTTTTTTAAACTAAAAATCTTAAAATCTTTTTTTGAATCTAGCAAAAACTTTAAAACTGAAAAACATACACTTTTGCACTAGAAGACAAAAACAAAATTAGTTAAAACCTATTTAAAATGGAATTAATTATAAAAAAATACCAAATGAACAATAAATGAAAAACAAATTTAATGAAAAATCTCAAAATAAATAATTTAACTAAGGGAAAATAAAAAGACTGAAAAAGGATAACTTTAGGTCACTAAAGACAAAAAAGTATGAATTTTGAAATTGACACTTGGCTGGGCTTTGTCTTTTAGCCCAGCAGTGGGAAGGATCACTCTAACAGTGGGAAGATTGTTCCCACTGACAATGAAAAAAAACAGGTATGGTGACCTTTTTGCTTGTAACTTGTTCGTTTCTTGGTTTTATTGGGAACCAAAGGCACCCCCACAACCAGTTGGGTTGTGGGGAGTCAAATACTCAATAAAAAGGACAAGTAGCTCACAAAAATAACATAGGAATGACCCTATGCAGTTTCTGATGTACACAAACAGACCTAAGCACTAGTTGCTGGTCTGTTTGAACACATGGTGGATTTTAAGCTGCTCAATTCTTGATCAATCTAACACCCAACAACAAATAATCAACTAACAACCCGATACTCTAACAAATTAACAAGATTAGAATTGAAAGATCATGAAAACCAAATAGTTCTAGGCCTACTGATTTTTATTAGGTTTTTGCTTACTCTTAACCAAATAATAACATGCCAAACTGCTATTTAACCTACCCAAATAAAAAACTACCACTTACTTACCCTATATTGACCTAGTGAAATACGTATGACTAATTTCCAAAACAAAACTTTAACAAACTTCTGCCTAAAAAGCTAATCCCAAACACCTCATTAATTTCTGAAAACCAGATTTAATCAAACAGATTCAATACCAATTGCTTCTAAACTGATTTCTACATACTAAAACATGCATATACTCACTAAACCAGCATAAACAAAGTGTTGAACTAACATTTAACCTAAAGAAACACAGATTCACACAAACCTCAAAAACTAAAAATATTAAAGAGGGTTCAAGCCCTAACCTTAGGCTGATGCCTTCTCTCAAACAGATTCAGCTCAAAGGGGCTTATGATGATGTAGAGAAGCTTGTTGGTGGAATCCAAAGAAGGTCCCAAAGCTAAAATATCTTCAAAAAAATGAGAAAAAATGAAATGAAATGAATGGAGTCTTGTCTTGTCGTTTCTTTGTTTCCTGCACACAACCACAAAACCAAGAACAAACTACAAGTTCAATAAGTACCCAATAAGCTGTTTGTCAAACAGCTTATGGGTACCTTATTTGAACAGTAAGCCTAAAAAGGGACAAAAGATTTTTATAGAATCTTTGAAAACTAAATTTTTGAAACCAATAAAAACTTGACAAAAGCTTAACCATAAGCTGAAATCACCCCACAATCCACTTTCACTTCATGTGGAAGTTGAAATCAGACTCATGAAAAACCGTTTTCAAGAGTTTTTAAAACACCAATTTTTCTGAAAATCTTTTAAAGTGAAAACTTTTTAAACCTTAACTAATTTAAAAACAATAAAATAGATTACACTAAAATAAGGAACTCAGAATTTTGTATATATCAAACCTTTCATTTTCATTAATAAGTTTAAAAATTTATACAAAAAATCTGGAACAAAAGATTAAAGGGTCACAAGTCGACCCTTTAAATACTACTGGGTAGAACAATCTAGATACTAAATAAAATATTACAAAACCCTAAACCCTAATTGCTGATTTTCCAGTCTTGCCCTTTGAAGAATCTTGGTCAAAATGGGTTCCCATGTGATCTTGATGTTTACAACTGTCTTCAAATGATCTTGAACGTCCTTTACATTCCTTTGGGAAGAAGTTTTCATATGGGACGTTAGATATCTGTTAAGATTATGATTTTTCCCAAAATGGCTAAGCAGGGGAGCATGAGTGGGGCCCAAAGAGGTCACGGGGTGAGTGGTTTTTGTGTGGGATTGGTTTAGGTGAGTGCCAATCAGGTTTCTGGAAGGCTAGAACAAAACCCCCATGATTAGGTTAGGAATTGGATTAGGGTTTATAAGTATCTTAAGTGTGTGTGTGAATCGGTTTTAGAGGATAATAGGGTGTTTAGTGGGAAAATGAATAAAACACTTTTTCAAACGTTTGGTTTAATAAATCTGGTATTATTGTTAGTGGATAGATGACGTAGGGGGTGAAATGAGGTGGGGGATGCTGATTGGTGGGAGTGGTGATGTGGCATGGTGGTATTGGTGGGGAGTATTTTGAATGTTTGACCCAAATGGCCCCTCATGTCCCATGTTTTCTTCACTTTGTACATAACAGCCTAAAAGTCCATTTCCTTTGTTATAAGTTTCACCAAGTTGTCATTTATGGCACAATGCATTTCCAAACTTTGTACAAGGATCTTTTGTGTAATTTTGGCATTCTCCAAGGACTAAACATGTAATGTCTTGTCATTTTAGGGACCCAAATGTAATTTCGGAGTTATACAAGGGTATAAAATGACAAGTCTTCAAAAGATGAGGGACCAATCTTGACAAATCTTCAAACTTCAAGGACTTCTTTGGAAATTCATCGTTCGGGTCCGATTCTTTATGCAACTTCGTTTCCCGTGTTCATTTTTGCTTCATTCTTGTGATCTTTTGTTGATTTCACGATATCCGTACCTAATATACACAATGAACAAACACAAGAATATTTTAGGGTATTTTAATGATATTTTAAGCGTTTTAAGCCCGATTTGGATGATGAGACTATGTATAATTGCAGTCTCATCAATTACTAATGCTCCACCGATTCTTATTATGTTTGTTTATGCATGCCATCTATAAAAATCTGTTTAAGTATACTTCTTTGATTTATTTGGGTTTTTATATGCTTAATTATAAATTATAGTTATATTTGATTTAGTTTTTAAGGTTTAAATTGGGCGGATTTAAGGATTACTTAATTAGGTTACTTTCAAAAATAATATTTTATTATGTTATGAGCGGGACTATGATACATTTATGTTTATTGCGTGTGGTCTACTGGAACCTACATCTAGGCTAGGCAGTCATACCGAGCCTCTGATTGCAGCCATGTTAGGTTTTGAGTCCCGCACCTGTACTAGAAGATCTGTGTTTCCCGTGTTGTGATATTATATGTCCTAGGCGACGATGATACTTTTATGTTGTTGGGATGTGGTAAGTCATAGATAGTATTTTATACGGGTGGGAGTACGTGGGCCTAAAGGGTCACACACTAAGACATCGAGATCGTCTTTTATTAAGATATACGATATAATATGGTTATATTTATTGTATAATATTAGTTTTATAAAAGTGTATACTTAACGGTAATTAGTTAATAAGTTAAAAGGTTTAACGAGGATTAATTAATAAGACTTAATAGTTTAAGTTAATTAATGTAATTACATAACTAAGTATATAGAATGTCAAAAAGTCAAACCAAACTCCCTTATAGAGATGGTCGACCGAATTAAGCTACAAGGAAGAGGAAGAAAAGATTTTTCTACAAGAGAGATTTATTACTTGGAGGTTAAGATGAGATCTTTACCATTATTTGTCCAAGTCTCAAGTATATAAACACATGAATGCGATTCATTGTTTTATAACTTTAACCAAACTTTTCTTCTCATTTTTCTCTTGTAGGTCGGACGACATAAAACCCCCAAAAGGATTTTAGGGTTTTATTTTTATTAAGTATAACTTAATCAAAATCTAGCAATCGAAGGTGCTTGATTGAAGTGTTGTGTGGACTATCTTAGAGAAGATCTAACTTGATCTTTGGGTTAATGGTGAATCAAAATATGCGGAACGGATTAGGATGTCGTTTGGTTTGATGATTTAAGGGTTCTTGATCATCCTCCTTAGAGAAAATGTATGTTTTCTTTATATTTATGTTAATTACATTATGTGCATAGATAATCGATCATATTCGATGCGTTTACTCTTGATGCATGTATGTTACATACATTAGGTTGTCAAATTCCAACAGTGGAATCACAAGACAAATCTATGCCATGTAATTACATAAAAAACGCCTAAAACCGATGCAAAAACAATTTTTTCTAGAATAGTTAATTATGATTTAATTGAAGATCTTTAAACTGGTTAATTAGATGTTATTAGATCCATGATTTTCTGGAAAAAATTAGTTTGCATGCTTTTTAGGTTATAGCAAAAACGTTAATTACAACTACGTGTTTTCTGATATGTTATGCATGTTTAAATCGTTTAAATCTATAAAACATTATTAATAATTGTTATAATGCATAATTTGGTTGCTTAACATGCTTAGGATTTCCATGAGATTAAGAAAATGCTAATTGGATTGGTATATGTATGCTTAAAGGGAGTATTATAAATTTGTTTTAGCATTGTGATTTTTGACACTCAAACAAAAAAGAATTTTTATAAAATAATTTGTATACCTATTGACTCTGATTCCCTATAGGACACTAAAAACTCGATTCTGCATAACTTTTTAGTTTTAGTCGAAAGTGGAAAAATCGTCTCCTTGTCGATTTCAGCGTTGCAAAACAAAATCATAATAAAATCTTAAAATTAGATTTAGAAGATTTTTCATATTTAATGCCTAAATAGCATGTGTTTATTTTTATAGTTGATATTCTTGATATCTTAGTCTTGTTTTGCTTGATTTAGATATTATTTTCCTAAATTGTTTAGCTTTATTATAAATGTAAAATTTACTTTCTAAATATAAAACAGAATAAATAGGGTAAGTAAATATTGGATCTTTTGACATAATATTAATTACTTTAGAACTATATAAAAAACAAGGATATATTTTATTTCTATAATGTTTTTTTAGCTAGACTACACTAGAAAGGAATAGGTGGTTCGCTCTGCGTTCCTAAAAAAAGAGGTGCTTAACTAGCTTCATGACCAACTTCTTCGGGTCCTTTCTATGTGTTTTCCAAGACGCCATAGAGTCAAATGTGACAATATCAAGGTTCCATTGAGTTTTCCATTGGTACTCGTAAGAGGTGTGAGGAAAACTCGATGAAACAAACCTATGACACGTTTATGAAACTTGTACAACGTTTTTAAAACAATGTGTATCTCTGTTTTGGATTAGCGATTGATTCATGAAGCCGAGACATATGTTTCATTTAAGGAAAGTTTAAAATATGGGTATCTCTGTTTTGGGTTACCGATGAATTTATAAAAACACATACTATGGACTATATTTTATTGGCATATTTGAAGACTATGTTTGAGCCTAATGCACAAAATGAAATAGTGGAGAAGACAAGAAGGAGCAAAGTTTATGAACTTGATACTTTATGATACTTTTGGAGTATAGTCAGTGATGATGGATTCTATGAATGTCTACATGCTGGTCGAAAAGGAATATCTCCTTACATCACCTACAATAGAGATGATGTTACAAAAGAAGTTACAAGTTGATTATGAATGTGATGTATGAATGTGATGTATCTTTAATGATTATAAAACTTATGCAACAAAAGCTTAAAAAGAAGTAAAAAGGCGTTTGGAAGCATCCTCCTAGTAATAGAAGCATTGAAGAAGAAACTCGATGATTTGGAGGGTAAATAAAAGTTTAGAGGTGGATTTTTATGATTTGAGTTCAAGGGAAGGTTTCTGAATGATAAGTGTTTATTGCTGCTCATACAAAGATTACTAATGCTTGTGGAAGATAAGATTGTTAGTAGAAGTTAAAGAAAAATACTCTAAGTTATTAGTGTCGTTTGTACAAACTAGTGTTGCTAGAGCAATTTACTACTGTTGGTGAACTTTGAATAAATATGACTAAGTAGTTAATGCTGCTAGTATATTTGTTAGTACTGCCAGTTGAAGGTTAATGCTGCTTAGAGAATTCGACTTCTAGAAGGACTAAAGATGCTTTGCTTGGAGGTCAAGAATACTTAGTTGATAAGCATTTATTATTTACAGTAAAGATTTTTATAAGATAATTCTTAGAAGATATTGTATTTAATTTATGAAAGTACTGTAAGTCGACTAGGACTCATTCTCTATAAAAGGAGGTCCAAGGGCATACATTTTTATACAATGAAAAACCAGAATTCGTTTGGCTTTAAAGTTTTGTAACCCTAACACTATTTAGAGTGTTTGTATCATTGCTTAATAATTTTGAGGCTTGTTGGTGAACTGTGTTCTTGCACATTTACTGTTTTATTGAAATTCTTCTTAATCTAAAGTTCAGATTCCACATAAACTTAAGTATACTTAACAAAGTTTCTACTCTAAGTTGTGTTAGATTTATCTAGCTCAACTTAACCCTAAATAAGCTAAAAGAATTCGATATAGCAAGTTAGGATCAACATGTACAATACAAACAAGCTATAAACTAATTAAACACACAATGTGTTTTATTTTTAAAACACAGCTAAAATGAAAACTACATGTTATTATACATATTATACAAACTACTAATAAACATACACATGACTTCATATGATTATATGCTAACAAGTTAATCTCACATATAGTTTTAGAGAATCGGATTAACGGCTCAATCGAGAATTAGAGTCACCAAGAATTCGACTAGCCAACAAAACTCGTTCGAAAACGAACTAAAAAAACCCGTTAAAACCGATACTAATGGTTGAACCGAGATCTATTTCTCCTGTTAACCGTAACATGATATTTGTCATCGCAACTCAAGGATATCTTACTAATTTTTTACATAGTAAAGCCAAAAATATTGTGAAAGTTTTATATATTCCAAAAATCAATTCTTATTTTAATTAGTAATATTTTTTAATTATTTTTTTTATATTTTTGAAAATTATAAAAAACAAATTATTTCCAAATTTGAATAAAAAACTTAAAAAAACTTAAAAATTTGGTAGAGTAATTTGATGGAGAAAAAAATCATAAAATTACATGTGTTACGTAAAACTTATAAATTTTTATATTTTTACAATAATTTTAAGAAATAAACAAATACCCTTACATTCAATACCCACAAACATTATATCTTAAATATAAAAAATATATAAAATACATAATACAAATTATTACGTAAAACAACGTACATAATTATTAGTTATATTAATATTTTAGTTAAAAAACATTAAACATCATAAAAAATTTGTATATCCGTATATTAAACTAAAATATTAAAATTAATTTAATTCATAAATAGGTTGAGTAGTTACGGTGCGTTTGGTATTGAGGGTGAGACACAAGTATTTGATTTTTGGTTGGAAATCGATGTTTGGTTACACATGTAGGCAAGAGTGACTTACGTAAAACCCCATGTGATCTGTTTACTCAGATGTTAGGGTTGACGTTAGAAATTATATGTATATGAATGATTTTATAATGTGACATAACTTCTATCTCTCTTTTTAAATTATTTTATAATAAAACTTTATTATACTAATATATACTATTTATATATTTTATCTCTCTTACATAAAATACAAATATCAAACCGACCTTTATACATGAATGAGTATAAAACAATGACTGTGAAACTAATTCAAAGTGTTTGGTTATTTGGGCCAGTTATAGTGGGGGGAGTGGTAACAAACTCACTCATCTCCACGTCAGCGCCACATCAGCTTTTAACAAACTCACCTAAACTCCCCACATGAGATAATGACACTCACCCAAACTCACTACAACTCACCTATCATACCTATTTTTTATTATTTAAACACACCCACTCACAAAAAACACCCAATAAGGCTGGTGGGAGTGGTAAGAAACCCACTCACCGTCACGGCATCGCCACATCAGCTTTTAACAAACTCACCCAAACTTCCCACAGAAGGTAATGGCACTTACCCAAACTCACCCGCACTTACCTTTCATACCTATTTTTTTATTATTTAAACACATATCACTCACAAAAAACACCTAATAATAAACCTAACAAAAAAATAAAACCACCCGGGCCCACAAAAATAAACTCACCCAGGGTGAGTGTGGTCATGTTTTTTTATGTGTGGGAGTAAGTCGCACCCGAGTTTTTTAGGGCATGAATGGAAGTAGCGAGTGACTTGGGCATAGTCGCTCGTGGGTTAGAACCCACTCCCACCAGCCTAATAAACCTTATACAAAAAATAAAACCAACCAGACCCACAAAAATATACTCACGCTGGGTGAGTTTGCCCCTCTTTTTTTTCCTTCTTGCTACTAACTCGCGCGTGACTTTAAATAGGGAGAATGACACTCGCGTCTCGCGGGTGGGTTATTGAAAGTCGCCCGTGGTTAGACACCCACTCCCTTCAGCCTTATCAACTATAGATATTAAAACATAATATTTTCTATATACCATACCACTTAACATACCCTCTATCACTTGATATTCCCGTAATCATTCCTTCATATATTTAAACACTTAGGGTGTGTTTGGTTGAAAGAATTGGAAGGAGGGAAATGGAAATGATTTCATTTTTATTGTTTGGTTGGTAGGGAAATAAAATACAATGAGGAGTTGAATTTTTAAGGAGTTCACCCTTTGTAAATTTTATGGAAATCATTTCCATTATATTTGGTAAGGAAATCATTTCCTAGTTATATATTAACACTTATTATTATTATTATTATTAAATAATAATAATAATAAAGTGATGTTGATATAATAAAATAATAATAATAATAATAATAATAATAATAAGGAGTGGGAGTGGGAGCCTAGATAATATCTCGGCTTCCCACTAATCTTTTGTAAATCTCTTAAGTTTCTAATAAAGTGATTTATTAATAATAAAATAATAATAATAATAATAAAGCGATCCCCATCCCTGCTACCCCATCCTTCTTCATCAACCATCACCTGCAACCCCATCCTTCTTCATCAACCATCACCTGCAACCCCATCACCAACGTAACCGCTCTTACCCATTAATTTCATCTCGTTTCGTCAACGTAATCACACTTACCCATCAATTTCATCTTGTTTCATCAACGCAACCTTCATCATCGTAACCTTCATCAACGTCGTTAACCCGTCTTCACCATCACCTGCTACCCCATCACCTTCATCAACGTAACCTTCATCACCATCACATTTCTTTACCCCATCACGTTTCATCATACCCTGATTCGTCCATCCTTACCCCTAATTTCGTTTTATCATGTCATCACTTCTACATGTGATTCATTAATTCTTATCTTAGTATTGATTAAAAAGAAGGGTTTGGTATAGTGTGGTACGGTTGTGGGTTCGGAACAGTTTCGATACTGGGTTGTGGTTTTCAGATTGTTGGCTGTTTGTTAGTGGTTCTCGGAACAGATTCATTAATTCTTATCTTATATTGGTTTCTATTGTACGGGTTCGACACTGTTGTGGTTTTCAGGTTATCGCATCTTTTGTTCCTGGTTTATTCGTGCTTGGCCGAAACAGTTACGGGTTCGATATTGTGCTTGTCCGAACAGTTACAGGTTGTGACTGGTTTCCATACAGTTTGTTAGTGGTTCTTTTCAAGCAGTTGGTTTCCATACAGTTTGTTAGTGGTTCGGGCTGGTTTTTGAGTGGGCGTTTGTGTGCAGATTGTTGGTTGTTTGTGGCATCAAGGGTTGTTCGCTTGTAGCATTAGGTCTGGGTTTCGTTAGCGCGTGGTGGGTTAGTACTTCAGCAGTGAACAGTAGGTTGTTTGGCAGTGGCTCGTTTCAGATTGGGGTTTTTGAGTGGTTGGTTGTGAGTGTTGGTTTTTATTGTTGTGATTATGGGTGATTCGCTTAGAATTTCTTGCCCTTTGCAAGGGGGAGAAGGGTGTGGAGCTGGTAGAGGTGGGCGGGGGCATTCTAAAAAGTATTTTATCGACCACTTGGGTACTCGCCATTTTAAGATGGATGTGTTGAAGGGAGTTTATAAAGCGCGTATCGCGAATGATTTTTCCTTGTTTTCGGCCCTTGATCTTGCTTTGCATCAAGCGGGGATTTGGTTATGTGGTGAGTGTCTTTGTACGCATACTATTGGTAAGAATTGTAGACATATGGATGGTGTTGTGGTTGAGTCTCCAGATTTTGAGGATTGTGCGATTTGGGGGATTGTTTTGCCAGTTTGTTCGCCTAGTGCGGATGTTGATGTTGATCGAGGTTAGGTTTCGTCGTCAGGTTCTGGGCATCTCACAGATTGTGACGAGGGTTCTGTTAGAACTGGCTTAGGGGTGGGTTCACTTTGTTTAGATGTTGACCTCCTTGACCGTTTCTTTTTTACGCGCATACGCACGGTCAAGTGCATCCCGCCTAAGTTGAGGCTTGGTTTTGCTAGGATTTTTCTTAGTGCTCTTGACAAAGTTTTATCTAGCCCAAGTGATATTGCAGCGTGGGTGGAACTTCTCATCTTACCAGGTTGTATTTTGGCGGTGTTCGTACCGTCTTGCAGGGCTCAGCGTCGATCTGGTGAGAGGGAGCGTGGTCAGTTTGTTAGTATTTCTAGTGCCATTGCTCGGTGGAGGGATCCTGGGGAGAGGACTGGTTTGATTAGAGATCGTTTAGGTGGTCTTTCCTTTTCTTCGCGTAGGTACTTGAGGTCGAAAGATGCTATGGCGGCTAATATTTCTCAGTGCAAGCGTAAGCTGAGTGATGGCCACTTTTCAGCGGCTATTAAGGTCCTCACTTCTTCGGGTGTTGCCCCTGATTCTCCTGACACCCTGGGGGATTTGGAGGCTAAGCATCCCTTTGCTTCTCCTCCTGTTGTGCCTTCTTCTTCCTGTGGGGTGGACACGCTTTTTGTTCGCAAGGATCTGGTATTGAATCGGATTCGAAGTTTTCCCAAAGGTACTTCTTGTGGTCGAGATGGGCTTAGAGCTCAACATTTTTTAGATGTTTTGGGAGGGGCAGCTTCTGCTGTGGCTGATGATCTTTTGGTTTCTATCACTGGTGTGGTTAATCTGTTTCTTTCTGGTACGTGTCCTAGTCTGCTTGGTGAGTTTATTGCCAGTGCCCCTTTGACTCCGCTTGTTAAGCCTGAAGGGGGCATTCGACCTATTGCTATTGGTACTGTGTGGAGGAGGCTTGTCTCTAAGGTTGCATCTTCTTCTGTTGGGGAATCAATGACCTCTTATCTGCATGATTTTCAGTTTGGTGTAGGGGTGCCAGGTGGGTGTGAGGCGGTTCTTCATTCTGTCAGCAGGTTTGTGGAGGAGAGAGGGGATGAGGCCGGACTTTCTATGCTTTTGGTGGATTTTCAGAATGCCTTTAATCTTGTTGATAGGAGCACCATTATTCATGAAGTTCGGCTGAGGTGTCCGGCTATCTCGCCTTGGGTGGAGTTTTGCTATTCTCGGCCAGCTCGGCTTTATTATGGGGATTCTATTCTTTGGTCTTCTCAGGGGGTTCAGCATGGTGATCCATTGGGTCCCTTATTATTCTCTTTTGCTCTACATCCACTTGTTCATGCTATTCATCAGGCGTGTGAGCTCTCCCTTCATGCATGGTACCTTGATGACGGCACTATTATTGGTGATACTCTTATGGTTGCTAAGGCTTTGGATATTATTAGTGTGGAGGGACCGGCTCGTGGGCTACATCTAAACGTTGATAAGTCTGAGCTTTTCTGGCCGGTGGAGGATCCTCGGGGGTTGGTAGATGGCCTCTTCCCTGCTTCTATTTCTCGTCTGAGGTCTGGTGTCAAGCTTCTTGGTGGCTCTATTAGTCGTGATTTAGGTTTTGCTGGTAATTTTGTTGCGCGTCGGGTTTCTAAGGCTATTTCTTTGTTAGAGGCTATTAGGGGGCTTGATGACCCGCAATGTGAACTTCTTCTCCTTCGTTATTGTGCTGGTGTTTCAAAGTTGGTGTATGCTTTGAGGACTTGCCCCCCTAGGTTTCTTGAGGGTGTTTTGTCACAGGTTGATCAGGCCTTACGCGCGTCTTTGGAGTTGATTGTTACGGGTTCAGGGCCTGGGTTTAGTGATTTGCAATGGTGTCTTGCTACTCTTCCTATCAGTATTGGTGGCCTAGGGGTCTTATGTGCTGAGGATGTCAGGTGCTTTGCCTTTATTGCTTCTCGTTTACAGTCTGGTGATTTGCAGGATCGGATTTTGGCGAGGTCTGGGATTGTTTCGCCGGGCCCTATTTTTCAGTCTGCTCTTGATGCTTTCTCGACTTGTTGTGGTGTCGATCCTCTCTCTGTCACCACTAGCTCTCTTGTCCCCCAGTTTATGAAGTCTTTGGCAAAGAGTTACTTTGGTTTCATTGATGGTTGTTTGACGTCGCGTTTCGGGTTGAGTCGTCGCCAGGAGGCACTTCTCAGCTGAGTGCGTGCTCCTCATGCGCAAGATTACCTCTTCACTATTCCGATTGATGGGCTGGGACAGCGGATGAACCCGAGACAGTTTCGTGCGGTATTGTGTTATCGTTTGTCGATTCCTTTATTTCCTGATGGTTCTTTGTGCTCGGGTTGCCATGTACATCGGATGGATCTGTGGGGTGATCATGCTGTTCATTGCGCTAGTGATTTGGGGGTTAAGTTTCGGCACAATCTTGTTCGTGATGTGTTGTTTGATATTTGTTCTAAGGTTGGTGTGACACCCTGGGGGATTTGGAGGCTAAGCATCCCTTTGCTTCTCCTCCTGTTGTGCCTTCTTCTTCCTGTGGGGTGGACACGCTTTTTGTTCGTAAGGATCTGGTATTGAATCGGATTCGAAGTTTTCCCAAAGGTACTTCTTGTGGTCGAGATGGGCTTAGAGCTCAACATTTTTTAGATGTTTTGGGAGGGGCAGCTTCTGTTGTGGCTGATGATCTTTTGGTTTCTATCACTGGTGTGGTTAATCTGTTTCTTTCTGGTAAGTGTCCTAGTCTGCTTGGTGAGTTTATTGCCAGTGCCCCTTTGACTCCGCTTGTTAAGCCTGAAGGGGGCATTCGGCCTATTGCTATTGGTACTGTGTGGAGGAGGCTTGTCTCTAAGGTTGCATCTTCTTCTGTTGGGGAATCAATGACCTCTTATCTGCATGATTTTCAGTTTGATGTAGGGGTGCCAGGTGGGTGTGAGGCGGTTCTTCATTCTGTCAGCAGGTTTGTGGAGGAGAGAGGGGATGAGGCCGGACTTTCTATGCTTTTGGTGGATTTTCAGAATGCCTTTAATCTTGTTGATAGGAGCACCATTATTCATGAAGTTCGGCTGAGGTGTCCGGCTATCTCGCCTTGGGTAGAGTTTTGCTATTCTCGGCCAGCTCGGCTTTATTATGGGGATTCTATTCTTTGGTCTTCTCAGGGGGTTCAGCATGGTGATCCATTGGGTCCCTTATTATTCTCTTTTGCTTTGCATCCACTTGTTCATGCTATTCATCAGGGGTGTGAGCTCTCCCTTCATGCATGGTACCTTGATGACGGCACTATTATTGGTGATACTCTTATGGTTGCTAAGGCTTTGGATATTATTAGTGTGGAGGGACCGGCTCGTGGGCTACATCTAAACGTTGATAAGTCTGAGCTTTTCTGGCCGGTGGAGGATCCTCGGGGGTTGGTAGATGGCCTCTTCCCTGCTTCTATTTCTCGTCCGAGGTCTGGTGTCAAGCTTCTTGGTGGCTCTATTAGTCGTGATTTAGGTTTTTCTGGTAATTTTGTTGCGCGTCGGGTTTCTAAGGCTATGTCTTTGTTAGAGGCTATTAGGGGGCTTGATGACCCGCAATGTGAACTTCTTCTCCTTCGTTATTGTGCTGGTGTTTCAAAGTTGGTGTATGCTTTGAGGACTTGCCCCCCTAGGTTTCTTGAGGGTGTTTTGTCACAGGTTGATCAGGCCTTACGCGCGTCTTTGGAGTTGATTGTTACGGGTTCAGGGCCTGGGTTTGGTGATTTGCAGTGGCGTCTTGCTACTCTTCCTATCAGTATTGGTGGCCTAGGGGTCTTATGTGCTGAGGATGTCAGGTGCTTTGCCTTTATTGCTTCTCGTTTACAGTCTGGTGATTTGCAGGATCGGATTTTGGCGAGGTCTGGGATTGTTTCGCCGGGCCCTATTTTTCAGTCTGCTCTTGATGCTTTCTCGACTTGTTGTGGTGTCGATCCTCTCTCTGTCACCACTAGCTCTCCTGTCCCCCAGTTTATGAAGTCTTTGGCAAAGAGTTACTTTGGTTTCATTGATGGTTGTTTGACATCGCGTTTCGGGTTGAGTCGTCGTCAGGAGGCACTTCTCAGCTGTGTGCGTGCTCCTCATGCGCAAGATTACCTCTTCACTATTCCGATTGATGGACTGGGACAGCGGATGAACCCGAGACAGTTTCGTGCGGTATTGTGTTATCGTTTGGCGATTCCTTTATTTCCTGATGGTTCTTTGTGCTCGGGTTGCCATGTACATCGGATGGATCTGTGGGGTGATCATGCTGTTCATTGCGCTAGTGATTTGGGGGTTAAGTTTCGGCACAATCTTGTTCGTGATGTGTTGTTTGATATTTGTTCTAAGGTTGGTGTGTCGGTGAGGAAAGAAGCTGATATGGGTTTTGTTTCTGATGGTGGGCGTGATCTTCGGCCAGCAGATTTATTGCTACACAATTGGTCCCAGGGCAAAGATGCGTGTTTAGATGTTACAGGGGTTTCTCCGTTTGCAGGGACGGGGTTGGATTCGTGGGTTCCTGGGAGTGCTTTGCAGTCGGCTGTTCAGAAGAAGAAGAGGAAGTATTCTTCTATTTGTGTTGAGCATGGTTACTCGTTTATTCCATTCGCCTTCTCGACTTTTGGGGAGTTTGAGGAGGAGGCGATGGGTACTCTCTCGCGTCTTAAGCGGTTAGCTGGTTGTCATTCTAATGACGCGAGGAGTGGTGGTTTTTTGATGTCTAGACTTAGTTTTTGTATTCAAAAAGGGGTGGGCGCGCAGCTTGTTTCGCGGCTCCCTTCCAATTTTGTGTGATTAATAAAATTGGAATTTCGATAAAAAAAAAAAACAAAAAAAATAATAATAATATTTTTTATAAATAATAATAATAATTTTAATAATAATAAAAATATTAATAATAATCATTATTATTATTATTATTATTGTTGTTTATTATTATTATTATCATTATTATTATTATTATTATTATTATTATTATTATTTAATTTTTTTATTTTTTTTTATTTTTTTTTAAAAACATCACTTTATTAGAATATTAGGATTTACAAAAAGTTAGTGGGAAGCCTAGAAACAATTTGGGCTCCCACCCCTCTAGCAATAGCAAACCCGATCCTATTAAACATATAACACGCACCACTTGACCCAATATCTTGAGTCATAGAGTATCTTCGGATCCGCTTTAGTAAGTTCACTGCATCCTTCTCAAGTTCCCCGAAAGAAGAGAATGAGAAGGGGAGAAAACCATATCCAATATCTGCACACTTAGCCTCATATTTAACACGTTTACGTTGTGCAGCCTCAATCACCACACGTCCCGGTGCAAAATCAATCAACCTAGATTGCGTCAAGGGAGATAAACCTGTCAGATCCACACATACATCAATTCCCCCATTCCAAGAATAGAGCAACATATCAGCCGGACGTAAGTGTTTGTCGTGCCCTCCACCAAGCCCAATATCAATTCCCCCATTCCAATAATAATTATAATAAAAAAATATTATTATTATAATTTTTTTTATTAAAACATCACTTTATTAGAACCAAAAAGGGATTTACAATAAATTGGATGGGAGTCGAGATACTATTTGCGCTCCCACCCCTTTAGCAATAGCAAAACCTAATCTATGGAAAATATATACAGCAACACGCGCTCCAATGTCTTGTGCCTTAGAAAATCTCTGGATCCGCTTCAGCAACGCAACTAGATCCTCCTGTAACTCACCTAGAGAAGAAAAAGAGAAAGGAAGGAACCCATATCCAAGAGTTGCACACTTAGTCAAATACTTACATCGTTTACGTTGTGCAACATCAATCACAGCTCGGCCAGGTACAAAGTCATTCATCCCCGTACGAGTCAAAGGAGAAGAACCAGTCAGATCAACACACACATCTTTACCTCCATCCCAAGAATAAAACAAAATATCTGCCGGACGTAAGGCATTGTCAAGTCCTCCATCTAATCCGATACTAACTTCCTTTCCGACAGATATCCCTGAACGATAGCATATATCAGCAAGAGTATCACGTACCAAATTGTGACGATGCTTAATCCCAACGATACCAGCACACGACACCGCATGATCCCCAAATATATCCCCGTCAAATACTCTCAAACAAGCTGAACAGGGCTTCAAAACAGAGAACAAGGGAATCCCTAAGCGATAACACAAAACACATCGATATGTCCTCCCATTCATAGTCTGACCCAGTCCCGAGATAGGAACCGTCCTAAGCCAATCGGAAGTATGATCCTCCCTCTGAGATGCCCATAAAGCCATCTGTCGAGCAGATAAAGCGAAAGTGGATTCTGCATTCTTAATAACCCGAGTAAAATATATATCTGCCATTTTCTTCATGAGTTTGGGGGCAGCGACCTTACTCGGATTACTTAGAAAATCAATCTCCATAACCGAGTTAAACACACGTAAGGCATCATCAAACTGGACTCCATAAGATCTAATATCAGTATGTAGAAGTAGCTTAGACTGCAAATCAACTGACTTTAACCGAGAAGCAAAAAAGCATAATGCAATACATCACCCGCAGAATAAACACCCAATCCCCCAAAGGAAAAGGGCAACGTAGCAAGTCTCCACTGCCAATCACCAAATCCGGGTCCAGAAGCAATAACGATACGCTCCAAAGAAGAACGGAGTACCATATCAAAAGAACTTTGGGCAGACTTAAAAGCACAGGGTGAACATGTACGCATAGAAAAATATAACTTGGAAATACCAGCACAAGAACGAAGAAGCAGCAACTCACATTGAGGATTATTAATTTTTGCCACGGCATCCATAAGCTCAATAGTCTTAGCCACACGCTTCGACACAAGCTGACTACAAAAATCAAGGTCTACACTCGCAGGCCCCCCGAGCAACTTAACACCATGCGTAGGTCGAGCAATATTATTTGGGAACACACCAACAAACTTGCTGCGAAGATCCTAGGTCGGCCAAAAAACTTCAGTCTTATCAATATTCAGATGCAAGCCATACACGGGGTCCTCCTTCATGATACACTCCAAAACTTTCCCCATAACTAAAGTATCCCCAATAATAGTGCCATCGTCTAAATACCAGGCCTGTAAAGAAAGAGAAAAGGACTCCCGAATTTTATATATCAATGGTTGAAGTACAAGAGCAAAGAGTAACGGACCAAGAGGGTCACCCTGTTGTACCCCCTGACATGACCTTAATACATGCTCCCCATAATACAATCTTCCCGGGCTAGAATAACAGAACTCCACCCAAGACGAGATGGAAGGACAACGAAGACGAACCTCTCGCAACATAACCTCTTGATCTACCAAATTGAAAGCATTTTTAAAATCCACTAGTAACATCGACAAACCAACCTCATCACCATACCTCTCAAGAAAGCGATTCACACCATGAAGAATAGCCTCACTCCCTCCCGACACCCCCACCCCAAACTGTAAATCACCAAAGTAACCATCTAAAGAATGACCAACCTTATAAGCACATACCTTAGAAACAAGCCGTCTCCAAACAGTACCTACATCAATGGGACGGATCCCACCACCAGGCTTAACCAACGGGGTGAGAGGAGCACTAGCGATATACTCACCCAACACCATGGGACAACGTCCATCAAGAAAAAGGTTCACTACTTGGGTGATAGAAGAAACCAAATCATCAGAAATAGCAACCGCAGAACCACTCAAACAATATAAAAGGTGTCGGGCCCGCAACCCATCCCGCCCACAAGACGTACCTCGGGGAAAACTCTTGATCACATCAAGAACCACAGACTGAGACAAGGGGATGAAGATCAAGAGGTATATCTGGTAAAGAAGGAGCATGAACAAAAGGATGCTTATCCTTTAAATCTACAAGAGTAGTATCATTATAAGGAGCCACACCAGATGAGGAAAGAACTCTGACGGCTGCAGAATAATGCCCATCAGAAATCTTCCGTCTACACTGCTTAATATTCTGCTCAACCAACCCACTATCCTCACTAAGAACATCAGACAAAGCAGGGGAAGATTCAGCCAAACACTCTCTAAGAAGCTGTAAACTACCATCCAACGTCTCCCACGAATAGCATTAATAATATACTCCTCTTGTCTTTGCCTCTTGATAACGGACCTACACTCCAAATTACTTCTTGGACGAAAGGTTTTAAGAAGACAAAGAGGCAAAACAATCAAACGAACCCAAGAAGAGATGTCATCAGGCTTGTTAACCACCCTGTCAAGGGCACCTTTCAAGACGCGAGAAAACCCTAAACGACACTTAGGAGGGATAGATTTAACGGTACGCAACCCTTTAGAAAATAAGCTATCAAGTGTCCCTTGATCAAAACCACAATGTGAGTCGCGTACTTCATCATCACCACTAACAAGATGCAGCGGACAAGATGGAACAGGAGGCTTAGGGAGGTCATAAAGAACAAATTGAACAATACCATCACCAAATCAGGAGGTGGTACAAAATCTGAACCCTTACCATGCCGACACTTAGACCGAAACGTGTGCGTAGTGAAACAACAACCACACAACCAAATCCCCATACCCTTGAAGGTTAACTCGACCCTCTCATATACAACCAAATCGGATAGAATGGATTGTTTTGTACAAGCTAGTGCATCACCACTAAAATGTTTATCACGAAGATGAATAATCAAAGACGACTTAGTAAGCCCATTCCCACTACCATCTCGACAACCATTAAGACCAACAAACGGACAATGAAACCGAACAACCGCCATGACACCAACCAAACCAAATCAATAGCGAACACCACCAGTCGCCACTAAACAACCTAATCTAAAACAAACACCACCAGCCGCCACTAAACAACCTAATCTATAACAACCTAAACTATAAGCAACCACTCAGCAAACGACCAGCAAACGATCAACCAAAAACTCATTAGCAGCAAACCAAACGAACTCACATCAGCAACAAAACAAGCAAACCCCCAACAGCAACAATCAAAACCAATCCAACCGGAGCTACCCCACCTAACGAACCAGCAAGACCCAGACCACCCTAACGAAACCACAAGACGTAAAAGCAAAAGAAACAACCAAAACCTACAAGTCCTGCCCACCAAACAAACCCACAAGACGTGGATGCTACCCAACACCAAAACCACAGCAAAACCCCTGCTCCGACAAAAACCCTTTCGCCCGAAACCACAAGAAAACCAAACATGTACGAACCAAACGGAGCAAACACCACCTATCGAAACAGCAAGACCCTGACAACCCAAACAAACCCCCAAGACGAGGATACGACCCATCAACAAAATCAGACCTGTAACACCCCTGCCCCGACAAAACCTACCAGAACTGACCAATAACCGAAACCACCAGAAAACAGAACCTGTGCGGCGATCCCCACTAAGAATTTTAAAGAAACCGGTAAATGGAAACAAGATGAACGAGAAAAGAGATGAGAAAGTAACAGTTATAAGAAGATGAAAAAGGGTTATTAAAGGGTTTGATTGAAGAAGGAAGATGAAAGGGATAAGAAGAAAAAACAGACGAGAAACAGTTATAAGATGAAAGGGTTATTAAAGGGTTCGATTGAAATAAGGAAGATGAAGGAAGATGAAAAACAGTTATAAGATGAAAAATAGTTATAAGATGAAAAACATTTATAAGATGAAAGGGAATAAAAGGTTGACCGGAAAATGGTTGATCGAAAAACAGTTATAAGAAGAACAAAATGACGAAAAACAGTTGAAAGGGAATAAATGTTTGACCCGAAAAAAAGGGAAGGGTAGAAAGTGGGGATCGCCCACACGTACGAGAGAGAAACTAAAGTTCTTTATTACATATTATTATTATTATTATTTATTATTATTATTATTTATTTATTTTATTATTATTATTTATTATAACATCATTATTATTATTATTATTATCTATTTTATTTTTTATATTTTTATTTTATTTTTTATTATTATTTATTAATATTATTATTATTATTATTATTTTTATTTTTAAAATTTATAACTATTATTATTATTATTTTAAAATTAAATTTTTTTTTTATTTTATTATTATTATTAATTATTAATTTTTAATTGTTATTTATTAATATTTTTTATTATTATTTTATTTATTTTGTAAAGTTTAAATCTCTGACACTATCAAACAAAGGAATTCAATAAACTATTTCTTTGGATTTCATTTCTTAGAATTCGATTCTTTATTTTATTTCTGATCTCTGAAATTATCTGTATCAAACCGATTTTGATTTCCGACTATGAACCAAACGCACCCTATAGTCTTAAAACATGTTTACATTAATAATAGTAAATACGAATCCAATTTTGATCGGTAACATACATATTCTTGTTGAGCAGCTCGTGGCCTTCACACGCAACATCAACATCTAGAAGGAACGGTTCAAAATCAACCCTCTACACACAGCCTTTCTTCCTAGACGAATTTAAAAAAACCCATTTCATCAAACACCTTTCTTCTAGGCGATACAACACACGACTGAATTCCAATATTATAAATCCATAACATCCCAGATTGACATGAATCATCATTAAACCAATAAAAATTAAAAAAAGGGTGAGATTTCCAATCCAATTATGCAGTCGTCAAGGTCGTTGATACAACGTGTGGGTCCATTTATATCAGCCAGGATTCGTTACAACTCACGGCTGCTTAGTTCCACGTCATCATCTCTTGCTGCGAAAGAGCCCCAGCTGACGTCACCGTCTTCTTCTACACAAGATGTAGAATATGTTCAATTGTCTGATAATTGCGTTAAGGTATTTATTTGTATTATTTTCTATCAGACTTTGGGACTGTTTGTTTTAGCTTATACTAACCTAAGCCTATTTCGGCTTATATAACATAAGCCTTAATTGGGTGGCTTATTTGGAGACTTATGGGCTTATTTAAGTTTGTTATGATATAATAAACTTATATAAGCCCATAAGTCACCAATAACCTTAAAAAATTAAGGTTTATGAAACGTAAGTCCAAATATGGCTTATTTTAACGTAAGCCCCAATTTTCTGGCTTATTTTGAGACGGGCTTATATAAGTTTATCATGATATAATAAACCTATATAAGCCCATAAACCTCCAAATAAGCCACACAATTCTGGTTTATGTTATATAAGCCAAAATGAGCTTACATTATATAAGCCAAACCAAACACCCCCTTTGTTGCTGTTATTGAAAAACTTGCTAAGAGGGTGCTTATATAGCCAGCTTATGGCTTATTTGCTTTTGGGCTTATGTTTCATAACCTCAGTTTTTGTGACTTATTTTGAATATTTTTTATTTATATAAGTTTCTTATGTTTATAATAAGCTTATATAAGCAGAAATGGGTAAAAATAAGCCGCAAAAAGTGAGCTTATGAAACATAAGCCCGAAACCGAATAAGCCATAAGGCTTCTATATGAGCTGAAACAAACACTCCCTAGGTAGTAAAGTTTTGTTGCTATGTTTGATTTTTTAATCGTCCAAAATCTGAGGAAGTACGGTCACGTTTGAAGTTGAATATATTTGTGTTTGTGCTAGCAAGTTTGCTACGCTTGTAAATATGTGGACGTGGATACGATGTTTAGCAAACCTATATGTTTAAATGATTGAAACTAACACTAAGGTCGCTTAGTATCTTCAGTGGCTAGAGAAAGGGTCGAAAATGGTCACGAGAGTACCCCAGTTAGGTTGCTTAAGCTTACATGTGGCTTATGAGCATATTTATTTTTCGGCTTATATTTTATAAGCCCCGTTTTTCCAGCTTATTTTGAGACTTGTGGGCTTATAGAAGTTTATTATGATATGATAAACTTATATAAGCCCATAAGTCTCAACATAAGTTATAAAATTGGGGCTTTTGAAAATATAAGTCGAAAAACAAATAAGCTCATATGCCCACATATAAGCTTAAATAAACACCCTTTTAAGTCAAATACTCGCCGTTTGTATGTTTAAATGATTGAAGGTCTTCAATTTGCCTGCCCCTAGTATTTTGCGAGTAGGTTTGCTTTGTAAGTTATATTTATATTGATACCAAAACTTACGATATGAAATAATCAAGGGATTAGATTTTTCTAAAATGGTAGGTTAACTTGTGATATTATTAGTACTGGTAAATGTGCATAGTTAACACAGCTTAAACAAAATACATTTGATATCTGTCACTAGTCGTTGAGAAATATGGGTATTAGTTGAGGTCCGTTGATGGATTTCACAAATCTTTGAACAGTGCATCAGGAGTTGTTTTTTGCTTTTGCCGAATATACATGAGGGCTGCAAGCTGTTACACCATCACAAAATTACACAGAATAGTTAACTCAGTGACTTTTGGTTTCATAATGATGAATTATATCATCCTGTTGTTCATCATTATCAAACTTTCAATTGGTTATCTCAGTTTGTCGAGAGTCCCGAAAGGTGGACAAACGTATCAGATTAAACAATGTTCTCATGTCAATCAACTAATACCACTATGTACCAGGATACTATCCTTCATATGTAAGCGTTTTAAATTCCATTTTCCTCGGGGCTTTGTCAACCACTAACATTTATTTGGGTTTGTTAGGCTAGTACTTGTCACATGTGAAGTCATTTTGATTTCGTTTCTTGGGGAGGATAGACATATTAACATCTATACCAAGAATGATTGACTCTAACCTCGCTTTCATCTTAAGGTTGATCTTTTTGTGATCAAGAAAGCGATTACTTTAAGATCAAATTTAAAGCGAGAGCCAAGTTTACCATTCAGTAGTCTCTGATTAATTGCTTCCTTAGACTAGTTTTATACAGAACCCTCCTTTTTGGGATTACATATGCTGGGTGTCGCTGCTTTTCTTGACTTGGATGGCTTGCTGCCCATAATTAGACCATATATCAGTCTCATTGTAAATGTAAGATGTTAGTATGTTAGAGGATGTGTTTGTGAGGAGAGTTATATATTATTGCAATATAAGGGATCACCTGGAACTAGATAAGAAAGCACAAATGATTGCTTTATATCACGTTTCTAAGATCTAGGATTGACTCAACCTTTGTATTATATTGTGTCCTTTTTGGGTCATCACAACAAATTCGCGTGTGACTCTACAGCAAGATGTGAACATTTTTACTCCCTTCCTCCAAAAATAACTGTAGTGTTTGACTTGACATATAAGTATATAAGTTGGCGGAAGTGATTGCTTATTAGTTATTAGTTCAATATTGCGAAGTACCAATAATGAAGTAGCAAGATTGTGGAAAAAAGCCGATGTATTCTGTAATTCGTACTCGTAATGGTGTTCAAGTGATTCCTGCTTGCAAGTTTGCCTAGAAAGGAAATGTCAAAGTTAGCTTGGGACATCCCAAAGAGATTTGTGCATTTATTTTCTGAAATGGACTATAACAGAACTATTAGATATGATAAAGATGCTATCATCATGATTGATAATGACCTTCTTCTTTCCCCATGTGATTCCTCGTTGGCAGCTACATATGGTAAATTGATAATAGCCTGTTACCTTCTTTAAATAAGTGACAGCACTTCTGTACCCTGCCTTGGAGATTGTGGTGAATTCTCTTTCGATAAATGTTTTTGATACGATGGCTCCGAGCGTGTATACATGATTGTTTCTTGCTATACACCCAGGGTATGTTTGGTAGGACAAAAAGAAATGTTAAATGAATGGAATAAACTATGCAATGAAATAAATAGCGTAATGTAATAAGTCATTACAATTAAAAATCATGTTTGTTGTGTATGATAAGACGTAATGGAATCGATAATAAAAAGACCGAAATACCCCATTAATGATAAGAAACTTATCTAATATGGTTAGTTAATGAAGGAGTTTTGTGTAATTTTGATTCATTACAAGGCGTAATGAAAAAAAAGAAGGGGGTCCCTAAGGAATGATTTTGGTGTAATGGGTCATTCCTTGCAATGAATCATTACATTATATACGTGTAAACAAACAACCTTTTTTTCATTCCATCGTAATAATTGTTTCCATTACGGCTTTGATTACAACATACCAAACGCTACGCCAGTTCGGAGTGAGGATCATATGGATATATGAGGATTTCTGAAAATAGGGCTTATATATTTCATGCACTTGCAATGCTCCCTGAAGCTTCATTCTTTCTCGTGGACTCGATATCCAAAGACTTGAGGAAAGCTACTTTTGCAGGTCTCATACTAACTTTGGTTACGAATTGGACCTGCAATTCTTCAGAAGTTGGCTGTTGAATCTTTCATAGTAAACTAACACATAATGCTGGATATGATTATGCGTTAGAATACCTTATTTTAAATTTCTACTTAGCCGTGGTACAATAAATTAACAATTACATGCCTTATGAACATTGGGTGTCCCTTTTACGTTTTTAGGCTGCCGATTACTTTGTTCATGGTCATTTGTCCGTGTTATATCTAATGTGTCTATAGTATCATAAATATTTAAGCCTGGTGAGAATTTGATATTCGGTATTCAGGAGACAAAGTCATACACCCATCTGTTAGTACTTTACGTTCTAGGTTCTTGATTTTCCTTTGATAGCAGTTACTATGCTCTTTGTGGTTGCTTGTTTTGCTTTTTATGAGATTAGTTATAAGAACTGGATCTGTTATAAGTTATGTTCTTAAATCATGGTTGGATGTTCTTATTAGAAATTTATTGTTTATTTATGCACTCTTAAATCATGCAGAGGATGAAAGAATTGCAAGCCGATGAAGCTAAGGAGAAAATGCTTCGGTTAAGCATAGAGGCAGGTGGTTGCTCTGGTTTTCAGTACAACTTCGCACTTGAAGAGAAGCCTAACAATGATGACAGGTTTGCTAATCATAAAAAAATTACATACATTGATTCTTCCATATTGTAATTACAATCTTATAAGTATGCGTTCAAACTTGTGTAGGATTTTTGAGAGGGATGGCGTTAAATTGGTAGTTGACACAATATCATTAGGCTTTGTTAAAGGTGCAACAGTTGATTATGTTGAGGAGCTGATACGTTCAGGATTTCAGGTAGCTTTTTTCTTCATTGCCTGTTTTGCAATATGATTTGTTTATTAAGTAAATCCATGGATAGAGTTAGAGGTGGCCGTTTCTACGTTGGTACTCATAATAGGGTCGATTTGCGTTATGTTCTATCTCAAACTGATCAAATCAGAAGACTTGGTAGGGGAATGGGGTAAAAAGTATTCCAATGTCTATTTTCAATGCATATAGTTTTCTAAAACTCTTTTAAAGAGATCAAGATTGTTTTGTGACAAAATGTGGCTATTATAAATAACACATTAACTAATTATTTACCAACATGCCTTTCGGCGGTATACAAAGTTTTAATGAAGGTGTTCCATTAAAGCAAAACCTTTTGGGTTTAAGTCCTAACTAGGAAACCTGTGTCTGAGTTTGCTGTACAAAAAATAGGTTCATAAACAAAAGAAAAATGGTTACGGGAAAAGAAGAAGATGGCTCATTTAAATTTCTTAAAAATGAACAAAAAGTGTTGCGGGTAAACCAAACCGCGCTAGGCCTGTTTGACCCATACTAAAGATGATCTATTTAAACCTGAACCCATTTGACCTGTTACTCAGTCTGCCCATTTTAGCACCTTTAGCTAGCCAGTGCAACACCACATTCCCACTATTTTATTTCCTTGATGAGAAATACTTCAATTATGAGGATGCAGAATGTGTTTTAGTCACGTTTTATTTTATATATAGGAATTGTGGTGAGTTGTATGGTAAAGTAGATGCCAGCTATATATTTTTTTATGTGTGTTCATTTCCCTCAGTGAGATAATAGAAACATGTGTGGCAAAATGTGGAGCTGGTCCTATATCTAAATGACAGGCTCTAGTGAAAGTGGTATTTTGGGGGAAAGTGTTACGTGTCAACTTTAAGGTTACTTGTGTGTAAACTCACATGATTAATGACATGTTCCATAGGATACCAGGTTATTGGAAGACTTCCATTCTAGATTTTAAACCTAAATTTGGATCTTCTTCACTTCCTGTGGTAGGTTAGGGATTAAGAGTCTCAATTTAATAAGCCAAATATTACTGCAACAATATTCAAAGAAAATATAGCGCATGGTAATGTTCATGAAATCAATTGCATCTACTGGGAACTGTTTGTCATTAATATATATTATTGATAATAAAATAGTCACCATAGTTAAAGATCTCTCCAGATTTTACCTTTTGTCTTCATTTTGAGTGCCGTGTGATCTTGGCAGTTATATTTTCACTACACATTAAGATTCAACCTAGCCTTCATGTTGAGTGCTTTTGAAATGGCAGTTAATGTATACACCACGCATCAGAGAATATTTAGAACCCTCTTGTTTTAATGTGCAGGTAGCAGAAAATCCAAGTGCAGTTGGTGGTTGTAGCTGTAAAAGTTCGTTCATGGTAAAATAGTTTTCCGAAGCAACAAACTTGACCAATGTCACATATGTAAACAAGAGTCAGCACACACTATTCAGAGACCAAGACAAGTTAGACGTGTTGGTGATACTTCTTATAATTTGGTATGTGGAGATGTTTATGGAACTTAAAAATTATTTAGTTCACACATTTTGACACTAGTCAGTAGCATCTCCATGTTTTTGGAGAATACTTGCATTCTTTTTGTGTCCAAACTCTACTACGAGAAACATGAATAAATTGGTTCGTTGGTGCGACCTGCGGTATTCATTTCCTTCTTACATATGTGTGGTATATCACTTGTCTAACACAGTTTTTACCAAGTGTCCCTTTCACGTGAGCAAACAAGTTTTTCTCGGGTCTATAGAAGGCTAGAAGCTGAATAATTGAATATGTTCTTTTCAATTCACAAGAAAGACACTGATATGAAAATGGTGGGTTCCATGTACACCAACCAAGTTATTGAAACATGAGTACGTGAACCATGGTAAGAGGGCACGGTGCGTTTTCGCTCGGCTGGCCACCATGGCGCCGCCAACCGTATGGCAATGGCCAGCCGACGTTATGGTTGATGGCGCGAGGCCATGGCGCAGCCAACCACACCGTGGCTTGCCCCATGGCTGCGTTACCATTTTTTTTTAAGTTGTTTTTTTTTTTGAAAAACTATTCGTTGGGCCAACGGTTATTTTTTGTTTGGGGTGTTTTTTGACCGTTGGGATTTAAAAAAACCTCACTTTTACCTTATTTTTTATTATAAATCCCTTTTTAAACTAAAAAAAATAATACATTCTTCTATAATTCACTACCTCTAATTTCTATATTTTTTCCATCCACCATGAGTAAAAATCCAAACCAATATCCGAATCAATGGATAAACACTTTTTTATCTGATCCTCAAAATTAAATTCTGACTACTCAACTACCAAATTCGTCTACTTCGTCTAACCCGAATTTTCTTCATTCGCCAACAATCAACTACCAAATCCTTTTAACTTCCTACAACAAAATCTGTTTGTTAATTGTACACCTAAGGCATTCAATTTATGGTTCCAACAATATCAATAATCGCAAGTCTTCCAACAATCACAACAACAAAATTACCAAAACTTTCCTCAACACTCGTCACAAGAACCTCAAAAGCCCGATGAGCCCGAAGAACAACCCACGGATCCATCGAAGAAAAAAATAGGAGAAAGAAAAGTGTTGCTAAGCGAAACCCGAAGAAAGACCCACCACCACCTCCGAAGTCGGACCGTTCTTTTTGAACTCAACGTGAAGAAGAAGTTTTGACTGAGTGTTGGATTGAAGTATCCGAAGACCCGAAGGTCGGGACCGATCAACCATACGATACGTTTTGGTACCTAATTCTTGAGTTGTATAACGATCGGCTTAAGGATGAGGGTTATAAAGCTCGGAACACAAATATGTTGACCGGGAAGTGATCGACGTTGAACAACGAGGTTCACAAGTTTAATTCATTTTATGAAAACGCCAAATTTTTGAGTGGCGAAAATGAAGACAATTTGATGACTCGTCTGATGAGTTTGTATCGAGATGAAAACGGGAAAAAGGAGTTTTCACACAAAAGTGATTGGCTTGTTTTGAAAGACAATTATAAATGGAAAAATTTCGGTTCAACTCGAACACCCCGTGCCCGCTGGAAAATAGTCGATCAAGATCTGGATCTTTTCAATGACGATGAGATCTCTCGTCCATCCGGTGTTCCAAGAAAGTAAAAGGTTCAACGCTCCTTAAGCTCATCCGCCATTTCAGAGTCTCAAAAAGAACAATTGGTCGAATTGCTACAACAATAAATGTTATCGGATCGTGATGCAAAAAGGATCGATTGGAACGAGAGGTGACGGCAAGACTAGAAGTGGTCGAGCTTCAGAAAAGGAACGAAGAATTGCAAATCCTTCAGTTCGACACTACCGGAATGAGTGCACAAGACGTGGCGAGAATCGAAAAGTTCAAAGACGAGGCGCGCGCAAAATATTTTAATTTCTAAGTTGTATTTTTTTACGTTTTTTTATTTCGTGTTTGTTTTTTTTAATTTTGTGTTTTTTTTCTTGTAATTTTTTTTTTAGTAATTGTATTTTTATTTTTATTAGTGAAAAAATTAAGTTTTAGTTAATTATTGTTGAATTAAAAAAATGGTGGGATCACGATAACATGAAAAAAGTTAGTGTGGGTTTGTAGAGGTTATAAAGAGTTTTGGTGTTATGAGAAAAAATGATGACTTGACATTCTTTTTTGCCCACGACTTAAGCTTTACGACTCAACCGTATCGTATCCTCTAACAAGCCGATGAACCTCCTAACATTCATTTCATATTTGTCACTAATTCTGATCCAAAACATAAATATTGATCTATATAGAAATGGTTTATATGTCGTTAAGATTTTTGTCAATGATACAAGGTATGTTGTGATAAGAAATGATTGGGAGTACTAAGGTTGCGTTTAGTTGGATGAAAAATACCCTTTTTTTTATAAAATGTTTTCTAAAAAAACAAGGAAAACAGAAAACACGTTCAAATCATCGTTTTCTAAAAATATTTTTTAGAAAATGTAAAATCCATGTTTTACCCTTTTGCACACAAAACAAAAAAACTCATTTTTATTGTTTTTTTAGTTTTCCTTTAGACATAGAAAATTCATTTCCCCCTTTTGTTTCCTTTATAATTTTGGAAAATGGAAAACACAAATTTCTCCAACTAAACGTGTTTTCTAAATTTTAAGTGTTTTGTGGAAAAAGAAATCCCTTTTCTTTTTCTACAAAATAGAAAATAAAAAATGATGGAAAATGTTTTCCAACTAAACGCACCTTAAATATTTGACTTCATGAAATCTGTGTTGTTTTATTGGTTTTTACTTCTTTAGCTGCACCCAACAAGATCAAAGTCATGCAAGTTCGGAGATATATATGTAAATGCCTCGTATAACATATCGTTAATTATCTTTTTTAGAACAACAAATGTGTGTTAGTGATATCCTGCAATGACATTCAAGCGGCATAATATTTTTTTTTAACTTTCGCCTAGTTATGTTAAATTCCTTATACATTTCGCTTGAAAAGGCTTTGACAGATTTTGAACCAAGACCTTCAGAAACCTCCTCAAAGAAACTATTTGAGTAAATTACACAATTCGTCCTTATATTTTGCGTTGACCGACGTTCGTCCTTTGACAAAAAAAGTTGCACCGTTCAACCTTAACTTTGAAACTTTTTCCGCCGTATGTCCCTCACTTTAACTAACCCCACAAATAAACATTAAGTCATTTTTTCACAAGGGCAAAGTTGTCCATTCACTCGCTTACTCCACCCTATATAACTCATTTTAAAACATGAGTAATGACCTTTCCCATTCTTTCTTTCTTCATCATCATCATTTTCATCTTCTTCACACATAACTTCACCTCCCACTTTAAATCATTTTTATCAAAATCAACATCATTCAATGCTAAATGTAGATCTAGCCAGCATGATCATATCCCACATTATTTAAACCAATTAGAATGCTATGCGCACACATTTGATTATATTCTTTGTTTTCAGGTTTCATAACAAATCTATTTTAGTATAGCTTTCTAAATGTAGATCTGGACAACATGAACATATCCTGGTGGGAGCTATGAGGACGTCCAGTATGAAGTAAATAAAAAATCAAATTTCTTGAATTGATTTTTATGGGGAAATTTAATCCTGGTGGAAGCTATGACTTTTCTATTGAAATATTTAACACACATCTTAACAGAAGGTCGTCCTCGAATGCTATGTTTTTGGAGATATTGTCTCAAAAAAAACTTGTGTTGAAAGAGGTAAACGTGATGGAAGCAATTCTCCAAGAAATTTTAACAAACTGTCCGCGTCTTGAAACAATTGTAATCCATTACTCGGAACACTTGAAAAATATCCTTGTTGGTGAACGAGCTCTTAACTTAAAGCACTTTGAAATCTGGTCAATATTTGTTGTTCAGTCCATCTATTTATCTGATTTTGACCTTTTATTCTTCACCTATAAAGGGCCTTTAATAGATTTACGTCTTACTAATCTTTTAAAACTTAACAAAGTTGATATGTATAAAGGATACATAGGGCATAATCTGTCTAATGTGTTTAATCAGATATTAACTTGCTCTGTGTTGCTACAGGCTCTATCCCAGTTCACATACATGATGATGATAATCCTATGATGATAATCCCATGATTAGTTTTCATACTCTCTTGTGATGATAATCCCATGGTTACTTTTCGTACTCTTTTGTGTATGTAAAATCATTGGCTATTACGGTAGAAGATGCGACTTAGGACTTGCTGAGTACTTGATGAATGTTGTTGTTGCACTCAAGTAGATCGTGATTGATCCTTTTAGATACGACAGTGGGCTAAGTCCAATTGCTATAAAGTTCATACAAGACCCACAAGCTGCGTACTACCAGTGGCCAGATTAAATTAATATTGCGTCCAGGTGTTGTTATTCATACTCGAGGAGTGATAAACATGTTAGTAATATAAAGCAGTGGTGACTTAAAACCAACTTTTGCACAATTACTTTGACTGAGGTGGTTAAAACCATTAAATGGTTATGGTGAGAGTAAATGGACGACTTTGCCCTTGTGACAAAATAGTTAACGTTTGATTGTGGGGCCAGTTAAAGCGAGGGACAAACGACGGAAAAGGTTTCAAATTTAAGGCTGAACGGTGCAACATTTTTGGTCAAAGGACGAACGACGTCGGTTAACGCAAACCATAAGGACAAACTGTGTAATTTACTCAAATTATTTAGTATAACTTTGGTTGCCAACTAAGATAAGCCAGTAATTATATGTCGTTAATAATTTTGGAAGGCTTTGACAGAAACCCAAAACCTTCAGAAACCATCTCAAAGAAATCATTTAGTAGAACTTTGACCTAACTAAGCCAATCGTTAATAATTTTTGTATACGTGAGTAATCGTGGTTGTCAAAAATATTTTTAAATTTTAAGTTATATATTACTAGCTAGCCCTGGTACTCGCACAATGCAGCAGCCCCAGATGACTATTTTTTACGAATATATCTTACACTTTTATCTACCAACTTCGTATTCAAAATAAATTTAAAATTATAAAATATTAAATCTAAATAAATAAGCTCACCAAAAATGAAAAAACTAAAATTTAATCAAAATACATCAAAATGAATATCAAATTAAATAGCGCGAAATTTTAGAAAATATGATGAAATTGATGGTTTATGATTATCATAACAATTATAAAAACCCTAAAATGGATCAAAGAACACACAGCGGAAGCAAATTAACAAGATCTTTAATTAATACGATTATAATTAATCAAGGCTAGGGTTACATACCTTTATCCTAGCAAGATCTACAAGTTGACGGAACGATCACCGGTAGAGATAGATCACGAACACCAGCAGGATGTAATCTAAAGCAAGATTACACCACGATATTGTACACACGTGATACGGTGAGTTAATCGTGAGTCTAGCACGAACAAACCGAGCTTCCAAGTCTATGGAAGATCTACCCAACAACCCTAGAGAGGGGCTAGGACTAGATCTAGAATAGCTTAATAAAAATTAAAGAAGAACCCTAATAGGGTGTTTGTTTGGCCGGATTTTAGAGCAAGAGAAAGAGAGATATGGAGTGAAAATTATGAGGCTTTTTGTTTGTTTATATATACCTTGGAAAACTTCTCTTCCAAGGTTAGACAAAATAAAGCCACAAAATCTTTTCCCCTTTTCTTTGTCTCCTCTTTAGGCAGGATATACATCACCTCCAAAAGAGGTTTCCGGAACTTTTCCGACTCCTTCTTTTAGCTTCTTTAACCTTCTATAACGGTCGTTTAATACTTAACTTTTAATTACTTAACGATCGTTAGCTACGGTTTGATTTAATAAATATAATAAATATATTTAATAAACAAATTAACCCTTCACGTAATATGTGTAATCCCGTGATCTCGAGTTCGATCCTTTCACACGATAATCGATTTTTAATCCATAAACTTTCAGCTCCCACTTGGACAAAATTCGAATATCATGATCACATTGATTAGCGTCTAGTTAAACTAACAATGTCACTAGTACAACTCGAGTAAGGTTTCCTGGACAAAACCTTTTAATGATATATAATCATTATTATTATCCTTTCATTTCAAATACATCGTTAATAAGGATATGGATCTCAGTCATTCCTTTCATTAACTATTCTGTTTCTCGTTTACGGATATAGCAAGATTACCAAAACAAATTTGGGTGTGGCCACACAAACATCTTACTATTCCCCCGAGGGGCCCAGTTGTATTTATACTTCAAATAATAATTTGAAGGAAACGAATCCCATTTCGACTACAAGCAAAACACATGAACTTTGCAACACTTCTGAAAATAACCCTTATGACTACCAGTTACGTTTAGCGTTAGGTTACATTACAGAAATGCACTATATTCAATGCAGTTTTCTAGCATCTCAGGTCTAAGGATAACTATTTATGATTTACTTAATGACAAAGATCCATAAAGTAAAATCACATAGTTGGGATAAGTCCAATATTTGATCCATCAAATATCATCCAAAATTGACCAATATACTTTCAAGTATACTCTGTCACTATTTTGAATTGTCTTAGTTTAATAATACTCCCATATTATTAATCGACAACGGACATTTAGAAATATCATAATGCTCACGGATTAAAACATGTAAAATAGGATACAAAATCAAATAACAGAAAAATAAACGAAATCCAATCTTTATTTCATCAATTCAATAATGTCTTACATCCTTTATCCAAATACTAATCAACAAATTTATTGCATGAATTCGCTAGCTAGTTGCAGCCCAATTGCCTTGGCATGCTTAACTACCTTTGGCCTAGATAAAGCCTTAGTAAAAGGATCAGCTACGTTATCATCTGTGTGAACTTTTATTAATTTTATTTCTCGAGCTTCCACTTGTTCTCGAACGTAGTGATATCTAAGTTTAAAGTGTTTGGCGCCCTTCATAACTCCAGGGTCATTGGCGAATATTATTGCAGCATAATTGTCCAATATATATCAATAGGTTCTTTAATTGAAGGCATCACTCCAAGATCTCCAATAAACTTCCTAATCCAAACAGCTTCCATTGCAGCTTCTGAAGCAGCCATGTACTCGGATTGAGTCGCATGCATAGCAATGGTTTTCTGCTTACTGCTCTTCCAGTCAACTGCTCCTCCATTGATGACAAACACATAACCCGTCTGAGACTTCGTATCGTCTTTATCACATTGCCATGACGCATCACAGAATCCTGTTACATTCAATTATGTGTCTGGTTTACCCCCGAATACCAAAAACATATCTTTCGTACTTCTCAAATACTTTAGAATATGCTTAACAGCAGTCCAGTGAGACTTTCCTGGATTCTGTTGGTATCTACTGACCAAGTTCTGAGCAAACGCCACATCAGGCCTTGTGCATCTTACAGCATAAATAATAGATCCTACAGCCGAAGCATAAGGCACCTTCTTCATGTAAGCCACCTCTTCAGGTGTTGATGCATCTTTCTCATGACTTAACTCATGCTTAACCTCCATCGGTAGAAAACCTTTCTTAGAGTTATGCATGTTATACTTCTTCAATATCTTATCAATATAAGCATCTTGGCTAAGACCAATTAATCGTCCACTCCTATCTCGATAGATTTTAATTCCCAGGATATACGCAGCATCTCCCAAATCTTTCATAGAAAAACATTTACCAAGATAATCCTTAACTTCCTTAAGTCTTGGAATGTTACTTCCCATGATTAATATGTCATCGACATATAGAATTAAGAACACTACATTACTCCCACTAGCTTTGCGGTATACACATGGCTCATCACGATTTTGAATAAATCCGAACCTTTTGATTTCTTCATCAAATCGCTTATTCCATTGACGTGATGCTTGCTTCAAATCCTAAATAGATCTTTGAAGTTTACACACGCGCTTTGGATATTTAGGATCAACATACCCTTCCGGTTGTTGCATATAGATGTCTTCATCTAAGCGACCATTTAAGAAGGCAGTTTTAACATCCATTTGCCATATCTCATACTCATAGTATGCTGCTATAGCTATGAGAATCCTAATAGCTCGTAAGTCTGCTACAGGAGAAAATGTCTCCTCGTAGTCTACGCCAAAAGTTTGAGTAAAACCTTTAGCCACTAAACGCGCTTTATAGGATTGTACATCACCATCCATGTCAGTTTTCTTCTTATAGATCCATCTATTTTTCACTACTTTAGCATTTTTAGGTGTGTCTACAAGAATCCAAACATCATTGATTTCCATGGATTTCATTTCCTTATTCATCGCAACTATCCATTTTGACTTTTCTGGATCAGACATTGCGGATCGATAGTTCACCAAGATACCCTACTTCCTCCTCATCATCCTCTATGTAAAGACATAGTTTGTCCGGCGCACGTATGGTCCTTTGGGACCTACGTGGAGGAATTAATTCTGGTGGAACACTCAGACTTTCTGGTTCTTTAGGAATTTATTCGCTAGTATTTTCAAAAGCCAATGTATCTTCTTGAATTTCTTCAAGATCATAATTTCTCCCACTGAATTCTTGATTTACAAGATCATTTTCAAGGAAGTCTCCATACCGAGCCACAACTATTTTGTTCTCAGTCGGATAATAAAAGTAGTAACCCATAGTTTCCTTAGGGTAACCTACAAAGATACATTTTACTGAGCGTTGTTGGAGTTTATCTCCAGAGTCACGTTTCACATACGCCTCACAACCCCAGATTTTCAAATACGACAAATATGGCTTCTTGCCATGCCATAGTTCATATGGTGTCTTATCAACCTTCTTTGTGGGAACCATATTTAGAATACGAACAGCAGATTCAAGAGCATAATCCCAAAAGGATAATGGTAAAGTTGTAAGATTAAACATAGATCGTACCATGTCCAATAATGTATGATTTCTCCTTTCAGATACACCAGTTTGTTGTGGAGTATACGGAGAAGTAAGTTTCTGAACAATTCCATGCTCACTTAAATAATCTTTAAACTCTTGACTTAAATATTCACCACCATGATCAGAACGAAGAGCTTTAATCTTGTTTCCTAGTTGTAACTCTACTTCGGCTTTAAACGTTTTGAATGTTTCAAATACCTCATGTTTATGCTTAAGTAAATAAACATAACCATAACGACTATAATCATCCGTAAACGTCAAGAAGTAGCTAGCACCTTTCCTTGACACATGTCTAAGTGGTCCACACACATCAGTATGTATTAAACCAAGTAGTTCAGCAGCCCTTTCAATATTGCTATTAAAAGGTTTCTTGGTCATCTTTTCTAGAGATACAAGATACACATTTATCAAATGATTCATCATTAATACTTTCCAAAAGCCCATCACGTTGAAGCTTTTGTATGCGAGTCTTCCCAATATGGGCAAGCCTACAATGCAAAGACAAGAAGAGTTCTTGTCTAACTTACTCTTCTTATTCATGCTAAAAACAGAATTATTTTTCCTCTTGGAATTTTTATCATGCATGTTAATTTCAAAAACACCATTCACAGAAATTGCATCAAAATAGAATAAACCATCTTTGAAAACAGAAATTGTATTATTATCAATCGTGTGAGTAAATCCAAGATCCAACATACAAGAAAAGGAAATGACACCCTTAACAATTGTAGGTGCATAATGACAATTATTCAAAAACAGTACTAAACCCGAAGGTAAAACTAATTTAAATATTCCTATAGCTTCAACCGCTGCTTGTGCGCCATTGCCCACTTGAAGAAATTGTTCCCCATAGGTAAGCCTCCTTTTCAACTCAAATCCCTGCAGGATATTACAAATATTAATACCACATCCCGTATCATATACCCATGAGTTTGATTTGTATGAAAGATTAAATAACTCTATCATAAAAAAGTTACCAGAAGATGGTGCTGCAGCAGCTTGCTCAGAATTCTTCTTATGTTCTGCCATTTCATGGAGATAGAGAGAGCAATTCCTCTTCCAGTGTCCAGTCATCTTGTAGTAGTGACAAGTCTCATCTTTCAGAGATTTCTTAGCAAAGTTCTGCTTTGGTTTTGATGTAGTCGCAACTTGCTTGCTCTTATCAACCTTGCCTTTGCCTTTCTGCTTCTTATTCATTTGCGGTTTTGGTTTCGACACTCTACCCTTTTGTACATGAGGTACTTGAGGACTAGCAGTGGATGCCTTATCTTTCCAACCCTTTTCAAAGTCAATGAGCATTGCATGCAAATCATTAACTGTCTTCCCCGTGCAATGCATATTATAGTTACGAACGAAATCATTGAAGTCCTTATTAAGGGACCTATTGATCAAGTTAATAGCCATATTATGATCAAAGGGTTGTCCTAGTGCGATGAGTTGTTCCATATAACCCTTCATCTCCATATAATGAGCACTTACGGACTTTCTAGGAGCTTGCTTGCAACTATGTAGAGCATCAGCCAGATCATAGGTCTCTACAGCTTGCGGCGTTCCATACACAGCCTTGAGTTCATCAAGCATTTGCTGAGGAGAAGCTAGCTCATACTTCCTTTGAAGTGATGGAGCCATTCTCCCTAACATTACACCAGCCACCTCATGGTGCTTCTTAACGTTAGCAGCGTGTTGAAGCCTTTCCGCATCAGTTGCTCCTTCAGCAAGATCCTCCGGAAAAGGAGTTTCCAAGATATTGATAGTACCCGCTGCTCTCAGAACAATTCTTAGTGAGCGGTACCAATCATTGAAATTAGGGCCAGTAAGTTCAGGCCATTCAAAAAAAGCTTTGAACGCCGATCTTATTGTCAGATTGTTTTCGGGTTGAGCCATTTCTACAGAAATAAGTTCAAACATTAGTATTTTTTCGATAATAAAATTCAAGAAAATAAAATTACCCCGGTAATAAAACCATAGTATTTTCCTTGAAAAGCTAGAATCCATATTGACATAGATTTATCACATCAGTTGATCTGCTAGTGACAAATGTATTCAACACAGTAACTTGTCGAACAATAATTGACAAACAAATTTACAATTTCTAGATATGTTAGGGATTTACATTGCCAAAATCATTTGCATTGTAAACATGTTTTATCCCTATTTTATGCCTTAAGTTTCTAGTT
The DNA here is from genome assembly GCA_025667525.1 of Glebionis coronaria. NCBI lineage: Eukaryota > Viridiplantae > Streptophyta > Magnoliopsida > Asterales > Asteraceae > Glebionis > Glebionis coronaria. The sequence goes on along the minus strand of CM046876.1, from coordinate 487,555,690 downwards.
CTCACTGAGTAACTCAATTAAGTCGACTAATCTAAAGAACTTAAAACCTTCATGTGCAATCTTATTCAGTCATGAAGTTTTCTCTCCATTACAACATCGTCCGATATCTTATATGACGACAATTGTAACTTCAAGTGTTCGTCAATTAGAGGGCATATGACTTAAATTTTAGGGTATAGATTTTGGTGTCAAAATCATGTATGGAAAAGCATGCATACATCTCCATAACATAAGTTTAATAAAACGTTTAGTAAACTTTTTGGTGAGACTAAAAGTTCATCATATATTTGCAAGTTGAGGTATTGGTTAAACCAATCAACCTTAAAGAATTATACCAATAACAACTGTCACACTCCCAAAATATCAGAGTATAATGGCGACAAGGGAGTGGTGACGTCATGATTATCATACACACATAGTCACAAAGAACGACCTCTAAATGGGACGTTCGGAAAATAGATCACTTGTAATTAGTAAAATAAATTGTTTTAACAAAGTGCGGAAGCATAAATTGAATACGGTTACAAAACATAGTTTTCTCAAATGGTACAAATGATCGTTGTTTCAAAGAAATGACGGCAATGCATGAGACCTCATTTAGCATCTTCCTTCTTAATACCTGAGAAAAACATTGCTAAAGTGTCAACATAAAGTTGGTGAGTTCATAGGTTTAGTTAGTTTGAAATGTTTAATGAACCACAAGATTTTCCAAATGTGATGACAATATAACAGATACAAAGTCATCCCAAAAGTATTTATTACAGTCTAAGCTCGTGACACCGAAGCGTTAACAACACCGGCAGTATAATCATATAAATGTAGCCCAAACTAGATGCCTAAACCCACGACATCCTATATCAGATTCAAATGAAACTGTGCCCGCTTGTCCCCTTGTTGGACAAGACAGACAGGGACGTCAATCCCGATAGATCTATCCATTACATTCGCGCTTACACAAAGTAATTAACGGTTCATGATTCACGGGCCAATGCAACTGGGTTTTTAGTGGGACTTAGACTAATATATAAATCAGTAAATGCACTTGTGTTCACACGTTAAAATCAAGCAATGTCTCACCCCAAAAAGTAGTGAAAATAGTAAAGTATGGGGCTATAAACTCACCTCGTAAATTCAGCAAAGAGAACGAAGATAATGTAGCTCGAGAGTACGGTTACGCTAGCCGCGACCTAATTAGTTTAAGAATCGAGTTACGATACGAATAATTGTATGATTAAATGACTCGACACCCTAGTTGTGCTTGACGAAACCATACGTTTATGAAAAATACGATTTTGCGGAAAAGTACGATAAATGAAATCGGTTTATTAACGGGTCGAGTTTTACGGGTCAAAACATAACTTAAATTTATCAAAATTCGTTTTTGGGCTTTACTTAAACCAAATAAACTCATAAGGCCCAAACTGGGTCCAAAACATTACACCACAACCGGCCCAAGGTCAATAGACCCGGCCCGGCCCGCTTGGCGGATTAAACAAGGACGAGGGGAGTATGTATGTGTGTTTATCATACACAACTTCCCATGACTGAGAGATAACTCTCTCTCTCTCTCGGTATTACCTCCACCGTCCCAATACTCTCTCTCTCTAAACCTAGATCGGTTCTATCCTCTTCTAGGGTTATCATCAAATCAGTTTGTGTTATTAAATTAAATATGGGTGGTCTGAGGTTCTATATCACGTGAGATGTGGGTTAATCCCCACATCAAACCGTTTGGGTTTTTCTGATGGTGTTCTTCCTTGCGGTTCGTAAAATCACATACCAAAATCAAAGATAAGTTCATTCTCCTTTATTTCTTTTAATTTAATATATAACAGTGGGTTCAATTGATTCGGGAATACTTGTTGTAAATCATATGGTGCTCGGATTGAAGATAAACAAAATTAGGGTTTTGAAATATTTGGGGGTTTTCATTAATATCGGGTTTAAACATAATTAATTGACGTTTTCATTTATAAAATCAAACTAATTTTAATATAAAATCGATTTATAAAATTAGGGTTTCGGTTAATTTGGGGGTTTTTGTATAATTCACTTTCAATCAAATTAATTAAGGGGTTTGGGTTTAGATTAGGTTTAATTAGCATTTTAATTAATAAAAAGCAAATCTAGGGTTTTATAAAAATTGGGGGTTTTTATATTTTCGAATGTTACTCGTGTTTATATGATGTTTCTGAAACGTGGCAATGTAAATTAGATGTTTAAAAAGGTTTTACATGATTAGGGTTTCGATTTGAGTTGGGGGTTTCTATATATTCGCGGCATGATTAAGGTTTTCTGTAAAAGAAAGCTTGATTAAGATCTTTGGATTGGTTGGTAAGAATGGTTAATAATTTGGCAGAAAATAGACTTTGGTTGGTTTGTTTTGATGCTCGGTTTGGTCCTTGATTGGGTCTCGGTTTGGTTAAACATGAGTCTCGGTTTGGTTCATGATTGAAGTCTTGATTTGGTTGGACATGGTCTCGGTTTGGTTCTAAGTTGGGTCTCGGTTTGGTTTCAATCGAGTCTCGGTTTGGTTAACAGAAAAGTAATAACATAAACATGTTTGTATTAAAAAGTTTAACAATTTTTCAGTTTTTAGTATACATGTATAAGTTCATTTCAATGACTAACCCCGGTTTCGTTTATTCGTAGGTTCGTACACAACAAGCACATCTAGACTTCGAAAAGAAAGACGAAAGGACAAAAGACTCACAATGGGGATGCTACGTTCGGTTTTGCAGGTTCGGACAGGATGAAGACCCTTGGTTGTGCAGGTTCGGACGAGACGTGTAGGTTGGCTGGACCAAAACTTCTACCCAGGAGTTGTATTGTGAAGACTTGTGCAGATTTTGATGTTTGTATTTTGGACTGTGATAACTTGTGATAACTTGTATTTGGACATTGGATATTACTTTGGATTTGTATATAAGCTTGTATAATTAGTCTAGGGTTAGTATAAATCTGGAAATGTTTGCTTGTGATGTACCCAAAAGGGGTAAACTAGGCAAATGTGCTGTCCTTTAGTGGGACAAATAACTATAAAGTTTATATGTGTAATGTAGACTTGTGACTGATTTGAGACCCTTGTATGACAAGTTTGGCAATGAAATGGAAGGTTTATATATTCAGTTATGTGTACACTTGCTGTGATAGCTATAAACTCGACTCGGTTTCAATATGTTTAGGTTTAGACGCGACTGAAATAACACGACAGCAAAAACCGTTTAGCGTACGATCCCAAAACAAAAGACAATTGTGCGAGACGTCACGAAAAACTTAATAGCTATGACAATTAAACGTACGGCACAACATAAAACGCTCACAACTTGCGTATTGCATTCAATTTAATAATCGCGAAACATTGAGGTGTTACATATGCTCTCCCTAAAAAGGGCTTTGTCCACAAAGCAAAATGATTAACACGTTCACGTTGACAACTCGTTGGTAAACAGTTGAAATACTCGTACTACATGAATAATTAAATGATGGAAATTTGACGAATGTCACAGTATTCCCATGTTTTAGAGATTTCGTCACGAAATCAAGACGTTGTTGTGGTAGGTTGGTTAACGAAAAGATGAGGATACTTGCTCTTGAACTGATCTTCACGTTCCCACGTGTATTCTGGACCTCTACGCGCGTTCCATCGGATTTTTACAATCGGTATACGGCTTTGCTTGAGTTGTTTAACCTGACGGTCCATGACTTCTACGGGTTCTTCTACGAAATTGAGTTTGTCGTCGAGCTGAATCTCCTCCAAAGGGATAACGAGTGCTTCGTCGGCTAAGCATTTCTTCAGATTGCAAATGTGGAACACATTATGCACTCGGCTAAGTTCTTGGGGTAATTCCAAACGATAGGCTACGGGGCCAATCCTCTCTATAATCTTGAAGGGTCCAATGTAACGAGGGTTTAACTTTCCACGCTTTCCAAAGCGAATCACACCTTTCCAAGGTGAGACCTTCAACATGACTTTGTCACCAACTTCAAACTCAAGAGGTTTGCGTCTCATATCAGCATAACTCTTCTGTCGATCCCTTGCGGCTTGCATACGGCTCTTAATCTTAAAGATCTTCTCAGTAGTCTCGTGTATGATCTCAGGTCCAGTGAGTTGTGCTTCACCGACCTCTGCCCAACACACGGGTGAACGACACTTCCTACCATACAGTGCCTCGAACGGCGCTGCCTTAATGCTAGTGTGATAACTATTGTTGTATGAGAATTCCACCAAAGGTAGGTGTCTATCCCATTTATTTCCAAAGTCAATCACACAGGCTCTCAGCATATCTTCTAAGGTTTGGATGGTCCGTTCACTTTGACCGTCGATCTGGGGATGATACGCAGTGCTCATATCCAACTGCGTTCTCAAAGCCTTCTGCAGTGACTTCCAAAACTGTGAAGTAAATCGGCTGTCTCGGTCGGAGATTATAGACACAGGCACACCGTGCTTCGTGACTACTTCCTCCAAGTACGTTCTTGCTAACTTATCCATTCCATCAGTCTCCTTGATGGGTAGGAAATGAGCCGATTTGGTGAGTCGGTCGACGATTACCCAAATCGTGTCGAATCCGGCTGCTGTCTTTGGTAGCTTGGTAATGAAATCCATAGTGATCCTTTCCCACTTCCATTCTGGCAGTTCGGGTTGGACCAATAATCCTGATGGCTTCATATGTTCGGCTTTGACTTTGGCACAAGTCAAACACTTGCTAACGTATGTAGCAATGTCCGCCTTCATGTTCGGCCACCAATACAACATCTTCAGATCATGATACATCTTATCAGATCCCGGATGTATGGAGTACTTTGACTTATGCGACTCATGCATAATCAAGGATCGTAGGTCACCATGGCATGGTAACCAACTCCTATTATCAAGGCATAACGTTCCATCCGAACGTGCTTCCAACTTCTTTATCATTCCTCCAACATCTTCAGTCTTACGAATTTCTTCCTCGACTGCTTCTTTCTGAGCCTTGAGAATTAAGGATGGAAGGTCTAAGTCAATGGTCATCATCAAAGCCTTCACCCTAAGAACTCTCTCCTTTCGACTCAAAGCGTCGGCCACGACATTTGCCTTGCCTGGGTGATAACGGATCTCGCAATCGTAATCACTGAGAAACTCTAGCCAACGTCGTTGTCTCATGTTGAGTTCCTTTTGGTTCAAAATATGTTGTAGACTCTTATGGTCAGTGAATACAACACACTTAGTACCATAAAGGTAGTGTCTCCAAATCTTCAAGGCAAACACCACTGCTCCCAACTCTAGATCATGAGTTGTGTAGTTCTTCTCGTGCACCTTTAGTTGTCTTGATGCGTAAGCTATGACCTTAGTCCTTTGCATCAGCACTGCACCTAACCCTTTTATGGATGCATCACAATACACCACAAAGTCTTCATTACCCTCGGGTAGGGCTAGTATCGGTGCTTCACACAACATCTGCTTCAACGTCTGGAATGCCAAGTCTTGCTCCTCCTTCCACTCAAACTTCTTATCCTTTTGAGTCAATTCCGTCATTGGTTTAGCTATCTTGGAGAAACCTTCAATGAATCTCCTATAGTAACCAGCAAGACCTAAAAATTGACGGATCTCCGTGGGTGTTGTTGGAGTCGCCCAATCTTTTACAGCCTCGATCTTAGCAGGATCAACGTGAATACCACTGCTGTCGATCACATGCCCAAGGAATTGCACTGTGTTTATCCAAAACTCACATTTGGAAAACTTTGCATATAACTTCTCCTTCCTTAGCAGCTCTAATATGGCCTTCAAATGCTCCTTGTGCTCTTCTTCGTTACGAGAATAGATAAGAATGTCATCGATAAATACAATCACAAACTTGTCCAAGTATGGTTTGCAAACTCGGTTCATGAGATCCATGAATACCGCAGGTGCGTTTGTCAAACCAAAAGGCATAACTTGGAACTCGTAGTGTCCGTACCGGGTTCTAAAAGCCGTTTTATGAACGTCTTCCTCTCTAACCCTTAGTTGATGATATCCTGACCTTAAATCGATCTTCGAGTATATGCTAGATCCTTGCAATTGGTCGAAAAGATCGTCAATCCTCGGCAATGGATAACGGTTCTTTATCGTCAGCTTATTCAATTCTCGGTAATCGATACACATTCTAAAGGATCCATCTTTCTTTTTGACAAATAAGACCGGCGCTCCCCAGGGTGAGGAACTTGGTCTAATGAAACCTTTGTCAGAAAGTTCCTTTATCTGTTCAACTAACTTTGTCATCTCGGCCGGTGCTAGACGGTATGGGGCTCTAGCAACAGGCGCGGCTCCTGGTGTAAGCTCGATGTGAAATTCCACTTGCCGTGCTGGTGGTAGTCCGGGTAAATCCTCTGGGAATACGTCCGGAAAGTCTCTAACGATCGGTACATCTTCCACCTTCTTCTCGTGATCTTCTTCTCCTTCCTTTTGTGTTACTTGAACCAAGAATACCGGACATCCCTTCTCAATGTATCTTTGAGTCCTGATACATGAGATGACTTCCAATCTTGATCCATTCTTCACACCACTTCTTTCGCCTTGTATGATGAGTACGTCGTTTCCATAAGGAACACGGACACACTTCTCATGACATACAATCTCCGCGTGATGCTTCGACATCCAATCCATTCCAATGATGACGTCAAAACTTCCCAATTCTATAGGGAGTAGGTCGATACTAAACGAACGACCCTGTAGCCTTACACTACATCCTTTCAGAATAACGTCGGTGGTTACTGACTTCCCATCGGCTAATTCTACATTATACTTAACGTCTAACGGGGTAGGGGTAATATTTAGGCGTTCACTAAATATAGACGACACAAAACTCCTATCCGCACCAGAATCAAATAGTACTGAAGCATAGTTGTTATTGACTAGGAACGTACCAGTCACAACATTGTTGTCTTGCACAGCAGCTTCAGCACAGAGATGATACACTTTGCTAGGTGCCGCGAATCCTCCAGGAGTACTAGTTGTGGCTCGGTTATTTCCTCCTCGGTTCCCTTGATTCTGCTTCTGGTTCCCTTGGTTCTGATTTTGATTCCCTCGAATCTGGTTACTACGACCTTGGTTTCCACCGCTCGGACATTTGTTCTTGTAGTGACCTTTCTCTCCACATCCGAAGCAAGTGACATTTGCTCCTTGGCCACCTTGCGTTCCAGGTCCTCTTTGATTAGTAGCACGAGGTGGTGCTCGGCATTCCTTTGCCTTATGTCCCGCCTTCCCACAATTGTAGCACGTAGGGGGACATGCTCCTTCGTGGTGTCGACCACATTTTCCGCAGAAAGGTAGTCTCCCAGCGTAGTTCCCAGTATTTCCTTGTCCAGCTGTGAACACTCTTGCTACTTCTTGGCGCTTGTTCTGGTTGTAGTTGCTTGGGTTGTTGTTGTTGTTGGTATTGTTGTTGTAGTGGTTGCCAGACCACTTTCTTTTATCCCCAGTATTTTCTCCCAACTCCTGTACCACTTGGTACATCAGACTCTGAGCCATGTCGATTGCCTCGTGCAAATCAGTCGGCTTGGATGAAGTCACATTCCCTTTGATGCTCAAAGGTAGTCCTTCAATGTAGCGCTCCAACAATCGGTCATCGTTGGGCACCATTTCAGGACATAACAAAATCAGCTCCTGAAAGCGCTGATTGTAAGCAGTAAGAGCAGTACCCTTGACCTTCAGGTTCCACAGCTCAACTTCCATCTGCTTGACTTCATTTCGGGGACAGTATTTCCTCACAAACATAGCTTTAAATTCACTCCAGGGCGTCGCTTGGGCAACGTCAATGGTCACTGCACGAGCATAGACGTTCCACCAAGTCAAAGCACCATCCACTAACGTGCTTGACGCAAACTTCACCTTGTCGGCTTCAGCGACATTGCTAATCCCAAATTGGGATTCTAACTTCTCAAACCGTCTGGTTAATCCTACTGCTCCTTCAGTACCTCGGAAACTTACTTGCGTAACTGCACGAAATTCCTTGTAGGTACAAGTACGTGCAATAGCATTTGTAGCTCCATGGTTGGTCTCCTCCTGTGTGCTAGCTGTACGGTTTGCTTCAGCGGTCGCGAGTGCCTCGGCCACTCGTTCGGCTATCATTTGGCTTAACAGGGCGGTGTCAATTCCACCGGTAGCGGCTGGCGGATTCTGCGTTTCGGATCTTCTAACTGGCGCCATAATCTAACAAGGTAATAGGATAATAAGTTTTTGCCAGACATAACATGCATGGCACACACAACACAATTATGAAATGCTCCAAGATATAATACACAATAATGATCTTACAATTTTTGCAACTCATAATATCATTCATGGAATCGTTTGATAATACATCATAGTTTGTCATAACATAAATAGAGAAAATAAAATACCAACTAGCTAAGACAGACTTCAAAGCTTAGTGGTCATACAGGGATAGGTCGATGGTACAAAATAATCTAACTAGTGCCCTCACGGCGCTGATGAAGCTCCTTCTCCAATTCTGCTAATCTCCTCTCAACCACTAGCTCACGAGCCTGGGAATCTCTCAACCTAACATCGGTGTCATGACAAGCGGCTCTAAACCTCTTATCCAAGTCTGCAACAGGGTCATCCACTGGTGCCTCTAATCCGCCTGTCTCCACCAATGGCTCTACTCCCCAACGGGTCATCAGGCTCTCAATCTCCTCAAGACGAGTGTTTGGCATGGATTCCATCTGATCAAGAACAGTAAGAAGCTGTCCTCGTAGACGGGTCACACATACTGTCAACATTGTCTCATCCCTGACTGGACTCTTCTTCGCCAGTGCCTCAAACTTATCCTGCACTTCATTGTACTCTTCACCTAAAGCCTCTACAGCATCCTCCAACCTGTTCAACCGTGTCGTCACACAACCATCTGCCGCCCCAAGTATCACCACCGTCGACGTAGCTCTCCTAGGAAGAGGAGTCGTAGCTCTCGGTCCTGTAGAGATACCAGCGTCAGTAAGCATCTCCTGGTATACTGCAGGTACAGTCTCTGGTGGTGGTAGCAGAAATGGTGTCTCTGGGACAGAACTGGCAGGTGTGCGGGCTGCATGCCTGTCAGTGGCAGTGAAAGGTATGAGGGGTCTGTAAGGTGAAAGTGGTGGTCGAGCAGCTCTCCCCCGAAGACGTCGTCTCACATAGTAGAAAGGTAGAGTACCAGGTGCTGGAGCAGGAATAGCAGTCCTTTCTCCTTCGTCTTCAGATGAAGATGAGGAGATGTGTGCTAGGGAAACCTCAGGAGTAGCAGCATATGCAGTAGGAGGGTTCTCAGTGTCTGTGACCTCCATAGGCTCTCCTTCCCCATCTGTAAACTCCATCCCATCATCCTCTGTCTCCTCTACCGTCTCATCTCCAGTCACTGATGCCTGACCTGGTGACTGCACTACGTCAGTGTCCATGTCATCCTCTCCCCCGCCTTCTAGGCTAAGCACATCGTCAGCTGATGCGTCAGGAATACGGATCGGTGAATGACGAACCTCTTCAGCCTCTCTCTCTACATCATCATCTGAAACCATCCGGTACCACGGATATCCTGACGGCGATCCTCTAGGTAGTCCTACTGATGAACTGATGGTCGACTGTGAACTACGGTTGTAGTATGCTCCTGTAGACGTGGAATCATTGGATGAAGACATCGCTGTAATCATAAACAAAATAAAGGTGTGTAAATATCTCATAAAATTAGTCCGTAAAAAGGACATTAACATAACACGGCAATCATTGTTGAATCCACATGTATCCCATATAACATAATTCAAATTTTGTTGTTGCACATGTAACCCATGTAAATATACCTCGTAATTGTTAATTCACATGTATCCCATTTATTACTTATGTATCTACATATACTTAATACTTACAATCTGCATGATAATCGATTAAACATAGAGCAGTTATAGTCTAGAATTACTAAATGCAACCTAGTTCTCTATAACTAGTGCTCTGATACCAATCTGTCACACTCCCAAAATATCAGAGTATAATGGCGACAAGGGAGTGGTGACGTCATGATTATCATACACACATAGTCACAAAGAACGACCTCTAAATGGGACGTTCGGAAAATAGATCACTTGTAATTAGTAAAATAAATTGTTTTAACAAAGTGCGGAAGCATAAATTGAATACGGTTACAAAACATAGTTTTCTCAAATGGTACAAATGATCGTTGTTTCAAAGAAATGACGGCAATGCATGAGACCTCATTTAGCATCTTCCTTCTTAATACCTGAGAAAAACATTGCTAAAGTGTCAACATAAAGTTGGTGAGTTCATAGGTTTAGTTAGTTTGAAATGTTTAATGAACCACAAGATTTTCCAAATGTGATGACAATATAACAGATACAAAGTCATCCCAAAAGTATTTATTACAGTCTAAGCTCGTGACACCGAAGCGTTAACAACACCGGCAGTATAATCATATAAATGTAGCCCAAACTAGATGCCTAAACCCACGACATCCTATATCAGATTCAAATGAAACTGTGCCCGCTTGTCCCCTTGTTGGACAAGACAGACAGGGACGTCAATCCCGATAGATCTATCCATTACATTCGCGCTTACACAAAGTAATTAACGGTTCACGATTCACGGGCCAATGCAACTGGGTTTTTAGTGGGACTTAGACTAATATATAAATCAGTAAATGCACTTGTGTTCACACGTTAAAATCAAGCAATGTCTCACCCGAAAAAGTAGTGAAAATAGTAAAGTATGGGGCTATAAACTCACCTCGTAAATTCAGCAAAGAGAACGAAGATAATGTAGCTCGAGAGTACGGTTACGCTAGCCGCGACCTAATTAGTTTAAGAATCGAGTTACGATACGAATAATTGTATGATTAAATGACTCGACACCCTAGTTGTGCTTGACGAAACCATACGTTTATGAAAAATACGATTTTGCGGAAAAGTACGATAAATGAAATCGGTTTATTAACGGGTCGAGTTTTACGGGTCAAAACATAACTTAAATTTATCAAAATTCGTTTTTGGGCTTTACTTAAACCAAATAAACTCATAAGGCCCAAACTGGGTCCAAAACATTACACCACAACCGGCCCAAGGTCAATAGACCCGGCCCGGCCCGCTTGGCGGATTAAACAAGGACGAGGGGAGTATGTATGTGTGTTTATCACACACAACTTCCCATGACTGAGAGATAACTCTCTCTCTCTCTCGGTATTACCTCCACCGTCCCAATACTCTCTCTCTCTAAACCTAGATCGGTTCTATCCTCTTCTAGGGTTATCATCAAATCAGTTTGTGTTATTAAATTAAATATGGGTGGTCTGAGGTTCTATACCACGTGAGATGTGGGTTAATCCCCACATCAAACCGTTTGGGTTTTTCTGATGGTGTTCTTCCTTGCGGTTCGTAAAATCACATACCAAAATCAAAGATAAGTTCATTCTCCTTTATTTCTTTTAATTTAATATATAACAGTGGGTTCAATTGATTCGGGAATACTTGTTGTAAATCATATGGTGCTCGGATTGAAGATAAACAAAATTGGGGTTTTGAAATATTTGGGGGTTTTCATTAATATCGGGTTTAAACATAATTAATTGACGTTTTCATTTATAAAATCAAACTAATTTTAATATAAAATCGATTTATAAAATTAGGGTTTCGGTTAATTTGGGGGTTTTTGTATAATTCACTTTCAATCAAATTAATTAAGGGGTTTGGGTTTAGATTAGGTTTAATTAGCATTTTAATTAATAAAAAGCAAATCTAGGGTTTTATAAAAATTGGGGGTTTTTATATTTTCGAATGTTACTCGTGTTTATATGATGTTTCTGAAACGTGGCAATGTAAATTAGATGTTTAAAAAGGTTTTACATGATTAGGGTTTCGATTTGAGTTGGGGGTTTCTATATATTCGCGGCATGATTAAGGTTTTCTGTAAAAGAAAGCTTGATTAAGATCTTTGGATTGGTTGGTAAGAATGGTTAATAATTTGGCAGAAAATAGACTTTGGTTGGTTTGTTTTGATGCTCGGTTTGGTCCTTGATTGGGTCTCGGTTTGGTTAAACATGAGTCTCGGTTTGGTTCATGATTGAAGTCTTGATTTGGTTGGACATGGTCTCGGTTTGGTTCTAAGTTGGGTCTCGGTTTGGTTTCAATCGAGTCTCGGTTTGGTTAACAGAAAAGTAATAACATAAACATGTTTGTATTAAAAAGTTTAACAATTTTTCAGTTTTTAGTATACATGTATAAGTTCATTTCAATGACTAACCCCGGTTTCGTTTATTCGTAGGTTCGTACACAACAAGCACATCTAGACTTCGAAAAGAAAGACGAAAGGACAAAAGACTCACAATGGGGATGCTACGTTCGGTTTTGCAGGTTCGGACAGGATGAAGACCCTTGGTTGTGCAGGTTCGGACGAGACGTGTAGGTTGGCTGGACCAAAACTTCTACCCAGGAGTTGTATTGTGAAGACTTGTGCAGATTTTGATGTTTGTATTTTGGACTGTGATAACTTGTGATAACTTGTATTTGGACATTGGATATTACTTTGGATTTGTATATAAGCTTGTATAATTAGTCTAGGGTTAGTATAAATCTGGAAATGTTTGCTTGTGATGTACCCAAAAGGGGTAAACTAGGCAAATGTGCTGTCCTTTAGTGGGACAAATAACTATAAAGTTTATATGTGTAATGTAGACTTGTGACTGATTTGAGACCCTTGTATGACAAGTTTGGCAATGAAATGGAAGGTTTATATATTCAGTTATGTGTACACTTGCTGTGATAGCTATAAACTCGACTCGGTTTCAATATGTTTAGGTTTAGACGCGACTGAAATAACACGACAGCAAAAACCGTTTAGCGTACGATCCCAAAACAAAAGACAATTGTGCGAGACGTCACGAAAAACTTAATAGCTATGACAATTAAACGTACGGCACAACATAAAACGCTCACAACTTGCGTATTGCATTCAATTTAATAATCGCGAAACATTGAGGTGTTACATATGCTCTCCCTAAAAAGGGCTTTGTCCACAAAGCAAAATGATTAACACGTTCACGTTGACAACTCGTTGGTAAACAGTTGAAATACTCGTACTACATGAATAATTAAATGATGGAAATTTGACGAATGTCACAACAACCGTAGGTAATTCCAATTTTGACGCACAGGCGAGCCGGGAATTTGGTCAGCGCTGAAGCATAACACCTCCTTCCTTAACCGGGTACTTGACCAGCGGTGCGTTATACCCACTTTATAGTTTGTCAAAATTGAGTAGGCCGTTAAGTTGCTATTGCAATTCTAATCGACACAAATCATATGTAATTTAGATCTCAAAACAATTCATTAATTTTGATAGGATTTAGTCCATATTATTTTTCTTAAAAAAAACTACCCTTGTTTACAACATACAATAAAACGCATGAAAACAAGTAGTACAAAAAAAACTAAATCAAATAGCCACATGCATACCAATTTATTCAAAGAACATTAAATCTAGGGTTTTTATGAACATAAAAAGTCTTCCCTAATTTTAAAATATTGAATCAAATAAAGCAAATAGCAATCAAAATTATATGATCCGTAAAACAACATGCATGTTTATTACGGATCTCCCACATTCTCTTAACAATTAAAAAACTACGGATCGTAACCACGCATGACATAACAATTAACTCATGCAAAATATCTAAAGTTTAATTACCATGTAATTTTAGGGTTTACTAAACAAATTTTTTTTTTATAAAAATTTGGCAGATCCGAATTTAAAAAACAAAAAAACAAAAAAACCTAATTTTTTATAAAACCTAAAAAACAACATGTAATTATTAACACCAATCAGTATTAGTTAAAAAAACTTTAAATCTTGATAATTAAAATCATGTTAAAACGGCTCTCGATGCCACTGATGGTTTATGATTATCATAAAAATTATAAAAACCCTAAAATGAATCAAAGAACACACAGCGGAAGCAAATTAACAAGATCTTTAATTAACACGATTATAATTAATCAAGGCTAGGGTTACATACCTTTATCCTAGCAAGATCTACAAGTTGACGGAACGGTCACCGGTAGAGATAGATCACTGATACAAGATTTTTGCTTGGGTTCTGATTAAGGTCTCGATATCCTCTCGAATTGATCTCGGTTCTAAGTGGAATGATTGTTCTTGGTTACTAAAAAGGGAGTGATTTTCTAATCTTCTAAAAGTTTTAAATGCATTAAAATGTAAACTTAAATCTAAAAGCAATTATATTAATAGCAATTAATAAAACTTAAATTAAAATTAAAATTTAAAATTAAAATATAAATATGAAATGAAGAAACAGTAAATAGGACTTAAAAATGCTCAAAAGAAAATTGATTCGGAAGTTGACCTTGATTCGGAACTTGATTCGGAACCTTCACTCGCAAGTTGGTCCGGAACCTTCACTCGGAACTTTACTCGGAACCTTCATGCGGAACTTTGATTCGGAAGTTAGTTCGGAAGTTCACCCGGAACTTTTCGTTCGGAAGTTCACTCGGAAGATTGATCCGGAAGTTTATCCGGAACTTCATCCAGAACTTTGAGTCGGAAGTTTATTCGGAACTATCAACTGATTCGGAACTTTTTGAAAGGAAATTTATTCGGAACTTTTGAAACTCATTCGGAAGATTGTGTTCATCCGGAACTTTGTACTCATTCGGAAGTTTGTGTTCATCCGGAACTATTTGCTCATCCGGAACTTTTGGTTCATTCGGAAGTTTGTGTTCATCAGGAACCTGGGAATACTCAAGAACAGTAACCTTAACCGAAGAACAGGGAAATCGATTTTAAGCCAAAAATCACCAAGTTTTTCACCAAAACTTAAATAAAGCTAAACACAAATGATATAATAACCAATAACTACAAATTCCATCAATAAAAACATAAATCCCAACAACTTTTGAAGATCAAATCAACCAAATAAGAACTTTAACTTTTAACCAAATAAATGAAGATGAACAAGATGAGATGAAAGGATTAAATTGATAGAATAAGGTTTTAACAATCACAAAACAAGGATTAAAATTACAAGATTGAAAAAACAAAGATCAAAATCACCAAACACCCTAGTGGTGTTGGTGATATCTACGAACAGAAAGGGAGAGAAAGAAGGGGAAAGAAAAACTAAAAAGTGAATGAAAAGTGTGAAGGGTGGACTTTATATAGTCTTGTCTTTTGGTTGGTGAGTGGGCTTTCTCCCGTTCTTCTTGTCTTCTCGTCTTTTCAGAAAAGTTGACGTTTTCGATTCTGATTCGGGATTTGTCGTCGATTAAATTTAACTCGTCTTTTAATTTCTTCGTTTAATAGACTTGAGTTTCTTCGACTTATGTAAATCTTCCATCTTTGGTCCTTTTCTTCGATAAATCTTCGAATAGGCCCAGTGACTTCAAATCTTTTGCATCTCTTGGACAATAGACTTCATCTTGAGTCTTTTTCTTCGGTAAAACCCGTGCAATCCCATGTTTTCTTCAATAATCATCCGGTTGGCTCTGAAAACACAATAAACACAAAAACCACGCATAATTCCAAACAAATGATATTAAATACGCGTTTTGGTCTTGTTTTAGCCAGAATTAAGTGGTAAAAGGATGGGTGTTTACACACCTATCAAATCCCCTACACTTAACCATTGCCATGCCCTCATGCAATGCTTAGTGATAAAGCAATTTTACACTTTTCTCATAATTAATCAACCTTGGCCTTATCAAAATACTATTGAACAAAAATTAAAGTACCAAAAGAAATTAAACTTAAAAGGAAACAAAAGGATAGAAAACCATTTTCACTTGAAAATAGCTGCATGGAAAAGAGATCAATGACTTACATTAGGGCTTTTGGTGCTGCGAAGATTTATCACCCTCAAGTTTCACGTTCCCCAAACTAAGCTTAAAAACGAGATCATTGTTATTATAAGTTAGTAAATCAAACACTTACACACATGGCTTAATTATATTCTTAAACTCCCTTATTCCTAGGTGTATCTCTTATATTTTATTTTTGTCTTAAAATGATCATGAAGATGCATTTTTGGACTTATTTCGATAGTTTATTTAGGCTGAAAGCAAAGTAGGACGATTTGATTAATAGTTAGCTAAAGGACAAAATCTCTTAAAACTGCTTCTCGGGATATCAAAAATTTCATATCTTGGCATAACTCGGTTCACGATTTGAGACCTTTCTCGGGCCGATATTTGGCATGTACTTCATACTTCATATCTTGAGAGACGTGCTTGAGATAATGGTCTTCTCTTCGTAATAGAGTTTCTTCACTTGGAGACTTTTGAGGGGTACTCCAACTTTGTTGACCACGACTTCATGATTATTCTTCAATCTTTAATTGGGATTTCGAGATACAACGATCCGCCTCCTTTTCGGACTTATGTAAATCTTCCATCTTTGGTCCTTTTCTTCGATAAATCTTCGAATAGGCCCAGTGACTTCAAATCTTTTGCATCTCTTGGACAATAGACTTCATCTTGAGTCTTTTTCTTCGGTAAAACCCGTGCAATCCCATGTTTTCTTCAATAATCATCCGGTTGGCTCTGAAAACACAATAAACACAAAAACCACGCATAATTCCAAACAAATGATATTAAATACGCGTTTTGGTCTTGTTTTAGCCAGAATTAAGTGGTAAAAGGATGGGTGTTTACACACCTATCAAATCCCCTACACTTAACCATTGCCATGCCCTCATGCAATGCTTAGTGATAAAGCAATTTTACACTTTTCTCATAATTAATCAACCTTGGCCTTATCAAAATACTATTGAACAAAAATTAAAGTACCAAAAGAAATTAAACTTAAAAGGAAACAAAAGGATAGAAAACCATTTTCACTTGAAAATAGCTGCATGGAAAAGAGATCAATGACTTACATTAGGGCTTTTGGTGCTGCGAAGATTTATCACCCTCAAGTTTCACGTTCCCCAAACTAAGCTTAAAAACGAGATCATTGTTATTATAAGTTAGTAAATCAAACACTTACACACATGGCTTAATTATATTCTTAAACTCCCTTATTCCTAGGTGTATCTCTTATATTTTATTTTTGTCTTAAAATGATCATGAAGATGCATTTTTGGACTTATTTCGATAGTTTATTTAGGCTGAAAGCAAAGTAGGACGATTTGATTAATAGTTAGCTAAAGGACAAAATCTCTTAAAACTGCTTCTCGGGATATCAAAAATTTCATATCTTGGCATAACTCGGTTCACGATTTGAGACCTTTCTCGGGCCGATATTTGGCATGTACTTCATACTTCATATCTTGAGAGACGTGCTTGAGATAATGGTCTTCTCTTCGTAATAGAGTTTCTTCACTTGGATACTTTTGAGGGGTACTCCAACTTTGTTGACCACGACTTCATGATTATTCTTCAATCTTTAATTGGGATTTCGAGATACAACGATCCGCCTCCTTTTCGGACTTGGATCTATTTATCCTCATACCTTGTTAGGGTCTTTTCGGATAGACTTCTCCATGATCTTTACGGGAGTTGATTGCTTTTCGTCATGAGTCTTGATCCTTCATATTGACTTTGGGAATAATGCTTTTCACATCACCTTGGATCTTTAGCAATAAAATGGAATCCTCATGCCTTGTTAGGGCCTTTTCGGACTCGCCAATCTTCGCGCCCCGCTTCATAAGTTATGTCTTGGCTATGAACTCTTATCATTACCGAGCAACTTTTAAACGATCTTGGGCTAGAAGCTAAGTAACTTTTCAAATCGTACGACCTTAGTTATTGCAGATAAATTATTAGCAAGTGATGGGAGAATAGACAAATAATTACACCAAGTGAGCTTGTGCAAGAATACCGACTTATAATTGACTCTATCATTTCTCGTCCTCCACAATTTAAAGTCTCAAGTAATGAGACTCGTGGATACTTAGCCTAATAAACCAATTAAGGTCTACATGGTTAAGGATACTAGCTAGAATAAACTTGGATAAGTCTATTCGGGTTGAGTCAAAATAAACGCAACGGGCCTAATATGTCAAAGACTTCTAAACTAGCTACACCACTTTATTAAAATTTGACTTTATTGCGGAATATATACATATGAAAGCAACGATAAAAATTTAAAAATTACGACTAAGTGGCCAAAGTTAATAAAAAATTTGAAAAATGTTGAAAAAGATGATTTTTCGGTTAAATGAAGGCATTTTCATGGAAAAGTCCACTTAAAACTTCGATAGAAGTCCCCCTACACTTAAGATAAACATTGTCCTCAATGTTTAAGCATGTGGGAAAAGTCTCCCCTACACTTATGACATTGTGCACGTTGGTTAAATCAAGCTAAGGAAGAGACGACTAACGTGATCAATTTCAAATGTGAGTATGAAGAAAATTGAATCACGATAGTTGAGAGATAGAACCGGATTTCGGATAACACGGGAGCACGGTTCTTCAAAGATTCCAAGAGTGCACTTATCCCTGTAATCACATCACCACACAAATACAAACACCTATAGAGGTCCCCCTACACTTAGGAGGTTAAAACATAAAAGGATAGATACTCGGGCTGCCTCCCGAGGAGCGCTTGTTTTTGATAACCGAGTCACGAGCCTGACTCGACCCAAAATTAGTTCATGGGAAACATGGTGAGGGATGGAATCACCTCCTGAGAGGTGTCCTCACCAAAGTACAACTTCACTCGTTGGCCATTCACCTTAAAATTCGGTCCATCAGGTTAAGCGAGCTCGAGAGTACCATATGGAAAATTTTGGGCAATGGTGAATGGGCCGGACCAACGAGATTTCAGCTTGCCCGAAAAGATTTTCAACCGAGAGTTAAAGAGTAAAACTTTGTCTCCAACTTGGAACTCTCGGTTCTTAATCTTAGAGTCGTGAATGAGCTTAGTCCTTTCCTTATAGATCAAAGAGTTTTCATAAGCCTCATTACGGAGTTCATTGAGCTCATTGAGTTGGATCTTGCGTAGGTCACCGGCTTTGTTGATATCAAAATTAGCCCACTTCAAGGCCCAATAAGCCTTGTGCTCCAACTCAATGGGGAGGTGGCATGCTTTCCCGTACACGAGACGATATGGTGTACAACCAATCGGAGTCTTGTAAGCGGTACGAAAAGCCCACAAAGCATCATCAAGTTTATCAGCCCATGAGGCACGATGCTCTCCCACGGTTCTTTCCAGAATTCGCTTTAATCCTCGGTTAGAGATTTCAGCCTGGCCATTAGTTTGTGGGTGGTAAGCGGTGGAAAGACGATGATTTACACCATACTTAGCCATGACTCTTGCGAATTGGTCATTGCAAAAATGAGTCCCGCGATCACTAATAATGGCACGAGGCACACCGAATCTAGCGAATAGAGCTTTCAAAAAGTTACAAACCACCCTTGCGTCATTAGTAGGTAAAGCTTTGGCTTCAACCCATTTTGAAACGTAATCAACGGCTACAAAGATGTATTTGTTTCCTTTAGAAGAAGGGAATAGCCCCATAAAGTCGATACCCCAAACATCAAAGATTTCACATTCTTGAACGAAATTCTGAGGCATCTCGTCTTTATGTGTGATCTTGCCTTGTTTTTGGCAAGCCTCACAACGTTTAACCATATTGTGAGCGTCACGATATATGGAGGGCCAATAAAATCCCGAGTCAAACACTTTTTTGGCGGTGTAGTTGGGACCAAAGTGACCACCGGTGGGTCCTTCGTGGCAAGCGTCAAGGATTTCTAAAGCTGCCGGTCCATCAACACATCGGCGAATGATCAAATCAGCACATTGTTTGAAAAGATACGGGTCATCCCAAAAGTAAGTCTTAATGTCGGTGAAGAACTTTTTCTTTTGTTGGGATGTTAACCCGTCCTTGAGAATTCCACCCGCTAAGTAGTTTGCAATGTCCGCAAACCACGGGATTTCATCAGAATTCGAATTGATAGACATTAAGGTCTCCAAGGGAAAAGAATCATTGATTTCTTTGTTTGGATGATCCCATTGGTAAGGATCCTCAAGTCTACTGAGATGATCCGCGGCTAGGTTTTCAGCTCCTTTTTTATCGCGAATTTTGATTTTAAATTCTTGGAGAAGCAAAACCCAGCGAAGAAGTCTTGGTTTGGAATCTTGCTTTGTCAACAAGTACTTCAACGCGGAATGATCGGTGTAAACGATTGTAGTGGAAAGGACAAGATAGGGGCGAAATTTTTCAAAGGCATAGACAACCACTAAAAGCTCTTTTTCGGTTGTCGTATAATGCAATTGAGCCCCAGTCATTGTCTTGCTAGCGTAATGGATCGGTTGGAAGTGTTTGTTCACTCTTTGTCCCAGAACCGCACCAATAGCAAAGTCACTAGCATCGCACATCAACTCAAAGAGAAGCTCCCAATTAGGGGTAACCAAGACGGGTGCCTTAGTTAGCTTATCCTTAAGCGAGTTGAAGGCTTCAAGACACTCTTTGGAAAAGATAAAAGGAGTATCTTTTTCCAAGAGGTGGGTCATCGGGCGAGCGATTTGAGAAAAATCTTTGATGAATCGATGGTAGAAGCCCGCATGACCCAGAAAACTTCTCACACCCTTCACGGTTGAAGGTGGAGGCAACTTAGCGATAACATCGACTTTAGCACGGTCTACTTCAAGACCGGCTTTGGAAATCTTATGTCCTAGCACGATGCCTTCTTTTACCATAAAATGGCATTTTTCCCAATTCAGAACAAGGCGAGTGTCTTCGCACCGCTTAAGCATACGTTCCAAATTGGCAAGGCAAGAAGAGAAGGAAACCCCGAAGACCGAGAAATCATCCATGAAGATTTCCATGGTTTGTTCAACCATGTCATGGAAGATAGCTAACATGCACCTTTGGAAAGTCCCGGGGGCATTGCATAAGCCAAAAGGCATTCTTTTGTAAGCAAATGTGCCATAGGGACAAGTGAATGTTGTCTTCTCTTGATCTTGGGGATCGATGGGTATTTGGAAATAACCCGAGAAACCATCAAGAAAGCAGTAATATTCATTACCCGCTAAACGTTCAAGCATTTGGTCCATAAAAGGTAGAGGGAAATGATCCTTTCTCGTGGCATCATTGAGTTTGCGGTAGTCTATACAAACTCTCCACCCAGTAACGAGACGAGTGGAAATCAACTCGTTGTTTTCATTGGGAACAACGGTTATTCCGCCCTTCTTGGGCACACAATGGACTGGACTAACCCATGGTGAATCCGAAATAGGGTAAATCATACCCGCATCAAGAAGTTTGATAACCTCTGTTTTGATGACTTCATGGATTTTTGGATTCACCCTTCGTTGGTTTTGAATTGTGGGCTTAAAGTCGTCCTCCATGAGAATTTTGTGTGTGCAGAAGTGAGGATCAATTCCACGAACGTCGGAGATTTTCCAAGCGATAGCTCTTTTATGCTTCTTCAACACGGCGACAAGTCGGGCTTTTTGTTCTTCTTTTAGGTCCTTTGCGATGATGACGGGCGACTTCTCGTTGTCTTCAAGGAAAACGTACTCAAGATGAGGAGGCAACTCCTTAAGTTCTAAATCCGGAGGATTTTCGATGGGAGGCGTTTTCAAAGTCGGAGTATCGATAGCAATAACCGTGGGAGAAGGTGGAGAAAGATTGTCTTCGTTGAGAAGGTTGTCAAAGAAATGCATGTCTTCATCCCCATCGGTGGGGGTAGCATCATTAGCTAAGTTCACATCTCCCATGGTGGCTTCAAGATCGTTCCAAAACAAATCACTTTCTCCAAATAGAGACAGTGATGAATCAATAGAGGAAACCGGTTCAACATTGGGAAGAGAGGTAGGAATATTTTTACAAGCATCATTAAAGTGTTCTTCACAAGCCTCATCCAGAACGTCAATACAATTAACACTCTCGTATGAATAAGGTTGTTTAGACAACTTTCCCATGTTGAAGACGATTTTATCGTCACCCACTCTCATGATAAGCTCACCTGCTTCAACATCGATGAGAGTGCGACCGGTCCTCAGGAATGGACGACCCACGATCAAGGGAACACGAGGGTCCATCTCGTAGTCGACGACGACGAAATCGGCAGGAAAAGTGAATTTGTCGACTCCTACAAAGACGTCTTCGGCTATCCCCACTGGATAAGCAACCGTACGGTTAGCTAATTCCAAAGTCATTTTGGTGGGGACTAGCTCAGGGAGAGATAATTGCTTCCAAACGCTTAGAGGCATTAGATTAATACTGGCACCTAGATCGGCTAGAGCCATGCAATTCTCTACTCCCGGGAAATTGCAAGGGATTAAGAAACGACCCGGATCACCAAGCTTGGTTGGCAATTTCCTTAAGAGCACTGCAGAGCAATTCTCATTAAGTTGGGTGTTGGCAATATCGAGAAGCTTTTCCTTGTCATTCAGAAGATCTTTAAACATTTTTGCGTACTTAGGCATGTGAGCGAGAGCTTCAGCGAAGGAGATGTTGAAATTCAATTGTTTGAACATCTTATGAAAGTTCGAAACCTGAATATCGTCCTTGCTTTTGAGCTTCTCTTTCCTCAACCTAGATGGATAAGGTATATTGGAAGAAGAGGAAGGCTTTGGGAGAATAGGATCACTCACATCCTTGGGTGGAGGAGGGGTAGAAGTAAGAGGTGGGGGAATTGGGGAAGGAGAAGGATGATGAATAGGAGCAGGTGACTCGTTCTCCTTAGTCACAACCACTAGTGGAGGTATAGGAAGCCCGGGTTCCTTGGTACCTTTGCCACTGCGAGTGGTGATTGCTTTCATCTCCCCTCTTGGATTCGCAACGGTGTTACTCGGAAGAGTACCCGGAGAAGAGGGTTGATTACCTTGGAAGAAACTAGCCATCATGTTCTTTAAGTCATTCGTTTGACTATCCAACGTGTTTCTCATATCGGCTCTCAGATCGTTCCCTTGTTTGACCAAGTCTGCTTTCAAGTTGAGCACTTCCCGCTGAAGATTTCCCACGATCACGTCGTTAGTCCTCATGTAGGTTTCCACTTCTTGGTGTAAAGCGATGGGTTGGTTGGGAGGAGCATTATATGCGGGTGGTTGATAAGCAGGTTGTTGGTAAACTTGGTTGTTTCGTTGAGGTGGAGGTGGTTGTTTGTGAGGTGGGATGTATGGTGTACGAGGTTGTTGTTGTTGTTGAGGGGGGCGATTGAGGTTTTGTTGTTGGTTTGGGTTGTTTGGAGGAAAACCGGGTGGTGAAAGATAGTTGTTGGAGCGGTAGCTAAGCAGGTTACGGTCACCTTGAGGTCGAGCTTGATAAGCGGGTTGAGGATAGGTGCCGTATGCTGCATTCACATTCTCAGAAGGGTAGTCTTGGGTAGCAGTACAAGTGGTGTAAGAGTGAGGACCCCCGCATATCTCGCATGGTTGGCTAACAGCATTGACTTGAGCGTTTTTAGCGTTGTTGCTGTTGGTGTTGTTAACGGTGTGGGTAACAAGCGATTCAAGAAGCGTAGTGATTTTGTCAAGTCGCTTGTCGCTGTCACTAGTACTAGCACTAGCGACATTTGTCCGAACACTCTTGGTTTGCACACGAGACTTATTCTCGATGATATCCCAAGCAGCATTGGAAGTCTTAGCCAAAAGATTACCCCCCGAGGCACTGTTTAGTGAATCTTGGTCATTCATGCTTAAACCATTGTAAAAAGTGTTAATTTGGTGCACTTTGGTAAAATCATGTTGTGGGCATTTTCTTAAAAGATCTTTAAAACGATCCCAAGATTCACTAAATGACTCATCGTACTTTTGTTCAAAATTTATAATTTCATTCCGCAAAGCGGTAGTACGAGAGGGTGGGAAAAAGTAATTGATAAACTTGGTCTCCAAATCCGTCCACGAAAGAATACTCTGTGGCGGTTCCTTAGCAAGCCAATGCCGGGCTTGTCCCTCTAAAGAAAATGGAAAAAGTTGTAAACGGATTACCTCTTGTGGAACACCATTGAATTTGACCGTATTGGTGAGTTGCAAGAATCTCTTGATGTGGTCATGTGGATCATCAATGGTACGCCCGAAGAATGGTTGAGCAGAGACCATCTGGATAAAGCCGGACTTGAGCTCAAAATTGTTGGCGGCAATCGGGGGTATGACAATTGGATCATTGTTGCCGTCTACATGAGCTTGCAGAAGTTCAATCATCGGGCGATTATCCGGTTGAGGCTCATTGTTGTTGTTGTTATTTTGAGGTGGGTTATTGTTGTTGTTGTGTACACCGGCCATGTTTAAGTTATCGAGAGTCTCGGGCTTGGGATAAAACGTTGAGCGTGTACGCATGCACCTGCAAAAGAACTAACAAAACAAACAAAGCAAAAATATTTTTGGTTTTTATGTTTTTTAATTTTGTTTTGTATTTTTGAAAATTTTATATTTTTAGGATTTTTTGAAAATTTTTGTGAAAAAGTAACGTTCCCGGTGAACGGATCCCAAAATCCAAAATCTCACAAAAAACTTTTGATCTTAACGAGAAGAGCCGGCAGCGACGCCATTTGATACAAGATTTTTGCTTGGGTTCTGATTAAGGTCTCGATATCCTCTCGAATTGATCTCGGTTCTAAGTGGAATGATTGTTCTTGGTTACTAAAAAGGGGAGTGATTTTCTAATCTTCTAAAAGTTTTAAATGCATTAAAATGTAAACTTAAATCTAAAAGCAATTAATAAAACTTAAATTAAAATTAAAATTTAAAATTAAAATATAAATATGAAATGAAGAAACAGTAAATAGGACTTAAATATGCTCAAAAGAAAATTGATTCGGAAGTTGACCTTGATTCGGAACCTTCACTCGGAAGTTGGTCCGGAACCTTCACTCGGAACTTTACTCGGAACCTTCATGCGGAACTTTGATTCGAAAGTTAGTTCGGAAGTTCACCCGGAACTTTTCGTTCGGAAGTTCACTCGGAAGATTGATCCGGAAGTTTATCCGGAACTTCATCCGGAACTTTGAGTCGGAAGTTTATTCGGAACTATCAACTGATTCGGAACTTTTTGAAAGGAAATTTATTCGGAACTTTTGAAACTCATTTGGAAGATTGTGTTCATCCGGAACTTTGTACTCATTCGGAAGTTTGTGTTCATCCGGAACTATTTGCTCATCCGGAACTTTTGGTTCATTCGGAAGTTTGTGTTCATCCGGAACCTGGGAATATTCAAGAACAGTAACCTTAACCGAAGAACAGGGAAATCGATTTTAAGCCAAAAATCACCAAGTTTTTCACCAAAACTTAAATAAAGCTAAACACAAATGATATAATAACCAATAACTACAAATCCCATCAATAAAAACATAAATCCCAACAACTTTTGAAGATCAAATCAACCAAATAAGAACTTTAACTTTTAACCAAATAAATGAAGATGAACAAGATGAGATGAAAGGATTAAATTGATAGAATAAGGTTTTAACAATCACAAAACAAGGATTAAAATTACAAGATTGAAAAAACAAAGATCAAAATCACCAAACACCCTAGTGGTGTTGGTGATATCTACGAACAGAAAGGGAGAGAAAGAAGGGGAAAGAAAAACTAAAAAGTGAATGAAAAGTGTGAAGGGTGGACTTTATATAGTCTTGTCTTTTGGTTGGTGAGTGGGCTTTCTCCCGTTCTTCTTGTCTTCTCGTCTTTTCAGAAAAGTTGACGTTTTCGATTCTGATTCGGGATTTGTCGTCGATTAAATTTAACTCGTCTTTTAATTTCTTCGTTTAATAGACTTGAGTTTCTTCGACTTATGTAAATCTTCCATCTTTGGTCCTTTTCTTCGATAAATCTTCGAATAGGCCCATTGACTTCAAATCTTTTGCATCTCTTGGACAATAGACTTCATCTTGAGTCTTTTTCTTCGGTAAAACCCGTGCAATCCCATGTTTTCTTCAATAATCATCCGGTTGGCTCTGAAAACACAATAAACACAAAAACCACGCATAATTCCAAACAAATGATATTAAATACGCGTTTTGGTCTTGTTTTAGCCAGAATTAAGTGGTAAAAGGATGGGTGTTTACACACCTATCAATCACGAACACCACCAGGATGTAATCTAAAGCAAGATTACACCACGATCTTGTACACACGTGATACGGTGAGTTAATCGTGAGTCTAGCACGAACAAACCGAGCTTCCAAGTCTATGGAAGATCTACCCAACAACCCTAGAGAAGGGCTAGGACTAGATCTAGAATAGCTTAATAAAAATTAAAGAAGAACCCTAATAGGGTGTTTGTTTGGCCGGATTTTAGAGCAAGAGAAAGACAGATATGGAGTGAAAATTATGAGGCTTTTGGTTTGTTTATATACACATTGGAAAACTTCTCTTCCAAGGTTAGACAAAATAAAGCCACAAAATCTTTTCCCCTTTTCTTTGTCTCCTCTTTAGGCCGGATATACATCACCTCCAAAAGAGGTTTCCGGAACTTTTCCGACTCCTTCTTTTAGCTTCTTTAACCTTCTATAACGGTCGTTTAATACTTAACTTTTAATTACTTAATGATCGTTAGCTACGGTTTGATTTAATAAATATAATAAATATATTTAATAAACAAATTAACCCTTCACGTAATATGTGCAATCCCGTGATTTCGAGTTCGATCCTATCACACGATAATCGATTTTTAAGTCCATAAACTTTCAGAAATTAGATTATGGAAAAGTAAATAAATAAAGAGATATTTTAATTTAAATATAAAAGTTTATATTAAATAGTTTGTTACTAAAGTTGTTAAAAAAGTTTGTTATAAAAAAGATAGATGGATGAGATCAATTTTTAAATTAGAAAATTATTAGAGGCCGAATATTTTAAAGATTTAAAAAAATAAATTATTCGATTTTATAAAACATAAGGTGAAATAACAATCTGAAGAAGAAAAAGAAAAATATGAAAAAAAAAATTGGGGTTTAAAACTGTGTGCCATAAAGCAGAAAACAAACACCACGAGGCCGCCACACTCTCTCTGGTATAAAAATCAATCAAAACAGAATTCATTGATTATACTACAACAACAGCCATCATGACTCAAATGGAAGAAGAGAACTTAAAACTAAGAGAAGTCCAAACACTAGAAGGGCACACAGATCGTGTGTGGGGACTCGCTTGGAACCCATCCACCGGTGCAGACGGTGTTCCGGCCGTCCTCGCTTCTTGTAGCGGCGATAAAACTGTCAGAATCTGGCAACAACGGAGCCCCAGTTCCACTTCTTTTGATTGCAAGGTCTGCTTAATTTAGGCGCTTACACCTTTAAACTCAACTAATTTTTCTCTTTTTATTTGGATACATTTTAGGGGTGTTTTATATAAGCTTTATTATAAGTAACATAATTAACTTATATAAGCCCAAAAGAAAGATTCAAATTAAGCCACAAAACCAAATACTACCTCTTTATTGTTCAACAGATAGGAAGTTAAAAACTGTAACTGAAATCCACATTATTTTTTTCTTTTTTGTTGCAATGTAATCAAATCCAAACACTATTTCGAAACTTCTTATTTTTATCTATGTTATAACTTATAACTACTTTTTTATAAGCATAAGTAGAAAAATCAAGCAATCTAAAACACGGGTGTAAGGGAGTGTTTGAGTTGGTTTATTTTAATAAGCTGCATAAAAAACAAGGACTTCAGTAAGGGAGTGTTTTAGTTGGTTTATTTTTAGGTTAGAAACGAGAGTAATAGTTACTTCAATCCCAAAATTAGATTTTTCTACCTGCATAATGCTTAATTTTACCCCAAAATAAGCATGCTAAGTAGAAAAACAAGCAATTCTAAACACCCTTTTAAGTCTGCAGGGTGTATGTTGTAATATTGAGTGTTGGACTTTATATGCTTAAACGCTATGGGTGTATGTTGGAGTGTAGGTTATGATTGTGTTGGTTTATGTGGAAAGTTGCTTGTGATACACAACAATCGTGTGCTGTGTCTATAGGATGGAAAACGCTTATGTATCTTTTCGACTATGAACTTCTTTTTTTCGGGTAACTATGGCTTCCAATATTTTGGTCGACTAAACCAAGGAGCTTGAGCCCATAGTCTATAGCCACACATACTTAAATCGGGTAAAGCTCTCCCCTTCGGAGAGGTTGGCGTGACCACTTCAGGGTTGTTTGCACTAAGTAGGATTCGAACTTGAGACCTGTTACATTTTGGTGATGATAGTCACAAGCTTCTACCAACTTAGCCACCACCACCAAGGAAGACTGATTGAAAATTGACAGAATCCGTTTAAAAGGCAAAACTAGATTCAATCAACATAGCTGTTGTCTATTTGACTTTTTGTAGTCTAGTTCGTAGAATTTTAATATATCCATCCAGTTGTTCCTGATACTATAGACGACTCTATAGTATCAGGAACAACTGGTGAGCACTAAGAACTAAGAAGTAGTCCAATATGCAACCTGCAAAACCAACTTGTATCTTTCTTGTTTGAGAAGTGTAGATAGAGGTAATTGTTATATAGTCAGAACCCTTTAAAATTCTATAGTTTATTTTTATTGCACATGCACCATATTAGGTAAAAGTAGTAACTGAGGCGGAACTACAAGAGTTGTTTGATGTAAATCTTAGTGCTCAGCAATTGAGAGTACCGGATGAGGTTTATTAGCTTACCATCCTTGTGTAATAGGAGTAACCTACTTCAGTACATTAGACTTTTGAAGAATTAGAATATATTGTACGGGGTTGTTGTTGCTTCACTTATTTATGGTCATATAACTACTCACAGCAAAATGGAGCTATGAAAGTCAGGTTTTAAAAAAAAAGTATCTTCATGAAGATCTTAAATTTTTGCTGATTAATGCGAATTATGGCGTAGGAATAATGTTTTTATATTAAGATCGATTAAATTTTGTTATTTTGTTTAGGCAGTATTAGAAGATCGACATAATCGGACGGTTAGATCATGTGCTTGGTCACCATCTGGTAAACAATTGGCCACTGCTAGCTTCGATGCCACCACAGCTATTTGGGAACAAAATGGGGATGACTTCGAGTGTGTCTCCACTCTAGAGGTACTTCCAACATATTTAAACGTCGACATCAGTATAAGGAGTAGTATTTATGATACTTCACATTACTCTAGCATTTATGTACTGTTTATTGAGCAAATTTATAATTCAAATTTTAAGATGTTTTCTTTAGGGGCATGAAAATGAAGTTAAAAGCGTGTCTTGGAATGCATCTGGGTCACTACTTGCAACTTGTAGCCGAGATAAATGTGTTTGGATATGGGAAGTTTTACCGGGCAATGAGTTTGACTGTGTTTCTGTGCTGCAAGGACATACACAAGATGTTAAAATGGTCCAGTGGCATTCAAAAGTGGATGTTTTATTCTCTTGTAGCTATGATAACACTATTAAGGTAATCACCTGTTTTTATTAGTCACGTCTTTTTAATAAATTAACTGGGTGTTCGATCATACGATATTATACATTTAAATTTGACTGTTCAAAACAAACTCACATTGTATTTTCAGGTTTGGGCAGAGGATGGTGATAGTGATGATTGGTCTTGTGTGCAGACTTTAGGAGAATCAAGCAGGTGAGAGTTCAAAACAAATGTTTAGAGTTCTTGTTTATAGAAATCATCTATTCTCATACATGAGACAAAGTTTTATAAACATTAAGCGACTGTTTGCGTTACTAATCAGTATTTGGAATCTAATTGTAATGAATTTCAGTGGACACTCGTCTACAGTATGGGCTTTGTCTTTTAATGACACCGGAGATAAAATGGTTACATGCAGGTATGGTATCCATTGATATGTATCATCGGGAACTCAATTATTGAATAAACTAGTTTGACATGTTAATGTTTGTGGATCAAACTTTGCAGTGACGATCTCACCATTAAGGTATGGGGTGTGGACATTGAGAGATTGATATCTCGTGATGGCACTGGATCTTGGTAAGTCCGTCTTGTTTTATGCATTTGATTGTTTCCTAATAAATTTTCCTTCCATTTCAAAACTGCAAAAGTATGCATTGACCCAAACAAAAGTAAATCATTGTTTCTAGTATGATTCCATAGTAAAGCTAATATTATTTCTGTTAACAGTTGATACATGATATTATGTGATATTGAATATTGTCTGCAACTTATCTCAATTATGTCTTTATAAGGGTCATATTATTTTTTTGGTTATAGTCATCGACACTTGCTAAACGCCGAAACTATGTGCCATGTAGTGTATCATCTTCATCTAATGATTTTATAGTTTATGCTTTGTACTCATTTATATTGGTCGTTTTTGTTTAACAAATAGCAATGAGACTGGTAATAATTTTTCTATGCGCCTTATATAGTCTATTTCCCATGCTCTCTTGTGTTGTTCGCATTTATGTGTGTGTATTATTTTTTAAGTTTTTATGATGGTGTGTCTTTTGCTTGTATGCTTGTTGTATGCCTGTTTTTCTCGTCTTTTGTGTCTATTATTTCCTCATCCTTGCTACTGCACTGTTTTCACTCGCACATATATCTTGAGCTTCTCACACCCGTACATTAACACTGGCCGGAGGTCCCATGGAAGCAGTCTTTCTACCTCCGGGTTTATCCCGGAGGTAGGGGTAGCATCTGTCTACATTTCACCTCCCCCATACCCCGCTCCGGTGGGATTGGGTATGATATTGTTGTTCTATTCAATCAGGCCTGGCAAAATAAATACATTTTTGCAAAATATTCCTGATTGAAGTTATCAGAATTCATCCTCAATATGAACCTTACCAAAAAAACTGTCATTTTAATCATACTATAATGGGTTTGCCAGTTTCCCTCATGCTCTTTGCATTGCGTTGGTTTGAAACTTAGAATAGTGAATAAGTTTGTCCACCTGTTTTCATTATGAATGTCTGATATGTCTTCGTACTTATGTTTTGGCAGGAGCCACCTATGCACCATGTCTGGTTATCATGATCGGACGATTTTCTCAGTTCATTGGTCAAGGTAGCATGTTAGCCGGCAAACACCATCCCACACATATACATAATTTATTCATATTCTCATTCCATAGGTATTATTGAATGTGACAGGGAAGGCATAATAGCTACTGGAGCAGCTGATGACGCCATACGCTTATTTAGTGAATCTGAAGATCATTCGGTAGGCCATACTTTTACTTTTACATATTGTCTTTTGCTTTTCATATACAGTAAAATATAAAGGCTGTGTATTTTGAAATTGAAGTATTCCAAAGTATAGTTTTGCTCAGTTTTACCATAATTACGCTCTTCATTGGTGCATCCCAGTAAAGGAGTTGGGGTTTTCTATTGCATATGTTCCTACTCAGTTTTACACTTCATTTAATATTAAGTATGCTACTTACACACATATGCTCTGTTTCTCCCCTTTTACAGATAATTTTTTACTGATCAATAGCAATAATAATCTCTGAAAAAATTGGTGAAACATGGAAGATTATTATATAGTGTTCATTTTTCTTTTATCTTGCCACCATACATTGAATATAAAGTTGGTGGACTGGACGCTGTAGTGTTGGCTTTCAAGCTTATAATTAATGATATCATTATTTACTGTCTATTATAGTTTTAACACAGCGGCTAACTTGTTTGGAATGAAGTAAAAAGTTAAGTGGATTTGGGGAATTTACATAGTTTATTGTATGTTTTTTACTTTTGAGTTTCGACCTCAATCACAAGCTTGTATTTTACTTTTACAGGCTGATGAACCTTCATACAGGTTGCTTCTCAAGAAAGAAAAGGCGCATGCGATGGATATAAATTCAGTGCAATGGAGCCCTATGGTAATCTCTTGGCTATTCTAGTTGTAATTTTCCAAACTTGAGTCCTGTGGACTCTTTATTCTATCATGGCAAAAACTTAGTTTATCGGGTGCTAGTTTTGCTGCGTATTTATTGATACACCATGAAGGTGATGATTTCACATTTACTTATAAATGGATCAATTACGATCATGTTTTATTGTTAAGGAGTAAAAAATATATAATACTATGGCCAGTCAGACAGGGCAGAACTCCAAAGTGACTATAATGCATAAAAGCTTCTAAATGGGTTTAATCTAACTGCTTAATTATTAGTGAAATATAGTTTTTGTAATGGCGTTTGACATACCAACCATTGTTAATTTTTTGGGTACCAAGTGTATCTAGTCCACCCAGCCCCTGAACCCCCAGAATTAGACCGTGTGTCTTGATCCCTTACCAGGCCTGTCTGACTTGCCCATTTTGCCATCTCTGACACACCCCTCTTAATTCGAATGGTAACCAAAAGGTAGAATTTGAACTCTTGGCTAGTTTATGGTGAGGTGGTCTTCGCAGTTGGACAAGTAACCATTTTCAATCGAAGTTTCTCATTAAAGCATGATTGATTTACTCTGGTTGATGTTTTTACAGGCAAACAGGCTTCTTGCTTCTGCAAGTGATGATGGGACCATTAAGATCTGGAAGCTGGAATAGTTGCAATGAACACTAAATCATTCTTTGCCGGACACTAATGGCTATGCCAGGCGGCTGAAAAAAACTACCAGATTCCGCTTCTGCGGTTAGCGGCTAGTTATTCTGTAATGTTATTATGCTGTGAACTTTGATCTTTCAAATTTTGATTCATACGAACATCATTAGTTTCATTTGTGTGAGGTCTGTGTGTTATACATTGTCGGACAAAATGCATTGATATCGATGATTAAATTGCAAGTCTAAATATGTGATAATTTTGTTAGAGTTATGTGAAAGGCATTTTCTATAGTTTTTATGGCAACACTTCTTAACAAGTAACAGGAATGCTCTTGACTTGTCATGTGTGTGTCTCGATATATTAAGTCGTAGAAGGTAGGATAGCCTGACTACGTTTAGTTCATTTCCCTCCCCTGAAGATTCCCACTTAGTGAGAGTTTGTGCATGATTAAGCAAGTACCTAGTAATATAGTATATCATATACAAGTAATAATTATAGGGAAAAAGACGGATATGGTCATAATCATATCCTTCTAGTTAAATGTAAGTCAAGTGGAAAGAATTTGACAAATTTGGTCATACACAAGTGCACAAATGCACAACTCCACCAAATGGTGATGACCAAATCCGT
The DNA here is from genome assembly GCA_025667525.1 of Glebionis coronaria. Classification (NCBI taxonomy): domain Eukaryota; kingdom Viridiplantae; phylum Streptophyta; class Magnoliopsida; order Asterales; family Asteraceae; genus Glebionis; species Glebionis coronaria. The sequence continues at coordinate 487,522,694 of CM046876.1, read as the reverse complement.
CTTCTTCTCAAATATTTTGTATGGTGATGACCAAATCTGTCAAATTCTTTCCACTTGACTTACATTTGACTATAAAGTGCTCAACTTGACTAAATACGTCTTTTTCCCATAATTATACTCTTTCCGATCAATTTTTATCGTGCAAAAACACACATTGGGGCTTTCTTTTATACCATGTGATAGAATAAGGTACTGATTACAAGGGAGTCCAATTTGCACATGCACAGTTTTAGTTTTGTGGAAAACCAAGACCATTCTTAAGTGAAATGCTGGCGATTATTTTCTACATTCGTCTAGATTCATCCGCTCCCCCACGTCTCTGTAAAAGGTGTTTAGGGTTGTAAAAAACTAGTTGAGTGTTAGTTTATATATACTGAGAAGTTTATGTATTCTAACTTTTTTTGGTCGAGCTTAAATCATACTTGCTCTTTGAAATTGTTACGTAAATGATATTGAACAATATGAGAATCCAAATACCATGCGTTTGTGTTCATCCTTTCCATTCGCTTTTGCCATTCCCCTGGTCCCTTGTCCTTGAGCATCACGCATTTGCACACGTTTTTTAGCCGGAGGTCCTCTGGACGAAGCAGTCTCTCTACTCTCGGGTTTATCCCCGAAGTAGGGGCAGAAACCGTCTACATTTCACCTCCCCCTCGGATGAGATTGGGTATGTTGTTGTTGTAAATACCATGCGTTAAAAACTCTCATAAACTGCATTTATGTTTTCCTTCTTTGACAAAAGGGCCCATGGATTATATCGAAATCCAACCAGTAATAACTCTATAAAAGTTTATTTTCTAGCACCTTAAAAAATACAAAAGAAAATGATAATTATGTGGTTTTCAAAAGAAATAGCAAATTGGTGCAAGTGTGACTTAGTTGGACCAAAAAAGTCTATTTGGAATGATACAACATTAAATATCTCATTGGGAGACTTATGCGTTGGAGCACGATGACTGTGGTTGACGGGTGCGTTAGAGCTAGATGAATGTGGTTGACGGGCTTCCACGTTCTCATGGAAAGGATTCTTGGTTCCTCGTCATACATTAGCTGTGCATTTTTGCAAGACTCGCATGTTATCAATTTCACTTTGCTATACATGGAGAAAACAAGCATCAAGGAACATATGATTAGAATGAATATCAGAAAAAATAATATGATAATTTGAGGTTTATATAAAGTAAATATGAAATTTATTTTGGTAAGGCAAACAACCATGCCGCCTCATCTTTACCAGCAGCAAACCAACCTTTTTTTCTATCGTCCGCGGCATACAAGCTTTAATCTCTTCTCGGAAGTACATGCATCCCATCGACAAAGTTGAGGATTAAGTGTGTGTTCGGTGTTTTTAAGTCTATTTCCATCAAATAATTTTATATTTCGGTATTTCTAGATTATAACTTAAAAAAATGCATACATTTAGTTATAAAATTTATAAGTGAAAACTAAAATCAATTTAAATATATCTTAAAATAACTTAAGTCAGTGGCGGAATCAAGAAGTTAGCAAAGTGGAGGGCAAATTTTTTTTTTTTGGACAAAAGTCGATGTATACACCAAAATAAATGTACAAATAAAAGGTTTTTACGTTGTTCTTTTTCTTTTAAGGGGCAATTTGAAAGTTTTTAAATTGTTTTGTTTTCGAGTGAGGGGCAATTCGATTTTACAATGAGGTGCACTGTAATAAAATGGTCATGAAAAAAAAAATTACGCTGAATTTTTTTTTTACGAGCCATGGGAGGCGCCGTCCCCCGCACCTTCCAAGTACATCTGCCCCTGACTCAAGTCTTTCATGCAATATGCCACGCATAACGATGGAGCACATATAAAATTATTGTAACAATTTAGGGACGACCTATAGCGACAATCACATTAAAATGTGTGAGCTTACCAGTCTCTTGAAAATAGAAGGATTTAAGGGCCCATTTGGTTTATAAATAGGTTTATGATTAGGATTTGGACTTATGTTTAAATTTTTGGATTTTGATTTGATATAAGTTTTGAATTAAATGTGGAAAGAGAAAAATAATAAATTATATTTATTATAAATGATTAAAGAGTAAATTACACCATTCGTCCCTGTGGTTTGGGCCAAATCACTAATTGAGTCCTTATCTTTTTTTATTGCTTGATAGATCCTTAATTTTGAAACTATGCACAATGTTCATCCCTATAGCCAAATTGAGTTATTTCTCTCCGTTAACTCTTTTCATGTGCTTTGCATGTGAGGGCATTTTTATCTTTTTCAATCTAACAAAGTATTTTTTTTATTTTTTATTGTTTATTTAATACTCACTTTAATTATATTATATTATTCTTTTTCCTTCTGGTAAAACAAAAACACATCGTACTTACATGTCTAATCTTTATTCACCTTTTTTCCATTCTTGTTCGTCTTTATCATCAAATAAAAACATCAAGCTGATTTGTTTAACAAAAATACTAAAACCGCGTACACACTGAGATTAATAAAAACTAATTCATTGTCTACAACCACATACAAAACACGATTCAAATTCTTTTACCCAAATCCTATCCAGATCTACAGATCACACCACTACATACATGACACAAGAAAAAAACTACACAAAGTAATAAACAACCAATTGAAAACCATTCTGTAAAACATCATCATTACCCAATTCGTGATCTAAACAAGAAAACCCACTACCAAGAAATCAATAGACACAAAAAAATCCCATCGCACAAAAAAAAATCTATTCTCACAACCAAATCCCATCACAAAAATATTATCCACATCACCGGCGGATACCCAATATATGCTTATGTACAAATATGTTCAGATTGGCAACATAACAAGGACGAGTGCATCTCGAAGCCCCTGTGGTGTTGGTGCTGTCCAGGTGGCCTTTTTTATGATTTCGTGGGGTTTTGTTAGGGGTTAAAGATATATTGTGGTAGTTGGTGGTGAAACTTAAAGGGTCTTAGAATGAGTGTTTATGTGATATGAGTTGATGATGTTAGTGGATTTGGGTGAAAGATGTAAAGATTTAATGATGCGTGTTTTGCTTAGATCTGATACTGTCTTTTATTTTTTGAAAATCAAGGCTATGATGATGGTGGTAGAAGCTTTCACAAATATATACTGAAGGCGATATGGTGGTCTCTATGACGGTGACGGGTGATTGATAACATGGATAACCGGCGGTGAGTTGAAAGAAATAGGTCTAAGGTGAAAGAGAAAAACAATTGAGAGAGAAAAGTAACTATACTTTGTTAATGTGTGTGAGACGACTTGACCAAATACGAGAGATTGACTGAAGTGACAATTTTACCCTCGCATGCAAAGCACATGAGAGGAGTTAACAGAGAGAGATAACTCAATTTGGTTATAGGGATGAACGGTGTGCATAGTTTTAAAATTAAGGATCTATCAAGCAATAAAAAAAGATAGGAACACAATTAGTGATTTGGCCCAAACCACAAGGACGAATGGTGTAATTTACTCATGATTAAAATATGTAAATTAAAATTTTTTTTAATAATAAAAAATAAAAATAAATATATGATTGGTTGATACTAAAGAAAGGACCTACATATCAAATAAATATAACAAAAGTAGTCAAATATGTTAAGGGTGTGTTTGGTTAGTGGAGAGGTTAGAATCGAGTTTGAAATTGAAAATAGTTTGAAAGAAAAGTAGGAGAGAGAAAATAAAAAACTATATGTATTATATATTTATTTATATAAAAATAATAATATTATAAGTTATTTTAAAAATAGTAAAATAAAAGATGAAATAAAGAATAAAAATGTTAGCCCTATATTTTATATAGTCGAACAAGAATGTAATAGGTTATCTTAGTCGTTATTGGTCTTGTATAGTAATAGGTTAGTCGGGAAAAGCGGGCTTGGACTTTAAGCTAATATTGTCTTTGTTAGGGGCTATATGCCCAAGTGAATGCCAAGCCCGGCCCAAGATGAAGCCCACAAAGGCCTTAGAGCCGTGGCATATATAACCCCCTTCCACATGTGGAAGAGAGTGTTGGTTCATTTCATAAAACACCTAGTTTTAGTGTAAACCTTCCACTTCTCTCTCTACTCTCTCTCTCTACTTTTCTACTATTTCTCTCTCTAAATCTTGTGTTATGGATTGAATGGGAACAACATTTGGTATCAAGAGCCTATAGTGGATAGGTGATTGAAGATTCGTGTGTTGTGTTCTTGATTTTTCGTGCCTATCTTGCTCTAAAAGTCACGTACCAAAATCTTTTTGGTGTTTTTATGGTTCATTCTTGATAAAAAATCATCTACTTACTATTGGTAGTGATTTGGTATTGTTATCTTGGTTAAAAGCACAAAATTTTTGGGTGCTTGATTCATTTTTAGGCTAAAAATCACGAATTTGTTGTGTTCTAGTACTATTCGAGAAAAAGGGGTATTTTGATTCCTTGGTACGATCTGTGTATTGCGATTGCATAAAATTAGGGTTTCTACTTGCGATCCAATATCATGATCACTCACTACGATCCAGAGTGCGACCACTCACTGCGATCCAAGGAGTACGATCACTCACTACGATCCATAGTGCGATCACTCACGGCGATCACTCACTACGATCCAGAGTGCGATCACTCATTGCGATCACCCACTACGATCTGGAGTGCGATCACTCACTACGATCAAGGAGTGCGATCATAGGATACGATCACTCGTGGCGATCACTGACTACGATCCAACGTTACGATCTGAGTGCGATCTAGTGACTACGATCCACAAGTACGATCAAGGAGTGCGATCTAACAGTACGATCTAAGAGTACGATCAAGGACTACGATTTGAGTACGATCTAAGAGTACGATCACGGACTACGATCTAAGAGTGTGATGGGTATTGCGATGGACATCAAAAATTTTGTTTGAGTACTTATTAGACTTAGCCACTATCTAGACTAGTCTCGGAACATAGTTTACACGAAGATTAAAAAAAAAAAGTTAAAAATTTTAGGTCAAGTAAATTCAAATTTTTTCCCTACTAGTTTTTGGCTATTTCTAACTCAATTTCAAAATTTGGCAATTCAAAATTTTTCGGCTTACCATTTTGTCGGACTGAGGAATTTATTGTTGGACTGAAGATTTTCGGAACTCTACGAAATTTCAACCACACCTCATCACAACAAATCCACTAAGATCTGCAATTCATTCACAAGTATTCACCATGTCTAACAACAACATCAACATTGCAACTGCTAATCAAATTCGTTTGGAACAAGGTGGCAACGGTAATCCACCTGTGCTCACTGCCGGTTGTTACGTTCAATGGAGATCTCGTTTTCTCAGATTTCTCGACGGAAAAGAAAACCGAACTGCTCTTCGTCACTGCCTTGAGAATCCACCTCCAGTTTTTGAATTCAGACCAATTACCACACAGGCAGAGGATGGTACTTCATCAACTATACGAGCTATGGAGGATTTTGATACATGTTCTGCTGAGAAAAAGAAACTCCTCCAAGCTGAAGCTGATGCTGTAAACTTCATACTCACTGGAATTGATAACGATATCTATTCCACAGTTGATGCATGTCCTAATGCTATGGAAATGTGGAATGCAATTCATCGATTGAAGCAAGGTGAGTCGATCAATGTTCAAGATCTCGAGACTAATCTACTTTGGGAGTTTGGAAAATTCACATTTGAAGATGGTGAATCCATTGACTCATATTACTCGAGATTCTACAAAATGATGAATGGGCTTGTCAGAAATCAGTGCACCATCTCCAATCATCATGTCAATGTTCAGTTTCTACTTCAACTCAAACCGGAATGGCAAAGGTTTGTGACCTTGGTTAAACAAAGGGAAGATATCAAGACCATCTCCTATCACAAACTTTATGATATCTTGAAACAACATCATAATTAAGTGAATGAACTAAGGGCTGAAAAGGCAGAACGGTCTGCAAATTCTATTGCTTTTGTGGCTGCTACTTCAACAAAACCCGTTCCCCGTCAACAACCACCTACTCATTCCTCAAAGTCATCAAGCTCATCCACCAAACCTCTAGCTATTGCTAAACACAAAGCAAAAGCAATTGTCCCCACTCCACCTCCAAAGTATGACACCGAGTCAGATGGAGACAGTGATGATGAACAAACTTCAAGGGACAAGAAGATTGAGGAACTCATGTCTTTACTCACCACAACTTATAAGAAGATCTACAAACCTACCAAAAACAACCTCAGATCATCATCTAATGCTAGATATAAGGAAGTTGATCATGCACCTAGGTATGATCGTGATGCTAGGTATGATAATCAGAGGTTGCTGAATCAAGTTGGGGCTAAAGATACTGTAGGCACTCCGGTTGTGCAGAAGACTAGGATTCAATGATTCAACTGCAAGGGATTTGGGCACATGTCTAGGGAATGCAAGAAGCCAAAACGGGTTAAGGATTCGGGATATCACAAGGAAAAGATGCTGTTGTGTAAGAAAGAAGAAGCAGGAATTCCACTCACAGCAGATGAAGTTGACTGGCGTGATGACACTGATGATGAAGCCGATGATCAAGAGTTAGAGGCACATTATGTGTACATGGCAAAGATTCAAGAAGTGATCCCAGAGACTGATGATACTTCTGGACCCATCTATGATTTTGAGCCACTTGAAAAGGTACCATCACATGATAACTATAATGTGTTTGCTAATGAACGACGTCATCCTGAGCAACCCGAAAGCATAAATGACACATATGTAATGGACACGGAGGATAGCAATATCTCTATGGATTCACAGCATATGTGTAATGATGACGGAAAAGCTGTTCAGGATACTGACTCGGATGAGGACCCTGATTTGCTTGCGTCTATTATTGATTCTTTAAAACATGAAATTGAGGAAAACAAATAGGCAAATAAACGTTTGAAGCAAGCAAACACATCCTTAGCCGAGGAGATAGACAGGCTTAAAGAGTGTGATTATGTAAAAGAAGCTGATCGACGGGTTGCGATAGCTAATGGTTTGGTATATGAACGTAAGGTGCTCAATGAACAATATTGTTCTGAAGTAACACACGAAATTCATATGTCAAAACAAAAGATATTGGACCTTGAAGAACAACTTCTGCTACATAAACTCCAAATTACTGAATTAGAGTCGGTTACAAAGAACAAACTGAGCTTTATAAAACTCGTGAAAAGGATATTGAAAAAATTCTTGCTTTGGAAAAGAGAGTCGACACGTTAAATAACATTGTTTATAAAACGGGTCAGTCTATTCAAACTATGAATACGCTCAATAGAAATATGAAAACGAGTTTTGTCAAGCCTGAATATCTCAAGAAAGTTCAAAGTACCAAGCCTGCTCTTTATGATATCGGTTGTTATGTTGATAATCTTGCTCTTATGCTTTCCCCTGACTGCGACGAAATCATTCGTCAACAAGAAGAAAGTCGATCAAACTTAAGTGATTTAATAAACCTTGCTGATTCTAATAATTATATTAAGTCTGTTCCTCAAAAAGAACTTTCCAAAGAACAAAAGATTTACAATAGTGTTCCACCACCAAGTGATGAACCCCAAAAGAAAGTTTCTTTAAAAAGGAGTTTCAAAAGCAATCAATTTTGTTAGAAAAACAAATTTCGGATGAAAAACGTAAATGGGATGAGAAAAGCAAAAGTGTTCAGCAATTTGAGTTTATAAAACAAGGGGTTTTAAATTTGTACAAAGGTGTCGTCGACTATGAAAAAGTTTCTAGGGATACCATTTGGAATATTAAACCTAACCCACAAGTAGAAGTCATCATTCAACAATGCATTGTTCCAACAATTGACGATCTTTCAAAAAATGTGGAAATGTTTTATAATGCTCTCACTGAGGAAATGTTAACTGATTTAAGTTATGTTAAATCTCTTGAAGATGAAGTTGATTTTCTTCAAACTAAATTGAAAACACAAGAACACCAACTTTCTAACGAAATTGATCGACTTTCTAAGGAATACTTTTATGCCAACCATATGAATGCTATACTTGGTTTGTATACCGATCTTGATCAATATTGTCATGTAGCATGTCTAGTGTCAGAATCGAACGTGAAATGTCGCAATCTTGAAGTAGAGCTTTCGAAACAAATTCAGTCATATAACAAACTTTCGAAAAGTTTTTCTCAACTTGAGAAACACTCCATTTCTCTTGAACTTGCTTTACAAAAAGGTGAAAAATCTCATAATCATAAAAAGTGTCAAGAAATGTCAGCTTCTTCGTTTCGTCTACTAAATGAAAAAGATTTCGAAATAAATGATTTGAAAGCTCAGCTAAAAGAAAGGGACATAGCCATAAGGGAGTTACAGAAACTCATTGAGAAAATGAAAGGAAAGTCTGCTTTGGGTAAACCATCCGCCGTTCGTCAACCGAATGCGGTTAAATGCCCCAAATCATCTATTTTGGGACAATCCCCACAGACTTCGCCTAAGATAGGAAATGACAAGAGTAGCAATGTGATAGCACCTGGAATGTATAAGATGAACACTAAGCCCACTCAAACTGGAACATCGCGGTTACCTGAGAATATTAGGAAAACTAATCAACGTTTGTCTTCTTCTACAGGAGTAATCCCCACTACTAGCGTTAGCGGACCACAGCTTAAGAGCAATAGAATGCAAGATAAGGTCATGCCTAACAATAGTCAAGGAAAGAAGTTGGAAGTAGAAGACCACCGTAGGAATTTTAAGTTTTCTAAGAATAAAACGTCTGTAACTGCATGTAATGAAAGTTTAAATGCTAAGACCTCGAATGTTGAATTTGTTTGTGTTGAATATGGAAAGTGTGTTCGTACTTTCAATCATGATGCTTGTGCTCTTAATCATAATGGCGTGAATACTAGAACTAGGAAGCTTATTCGTGTGCCCACTAGTACTAGTGAACCCACAAGAACTTTGAACCAATCCACTGATCAACCACTTAAGAAACTAAGTGCGTTAGAATCCACTACTCTACGTAAACAAAGCAGGTTAAAGAAGCTTTATGAGAACATGATTAGGACATGTACACGGGGGTATTCAAGATTTACACCACCCGGATACAAATGGGTACCTAAGACAACCCCTATTCTAATTGGGTCTATGAATGTTAGCTTGCCTTTAGAATCTAGGTCCACTACTCTTTTGGAACCCGTTTCTATCAAGGGCTCCCATTTGTCAAATGCTACATTGTCTTCTAATTATTCTGCAGCTCGTCGAAATCATCCTATTCATAATGGACTCCGGGTGCACAAAGCACATGACAGGCAATCTCAAGCTTCTCATTAACTTCGTGGAGAAGTTTCTGGGTACGGTGCGGTTTGGAAATGATCAGTTTGCACCGATACTTGGATATGGCGATTTGGTTCAAGGAAATCTCACTATCAAACGGGTTTATTACGTCGAGGGACTGAATCATAATTTATTCTCGGTTGGTCAATTTTGTGATGCGGATTTGGAAGTGGCTTTTCGGAAATCTACTTGCTATGTTAGAGACTACGATGGGAATGACCTTCTTACAGGTTCTCGTGGTTCTGATCTCTACACAGTAACTCTTCAATACACATCTTCAACAAATCCAATTTGCTTAATGGCTAAAGCTTCATCATCTCAAGCATGGTTATGGCATCAACGATTATCACATCTCAACTTTGACACCATCAACTTGCTTTCGAAGAATGATATTGTGACCGGTCTTCCTAAGTTGAAATTCGTCAAAGACCATTTTTGTTCTTCTTGTGAGTTGGGGAAAGCAAAACGAAAGTCTTTAAAAACAAAGACTACCCCAAGCTCAAAAGGACGATTGGAACTTCTACACATGGATTTATGTGGTCCCATGCGTGTAGAGAGTATTAACGGGAAAAAGTATATTCTCGTGATTGTTGATGATTACTCTAGATACACATGGACTTTCTTCTTAAGGTCCAAAGATGAAACACCAGAGGTTCTCAAAAACTTTCTCAAGATGATACAACGCAATCTTCAAGCTCAAGTCTTAACCGTAAGAACGGAGAGGGGTACTGAACTTTTGAACAAGAACTTGCAATCTTACTTTCAAGAAGAAGGCATCGAACATCAAACGTCTATTGCTCGAACTCCTGAACAAAACGGCATTGTCGAAAGACGGAACCGTACTTTGGTTGAGGCTGCTCGAACAATGCTTTCTGCTTCAAAATTACCGCTATTCTTCTGGGCTGAAGCAATTGCAACTGCCTGTTATACTCAGAATCGTTCTCTCGTCATCCCTAGACATGAAAAGACACCTTACCACATCATCAATGGCAGGAAACCTACTGTCAAATTCTTTCACGTATTTGGATCTTTATGCTACATCCTTAAAGACGGTGAGAATCTCGACAAGATGAAAGAAAAAGGTGATGCATGTATTTTTGTGGGGTATGCTACATTGTCGAAAGGATATCGAGTCTATAACAAGAGAACAAAGATTATTGTCGAAACAATTCATGTGAACTTTGACAAATTGCCACATATGGTACTTGATCACTACAGCTCAAGTCCCGCACCTCATTGTCCAGCAATGGAACCTACACAAAACAGTGTACGTCCCGTGCAAGAATGTCAACAAAGTACTCCTACAGCAGACTCGACGGATACGACATATATGAATGAGTTGGTTGATTTATATGATCCAATGATTGATGAATATTACTATGGAAACAATCAAGTTGTGTCAAAGCCTTCCGCTGTCACCACTACTGATGCACCCGAACAAAGTCAAAAAGACACAACTGCATCTACTTCAGCAACCGTTGCTCAAGAGACAATTCCATTGGATACTCAACAAACTCAAGAAACAGTCATACCACCAACATCACCAACCGTCAATGCTGAAGGAGGAAACAACAATCAAGCAGTCGATGCACAACCTGACGAAGAAGAATTTATCAATCCGTTCGGTACACCGGTACACGAAGTCGGAGAGTCTTTTACTCAATATGTTGATCCGTCCAACATGCATACATTCTACCAACCATATCCATCCACTCACCATTTGATACGTGATCATCCATTGGAGCAAGTCATTGGAAATCCTTCATAGTCGGTTCGAACACGCAAACAACTCGAAATCGATGGCGATGTGTGTATGTATGCACTCACCGTGAGTTCAACTGTACCTACAAACATCAAACAAGCCATGACTGATCATGCGTGGATTGAATCAATGCAAGACGAAATTCATCAGTTTGAACGCCTAAATGTTTGGGAACTTGTTGACCGACCCTATGGAATGTCAATTTTAGATTTCAAATGGATCTGAAAAAACAAACTGGATGAAGAACAAACCATCATCAAAAACAAATCTCGTCTTGTGGTTAAGGGATACCGTCAACAAGAAGGAATAGACTACGATGAATCATTCGCTCCAGTCGCTCGTTTGGAAGCAGTCAGGATATTCCTTGCTTATGCTGCACATAAGGGCTTCACGCTTTTTAAGATGGACGTTAAAACTGCTTTTCTCAACGGTCATTTGAAGGAAGAAGTGTATGTGAATCAGCCGGAAGGATTCATCGATCCTCATCATCCTGACAAAGTCTATCGTCTCAGGAAGGCTGTATATGGACTTAAACAAGCTCCAAGGGCATGGTACGAAGAACTATCCAACTTCTTGGTTTCCAAAGGATTCTCCAAAGGTTCTATTGATCCTACTCTCTTTATTAATAAATATGGGGATGACATACTGCTGGTGCAAGTTTATGTTGATGACATTATTTTTGGTTCTACGAACCCAAAACTTTCAAAACGTTTTGAAAAATTAATGCACAACAGATTTGAAATGTCAATGATGAGGGAGCTAAAATTCTTCTTAGGCCTCCAGATTCATCAATCTCCACGTGGTATCTTCATAAACCAAGCTAAGTATGCTCAAGAAATACTTAAAAAGCATGGTATGACCTCATGTGCTCGCGTTGGTACACCATTGTCGACCACATCCCTAGACGCTGACTTGTACTCATATCCCGTAGATCAAACGTGATATCGCAGTATGATCGGGTCACTTATGTACCTTACAGCCAGCAGGCCTGATATTCATCATGCCACATGCTATTGTGCACGATATCAAGCCAGGCCTACTCAAAAGCACCTCAAAGAGGTTAAACGGATCTTTCGGTACCTTAAGAATACCATTCACATGGGACTCTGGTATTCGAAGGGAACCGGTTTTCATCTAACAGCTTTTTCAGATTCTGATCACGCAGGTTGCCTTGATAGTCGAAAAAGCACTTCTGGTAGCATACAATTTCTAGGGGAAGACAAGCTTGTCAGCTGGTCGTCAAAGAAGCAAGATTGCACTTCGCTCTCATCAGCTGAAGCAAAATATGTGGCTCTATCCGCGTGCTGTGCTCAAGTCCTCTGGATGAGAACTCAACTCACGGATTATGGCTTCCACTTTGATAAAATACCTATGTATTGTGACTCAAAGTCGGCCATAGCCATATCTTGCAATCCGGTTCAGCACTCCTGCACCAAGCACATCGATGTCAGATATCACTTCATCAAGGAACAAGTGAAACGCGGCATCGTGGAATTATACTTTGTTAGAACTGAGTACCAGCTGGCAGACTTGTTTACAAAAGCTCTCTCGAAAGATAGGTTTGCGTATCTCGTTGGCCGTCTTGGTATGAAGTATATGACTCCAGAAGACTTGGAGGTTTTGGCAAATGAAGCTGCTTGATATTCTCTCATGATGACTTCTAAGCATATCACAGCTTAGGACTCGGACCTCAAATAAGGAAAGTTAATCACGGACGATAACTTATCCTTCTCAACGAGAAATTAATATTTCTCGGTCATGAGCTTCCTATAAAAACATTCAAAGTTTTTAAGTTTATGAAAAACGATTTCTAAGTAAATGTCAGCTTAGACCTCGAACTTCAACTTAAGGAAAGTTTATCACGGATGATAACTTATCTTTCACAACGGGAAATTTGTTTTTTCTCGGTCATGAGCTAGTCACAAAACAATCAAAGTTTTGAGCTCATGAAAAACGGACCCGAAAGGGAAGTGTACGTTTCAGTGCGCTTTCCCTAAGCAATAGAAGAGAAGTCTTCTATCCTGATTATTTTAAAACCGTTGAACACAATTTTTTAAGAATTTCTCAAAAAGGTTTTCTAAATCTTTTAAAATTGTGTGTTCAACACTCCCTTCCTCATATGTGGTTTTTATATCTCTAAAATGTCATATGTTATTTTGATCAATTTTTGAGGGGGAGCGTTTTAAAATCAAGCCTTTAATGTTGTTGGGTACATCTCTAAAATTGTCATTAGTTATGTATCCAACACATTTCGAAAATGATATTAAATCTGTCATATATTATCGGTAAAGGCATCTCAACTCCGTACCTCAACATATTTTGTGGTGTCGTCTTTCTAAAATTTTGTCAAATTTTGTCTCAAGACACACATATATTATTGAGGGGGAGCGACCCGACTGAAAATGTTCCATGATTCATGCGTGCACACATGTTTCTCTCCCGTCGATTTTTCGAAAAATGTCATATTTTAATCAATTGGTATCTCTAATATTATATTTTTATATTAGAGATAGGGGGAGAAAATGTGATTAAAATGTAATATATCGCAACATGTGATCTTAAAGACTCAAGTGCAACTCTTTCCTTCACATGCCAAACTATTTCGTTTATCGATGCATGTGTGTAGGGGGAGCTTTTTGAAAATATAAAACTTTCAAAGTGTTAAAAGTTTTGATTTTTATCAAGCACTTTGAATTGTTTTCAATGGTTTTATGGTTACGATCCTTACCCAAAACAACCTACTATCCACGACGGAACGATGGAGTCAAAAGGTGGTTTGGGATAGGAAACTAAGTCCTATGATCCAACCAGAATCGGAGGGATCTACCCAAGGACATTCCATAGCTAGAAATAGTTGTCCTTAGGAAAGATGGAGTGGAATGAAGCTGAATGCGGACCAATTACTTAAGTTAGCACTAGAACAATCACAACAAGGTGCTAATGATGACGTATTGGTAAGCATTGAAGGAGTTGAATATTCTATGCAACTTAGGTAGAAACCGGGTTAACACACCTTTTGAAGACAAGTGTCATGGACCCGGTGATGCGATGCACAACCCTTTCCCAGCCATTCGAGTTTCTCTTAAAAGAAACTTGTCTCATTGTCACGGAGATCAACACGTATCTATTGACTTTCTCACTCCGAGTCGGTTAATATTGAAAAGGTGGCAGTCTGCTCCAGCCTCCGAATACCAAAATGCACTTATTGAGTCTAGAGCCAAACGAGATCTATCTATCATCTCATTAGGACACAATCGAGTCCTACGCATTATCCTTGTGATATTGCCAGAACATCTGAGTGATACGATTCAAATGAAGATGGAAATCCTGCTTGAGCCAACATCAAACAAGCTCATGGTAGGTAACTTGTGCGATTCTACACGAATCAAACTTGTGAGAACTGGAAAGCAACTAAGTTTGGATTCTTAATTGATTCAAACTTGATTCCAGGTTTCTTCGCAAAATCCATGTGATCTTGCCAGAACATTCAGAGTGACATTCATTAGTGTTCACAGTGACGAATGGAAATCCTTCTAGTGTCAACATCAAACAGCACTGCGGTAGGTAACTCGCAAGATTCTCTATGAATCAAGCTTGTGACAAACTGGAAAGCAACAATGGTGCGATTCTTTTAGAATCAAACTTGTTCCAGGAAATCTGAATTGACGACTCTAATCAGACGGATAATTTATCCTTATGATTAACTCTTTACGTTCGTAGTCTGCTTTGAGACGGTCGAGTAAAGAGAACTGGCTACTACCGCCGGGAAACCCTGTCAAGGAGGTTCTTAATCGAATCTACCTGATCACAGGTACGGTATTTAATACCGTTTAACGGTCTTCACCGACTGGAGGTAAAACACTACCGAGTTAGAGTGAAATGTTCAAAGCCATTTCATCCGTGTCTGTATATGTTACTGTATATCAAGAAGGTGGCGTAGCTGTGTAACCAATGTCGATTCAGAAGTTACAAGAGCACAAGATGGTGATAATCAAGATACCTAAGAATGTAAGAATGTAATAGGTCATCTTAGTCACAAGGAGTACAGATGAAGATCTCAAGCACTCAAAGTCAAATGACAAAGGCTCAAGATAAAGATCACGAAAGCATGAAAGAACAAAGCTGTTACAAACAAGATCAAGACCAAGATACAAGACCAAAGCAGGAAGATCTCCTCTACAAGAATGTATTCACTCAACCATCTTATGCTTTTTAAGCATTTTAAGATGACCGATACATTAGGGGAGATTGTTAGCCCTATATTTTATATAGTCGAACAAGAATGTAATAGGCCATCTTAGTCGTTATTGGTCTTGTATAGTAATAGGTTAGTCGGAAAAAGCGGGCTTGGACTTTAAGCTAATACTGTCTTTGTTAGGGGCTATATGCCCAAGTGAATGCCAAGCCCGACCCAAGATGAAGCCCACAAAGGCCTTAGAGCCTTGGCATATATAACCCTCTTCCACATGTGGAAGAGGGTGTTGGTTCATTTCATAAAACACCTAGTTTTAGTGTAAACCTTCCACTTCTCTCTCTACTCTCTCTCTCTACTTTTTTACTATTTCTCTCTCTAAATCTTGTGTTATGGATTGAATGGGAACAACATAAAAAAATTGTGGTTGAGAAAAATAATAAAAGAATTAACTAAAACATAATTGGTTAGTTTTATCAAAAGTCATATTTGTAGTAGGATATGGTATCTATCATTCTATACCTAGTGTAAAAAAGAAAATTTGTACAAAACGATTCACTTTCAATTTTTTTGAATCCATACCCCTTTATACCTATAAACCAAACTAGCTCCAAAATTTTGAGATAGCTAAAATCTAGTCTTAATCCCACTTGTGGGACCAACACTAACAAACCAAACAACATAATTGTACAATTATCCTTAAATCCCACTCCCAACCCTTGAAACCAAACAGAAAATGTTTTAAGTCAATGTGACGGTAAGTTCAAATTTCATCGGGAAAAATGTTGAAAATCATGGTTACCAATACCAATTCATGGTTTAACTTATCTTAGGGTGCGTTTGATTTAATGTCAGAGTTTATTTTAGGTGTGAGTTTATAAAGTAGGGGTTTAGATTTGGGTAAAATTTGGACTTAATATAATTATTAAAAAATATGTGAGTTTTATATAAATAATATAATACTAATCATTTTAAATATTTATTTAATCATAAAAATAGTTATTATATGTAAAAAACTACAAATAGGACTACAAAATGTAAAGGTATCATTTAAAAAAAAGACAAAACAAATGTCAGAACCCTTTTGAATTTGGCAGAAATCCCACCATCAACCTCTCCTTTTCTTAAGTAACAAAATATGGATTTAATTTCACTATTTGAAACACTAAGGCCCCGTTTGGTTTGTTGAATGTTTTAATGTAATCGTAATTTATAAATGGAATTGTAATGTGAAGGAATTATAATTTGAATTTTTAAATATGTAATGTGTTTGGTTAGGAGAATGTAATGTAATTAATTACACACTTATTTAATAATCTTGTTTTGTTTGGAAATTGTAATTTTAAATTTACAAAATTAGCCATTGAATTTACAAAAGTAAAGATAGATGAAGAATAACGTGGAGGTTATTTATGTAATTTGATGTCAATTACATTGTAATGTGTAAGATTCCTCCACTAATTTCATGTAATTGACATTGAAAATGTGAGCTCAATGTAATTAAAACATTACAATTACATATATTATCTAATCAAACAACATATGTAATGAAATTTGAATTACAATTACATTACATTACATCAAATTCGGTGAACCAAACGGGCCCTAAGGGGGTGCTTGGTTCACCGAATTTGATGTAATTTGGTGTAATTGTAATTCGAATTACAACTAGTTAAGGTGTTTGGTTGATTATTGAGTGTAATTATAATTGTTTAAATTACATTAGGCCCACCATTTATATGTAATCCCAATTACATCAACTTTGTGATAGAAAGTTTAAATTACAAAAGAACTCACACATATCTATACAAATAACATAATATATATTGTTTTTTATAATCTCTCACCAACTTTTTAATTTAATATTATATTTATTTGTCCTTCAATTCATATCATTTATCTATACTAGGAAGGGTGCCCGCGCTTCGCCGCGGCGTTTCGGGTCCGCTTTTGGGAACATGTGTCTGGTATAAACGTTGACTGCTGTTACGTCGGTTCACTTGATTATGCTTTTTTTTTCTTTGCGGCTGATTTGCAGGTAAGATAGGAGTGCACGTTCGGGCGTGCTTGTTTTGCACCCATAACTGTAAAAAGGAATTCTGAACACCCTATTTTTAGAACTAAATAAACAGGTAACGCAGTAATGCTAATTTGATCACACACAACAAAACAATTTAAAGTTCAGATGCTCATTGATACCTCTCAATTTTTTTATTTGTCTTATCAAACATTGTATCAAATCGTTCTTGCGCGCAGTACTCTTGTTAGGCCGTTGTTTCCGTACTGCCTTTACGGCAGCAACTCTAGCTGCATTTGCTGATCTATTGGCGGCTGCTACTGCTTTGTTAACTCTTTCGTCTACTTTGGCTACATCATATGCTTTCTCAGCTGCTCTTCGTGCTGCTCTTCGTGCTTCCTGAAATATTAAGTAATGCTAGTAGTTAGTTTCCATTAACCATATCAAAAACAAAATTCTAGATCCTATATGTGGCAATCCCGACCAATTTACATATGAATGAGTCAGACGCATTGAATGGGTTAAAAGTCGTTTAAATATATCTAGTGCATACAAATTTAAACTTGTTATCCTTGCAAATGTATATGAAAATCCATTTAACTTAGAATATTAAAAGATTACCTTGTCATATTTAGGGAAGCCGACTTTCAATCTTGCGAACATAGTTTCCTGTATTTCTACAATTTTTCCATACTCTTGCAAAAGGAATTCATTGCAATCGAAAGCCAAAATTTCAGAACCTGGACAGAGAATGAAAGTCAATTGAATTCAAAGTATGTAACTGTTGAGATAATAGATTATACGAATCTACTTGGATGACATTATGATAAACATACCTTGATCTTTGTGTGTTTTCGTACATCGGATTCAATTATAGGTAGTTTGACTATGTTAGTCCGTAGTTGAGATTAGCAGATGGTTGTGTATCTTATATACACGGTCTTGCAAGCTTATCCTCAGTAAACGGGCGCCCATCAGAAGTTTCGTGTGCGCAAGTATATGGATACCCTTCGAGGTAAGTAGGGGGTAGTTTGAGATGTTTAGCCTGCTCTTGACAGACTAAAGACCACAAAATACCCCCTGCTTCCCTTGAAGGGTATCCATATATTTGGGAACCCAGAATGATAACCATTTTTGTGCTTCTCATAACAGATTTTAATTTCCAAATCCAAAACCTGAAAAAAAAATGTATGTCAGAAAACGCTTAATACCCTAAAAGAGATGGTTTTTAAGAAAACAATTATAAATGCTTGAACTAATATCTAACCGCTAAGTAATGAGAATAAGCTTCTACTGTTTAAAATTAGTGTGCACATATATCAGAAATTTCGAGTAAATGACACGAGAAGTATTTGGAACTAATAATTAAAATGTTAACTACACTTATATTAAGGTCTTTTGTTAAACAAATTGTCCTATCAATTATTCAATATTTAGAAAAAAAGAAGCACATACTTCAATTTTATTCTACCTCTATCAAGCATGGAATCCTTAAGCAAGGAGCAGCTGTTAAAAGTGCCAAACACCTGAGATTTGTATAAAGTTGGTATTTTTAAATATAACAGATGTCATGTCAAGTTACTAAAGATCAGAATGCTGAACATTCAAATTGCAAAGGAAGAGTTGGTGAACTCTTACCATGCCCTTTGTCGATTCTTCACAGTTAGATACCTTGGGACCGGGTTTCCAAAACAGGAACAAAAACACATCGATTTTTAGCATAGAGAAGCCCTGTGGTTATTTTTTTATTGGCTCAGAACGGTAGAGACTTGGAGAAACATCGATTTTTTATTGGCTGCAACTTTTGTAAGCTGTCAAGCCGACATGCATAATGCTTCATTTCCAGTTCTTCCTACCGAGATAATTCATCATTGCCTTTTAGAACTATGTAATGCCAAAATTCGGAAAAAAAGTTAGCTAACAAATACACAGCCTGTTCCATTCATAAGACCAAAGCATGTGCGACTTTTAATGACTGGGTAATGGGATATACATACATAGGCACCATCGTGTCATTTTTTTGGACCATCAAACAGATCTGGAAAAACCCACATCTACACTGTATTGATCAACATGGTGTGCCTGTTTTTTTTGTCAAACAGATTTACAAAGAAACTGCCAACATATTCTAAATGCCTACTTCGCTTCTAGAACAACCCTAATATCTTATCACAGGTCTAGAACTCAAATAAGCTCATAAGTCTCCAACTAAACTTAAAAAGAAAAGTCTTATATAACGTAAGCAGAACAAAAAATCTCATAGGGTTCAAAATAAGTCAAAACAAACACAATCTCAGATGAAGTTTTATAAAAGCACATGTCAAGATTGTTACCTTTATTGTTGGAGATACCTCGAACCGAGTGGACACACATAAGTTGTTCAAAGCTGGTTTAAGACTATGGCTTGTTGCCTTCCCCATTTAGGCTCAGATGTATATACGGTGGTCAGGTCATAGAAGATTTCAAATACCTGCTCATGCTGCAATGGAATTCGGTTGCATAACATCCATATATGCTATGCCATCCGGTCATTGCCTCACAAAGTCGGGGCCAAAACTTCTCACTAAGATAAAAAAACATCATCATAGCCACAAAAAATATTTAACTATCATGAAAACCCATTGAGATGTAACCTTTGGATTCTTGCCTCATAATCATGAAGCAATTCAGGAGATGTAACCTCTGGTTCTTGGGTCTGAAATGTAACATTTCCTGTAATAAGCATATATAAGCAAGGACCATAAGCTGCTAGTATAAGCAGAGACAAACATCCCCTATGTAATAAAGTTATCCTGATAAAATCACAACCCAAAGTACATTATGATATCAGGATTTAAGATTTATGAACGGGTCATACCAATTAGTGGTGTAGAATGGGAATAAAGCGTACGTGACCCGCCATGGATGCAAGCACAAAGACGTGCTGCCCCGCCAAGATACGGGCCGGTTCCACCCACCACGATCCGCGTACCAGGATATGACAATGAAACTTATTGTTTATTCCATCTCTACTGTTCTTCATAAATAATTGCATCCAACAACATATCCTCCCATATGACCATCAAAAACCAAATATAACAACGAAAAATTATCCCTTATACACGTGTTACATTCACAACCCATTACCCACCATTATTCTCTTTCAGTATGCGATCCACAAACATACGAAATGTTATAGTTCTAACTTGCGGGTACCATAATCACATTCAATGTAAATGCAACCTCGAAAATTCACCCCACAAATCGGATTTTGTTCTCGAGTTTTGTAATCTGGTTTTTTAGGGGTATATCATAGGCTCAGATAAGACGCTATTTGGGGAAAATAGTCACAGCCCGGCATGGCTGCAACCTTCAAAGGTCGCCCCGCCAAGATCCGGGCTGTGTTATCTTTACCCGCGTCCGTTTAAACTTATCACGGCCCGACATTATTTATAACTTAATAAAAGGAGGGGAATCACGGTTTGGGGAAAACAGTCACAACCCGGCATGGCTGTAATCTTCAAAGGTCGCCCCGCCAAGATCCGGGCTGTGTTATCTTTGCATGCGGCCATTTAACTTCATCACCGCCGGATATAATTGTAGAAGCATACAATTACTCATCACATTGCTTGACATATATTATCATAGCTAATCAACAAAATGTGAACTGAAACTACAACCTTTTAGCACACGGAACTGCAACTGCAACCTCCTGTCCCTAACACAGAACAACAAAATGTGAACTGCAACTGCAACCATAGGAGGTCGTTTGGGCAAAAGAACATCGTTCCCAAGAAAACATGTTCTATTTGAGTTTATGATCCGATCAGTATGGTTGCACACCCATCGCCATTGTCACCCACTATAAGTGGCTGCAACAAAAGGATTGGTGCCATCACGATAAAAACAACAATCGTTACACACTGATTAAAACCGCCACACACAAAAAGACGGTGGCATTCAAGACATGGGTGGTATCAAATAGGCTGTAGTGGAGGTTAAAGCATTGTCTTTGAACATAGATAAACAACAGCAGTGTTGTATAAAATCAAAGTCAGGGAGACCGCCATGGCTGCATTAGTATAACGCCCCGCCAAGATACGGAGTCCCACACACTTTTTTACGTTCCCTTAGGAACAATGATCCTTTCACATACCCCATTATTACATTACATCTCCTCTCTCACACACACACACCCCTTGCAATCCAATTTATTTATTCTTTCTATTCTCACACACATTATACTACAAACCCCCATGGCTGCATCTCTATTGAGTTGCCCCGCCAA
This sequence comes from Glebionis coronaria, assembly GCA_025667525.1. Classification (NCBI taxonomy): domain Eukaryota; kingdom Viridiplantae; phylum Streptophyta; class Magnoliopsida; order Asterales; family Asteraceae; genus Glebionis; species Glebionis coronaria. Next base: position 487,501,195 of record CM046876.1, on the reverse strand, counting down.
GACGTGGGTTGTCTCAGGTCCATCAAAGACAGCATCATTCATATTATATTATCACTTTAATTAAAAAAAAGAATCGCAACAACCAATGTCACGACCATTAAGCTCATATGCTCATATACGAAGACCAAGGCATCAAAGGTTGGAATAGAGAATTTGCATAAGAAGAAAATAACGTATAGGAACACAAACTTATCAAAGGCGAAACATAAAAACTACTAACCCATGAGTATAGAGCACCATTCGAGCACGAAACCCTATAAAAATTAGTGTTTCTAGCAAACCCTGAAAATTAGGGTTTATAACCAATCACCAGTTCATTAAAAATTACTAACCCATAAGTAAAGAGCACCATTCGAGCACCAAACCCCATAAAAATTAGGGATTATAGCAAACCCTAAAAATTAGGGGTTTTAACCAATCACCAATTCATTTAACAGCTTCTGCACATCCAATCGAGATGCCAAAACAACAAATTCATAAAACGATCAGATCAAAAGTATTGGTAAAACGATCAGATCAGAAGTATTGGATTATAATGGATCAAAACCATTATTGGTTAGGTTGAGATATATGTGTGTGAGAAGAGAAAGAATAAATAAATAGGATTGTGGGGTGTGTGTGTGAGGAGATTGTGAGAAGAGAAAAAAATAAATAAATGGGATTGTGAGGGGATCACTGTTCCTAGGGGAACGTGATTCCCCTCTATTATTAAGTATCTAATATTTTATTATTTTTATACTCATTTACATTACCCTTACTAACCAAACACCTTATATATTTCAACAATTCAAATTACATTTCATCCAAATTACAATTACTTTCATAAATTACAATTACATAAAAAACATTCCGCGAACCAAACAGCCCATAATATTACAACCAAACAAAGTTTTTTACTTTGATTCCTGGGACCACCTAAAAACCCAAAAACCAAACGCACCCTTCAAAATCTTCAAGTAAATGGTGAGCCCATGTAAACTTACTTACATGCCTGTTTGTAAAAAAGCCCATCTAATATCCTTTCAATATAAATAAGCAAAAGCAAACCCAATGAAGTCATATTTTGGGAAAAACAAAATATGCTCAGAAAAACCCGAATGAGGCTCATCAGGCAGGTTTGACGGTAGGTTATTATTATAATAGCCACGGCTCACTTACCACCGCATGTTCCATTAATTAACGGATTCATTTCAGTTTAGAGCCCATGATTTCTTTCATTCCCCATTATATATATATATATATATATATATATATATATATATATATATATATATATATATATATATATATATATATATACTAGTGGCAAAACCCGTCCGATGGACGGGTATGACTTTTGATTGTCGTTTACCTTTTTTTATTTGGTAATAATTTGTTTGCAAATTTATTTTTTAGCATGATTGTCTTTTAATACCTGGCATGACTTGTATTTGTTGTTTAAGCTTTTTATTTGCGAAATTAAATTTTTGTAAGTTTTTTTATTTGGATAAGTGTTAATTTGTTTTTTTAAGCATGGCGTTGATTATTCAATGCTTTCTTTAGTATAGTTGTTTTTTATATTTGATTAGTCCACATGAATTCAAATATGCTTTTTTTTAACCTAAACTTATAAAAGCATTCGCTATAAAAAGTTTAAAAATAAGTAAAAAGACATGTAAAACATGACATGAAAATATCCAAATATCATATACTTCTTCACAATTTAAGCATATGTGATGTAAAACCATTATAAAATTCTAAGTAATTTATACCATGCTTTAAGTTATGTCATATTATTTTAGGCTTCCACTATTTCTAAAACCATTATATTAATTCATGAAACATAAATTTGAAGTCTAAAGGTAGATCTATATGTGATTTTATAATATGAATAGAATTATTGGAAATTTAAGTTTTCATTTAATCAAACGGGTGACTTTTAGTTAGGAGATCAAAATCTTGTGCACACATGAATTATTAATATAGTATGGTTTTAAACTATGCAAAAAACACCGCTAAGGTATGATTACATATAAAAAAATTTAAAGAACCGATAATATAACAAAGATGTTAAAACTAATTTCTACCATTTATAAAATTATCCTCCACCTACAATTTATCCGTCTGTCTTAAAATTATTTTCCACTTCTAAAAATAAAAATTAGGTTTGAATAAGATTACTGTGTTACCCTTAGTCCAAATTGATATAAACAAAAAAATAAGAAACAAAATTAATTATCAAAGGGTAAAACTATGCTTTTGAAAAAATCAAGACAATAATTAATATATTTTTCTTAAACCGTGTATTTCTCGTCTGTGAACAATAACTTTAAGACGAATATAGTATAAAATATAATTGCCGCAGCCTCAATACTATCAAACTATAGCTTATTACGAACATTTAAAGTCAAATTTGTACTAAATACAAAATTCGCCATAGTTTCAATATAGTATGAATAATAATGTTTGAGCAATGTTTTCTGTAGAACGGTAACAAATTGTTCATATGAGAAGTCAAAAGAGGTAATTTACTCTAATTTATTAACTTATGATAGTCAGACATGGCTTTAAAGAATATTGCATATGTGTATCAAATAACAGATTTTTGAAGTGAGTATTTATTGTGTGACCGTAGAGTAAGCAAAAAAAATGAGCATAATGAATGTAATGAGCTTATCAAATGAGGATTCATTAATTAGACTAACGCATCCAGAAAAAAAAACATAAAACTTTTCTCCAAGGTTATCCGTAAGTAGCTTCTCAACCGTCTTTGATAGTTTATGTGTCTCGTCGTTCAAGAGGTTGAAAGTGTGGTTGCCAAGATAGCAATATCAAGATAATATTTAATGGATATACAAACTTATCTTTTTTTTATGGTTTATGGATGCAATAGCTTGCAACTTGATATAAATGACAATTACTCTTCAATGATTTATGGATCCAGTCTTCAACTACTATGCCAAAAATAAGGGAAATTTCAAAAAATGCCCCTTTTGTTAGGGGTGTGGGTATTAAATGTCCTTTGACTTTAAGTTTTTCAAAAATAAACCGAGGCAATCGAGGCATCTAAGGCAACCGAGACAACTTAACACCATAGTTTGGCATGTGTCTCGAGGCATCCAAGGCAACCGAGGCAACCCGTACTTGTGTCACACACGTGTCAACGGTGCAAGGTTGCCTCAGATGCCTCGGGGATTTATGGAAAATTAAAATTGAGGGATATTTGTCACCGCTAAAGAGTATTTTAAGAAATTTGCCTAAAAATAATCTCTGCCATTTATAAAATTATCCTGCACCTACAACTTAGACCACAAAAAGCTCAAAAAAAAGCAGGCATGTATCACGGATACTATAACTTTACTATTTTCTTTTGTCAACTTTGTATGTCTTTCTTCAAAATACATGTCTACAACTACTATCGAGTACTGTGTTTTTGTCAACTTTAACTTCTCTTGATGATCATACCATTGCTACTTTACCGTAGGTACAAACAATGATGACTGCTATATAAGGTTTAAGAAATTTACCGCTTCTACTTTGTGAGTTAGTCTTTCTTGATGATCACCAACTTAGAGGCAAATGGACCAAAGACCCCTTATAACCAAGCCTGTAGATTATGGACCAAAAATTTAAGCAAACGAAAAAAAAACTATTTTCCGAACGGTATATTAAATTTGAAGTAAATTAATGAGACCGGCTAAGAAATGTACATCAATACCGTATGGAATGACTACTGTTTAACTGTGTTGTCAGATATTCTTCTTTGTCGTTGTAGAACTGCAAGTCTACACAGTTGCAGGAACAAACATTTTAAAACAAAAAAGTGACCACAGGGGTAGCAAAACTGAAAAAACAGTTGGATGTTGGTTTTCATTCGGGTTGCCGATTCTAAAATTCCTATCTGTAATTACATAAATCACAATCAATATTTGGACGACATATAATCCATATCTGATAATTAGTAAACGATAAGCAAAACGAACAAAACTATGTTGTTATCATTATCAAAATTCATTTAAAAAGAAAGTAAAAGGCAAGCTTTCCATCAACATAATGCACGAATACATGAACCACAACAAAAAAGGCAACAAAATATTTGCTTACATTTTTCAAACCTCATAAGTCATTTTCAAAACTTAATGTTGACAAACTATTTTCTCATCATTTTTAGAAAAATAAGAATTATTTTCAACCAACTGAAATAAAAGTAATCACAATCAATATGTTGTAGCTAGTCATAAAAATTGATTATTTGACCCAATAACAGCATATTCTAATAACATAAAATGTTACCTCTAAAAGTGTGCCTAGATGCATTGTTTTGCTTTCCGTACTTTTATCTCATCAAACGATGGTTTATCTGCCCTTCAAACACTGTTTATTGAAAACCCGACGAACTTTGAACTCTTCTTCATAAAAAGACGACCAGATAATGTCATGTTTGTCCTACAGGGATTTTGATTTAGGTATGCTCGATGACCCATCTTTCAAAGTTTTAGATGTCATAGTTTAAGAATTAAAAAAGACTGATATCATGAAATTATGCCTTTTATGTTATATCACACATACCACTATGTTGTGCACATTCCGAGGAAAGGCAGAAACAAAATATCTTCATGCCGGCTACAATAGTAATCAACGGCTATGAGCCTCTAACACATATGAGTCAGGGCTTTTTTGTCATTAATTTGTGGAAATACTTTGCATAAACCTAAGGGTAAAGCCTCGCCTCCATAGACCTGTATCAATCTTGATGTTAAAAGAAACAAAAGGCATAAGTCAAAAGTTGCATTTTTACTGACGGAATTTTACAAAAATGCAGTTACCCTGTGAGAAGCAAGATGTACGCGCAGAGAAGTCAAAAGGTGCCTTTTTTGAAGCTTTATTTCTTTAGCATCCCCAACATCTAACCTTCGCATTATCAAGAATAGAACACCATAAGATTTTATAGCTTGGAATATCTGGAAATAGAATGCGATGTAACCACTTAAAACTTCAGGTTCAGGCCAACCTTCCAAAGCCAAAGTTTGAAGCTTAAATCCAACGTTGCATGGCCCACTTTAGCAACTCTTGTCCAAGCACTCGGCCACCACAACATTGTAGTTTCAGGGTTTTCATCACTGAAAAGAGACAACGAACACCATTCCAAGGTTGCAAAACCAAAATCCTTCTCCCTAAAAGATATCCAGCTAGTTTAGAGCACTAATCAATAACAAACCTAGTCAATAAATGGATACAACAACTAACAAAATCAACATATAGGTTGGTTCATCGCAATCTTAGTTTAAGCAGGGTTAGGAACTTCTTGCCTTTATAATCAACACTCATTCACTGATGTAGCTTGTGGTGAGTCGCCCTCAGAAGGGGTTCCCTACCCCTATCGTCTTACCAGGATAGAGCTCATCATATAGTATTTCAGATGATGGGTCCCACTTTGAGGTCAGTTAGCCTTTTCTTTCTCACTATGATATCCCGTTTTCTTGACAGACATATCCCAATCTCCTAGATTGTATAAAATTTGAAATATTTAAGATTAAATACTTTAATCACAGGATGATATTATATCAAAACATTTATATCACAACTTTTATCCAAGTCTCCTGATTCTCATTGTAAAGATCTCAAACCATTTAGGCAAGTTTTAAGTTAAACTGAGTGGTTGTCAGCAAGTTAATAATTTATATCACAACTTTTGGGACAAAATATGATGCTATCTAATTATTAATCAGAGCATGTTAGTCACATGGATAACATCTTTTTGATTCTGAGTTTTTCTGCCACTTTAAATATCATTCACATTTAAAAGAGATACCAGTAAAAGACAAAGTATGAGTACATTTCGTATATGAACTAACCTCTAAATCCAGGGCTTTAAACCCAGCCTTAAGGAATGCGATCTGGAAAAAACTCATCTGGAACAAAAGTATCAAGCATCCTTCGTATTATTGGGAACCAAAAGCAGGACATACCTATAAAACTTTAAAATTTATAATGGTGAATAAAGGATTAGCAGAGGTGTACATGAAAAAACGGGAGCAGTAATTTGGACTGCTTACAGCCCGTAGCTTCTATTAAATGTTATAATCTTATCTATTACCAAAATGTTCCTTACCGAATGTTATCATCATTACATTTTTAGCACCAACTGGCTGTTCAAAGATTCTTTTGTTCAAGTCTGAGTCACCATGTACCTTGCAGAGTCCATAGATGGACTGGTTGTTGACATCTGCACCATATGATCCTTTAAATGTACACCTGAAATGAAAAATATATTGCATAAGACAAAATTTTCAATTATATAAGTTAGTAAAAGGTTGCTCACCCTTACTGTCTATAGCTTCATCGTCGAAAAGCTTCTCAAGGCTCGAGGTTAAAGACAGATAGAGACAGGTTGATTTTCAGTAGTGATTTCATAAATGTTGAACTTTGTCCCATGCTTCTTGACCATCTGCATACTTGCCTGATTGCTTTTCTATCTCATCCTGACAACTTCTGCAAATTTCCAACATCTTCATTTGCACATTGCAGCAGAAATCTACGCCCGTATTTTGATATCGGTTCGGGTTATATATACTTTCCTTCTCGATTTCGGATTTTGTCAAAACTTGTCATAACCTAAAAAAAATATATTTTATCATTGGTAATATATTTTATCAATGGATGACCCAAATTCAAGAAATCCGCACGCATACTATGGCAACTTTATTAATCCAAAAGAAAAGCTTACTAAATGTGAGTCGATCCAGATAGATACATGTTGATTTTCAGCAATGATTTCATAAATTTTAAACTTTGTCCTATGCTTCTTGACCATCTGCATACTTGCCTAATTTCTTTTCTATCTCATCCGACAACTTCTGCAAATTTCCAACATCTTCATTTGCACATTGCAGCGGCAATCTGCGCCCGCATCATCACCAGATTGTGTCAATGGTAGCAGCAACATTCGGCACCATCAGTTGCATCATAAACAAGACGCATCAACATAAGCAATAAGCCTAACTTATTTGTTCTGCATAAAATGAGAAGAAAAAGTTAGCAACTTTCGTAGGTTTCGATAATGTAGTGATGATAAGTACAAATCTAAGCAACGTTCGACACTCTTTTCATAAACTCAGCAAGGTGATTGATAAATATAGATTAGTACATAAATATTAATAACTAAACAAAAAACAGTTAAATGAAAATCAGATCAGTGACAGTTACCGTTTGGGAATAAACTTGGGTCGGTCCTCCTCAAACATAAGCTGATAAGCATTAATCTCCTCTTGTGTCGGAATATATTCCTGAGATGGATTATAGGATTCCTCATTCCCTGTACACAAACAGTTGGATTGTTAGATTTTTTGTAATAATATAGAAATAGATTACAAAATGAAGATTAGTCTGTTAGAACAACTTATAAATATAGAAATGAAAAAATGTCAGACCTGGTAACTTAGATTTGGGTGAAGGTATATATGAAAATACGTGTCCTGGATTTTCAGAAACATCATCACATAAGATATAGTTACGTGGTTTTTCTTTTGACTTGTCAAATGTTATTAGTCATTTTCTAATTGCCCTTGAATACTTAAGATTAAGCATAAACAATCAGAAATAAGGAGAGTGGTAAAATTACGTTTCCAAAAATAAACTAATGATAAAGAAAGTCGCAATTGTCTACAAAACCACTTAAAAGATGCATATTGCATACGTGTTTATCATTTAACTTCATAATCTGAAGGAATTAAACGCCTATTTGCTTCTGGAGCATTTGAGAGGGGATGCCAGCACCATCCCAAGCAAACCAATCAGCATAATCCTTCATTTACTCATAAGAATGACCTATAAAAAATGAAGAATAAACTACAACCAGGTAATGTATAAATCCAACTAAACACTATCTATCGTATTTTATCTATATTGACATATGATAACAAAGCCACCAACCGGATACCACCCATATGCATTATCGTTTATATGTGATTTTGTTCATTCTTATTATTAATAAGCAAACAAATTTCAACAGTTCATGATATTAAGTACGTATGATGTCTAAAACCCAATTCACTGGCAGGAAAGCTAACAATTCAGTTATGAAAATCTGAAACACCCCAGCTTTTGGAGTCATCAGTTATGGATAAGAATGAATCGAGCTTATCCATTCTGGCCTTCTTGAATTTCCTTTCATCATTGTCATACCCAGTATGCTCTTCTTCCTTATCCCACTGAAATGGAACATGTCCAGTAGTGTTACTTAGAGAGGCAGCCAATGGCCAAGAGTTTATGCAGGGAAGAGTATCTTTAAGGCTATGTTCGCACATCCAAGGATACCAAATTGGATCTTAAAAGTCAATCATTACAATCTTTATCGCTCCAAATTGAAAGTTTGCAACTTGGTAGATTTCAGAGTTCTTATCAAGAGCCTTGCAGCCACCAGAACCTTTATTAGTAAGTTCAAATAAATTTATCTCAATTGTAAAAAATATCTAACTGAGACGAGCATAAGCTTAGGTGCTTTGGATGGCTCGGCTTGTTTGCTGTAATATCCACGAGTAGACACATGTTCTCGAGTTGGAAGAAACAAAAAGAGAACTCGCAACTTTTCAAGTTCTCGAGCTAGAGGAGTAAATAGATCACCATTTCAAATATGTCCTAATGAACATAATAAAGAAATACTTTTGACTTTACGATTCACAGATCTTATATAACTAATTAGAATAAATACAGTCATCTTTGATCACTACCACCTATTTGCAACTCCTGCTTGGAGCGTTTGAAAAAAAAATGCTAATGCTCGCAAAAAAACAGTGTGCTAACTTCGCATCTTCCAACAAAAGTTGCAAGGAAAATTTAATCACTCGTTCACAATTGGTTTAGCTTATATATGAACGGCCTTTTAGATTTGCAATAGTTACAGGTAGGGGTGCAAACCTCTTGCCTGAAACCTATCTTAAACATACAAAACTTAGTAAAATTGATTAATCTTAATAAGAGCTAAGTTGTTCCTTTGGTTGATCATATATCTCTATTCTCTTTCAGTGGCGCATGTGCTGTGTTATTTATTGTCCTATACTATAACATGCTCGTGAATTCAATATCACGCATTCAAATATTTAGTCATAAGAAGAGCTGTCAACGAATTTTGTAACTAAATAAGTAACATGGGTAGACTCCTAGTTACGTAAAATCAATAAATTTAGCTTGAAGGAGAATGGGTCTAGTGGGCCTGCCAGTTAAACAAAAATAGTATTTATCATAATTGTCCAGTAATGGTAATTGACAGATTACTCATCTATAGAAAATTAGACAAGGGAGTGGTTATGTTTCAGCAAATACTCAAAAAATGACCTATGGAAATAAGAAACAAACAACATTACTTATAGTAGAAAACCTTGAGCAGAAGGTCTATTAAAAAATTCAAAAAAACATGACATACGTTAAGCCTAAATAAAGATTTTGTATGACATAGGTTAAACATGACATACGTTAAACATGAGATACTTAATTTAATGTAGTCAAGTTAGTTTGCAACCGCCGGGTGCTAATGTTATGAGACATAATGTATTTTAGACTATTTGTAGGTTGTACCATTGAACATGCAATTATAATATACAGTTTTTATCGGCGAATGATCGATCAACAATGTTCTTGGTCGTCAAAAGTAAATTTTTAATGTAAAAGATTAAAAAGCTTGAAAATGCAGGTTTCTTCCTACATGCCAGCAAGACTGAATGATTCAGAACTTCATTCTTAAAAAAAATGTAGAACAGCTTTTGGGTGTATGTTCTAAAGGAAGAACCGATGGAATCTTCATTATCTTCCAAACTGCCACTGACTTGTTTTGATTACAAAATTAAGTAATAATGCACTCCCATTCAAACAACGTGAGGAAAAACATTAGTATTTTTGTTAATGCTTGTAACTATCAGCATCTACATACATTAGATATCTCTCAACGAAAGTCACAATGTATTGATGTATAGGATATTATTAAGTGCTTAGAATAAATAAAAAAAGTAGAATTCAATGTTGTATTTACTTGAATATGTATAAGCCACGGGGGAGGTGCACCATCTGCCATGCCTAGAGCTTCTTTTAGTTCATGGGGCAAAGTTCCTGTTTCATCTCTCTAAACTTTACCTATAAATTAAGAATATAGACATGTCAAGCCCCAAAATACAATAAATAAAAACATGATATCCTATTTTCCATTCGTAATTACCATCAGAGTTCTAACAATAGCGAAAGTCACCTGTTATTGATCAAATCATGACCGAAAAGAACACAATCAGTCAAAATCAGAATCCAAAATTGTATCGCCCATTACGCCATCATCAGCTACAATTTCTTTGGCAGAAGAAAGAACGAATACACGATAATCAAGAACTCAGGGTTTTGCTTTAGGGTTTCTTTATCGATATTATAGTTTTTTCATAAGCTTTGTGGTAACAATCGATTGATTTATTGATTTTAATTCTTGATTATAAGATCCGAAAATTGTAAAATAAAAATCACAATAATTAAAACACGGCCCAGAATGTGGGTTGGCCCAGACAATTGTGCTGACGTGGATTAGGGAGAGGATAAGTGAGGTGGCAAATCCCTCCTCTTATATATAATGTAAATGTAAAGATATATATATATAGGGGAGAGATCAAATAAAAAGACTTTTTTTGGTGAGAAGGATAAGAAGGATTTTCAGCCATTGATTTTAAAATCAATGGATGAGATTAAACCATAATCCTAACCAACTAACCAACTAACTAACTAACCATTTAAATACAATTTTTAAAAAGTTTTTCAAAAATTCTGAAAAAAATCGAGTAGATCGGGTATGTTGGTGCAAAAAACTTTTGTGAAAAAACTTTTTTTAATTCGAAGATTTTTACGTTTTTTTAATGCACAAAAAACGAAATTTTGATGCACAAAAACGATAATTTTTAGGTTTTTTTACGTTTTTTATGCATCAAGAATTCATTTTTATACCCAACTTCTTTTGACTTTTTTCTTTAAAATTTGATGCCACATCAAACTAAAACAACTTGAAAATTTTGTGCATGAAAAAAATTTGTACACAAAATTTTATCTTTTTGTGCATCAAATTTCGTTTTTTGTGCATTAAAAAAACGCAAAAAACTCAAAATTAAGAAAACTTTCTTCACAACTTTTTTATGCACCAACATATCCGATGTTATGGAATTTTTTCAGAATTTTTCGAGAACTTTTTTAAAATCATGTTTATATGGTTAGTTAGTTAGTTAGAAATATGGATTGATCTCATCCATTGATTTTAAATCAATGGCTGAAAATCCTTCTTATACTTCTCACAAAAAAAAATCTTTTTATTTTAACTCTACCCTATATATATATATATATATATATATATATATATATATATATATATATATATATATATATATATATATATATATATATATATATATATTCTAGTGTTTTTGATCCAATTAGTTTGGTTTATAGATGGGTTTATTATCTATTTAAGGGGGTGTTTGTTTGTTTGTTTAAGCTGATGGTTTATGTAGCTCATAACAATTATAAAAACACAAGGAAGGGGTGTTTGTTTAAGCTTATATATTTATATCAAAGGCGATGATGACGATGATGATATTTCATCTTCTGCATTTATATATTTTTCTGAGCATATTTAATTGGGGTGAAATTACGCCCGTATCTTGGCGGGGTAACCCGATCCTGGATTGTGGTTGCAGCCATGGCGGGTGTTTCCCTTCCTATATTTGCAGATCTGAGCCTCTTTTTTCGATTTCGATTTACTCGAAATATTTTGGTGACAGAAACAGTGTCATTAAAAGTCCCCCTGATTGTATTCTTGTCTCTGTTTGAGAGATGAAAATGATAATATGTCTGAGTGGATTCGAGTAAAGTTGAGATTATCCACATCTTGGCGGGGCAACTTACTAAGTTTGCAGCCATGGCGGATTGATCCTGTTTGTTTGATTGTTTACAGATCTGAGCCTCATCATAATACTTTTATCTCATTTTATCTGCTTTCTTCGATTGCATTTCTCTTTCCAAATGTAGCCCGTATCTTGGCTGGGTAACCCGGTCCGGGATTGTGGTTGCAGCCTCGGCGTTTGTTTAAGCTACCCTTCCTATATTTGCAGATCTGAGCCTCGTTTATCGATTTCGATTTACTCGAAATGATTAAGGCACAAAAAGTGAGCTTAGGATAGTTAAGCTCAAAACCAAATTAAGCCATAAGCTGGATATATAGCCCGAATCTGTTATGATCCCACAACGGTCAAGTATGGGATTGGGTGATGGTTTATAAAGCCTAGGTGTCCCCTCCTCAAACAAGCTAGCTAGCCTTTTGAGTGAGATCTACACTTTGGACTTATGAACCTATACGAGCCTAATATGAAAAAGGTTCTTATCGGAATCAAACACCTCGTTAGGTGCTAATAACCTTGATATCTCCTAGAAAGGGGTGGGCTTTACTTTACCTGGTTTGTGTCAATTTGGCGGTGGCTTAAATCCCAAAAGCCGAAAGGTCGGAAACAATGGTTACCAAAAAAACATTAGTAATTCCACTCAGACAAAAGAGGCGATTTCTAGTGCCAATGATTTTCTCAATATACACAACGGTTCCATATGTTGATGCGTGTGTTCTCTTGGGTAAAGGGTTACCCCGGTAAAGTAAAAAGATATAGTAAACATAAAGAACTTGTAGCCCATGATTTCGTTCCCCATCATTATCCACCAATAAGGGCGTGTTTGGTTTACAGAAATGAATAACCAACTGGCTTAGCTCTGTTGGCACCAAGGTTCCACTAAGTAGTTTCCTTTGGGAGGTTTCCTGGAGGTCTCGGGTTCAAGACTTGCCAAGGGCTCTCAGGCGAAGCGGATAAGGAGTTTAACATAACTAGGCGAGGGTTCGAAGAAAACATTCTACTGCTTGGATGTTATTGCACTACTCGACCCACTAACCACTAACATTTTCCGTTCTAAAAAAAATAAAATCACTACCGGTATGGCTACTCTAAGGGGGTGTTTATCATATCGTAGTAAACTTATATAAGCCCACAAGTCTCTCAAAGTAAGCTGCAAAATTGCGGCTTATGATATATATGCCGAAATATAAATAAGGAAAAGCAAAAACCAGTGAGGTCATATTGGGGAAAAACAATATGCTCAGAAAATATCAAATGAGGCTCATCAGGCAGGTTTGACGGAGGTTACAATAATAGCCACCTCTCACTTACCACTGCATGTTCCGTTAATTGACGGAATCATGTCGGTTTAGAGCCCATGATTTCTTTCATTCCCCAATATATATATATTCTACTGTTTTTGTTGTTATACCCAAGGTTGTAAATATCGCTCGGCGGGGTCTCGGCGGTCGACCACCGCCAAGCGATATATCGGTTTGGTGGCGATATATCAGTTTCTTGGCGGGTAATATAAATTATAGAGGAATTTAACTAAAAACTTAAATATTACCAATATCCTAACAAAATAAGTCATTAACCATAGAGCTAATAAGTCTTAACATAATTAAAAACCATAAATCCATAATTAGCTTAATGAACGACTAAACATAAATAAACCCATAAGTCTGATATCGTCTTCTACTCGTCATCTCCGCAGTTCTCTATGATTTGAACTCCATCCGACTCGTATTCACCTTCTTCATATACTACCTCCTCACTCTCGGATTCAAATTCTTCATCATAAAGTTCTCTTTGAGTTGCTTTAGCCGCTGTTCTAGAACTTTGTCGCGGCTGTAGATGTTACCAACAGCTTCCCAATGTGCTTCTGAATCAGATGGAACCTCAACTTCATCACCTGCATCTCTTTGCCCGTCTCCATCTCTTTGCCCGTCTCCATTTCTCTGCCCGTCTCCATCACATTCTACAAACCACTCTTGTGCCATGTGACTATCATTTGATAATAACACTTCCACATTCCTCTCTTTTCTTCTTTTGCTTTTTTCTATTAGATTCGAGTTGAATTGAACATAAACAAGATTGTTCAATTTACTCGCCTCCAATCTATTTCTTTTCTTTGTATGTATCTACAAAGTTATAAGCAACAAAGTGTTATAGTATACAAACTGTTGATATAGTATCCAGTATAAATCAAATAAAATCTACTAACCCCTTCAAACGTGCTCCAATTCCTTTCACATCCCGACGAGCTACTAGTTAATGAAAGAATCCTCATTGCAATCCTTTTCAAATTAGGAGTTGCACCACCAAAATTTCCCCACCAGTTTGCTGCAGTTTTGCAAATTCATAAAAAAATGAATAACTATGAAAAACAGTTAAACAGAAAGTTCATATATACATAAGCTATAGTCGCATTACCCGGATCATAAGCGTCATTATTCACTTCACATGAGGAAATTTCAAGCTCCTTACCAAATCTATCCATTTTTTTCTTGTACTTTGGCAATTCAACACCTGTAATTAACTTTTGTATCCCTAAATCTCCAGCAAGTATTGTTTCAAAAAAGGTAAGAACCGTATCAGATACATCAGGATCATGTTGGATATTCGTATTATTATAGAAATAATACGGATTCAAAAGATAGCCCATCAAATGCAACACCGAATCTAGTCTACCTTTCATCTTCTTCTCTATTATTTTTATCACAGAATCATATGCTTTGTTATTACCGCCTAAAACTCCTTTTATTTCTTCCTTTGCTTTCATCATCTCCCCATAAACAAAACCCATTGAGGGCTTCCAATCAGCATCAACCATTCGAAGAACTTTTACGAGAGGGGTAAACACTTTCAAACACAGTGATACACCAACCCAAAATGCCATACTGAACACCGTTGCATATGCCTCTTTCCCTTTAACGGTATTAAAAAATCTACTCTCTTCCCATTCGATGCTAGAGAACATATGTCTTAACTGCTCCTTTTTTTCGGACAAACTTTGTAATGTAAGAAAAGCAGAAGCAAACCGTGTGACACCAGGTCTCACAATATCCCTTTTATTGGTGAAATCTCTCATCATAGCCAATGTTTTGTGGTGAGAATATATGAAGATGGTTAGTTTCTTTGCTTGATCTAGGGTTTTCTTATACCTCTTAAGTGAACCAATACCTTCAAGCATAAGGTTGATGGTATGTGTCGCACATGATGTCCAAAATATCCTTGGTCTCGTGACTTTTAACAAAGCTGCTGCTCCCATATTATTGGAGGCATTATCGGTCACAATTTGAACAACATGCTCGGCACCAACTTCTTTGATGCAAGAATCCACATAGTCATATATGTACTCGCTTGTATGCGCCGCACTAGAACATTCTTTGGAAGATAAAAAGACGGTACCCATCCTTGAATTTACACATAAATTCATAATGCTCATTCTCTTTCTATCGGACCAAGCATCCGTCATAATCGAACATCCATCCTCTTTCCATTCTTCTTCGTTTCTTTTCACCGAGCTTTTTGTTCTTTCAACCTCTTCCTTTAGAAGTGGTGTGCTCAACTCATATCTAGTAGGAGCTGGAAGCCCGATTCCAAATTGGCCAACGACTTCTAACAACATTTTGAAGCTATCCCTTTCAAAGGCGTGAAAAGGAATGGCAGCCTCATATGCCCACCTAGCAACATATTTCTTTGCCATCCATATTCTATCTTTCCGAATAGTATTGTGAAGATCAACCTTTTTACCCTTCCCCCCTTTTACAGACTTCTCAGGGTTCACTTTGTTTGCAAAGTTATCCATGGGGCCAAACGCATTTGGCCTCGTCATGCTAGGATCATGTAATTCATCAGTATCATCATCTATATCAATTCTGGCCCCCACCCTTATCGCTTCATCGTTTTGTATTCTACATTGCTTTTTTAACCTCCCTTCGTTAATTGCGTTCCTACATTTCAGCTGATCATCTTTGGTAGCCAACGGACATGACGTGGTTTGTCCAGAAATTTGTGCAATGTGTTGTTTCAATCTTGTAATTCCCCCACTGACCACCTTTTTACACAATGTGCACTTGATTTTATCCGGGACTTTTGGATCCGGTAAAACACCATATTCCCAACCAATATCATTCGACTTTCTTTTACCACCACCAGCAGCATCCGTTGACTCAACGGAAGGTGAACTTGCAGAAGCAGATGCCATATGGTGTTATTGTGGTAAAAGTCTGGAATGACAAACAAAATCAGAATTGGGGATATGCATTGCTCAAATATCTGATATATTTAATTAACAAAATTAACAAACATAATTAATTCATACAATATATATTTATAACAATTAACAAAATTAACAAACATAATTAATTCATACTAATATCTATCCCCAATTTATTTATAACAATTAACAAAATTAACAAACATAATTAATTCATACAATATATATTTAATTAACTGAATATGTAATCAATTAGATATTTAATTCATTAAATCTTTAATTAATTCAAACTTAATTAATCTATAATTAATTAGAACTTTAAATAACTAGATAATTGAATCTTACCTGGAGTTGGATTTAGGTGAAGCTGGAGTAGATGAGGTGAGAGTTGAGTGGTGAGAATGAGAGAGAGATAATGATAAGAAATCTTATCCACCACTATAAAAAGACAGATTTTTTTTAAAGTCAAACTATTAGTTTGACCGATAAATAACCGATATAGGCCGATATTGACCGATATTGACCGATATTGACCAAGACCGATATTTACGAGCGATAAGTGAAATATCATGGCGGTTGACCCCGCCAAGCGATATATCGTCGATACATCGGCCGCCATGACCGATATTTACAACCTTGGTTATACCCACTGTTATATATTCTACTGTTTTTGATCCAATTAGGGTCTGTTTGGTTTATAGATGGGTTTATTATCTATCTAAGGGGGTGTTTGTTTATGCTTATATATTTATATCAAAGGCGACGATGATGATATTTTTAACTGCTGCATTTATATTTTTTCTGAGCATATTTAATTAGGGTCTAATTCCGCCCGTATCTTGGCGGGCTAACCCGATCCGGGATTGTGGTTGCAGCCATGGCGGGTGTTTCCCTTCCTATATTTGCAGATCTGAGCCTCGCTTTTAGATTTAATTGAAAGATTTCGCTTTGTATAAGCCGTAAAGTTTCAAAATAAGGCACAAAAAATGAGCTTAGGAAAGATAAGCTCAAAACTAAATAAGCAATAAGCCGGTTATATAAGACGGATGAGGCTCAGAAAAAACAAAATATGCTCCGAAAAAAACGGATGAGGCTCCTCAGGCAGGTTTGACGGTAGGTTATTATTATAGAACCCATGATTTCTTTCATTCCCCAATATAAAGTTAACTATTGTGGTTTGCTTGGTATTTCACTTTTGATCCAATTAGGGTCCGTTTGGTTTGTAAAAAATTGGGCTTCTAATTTAAGGTGGTGTTTGTTTGCTTAAGCTTCTGCGTTTATAAAAGGATGCCTTTGCCAGGAGTCTAACCCGGGTCTGTTGCTTAAGATTGCTTAAAAATAAGTACTTATAAAGCTGCTTAATCTGCTTATTGCAGTTTGGAACAGTTTTATAGGTGATGATGAGATATATTTAAGAGGCTGTGATGATAACATTTAAATGCGTCTGAGTGGATTCGAGTAAAGTTGAGATTATCCGTATCTTGGCGGGGCAACTTCTAAGTTTGCAGCCATGGCGGATTGATCCTTTTTGTTCGATTGTTTACAAATCTGAGCCTCATCATAATACTTTTATCTCATTTTATCTGCTTTCTTCGATTGTTCGGGTTTTTTTAAACGTTAGTTGATCAGGTATCTGATCCTTATTGCATGTTTGTGCATCGAAAGATTTGAGTAAATTGCAAAAATCATCATTGTGGTTTGGAAATGCTGGCGGTCTCCTGCTGGAAAGTGTTGTCCTCATTTTCGTCCCTGGCCAAAATAATATGAATGCTATGGTGTTCTTGTTCTTTGATTTATTTTATCATTTAAAATGGATGGTCTCTGAATGTAGAGATTATTCTGCATCAAAGTTTATTTTTTAGAGCATATTTCGGTTGCTCGAACTTGGGGAGAAAGTATGCCCGTATCTTGGCGGGGCAACCCAAACCGGTGTTTGCAGCCATGGCGGTTTCACATCCCTTTTATTTAGTTCCAGAAACTGAATGAGGCTTCGGTGAGAGTGACTATATGTTTCAAAAGCCACCTCACTCTGTCGCCACTGCATATGGATCATGTTAGATTCAGCCCATCGTTTCATTCCCCCCATTATCATAAACAATAAACGCAAACCCTTGAAACATATTATGAGCATATCATAAAAGGTGTGTTTGGTTTGCAGAAATGAACATTATTGGTATGGGTTTAATAACATAGGGAGTATGATTACTATAAAGTTATTTATTTATTTATCTGAATTTGTATTTTTTCCGAGCTTGAATTACTGGGGTGAGATATTCCATGTATCTTGGCGGGGCAACCCAACCTGAATTGTGGTTGCAGCCATGGCTGGTGTTAACCCCAGTAAATATAAAAGGATGCCTTTGCCGAGAGTCGAACCCGGGTCTATTGCTTGGAAGGCAGTTATCCTAACCGTTGGACTACAAACGCTGTTTGTAAATGTGTCTCCTCAGTCCTCCCCTTTTATATTTGCAGATGAGCCTTATTTTCACACCCTCAAAAGTGTTTGGTGAATGAAAATTTACACCGTTAGTCCCTGTGGTTAATTCTGACTTCTCATGTAGTTGAATAATTAAGATTTCTGAACGCTGGGAATCCAGAATCCCAACACTCGTTATCTAGCTTGTTTTTGTAATGGCAACTATCTCACAAATATATTTAAGAATGATTACCTTTGTCCTAACTCTTGGCCTTAACATTGTCGATGGTACCACACGATTTGACTTCAAGGGTTATTGCCTTCCCTGTTGATGTTTTCACGAAGATCTGCATTTTCTTTCTTTCTTTCTCTCATCGATTAATGGTGGTTGGGAAGGAAGATTATTATGCGAGATGGTTTCAGACTCTGTTTGGTTAATGGTCAATAATACTCGAAATAATTTTCAAACATGAATCACAATGGGTATGGGTTTGATAACATAGTGGAACCAAAGTGCTGAGGGTTGGCCACATAAGGATGCTGAATGTAATTTTTTGGTCAAAGAACTAAACTTGTTGGTTAATGCAAACCACAAGGACGAACGGTGTTATTCACTCTTAATTATGGTGTTGATATTTTTCTGAGCAGAATGTATTGCTGGATACTATGGGGGTGGAAGTATTCCCATATCTTGGCGGGGCAAACCAAATCATGTTTGCAGCCATGTCGGGCATCTGATCCATATTATCCGGTTTCTTACTTACATGTCTAGCCTCATTTTTCACACCTTGAAGTGTTTCATGAAATGAAATGAATGAATGAAATATATGGAGAACTCACGTGGGTTTTGAGAGAAAGCAACATGATGCGTTTATGTGCTACTGTGTTGAAGAAACAAAGTGGTAGGTGTCATAAAAGTTGTTGCCACATCACTAACTTGCCACTGCATGCGCCGTTAACTAACAGATCATGTTATTTTCAGCCCATGATTTTGTTCCACATCATCATTGTTCACCAATAAGGGTGTGTTTGGTTTGCACTTTGCAGAAAGGAATCACTACAGGTATGGGTTTAATTACTCCAAGGGGGTGTTTGTTTAAGCTTCTTTATCCAAGTTTTATATGTGAAAGGCGATGATGATATTTTTTCTGCAATTACCTTTTCTGTGGGTCGTATCTTGGCGGGGCAACCCGACCTGAATTGTGGTTGCAGCCATGGTGGTCTCTTACTGCTGGTTACGTATTTGCTGATGATGATTGTGAGTCGGTAGACAACACCAAATATAGAGGTATGATTGGTAGTTTGTTGTATCTAACGGCAAGTCGACCGGATATCATGTTTAGTGTTTGCCTTTGTGCTCGCTTCCAAGAGGCTCCCAAAACCTCTCACCTTGAAGCGGTTAAGCGTATCTTCCGATACATTAAGGGCACTATACATTTAGTATTATGGTATCCTAAAGGGACCAGCGTAGAAACCATTGTCTACGCAGACTCAGATCATGCGGGAGACTATGTGGACTGGAAAAGCACTAGTGGAGTTTGTACCTTCATGGGTTGTTGTTTAACTTGGTTCTCCAAGAAACAAACAACTCTTGCTATATCCACCACGGAAGCCGAGTATGTGAGTGCCGATAAAGCTTGTCAACAAGCTCTATGCATGAAGCAAGCGCTTGTTGATTACATGATTTCTCTTGATGATGTTCCCATCATGTGCGGCAACAAGGGTGCAATAGACCTTAGCAAGAATCCCGTGCAACATTCGCGAACTAAGCATATAGAGATTCACCACCATTTTCTTAGGGATAATGTTCAAAACGGGAACATTTCGATAGAGAAGGTACCCTCGGTAGAAAACTTAGCCGATATGTTCACTAAGCCACTTAAGAGGGAACCTTTTAATTACTTGCATCTAGGTATAGGTTTAATGGAACATATTCCTTAATTATGCATTCTAATTTATCAATTATCTTTTATCTTTTGAGTCTTTTCTTTCTTTGAGCTTTTGAGTATAATAAACTCTTTCTGGAAAACTTCTCTTCTCTTTTTCAAAGTTCTCAAAGTTCTTTCGAAAAATGGTCGAGAAATGTTTTTGCATTGTTAATTCAATCTAAAAACATTTTTCCATAGCTTCTTGCTATTCATAATGAGCTTACATAATTCATATGTATGGGTCTCTCAAATATAGCGAGAACAAAAGAGAACTATGGAAGATCATTGTGTCATGACCTTGTGTCTAGTTCTACACACCTCCTACATTGATTTTATTAAAAAAATCCATGTATTTTGGTCTAAACATTGTTTGGTGATCTCTTGTGTGTTTTCTTTGTCTATTTTTGTTTCTTAGCATATCCCCATGATTAGTTAGACTAGAAAAATAGGATTTGTTGAATTGGAAAATCCTCCCTCATCACCAAACTCAATCCACTGTGGGCAGTTCTTTATTGATACCGCGGTCCCCAGTGATAAGGAATCACCGACTAAGGTAAGGAACCGCGCCCAGTACTCTACTTTTCGGGTATTCCTGAAACTCCAAATTTGTTCCAACACTTTTTGAAATCTTTGTTTCAACCCTTTGACCACCCCCAAATTATCTTGGGGTTTCTCTATTTAACCTTAAGCATTTTGCATTCCTTCTCAAATCAAAATGTCTTATTCACCAAATGAAAGCTTTGATTCTCCTCCATTCTCTCCAATTTATTTCAACCCTAATTCACCCAAGAATACTCAAAATCACATCTCTTCTCCTTCTAATAATGTTGATTGTGGAACTTCTTATCTTCCACCACTAGCCTTTAGTATTCTACCTCCTTCACATGATAATGTCATGCATCATGGAACATATTGTCAATGTTGTCAATATCAACATCTTGCTATGGCTCATATCTATGAAGAGTTGAATTACATCAAGAGTCTCTTAGTCAAACCTCCTCTTTACTATAACTATGAGATCTCTACCAAGCCACCACCATCTCCTTCCGCCACTACCTTGTCTTTTATCTAAGCATTGGTTTCTTATCTTTAAGACATCTAGTTCAAGCAAATCTTAGGGTTCTAGTTTAACTATGATTATTTATGCTTTTTCTTTTGGCTTGTGTTTGTGTCTCATACATCTTTGTATGATTTATTTCCTTGTATCTTTTATCATGTTTTCTTTTAACATGACTTATCTTGGATCTTTTGTTTCTTATTTTTTGTGTGACCTTTGCTATATCTTGTTGAGTGTCTCTTCTCTACTACTAACCCTTCTATGTAGCTTGTCACCATATATCGATTCCTTGGTGCCCCAAGCAAGGGGGAGTAAGCACCAAGGGGGAGCATTTTCAAAGTCAGGTTCTTTTCTTCTTCAAAGACTTTTGCAACCATTTTGCTTCGATAAAGGGGGAGAAATGATAAACTCGTCTTTGAAAATCTTGTTTTATTAGATGATTGAGTTTAAGGATTGTCAGAATCAAAAAGGGGGAGATTGTTAATGCAATGATAACTAAAAACGTTACTTGCATTTTTCGGTCTCACTTTGTTTTGATTACGACAATATGTAAAAACAAGCATTTACGATAACAATGAAAAATGAATTCTTGAGTTCAAGTATTTTTCATTTCAACCATTATCACTTATGGTATGAACAAACAAGTAATTATCCTAATTAAGTGATCAAGGATTTAATCTTTTCTAAAACTCACTTTTTATTAAGTGTGACACAGTTTTATTATTAAACTTTCTTTTTAAGAAATTTTTTTATTAAATTAATTATTTGAAAATTTGAAATTTGAAAATGGCATATTCTATCTTGGTTTGGAATATCCTTTCAGGATATTTTAATCCCCAGATTCGAACCAATCCACTAAAAGAAAAAAAGGGAGCGGACTCTACGTCGGCGGTTCCTTATCGATAAGGAACCGCGGGCTCCAATAAGGAACCGTGGGCAGATATAGCCGTTGGATGTTTGTCTTATAAATAGTGGACCATTCTCAGACTTTCTATCCATGCACGTACATTTCCAGATTCTTTCATACTTCTTAAATCACTCAAATCCTTGATCATTTGTTTGATTACTACTTGTTTAGAAGTGAATCTTTCTCCTCTCATCTTTTCCTCTCAAAGTGCAAAGAGAAGAACACTATCATTCTTGAAGTGTTGTGTCTACCTTAA
This sequence comes from Glebionis coronaria, assembly GCA_025667525.1. Taxonomy (NCBI): domain Eukaryota; kingdom Viridiplantae; phylum Streptophyta; class Magnoliopsida; order Asterales; family Asteraceae; genus Glebionis; species Glebionis coronaria. The sequence continues at coordinate 487,478,533 of CM046876.1, read as the reverse complement.
AGGTCCATTGAAGATCCAAACTTATTTATTCATTGTTGTGTCATTATTGTGAAGATCCAAGTAGTTTTGTCGATTTGGAAGTTGTGTATGTATTAAGGTTAATACTTAGTCCTCAAAGTATATTGGTGTAGATTGGTCCTAGCTAAGATTAGGGCTCGACTTTTAGCTTAGAGTCGGAAATTGGTTAAGCGACGTTGTGTACGGTTTCTCCACCTTAAGGAGCTTGTTGATTAGTGAACTCTCGAGTAAGGAGTACTCTAGGAGTGGAGTAGGAACGAGGAGTGAGCTTTGTTGCCGAACCACTATAAATCCTTGGTGTTTGGTTTGATCTTTCCTTCCCTTATCTCTTTACATTCATTATTCTTTATACTTGTGATTATTAGTTTACTTGCACTATACATTCATTATTCTTTATACTTGTGATTATGTTCATATTGTGTATAAGAAGGTTTCACATAAATACTCAAGCTTAAGTTTTTGAAAAAGGATTTTTTAAAACCAACCTTTAACAAGTAAATTTAAGAAACTATTCAACCCCCTTCTAGTTTCTACAAACTCTAATTAATCCCGAGTAACTTTTAAACAATTTTGGGCTAGAAGCTAAGTAACTTTTCAAATCGTACGGCCTTATTTATTGCATTTATTTATTTACAAGTGATGGGAGAAAAAGCTTATAATTAACTCACATAAGTTCATGAAAGATTACAAAACTTATAATTGACTCTATCTTTTCTTGTTCTCCACAATTTAAAATCTCAAAATCATGAGACTCGTGAAAGCTTAGCCTAATAAACCAAATAAGGTCCATATAGTTATGGATACTAGCTAGTGTAAACTCAAATAAGTAAACTCGGGCTGAGTCAAAATACTCACTACGGGCCTAATATATCAAAAACGTCTAAACTTGTTCAAACCATTTTATTTATTTATTTGTTTTGACTTTATTCTAGAAATGTAATATATATATACGATAAAAAAATAACGATAAGAAAGGAAAATACTACTAGGCCAAGATAGATCAAAATTTTTAAAAAACGTCGAAAAATATTGATTTTCCGGTTATTATGAGGACATTTTAATGGAAAAGCCCACATATACTTCGATAGAAGTCTCTCCTACACTTAATATAAACATTGTCCTTAATGTTTAAGCATGTGGAAGTAAAATCCCCTACACTTAATACATTGTGCACGTTGTTTAAATCTTGCTAAGGAAGAGACAACTAAAGTGATTACATTTATTCAGTTTATTTATATACAAGTATGAATCATAATAGTTAGGATAGAACCGGTATCAATGGTAACACGGTATCACAGTTCTTCAATGGTACCAAAAGTGGAGCACGAAAGCACACATCCCTATAAAACAACACATCACCAACAACCTACATGGCTCCCCTACACTTATTATGGAAAAGGTGAAAGGTGGAAATGGGTAAAAATCTAACCTAGTTAAACGATGCTTGATTTTATTACAAGAGTCTCTAGCTCGACTCGATTCCCCGAATATCATCGTTCAAATAGGAAATCATAGAAAAGTTGAGATTTCCAAGGGAGGAAAATCTCTCCATGATAAAGGGTGAAATAACATCTCAAATAAGGAAAACTACATAAAAATCCTCCTGTGTCAAATACATGATTTCCATCCCTAAAAGAAATAGACCCCAAGGTGGAAATAGCAAACAAGTATAAGAAAGATGGGTTTCCTTTAAGCAAAAGTTTCTCACAATTAAAGGTAGACATCGGGGGTGAAAAAGTAGGTGCCAAAACACTAATAGTCAGAACCCTTGGGTCTTTGTTCTCTTTATCATTATAAATGGGTGGGTCGGGAGGGAGAGAAGGTAAAGTATCATCATGTAATAAATCCTCTAAAAAAGTATATCTCCCTCCGTATCAAAATACCCGGATATGTACTCCACGGGTGTATCAATATCAAGAAACTCATCGATCTCGGGAATGAGAAAACCATCATCATCACTAAAAGTGATATGTGGAAGAGATTCGATGGTAGAATCAAAAGTAATTGGTGAAGAGGCAAATGTGAATTTGTCAAAATCCGAGTTTTCAAAATCAATATCAATATCAAGTTCTAAATCTAAATTTGCCTTCTCATCAATACTATGATCGCAATTAAGCTCATCCGAGAAAACCAATAACACGGGATCATAAAAAGCATCCTCGTGATGGAATTTCTCAACACTCGGGGTATAAAAATCGTCACTAAGGAGTAAAGGATCCAAAAAATCATTAATATCATTAGCATGTTTTTCAAAAGTCGGTTTTGGTAAAATAGGAGAGTCATCCTCATCCGATCCCGCAGAAGAATTAAAAGTATAATCAAAATCATAAGATAACTCATCCATATCTAGATTATAGCTATGAGGAGAACCATCCAAATTAGATTTTTCTAAAGGTTCCTTAAGTAAGATGGTAGCAATATCTAAGAGTATAGGGTCTTCCTTACTAAAAACAAACTCCACAAACTCCTTAGGTGTATCATCAATTAAGGGTTCTTCTATGGGCAATGTAGGCTCAAGTACAATCTCGGGAATTTCCTCAAAAGGTGAGGAAGGAGGAGAGATAAATGTACCTGTGGGTGTCAAAAACGGAGGTGGAGTAAAACTTATGATAATCTCCGGGCCTTGTTTTTCCTTTATTGGCGGAGAGATGGAAGGGTTCATAGTGGGAACATCACTACTAGTGGTGGTGTCAGCCTCAACATGAGCTCTCAAAGCTTCTAAAAGTTGATATTTAAGACTTTGGTTTTCTTCATGAAGGTCATTTATCATCCTCTTTTGTTCCTCAAATATTTCAACTATTTCGTCCATTTGTGAAGGTTGAATTTGAAAATCCCCTTGATTACTTTGAAAATTGTTATGATTTTGAAAATTTTCTTGATTTGGAAAGCCTTTATTTTGAAAATCCCATAACACCCTTCATTAATTTGTGGTGGGTCAGGAGTCAACTCAATCGTGAGTCGCTCAATAACTACTTCTTCCTCAAAATCCAGAGGAGAAGAGTCACTAGTCACATGAGAAAGGGGAATAGAAGAATCATCAAAAATAGGGTCATCCGAATCAACACATGGCTCATCACTAACTCTCGGAGTATATGAGAAAAGAGGGTCACTCCTATGGATAACCGCGTTACCGGATACTTTGGCCTTGCTCCATACTTGAGACTTGTTCTCAATAATCATTAAAGCCTCATTAGTACTCAAGAATATAGATTCTCGCTTGCAGCCGTGTTAAGAGACTCTTGATCGTATTGAGTCAACCCCTTATAAAACGAATCAATCAAATGCAAGGTGGAGAATCCATGATGAGGACAACTACGTACTAAATCCTTATATCTTTCCCAAGCCTCGGTAAACTTTTCATTATCAGACTTTACAAAGTTAGTAATGTCCAACCGAATTTTTCTTGTTTTAGCATAAGGGTAAAATTGATTTAAGAATTTTGACTCAATATCATCCCATGTAAAATTAGATCATGGTGGTTCGTTTTCAAGCCAAGTCCGGGCTTGCCCATCAAGGGAAAAAGGAAAAAGGTGTAAATAGATAATGTCTTGTGTCACATTGGTGTATTTGACGGTTTTGGCGTATGAAAGAAAATGATGGATTTGAGCGTAAGGATTGTCGTCCTCAAATCCGTAAAAAGGATGACTGGATATCAACTTAATCAAATCCGGATTAAGCTCAAAATAATCACCCTCGATATCCGGTATCACAATCGCACTCTCGAGACATCCCTCAGTAGGTACTTGCAACAACTCATAAATCGATCTATTATCCATAGCCATGTCAATAGCACGATACACGAGATCGGCTTGACTCGTTACGATATTATTATTCATCTTCGGAGAAGAATATGATACACCAAGCGGTATGTGTGCACGCGCACGAGTGCACATACAACTAAACACGAGGAATAAGGGGATTGCCCTTGGTCGACTTTGAAAGAGAAGATATTATCCCCCTCGAGGTTCAATATGAAAAAGCTACAAGAAAATATATACGTAATACTACTTGGGTGGCAAAACCCTCGATTAGCCTTCCTTCTCAAAATACTCACAAGTGAACGGGGGGAATGAGGTGGCGCGAAGCACTTAAGTACCTAGCTTCCCTTAGACGGCCTTTTATAGCACGTCGCCTATCTATTCACCGTATAGTTCATATATTTTCGAATTCTTGCTTAACGAAAGTATTTATCTATTTTTGCCTTTTATTTTGTTACATCGATACACGTATATGGAACTGGAACGCCTCCAAATACGGGGTATTGCAAGCAATACTTATGGAATATTGTGTATTAGGGTTCTTATACGTAATATCTATAGTAAAAAGAAAATCTTTTTGTATTTTTTTAAATAAAATATATTCACAATAAAAACAAGAGAAATCGAAATAAGAAAAATAACAATAGTACTTAATATTTTTGGTGTAATACTTTAGGAAAAGTATTACTTTTGGATTTTTTTAATTTTTTTGGGTGCAAATCTTAGGAAAGAATTTGCTTTTGTGATATTTTTAATTTTTTTGGGGTTTTTTATTTTTTTTTAAACAAGAAAATAACGTTCAAAAGTGAACGGATGCCAAAATCCAAATCGTCTTACGAAAAATCGTCAATCGTAACGAGCACGAACCGGCAGCTGCGCCATTTTAATATGTCAATTCAACAACATTTTTTAACAAGTTTATCGTTCCTCGACTCGACTCGAATTGAAATCCCATTTTATCGTAGAGATTAATTGTTTTTGGTTAAAAGTACTTGTTTGGAATCTATTTCCGATTAAACTTAAAAAATGGGAATATAATTTTAGGCTAAGAAATATATAAAAATAAAAGCGCAAATAATTCACATAAAATTACTCTAAAATGCAAAATAAAATTATACTACAATTTAAAATCTAGATTAAACTAATTAAATCTAAGATGCAATAAAACTATATTATAATTAAAAATATTAATTACTCTAAATGTAAAATTAAGCTAAATGCAAGCACGTAACAACAAGCAAAAAATGATAAAATTTAATCAAAAAGATAAACTTAAGATTAAAGAGTAAAGCTTTAACCTTTTTTGCTTATTAATCTTTTTAGATAATAAAGCTTGAAGATTTATGTACTAATAAGCTTAATAATCACAAAATGTGTAAACTTTATACTCAAGATAAGCTTATCTAAATGAAAACTACTTTTTAAATTTATTTTTAAAACAAAAATAACTTTTTAAACTAATAAAAACGATTTTAATAAAAGAGATATTTTTATGAAAACAGTTTAAACTAAATTAATCTAATTATTTAAACTAAAACTATTAAGATAGATAATTAAAAAGAGAAGAACTTTAGTACCCGTAGTCCGTAGTAAACGCTCTAAAAAAACATCAACATAATCAACAAAGCATGGCCGTAAAGTACACGGCCTACCAAATCAACAAAATACGGCCCGTAAAGTATACGGCCAACCAAATAAAACCAAAACTTCTCAACTTTCGCCAGCCAAACACTCTGACTAATTATTCTATCAAACAAAACTATTCAACCCATAAACTTCTCTCAAAAAGATGAATCGATACGCCGAGATCAAAAGAACACAAAAGGTTAAAATAATAAGCAACAATTAATATAAGATTATGTTGATTACTAATAGATCTAAACTATTTTTTAAGGATTTATAAAAATACTTCAATTATTAAACTAAATAATACAAGATCTACACTAATTTATAAAAGTAACTAATAGATCTACACTAATTTTTTTGGATTTTATAAAATTATTTTAATTTTTAAGCTAAAACTAATAGATCTATAATTATAAAAAGGTGACTCAAAGATGAATAATAAATTAAAGCTAGGTTAATTAACTACTTGCAATTTATTAAAGATAAAAGCTAAATATAAAAGTACTAATTAAAGACTAGCTTATTAATAAGTTGTAAGCCTAAGCTTAGAACTTATGAGATTTAAAAAGGTAAAAAGCTAATTAAATAAATCCTTCAACAATAAGCTAGATCTAGAAAAATAAGCCAACAATAAGCTTGAAATAAAATGCATTATTTCAAGCTTTTATATAAATCTAACTTATTTGGAAAAAATTATAAAAACTAGTCCCAAATAATAAGCTAGATTATTAAAAGTAAAAAGAAAGGAGGAATGAGATTAAACTAAAAAGATTATTGATAAGCTAAAACTTGAATTTTAGTAATTATGAAAAATCTTAATGAAAAGCTTGGTACAAAACTTGAGAGAAATTAAACTTACACTATTAGAACAACTATGAAAAAATAAAACTACAATTTGAGAGAAAACTAAAACTAAAACTAAGCTAACATTGATACAATGAGATGGGGCAGGTTTATATAAGAGCTGAACTCAGGGGTAATATAGTCTTTTTCTTCTAGAAGTTGAGGGTAGCTTTGTCTTTTTCTTTCTCTTCTTTCTTGTTAAAATCGCCCAAATGGGACATCTGCCCTTTGTTTGTATCGAAGGTGGGTGCCAGCTCATGGGTGTGTGGGATCTTGTGCCAATTATTAGACTGACACACGCCTACCAACATAGTTTTCATCGAATTTGCCACGTGTCGCCTTTTTATTGGCCAGCCGTCACTGAACATCTGACTCCTCTGCCACCTCGTACTTAAGTGGTGGCGCCACCGCCACGTATCAAGCTCCCATTGGACAGCCACCTGACGTGTCTGCCACCTCTACAAACTTGTACTGACATGGCGGCGCCACCGCCATGTGTCACCTCCTGGTTGGTCAGCCGCCCTGCCACTCTGATCCTTGTACCTGCGTTTAATAGCACACTGTTAGTGCCATGTGGCGCGCTGGCATTGACCAGCCGCCGCCACGTGTCAGGCTGACGTCATGATGACGTCAGCGGTCAACGGGTCGTTCTGATTCAGGGTCAGGATCGGGTCCGAATCGGGTCAGGTCGGGTCGGGTTGCCACGTGGACCACTAAGGTGATGCCATGTGGCAGCTGGTATATAAACCCAACTTATGCCCATAGGGATCGAACACTAGTTGCCCAGCTCAAACCATAAGCAACAAAGGTATGCCAGCTGAGTTGGGCATACCTTTGATAGTATTAGCACGAAATTAATATTTAACCCCTTTATATTATTTGGCCTGGCAGCTTATCCCCCTATTATTTGAACTAGTTAATAATAAAATTAATAATAATAATAATAATAATAATAATAATAATAACAATAATAATAATAATAATAATAATAATAATAATAATAATAACATTAATACGAAAATTATTTAATTTTTTATAAAAAACTTTATTTTATTTTTATTATTTATTATTTTCCGAAAATATTTTTTATTTATATTAGTTATTAAAAAACTATTTATTTATTTTAAAAACTAATTAAGCTTTAAAAATTCATAGAGAACAAACCGTGAGGAGTTGTGGTGCGAGGTCGGGACCGTTGGCTTCGTAATTTCGCGCCCTTTCCAATCTCGTGGTCGTTTTGACGTTTCTTGACCTTATATTTTGTCCTTTTTCTTCAATATATGACCGTAAAATCTCGTGTTTTCTTTCCTTTTGATCTTTTGTACATATTTCACAACAAAAACACAAACCACGTATAATTCCGACATTTATGATAGTAATTACACGTTTTGGTCTCGTTTTTCATTGTTTTAAGTGGTAAAAGGATAAATGTTTACACACTTATTAATTACTTATTCCGAAATCGTGAAAATTTGATTATTCCAAAATCGTGAAAATTTGATTATTCCGAAATCGTGAAAATTTGCCTATCCGAAATCGTGAAATTTTGATTATTCCGAAATCGTGAAAATTTAGGTTATTTCGAGATTATGATTTTACCATATTCCGAGATCGTCGTTTAGGTTATTCCGAAATTCTGATTTCGCCATTAATCCGAGATCGTGAAGGGCATTTATTCTGAGATTGTGAGTTGACTTATATTCCGAGATAGCATTTTTCAAAAAAAGTGACTTAGAAAATTATTAACATCGTGAGAAATTTGGTCTAGGAGATTTTGGTTATTCAACAAAACAATTTTAGGGGATTTAATCACCTTTTCATTACCAATCAAGGACTCAAGAACTTTTACGGTTTATTCGGTGGTTTGTAAAATCCCGCGAATTTATTTTTCAGTTTCTCCACGAATTGTAAAATCCCGTATTGTTCTTTCGACAACAATCACATTTACTTTCTCTCATTGTTTGATCAACGTTTGTGACAAGCATAAAAAAGGGCACCTAAGATCGGGGGGTCGGGGATGATCAAAGAACATGGTAAACATGATGTAGTTCTTAGTGAGAGAAAGTTAGAGAGAGGTGAAAGGAATGTGTGTTTTATTCCAAGTGAAAATAAAGCAAATGAAAAAGAGACAAAACTTCCACACCCCCATGGAGAGTCATGGCGGTATTTATAGGCCTAACATGACTAGACTTTCTATCCTTTACATAATTAGTCCCTGCGTATAGCAAAGTATATAAATCTAGCCCAACTCACGTGAAAGGCGCCATCTTACCAAAAAGTAAGTCTAACAATCTCCCTCCAAGATGGTGACTCACGTGAGTTGGTTACAATGATTCCTACAAGCAAAAATAAAGAAAAATGATAAGCTTGAATTCCAGCATTCCTTGAGACAGTCTACAGCGACCTTCATCTTCTTGAATACTCCAGCTCTATTTCTTCAGCTTTGTAGAATCTAGTTGAGTTTTACTCACTCCCAACTAGAAGGCCTTTCATTAAACAAGCAGTAAAGACTGCTCCCCCCCAAACAAATCATACAGAGGAAATCTGTGGGAGGTGATAACGTCATCAACATTTTCTCACAAGTTGAAGCAATCCCAGTCTTGATTCTATGATAGATTACCAGAAGTACACACTCTATCCCGAACATGAAGTCAAATTCTAGCACCAGAGTCAATTAAGTCCCGGAAATGCACATTTCTCCTGACAGGACAGTGATGATAAAAAGTTGCCACGTCAAAGTCAATTAAGTCCCGAATGTAGTCAACTTATCCCTCTATGTAGAAACGGTAACACCAAAGTCAAGTGACCCCGCATGTACACATTTCTCCCTCCAGGATGATACGTATTAAGGGAATCATCCTTCATGTGTGTACGTGGTATGCCAACTGGAACCGCTTACTTAGTAACTATTACTATGTGAGAAGATGTCAACAATATCTCTCTAAACAAAATTCTCTCTTGATCACCCCGAACTGAATCCCCTTATCAATTCTGTTGGCTATTGATAGTGACCACTGATGAAGATAACTCGATAATCCAAACTTGAAACTGAAGTAGAATTCCCCAAACTTGAACTTAAGCTTGCACTATAGTAGAATGAAGAGCGATGTAGAGAAGTCTTAAACGTACCCTATACCAAAAGGCGGTATTAAAAAAGGTACAACCTCTCTAAAGTACCCTATACCAAAACAGGCGGTATATGAAAAGATACTACATCTCTTGAAGAAATCCACAACTGCAAGTGCGTGTGACACTGAGAACCGCAACGAAGCTCCCAAAAAATGATAGTTATCCATGTCGTCGTCCATCCTCCCCTTGACAATGGAAACTAGATACTTCAAGTCTTATTCATAACCGAATATGCTCAAACAAGTTATCTTATAAAGTCGTAAGTACTCTTTTAAAGATAAAATAAGAACGCCTCTGAAAAATCTCACTTCAACCTCAAATAAGTAGCATCGAATCATCTTCGTAATCACATAAACCATAATAGCCGTTAGGAATTTAGGTGAATTTTTGATAAGGATCGTTTTAGTGTAATGTATCGTGTTTGTTGTGTTTGTAGTTCGTGAAGAAGTGTTATGAGCGAAAACGGATACCCGGCCAGAATGTCACTGTTTAAACGGCCCGCCAAAGTAATAAAATCATGTCACATAAGCATTTATCCCGACAACAATTTTACCACTTGGTTCTTACGAAATACCCGGCTCAAACCTATAACCCCGTAACTCAAAATCCGACATGATTAATTTTGCAATATTCGGATATAAAAACGGTCATCCCGAATTATCTTGCAGAAATAGTCGACCCACTATATACCTTCGGTTAATTAGTGAACAGCCCGATAACCAGTTGTCTAGATAACTTATTTAACTAATGGCCACATATAGCAATGATTCGACCCATTAGTCAAATAAGCCAATAGTCCAAAAATCATTTGTAACAAGCCGTCCAATAAAATCATAAAAACCAATCTTAATTCCCATATTAACATATATAATCGGCCCATATTGGTATTCAAAACCGGTCCAAATAGTAACTTAGGGGAAATAATAATACTCTACACCCTCCTAAATCATCTCACACACAATTATCTAATCCCATTACATCATACACCGCCCCCTTATCAGATACATAACAATATTAGAAACATTGTTATGTCCGCCCCAAAAGGCCACGTGTATAGATGAGAGATAACATTTATGGGATAAACAAAGTAGGTCAACACATATTACTCCACAGAGAAGAAACTGCCCCCTTTTATTATCTTGTTATACAGCCAGTTTCATCTATCCCCAATAACTCCATCTCAACAGCACCCATCACACGACTCCATTTCCAAAACAAGACTCTATCAACAAACTCATCCATCTCCATCTAAATCAAACACAGACCATCAAATCTCATGCCTAAACTCGTAACCTTCGCCCTATCTATTCACTTCATCCTTTTCGTTTGGTCTTTAAATCGAGGCACGGCTTCAAGATCCAATGAAGGGTCTCGGGTAAGTTAATGATTTGTTGCATGTCGATTTGAGATATGAACGAATCAAAGATCTATGATGATTAATTGTTAAACGCAAAAAAATCTTTTAAAAGATTAAAAAAACGTATTAACAAATTTGAGATCAGGACTGAGTGATTTCGAGTCAATGTTTTTCGAGTGAATTAATATAGATCGAGTCTAGGTGATGGGTTAGGTGACGAAGGGTTAGGATAGTCGAGGATTTGTGGAGGTAAAAGGTTGGAGAGTTGAGTATTATTGTTACAGATTGGGTCACGGTATATGTTTGAATATCTATGAGTCGATTTTTGGATGTAACTGGTTTATATATTGAATGAGTATGAGTCAGTTTTAGATTATTACAGGTTCGGTTTAACTGAAAAAGATGTTTTTCATGACACATGATTGAGGTTTGATTTAAGCTAGAATGAAAAGAGTCCAAATCTGATTTATATTTTAACTGGTTTAAACTCCCTTCGAAATGAATTTCACAAAATAAACCAAACACGATGTGTCCCATCGTAATATCATCAGTGTCCATCGCAATATGTATGTCCATCGTAGTCAGTTTTTAAATCCATCGCAATAAACATGACCCCATCGTAATAATCCTGTACCCATCAGAATAAACCAAAATCCATCGCAATGTTGGCGGAAAAATTTGGGCAGCATGACGACTTAAATACCATTGCGATGGATCAAGCCACCCATCTCAATGTGACCCATAAGAATGAGTCCCATCGCAATAGGTACAACCCAACCCATCGGAATGAGTAAAAAAACCCCATCGGAATACATCCGTAGAAGAATCCGTCGCAATGTGTTCATCTGAATGTGCATCGTAATATCCATCTCAAAATCCCATCGTAATAACCCATCGTAAAAGGTTTTTGACCAGTTTTGAAGATACCGAAAAAAATGGTTGGACCATATGATTTTGTCCTCTACCCATAAAACAATACTGAACAAGTTAATGGGAAAGAGGACAAAAGCAAATATGCGAGTATACCCAAAGGTGGACAAAACGACTTTTATAACGAGGCTAATCAGCATAATGGACAAGCAAATGATATAACTTTATTACGAGACAAAAAACCCAACACAGATTTTGACAAAGCTTTATATATCGTGACAAACTGATTCAAAGTAAATGATAGCAATAACTAGACATAAGAAATCATGTATAACTTGAATCAGAAAAAAATACGAACCATAAAACTAAAAGCACGTCACGAACTTGATAACCCGATGAATCTGAAAAACACGACACGAACACAAACCACACGGATACAAGACACCCCCGGTTAGCTCTGATACCAATTGACACACATCAAAAAGGGCACCTAAGATCGGGGGGTCGTGGATGATCAAAGAACATGGTAAAAATGATGTAGTTCTTAGTGAGAGAAAGTTAGAGAGAGGTGAAAGGAATGTGTGTTTTATTCCAAGTGAAAATAAAACAAATGAAAAAGAGACAAAACTTCCACACCCCCATGGAGAGTCATGGGGGTATTTATAGGCCTAACATGACTAGACTTTCTATCCTTTACATAATTAGTCCCTGCGTATAACAAAGTATATAAATCTAGCCCAACTCACGTGAAAGGCGCCAGCTTACCAAAAAGTAAGTCTAACAGTTTGTAAATCTTACTTATCGCAATAGAGTATACTTCTCTTACGGATAAGTCCATTCTCTCGGGTATGGATAATCGTCCACCAATGTTGGTGAAGGAAATGTACGAGGCATAAACGTCTAGAATGGAGGTTTATATGATGAATCGAGATAATGGACATCTCATTTTGGCATCGGTTCAGAATGGACCATTAGATTATCGTACGGTTACTCGTGCTCACAATGGCTAACTTGACCGGAGATGCTAAAGTTCAAGCTAAGTGTGATATTCAAGCTACAAACATCATTCTCCAAGGTCTTCCTCCAGATATCTACAAACTCGTGAGTCATTACAAAGTTGCCAAAGAGTTATGAAAGAGAATTCACATTTTGATGCAAGGCACCTCGTTAACTCAACAAGAACGGGAGTGTAAGCTATATGACACATTTGATAAGTTTGCCTATGTTCTAGGGAGACTCTTCATAATCACTATTTGATATCCACTTTATTGATGATTGAGCTTAATATTTTTGACATGAAGATACCGCCGTTTCAGCTCAACACGAAGTATCTGAATACTCTTCCTCTCGAATGGAGCAAGTTTGTGACAGATGTAATGTTGGTTACGGATTTTCATCAAATCAACGTGGATCAACTTCAAGCTTATCTTCAACAACACGAACACCGCGTGCAAGAGATTTGGTTATCTAAATCTCAAGTTTATGATCCACTTGCCATGATTTCTTCTCAACAAATGACTCCTCAACATAACTTGGCGTACTCTTATCAACAACCATCATATATGCAGTATCAACACACCTATCTACAACCACAACAACTATTATATCAACCACTAATGATGCCTCAACAAGCATTTCAACCAAGTGTTCTACAAAAGCCTTATACACAGCCACTCACTCATCAAGCATCTTCATCTCAAGCTATCAATTCTTCAATGGGGCTATACTCCTCAGCAAGGATATTTTCCACTTGAAGCACCACAAGCACAAGCCTTGTATTCCAATGAACTTCCAGCAATTCAAGTACCGGTCCTCAGTGCAAATGATTCTCCAACTGATGTTTTAAACCATCTCACTGTCTACTTATAAAAACTTGTTGCAACTAGAGGATATCCACCAACGAACAATCAGCCCTTACCACTGAGCTTGCGCTGTATAAAGAAAAGGTCAAAACTTTTGAAATGATCCCTCAAGCAAAGAAAATAACTTATTCTAAATTTGACCAATTTCATTTTGAAAGGCTAGAACACTTAAAATAAATAGAAACATTAAGAGCTAATCTTTCAAATGTGTTAAAGGAAAAAGAGTTGGTTGTCACCAGTTTTCATAAACTTAAAACAGATTTCGAAACTCTCGAGTCTAAAAAGGTTTAATCAGAAATTAATGCTATCAAACTTCTTAGAATGAGATATCAAAAGCTTTTACAAAAATATTCTTCTACAAGAACGGTTAACTTATTAATTAACTTATTTCAAGAACTAGAACTTAAGCGTCTTCATGATTTACCACCTAATCCGGGTTGTGCAAAACAAGCTCAGCAAGAAATTCCTAGTCTTTATGATGTGACCCTAATTGGTAAATCGAAAGAGGCTCCATATGTTCGTGATCATGAGGAAACGATGTCACTTACGGAAGAAAGTCGATTAAAAATGATTTCGAAAAATCTTAAAAAATTTGATTATGATAAGCATAATAAAGTGGCTTTTGATTTTAAGACCCGCTTTAAGACACGAAAGGAAATAGATCACGTACCAACATGTGTGCCCCAAAGTTTGTCAAACAAAAACCTTCCTAGTATGTCTCCTACACTTGTCAAAAAGGATTTAAGTAAGTTAATTCCATCGGTAAGTAAGGTATCTACAAGCTTGAATGAGGTGCACCAACACTTTTCTGAATTTGAAAGGTCATTATGGAACGTAGGACGGCTACGGCTATAACCGAAGGTGAATGGAACTTTGAACACACCAGAGGTGCGTTTCATGATGAAATTATTCCATTTGTGAAAAATATTAAAGTGTGTTTTAGTAATCTTGATCAAAATTTGGTTTTGGATATTAAAGAAGTTCAACGAGTTTTCTATGAAATGGATGATGCTTATGAAAACGGTTTAGTTGAAAAGAAACGAATTTTACGCCAAAATGATCAACTTCTGAAGCAAGTGATGTTGCATGATATTGTATCCATTTGTGTGAATAATTGTGTTGATAATGATTCTATTGTGCATAATATTGAATCTGTGGATAATGTGGTAGATAGTAATTGTCACAAATCTGACTCTGAATTTTTAAAGCTTCAAGAGTCCTATAATTCGCTTTCAAAACGTTTTGTTGAGATTCAAAAACATTGTATTTCGCTTGAATGTGAAAAACAATTTATTCAAGAGATTTTTGAAACGTCACACGAAGGTGTTAATATAGATGATCCAAATTTTCAAAAGGCTTTTCGATTGAATACATAATCAAAACATCGTCGGACAAGTGACAAGGTTGCTAAATCATTTTCGATAGACATTGAGAAATTTAAGGAGATAAACCATGTGAACGTACTTGAGGCTGCATAGAATTTGAAACTTGATATAGATAATCGAGTTTCTAAACTTTTATACAAAGTTGATTGCTTAAAACAGAAAAATGCACGATTTCTTGATTCAGTAAAGCCCGCACGTGCTAATCCCACTGCACATACTCAATCGTTGATTGAACAACTGAATCAAAAGTCTATGAAAATATCTTATTTGAGTGAGCAAATTCGGGATAAAAATATGGATTTGGCTGAGTTAAAGGAAACACTTTGTATCCTAAAAGGTAAGATAGTTGTTGACAACACAATCATTGTCTCAACATCGTCCTCTAGTGCAATCAAAAGGAACCTTATAGCCGCCTGATGAGACTGCAATTATACATAGTCTCATCATCCAAATCGGGCTTAAAATATGCAAAATATCATAAAACCCATGCAAAAACCCTTTGTATTTGTTCATTGTGTGATTGTAGGTTCGGATATCGTGAATTCAACAAAAGATCAATAATTTGGAAAATAAAGATCTCTACCAGAAATCAAAGATCAAATGGGCGGTCGAAGGGGATGAAAATTTGAAATTCTTTCATGGTGTGATTAACAAGAGGAGATCGCAACTCGGTATTCGTGGTATTTTTGTGGATGGCATTTGGCGTACTAATCCGAGCAACGTTAAGAATGCTTTTTTATCCCACTTTACCAATAGATTCAAAAAGCCAATTGACTCTAGATTTAAAATTAACTTCACATTTCCAAAGAAGTTACTTTTAAGTCAAGCGGATGATTTGGAGAGAAACGTGTCAGATGATGAAATTAAGAGTGCGGTTTGGGGATGCGGTGACAATAAGTCCCCGAGACCGGATGGGTTCACGTTTGAATTCTTTAAAAAGTATTAGGAGGTTGTAGGTCGCGACTTTTCTGCTGCTGTTATGTATTTCTTCTCAAAAGGTGTCTTTGCGAAAGGATGCAACCCATCTTTTGTAGCTTTAATTCCCAAAATCATCGATGCAAAATTTGTTTCAGATTTTCGTCCTATCAGTCTAATTGGCTGTATCTACAAGGTCATTACTAAGATAATCGCCAATAGATTGAGTACGGTTATTTCAGGCCTTGTTTCCGACACCCAAACGGCTTTTTATCTGGTAGGCAAATATTGAACGACCCGTTTATTTTCGATGAGATTCTCCATTGGTGTACAAGAAAAAATCGACGGCGATGTTTTTTAAGGTCGATTTTGCTAAGGCTTACGACTCGGTTCGTTGGGATTTCCTGCTTGATGTTTTAGGTGCTTTTGGATTTAGAACGAAGTGGTGTAATTGGATTAGAGGTACACTTAATACCGCTAGATCTTTTATTATTGTGAACGGGAGTCCTACTAAAGAGTTTTCTTGTTATCAACGGTTAAAATAAGGGATCCTCTGGCGCCGTATCTTTTTATCCTTGTTATGAAATCACTCCATTTATCTATCAATCGGCTTGTCAATGAAGGGCTCTTTAAAGGAATGCTTCTTCCGGGCTCTCTATCCATATCACATCTTTTCTACGCGGATGACGCAATGTTTATAGGAGAGTGGTCGCATGAAAATTTACAAGGTATACTCAATATTTTGAAATGTTTCTTCTTTGCATCGGGGTTACAAATTAATATTCACAAAAGTCAGTTGCTTGGGGTAGGGGTTCACCGTTCTGAGGTTAAAAACGTTGCTGATACTATAGGGTGTACTATGATGAACAGTCAGTTTAAATACTTAGGTGTTATGATCGGTCATCAACCTTCTCAGATCGTGGCTTGGGAGGATATTATCTCTAGACTATGTGCTCGTTTATCCAAATGGAAACTAAAAACTCTGTCAATAGAGGGTCGTCTCACCCTTTTAAAATCGGTCCTCAGATCCTCCCCTATATATAATATGTCATTGTTCAAGGTTCCTTACGGTGTCCTTAAAATTATGGAGAGTATGCGAAGTCAATTTTTCAATGGTATGGACCAATCAGAGAAGAAAATCAGGTGGTTTGCATGGAACGAAGTTTTAGCATCTAAGAAGAATGGTGGTCTAGAGTTTCCAGTTTTTTCGCCCTCAACCGTGCATTATTTCTTAAATGGATTTGGCGTTATATTTTTGATGACAGATCTCTGTGAAGGAAGGTTATATGCTCCTTGTACAGTAAGTATATTGATTCACACAATTCATCTTATTCCTTTAACTGTTGATCCATTCTACGTGAAGTGAACTCTTTAAAAAACAAGGGTTTCGATTTTTGGGAGAATTGCGATAGACGGATTGGAGATGGCACATCTACCAGGTTTTGGTTAGATCGATGGACTGGGGACATGCCTTTGTTTTCCAAATTCCCTATACTTTTTGCATTGGAGTTGGATCCAGATGTCTCTATCATGGCTAAAATGAACGATCAAATCCTTGGCTCTTTTCTCAGACAACCTCGTGGAGGAGTCGAACAGTCGAAATTGGTTGAGCTTCAATCCATGCTTGGGCAGCTTACTTTCTCAAGTAATTATGATCGATGGGTTTGTAAATTATCGGGTAATGGTTGCTTCAAATATAGGGAGATTCGTGAATATCTAGATGACTTGTTTCTTCTTCATGACACTCCTACTACCTGGATTAAGGCGATTCCTTCTAAGGTGAATATTTTCTTATGGCGTGCCTAGAAAGATTGTCTTCTGACTAGGACAAATCTGGCGCTTAGAAACATTCATTCTCAGTCTATGCTTTGTCCGTTATGCAACAAGGAGAATGACGATGCGACCCACATATTTTTTCGATGTGAGGTGTCTCACGACATCCTTAAGAAAATGTGTCGATGGTGGGAGTTAACTTACCAGGAATGGATGTGTTTTTCTGATTGGCAAGCTTGGTTCATTACTGTTCGTCTTCCTTCGAAGCTTAAATTGATTTTTGAGGGTGTTTTTACAGTTACTTGGTGGTCCATTTGAAATTTTCGGAATCGTGTTGTTTTTTACGATGGTAATCCCAGGCGCTCGGAGATTTTTGATGATATCATTCTTTGTTCTTTTAATTGGTGTAAATGGCGAGGCCGTATTTCCATTTCATGGATAGATTGGCAGAAAAATCCTTGTAATATTTCTTTGTAATTTGCTAGCTTCTTGCTAGTTTTTTAATAAAATTCGTCGTTCGAAAAAAAGAAACAATAAAAACGGACACGGGAAATGAAGCCACACACAGAACCGGACCCAAGCAATGATTCTTCAAAGAAGTCCTTGAAGTTTTGAAGATTGTCAAGATTGGTACCTCAAGTTTGAAGACTTGTCATATTATACCCTTGTAAAACTCAAATATTACCAATCTCGATGAAGAACTTGATGAGCTGGAACGTCTTATTTTTAATGACGAACCAACTCATGTGACCACCAAGGCTATTACTTCAACCGTTGAAGAGCCTTCGACGACTAAAGAATTTCAATATGTGAAATCTTTACACATTAATTCTTCCTTTGACCCACTGTCCAATCTCGAGGATTTACCCATTGAAAATTGTAGCACCCTCAGTTTCACAACGCAGCGGATACTCAAGTTTGGGTGTTACTTCATAGCACATCACACACAGTCATAGAAAACGACCTCAAAAGAGACGTTTTATAAAACAAACCATTCGATAATTTTATTAAATCAGAGTTCAATTAAATGAATTCCCAATTTATACAAACCTTAAGAAAAGATTAAGATTTGTCAAATGTATCGAATGGAAATTGTTTATTTTGCCTTTACTTTATCCTGCGCGGCTCCATGCTCTAGCTGCTCTTAAACCTATACACCTGAGAATACATGTGAGAACTTGTATTTTTCCCGGTAATTAAATTATTCTTTTATTCTTACTTCTCGATTTTACAATATTTTACTTGTTTCTCTTTACTTTTTCATACGTAAATCCTGAGATCTTTAACGTATCGAATACGCGTCATTTATTATTTATCGACAAATTCTATGTCCGTCATCAACTGTAAATATCCTCGTTATGACATAGAAATATTTTCTATTGTCGTCGTTTTTAATTTCTCATTTTACGAGTATTCTTGTAATTTACGTTAAGCCTTTAGGCGTTATTCGTTTGTATGACGTGTTAAAGTTTATTAAATCATAACCTCTCATTTATATATCAAATATCAACGTTCTCCGAATGTCGGCGTTTTTATTTTATATTGAGCGTTTATTTTCCGTGATTTAACGTGCATCTTTTAAATCACGTAACTTTTAGAATATCGGGCTTCAATAATACCCGCTTTAACATATAAAAAAATAAAATAATAAAACATCACATCACCACCTCATTAGCTTGAGGTGGGGTGTGACTAACAAAAGACCAACGTGTTTGATAACTAAGTTAGTAAAGTTTACACATCATGATCCCATCTTATAACTTGCAAAAGAAAACTCTATCTTGTTCTTTCTTTTCTCTCTAGTTGTGAACCACAAAGACCATAAAATTCCTTTACACCACTTCGATTTTAATAGTATAACTAGTTACAACATAAAGGGTTAGAGTTCTATTTTAGTCCATGTATTTATTTCTTCAATTATCAACAAGCATCAACATAAAACTCATTATTTGTTGGAGTTAAAGGCCGATTATACAAGGGATTTTTAGCAAGAATATTTGAGTTGATTATTACTCTTGAATTGGGAATTAAAGTTTGAATAATTTTTCATTATTTTTATCATTATTGGTAAGAGATCATCTCACCTATCTTGAAGTTTATATTTTATTTTATTTATATTTTAATTTTTATTGGTCATATGTTTATAAATACGTATTACTTTTTAGTCACTTAAATGCAATTGGCATTTCTTATAAACATTCAAGTATATAATTCAAAAGTGAGAAAAAAAGCTCGAAACATTAATTTGTTACACATTATTTTTATTGAGCCAAGTGTTTTATAAATGTTTTAAACATCAAGTATAATGTCAAAGTTATATTAAATATTTATAAAACTAGTATGTATTTTTACGCGTTATTTTATAATCCTAAGACACGTCACTTTATTTTAGGTCGTCGTTAGAAGCTCGGGGTTTCTCGGCTTATCTTATTTCATCGTTTCACTCGTGTCACTATTATCGTGACTGTGATCCTACCTTTGATATCGATATCGCTAAGGTGAGTTCCTAGCCCCTTTTTCTTGTACATTGTTTCTAAATGCGGGGTGAGATTTTACATGGTGGAACACATTCATTTAAAACTGTATGTTATCCAGAACTTGTATGCTTTCTAAATGTTTTCCGTATTATTATTGCTTTTAGTATCCATAGCCACTAAGTTTTCCCTCAATATCATGAACAGTAAATTATGAGTACCAAGCTTGAATGTTGTGGATGGATCCATCGGGATTGACAATCCCCGTCCCGTAATACTTTGACGCACTTACAATTTTTTATTACTTGAGTATTTAGGCTGAATACTCACTAGGGGAACTTACATTTTGTTAAGCTTCGGTGTCATGAGCAAAATAGCAATAATAACTGTTTGGGATTATGGTTAATGTACATAGCCATTTTCCTTAGTACTTGTTTTACAAAGGAATGCTTGTGTTCCACAACTTTACTGTTTAAAACCTATGAATATCACTCAACATTGTGTTGACGTTTTACATGTTTAATCTCAGGTAACAATACTTAGTTTTGCTTGGATGGGAGCCCGCGAGATATTTTCGCAGCTTGGAGATTTCTGTGTTATATTTAAACTTTGGTTTTGGTAAAAGCTGTAAAAAGTTTATCCTATATTCTTGGTAACTATATGTTACAAAACCTTGTTTAAATAGTAGATTTATCCGCTTATAAAACTCTGGGACCTTTAAGTTAAAAACTCTAATCTTTTATGATGTAATGTAATTGTTTTATTACGTCATTTTCGAGTCATTTATAATTCATTGTTTCTTGTACCATGACATGGCACCCCCATGCTGCCTACGTGTTTCATTGCTTGATTTTGGGGGTCTCACAATACATGCTAAAATATCAACACAACGGTCGAGTGAATTCATAGGTTTTTAAATAAACAATCATGGGTTTTTAAATAAACCATAAATCATTTGAACACAAGAATCTCATCCACTGTCAAATTGTAACACATACAATATCCAAAGTCTGTGGTATTCTGCTAAGCCATGACACCGAAGCCTTAAGTAAATAATGCCCTAGTCAGGTATCTTGCCTAATACTCCCTTACTTCTCATACAACACACCTGGCTGAGCCTCCAACCCACAAGTGCGACCTGCCCAGGTGGGGGCCATCCCCGATAGATCCATCCGTCTGTACCAGTGCCTACCCATTATAGGTAGTTAACGGTTCATGGGTTTTAGGGACTTTCAAATTTTGGCAATACAACACTTAGCAAATAGCGGTTCACAATTAATACAATCAACGCTTGTGTTCATCTTTCAAAAGCATTCACTCAAACATCTTACATTCATTTACAACAACTTGTGTTCGCTCAAAGTATACAGTCAAACAATGAATGTTTATTTACAAACATGTATCCTTTCAAAAGGTTATATATAAACACATATGCTTATTTACCAAGAGCATGTATTCCCCCTCGTGGGTTTATAAACACATATAAACCGGTAAAAGCGAGGCTATGAACTCACCTGATATAGCTATCACACGTAGATCAAGGAACAAACGCCCAATAGTCGATACACGACTTCACGAGATATCAGTCGCTCATTGATCGAGAACGAGATGCCCAACGGTCGATATATATACCTGAACGAGACCTAATATAACGAGACGCGTCTTAGGATCGAGACTATACATAAGTCATATATATATGTAATAAGTTCTCTTTAGTAAGTCTGGATATTGTATAAGTTTTATAAAACTTTTCATAAGACTTTTGATGGCAATCTACCATGTATTATCCCATTATAACCTTTAAGCACAATAGTGACCCATTATAAGTTTATATAACTTAAATATAATTTCAAACTCAGTTTTATCCTCTAAATTAGTTATCAATCTCAGGCCTAATAATAGCCCAATAGCAATTACAAGTGTAAGTTGGGCTTTTGTGGCCCAAGTCCACTTTATATAGTTTTCAGGTTCTAAAATGCCTCCAAAAGATGTCCACTTAATATTTTATGTTGGTCGGATCTCGGGTTTTCCAGCCATCAGTATATAAACGGGCCTCGTCTTCCCGATAAGTAGATCCTACCACCTCGGGTTTTATAAAAATGGCCAAGTTACATATTTTATTATTACGACTCAATTTTGTCAATTTACCGATATAACCAGCTAATCAATTCGTATCTCCTAAATAGCGAGTCTTCTAAATGACTCCTTTACATTGGTTATGCACCCGCAAAGAAGGCTTTCCGAATCTACAATCTAAATTCTCGTAAAATCCTCGAAACTATGACTGTTGGTTTTGACGAGCTGACAGCAATGGCTTCTGAGCAAAGCAGCTTCGAGCCCGCACTTCATGAAATGGGACCAAGTAACATTAGCTCTGGTCTTGTCCCAAATAACCCTACTTCATCATCATTTACACCACCTACAAGGAATGAGTGGGATACGTTGTTTCAACTGTTCTTTGATGAATTCTTTACTCCTCCAAGTATTGTTGCTCTAGAACCTGAAGAAATAGCTCCGGTCAACGAAGTTGTAGCTCCAGCAAATGAAGCACAATCAGATGTTTCCACAACTACAATTGGTCAAGAGGCACCCTCAATGAGTAATTCTCAACCAACACTCAGATCAACTACCCATCTGATCCCTATTGATGATGAAGGATGATGATACCCCGACACTAATCAAGCGGGACCATCCACCTCAAGGGAAGCTCCGACTACAGTCTACTCCAATCCAAGGATTCGTGTACATGACAACAAATGGACAAAGGATCATCCTATGGATACTATTATTGGTGACCTAATCGTCTAGTATCCACACGTAGTCAGCTACAAGTTTAACACCCCCAAATTTCATTGCGCAGCGGAAATACACATTTGGGTGCTAAATACAAAAATTGTTATACAAGACACTTTGAACAATCTCAAAATGATACATTTGGAATATAAAAGGAAATAATTTAACCATTGTCTAAAACTTTTGATCCCATGTAAAACAATTTTAAAGATATCAGAGTCACATTTAGGTCCCCCAATGACTTTATCAAATCCACAAACACTTTACCAAAGTACTCGACCGTACAGTATTATTTTTATGACCAAAGGAAAAGAAATCCGTTTTAGACCAATCACCACAAAAGCAATCCGCAATCCTTCTCCAGCAAGCTCCGCAATTCATCATCTTCAATACCTGAAATATATGCTTAAAATCATCAACACAACGGTTGAGCGAGTCTATAGGTTTTCCAAATCAACATTTGAACACAAGAGAAAAATCAATCAAGATCATTTAATAGAATTGTGCGCATACAATCTATTAGTCAAGAAGTCTGGCATATAGCAATAGCTATTGAATTGTATTAAGCTCATGACACCGAACCCTTAACTTAGTCACCCACACCTAAAGCCGGCATTACTAGATGAAATTCCAGTGCCCCTACTAGGGTATCCATTGCAAGAATACCAATTCTCATTCTCGTAAAATTATCCTTCCAAGCGGGTTACTCAGCGTAAAGCCCTGGTCTCAGATAGGGTCGTCAGCCCAATAGTACTATTATTAGAATAAGCGGCTATTCCCAACTCACAACATCAAGTCAGAAGATAGTTAACGTCTCATGAATTTAGGAACTTTTGCAATGTAGGTACTTATACAATTCAAAACAACAAAGGCAGCAAAGGAAACATTCGGGTCCAAACAATCAATCATGACTTGTGTTCATTTTACTTTCAAATAGCATGTATCCCCCTCGCGGGTTTTAAAATCATTCAAAACAATTACAAAAGCGAGGCTATAGACTCACCTGGAGTAATAGCAGTAGTAAGACGATCTTCGACGATAATTGATGCCCGATAAACACAAAAACCGCAACCTATCAAATAAGGCGCGTTCATCAATAATAAACTCGAGTAAAATCCATACTTACTAACATCAAACTCAAAATCATACAATCACACCCAACCCAAAATGAAAACAATTCAAGTGACCTTTTACTTCATTCTATATGTTTATTCTATTAGTTAATTCTTTCGATAAAAATCTGCCGGTACACACCAAATATACGAGCTCATTTACCCCACTTAAACACATCAAATATTTATGGTACTAATCAGAGACCTCACTTACTATATAGAAAGACCTGTTAAAAGCCCATCAAAAGATTTTACTTTTAAAGTTCCCTGCCCGACACATCTTTGAACTACAAAAACTGGACAGTTTTACGTCACCGATTCATACAACCATTTTGACTATTCTAAACAATCCCGTTTACAAATCCGAAACTTGTGTTTGAAAATAGAATCACAACCCTAAGTTTAGAACCAAACATCAGTCCTTGACCATTTTTACAACTCATTCTATAGTCCCCGAGATTCGAACCGAATATCGTCAACAACTTCGGATTGTGTCGATACTCGTCTCCCGGTACACGAATAATTAAAACATCATAACTTCGCGCTCGTTTGGAGCTAGAAGCTCTATCTTATATCAAATCGAAGCTAAAAGAATTTTCTACAACCTCATCTTATTAGTTTGTTCATTTTCAAACAGTAAGTTAGCCAAAAATAGCCTTAAACCTACTGATCTAAATTGCCTCTTTAAAAACCATACTAAATCAATTTTTCATCCAATTTTAATCATTCCCATAAGCCTAAAATCATCCTAATATCATCACCAATAACTTAACTAACCCATAACACCCTTGAATGATCATACAAAAATTTACCCACTTAAAATTTCAAACATACAATAATTAAAATATACATAAAACAACACTAACAACAACTATATCATAAGAAAATGGATCAAACCTTCATGGATCATCATCAAAAAAATGAAAGTTCTTGCATGTTGCTAAAAGTTACACCGAAATGATCACAATTGAATTTCTAACATGGGATATCAATTAGTTTTTGAAGATTCATAGTAGAAATTGAAAAAATTTGATGGATTGAGGGGGTGGATGTCACGAAATATAGAGAAAAGAAAGAGAGATGGAGAAATTTTTTTTTTCACATGTTGTGTGTGCAAGTTAGGTGAGAAAAATTTCCTTTTATATGGTGGTGGAGGGACTAGTTTTGCCAATTTGTGATAGTTTTGGTCCAAAATGAAATTAAATAGTTGTAAGGGTGGAAAATGTAAATTGTAAATTTTGAAAACATTTACGAGGCTCGGGTTTCGTAAAAATACTTTTCAAAAGTTAAAACGTACTCAAAATATGATGATAATATGATCCCGGTTCGACTTAATACGAACTTAAAATAAAAAGGTCAAAAATATAAACATCGAGACAACAAATAATAAAACATAAAATTTCGGGCATCCATCGATATCGTGGTCACTAATAATTCTCGCTATTAGTAAAAAGATAAAAATAAGACCTCCAACGTCGGTTTTAAATAAAACCATCAACCGTCATATCATTCAACTCATCAAAATTTCAAAATCATTCGTTAAATAATATTATATGATATTAAATAAATGACCTTGGGTTTGGGTTGTCACATCCTACCCTCCTAAAAGAGAGCGACGTCCCGGTGCTCTGCCCCTCTTATACTTACATTCCATACCTCCAGAGCAAAAGAGAATTCTTTTCCCTAAAGAAATATTCATGCTTCTTTCACAATTTCTAATTCCACTTTTGGAATACTTGTATCTTCATAATATAATCCTTACTATGTTTCGACCTCATAAGAACTCTTCATAGTTCTTTCTAATGAAAAGCAAATTATCTTCAAATTGAATTCTTTCCTTGTTGTTCTCAAAACAAATTTCACCCGTCATAACAACACCTTATGCATAACCACATTTCCCAATTTCAAACTCCATCGATTTCTTCGAATACCAACATAACTCTTCTGATGATTCCTTGTTACTAATGGATAATCCTTAATCCATACAATCTTATCAATATTGCCAATATCGCTTCTAGTTCAGTCATTCAATTCCACCTACATTTTTGCAATACACCAAAAACCCAATCTTACGTCCATAACTCACTATCCTTCACCTTCACAAATTAAAGTTCTTTATGTACCATCAGTAGTACAACCTCATTACTAGCATGACAATCATATTCATATAAAAATTCCAAAAATTTCTATGTCAATCACACACGCACAAGCATACCGTTCAATGTTCGAATCGTCCTTTCACTCTATCCATCAGTCTCTGTATAACACACAGTACTCAACTCAACTTTCACCTTTACCCAAACCAAAACGTATTGATTACTTGACTTGTGAGATTCCTTCATCACTAAGTCTCACTCTCTCAACTTAGGTATGTTAGGAGTGCTCAATATACCATACTTAAGTTGGCGTTACAACAAAATCCTTTCCATAAGTTCGATAAAATATTGAAATCACTTACCTTGACATCCTTCTCAATTCAGACCACTAATTTAAAATTTCATATCCTTGCTATCAAGCCCACACTTCTGTCATTACCAAAACTCAAATCTTAAAAGGTTTTCCCCTTTTTATCCCTGATAAGTGCATTAGCTACCACATTCGCCTTTCCCGGATGGTAGCGAATCTCGTAGTCATAATCACTGACAATCATAATCATCAACATAATCAGGTATTCAATATATATATATAACTGGTAATCCCCTACTCATTTCCTTTGTCATCCCAAGAAATTAATTATGGAGCAACTTCTATGATCCTTTATCACTACACACTTGATTCCATACACGTAATATTCCTACAATCTCAAAGCAAACACCACAACTACATAACCTTTATGAGACACATCACAACAAAGTACAAGCTATAAATACTTCAGGCCCTTTCAACAATGACAACATCGGTGCAGAACATAACCTACCCTTCAGTGTTCCGAATACAACTTCCTCATCTGATAACGATCAGATCTCGAAACTTACAATTTAGATGTATAAGTGGGACTCACACATCCAATTCTTCTTAGTCAGCTTAATCAATGGTTTAACAATCAGTGAAAACCTTTCGATAAACCTCCGATTATTCCCAGCTTAAACCAAGGAATTAACAGATTTCCGTTGGCATCGTTGGTACGGACCAATCCTTAATCGTTTCAATCTTGGCAAGATCTTTACGAATACTTTTGTTGTCAATCAACTGCCTTAGAAAACGCAAATATTTCAACTAACATTCAAACATAGGAAACTTTACATACAGTTTCTCTTTTTCCAACCATCCCAAAAATTATCCTCATATGCTACTTATGTTCCTCCTTTCCTCTTGGAATAAAATAGAATATCTTCAATAGATATAATGAATAACTCATCCTAGCACACCTTACATACAAGATTCACCCAATCCATTAATACAGCAGACGCGTTCGTCCATCCAAAAACATCACGTGAAACTTAAAGTACCCACATCAAGTACGAAGAACAACTATAGGAATATCTTCCTTCCTAACTCTCAGTTAATGATAACCAGAACTCAAAGCGATCTTTCAGTACACACTGGATCCAGACAAGTTGCAAGGATCAAACGAATCATCAATCCTCGATAATAAATACCGATTCTTGGCTGTCAATTGTTAAGCTCTCGATAATCAATACACATCCGAAACAATCCATCCTTCTTTGACAAACAACACAGACGATCATCACTGTAACGAAACTTTATCTAATACATCCTTTATCCATCACTTCTCGCAGTTGACCGGATGACTCATTCCATTCTAACGGTGCCAAATGATAAGGCATACAAATACTACTCAACAAAACACAGAAGCACTACACAACGAAATGCAGAAGCACTACACCTATCGCTTACAACACTCAATCGGAACGAATTCCATTTCACAAGGCGGCAGCAACTTTGCAAAAAAAAACCTCAGGAAAACTTCAGAATACGTTCGAGTTATTAACAGATCTCTCAACTTCTCCTCAACCACTCTATCACTAATTACCTGAGCTAGGAATACATCACATTCCTCTTCCACATACTTCCTTGTTTCCAAACAAGATACTTCTCAAACGGAAAATTCACTCATCACCTCTCATATTCAACACTCAGCTTTGCAACAAAATCTAAACCAGCAGCTATCAATTTATAGTGAAGGTTAGTCCAATCTCAAGCATCAGCACTACGCACTACTAACCAATTCATACCAATAATCCACATCCAAAGATTCCAACTCTTTGAGCATCAAGTCGATACTAAACACCTATTTTCCTAAATTCAAGGAACACACTCTCAGTGTAAAACTAACACTAGAAACCTTTCCATCGGTTAACTCCACATCATAGTTAATTGTCAATCTTATTGACTCTTCTTTGATAAAACAACTGAATCTTTACATTTCTACAGTTTCTACCCGGTCTGAAATCCAACAACATACAGACATAAAGAATCTCAAGTAAGAATATACCATTTACAACATTCAGACCTTAAGGTTTGTCAGCATCATTCAAACGTAAACCAGAGCGGAAACATTCCTATCTTGTCAATTTCCTTTCCTTGGACAATTCCTTTGTTTGTATTCCTTCTCACCACGGCTAAAACATATCACTACTCCAAGGGTACGAATTACAATGACTAATCCTCTTGTCCTGCACTTCGCAGCTTTATGACCAGGTTGTCCTAACTCTAGTCGCATTTGTGGAAAATTACTTATATGGTATAGAGTACATCAAACACACTCGAGATTTATCTTGTCACTTCTAGACACAGTGGCAGCACGAATTTCCATCATTCCTTCCATGGTTTTAAATACTGATTTCGGTTCTGTCTTTAGTTATTGTTAGTATTGTAATCCTTACAATTCTGACCTTGATTCGGGTTGGACTTAGCAGATTCCCACTTTCCCTTATTGTTTCAACAATGCTATCTTTCCTAACTTGCACTTTCACGTCCATTTAAATCAAACGTCCTCTAAACAGCTTCACCGAAAGATTTAGGTCTTAAAGAAATAACCTTACCCTTGATATTACTAGACAATCCTCTAATGTACTGCTTCGTTGTTTTACAGTCATTCACAAAAGTATCAGGACATAGCAAATATTGCTTAGAAAATTTCCCAGTAAGCAGTAATATCATCATCCCTTAGCACTAATTATCTCAATTCGGGTTCCAACTGTCCTAGTTCCTTCTCGGGACAAATCCTAGCAGTCAATAGTTCTTTCACCACGGGCCATGCCTTACTATTAGTCACAACCAATCCTAAAGTAGTCACTTGGTGTTCCATCATCTTAGTGTACCATCCTGAAATATAGCAGCAGCAAATTTCACCTTATTAATTTCTGAACACCCAATAATCTCAAAGTACTCTCTATCTTATCAATCCAACTATGCAATTCTAATGCACTACTAATGCCACCAAACAGTGCAGAACCACACTTTTGAAAACTAACATAAGTACATTCTCTTGAACTTGCAGAACAGCAGCAACACTATCATCTAGATCAGCAGCATCCTCATTATTGTTAGCAGCATCATAATTATTCTTAGCATCATCATCATTATTCTCAGCAACATCTACTACAGCACCATTATCTCCAACACAATTAACCCCAACATCTTTTAATTCCTGGTAGCACGATCAGCTCCAAATGCTCTAGCAATAACTTGTTCAATCATAGTGTTCACAATAGCAGTCGTTAGTTTTGGCAACATATTTCAAGAAACTTAGTCACGTAGCGATCTACTAATGACAGAAATATGCTTCCCTTACTCCTTCTTCCATCATCACAGAAGAAAGAAACATGATAAGTATACATATCAAGAATAAAGAAGGAATTCTTTATCAGGACATCTCATGAATACTACATGTACGAACAACACAAGCTACAATGGTTCATCAACCAAAATTCAAAAGAGTTAATAAAGGCACATCATTGATCATGAGGGTAATTTAGATTGCGTTGAGGATTCAACAGGATAGTGGCAATGTCTGTCACTACAATCATCTACCGAACAAACTTAAAGGATAATAAGTTCCATCACAATGCTACGACACAAGGTTTAAATAAGTCCGATCACAAAAAGAAAATAAGATACAAAGAAATACATCACGCGATTAGTTCCTTAGACAACAGCTCCTCATCCTCCTTAACATTCTTGTCAGCTACACCACACTCGTTTATTTCCCTTTTCACACTTTAAAGTCGAATCCCTAACATGATGGCAGCTCACTCTCAAATTCTAAATACTCACTTCTTACAAGGCAGATTAATCACCAGGCAAATCTCAGTACGACTTTCAATATTCCTAAACTTCTAAGCTTGACTCAGAATCAATCTCACATGAGACTCCCACTCACTTATCCTTTCAAAGCTTACCTAATTCTCTTTAAACCATTCAATTCAAACACACCAGTTCATCACAATCGACCCAAGACTAGCAATCTCCTCCATCTTCCAAGTCCTAACAAACTCAAATCTCCACATACCAAATATAACCTTTTAAAACCACTTTTCTTTCACATCACCCTCCTATTCACACCAATTTCAACCACATATCTATCATACATCAACTAATCAAACTTCCTCATACCCGATACAAGTCGCAAGAAATCAGTTGTAAAATCATTCATCATCTGGTCTATTGTCTCAGACCCTCGGTAGTATATAAGGTCATTATTTAAAATTATATACATATGCATTACATAAAGAAAATTACGATAACAAGTACTCAACGTACTTTCAACAACATCAATACATCATCAATACATCATCATAGTATTTACTTAATGAATACTATAAAATTCATTTCAATTTTTAAGGGATACATCAACTATAAAACAATACAAAACAAATAATCTTACCGGAGCCTTGCGGAGAAGTTGCGTTGCTTTTGTAAAATATTTTCGACACCAAAGTTATAGTTTAAGACATTTCCTCAAAAATCGACCTAATTCGCTATAACTAAAAAGCTCTGATTACCAATCTTTAACACTCCCAAATTTCATTGCGCAGCGGAAATACACATTTGGGTGCTAAATACAAACATTGTTATACAAGACACTTTGAACAATCTCAAAATGATACATTTGGAATATAAAAGGAAATAATTTAACCATTGTCTAAAACTTTTGATCCCATGTAAAACAATTTTAAAGATATCAGAGTCATATTTAGGTCCCCCAAAGACTTTATCAAATCCACAAACACTTTACCAAAGTACTCGACCGTACAGTATTATTTTTATGACCAAAGGAAAAGAAATCCGTTTTAGACCAATCACCACAAAAGCAATCCGCAATCCTTCTCCAGCAAGCTCCGCAATTCATCATCTTCAATACCTGAAATACATGCTTAAAACCATCAACACAACGGTTGAGCGAGTCTATAGGTTTTCCAAATCAACATTTGAACACAAGAGAAAAATCAATCAAGATCATTTAATAGAATTGTGCGCATACAATCTATTAGTCAAGAAGTCTGGCATATATCAATAGCTATTGAATTGTATTAAGCTCATGACACCGACCCCTTAACTTAGTCACCCACGCCTAAAGCCGGCATGACTAGATGAAATTCCAGTGCCCCTACTAGGGTATCCATTGCAAGAATACCAATTCTCATTCTCGTAAAATTATCCTTCCTAGCGGGTTACTCAGCGTAAAGCCCTGGTCTCAGATAGGGTCGTCAGCCCAATAGTACTATTATTAGAATAAGCGGCTATTCTCAACTCACAACATCAAGTCAGAAGATAGTTAATGGCTCATGAATTTAGGGACTTTTGCAATGTAGGTACTTATACAATTCAAAACAACAAAGACAACAAAGGAAACATTCGGGTCCAAACAATTACAAAAGCGAGGCTATAGACTCACCTGGAGTAATAGCAGTAGTAAGACGATCTTCGACGATAATTGATGCCCGATACACAAAAACCGCAACCTATCAAATAAAGCGCGTTCATCAGTAATAAACTCGAGTAAAATCCATACTTACTAACATCAAACTCAAAATCATACAATAATACCCAACCCAAAATGAAAACAATTCAAGTGACCTTTTACTTCATTCTATATGTTTATTCTATTAGTTAATTCTTTCAATAAAAATCTGCCGGTACACACCAAATGTACGAGCTCATTTACCCCACTTAAACACATCAAATATTTATGGTACTAATCAGAGACCTCACTTACTATATATAGAAAGACCTGTTAAAAGCCCATCAAAAGATTTTGCTTTTAAAGTTTCCTGCCCGACACATCTTTGAACTACAAAAACCGGACAGTTTTACGTCACCGATTCATACAACCATTTTGACCATTCTAAACAATCCCGTTTACAAATCCGAAACTTGAGTTTGAAAATAGACTCACAACCCTAAGTTTAGAACCAAACATCAGTCCTTGACCATTTTTACAACTCATTCTATAGTCCCCAATATTCGATCCAAATATCGACAACAACTTCGGATTGTGTCGATACTCGTCTCCCGGTACACGAATAATCAAAACATTATAACTTCGCGCTCGTTTGGAGCTAGAAGCTCTATCTTATATCAAATCGAAGCTAAACGAATTATCTACAACCTCATCTTATTAGTTTGTTCATTTTCAAACAGTAAGCTAGCCAAAAATAGCCTTAAACCTACTGATCTAAATTACCTCTTTAAAAACCATACTAAATCAATTTTTCATCCAATTTTAATCATTCCCATAAGCCTAAAATCATCCTAATATCATCAACAATAACTTAACTAACCCATAACACCCTTTAATGATCATACAAAAATTTACCCACTCAAAATTTCAAACATGCAATAATTAAAATATACATAAAACAACACTAACAACAACTATATCATAAGAAAATAGATCAAACCTTTATGGATCATCATCAAAAAAATGAAAGTTCTTGCATGTTGCTAAAAGTTACACCAAAATGATCACCATTGAATTTTTAACATGGGATATCAATTAGTTTTTGAAGATTCATAGTAGAAATTGAAGAAATTTGATGGATTGAGGGGGTGGATGTCACGGCTTATAGAGAAAAGAAATAGAGATGGAGAAAACAAAAATTTCACATGTTGTGTGTGTAAGTTAGGTGAGAGAAATTTCCTTTTATATGGTGGTGGAGGGACTAGTTTTGCCAATTTGTGATAGTTTTGGTCCAAAATGAAATTAAATAGTTGTAAGGGTGGAAAATGTACATTGTAAATTTTGAAAATATTTACGAGGCTCGGGTTTCGTAAAAATACTTTTCAAAAGTTAAAACGTACTCAAAATATGAAGATAATATGATCCCGGTTAGACTTAACACGAACTTAAAATAAAAACGTTAAAAATATAAACATCGAGACAACAAATGATAAAACATAAAATTTCGGGCATCCATCGATATCGTGGTCACTAATAATCCTCGCTATTTGTAAAAAGATAAAAATAAGACCTCCAACGTCGGTTTTAAATAAAACCATCAACCGTCATATCATTCAACTCATCAAAAATTTCAAAATCATTCGTAAAATAATATTATATAATATTAAATAAATGACCTCGGGTTTGGGTTGTCACAACAAGAAAGTGCAATGTTTTGCTACTTTAATGCCTTTCTCTCTGAAGTTGAACCTAAGACCTTCCAAGAAGCGTATACACAATCTTGTTGGATACAAGCTGTGCAAGAAGAACTTAATGAATTTGAATGTCTTAATGTATGGAAACTAGTCGCATGCCCATATAAAGTTATGTTACTCACTTTGAAATGGGTTAACAAGGTGAAACTCGACGAGTTAGGCGGAATATTGAAGAACAAAGCTCGATTAGTAGCTCGTGGGTATCAATAAATATTGGGAACTGACTTTATGGAATCCTTTGCACCAGTTTCCCATTTGGAAGCTATTAGACTATTTCTCTCTTATGCAGCTCATATGAATATGATCGTCTATCGGATGGATGTTAAGATGGCATTTCTTAATGGTGAAATCAAGGAAGAAGTCTATGTTCAACAACTGCATGGTTTTGTGAATCCCAAATATCCTAATCACGTGTACAGGCTTAAGAAGGCTCTCTATTTGTTGAAGCAAGCTCCACGCGTGTGGTATGATCTATTGTCAAAATTCCTCATCACGGAAGGCTTCGCAAAAGGCAAGGTGGATCCAACACTGTTCATTTAGAAAACGAAGGAAAGACATGATTATGGTACAAATATATGTTGATGATATTATATTTGCTGCCTCAACCCAAACTTTATCGGATGAATTTGGGACACTCATGTCTTCAAATTTTAAGATCTCGATGATGGGTAAGGTATGCCCTTGAATCGCTTAAGAAATCTAAGATGAAATCTTGCGACCCCGTGGATACTCCAATGGTAGAGAGAACCAAGCTAGATCCAGATCCAATTGGGATTCCTATTGATCCTACACTTTATCGTTGTATGGTCGGTACCCTTCTGTATATTACAGCTAGTAGACCTGATATAACATCTAGTAGATTTTGCTAATGTAATATCAATGTATATGCATTTGCCCATTAGATAAATAAATAAAGAGGTAAATTTACAATGAAATTTTTGGATTTTGCTATGGTATATGACTATATAGATTCTCACTATCTCAATTGCCACTTCAAAATATGCCTATATGTTATAACCAATATGCATATATCAAGTCTAAGTGTTAGCCTTAAAATATTGAGTCAAACAAGAATGATCGGTCATAGGTTTATTATGTATAGTTTATTAGAACGTTGGAATAGGTAGTAGAATAGTCGTGACAATACGGGCTTGATGGCTAGCTTAAAAGGCCTCTTTCAAGGTACTAAGCATTTATTCAAGCCCGACCCAAACAATATAGTCCATACAAAGCCCACATGTAGGCGGACTAAATAAAGCCCTTCCTAGCATGTTAGGAAGGGTTAGCCATTTCATTTTCTTAATCTAATCCTCCCTAAGTTTCACACACTTCTCTCTCTTTTCTCTCTCTACTTTCTCTCTTTAGAATTCATCTACTTTCATCTATTTTCTTCCTTTAATTTATGTTATATCATCATATAATATGGGACAACATTTGGTATCAATCACCACAGGGTAGATTAGTGATTGTTTTTGTTGTGTTCGTGAGCCTTTGATCTTCAAACCTCACGTCCTAATTTTTTTTTTTGTGTTTTTGTGCTCTAAATCCTCATAGAAATCTCCTACATAGTTGTGGTAGGTATTTGGGATAGTTGTTTTGGTGAAAAACGAAAACAATTTGGTCTTTTGGCTTAATTTTGGCATAAAATCTTGAAAAACATCAATTATTGTGGAATATTCTACTTATTGCAGAATATTTCAGTGACAATTTTCGCAATAATTAGGGTTTAAACAGGTTATTGCGAAATCCCTCTCTTTCGGTTATTGCGGAAAGTTCAAAAGATACTGCGAAATCCCTCTCTTCGGGTTATTGCGGAAAGTTCAATAGGTATTGCGAAATCCTTCATCTATGGATATTTCGAAATCCCTTCATCTTGATTATTGCGAAAAGTTGCCTGATTATTGTGAAGTCTTGATTATTGCGAAGTCTTGATTATTGCGAAGTCTTGATTATTGCGAAGTCTTCACGAGGTTATTGCGAGATCTTGTTAGTTGAATTATTGCGAGATCTTTTCCGCAATTTTACAAATATTCCGAAATTTTCAAAAAACGTGATTTGGAAAAATTTTAACATTCGTGCGTTATTTGGTCTTGGAATTCTTGGTTTCCTAAGAATACATTATTAGGGGATTTCAACCACTTTCTCTACAACAACAATCATTGCAACATCTACTTAAGATCCATATTCATTTCAACATTCAGAGATTATCAAGATGGATTCTACTACAGAGTATCGTGTGACGAACAACAAAATCATGGTGGTGGGTAACAAAGAGAGACCACCAGTGCTCGTGACTGGTCGATATGGTCAATGGCAATCACATTTTATTCAATATCTTGATACAAGACCAAATGGTGATCTTCTCCGATGTTGCATCAAAGAAGGACCCTATACCTCACGACAATCACCATTCCTGCAACTCCAGCAACCGACACGACGACAGGTGTCGATGAGTAGACTATTAAGGAAACATATGAAAATACTTCGAAAGAGAACCGTGCTTGGATTGATGTAGAGAAGGAAGCAATCTATCCCATCTAAGTGGGATTGGGGATGATATTTACTCAACGGTTGATGCATGCTCTACTGCAAAGGAAATGTGGTTTGCCATTGAACGTCTGCAACAAGGAGAACCACTGAACAAACAAGATGTCAAAACCAACTTGTTTTGGAACTTTGGTAAGTTTACTTCATTGGATGGGGAATCAATTGGTTCATATTATTCAAGATTCTATAAGATGATGAATGACATGACAAGAAGCAACTTGGAAGTCTCCACCATGCAAGTCAATGTGCAATTTCTACCGCAACTTTAACCTGAGTGGACATGATTTGTAACTTTGGTGAAACAACAGAATGAGTTAGACGAGGTCAACTATCACACGCTCTATGACATTTGAAACAATTTCAGAATAAGGTAAATGAAATTCGAGCTAAACGGGTAGCAAAGACTACTAATCCACTTGCTTTGGTGTCTACCACTCAACACGTCCAAGATCATCGCTCTCCTGTTCTAAAGTCATACTCCACTCAATCATCCTCACCAAGATACTCCACTTCATCCAAGTGT
Organism: Glebionis coronaria; assembly: GCA_025667525.1. Lineage (NCBI taxonomy): Eukaryota > Viridiplantae > Streptophyta > Magnoliopsida > Asterales > Asteraceae > Glebionis > Glebionis coronaria. The sequence goes on along the minus strand of CM046876.1, from coordinate 487,441,927 downwards.
TCAGCTCCCACAAGATCACGAGGCAAAGAACCAAGAGCACCATCACCATCATCTGATCTATCATCTGAAGAGGACAGGGGTGAAGAACAAGCTCAGAAGGATAGGGAGATGAAACAATAAATTGCTTCATTACGAAGACCTACAAGAAAATCTTCAAACCCACCAACAACAATCTTCGAACATCATCTAACATAAGGAACCGATATGTTGAGAGTCCTCCAAGGTATGACATACGTCGACGTGATGAAATTCCTCCTAGGTATGATCGAATTAATCCAACACATGTTAAGGGTTCTTGATAGTTGTAAATTCACACTCGTTTAGGAAAACGAGGTAATTAGGGTAAGTATTAAACAAGTGATTTAGGAAAACCACAAGTAAATGCCCCAAGTATAAGAGTTCGTTCTCAAAGAGGCCAGTGTGTTATGTTAAAGACTTGATTAATCTTTGTGATTAAGATTATGAGAAAAGAAAAGAGAAAAGAATGACGGTTATGATTCCAAATGACACTAAGACGAAAAGTCGTATACGTAAAACCGTAAAAAGTGACAAAATTTAAAATTAACCTAAAAATTCTTAGAAAATTGCAATAAATCCTAAAAAATGTAATTAGAGTTCAAAAAAAAATCAAAAATCACTCAAACCTTTTATTTAATTAAATAATAATTTTTAATGCTAATTAAAGCACAAAAAAATCAATTTAATTAAAAAAAAGCCCAAAATGAGATTTTTCACTTTGTAAACCTCTAAAATAACTTAACTAAACTAAAAACTATTTTTGAAAAATTTAAAATTAATTAAAACTATTTAAAAATGATTAAAAACTATAAAAATATTAAAATAATTCTAAAAATTAATTAAATGAAAAGAAATTAATCTAAAAGTTTTAAAATTCCTAACTTAATGTATTTAAGCTATGGAAAATGAAAAAGTTGCAAAAATGATAAAAACTAATTTTAATAATAAAATAATAATAAAATAATATTAAAAATTCAAAATTTATAAAAATTCTAAAAACTTGCAAACTAGTTTATTTTAACCTAATTTAAACAGAAATGAACTTGAAATGACCAAACTACCCCTATTAGGCCTCCAAATGGGTCAAATAGTAAAAAAGTCCCTTAATGGGCTTAGTTTTGGCCCAATAAGAAAAAGTCCACCAAAATGCCCCAAAACTTCCAGTGAAGCTCAAAATTCAATTTTAAACACAAAATTTCAATGGCCCAAAAGCTGAAAGTGAGCTTATCACAGCTTATTTCAAAGCAGCATATTCTTAATGGGCTTTTTGGCCCATTAAGCTATAAACTGATGCCATAAGCTAAAATTTGACACACAACCTTCTCTTGACCTAATTAAGCTGTTTGTAAAAAGAATTTTTGAATAAGCCCAAGAAATAAGCCTGAAATAAGAAAAAGCTCTCTATAGAAAACGACAAAATAGTCGTTTTTGAGTTCTAGGCCACTTCAAAAGCAAATTCAACTTGCAAAAGGTTTTAAATGACAAAACTAAGCTTAATAAAAAAAATTTCAAAAAGAACCACTCAATAGGCTGAAATAAGCAATAAGCTGTTTTTGAAAAAGACAAATAATCGTTTTCTAGTCAAAAGTTAAAACCAAAAGATGTAAACTTCAAAACTAATTAATAAGCTCAAAATATTAAGATCTATCACAAAAAATAAGTTGGTGCACAATATAATAAGCTAGAATGACATAAAATAAGCTGATGACCAATTTGCACTAGCAGTGGCTAGCAGCAGGGGAAAGGAGTTCCCACTGCTTTGACTTCTTGACTTTGCTTTTCAGAGATATTTACTTGGTTTCTTTGGACAATCAAGGCACCCTTACAACCAGTGGGTTGTAAGGAGTCATAATCAAGCAGAAAAACACAAAATCACACAGCCAAATGATATAGTTTAATCAATTAGTCCACAAACATGGCACAGACATGTAATAAGCAGATCTGGTGATATAAGCTAATGTTTAAGCTAGTATAAGCTGACCATAGTCCACCAAATGCATACACAAGCTCAATACAACTTAATGACACATAAATTAACTCATTTCATGTAATGATTCCAAGTTTTAAACAAGATTTAAGCACAAGCAGTTACTGATGAACAAAGAACAGACAAGAACAATTTTTGCTGAACTATTTGACACCAAATCCAATTCAAGGCCTTAGATCTATTACTCAGGTTGCAAGAACTATGATTTAACACTTGTTAGCCCTAAATTAACATGCAAACTAGGTGTGCACAAGATTTCAAGTCAAAACAACCTAGAACAAACTCATTAAGCCAAGATTTCAGATTGGGAGTTATAAAGTACAAAACTTGCAAATATCAGACCACAAATACCTTAATAACAGATATCAACACACACAATACAACAACCCCTACTCAAACTCATGCAAACTTGAACAACAGACAATCCCAAGCACCCTTTTAACTTTTTAAATCTAATTTTAAACAAGTAAAAGTATTCTCAAGACTGAATTAAGCCCAAATAAGCATCATAACATCCAACATATGAATCAAGAACCAAGTTGCATGCATAAAAACACACTTACACCAGCAGAACACAAAAATCACTTAAAACCAAGATTTTATCAGATTTTTGGAGAAAATATGACAAACCTCATGAATGTACATCCACACTCATGAATTTGAGAGCTTATGTGGTAGCTTAACAACCACAAGCTTCCAACAAGCTGCTAAGAACAACAAGATTAGTAACAAACAGATTATATGAACAAAAATGGAAAATGAGACTGATTTGATTCAAGCTTGTTCCCCACTCCTTGAATCCTTCCAAACCACAAGCTCACTACACCTTGATAATCTCCTTATCAGGGTGTTATGATCACTTATAATCCAAAAGTTCAAGTGTTTGAACTAAGACAAAGAAAAATAATCAGATTTTGAAAACTTTTGCAAACACTTGCACAATCCTTAAAACCAAACTTTCAAACTTCAAATCCACAAACATATAACAATAACAAGATAATATAAAGATTGGAACTTGGAATTCGTCACAAAAATCAAACACTTTTTTCATTCACTTGAAAACAAGGATTTACAGATTTTTGACCAAAGAAAACCAAGAACAGAGAACAATGTATGACCCTATAACCTTTATATAGAGGGTGTACATGTGTTCTATAAAGCTGGAAACATAAAAACCCTAATGTATGAAGTTCCTCTTTTGCCCTTTGAATTTTGAAAATTGTTGACTGAATTTGAGTTGTATGAAGATACATGTGATGCCAGTGGGATAGGGGTGATCTTGGACGTCCAATACATGCTTAGGAAGTAAGCAAAGCCTTGAGTCATAGATTTGATGCATGGTTTTTGTTTGAAGGTGAAAAGTGGGGCAGGGGAAGGGTGGTGAGACATGTGATTTGATGGTGATGGGGGTTTAAGGGTTGGGTTATGATAATAAGACCCATAATCATCATTCTGGAAGAGATTAGGTCTTAATTCATCATGGTTAAGAAATACCCAATTCGTATCAAGAACATGAAGAACAAGGTTTTGATCTGTTTTGGTTCTAAAATCATGTTTAGGCGCGAGTTTAACTAATTAATTTAATTAGTTAAATAGCTGGTGAGTGGGATTATGACATGGAGAGGAGGTAGTGGGACACGTGTTGGAGGGTGATAGGTCTAGGTAAGTTTGATGTCTTGGCAACAATCACCCCTTATCTTCTATTCTTCTTTCAATTTAGGTTTAACTTGCAACAAATCCGAATCCTTTGTATTTAAAGTTTCATTTTTCACACATTGGCCACAAAACCTTCCAAAGGGTTTTTTTTAAAGGACTTGTTTGGCCAATTCATGATATTTTGAAGGACCAATTTTGGCGTTTTCTTCATTTTTCAAGGTCTTGACTTTTTTGTTGACTTCTTGGAGGACTAATATTGACAAGTCTTCATTTTTGAGGGACCATTCTTGCAGATTCTTCAAAGTTAAGGTCCTTTTTGTAATTTGACAAGATTTAAGGACCAAACTTGTAATTATGAATATACAAAGGTTTAAAGTGTCAATTCTTCAATATTGGAGGACCCTTTTTGTACAATCTTCAACTCTTCAAGGGTTATTCTTGGAAAATCAACTCTAGGGCTTGGTTCTTTGTGCGGCTTCGTTTTCTGTGATTGTTTTTCTTTGATTCTTGTGATCTTTTGTGATTTTCTCAATATCCGCACCTAAAATACACATGGAATAAACACAAGCATATATTTTGCAAATTCTATGATATTTTATGCGTTCTAAGCCCATTTTGGACGATGAGACTATGTATAAAAGTAGTCTCATCACTCCCCCATACTAAACCATTGCCGTGCCCTCACGCAATGCTAGAATAAAGTATCATAGCACCTCCAAAATTCATTTTTATGCACTTTTATTGAATGATAAACTTACTACACTACTACTATTACTACTACTTGCGTTTTAGACATAATGTAGGATTTTCATCGCAAAATTGAACGTTTAGCTTCATAAAACAAGAACACATGAATGCTTCGTTAGAAATAATTTCGTCATCCTCGATTTTTACCCAATTCCATGCCAAGCGTGTAACGAGATCATTGTCATTATAAGTTAGTAATGCTAACACTACTCATATGCCCTAATCACGTACTTATACTCCCATTTTTCTAAGTGGTATCTCTTATATTTTATTTTTGTCTTGAATATTCACGAGGATACATTTTTTACTTATGCGATGATAGAGATTTAGGTCTAAAAATAGAGTCATAACGGTGTAACCAAGACCATCGAATTAATAACCCCCCCAATAGACAACGATGTCAAAAAATTAAGTCAACAAGAAGGATCGATAAACATGGTTTTATAATGGTTTTAAACATGAGACTTATTACCAATACTTTTATATGCCCCCTAACGGATGGGCCTTATTATCATAGGTTTACCTCCATCTTTTATTCAACTTCGCCATGAAGCTTTTATTATGACTTCGGTCTTGCCTTGCCTTTTATTTAACCTCGCCATGAGGTGTTTATTATGGCCAAATATGTATATCCTCACGCTAAAAGCTAATTTCGGATCTTTAAAGCTTCAAAGATTAAGGCATAATTCACTTTCAATTTCGCATAGATTTTTCGGCCTTGTGAGCATCAAATTGTTTGCTTGATTTAGGTGAGCACTTGAAATCTTATTATTAGGTGAAGCTTTCAATTATTCGGGTTGCCAATACTTCAAAACCATGACGCTGGCGATACCTTAATGTCTTCCCAATTTAATTACATGGAAGCTACTAGAAAAGACTAGAAACCAACAATCAAGACTAAACCGCTAAGCCAATACTTATTAAGCAAAATATATATACAAGCGAATGGAGAATAAGCAAACAACGAGAACACATGAGTTTTTGAAAGAATACAAGTACTCTACGTTTAGCATAGTAACTTATAATTAACTCTATCATTTCTTGTCCTCATTTAAGAGACTTAGCTTAATATAAAGTTAAGGAATCGAAGCTAAGTGCTCAACACGCACGGTCGAGTCAAAAATTACTCTTATTCTCGCCATCGGAAAATCTACATTCGTGTCTTCAAACACTCATAAAACATGAGAAAATTTTTAAAATTTAGCCAATTTTAGCCTTATTTTGCAACAAAAAGATAAACTTTGGAAAGCGTGAAGGTTTGGCAAGGCAAGTATCTATTCACCCCCATACTAAAGTTAAACATTGTCCTCAATGTTTCGAGTCTAAAGGTTGGAAACCCACATACTAGAGACGTAGTCGAATGCATAATCTAACATGGAAAGGGTGTAACCATTAAATTTAAAACCGTTTATGAAGTGGCTAAAAACCTAAGGTTAGAACATCAAAGGATATATCATGTGTGGATATCGAGAAATTCTTCAAAGTAAACGATCAAGTGCTCCCATAAAACAAACACGAGATGCTCCAATCGTGAAGATGATGATCTAAATAACCACAATTCACAAACAACCACGGAACAAAGGTTAGAAGGGCACAAATCCCCTCACATTAGCTACATTAGAAAGCGATAATATGTAAATGGATAAGCATGGTATCTCCCCCACGAGGCACTTTGTTTTTGATAACCGAGTCAAAAGCTCGATTCAAATCCCCATAAATGTGATCATTTAGGGATAATCATGGTATGGTCAATTTTTGGTGGGGCTTACATGATAAACAATGCCCAAAAGCAACCGGTATTAAGGACTAAGTCCTTTGATGATGCAAAATACCAGGATCGAAGATTGCGTCCTCGTTTTCATTAGATAAACAAACCAACGCCACTTCAACACGTGCCAAAAACTTAAAGAGTTTGAAGAAAAGAGATGAGAAGTAGAATGGTGGGACAAATGGTAAGATAAACTTTTGAGCTACTCGAGGTAGACTCACACCAATCAAATGAAAGTATTTTCCCTTTATTTCATCGGTGGAAGACCGAGATTTCCCTTTATAAGCAATTTCGGGATCAAATATCTCGTCCTCGGTGGATAAAGGTGAGGGAACATAAGGGGCTTCCCCCATACTAAATCCACACAAAGCATCGTCAAAAGGAGAAGACGAGCTTGTAGTACTCAAAACACGAGGTGATGACGGAGTTAGAATTGTAGAAAATCTTTTAAATCCAATTCAAAATCTTTTCCTTTTTCATCTTTTGAAAACTCCTTATGAAAAACCGATTTGATTATGTCAAAAATGTTTGGTGTTTCTAAAACGATGTTAGGCACACTAAAAATTCTCACATTTAAGTTGCGTTTTGGTGGTGGTAAGTTCTCAAAACGTTTATCAATAAAGAACACCGCCCCATCGGGGTCAACATATTCATCATCCGAAGAATCTTCCGTGATTGAAGACGTAGGTCCAACACTCTTAACCTCCACCGGCGGAGGGGATGGAAAATCGTTTTTATCAACAACTCCTAAAACTCTTTTTGAAAATCCTTTGCAAATGTTTTTGAGTGAATCAACATGGTTTAAAGATGTGATAGAATAAACATGAGAAAGCGTAGAGTTTTGAATTGCATTTATGACGAGTTCCTCCTCATTGAAACGTAGAGTGATTTTCCTAGCATGAACATCAATAAGTGCTCTCGACGTATCCAAAAATGATCGACCTAAAATTAGAGGAACTTTTAGATCGATGGGAATGTCTACAACGACAAAGTCCACGGGATAGTAAAACTTTCCAACTTTCACAAAGACGTCTTCGGCTACTCCACAAGCTAGAATCGTAGAATGATCAGCTATTTCGATTGACATTCTTGAAGGAGTGAGATTAGGAAGATTGAGCGACTTAAAAATGTCAAGAGGCATCAAATTTATACTAGCACCAAGATCGGCCAAGGCGTAGAATTCCTCCATATCTTGGATTGCACAGGGAATTAAAAATTTACCGGGACACCGACTTTTTGAGGTATGCGACTAAGAAAAACCGAAGAACAACTAGACGACTTTTGCAATTTCTCTTTGTTATTCAACATACTTTTGAAGTTTGCGGCAAATCGAGGCATCATGACCAAAGCGTCGGCAAAACTTATGTTAAAATGCAAGTCACGAAACATTTTCATAAAAAGTTCAAATTGATAATTTTTACGTTCTTGTGCATTTTCCTTGTTTCGTCTTGATGGGTAAGGTAAGGGTGGTGTGGGTTGGGGCATAGGCATCGGCCTTGGAATCTCGGGTTCCACTATTGGTATTGGTTCAACCGTAGGTGTGATTTGAGCGGTACTTTGTAGGATTGGGATATGCTCCTTTTCGACCACCACCTCGGGCTCTTTCTCTATTTCCTTCTCCGTAGAAGTACTTGGACGAGAAATGGGTTCTTTGAAAGTTTTACCACTACGAGTAGTAATAACCTTCAATTCGCCTTTCGGGTTTACGATGGTATCACTAGGAAAATCACCCGAAGAAGATGGTTTACACATGATAGCTTCAAACATTTTTCCCATTCGATCTTCAGATTTTGATTGCCTAGCATCCGCTTTTAACAACTCTTGCTTAATCTCATGTTGAACTTTCTCCATTTTTTGTTGATTTTGTTGGAGACGTTGAACATTTACTTCCATTTTATTAGCATGAGTTTTTAGTTCATTAGCAAGTTCGTTTTTAAGCTCGTTTTTCAACTCGGATCTTAAGCTAATCATCTCACGTTGCATGTTATCAAACTTAGCATCGTTTGCCTTTGCATAATCCAAAAATTCTCCATTTAGATTTTTAGTGTGAGCATTTTGAAAACCTTGTGTGGTATTTTGAAAATCACGGTTTTGGTTTTGATTTGAAATTTGCCCATTTCCACTTTGGTAATTACCCTTGTTGTAGTTACGTTGTTTTCCTTGATAACCACCATTTTGATTGTTGTTTCGATAGTTGTTAGCATTTTGATTTTGTGGAGCTTATTTTGGGCGGGAACCTTGACCGTTTTGGTTGTAAGTTCCCGTGGCTATATAAGCACTCGAAGTGTTACCATCCGTGGTAATGCACTCGGAAAAATCATGAGCTCCACCACACGAAATACAACTCTTTCCAACCGCCTTAACCGATGCGGAATTCAAAGCATCTTGTGCTTTCCAATGAGTCATAAGAGTAGAAAACCTATCGAAAAACCGATTATCCTCATTTGCTTCATCTTGCAAGGCACTCATGTTACGAGACGACGATGACGAACCCATAGTGGCAACACTCTGTGTGTTACGAGGGTTGTAAACCTTAGACCTATTCTCAATGATTTCCAAAGCCTCATCGGTCGTTTTGCACAAAAAATTACCACCCGCGGCGGCATTCAAATAATCTCGTTCATGATCATTAAGCCCAATATAAAAAGTGTCAATTGGATGCAATTCGGAAAAATCATGGTGTGGACATGTTTCTTTAAATCTTTCCCATGCCATAGAAAAACTCTCATTAGACCTTTGAGTAAATCGTGAAATCTCGTTTTTCAAATGTGTTGTTTTAGATGGTGGAAAAAATTGATTCACAAACTTAGAAACGAGATCACCCCACGTCAAAATTGAATTTGGGGGTTCTTTCTCGAGCCATATCTTGGAGGGTCCATCTAACGAGTATGGAAACAACATCATCTTAATGGCGTCATGGGGTACATCCTTAAACTTGCTAGTCGCGATGAGACGATTGAATTGCCTAATGTGATAATGTGGGTTGTCTTTTTCGTGTCCGCGAAACTTGTTGGCTTGAAGCATAGACATTAAACCCGTCTTGATCTTGAAGTTCTCCACAAGGATGGCGGGAATCATAATGGCCTCTCCAAAACCCTCGGTGGGTGCTTGAAGTAACTCCATCATAGTACGATTAGCCATGATAGCTTCTTGTTCTACAATGGGTTCATCACTTGGAGTCTCTTCACTAGAAGGTGTTGATGTGTTTCCTTTCGATTACGACGTTTACGTGCACGTCTTTCTTGATTACGAGTTTGCATAAACGTCACGTACAATGTGGAGATGAGCAAAGAAGACTTTTTTTTGGTGTTTTTACTTTTTCCAATTTTTTTTTGATTGTTTTACTTTTTTTGGATTTTTTTATGTATTACGTAGACAAAAATCTACAATTCTCTCCTCAAATCAAATCTATTGATTAAAGGAGCCTCAAGGAATGAAAACGATCACGTGAAGTGAACGCCTTCGATGACTTTAGAATGTTGGTGGAACACCAAAACGTTCAAGAGGGTTTAATCAATTGAAACCAAGAAAATATATATGATATGTAGATAATACTTTGGTTGGAAAACCCTCGATTAGCCCTTTTTATCTAAACACGCACAAGCAAGCGAAGAAACGAGGTGGCACGAAGCACTTAAGAGCCTTTTTCTTTAGGGTATATTTTATAATACCCGCCTTATACCCACCTTATAGTTTATGTTTTTCAAAGTTAAGCTTCACGAAAGTAATTATCTATTTTGCCTTTTTTTCTTTGTTTGAGATTCGAATACAAGGATCGAGTGATGAAATCCCGAATCAAGGTTGTGCTTTCATACTTTTGGAGTACTTGTGAATTTATTGTTTTACATATACAATATAGTAATAATATTCACACAAAAACGAAAAACCGATAATACGTATTAGTAGATAGCTACTAATACAAATAGTTATTATGGCTATTATAAAAACAAAATTGTTCAAATCAAAACACAACACGCCTCCCCGGCAGCGGCGCCAAAAATGATAGTTGTAAATTCACACTCGTTTAGGAAAACGAGGTAATTAGGGTAAGTATTAAACAAGTGGTTTAGGAAAACCACAAGTAAATGACCCAAGTATAAGAGTTCGTTCTCAAGGAGGCTAGTGTGTTGTGTTAAAGACTTGATTAATCTTTGTGATTATGATTATGAGAAAAGAAAAGAGAAAAGAATGACGGTTATGATTCTAAATTACATTAAGACGAAAAGTCGTATACGTAAAACCGTAAAAAGTGATGAAATAAAATTATCCTAAAAAATCCTAGAAAATTGCAATAAATCCTAAAAAATGTAGTTAGAGTTTACAAAAAATCAAAAATCACTCAAACCTTTTATTTAATTAAATAATAATTTTTAATGCTAATTAAAGCCCAAAAAAATCAATTTAATTAACAAAAAGCCCAAAATGAGATTTTTCACTTTGTAAACCTTTGAAATAACTTAACTAAATTAAAAACTATTTTTGAAAAATTTAAAATTAATTAAAACTATTTAAAAATGATTAAAAAGTATAAAAATATAAAAATAATTCTAAAAATTAATTAAATGACAATAAGATTATCTAAAAGTTTTAAAATTCCTAACTTAATGTATTTAAGCTATGGAAAATGAAAAAGTTGCAAAAATATTAAAAACTAATTTTAATAATAAAATAATAATAAAGTAATATTAAAAATTCAAAATTTATAAAAAATTATAAGAACTTGCAAACTAGTTTATTTTAACCTAATTTAAATAGAAATGAACTTGAAATGACCAAACTACCCCTATTGGGCCTCCAAATGGTTCAAATAGTAAAACAGTCCCTTAATGGGCTTAGTTTTGGCCCAATAAGAAAAAGTCCACTAAAATGCCCCAAAACTTCCAGTGAAGCTCAAAATTCAATTTTAAACACAAAATTTCAAAGGCCCAAAAGCTGAAAGTGAGCTTATCACAGCTTATTTCAAAGTAGCTTATTATTAATGGGCTTTTTGGTCCATTAAGCTATAATCTGATGCCATAAGCTGAAATTTGACACACAACCTTCTCTTGACCTAATGAAGCTGTTTGTAAAAAGAATTTTTGAATAAGCCCAAGAAATAAGCCTGAAATAAGCAAAAGCTCTCTACATAAAACGACAAAATAGTCGTTTTTGAGTTCTAGGCCACTTCAAAAGCTGATTCAACTTGCAAAAGGTTTTAAGTGACAAAACTAAGCTTAATCAACAAAAAGTTTTCAAAAAGAACCACTCAATAAGCTGAAATAAGCAATAAGATATTTTTGAAAAAGGCAAAATAGTCGTTTTCTAGTCAAAAGTTAAAACCAAAAGCTGTAAACTTCAAAACTGATTAATAAGCTCAAAATATTAAGGTCTATCACAAAAAATAAGTTGGTGCACAATAGAATAAGCTAGAATGACTTAAAGATAAGCTGATGACCAATTTGCACTAGCAGTGGCTAGTAGCAGGGGAAAGGAGTTCCCACTGCTTTGACTTTTTGGCTTTGCTTTTCAGAGAGATTTACTTGGTTTCTTTGGACAATCAAGGCACCCTTACAACCAGTGGGTTTTAAGGAGTTACAATCAAGCAGAAAAACACAAAATCACACAGCCAAATGATACAGTTTAATCAATTAGTCTACAGACATGGCACAAACATGTAATAAGCAGATCTGGTGATATAAGCTAATGTTTAAGCTAGTATAAGCTGACCACAGTCCACCAAATGCATATACAAGCTCAATACAACTTAATGACACACAAATTAACTCATTTCATGTAATGATTCCAAGTTTTGAACAAGATTTAAGCACAAGCAGTTACTGATGAACAAAGAACAGACAAGAACAATTTTTGCTGAACTATTTGACACCAAATCCAATTTCAAGGCCTTAGATCTATTACTCAGGTTGCAATAACTATGATTTAACACTTGTTAGCCATAGATTAACATGCAAACTAGGTGTGCACAAGATTTCAAGTCAAAAAAACCTAGAACAAACTCAATAAGCCAAGATTTCAGATTGGGAGTTATAAAGTACAAAACTTGCAAATATCAGACCACAAATACCTTAATAATAGATATCAACACAAACAATACAACAACCCCTACTCAAACTCATGCAAACTTGAACCACAGACAATCCCAAACACCCTTTTAACTTTTTAAATCCATATTTAAACAAGTAAAGTATTCTCAAGACTGAATTAAGCCTAAATAAGCATCATAACTTCCAACATATGAATCAAGAACCAAGTTGCATGCATAAAAACACACATACACCAGCAGAACACAAAAATCACTTAAAACCAAGATTTTATCATATTTTTGGAGAAAATATGACAAACCTCATGAATGTACATCCACACTCACGAATTTGAGAGCTTATGTGGTAGCTTAACAACCACAAGCTTCCAACAAGCTGCTAAGAACAACAAGATTAGTAACAAACAGATTATATGAACAAAAATGGAAAATGAGACTGATTTGATTCAAGCTTGTTCCCCACTCCTTGAATCCTTCCAAACCACAAGCTCACTACACCTTGATAATCTCCTTATCAGGGTGTTATGATCACTTATAATCCAAAAGTTCAAGTGTTTGAACTAAGACTTAGAAAAATAATCAGATTTTGAAAACTTTTGCAAACACTTGCACAATCCTTAAACCCAAACTTTGATTCAAATCCACAAACATATAACAATAACAAGATAATATAAATGTTGGAACTTGGAATTCGTCACAAAATCAAACACTTTTTTCATTCACTTGAAAACAAGGAATTACAGATTTTTGACCAAAGAAAACCAAGAACAAAGAACAATGTATGACCCTATACCCTTTATATAGAGGGTGTACATGTGTTCTATAAAGCTAGAAACATAAAAACCCTAATGTATGAGTTCCTCTTTTGCCCTTTAAATTTTGAAAATTGTTGACTGAATTTGACTTGTATGAAGATACATGTGATGCCAGTGGGATAGGGGTGATCTTGGACGTCCAATACATGCTTAGGAAGTAAGCAAAACCTTGAGTCGTAGATTTGCTGCATGGTTTTTGTTTGAAGGTGAAAAGTGGGGTAGGGGAAGGGTGGTGAGACATGTGAGTTGATGGCGATGGGGGTTTAAGGGTTGGGTTATGATAGTAAGACCCCTAATCATCATTCTGGAAGAGATTAGGTCTTAATTCATCATGGTTAAGAAATACCCAGTTCGTATTAAGAACATGAAGAACAAGGTTTTGATCTCTTTTGGTTTTTAAAAACATGTTTAGGCGCGAGTTTAACTAATTAATTTAATTAGTTAAACAGCTGGGGAGTGGGATTAGGACATGGAGGATTGGTGGCTTATGATTGGTGGAGAGGAGGTAGTGGGACACGTGTTGGAGGGTGATAGGTCTAGGTAAGTTTGATGTCTTGGCAACAATCACCCCTTATCTTCTATTCTTCTTTTAGTTCAGGTTTAACTTGCAACAAATCCGAATCCTTTGTATTTGAATTTTCATTTTTCACACATTGGCCACAAAACTTTCCATAGGGTTTTTTAAAGGACTTGTTTTGCCAATTCATGATATTTGAAGGACTGATTTTGGCATTTTCTTCATTCTCAAGGTCTTGACTTGTTTGTTGACTTCTTGGAGGACTAATATTGACAAGTCTTCATTTTTGAGGGACCATTCTTGCCAATTCTTCAAAGTTGAGGGTCGTTTTTGTAATTTGACAAACTTTAAGGACCAAACTTGTAATTATGAATATACAAGGGTTTAAAGTGTCAATTATTCAATATTGGAGGACCCTTCTTGTACAATCTTAAATTCTTCAAGGGTTATTCTTGGAAAATCAACTCTAGGGCTTGGTTCTTTGTGCGGCTTCGTTTCCCGTGTTCGTTTTTCTTTGATTCTTGTGATCTTTTGTGATTTTCTCAATATCCGTACCTAAAATACACATGGAACAAACACAAGCATATATTTGGCACATTTTGTGATATTTTATGCATTTTAAGCCCATTTTAGACGATGAGACTATGTATAAAAGTTGTCTCATTAGTTCTGCACGGTATGATCAACAAACTGCTAAGTATGATACTCAGAGGATTGCTACTGTTGCTGGGAATAGGGAAACTGTTGGAACTCAAGTGGTTCAACAAAATGGGATTCAATGTTTTAATTGCCAAGGTTATGGGCATATGGCAAAGGAATGTAGGAAGCCAAAACGGGTTAGGGACTCTGGTTATCATAAGGAAAAGATGCTGCTATGCAAGAGGATGGAAGATGGGGTTAAATTGTCGGCTGAGGAAGGATCAATGCTTGATGACACTGATGATGAAGCCTCCAACCAAGAACTTGAAGCACATTACTCATACATGGTAAAGGTTGAAGAAGTTCTCAAAGTCACCGAAGATGACAATGGTCCTATCTTTAATACTGAGCCAATCGATAAGGTACATAGTAAAGAGGAATATAATGTGTTTGGTAATATTCATGAGCATCGTGCGCTACCCAAAGCCATTACTGACACAAGTATGATGGAAACGGTTGATAGCAATAACACACCCAATTCATCAGATATGTGCAATAATGAGTCTGAGGATGATCAACATGCAAATGAGTATAATGATGATAAGGAGCGTATTGCGCTTGCTAATTTGATTGCTACTTTACAAAAAGATGTCAAAGAAACTAGAAAGAGTCAAAGCAATTAAAGAAGGCAAACGTTACGCTCACTCAAATTTTTAAAGAAAGCAAAGCTGCAGTTATAAAATCTAGTGAGCTTCTTGCAAGCTGCAGAACTGAGCTTATTCAAAAAGACAAAGAGCTTGCAAGGTACAAAGGGGGTGTCATTACTACTGTAAAGGATGTTTTTGAAACTAAATACAACGAAACTCTTAAGCTTTTAGAACAAGAGAAACGTATATATAACACCTCTTTAAGTACTGAACAACACAAAACGTATCTTGCTACCACTAAAGTGAATGAGCTAACTCAAAAGATTGGTTTTCTTCAAGAGGATAAAACTAAACTAGTCACTGCGAAAACGGAAGAGGTTGCAAACTTGCAAAAAGATTTCAAATCTAAACAAGCTAAAGACATTGACAAAGTCGTGAAACTTGAGGTTCAAATTGATTTTTATAAGAAAATTGTTTATAAAACAAATCAATCTATTCAAACCATGAGAATGTTGGCACCTCGTTCGTTTTTCAAGGGTAAAGCTAGTTTTGCTAGTCCTAAGTACCTCGAGCAAGCTCAATCTGAGAACCCGCGCCTATATCTTGAGGAGTCCCAATGGACCGACCTTGATTGTCTTCTAGTTAGGCCCGATAGTGATGAATCACTAACTTTTGAAGAAGAGAATAGATCACCAGTAAATAACTTTGTGAAACCATATAACTATGCTTATGAAAATAGTCTTTATGAAATTTTCAAACCACAAAAACAGATGTCTCGTGAGCAAATATTTTTCGAATGTGCACAAATAAGAATTAAATAGAGACAAGTTTTTGCCACTAAGAAAACTAATGTTTCAAAATATATTGGGTACTTGCCGCATCAAGCTTCTATAAGCAAGATTAAGCAAGCACTTAGTATTCTTAAGAGTAACATTGAAAATTTCAAAAAGGTTGTTGATGATGACTGGAAAAAACGTTGACTTTTGAAAGGCGATAAAGAAATTCCTCACGATATAACTGTGCTTGTGAAAACTATTTTGATTTCGCTTGCGGAAAGAACAAAGAAACATGCTTTGGAATTTGAAACGTTAATAGAGCAAGAAATGTTTGACGATTTGAAATATGTGGAATCTCTTGAAAAAGAAATTGACGACCATCAACCTGAAAGAGACGAGTTTTCTATAACATATGATCTACTCTTGCAAGAATGCCTCTCCAAAGATATTATGTGTGTTTATGTTACATCTTGTGCTGATATTGATGAATATTATGATGTTGCATGCAATTATCTTGATAAGGTCAAAGAGTGTGAACGTCTTGAAACCGAGCTTTCGGAAACTGTTAACCAAAAAGATTTTATCTTAATTAAACATCGATGTGATTATCTTCAAAAACATTGTCACACACTTGAACTTGATTTGCAAAACAAAATTATATGTTTTTCACATGATATACCTTTGGAAGTAAAATTATCTAAGTCATGTCGATTATTAAACGAAAAAAGACAACCCAATGCGTATAAAGTGACTAAATCCTCTGTCTTGAGAAAACCATCTGTTTTCTCAAATTCTTCATTTGCAACATCTGGGTTTGCCCCCAAGACGGGTGGGAAGGATAGGTTACCACAGATTCGTCCAAAAACGATTATTCAAGCACAAAGCACAAATGTGCTCAATCCAAGGATGTATAGATTAGCCATTAAACCCACACAAAACAAAGATAGTGTTGTCCCTAATTATATGATGATGGATTAAAGAAATGAGATGGAAAAGATATGAATTTTAGAGAGAGAAAGTAGAGAGAAAGAGGTGATTAACTAGGTGAAATTAGATTAAGAATAATGAGAACAACCAACCCTCCTAACATGCTAGGAGGGTGCTTATATAGTCCACCCACATGCGGGCTTTCTAATGGACTATATATGTCTTGGGCCGGGCTTGAATAAATGCTTAGTACCTTAAAAGAGGCCTTTTAAGCTAACCATCAAGCCCGTAATGTCACCGACTATTTTAACTAACTATTACAACATTCTAATAAATATTACAATATAAACCTATGATCGATCATTCTTTTTTGACTTAATATTTTGAGGCTAACAATCTCCCCCAATGGGAGGTCATTCCTGTTCGATATTTGGAGATCAATGGAGATTACGAATTTCGTCATAAATGAATCTTGAACATGTAATAGTAGTCTTCTTCCTTCATGCTGTGATCTTTGAGCCTTTGTCGTTGTGCGTCGACTTTGTCTTTATACTTGAGATCTTCAAATCATTCTTGACTTGTCTTTTCCATCTTGTGATCTTGTGTCTTTATCCACATGTTCATACTTTGCATTTTCTTGAAATCTTGCTAATAATCTCCTTTGAAGATAGGTCATTCCTCTACTTTAATTGATAAGGAAGATTTTGATCATTAGTGTTGTGAAAGTCTTTAGCTTTCTTGATTGTTGAATATGTCTTTGGGCATGAGTATGTGGTTATGAATCTTCGACTTTGCTAAGTACACCGTAACGCCACCTTCTTAAGACAAAACATAGACACAGACTGAATGGCTTTAACATTCGTCCTAAATCGGTAGCGTTTTACCTCTGGTCGGTGAAGACCGTTACACGATATTAAATATCATACCTGTGATTAAGTAGATTCAATTAAGAACCTCCTTGACAGGGTTTCACGGCTGTACTAGTCGTTCTCTTTACTCGACCGTCTCAAAGCAAGACTGCGAACATAAAGAGTTAATCAATTGGAGAAATATCCGCTTGATTAAAATCGTCAATTCAAAATCCTGGAACAAGTTTGATTCATTAAGAATCTTACCATTGTTGCTTTCCATTTGACACAATCTTGATTCATAAGAATCTCGCAAGTTACCTACCGTAGCGTTGTTTAATGTTGGCGCTAGAAGGATTTCCATTCGTCACTGTGAATATTAATAAATATCACTCTGAATTTTCTGGCAAGACCATAAAGATATTGCGTAGAAACCTGAAACGAGTGTCAATCAATAAAGAAACAAACCACTCTTGCTTTTCAGTTTCACATATGTTCAATTCATAAAGACTCTTACACATGACCTACCGCAGTGCTGTTTGATGTTAACACTGGAAGGATTTCCACTCATCATTGTGAATACTAGGTAGTATCACTCTGAGTGTTCTAGCAATATCGCAAGGATATAGCGTAGGACTCTCTTGATCGTCATCCGTGTGTCCTAACGAGATTTGATTGATCTCTTGGCTCTGGACTCGATTTGTGCACTTTTAGTGGTCAGATGCTAGAGCAGATGCCACCTATTCAATATCAACTATCTCGGAGTGAGAAAGTCAATAGAAGTCATGTTGATCTTCGTGACAATAAAAAAAACTTCCTTTAAGAGAAGCCTGAGTCAGCTGGGAAAGGGTTATGCATTACATCATTGGGCCCATGATGCGTTGTCTTCATGATGTGTTGACACAGTTTCTGCCTAAGTTGTATGGAGGGCTAACTTCTTTACACCCTTTATCCTTACATTTCTTTTTCATTCTTCAACCCCTTCAATGCTTACCAAGACATCTTTACTAGCACCTTGTTGTGATTGTTCCAGTGCTAGCATCAGTACTTAGTCGGCATTCAGCTACATTCACATTCTACTCCATCTTTCCTAAGGACTTCTAATAATCTATTGGATTGTCCCTGGGAAGATCCCTCCGGTTCTGGTTGGATCATAGGACTTAAACCTAACCACCCTTTTGACACCAATAACGTCGTGAATTAAAGATGTTGTGGGTATTTGATCGTAACCACGAGTGCTTGAGTCTTTAGATCACATTTAATCACATTTTCTCCCCTATCTCAAATATATAAAATCGTTTGATATTAGAGATACCAAATTTGATTAAAATATATTGTGAAAAATAGTCTTGAAAAACTTCGGGAGAAGAATATGTCAAACTTAGCATGAATTTGGAACGCTCCCCTCAAAAATTGATCCAATTGAATTGTCATTGTGAGGATGTGATCCACATTTCACTTTTTGAGGATGGGAGTTGTTGAACACACAATTTTGAAAGATTTTGAATAATCATTGAAAAACTTTTGAAAAAATTGTGTTCAACGCTTTTCGAAAAAACTCTATTTCTTTTTGGCAAAGAGGTTTTTCTAAAGCATAAACTTGATTTCATAGACTTTGAATGTCTTGACAAATCCACTCAAGTGTAAGAAGATTTCTCTTCTTTTGCTGAGGGTAAGGGCACTAAAGCGTACACTCCCCCGTGAATATAGATCCGCGTTGCAATCTGAAAGTGATTACAAGCCATTGTGTTGAGCTTAAAACGTTGAATGTTTTTTGACAAGCTCAACCCAAGATAGATTGCTCTACCCGTTGTTGGAAAAATTGTCCAAAATAGACAGTTTCCTTTAAAAATAGAAATGACATGTTTTGAAAAATATTTACAACTTTCATTCGAGCTTTATGTACACACCCGTGTCGTTATTGAGCGACATTTCTAGGTACGTCCATATTATCAATACTGAAAGACATGTCGAGAAGAATATTTTCAGATTTTCAAAGATTTTTTAATTTTGTATTTTGCTTTTTCATTAATATTTACATGTAGATATTTGATTGATGAATCAAACAAGCTTCTTTGCCAGAATCTCCAGTTCTGCTGGAGTCAAACATCTCATACCAATTTGCCTAACAAGATACGCAAACCTCTCTTTCGAAAGAGCTTTTGTAAACAAGTCAACTAATTGGTAATCAGTTCCAACAAAGTAAAGTTCAACGATACCCCTTTCAACTTGTTCCTTAATGAAGTGATATCTGACATCAGTGTGCTTCGTGCGATAATGCTGTACCGGATTGCAGGAGATGGCTATGGCGGACTTTGAGTCACAGTACATAGGTAGTTTATCAAAGTGGAAGCCATAATCCGTGAGTTGTGTTCTCATCCAAAGAACTTGAGCACAACATGCAGATAGAGACACATACTCTGCTTCGGCTGATGACAGTGACGTGCAATCCTGCTTCTTGGAAGACCATCCCACGAGCTTATCTTGATCTAGAAATTGTGGACCACCAGAAGTACTTTTTCGTGTATCAAGACACCCCGCATGATCAGAATCTGAATAGGCCGTTAGAAAGATACCGGTTTCCCTCGGATACTAGAGTCCCATGTGAATGGTATTCTTAAGGTACCGAAAGATCTGTTTAACCTCCTTGAGGTGCTTTTTAGTAGGTCGTGCTTGATATCGTGCAAAATAACATGTATCATGTGATATATCTGGTTGGCTTGCTGTTAAGTACATGAGGGAGCCGATCATTGAACGATATTTCGTTTGATCAATGTTATCTCCCTCCAAATCAGCATCTAGGGATGTGGTTGATAATGGTGTCCCAACGGGGTCACATGAGGTCATACCATGCTTTTTGATTATCTCTTGACAATATTTAGCTTGGTTGATAAAGATACCACTTGGGGATTGGTGAACTTGAATTCCAAGAAAGAATCTTAGTTCGCCTATCATTGACATTTCAAATCTGTTGTGCATTACTTTTTCAATCCATTTTGAAAGTTTTGGGTTTGTAGACCCGAAAATAATGTCATCAACATAAATCTGCACAAGCAAAATGTCATCCCCATATTTATAAGTGAACAAATTTAGATCAATGGAACCTTTTTAGAAACCATTGGAGACTAGAAATTTCAAGTGCTCGTCGTACCACGCCCTTGGAGCTTGCTTGAGTCTATAAAGTGCTTTGTGGAGACGATACACCTTGTCAGGATAATGAGGATTGACGAATACTTCTGGCTGTGTGACATAGACTTCTTCCTTCAAAGGACCGTTAAGAAACGCCGTCTTTACGTCCATTTGATAAATGATGAATCCATTATGTGCAGCATAAGCAAGGAAAATCCTGACCGCTTCCATACGAGCTACTAGTGCAAATGATTCCTCAAAATTTATTCTTGATGATCGTGTTCTCTTCATCCATCTTGTTTTTCCAGATCCATCGAAGATTTAATGGTATTACATCATATGGTCCGTCAACAAGTTCCCAGACTTTAAGTCCATCAAACTGTTGAAGTTCATCTGTCATTGATTCAATCCAAGCGTGATCTGCCAAGGCTTCTTTGATATTTGTTGGTTCAGTTGTACTCACGGCGAGTGCGAACATACAAACATCACCATCGGTTTCAAGCTGTCGTCTTGTACGAACGGGCTGTGAAGGGTTTCCAATTACTTGAACCAAAGGATGATCTCGGGTCCAATGATGTGTTGAAGGATGTCGTTGATAGAACGTATGCATATTTGACGGATCAACATGGTGAGTAGAAGACTCTCCAGTTTCGTGTATCGGTGTACCGAATGGGTTGATAAAGTCGTATTCGTCATTTAATGCATATTTTGCTTGATTTGTGTTCTCTGGAGCAATGACAGTAGTTTTGGATGTTGTAGGAGCGGTTTTTGATGTAATATTCTGAGGATGTAAATCTGCAGCAACCCGTGTTGAAGTAGGTGAAGTTGTATCCTTTTGTTGACGATGATCGTTATCATCATTCTTATCATGAGTGACAGCGGAAGACTTCGATACAACATGTTTCTCCCCCATGAAATATTCATCATACATTGGTCCATATCACATTTCCAACTCCTCAATTTTCGTGTTGACTGTCATATATGCTCTTGGAACATTTCCTTGAACCAGCTTTGAACTTGACGGTTCATTGTTGTGGTCTTGAGTTCCGAGTTCCGTGCGGTTGTGAACGGAAGTCGTTTGTCGTTGTGGATTGGGACTTAAACTATTTTGTTCAAGTGCCATTTCTTTTAATTCATCAAATCGGATGTGAATAGTCTCGACTATCAATTTTGTTCTCTTGTTGTACACTCTAAATCCCTTAGACTAAGTTGCATATCCCACTAGAATACATGCATCACCTTTCTCTTTCATCTTGTCCAGATTTTCACCATCTCGAATAATGTAACACGTACATCCAAAAACGTGAAGGTGTTTGAGTGAAGGTTTTCAATCATGAATTATGTGATATGGTGTCTTTTCGTGTCGTGGGATAATTAAGGATCGGTTTTGTGTGTAGCATTCGGTTGACACGGCTTCGGCCGAAAAGTATAGTGGAAGTTTTGAAGCAAATAATAATGTTCGAGAAGCCTCAACTAAAGTACGGTTTTATCTTTCAACAACGCGGTTTTGTTTGGGTGTTCGAGCAATAAATGTTTCATGTTCAATTCCTTCAGCTTCAAAATAGTTTCTCAGAGTTGAATTTAAAAATTATGTGCCTCTGTAAGTATGAATCACTTTTATTTGAGCTTGAAGACCATGTTGTATCAATTTTAGGAAGTTTATGAGAACTTTAGGTGTTTCATCCTTGGATCTCAAGAAGTGAGTCCATGTGTACCTTGAGTAATTATCGACAATTACCATAACATATTTCTTTCCATTGATACTATGAACACGCATGGGACCACACAAATCGATATGAAGAAGATCTAACCGTCCTTTAGAGCTTGGTGTAGTCTATATCTTAAAACTACTTCATTTAGCTTTACAAAACTCACAAGAAGAACAAACATGATCTTTGATGAATTTCAAGCTTGGAAGGCCTCTCACAATATCTTTCTTGGAAAACATGTTGATGGTATCAAAGTTAAGGTTGATGGTCATTCACTTCTCGTTCAAGAGATTCCACATATTTCAAATCATCAAACATTTCTTGCTTAATTAATGTTTCAAATTCCAAAATAAGTTTTTGCGTTCTTTCCGCAAGAAGAATCAAAATACTTTTCACAAGCACAGTTATATCGTGAGGAATTTCTTTGTTTCCTTTAGAAAGTTCACGTTTTTTCCAGTCATCATCAACAACTTTTTTGAAATTTTCAATGTTACTCTTGAGAATACTAAGTGCTTGCTTACTCTTGCTTACAGAAGCTTTATATGGCAAGTACTCAATAAATTTTGAAACATTAGTTTTCTTAGTGGCAAAAGCTTGTCTCCATTTAATTCTTATTTGTTCACATTCAAAAAATATTTGCTCACGAGTTTTCTATGTTTGCGGTTTGAAAACACCATAAAGACTGTTTTCATAAGCATAATTATAGGGTTTAACAAATTCTTTATTAACTTTTGGTCTACTGTCTTCTTCCAAATCGTTTGTCTCTTCACTATCGGGCCTAAAAATAAGACAATCAAGATCGGTCCATTGGGACTCATCAAGGTATAAGTGCTGATTCTCAGATTGAGCTTGCTCAAGGTACTTAGGATTTGCAAAACTAGGTCAATCCTTAAAAAACGAACGAGGTGCCAACATTCTCATGGTTTGAATTGATTGATTAGTTTTGTAAACAATTTTTTCGTAAAAATCAATTTGAGTTTCAAGTTCCACCATTTTGTCGATGTCATTCGCTTGTTTAGTTTTGAAATCCTTTTCCATCTTTTCAACCACAACTTTCTTTTAATTAACAAGTTTAGTTTTATCCTCTTGAAGAAAACCATTTACTTGAGTTAGCTCATTGACTTTAGTGGTAGCAAGATATGTTTTGTGATGTTCAGTACTCAAAGAGGTGTTATAATTACGTTTCTCTTGTTCTAGAAGCTTAAGAGTTTTTTTATATTTCTGTTGATAATCGTCCTTTTTGATGTTAATTAAACACCCATTGTACCCCTCAATCTCATTGGTCTTTTGAAGAAGATGAGCTCTATGGCTATCAATGGTCTCACTAGATTTGATTAAAGCAGCTTTACATTCTTCAAAATTTTGAGTGAGCTTAGCGTTTGCCTTCTTTAATTGCTTTTGACTCTTTCTAGTTTCTTTGACATCTTTTTGTAAAGAAGCAATTAAGTTAGCAAGCGTAATACACTCCTCATCATCATCATACTCATTTGCTTGTTGATCATCCTCAGACTCATTATGGCACATGTCTGATGAATCGGATGTGGTATTGCTATCAACCGTTTCCATCATACATGTGTCATTAATGGCTTTGGATAGCTCACAATGCTCATGAATATTACCAAACACATTATATTCCTCTTCAGTGTGTACCTTATCGATTGACTCAGTATCAAAGATAGGACCATTGTCATCTTCAATGAAGTTGAGAACTTCTTCAACCTTTGCCATGTATGAGTAATGTGCTTCAAGTTCTTGGTCGGAGGCTTCATCGTCAGTATCATCAAGCATTGCTCCTTCCTCAGCCGACAATTTAACCCCAGCTTCCATCTTCTTGCATAGCAACATCTTTTCCTTATGATAACTAGAGTTCCTAACCCGTTTCGGCTTCCTACACTCCTTTCCATATGCCCATAACCTTGACAATTAAAGCACTAAATCCCACTTTGCTGAACAACTTGAGTACCAACAGTTTCCCTATTCCCAGCAACAGTAGCAATCCTCGGAGAATCATACTTAGCAGTTTGTCGATCATACCTTGCAGAACCCTCAACATGTGTTAGATTATGTCGATCATACCTAGGAGGACTTTCATCACGTGGACGTGTGTCATACCTTCGAGGACTCTCAACATATTGGTTCCTTGTATTAGATGATGTTCAAAGATTGTTGTTGGTGGGTTTGAAGATTTTCTTGTAGGTCTTCATAATGTAAGCAATTT
The DNA here is from genome assembly GCA_025667525.1 of Glebionis coronaria. Lineage (NCBI taxonomy): Eukaryota > Viridiplantae > Streptophyta > Magnoliopsida > Asterales > Asteraceae > Glebionis > Glebionis coronaria. Next base: position 487,417,486 of record CM046876.1, on the reverse strand, counting down.
GTTGTTTCATTTCCGTATCCTTCTGAGCTAGTTCTTTATCACTGTCCTCTTCAGATGATGGCTCAGGTGATGGTGATGGTGCTCTTGGTTCTTTGTCTCATGATCTTGTGGGAGCTGAATACTTAGATGAAGTGGAGTATCTTGGTGAAGAGGATTTAGTGGAGTATCTTGGTGAGGAGGATGTAGTAGAGTATCTTGGTGAGGAGGATGTAGTGGAGTATGAATTTGGAGCACGAGAGCGATGATCTTGGACGTGTTGAGTGGTAGACACCAAAGCAAGTGGATTAGCAGTCTTTGCTATCCTTTCAGCTCGAAGTTCATTCGCCTCATTTTGAAATTGTTTCAAAATGTTAAAGAGCGTGTGATAGTTGACCTCGTCTAACTTACTCTGTTCTTTCATCAAAGTTACGAACTGTGTCCACTCTGGTTGAAGTTGCTATAGAAATTGCACCTTGACTTGCATGGTGGAGACATGCAAATTGTTTCTTGTCATGTCATTCATCATCTTGTAGAACCTTGAGTAATATGAATCAATTGATTCCCCATCCAATGAAGTAAACTTGCCAAAGTTCCAGAACAAGTTCGTTTTGACATCTTGCTTGTTAAGTGATTCTCCTTGTTGCAAGCGTTCAATGGCAAACCACATTTCTTTTGCAGTAGAGCATGAATCAACCGTTGAGTAAATATCATCCCCAATACCACTGAGAATCAAATAGATTGCTTCTTTCTCTGCATCAATCCAAGCACGTTTCTCTTTCGAAGTGTTCTCATATGTTTCCTTAGATGTTTTATCATCAGAACCAGTCGTCGAGTCGGTTGCTGGAATTGCAGGAATGGTTATTGTAGTGAGAGTATAGGGTCCTTCTTTGATGCAACGTCAAAGAACATCACCATTGGATTTAGTGTCAAGATATCAAAGAAGTCGTGATTGTCATTGTGCATATCGACCAGTCACAAGCATTGGTGGTCTCTCTTGTTACCCGCCACCATGATGTTGTTATTAGTAACACGATATTTAGTAGTAGAATCCATCTTGAAATTGAAGTGAATAGGATCTTAAGTAGATGTTGTTGTGAGTAGATTGTGGTTGAGACTTCAAAAAATGTTGTGAAAACCCTAAACAATGTCTTCGTAAGAAACCAAAAATTCTTAGGCGAAAAATCACACGAGTTAAAAGTTTTCAAGATCACGTTTTTTAAAATTTTATAAGTCAACAAGTCGGAATATATCTTCAAAGAACAAGTCGGAATCCAATGAACACAATCCAGAATCCAAATGGGTACACAAGTAGGAATCTTATTCCTGTACGAAGTTTGGAATCCGTGATCCTTACTTAATCTGAAATAACAAGAAAATGTGACCTTTTTCGGAATAATGAAAAGCTTAACCTAATTCGGAATGACGAGATCCTGACCTTGTTCGGAATCACAAAACATAACCTTATCCGGAATCGAGATCAACACGAAATTCAGAATGCAATGTTGCACCTAATCTGGAATCCGTGTACTTCACCTAATCTGGAATATATGTGCAATATGTAATTCGGAATAAATCGTTCTTCACCTTATCCGGAATCCAGTTGGGAACCTAATTCGGAATAATGTTTCAAATGTAATCCAGAATCCCTCTCCTTTTACTAATTTGGAATGCTCCACCTGTTACTAATTCGGAATGTTGTGCTAAACGTAATCCGTAATATGACACTTGGATGCTAATTCGGAATAAACCTGCTGTATGCTAATCCGGAATCCAACTACGCGCAAGTCGGAATGAGAAGCTTATGGTAGTACGAAATACTTCTAACCACAACCTTATCCGGAATAAGATACTTGATCTAGTTCGGAATACCCACCTTTAACACACAATTTGGAATAATGAAAACCCTCGTTCCCCGACTTAACAAACCCTCCTATTCCGAATAGTAAACTAACCAAAAGACTAAAAATGACGAATTTTTACCCAATAATCAAGCCAAAACTTCTAATTTTTTCGAGGAAATCACCAAAATAAGTAACACAAATTCCTACCACGACTTTGTAGACAATTTATACGAAGATTTAGAGCTCAATAATACAAAATTTTTTGAGACGAGATGATTTGAAGATTAAAATCACACGAATCAAAAAATAATAACCACAAACTAAGCACACATCTACCCTATGGTGATTGATACCAATTGTTGTCCCTAATTATATGATGATAGATTAAAAAAATGAGATGGAAAAGATATGAATTTTAGAGAGAGAAAGTAGTGAGAGAAAGTAGAGAGAGAGAGAGGTGATTAACTAGGTGAAATTAGATTAAGAATAATGAGAACAACCAACCATCCTAACATGCTAGGAGGGTGCTTATATAGTCCACCCACATACGGGCTTTCTAATAGACTATATATGTTTTGGGTCGGGCTTGAATAAATGCTTAGTACCTTGAAAGAGGCCTTTTAAGCTAACCATCAAGCCCGTAATGTCACGACTATTTTAACTGACTATTACAACGTTCTAATAAATATTACAATATAAACCTATGATCGATCATTCTTGTTTGACTCAATATTTTGAGGCTAACAGATAGTCACTCGCCTCAGACTTAATAGACGTGTGTCTTTTACTACAGGAGTAGTCCCCACTGCTAGTGTTAGCCGGCCTCAGCTTAAAAGCACTCGAATGAATGAAAAGGTTTGGCAAAACAAAAGTCAAAGGAAGATGAAGAAAGTAGAAGACCACCCTAGACATTTGAATGTTTCTAAGAATATAACGTCTGTAATCACATGTAATGACGATCTCAGTGATTTGACTGCTTTGAAAACTTTAAATGTTAAGTTTGTTTGTGTAAATGTAGAAAATGTGATAATGCTAATCATTCTCTATGTGTTTCAAATAATGTCAAAGGCATAGATACTAGAACTAAGAAGCCACTTACGATGCATATTAGTGCTAGTAAACCCAAATGCAAAATGAAGAATTCTGGTGCAACCCCCCTAAGAAAAATATTGCATCAGACTCCACTCCTAAGAACCCTAGAAGCAGAATTACGGATTTATATGAGTCTGCTAGCAAATCTTGGAAATGGTGGTTTGCTAATCTATGTCCTCCAGGATATAAATGGGTGCCTAAGGTTAGGAACGAAAACGTGAAAACAAGCGTTAGTGTGCCTTTAAGTGTTACAACTAGGGAAACTAATGACTCGGATATCACAACTGACATGGAATCTAATTTAGCAAATGCTCCATCATGTTCTAATTCTTTTGCAGGCATCGAAATAATTCTCTTCATACTGGACTCCGGGTGCACGAAGCACATGACAGGGAATCTCAAGCTTCTCATTAACTTCGTGGAGAATTTCCTGGGCACGATCCGATTCGGAAATGATCAATTTGCACTGATCCTGAGATATGGAGATTTGGTTCAAGGGAATATCACAATAAAAAGGGTATACTACGTCGAAGGGCTCAATCACAATCTTTTTCTCGGTTGGTCAATTCTGTGATGCATATTTGGAGGTTGCTTTCAGAAAGAAGACATGTTTTGTTCGTGATTATGATGGGAATGATTTTCTCACTTATTCACGGGGTACAGATCTTTACATAATCTCACTTCAAGACACAACTTCTACAACTCAAATTTGCTTCATGGCTAAACCTTCAACGACTCATGTATGGTTATGGCATCAACATCTATCTCATCTCAATGTTGATACCATTAACTTGCTTTCCAAGAAAGATATTGTGAGAGGCCTTCCAAGCTTGAAATTCATCAAAGATAATATTTGTTCTTCTTGTGAGCTTTGTAAAGCTAAACGAAGTAGTTTCAAGACAAAGACAACACCAAGCTCTAAAGGACGGTTAGATCTTCTTCATATGGATTTGTGTGGTCCTATGCGTGTTCAAACTATCAATGAGAAGAAATACATTCTAGTTATTGTCGATGACTACTCAAGGTACACGTGGACTTTCTTTTTGAGATCCAAGGATGAAACATCTGAAGTTCTCATCAACTTCATTAAGCAGATACAACGTGGTCTTCAAGCTCAAGTAAAAGTGGTACTTACTGATAGAGATACAAAATTCTTGAATTCAACTCTGAAGAATTATTTTGAAGCCGAAGGGATTGAACACGAAACATCTATTGCTAGAACACCTGAACAAAACGGTGTTGTTGAAAGACGAAACCGTACTTTAGTTAAGGCTGCTCAAACATTATTATCCGCTTCAAAACTACCACTATTCTTTTGGGTCGAAGCCATGTCAACCGCATGCTACACACAAAACCGTTCCTTATTTATTCCAAGACACGAAAAGACACCATATCACATAGTTCATGATCGCAAACCTTCATTCAAACACCTTCACGTTTTTGGATGTACGTGTTACATAATTCGAGATGGTAAAAATCTGGATAAGATGAAAGAGAAAGGTGATGCATATAGTCTAGTGGGATATGCATCTCAGTCTAAGGGATATAGAGTGTACAACAAGAGAACACAATTGATAGTTGAGACTATTCATGTCAGATTCGATGAATTGCAAGAATGACACTTGAACAAAATAGTTTAAGTCCCATCCACAACGAAAAAACACTTCTGTGCACAACCGCAAGGAACCCGACACTCAAAACCACAACAATGAACCGTCAAGTTCAAAGCTGGTTCAAGGAAATGTTCCAAGAGCAGATATGACAGTCGACACGACAATAGAAGAGTTGGAAATGTTATATGGACCAATGTTTGATGAATATTTCACGGGGGAGAAACATGTTGTATCAAAGTCTTCCATTGTCACTCATGATAAGAATGATGATACCGATCATCGTCAACAAAAGGATACAACTTCATCTACTTCAACACGGGTTCCTGCAGATTTACCTCCTCAGAATATCACTTCAACAATCGATCCTACAACCTCCACAACTATTGTCATTGCTCTAGAGAACATAAATCAAGCAGACAAAGCATTATCTGACGATGACGATTTTCACAATCCATTCGGTACATCGGTACATGAAACTAGAGATTTTTCTACTCGCCATGTTGATACGTCAAATATGCATACGTTCTATCAACGACATCCTTCAACACATCATTAGACCCTAGATCACCATTTGGTTCAAGTAATTGGAAACCCTTCACAACCCGTTCGTACAAGACGACAACTGGAAACCGATGGTGATGTTTGTATGTTCGCACTCGCCGTGAGTACAGCTGAACCGAAAAACATCAAAGAAGCCATGGCTGATCATGCTTGGATTGAATCGATGCAAGATAAACTTCTTCAATTTGAAAGACTTAAAGTCTGGGAACTTGTTGACAGACCATACGATGTAATTCCATTAAATATTCGTTGGATCTGGAAAAATAAGATGGATGAAGAAAACACAATCATCAAGAACAAAGCTAGGCAAGTGGCTAAGGGGTATGGCCAGAAAGAGGGTATTGATTTTGAAGAATCATTTGCACCAGTAGCTCGTATAGAAGCATTTTTCTTGCTTATGCTGCACATAAGGGATTCACTGTTTATCAAATGGACGTAAAGACGACATTTCTTAACGGTCCTTTGAAGGAAGTAGTCTATGTCACGCAGCCGGAAGGATTCATGAATCCGCATTATCCTGACAAGGTGTATCGTCTCCACAAAGCACTATATGGACTAAAGCAAGCTCCAATGGCGTGGGAATATGAGATCTCGAAATTTCTGGTATCCAAAGGTTTCTCAAAAGGTACCATTGATCTTACCTTGTTAAGATACAAATATGGGGATGACATTTTGCTTGTGCAGATTTATGTTGATGACATTATTTTCGGGTCTACAAACCTAAAACTTTCAAAATGGTTTGAAAAAGTAATGCACGGAAAATTTGAAATGTCTATGATGGGCGAACTAAAATTCTTTCTAGGAATTCAAGTTCACCAGTCCCCACATGGTATCTTTATTAACCAAGCTAAGTATTGTCAAGAAATAATCAAAAAGCATGGTATGACCTCATGTGACCCAGTTAGGACACATTATCCACCACATCCCTAGATGCTGACTTGGAGGGAAATGCCATAGATCAAACAAAATATCGTTTCATGATCGGGTCCCTCATGTACTTGACAGCAACAGACCAGACATTGCACATGCAACATGCTATTATGCACGATATCAAGCCAGACCCACTAAAAAGCACCTCAAGGAGGTTAAACAGATCTTTCGGTACCTTAAGAATACCATTTATTTAGGACTCTATTATCCGAAGGAAACCGATTTCTTTCTAATGGCCTATTCAGATTCTGATCATGCAAGGTGTCTTGATACTCGAAAAAGTACTTCTGGTGGTGCACAATTTCTAGGACAAGATAAGCTCGTGGGATGGTCTTCCAAGAAGCAGGATTGCACGTCACTTTCATCAGCCGAAGCGGAGTATGTGTCTCTATCGGCGTGTTGTGCTCAAGTTCTTTGGATGAGAACACAACTCACGGATTATGGCTTCCACTTTGATAAAGTACCTATGTACTGTGACTCAAAGTCGGCCATAGCCATGTCCTGCAATCTGGTACAGCATTCCCACATGAAGCACATCGATGCTAGATATCACTTCATAAAGGAACAAGTTGAACGAGGTATCATTGAGTTATACTTTGTTGGAACGGATTACCAATTAGCCGACTTGTTTACGAAAGCTCTGTTGAAAGATAGGTTTGAGTACCTCGTTAGGCAAATTGGTATGAGATGTTTGACTCCAGCTGACCTGGAGATTCTGGCAAAGTTGCCTGCTTGATTTATTTATCAAACATCTACTTGTAAATATCACTGAAAAAGCAAAATACAAAAATATAAAACATATAAAAGCAAAACACAAAATTAAAAATCTTTGAAAATCCAAAAATATTCTTCTCGACATGTCTTTCAGTATCGATAATATGGACGTACCTAGAAATGTCGCTCAATAACGACACGGGTGTGTACATAAAGCTCGAATGAAAGTTGTAAATATTATTCAAAACATGTCATTTCTGTTTTTAATAAAGTAAAATGTCTATTTTGAACAATTTTTCTAACAACGAGTAGAGCAATCTATCTTGGGTTGAGCTTGTCACAAAACATTCAACGTTTTGAGCTCAACACAATGGCTTGTAATCACTTTCAGATTGCAACCTGGATTGATATTCACGGGGGAGTGTACGACTTAGTGCGCTTACCCTCAACAAAAGAAGATAAATCTTCTTTCACTTGAGTGGATTTGTCAAGACATTCAAAGTCTATGAACTCAAGTCTATAAATCTTCTTACACTTAGTACGCTTACCCTCAGCAAAAGAAGCGTTGAACATAATTTTTTCCAAGAGTTTCTCAATGATTATTCAAAATCTTTAAAAAATTGTGTGTTCAACAACTCCTATCCTCAAAAGTTTAATGTGGATCAAATCCTCGTAATGACAAATCAATTGGATCAATTTTTAAGGGGGAACTTTCCAAATTCATGCTAAATTAGACACATTTTTCTCCCGAAGATTTTCAAGACTATTTTTCAATATATTTTAATCAAATTTGGTATCTCTAATATCAAACGATTTTATATATTAGAGATAGGGGAGAAAATGTGATTAAATGTGATCTAATATGTGAAACATATATTTAAGACTTAAGCACTTTAACTCTTACCCACATGTACGAAACACTTTCGATTATTGATGCACATGTGAAAGGGAGAATTTCCGAATTGACAAAACTAGCAAGGTGTTAAATGTTTTTCAAACACTTTGTTAGAACTTAAAGTGGTTTATGGTTATGATTAAATACCTACAAACATATTTAATCCACGACGTTATTGGTGTCAAAAGGGTGGTTAGGTTTAAGTCCTATGATCCAACCAGAACCGGAGTGATCTTCCCCGGGACAATTCAATAGATTATTAGAAGTCCTTAGGAAAGATGGAGTAGAATGTGAACGTAACTGAATGCCGACTAAGTACTGAAGCTAGCACTAGAAAAATCACAACAAGGTGCTAGTGATGATGTCTTGGTAAGCATTGAAGGGGTTGAAGAATGAAAAATAAATGTAAGGTGATATGAGTGAAATCTCATATCAATTATAAAATATTTAACCCTAAAACACAAAGAAAAATACAATATTTTATGTGTAAAAGCAGTATTATAGGGTATTCTTTGTTGTCTGTGCTTTTTTAGGTAAAAAGATATAAATTTGATGCAAACACGGATTCCAAGGCATTTATATTGAAGAAAATACAAAAGAAGGACTCAAGATGACAAGTCAACAAAGTCAAAGGACCTTTCTTGCCAAGCTGGCAAACTTGAGGGACTAAAAGTGAAAATTCAAACAAAGTCAAACAAAGTCAAAAGACCTCAAGTGAAAGTCAACTTCAGTCAAATGGTCAAAGTTGGTCAAATTACAAGTAAAAGGGCCAATGATGTCAAGTTATGAAGATTTGAGCTTAAAATACCAATCTGCTAATCAAAAGGAACAAAGTTGCCATTTTTGGAAAGATATTAAAGCTTAATCTGTGTGACAACAAGAAGAAACAATGAGAAGCCTCAAAAGCTAACACTCGGATTGCCAGCTAAGTCACTATTAATGAGGAAAGAGAAAGTCAACCGCCATAACTTAACAGTGCAACACACTAAACCTTTCCTCCAATCACAAGCCACCACTTCAATGATCCTCACTATTCAAATGGATATTGATCCATGGTTAAATTAATCGGCCAATCCACAACTGCCACGTGCACCATCTCTTGCTAGAACGCATAGAATGAAATAGGCACTTTCATGAAAATCTTTCAACAACAAAAGTGATTGTTATCATGAGGCGAACATAACCCAACACTCCAACTAACAATTCATTCAGTGAATTAAAGATACCTAATCTGGGATGAACACTTAAAGAACTCAATTACAGAACTGGACACCTGGCAATCTACCATTGGTCAAGACACGTCATCAACATCCCATACATATCGTCTCAGCTCTATAAATACCCATGTTTAGCTTTCGTTTATGTATTGTAACTCTAGGTGTGAAAACACACACTCCTGGCTTAATTCTTCCACTCTGTTTCTCTTTCATTAGTTTAACTTCTCAGAGTGATTGACAACCACTCTGAGATAGTTTGTTAGGCAGTTACAACAACTTGTAACCATAAACTCCATTAATAAAACTCAATTTTACTCATTCAACTGTCAATTCCTTCAATTACTACTACATTACTGTTCATACTCAATTCCATAGATTCTGTTGTTCAAGCTTGAACAATAGAGGTTGTTAGTATGTTTCGGAAGCTGTTGTTAGTGATCAATCCTTGTTGAAGTACAAATCTCTTGCCAGTTCTAGCCAAATATCATAGTCAGACTTCTGGTGGATGATGGTGATTAATGATAAACTGGTGGATGATTTGTGATTGTTTGGTGGTGTTTAGTGTTTATGCAAGCTTGGCGCTTAGATTCTTCATCAAAGGAGCCTTCAAGTTCATTCTAAGTTTTACTTTACATTTTCCCCTAAAAAAAGTAATTTGCATGCTAATTTCCTAGAACTAGTGTAATTAAACTTGTATTTGCCTGCTAAATGTTCATTTTGTGATAGCTGATATAGTTTGATAGTTCTCAGTCTAAGTCTTTTGGATTTGATCTAGTTACTTGCTCATAATTCTTGTTCTTAGCTTAACTAGTGTTGGCTCTAGTGATAATCTTTGATTCAGCAAGTAAAATTTGTTAAAAAGTGTTGTTTTGTACTCATAAACTATTATCAAGTGTTTTTGCAAGTTTTGGTAGTCAAACTTAAAGTCAATCAGGCAAAAGGTCAATAAAAGCTTTGGGTCAGATTTTTAGTCTAAAACATACCAACTTCAAACCTTTATAAAATCTTCATTACTTGGATTAAGACTTGGATTTTTGGTTATAGACGTAGCTTAACATCCTAGCTTTTAGAATATACAAGCCACTTAATACAGATCTCAAAATTGAGTGAGAAATAATCTGCTAAAAGTCTCTGTAATAATCATAAGTTTCTGTTTTGGCTTATTTTCCATTTTGGCTTATTCTCTTCATAAAAGTTCTTATTTTCTTTTACAAAACAACTTAACAAGTCATAAAAATAAGATTTAACCAAGGTCAAACTTGGTTAAATTTGGTCAACTTTGGTCAACGCTGGTCAACATAAGATCAAAAGTGCTTATTGGCTTTTCTGGCTTATTTCTTGGATGAATTTCAGATTTTTTTGGATAGATGTCACTTATTTGGGCTATTAATCAACTTTTGACAATTTAAGTGCATGTGCTTATTCCAATAAGCCAATCTCTTAAAAGTAGCTTATTTCAAAAGTGCTTATTGGAGTTTTAGTGTATTTTAGCTTATTTCCTTATACTTGGCTAGGTGATTTTGAATTTGCAATCTTTTAAGAAAAATCTCAGCTTATTTAGTTGAGTAGATTTCAAGATACAACTTATAGAATCCATAAGCCTGTTTTTCTTAAATAAGTTTTGTTATTTGCCTTTAGGTCTCTGAAAATTAAGGAAGTGTTTACTCTATTTTAATTGGTCTAAAGTTGTTAGGTTTTGCAAGATAGTCCCTGTTCTTGTTAGTTTGTTACAAATTCAGTTTTTAGTTTGTTACTTTTGTTAGTATTGGTTAATAGTTGTTACATTTTACATTTTCAGTCCTTACATTTTCTACATTTACATTTTCAGTCCCTCTGCTTTCAAATACTTTACATTTTTGGCATTTTTACATATTGTGCATTACTTCGTTGTACATTTAGCATTGTAATTGGTATTTGCAATATGTTTTTAGACTAGTACAGTTACGTAGAGATATTATTTTTACCTTTTTACATGCTTAGTGATAATTAGACATAGAATTCCAAAATATTATCAATCAAACACCAAAAATAATTAGTTGACTTGATTTCTCTCGATCATTCAATTCGTAAAGATATCGAGAAAAACAAACTTAAAAATGAAATATTAAATGGCGCCGCTGCCAGGGAAAGACACCAATAGGTTGTACACCTTATATACTTGTCTATGGAAAAGCATGCCACCTCCCATTAGAGTTAGAACACAAGGCTTCATGGGCTCTTAAATAGGCTAACTTTGATCTTAATCAAGCCGGTTCACATAGGAAATACCAACTTAATGAGATGAATGAGCTTAGAACCGATGCCTATGAAAACTCATTGCTTTACAAGGAGAAGACTAAGCAATTACATGATGTTAAGATTAAGAACCGTGAGTTCGAAGTTGCAGAGTCGGTTTTACTTTTTAACTCACGGTTGAAACTTTTACGGGCAAGCTAAAGTCACGATGGTCTGGTCCATTCACCATTGCTCAAGTATTTCCATATGGGACAATTGAGTTATCTCAACCAAATGGCCCAAATTTCAAAGTGAATGGTCATCGTGTGAAGCATTACTTTGGGGAGGACATTTCCGTTGAAATGGTCCAAGAGACCCCTATTTTCCCATGAATTAATTCATTGTGGGAAGAGTCGAGCTAGAGACTCATTAAATCAAGCTTGAATAACTAGGGTTAGATCATTTAGAATAGAGTGTGGTAGGATATGAATAAAAGGGTAATATAGTCGAGATGAAGTGTAGGGGTGCCTAACTTTTGTCTTCTTGGTGTTTGTAGGGTTACTCTCTCTCATTTCATGCATTGGAGCTTATGGAGGAGGCCTCGTATCGGGTTCAGTTTGATACTTTTTGAAGGTCTACGTGATATTTGGCCTATTCTACATGATGGATTTGATGGATTAAGATGGTTGATTAATTGATAGATATAAAAGAAGATGAAGGAAGGAGATGAGGGATTAGAGAGAGAAAGGAGAGAAAAGGGGAAAATAGAGAGAGAAAGTAAAGATGGAATAATGAAAAATGTGAAATGAACAACCAACCCCTCCTAACATGCTAGGAGGGGATATATATATAGTCCACCCTACATGTGGGCTATATGGACTATACATTAATTAAATAGATCACGAGCCCATTACATAATTATCGTTGGAGCGACCGATCCTTCATAAATACGTAAAAACGTATTTCCAACAATCTCCCCCTAAGGGAGGTCGCTCCAAGTTACAAAGCTCTAAATATTCTATATCTCGTGATCTATGCTAACTAAGATGTGACCGAGACTTTATTGGGAAAAACGTATTTCCAACAATCTCCCCCTAAGGGAGGTCACATCTTTTTACAAAATCTTAAACCTAGCATCTATGCTTGAGTCTTCGATCTTGTTCTTGTGAATATGCTTGATGTGATCTTTGACTTTAGTCTTGAGCATGTTTCCTTGCCTTGACCTTGTGCATTCTTCACTTGTGATATTTGCCTCTTCGTGACTTCATGTTCCACATACTTATACTTTTAAATTCTTGAAAGCTTCAGAGTTTGATACAGCGGAAGACTTGACCTTCCGGCTTTCTTGAATTTGTTGAAGTACTAATTGTATGTAGTATAAGCATGTGGTGACGACTTCTTCTGGATTGTACACCGCAATGCCACCTTCTTGTTACGCTGCATAAGACAGTTAGCAACAAACAATATACACGGATGAAATGGCCTTGAACATTTCATTCTAATTCGGTAGCAATTTACCTCCGGTCGGTGAAGACCGTTGGACGATATTAAATATCGTACTTGTGGCAGGTAGTTTCAATAAAGAACCTCCTTGACAAGATTTCGCGGGTAAACCCGTTCTCTTTACTCGACCGTCCAAAGCTGACTGCGAACGTAAAGAGTGGATCATTTGGATAATATTATCCGCATGATTTGAAGCCGTCAATTCATGTTCCTGGAACAAGTGAAGTTCAATTAAGAACCGCACCATCGTTGCTTTCCAGTTGTCACTAGCTTGATTCATATAGAATCTTGCAAGTTACCTACCAAGTGCTGTTTGATGTTAACACTAGAAGGATTTCCATTCGTCACTGTAAATACTTAATAGTATTACTCTGAATGTTCTGGCAAGATCACTAAGATATTGCGTAGAGGCCTGGAACGTGTTTAAATTCATTTAAGAATTAAACCATTGTTGCTTTCCAGTTATCACAAGTTTGACTCATAAAGAATCGCACAAGTCACCTACCATGAGCTTTTTGATATTCGCTCAAGAAGGATTTCCATCTTCATTGTAAATACTTTCATATTACTCGGATGTTCAGGCAAGATCATAAAGATTTTGTGTAGGACTCTTAAGATCTTTCTTACTTTTCACAGTGTGTGAAGAAGCAAGGAGATATAAAAGTGTGTCCTAATGAGATATTTGATGATCTCAAATGGCTCTAGACTCGATCGTGCATTTTGGATTTTAGTGATCGGAGGCTGGAGAGGAGTGCCACCTTTTCAATACCAATTTATTCGGAGTGAATAAACCAATAGATAATGTGTTGATCTCCGTGTGATTAAAACAAATACCTTTTGAGAGATATTTGAGTTAGCTGGGAAGGGTTGTGCATTGCATCACTGGGTCTATGACGTCTTTCTTCAATATCGAGAATCATTAACAAAAATGATCTCAATAGCATATGTATTGACCCGGTTTCTGCCTAAGTTGTAAGGAGGGCTTCTTTCTTTACACCCTTTATCTTTACAATTCTTTTTCATTCTTCAACCCCTTCAATGCTTACCAATACGTCATCACTAGCACCTTGTTGTGATTGTTCCAGTGCTAACTTAAGTACTTGGTCGGCATTCAGCTACGTTTACAATCTTTCTCCATCTTTCCTAAGGACTACTATTTCTAGCTATGGAATGTCCTTGGGAAGATTCCTCCGGTTCTAGAGAAATCATTGGACTTTAACCTATCCTACCATCCTTATGTCACCACAATCGTCACCGTCGTGAATAGAGATGTTTTTGGGTAAGTGTATGTCACCATGAAATCCATTTTTTGAAGTGAAAATCCATTTTGCTCCCCCTTAACATATGCCACGATATCCGAAAACATTTTGCACATGTCGGGATGAGCTATCACGTTAAGTCAAACCATTTATGATTGATCATATCCCATATTAAATCATATTTTCTCCCCCATATTAAAAATATTAACCCAATCGATGTTTTTAATATCAATTGATTTAATAGCTTTTTAAGAAAATTTGGGAAGAAAAATGCAAGTCCAATTATCTTCATGAATAACACAAGCTCCCCCTCAAATTAATGAGGGTGTGCTGAAACGTAAATTAAATACCTTTTAAACACAAGTGTAAGGTATTTATCACGTGCAAAGATCATATATGATAATGAATTCACAAGATTAACAATTTACGAGGTAGAACCAGAATGATGGAGAACATCATATGAAAGATTCACATGGTTCTTGTTCACGAATGTTGGTCACCTCGTCATGTCCCCGAGAAAATTAATTCCCGTTGTTGAGTCAAAGCTTTCCGGTGAAATGCTTGACTTGATTATGAAAAGCGGGTTGCTATCTAAAATAATAGCAAACCATTTTGAGCATGTTTTAAAAGTTTGAACTTCTGCTCGAACTTTATTTACAACCCCGTGTCATTATTGAATGACATTTCTAGTATCGTAAATATTATCGATTCCAGAAGACATGCTCTTTTTATCAAAACATTTTTTGAACACACAATTTTGAAAGATTTAGAAAAACCTTTTGAGAAATTCTCGAAAAATTGTGTTCAGAGTTTTGAAAACCAATTACTTGAGCTTAAGATGTTGAATATCTTACAAAACGAGCTCAAGTCCGAGAAGTTGTAAACTTCCCGTTGTTAAGGATAAGTTTATCATCGACGATAAACTTTCCTTTTATCTGAAGAACGAGTCCTAAGCTGACATTTACTTAGAAGTCGTGTTTCATGAGCTTGAAAACTTTGACTGTTTTAACGGAAAGCTCATGACCGAGAAAGGTTAATTTCTCGTTGTAAGGAAAAGTTCTCTTATTTAAAAGATACACTTTCCTTTCTGAGCTTAAAACTTCGAATGTTTTAATACAAGCTCATGACCAAGAAATGTTAATTTCTCGTTATGAGGATAAGTTATCATAAAAGATAATCTTTCCTTTATTTTAAGTTCGAGTTACAGTCTGACATTTAACTGTAAGTCATGTACACGAGCTTAAAACCTTTGAATGGTTTTAACGTAAGCTTGTGTCCGAGAAAATTTAATTTCTCGTTAATGAGGATAAGTTTACCATCGGTGATAAACTTTCCTTTATTTGAAGAACGGGTCACCATCTGTTATTTAATGATGAACCATATACACGAGCTTAAAACCTTTGAATGGTTTTAGGGTAAGCTCGTGTCCAAGAAAACTTAATTTCTTGTTAAGAGGGTAAGTTATCGTTGCGTGGATAAACTTCCCTGTCTCTGAAGTCCGGGTCGTCGTCTGTCATTTAACGAGGAGCCATTGTGCATGAGCTTAAAAACTTGGAATGTTTTTGATATAAGCTCATGCCCGAGAAATATTAATTTCTCGTTGTAAGGATAAGTTTATCATCGGCGATAAACTTTCCTGCCTTTGAAATCGAGTTACAGTCTGTTATGTGACTGTAAGTCCTTGTGCACGAGCTTAAAAACATGGAATGTTTTTAACATAAGCTCATGCCCGAGAAAAATGAATTTCTCGTTTTGAGGATAAGTCATCATCGGGATGAACTTTCCTGTCTTTTGAGTGCGAGTTACAGTCTGTTATGTGACTGTAAGTCCTTGTGCAAGCTTTAACCATGAATCCCCTGAGATACTAGTTTCTCTGATATCTGCTTCTTCAGCAACCAAACTCTGAGAGTGTCCTTAGTTGAACGATATACAATGATTGGACCGCTTCGTTCTTTTGGAACATCAACTTTGGTACCTGCATTCTCATTAGGAGTTTGTATATTTTTGCATGGGTTAGAGATATCTATTTTAGAAGCACGTGGGGGTTCACGGTTTTCTTTTCTTGTGTCAGAGGTGGCCTAAGGGGATGATTCACTTGTCTTAGTTGGCAAACGTTTCCTTTTATAGAAAACCTTAAGTTCAGGCTTAAGTGATGTATCATCCTTTGCAATTTCCTCCCTAGTAGTCTTTGTAGAATCAGAGACTATCCTAGTTAAAGGGCACTCGTTTCCTGCAAGAATGAAAGTTCTACCAGTGGGGCGCCACATTTTACCAATGGGTTTGATTTTAGCGACCCACTGGGATTTAAGTCTAGCACGGGAGTTCACCTCATTAAGTAGTTTCTTGATACAAGAATCATGATTTGCCGTAAAGACACATTTTCTACATGTTTTACAAGTAGCATATTTAATGTCCGAGTATTTCCTAGATGATTGATCGATGCTCCTAGGAGATGACATGCTACGGTTAGCAGTGTTGGGTAATCTAGAAGGCATCTGACTAGGTTGGACATTACTATCTCTTACATGTGTCTTTTGAATAGCTGCCCTTTGACCAAAATCATGGCGCACATCAGTTGAACTAGCTCTAGGCGTATTCATTGAACTATTCTTAGAGAAACTAGGGGCAATCATGTGATGAGGTCTTGCAAAAACTGATTTAGTCACATTAGGCCTAGTTGGTGGAGTGACTGTTCTAGAAGTATGTCCCAAATCAACTTGGGAGGCAAACCGCGGTCTCGAGGATTGTGGTCGCTCGGATCTAAATGCAGTAGGTTGTTTGACAATCGGTTGTCTGATGAACTGATTTGTAGGCGGTTTCCCCAAGATTGATGGTTTTTCAAGCTTAGTGTCTACACTAGGTCCTCTAGTTTTCCTTAACTCGTTTTTCAACGCAGCTATAGCAAAAACCTTTTCCTGTACTTGAGCCTTTAAAGTCTCATTCTCTTTGAGCAAGTTATCTTGGGATGCCAACTTAGATTCAAGCAGTTGAATTTGTTTCAAAAGATTATCCTTTTCAGCTTTAGAATCTAGAACAGTTTGATCCAATTTTTTTTCAAGAACAACGTTTGACTTTTCAAGTTTTTCAAAGTATGTTTCAAATTTGTCCATTTTCTTAGAAAATTCAAGTTTGGCATCCTCAAGATCTTTTGATTGTTGAGCTACAATCGTTTCGAGCTCTCTAATCTTGGAATCAGAAGCAGTCAATGAAGCAGTTATAGGACAATTATCATAATGTTTAGCATTCTGAACAATCTCTCCCCCATTATGACTTACATCGGATGAATCAGAAGTGGTATTGCTATCACTCTTTTTCATCCCATGTTTGTCATAATTAGGTTTGGAATGCTCAATATGCAGCATATCATCAGCATATACATCATAAACAACATTACATTGTACCATGTTTGCAGGCTCTGCGTCATAAATGGGTAAGGTGTCATCAAGAGAAATCTCGTGAACATTCCCTGACGTGCCACTGGCATCATGTTGTCCTCCTGATTCTGTGCTCGTACCATCGTTAGGCTCCAAATTATCAACCGTATGACCAGTTTCCTCTTGCATCGAAGAGTCTTGCACTCCATTATCATACCCTTGCTGAAGTCGAGATCTTTCATAAATCGAAGACGAGACCGAGGTCATGAGTTTCAGTATTGTATCACGAAAAACTCGAAGCTCGGTATGTGTATCTCGAAGAAATGATTGGCAAAGCATCGAACTTTCAGACTTGATGATATTGAATTGGAGGAAAGGCGTGAGTTGTGTCACAAGAGCCTTATAAGCAAGTGCCGATGTAGAGTGATTAAATTTTTCATTGTTGAGTTGCTCTGCTAGTTGGGTCAAGATGGTGAACATTGATTCCATGAATATATGACGATCTTGACCAAAGATTGTCACAAATTCGCTCCCTCCTTGAATCCGTGAAAGAGTAACTAGATGACACTGAAGCATTTGAAATGAATTTATACCACTTTCTCTAGCTTTGTCTTGCATTCGATGCAAGTCTCCCTCTTTAAGTGTCGAATTGAACGAATCCATTGAAAATCGAGGAAAGATAAAGAAAAATAATGTGGATGTTGTTGTTGTCGGGTTTTTACAATACGACTCGGCTCAAAAATTGTTGTCGGCTCAAACGATTATGAATTAAACCCGATCAAAAATCCGTATTTGCTAAAAATATATCCCGTCACGTTGACTCGTCACTTTGTCTTTAAATCCGGCCACAATAACGTTTAACCCGACAATTATTTTTCATGTTAACTTTGAAAATACCCGCCTCGACACGATTTGCCAAAAAAAAAAGTGACAAAATATATAAAATTAATTTAACTTAAAAATGACTCAAAACTATATAATTTTAAACAATTTAAATTTTTTAACTAAAAATAGAAAAATAATAATAAAAAATAACTGATATTTGAAAGTAGAATAAAATACAAAAATAAAAAAAATAAAAAAATAACAACGTCTTTTAAAACAACAACCAACAAAAAAAAAACAAAAACAAAACGAAATGCTTTACTTAAAAAACGTGTACCCTCACCAAACTATCTTTGTTTTACACGTAATGTTTTACACGTGGCTTAGTCCCACTCACACAATCTTTGTTTTCTCCGCCCAGATTTATAAATTCTTACCTTGTTTACTTCGCCCCACTTAACTACATCTTTCTCCTTGTTTGACTAAATCACAAAAACCAATACGTTATAACTCTCTCTCTCTCAAACCTTGTTTCCTCCGCCTTGCTTAATCCCTAAAATAAATCTCTCTCTCTCAGTTTATCTGTATCTCTCTCTCACAATTTGTAAACTCAAACACACAAACAATCGTTCTCTCATCTGTAAACTAGATTCTACAAGAAAAAAACGGCATCAAGATCTTAAAAATAAGGTCTCGGGTAGGTGTGTTTATCGTCTAATCAAAGTCTTCTCTCATCTGTCGAGTCATTCTATTGCATGTTAGTTTTGAGTCAAATCTAAACAAAGAAGAGATATGAACCTATATGTTCTTAATCTTTCTTTATGTTCGAAAATTGATGAGATGGTGTAACCATACATCAATCTGTGATGATGTAATTCTAACTTACAAGATCTAAAAGATCTTCTAAAGTTTGAAGAATCTGAGATTCGAATTATTGATTAATGAGACGAATGGATATAGATATGTGTCGGGGTTTGATGAGAGTTTTCTGTTGATAAATCGAGTCTGGGTGAAAGTGTGTTATGCTAAGTGTCGGAGTAGATTTGATTGGGGATGTGAGTGTTCGAGGAAGAGTGTTTGTGATTCTGGTGGATGTTGAGAATAGGTGAGAGGCGAGAGTGATGTTGGTTTTGTTTGAAAATCGAGTCTTGAGTCTTTGTGTTATAGTCCAGTCGAGGTTTGTGAGGGTGTGGGGATACGAGAGGTGGTTTCAGTCTTGGGTTTTGATGTCAGTCGAGAGTGTTGGGTTTTTTGATTGAGAGATGTTTTTAGGTCGAGGGTCTTGAGGGAGTCGGGTTGTTTTTGTGTAGAGGGTGAGTCCGAGAGTTGAGTGTTGGTCGAAAATTGGTGTCGAGTAAAAAAAAAGTTCCCATTATGTTTGAATTGTCTTCATTCGGAAGATTTCAAGTGTCATTCATTCGGAAGTGTCATTCATTCGGAAGTGTCATTCATTCGGAAGTTTCTTTCATCTGGAACTTTTCGTTCACCCGGAACTTTTCTTTCACCCGGAACTTTTCTTTCACCCAGAAATTTTCTTTCACCCGGAACTTTTGTTCACCCGGAACTTTTGTTCACTCGGAACTTTTGTTCACCCAGAACTTGTGGTTTGATTCGGAACTTTTAGAATGACAGTTTTGTTGGGACTGAGTTGGACAGAAGGATTTGGACAGAATTGACAAAAGATAAAAATAAGATAAAAAAACTGATGAGACAAAACTAATGATACGAATTGATGAGACAAAACTGAGGAAAACTGATGAGACAAAACTGATAAAAGTTATAAAAAAAAATTATATAAAAAACTGATAATATAAAAAAAAAGGTTATATAAAAATAAAATAATAAAAAAAATAAAAAACTATAGAAAACTGAATATGAAAAAACTGATAAAAAAAATAAAAAAAATACAAACTTTAAAATAAAATAAAAAAAATTGATAAAATTGATAAAAATTTAGAAATTGATAAAATTGATAGATTAAAAAACAAGAAAAAAATACAAACTTTTTATAGAAATTGATGATTAACCAAAAAATTTGTGATTTTTATATAAAATAAGTAAATCAAACTTTTTATAGAAATTTGTGATTAAATTTGTGATTAAAAACAATAAAAAAATACAAACTTTTTATAAAAACACAAACTTTTTATGAAAAATACAAACTTTTATGAAAAATACAAACTTTTTATGATCTAAAACATAAAAACACAAACTTTATATATAAAAAATACAAACTTTTTAATATAAAAGCTTGATTAAATCAAAACCCACCAAAATCAAAAAGAAAAAAAGCAAGAATAAACCAATCAAACCTTGGCTCTTGATACCAATTGAAGGTCTACGTGATATTTGGCCTATTCTACATGATGGATTTGATGGATTAAGATGGTTGATTAATTGATAGATATAAAAGAAGATGAAGGAAGGAGATGAGGGATTAGAGAGAGAAAGGAGAGAAAAGGGGAAAATAGAGAGAGTAAGTAAAGATGGAATAATGAAAAATGTGAAATGAACAACCAACCTCTCCTAACATGCTAGGAGGGGATATATATATATAGCCCACCCTACATGTGGGCTATATGGACTATACGTTAATTAAATAGATCACGAGCCCATTACATAATTATCGTTGGAGCGACCGATCCTTCATAAATACGTAAAAACGTATTTCCAACACTTTTGTGATTCAAAATTGACTCTTAATAATGTCTAACATGAATTCACTTTAGTAGACCTTTCCTTAGCTCGAGTTAAGCAAAGTAGGCAATGTCATAAGTGTAGGGGAGTTTGCTCCAATACTCTTACACATTGAGGACAATGTTTACCTTAAGTATAGGGGGTCTTTTATTGAAGTGACCTTGCCTAGACTATTTCCTTGCCTTCATGATAATTGGGAAAATTAATTTTTCAACATTTTTCAATTTTTTGATCTACTTTGGCCACCAAAAATATGCACTCATAATTTTTGCATTAATCATTTTTAATTTTCATAACACATTTGCATTGTATATATTTCTTCTTTTATTTTTCATCAAAATATATGAAAAAGGAAAAAATATAATAAAGGATATGGTCTAGCAAATTTAGGAGTCTTTGACATATTAGGCCCGCCATGAATATTTTGACTCAATCCAAGTTTGCTTATCCAAGCTTACTCTAGCTAGTATCCTTAACCATGTAGATCTTCATTGGTTTATTAGGCTAAGCATCCACGAGTCTCATTATTTGAGATTTTAAACTGTGGAGAACGAGAGATGATAGAGTTTGAAGTAAGTGTAAAGGGCTAGATAAACCTCATATTAATTACTTGTGGCTATTATACCCCCTTTCGTAACCTTTACTTTCTTGTCAACGCATGCATATATTGTTATTAAATAATCAAGAGCAGTTTTAATCGGTTTGTAGTCTCTTATGCATTTTTGACTAATCATTCGTGGTTGGTATAAGTAAATCTTATGATTCTAAGTTAGAACGTTTTATGTGTACTAGACTTATGTCATGCTTAATACTTAGCGAGTGTTTTTCCTTTTATTCTTTTCATTTTATTTGTGAGGAATAAATAAAAATAAGAGCGGTTTATAAAAAAAATAAATGGCTAGAAAAAAAAATAAAAAAAATAATAATAATTATACAAGACTCCCAAGAGGGGAAGTGAAGTGTTAATTATAGTAGCTATTAAATTCCAATATTACTCTCACAAGGGTTGCGGGGATTTAATAGTTGCTCCAATCTAATATT
Source organism: Glebionis coronaria (assembly GCA_025667525.1). Lineage (NCBI taxonomy): Eukaryota > Viridiplantae > Streptophyta > Magnoliopsida > Asterales > Asteraceae > Glebionis > Glebionis coronaria. The sequence continues at coordinate 487,395,731 of CM046876.1, read as the reverse complement.
ACCTTGGCGGGTTGCGGTATTGAAGATCCAAGGTCTCAAAAAGGCGGCAGATATAAATTATTACGTGAGTTTATTTTTATTTTCTTAGCGACTGTGTAGCTGCTTATTAATGCATGACATAATGATCTTACACATAAGGCGAATGACTTATTATTTTGGGCCGGACGTATATCAATTGTGGACAGTTTTTCAAGTAATGGATGAGATGGTTACTTAGGGTTAAAAACGTGCTTCCTTAATTTCAGATTTTACACTTCTTATATTTCACACTTAAATAATGACAAATTTTCCCAAAAGCAATTTGCTCAAATAATAACCGGTCTTAGAGGCATAATACGTGCGGGATATAACGGTAACACAATTAATTTGTATGAATAAGTCGATGCACTTTCACTTATGAATAACAATGATCTCGTTTTTAAGCTTGGTATGGGGAAAGTGAAACTTGAGGATGATAAGTAGTCATGGTACAAAGCCCTAATTAAAGTCAATGATTTCTTTATGAGTTATTTCCATCAAACCATTTCAAGAAAAATACAAAAATATATAAATAGAATTGATTTCCTTGCATTGCATTATAAAAATCAAAATCATGCATCATCTAGTGTAGTGTAGTGTAAAAGCATTTCATCATGGCCAAGGTGGATTAATTATGATAAAAATGTAATTTAGAGCTTTGAAATATGGCATTGCATGAGGCCATGGTAATGATCAAGTGTAGGGGATTTGATACGAGTGAAATCTCATATCAATTATAACATATTAAACCCTAAAACACAAAGAAAAATACCAGATTTTATGTGTAAAAGCGGTATTATGATTCTTTGTTGTTTGAGCTTTTGTAGGTAAAAAGATACAAATTTGACGCAAACACGAATTCCAGGGCATTTATATTGAAGAAAAGACAAAAGAAGGACTCAAGATGACAAGTCAACAAAGTCAAAGGACCTTTCTTGCCAAGCTGCCAAACATGAGGGACTAAAAGTGCAAATTCAAACAAAGTCAAAGAAAGTTAAAAGACCTCAAGTGAACGTCAACTTCTGTCAAATGGTCAAAGCTGGTCAAATTACAAGTAAAAGGGACAAGGATGTCAAGTTATGAAGATTTGAGCTTAAATCCCCAATCTGCTAATCAAAAGGACCAAAGTTACCATTTTTGGAAAGATATTAAAACTTAATCCATGTGAAAACAAGAAGAACCAATGAGAGGCCTCAAAAGCTAACACTCGGATTGCCAGCTAAGTCACTATTAATGAGGAAAGAGAATGCAACCGCCATATCTTAATAGTGCAACGCACTAAACCTTTCCTACAATCACAAGCCAACACTTCAATGATCCTCACTATTCAAATGGATATTGATCCATGGTTAAATTAATGGGCCAATCCACAACTGCCACGTGTACCATCTCTTCACAGAACGCATAGAATGAAAGAGGCACTTTCATGAAAATATTTCAATAGCAAAAGTGATTGTTATCATGAGGAGAACATAACCCAACACTCCAATTAACAATTCATTTAGTGAATTAAAAATCCCCAAACTGGGATGAACACTTGAAGAACTCAATTGCAGAATTGGACACTTGGCAACCTACCATTGGTCAAGACACGTCATAAACATCCCATACATCTTATCTCAGCTCTATAAATACCCATGTTTAGCTTTCATTTGTGTATTGTAACTCTAGATGTGAAAACATACACTCCTAGCTTAATTCTTCCACTCTGTTTCTCTTTCATTAGTTTAACTTCTCAGATTGATTGACAACCACTCTGAGATAGTTTGTTAGGCAGTTACAACAACTTTTCACCATAAACTCCATTAATAAAACTCAGATTTACTCATTCAACTCTCAATTCCTTCAATTACTACTGCATTATTGTTCATACTCAATTCCATTGATTCTGATGTTCGAGCTTGAACAATATAGGTTGTTAGTGTGTTTTAGAAGCTGTTGTTAGTGACTGATGATAAACTGGTGGATGATTTGTGATTGTTTGGTGGTGTTTAGTGTTTAAGCAAGCTCAGCGCTTAGCTTCTTCATCAAAGGATCCTTCAAGTTCATTTTATGAGTTTTACTTTCCATTTTCCCCAAAAAAAAGTAATCTGCATGCTAATTTCCTAGAACTAGTGTAATTCAACTTGTATTTGCCTGTTACATGTTCATTTTGTGATAGTTGATATAGTTTGATAGTTCTTAGTCTAAGTCTTTTGGATTTGATCTAGTTAATTGCTCATAACTCTTGTTCTTAGCTTAACCAGTGTTTGGCTCTAGTGATAATCTTTGATTCAGCAAGTAAAAGTTGTTAAAAAGTGTTGTTTTGTACTTAGAAACTATTATCAAGTGTTTTTGCAAGTTTTGGTAGTCAAACTTAAAGTCAATCAAGCAAAAGGTCAATAAAAGCTTTGGGTCATATTTTTAGTCTAAAACATACCAACTTCAAACCTTTATAAAATCTTCATTACTTGGATTAAGACTTGGATTTTTGGTTGTAGACATAGCTTAACATCCTAGCTTTTAAAATTTATAAGCCACTTAATACAGATCTCAAAATTGAGTGAGAAATAATCTACTAAAAGTCTCTATAATAATCATAGGTTTCTGTTTTGGCTTATTTTCCATTCTGGCTTATTCTCTTCATAAAAGTGCTTATTTTCTTTTACAAAACAACTTAACAAGTCATAAAAATAAGATTTGACCAAGGTCAAACTTGGTCAACTTTGGTTGACATAAGCTCAGAAGTGCTTATTGGCTTTTCTGGCTTATTTCTTGAATGAATTTCAGATTTTTTTTGGATAGGTGTCACTTATTTGGGCTATTAATCAACTTTTGACAATTTCATTGCTTGTGCTTATTCCAATAAAGCAATCTCTTAAAAGTGGCTTATTTTAATAGTGCTTATTGGAGTTTTAGTGCATTTCAACTTATTTCCTTAAACCTGGCTAGGTGATTTTGAATTTGCAATCTTTTAAGACAAATCTCAGCTTATTTGGTTAAGTAGATTCCAAGATACAGCTTATAGAATCCAAAGCCCGTTTTTCTTAAATAAGTTTTGTTATTTGCCTTCAGGTCCCTGAAATTAGGGAAGTGTTTACTCTGTTTTAATTGGTCTAAAGTTGTTAGGTTTTGCAAGATAGTCCCTGTTCTTGTTAGTTTGTTACAAATTCAGTTTTTAGTTTGTTACTTTTGTTAGTATTGGTTAATAGTTGTTACATTTTACATTTTCAGTCCCTCTACTTTCATATACTTTACATTTTTGGCATTTTTACATATTGTGCATTACTTGGTTGTACATTTAGCATTGTAATTGGTATTTGCAATATGTTTTTAGACTAGTACGGTTATGTAGAGTTATTATTTTTACCTTTTTACGTGCTTAGTGATAATTAGACATAGAATTCCAAAATATTATCAATCAAACACCAAAAACAATTAGTTGCCTTGATTTCTCTCGATCATTCAATTCGTAAAGATATCAAGAAAAACGAACATAAAAATGAAATATTATAAGGATAAAGGGTGAAAAGAAAGAAGCCCTCCATACAACTTAGGCAGAAACCGTGTCAACACATCATGGACCAAGTGATGTAATGCACAACCCCTCTCCAGCTGACTCAGGCTTCTCTCAAAAAAGTTTGTTTTATTTTCACGGAGATTAACACGACTTCTATTGACTTTCTCACTCCGAGATAGTTGATATTGAATAGGTGGCATCTGCTCCAGCCTCCGACCACTAAAAGTGCACTAATCGAGTCTAGAGCCAAGAGATCAATCAAACCTCGTTAGGTCACACAGAATGATGAAGAAGAGAGTCCTATATCCTTGCGATATTGCTAGAACACTCAGAGTGATACTACCTAGTATTCACAATGATGAGTGGAAATCCTTCCAGTGTTAACATCAAACAGCACTACAGTAGGTCATGTGTAAGATTCTTTTTGAATTAAACATATGCAAAAATGAAAAGAACCAGTGGTTTGATTCTTAATCGATTCAAACTCGTTTCAGGTTTCTACGCAATATCTTTATGGTCTTGCCAAAGCATTCAGAGTGATATTCATTAATATTCACAGTGACGAATGGAAATCCTTCTAGCGTCAACATCAAACAACGCTGTGGTAGGTAACTTGCGAGATTCTTTATGATTCAAGCTTGTGTCAACTAGAAAGCAACAATGGTAAGATTCTTTAAGAATCAAACTTGTTCCAGGAATTTGAATTGACGACTTTAATCAAGCAGATATTTATCCAATTGATTCACTCTTTATGTTCGCAGTCTTGCTTTGAGACGGTCGAGTAAAGAGAATGGCGAGTACAGCAGTGAAACCCTGTCAAGGAGGTTCTTAATTGAATCTACCTAATCACATGTACGATGATATCGTCTAAGGTCTTCACCGACCGGAGGTATAACGCTACCAATTTAGGACGAATGTCAAAGCCATTCAATCCGTGTCTATGTTTTGTCTCAAGAAGGTGGTGTTACGATGTACTCAGCAAAGTCGAAGGTTCAAAGCCACATACTCATGCCCAAAGACATATTCCACAATCAAGAAAGATAAAGACGTCCGTAACTCTGATGATCAAAGCAAGCTTTCAAGATAATGAATAGTGTGAGCATGTGGATGTAGACACAAGAACACAAGATGGAAAAAGACAAGCCAAGGATGATTTGAAGATCTCAAGTTTAAAAGACAAAGTCGAAAGACAACAACAAAGGCTCAAAGATCACAGCATGTAGGAACAAGACTACTATTACACGGTCAAGACTCATTTATGGCGAGATTAGTAATCTCTACAAATCTCAAATGTGGAAGGGGAATGACCTCTCATTAGGGGAGATTGTTAGCCTTAAAATATTGAGTCAAACAAGAATAATCAGTCATAGGTTTATTATATATCGTTTATTAGAATGTTTTAATAGGTAGTAGAATTGTAAAACCAGCATTAAAATGCCATGAACAGTAAACGCATACAGTAAATACACGAAAATACGATAAAATTAAAACTTTCCATTTATAATATATTAAACGTGTCATGACATTAAATAACATGTAATTACGTATATTATAAAAGTGACCTGTTCACGACATATTAATTCATGATAATTAAAACACGAACGTACACGTATATTAAGTTAACATAGAAAAGCTACGAATTTGCTTGTGGGCTTTAAGGGTGTCGTGGCTAGAGGACAAGAGGAGGAAAGAATGGGCTTTGGCCTATGACCCAAGTATAATCCTTAAACAATTAAACTCTAGGAGTTTAACCTAACACACTTTTCATAAAAACAAGAAAACCTAATTTCTTTTTCTCTCTATCTCTTGCCGCCGGGTATCATCAACACCAAAGGGGTGTTCGGATCAATTTTGATCTTTGATTTTGTGTGTACGTGTTCGTGATCATATACCTTTTTCTTCCACGCATTAGGTAATTATGAAACCCTTTTCTTTTCCTTATTCTTTATGATTTCATGTGTTAAACTTAAAAACAAATCATAAAAACATGCTAGGAATTAAAGAAACATGATTTAATGTTTGTTTGGTTTGGCTTTTGTGCGGCCGAGACACCACCGAGAGACATAAGGATCTCGGCTTGGTTTAATGACCACCACCGAGACTACCATGGCCTCGGCTTGGTTGGTTTTGGTGGATCGCACGACAAGGGACCCTGACTTGGAGTCGGGGTATGGTTTGGTTTTGATTTTGCGCTAAACGAGACCACAAGGGTCTCAGTGTGGCTCTATTAACAAGAACAATGGGAAACCGGCCTAAGCCGGGGTCGTACCGGGCTCAGCAGTTGTAACACCCTCAAATATTCATACTTTAGTTCAGCGGAAGAGTCGTTGGTGTTACGGTATAGCACATTACTCAAATCATAGACAACGCTCAAAAAATCACGTCGTTTAATAATAAAGCATTTTATATTCATAAATATCAAATTACATAGGTCCCAAGTCATAGTATATCATACAACTTTACAAAACATTTGAATGGAAAATTTATTTGAATGCGGGCCATAAATTCTTGTCGTCTTCCCGAGAATTACCTCCAAGTACCTGAAATAAAACATGTTAAAAGGTCAGCGAAAACGCCGAGTGAATTCATAGAGTTCAATAAAAACCATTAATATATCATCGGTATATAATTATTACCGAAAATCATTTTGTACAAATCTTTGTAATAGGCCTAAACATAGACCAAAGACATTTTATACAACCCTTAGTCGTAAATCATAATATAGGCTTCTGCCTTCAAAACCATTATACGAACCACTGTCGTAAAAACATCATACAATACGTTTTATAATGTTATATAAAGTTTAATAAAAACCGTTATATGATAAGGGTTATGTAAAACCAAAACACGAACATAATATCAATAATAAGACCCTGTATTGCTAGTCAAGCAATATATTATAATTCAATTCGTACATCAGTAGTTTCAATATTGGATTATTATAAGCCGCATGACATTGCTACCTTACTATAACAAACAACGGGTAGCTAACCCGAAATTCATTTGCCCATCGAAAACAGCGTGTCGTCACAATAATCACACTTATATAAATCTTCTCATACATAAATTTGCTTAACAATCAATGTGGCACGACAGGGATCAACCGTCAAGGCGCGAACTGGGGTGATCTTCCCCAAATAGTACTATTATATGCATAAGCGTCTACCAAATCCCGGTAATTCATAATTCATGCTAAGGGAGTTTTAGTGACATAACCTAACTATTAATAATCCATTTCATTTCATACATCGGGTCATATAATCATTCATTGGGTCATATAATCATTCGGGTCCATATCAATAAGCAAACAATCGGGACAACTGGTGTCCTATTTTATTATAACTAACATGTTATCTCCCTCGTGGGTTTATAAAACATTTCATAAAACATTTAAAAGAATGTGAGGCTATGAACTCACGTTGATTGGGAAAGGCGGGTTATCGGCGATTTGGATGTACGGTACGTGCTTCAATCACGGAAACCTAGACAAATAATACTCGTCTTAGAATTTTGTCCAATGACTTTATAAAAACAATGGCTATGTATATATATGATGACATTATAAGTATGATGATGATCAAATGGGATTTTATCTCTTCATGAACATTATAGTGTTATGTGTTAGTCAAATTTTTGACTAGTTATACTAGTTTCAACTTATATATATTGAGGCCCAATAAGCCCATTATAAGGCCAATACATTTTATTAGTCCATTTATACTTTTAATACCAGACCTATACTCATATGTTGGGCCCAAGTGGGTTAAGCCTATGAGTAAGTCCATTAGTGTTTAGCCAAACTAGTTGGATTAATAGTCCAATAAGGCTACTTTGGCCCGTTAATGTCCATATGTTATAAATCTCACGTTTTATTGGTTTTTACTTGTCAAATGTACTTATACATCAGTAGATGAGTTATAAAAATTTTACATTAGACGGATCCCACCGTCTAAGTTTTATTTGACGAAAACGTTAATCTTTCGGTTTTAGCCGAAAAGACGTAAAACTTATGTATATAGTTTTATAACTTAGAATACATATCGATTTGAAATATTATAAAATGTCACATTTACTTATCAAAGTATATAACTTATTTATAAGTATTATATAAGTTAGTGGGTTCTAGGTATGTATTTTATAATAGTATTACTTGAGTGCTTATTTTATAATATATACTTTTATTTTCAAATCTTATTATGAAACTCACTTTCACCATTTTTACCATATCTTGAGTTCTACAAGGAGATTTGAATCATCCTCTAAGTGTCCCTAATAATTCTTCCAAAACAGACTATACAGATTTGAATCTTAATATTGTTTTGATCATATGTTGCTCATTTTATTGATTCCATTGAGTGGTCAACTCTTACATATGTAGAAGTCATATACCTTACTGTATATTCAATAATCCAAGTCATTTCATCAAGTTATCATTACTGTTTTTATAAAGCCTATAATTTTAGACATGATTTCAACATCTTTACATGTAGATTTTAATCTTTTTAACCAAATCTATCAACATAAGATCCCCACATAATACTTTGATCATCATTTATCATCATATACATATACATTTAGAAAGAAAATATATAATTACATTTACAAAATAACAAGATGATAGGAAGAGATTGATCCCTATACCAATCAAGATGATGAAAAGATGAGAGTTTGATGAACAACGCTTGGTCCTTGTTACCAAATCTTAAACTTTAGCAAGACCATTCTTTTGGAAATCTCCAAGCAACTAAACTCCTTCAAAAATCATCCCTTGATCTTCATGAAATCTCCTTTTTAGTTGTTAAGATCACCTCCAATCTTCATAACTTTAACTAGGCTTCAACATATGTGAAGTATAGTTGAAGTTCATGGCTAGAACTTTTGATGAATGGTGATGGTGGTGGTATATGGACGGCCAAAGGAGGAGGGTGGAGGCAGTTTGTGTTGTTTTGCATGTAAGAAATGAGAAAGTGGTTTGTAGTTAGTTGTTTTAAGGTCATGAATGGTTTTGGTGTGAAAGGGAGGACAAGTTTCCTTCCTAAGTATAAGAAGTTGACACCTTTGTGATGTATTAGCTAAGCCTTGCCACCCATGATGAGGGGGTGGGACAAGTGTAACTTGTTTCATCCCCTATTAATTTACGGGTACTCCTCGATTCTAGTTTCCTCGATTTGCGTGCCCTCGGATCGTTTTACGAAAAACATTTTTATAAATTATGAATCAACGGCACAAAACAAATCTAATAAAAATTGTCTCATCAAAAACGGAGTTTAAAAACGTAAATACGTAAACCTAGGGTTTCCGGTTTAGTCGTAAAGGACGTTAAATTATGCACGTAAGTCCTAATCTCTTCTCGTAAATTTGTGAGTTTATTAACCAACACAAATTTAAAATTCCAAAAAAATATTCAAGGATAAATTTATTTCCTGAAATGTCGGACTGTCACCAAAACGGTGTATGTAAACGTAAGCACGTAACGTAGAATTCTCTGGTTTAGACGTAGTCGATGTTACTTCTAGATGTAAACCCAAATTTCTTCCCAAAAATGAGTGAGTTCATAATATAACATTAAAGTAACGATTTTAAATAAAACTTGAGAATAAAATATCGACCATAAATTGACGGATTGTCACAGTAGTTACCCCTAAAGAGGATCTTTGTCCTCAAAGATCGATTTATCTTACTACTCGCTTCTCATAGAGTTAGAGACACGTGGGTATTTCCTCTACATCCAGTCTCTTCTCTCAAGTGTAATTCATTACAATACGCGAGTTTCATCAAACATAACTACGGGAATACGATCAGGCATAAGTTGACTTAGTTTCTCTATCCATGATGTTCACGGGTTTTTGATGAATGCAACTTTTTGTCGATCTAAACTTCATTAAGAAATAATCAGATTTTCACTTGATAGACATTTTATCAAGTTCGATATACGAAACATAATTCACGCAGCCCTTGAAGTCCTAGGGTAGATCCAGCTTACATGCCTTTCAAACCAACTTTTTACATTACCTCAATGGTCCCATACAATGGGGACATATTTGCCATGATCTTTTAGATCATCAATTCATTTTTCCATGGTGAAATGTTTTGGCATAACTTCGCTACCCATCCTGCACTTAAAGATCTACATTTCATATTCACATAACCTCCTGCCCACTACTGGCAGTCAATATTCAGATCCTAATTTCAACAATCATTTCAGGTTTCACGGGTCGGGTATCTTGTAAGGTTAGGTTTGTCATCATAGGCAACCTTAAACCTAAAAGACATGTCCAACTCAAAATGGGTGTATGTCGGGTATCTTCATCCCAACTCCTGCCTACAGATGCTCTTTATATAGATCCTCACAAGATTCGATCTTGATCCTAATATGATAATTATCAATAATAATATTTCCAAAGGAAAACGATTATCCCGTTCATTACCAAAGGTCAATTATTCAATTATAAAACAAGACTTCTAGTGTTTGTATCGTTACTTTACCCTGTCCCTTCGATTGGGGTGGTAAACAGTACTCTCATCAAAATTCGTTCCCAATGACTTCTGAGAAAATCTCTAGGATTTCGATGCGAACCGAAGATCTTGATAGAGATGATCGATACAGGCACACCATGCTTACACAACTCCTTTTAAATACAAAAGAGTCAATTTCTTCATCGAGAATCTATCATCAACGGGGATGATATTAGCAGATTTGGTCAGTCTGTCGACGATGACTCAAATCGAATCAAATTCAGATGATGACCTTGGAAGATTTGTGATAAGAATCCATGGTGATTCTATTCTATTTCCAAACAGGAATAATAAGCTGTAGAAGCAATCCTTATGGATTTTGGTGTTTAGCCTTGACCTTTGCAAGTGTTAGATTTTTACTAATGTATAAGGTGATGTCTGCCTTCATAATTGACCATCAACACAAGTTCTCCAGATAAGATACATCCAATATAACTAAATCTCAAAATCCTCCAAATTTAGGCAATCACAAGTGGCCTTTTAAATATTTAACGCCATCGGCTCTCATTTCTAATGGTTCACATTAGCCGTGAAACTCTTTATTATCTATATTATCCTTCTTACAAGCATCAGTTATTTCTAAATTACTTAGGCAAATTATTGTGCACGGTCATTACTAAGGAGCACATCCTAATTAGTTCCTTATCCTTTCTACATAATGTGTCAGTATCTACATTCATCTTACCTGATGAAATAAATATCATGACCACAATCACTCAGAAATTCTTTCTTCATATTTTCTAAGTTTTAGTTTCGTCTCTACTATTATCTTTATCAGTTTTGCCCAGTCCGACGTTTAAAACGTCGATAAATATTGCAAGTAATTAAATAATAAATATTTAATTTTATGAAACGTAAACGTAAAAAGTTTTAAATTTTCTCAGTTCGTCCAATTATAGAAAAATGTTCAAAAATAAATTTGAATTTAGTTAACACGATTTTTGTTGATTTATCGAAAATGATTAATAAGATCTGTAAATGTTCGAAAAATCTTCGTTTATACTTTGGTCAAAATTTTCTTAGTTGAAAAGAAAAAATTGTCGTTTCAAATTCCAAGTCATGGTTTAAATGGTTTCCTCAATCCCTCCTAGTTTTTCTTGAGGTATACACAAACATTTACTCCTAAGGGAGTTTTAGTTAAATGGTTTGGGTATAAAGGAATGATTCCTTAAAATCTTTTGATAAATATTTATCAAAACATTTTTGCACTTTCTTTTTGGTATAACCCAAAGCCTTAATGGCTCTACTCTTTGAAGAGTCAATATAGATTCCATTATCTATTAATCACACGGTCAAATAATGTAAAGGATTAAGCCTTAAATCACATGTTAAGTACTCGAGGTACAGGTTTTCATTGCTCGGCCAACTCAGGGCAGTCTACAAATGGTTACTAACTCCTTCTTATTCTTACAAACAAACAGATGGTCCTTAATGACCGCAAGCATGAATTTATCAAATTACAGCCTGCACACGTGATTCACCAAATTTATAAATGCTACATGTTCATTGGTCAATCCAAAAAACATAACATGAAACTCATAGTGTTCATTACGAGTTCTAGATGTAGTGATTGGAATTGATAATCTTTTTTGCGGACGCGAAGTTGATGATAACCATGCCGTGGATCAAATTTTTGAATATAGGCTAGAACTTTGTAAATGATCGAACAAATCTTTCATCTTGGATAATGGATATCGTTCGATCGTCAATTTACTTAGTTCACGGTAATCAATAAATATAAGGAATGGTAACACCATAGCTCTTCATGATGACGAGCTCGGTAGATTAAAAGCTTTCTCCGACAACTCTCTCAGTTGTACGGTAATTCTTTTGATTCAGATGGTGCTGATGTATAGTGTACATGCCACAGGTGCAGCACCAGGAATATAATCAATACCAAATCCAGCTTCCCTTATTGGCAGAAGTCTAGGTAATTCATCAGCAACTACCTCAGAAGGTCTCAGATAGCAAGAACATCTTTTAATAAATTTACTTTAAGTTCTTTCTAAATTACAAGATCTATGACTAATTCATAACCATTCACGGTATAATTTCAAGCCTAAAAGCAGGATATGATCATCCATCAAGAATTATTTAGATCACTTTTGATAATCAACATCTTATCTTTTAGGGGAATTCTACTCGAGTTCGCATCGATTTAGACAGTGACATCATGTCAAAATCAATCAATCCATTCTACTGGCACTATTAACTTTCCAGTTTCATTACCGTTGATAAGATGTGAACTTCTCAAAAGACTAATAATAACTCATAATCCTTCACAGATTCAAGGATATCTGGAGACATAACTAACATTAAAAGAGTAAGGTCAACGCTAATTTACGCAAGAGAATTTCAAATCAGATACAGACGAAAACATTAACGAATATGAATAAATCTCATGTTTTCATGAATTGAGTACACATTCGAAAGCTCCTCGGATCGTTACCCAGGTCATTCAAATGAAATCTAAAGAGAAATGATAGGAACGTCAATACATCCAGTCAGGTATCAATACTCAATAATTAGACACTTTTCTAAAGAATCTCACCATGAGAGAATTGGACAAGAAGGGGAGGTCAATTGTCAAATAAGACAATTTACACAGACGAGTAAATTCGATTCAGAAAATAAATGGTACGGGCACATATGTAGGTGCCCCTAACAATATGTCCCTATTTTTGCACTTCTTGCAGATCTCATAAAATTTAACCTTTCACATGTTCAAAGAAAATATAATATTTATTAACAATTTCATGGTGACTACTAATCAGCCTTGCATGGTCCGTTCCAAATTATACGTAGGCGCGCAACTATATACAATTTTAGGATTAACGATGCTATACTCAGTTCGTCAAAATTTTGTCATCATGTTTAAAATAAAAATATTTTTATGCTTAATTCTGGAATAAGAATCAAAATGAATTTACAGAGATGTTCATCGTTATGGAAGCAATTAAGTTTTCCAAAGTGTTTCATAAACAGATTTATTTCGATAACGATTACTCATAAATCTCACTTAGAATAATCCATATGGTGATGAAAATTCAATTTTTATCAAGGGATACTGTTTTAACTTTATAAAAACAATGAGCGATCTACAGAAGAGTGATGAAAAGTTGTTCACCAAGAACTAACTGAAATATAATAGGAAATGAGCTTAGCCAAATAATCATGAGGTTCGTGACCTCAATGGCACTTAGGAATACAAAGAGAAGAATCTACAACACAACTCTATCCGAAATGAGTACTTGCTCAATGGTTGCATCACTAATACGAACATTAGGAAGAAGCAAGAAAATATAGATAACATCGATACATGTAGAATTTTGCAATCAAAGGTAGTCTTTTCATTAATCACAAACAAGTCAAAAATTGTACCGTAACACATTTCGTGTCGCCATGTCATACAATTCCAAGAACTCATCCTACCAAATGATGTCTCAGTTAAGTTAGGGATTTCAAAAGATACCACAATGAATACAAATCTATAAGAGTCATAAGGTGTTCCACCTGTCCCGGAAGATCCATCGGTCCCAATTCAGAAGAAGATTTCTTCGATTTATTTCTTGGACACTGGGCATCCTCGTCATTGGACAATGGCCTAGGAACAACCCTTAACATGAACCAACCATCATTTAAAACCTTATAATTCAATCACAGGACTTAACGACTTCCTCTTAACAATCTCGTATTCCATACGAGTTAAATTTGACTTTATTAAAGTCTAAACCAACTTATACTCAATGCGATATCCTACCTCATTCTCCAATACTTTCAACCAGATTCTTAGACCTTGAAAGGGAAATAAAAGCTCTATGTGAACAACACTTAATTTCCAATCCTATAGCTCTTACAACAATTAGACTTCTCGGAAAGATACTAGTGGCATGAGGCTTTTGGGTAATGGTTCCAATGAAAGCCTCAAGTGCAACATTTACCTTTTCGATTTCAAATTTATGAATTGGGTGACACCGAATCAGATGACTTCTTTCTAGGTGGTAAGGTTTTGTCAAACTCCACTCTATAAGTAAAGAGCGTCATGATATCGATATCATATTTAATTTCGCCAATTCTTCTTCAATATTACAATCAACTAATATCAACATTTCTACGAATATCAACCATTTTGTTGTGATCATAAATATCCACAACTTGGTTTAGATCTGGAATAGCTAGAATTCCTACAGGAATAGCTTCGATTGATCTGCTAGGAGAGTTAGGGTTTCTTGTGACAATATATGTCGTATAACTATCTCGTATAAGTATTAGAATAATCGTTAAACAATCATGTAATCAAATTACAACATATATATATAATCCAAGTTATATATATATATATATATATATATATATATTAAAATAACACTTCTCAGTCTAGCCTTGTCGGTAACTCGGGAATTCATCGGCACCGTTATAGTCAAAAGATTTTTAAACATTTTGTTCAAAATATTTATTTAAAAATATTTATGGTTAAAAGATTTTGAAATGTTTTATTCAAAACCTTGGTTTTAAAAATCTCTCGTTCTCTATAACGAGAGCTCTGGTACCAAACTGTAACACCCCCAAATATTCATACTTTAGTTCAGCGGAAGAATCGTTGGTGTTACGGGATAGCACATTACTCAAATCATAGACAACGCTTAAAGATCGCGTCGTTTAATAATAAAGCATTTTCCATTCATAAATATCAAATTACATAGGTCACAAGTCATAGTATTTCATACAATTTTACAAAACATTTGAATGGAAATTTTATTTGAATGCGGGCCATAAATTCTTGTCGTCTTCCCGAGAATTACCTTCAAGTACCTGAAATAAAACATGTTAAAAGGTCAGCGAAAATAATTATTACCGCAAATCATTTTGTACAAATCTTTGTAATAGGCCATAAAATAGACCAAAGACATTTTATACAATTCTTAGTCGTAAATCATAATATAGGCTTCTGCCTTCAGAACCATTATACGAACCATTGTCATTAAAACATCATACAATACGTTTTATAATGTTATATAAAGTTTAATAAAAACCGTTATATGATAAGGGTTATGTAAAACCAAAACACGAACATAATATCAATAATAAGACCTCGTATTTCTAGTCAAGCAATATATTATAATTCAATTCGTACATCAGTAGTTTCAATATTGGATTATTATAAGCCGCATGACATTGCTACCTTACTATAACAAACAACGGGTAGCTAACACGAAATTCATTTACTCATCTAAAACAGCGTGTCGTCACAATAATCACGGTTATATAAATCTTCTCATACATAAATTCGCTTACCAATCAATGTGGCACGACGGGGATCAACCGTCAAGGCGTGAACAGGGGTGATCTTCCCCAAATAGTACTATTATATGCATAAGCGTCTACCAAATCCCGGTAGTTCACAATTCATGCTAATGGGACTTTTAGTGACATAACCTAACTATTAATAATCCATTTCATTTCATACATCGGGTCATATAATCATTCATTAGGTCATATAATCATTCGGGTACATATCAATAAGCAAATAATCGGGACAACTGGTGTCCTATTTTATTAAAACTAACATGTTATCTCCCTCGTGGGTTTATAAAAAATTTCATAAAACATTTAAAAGAGTGCGAGGCTATGAACTCACGTTGATTGGGAAAGGCGGGTTATCGGCGATTTGGATGTATGGTACGTGCTTCAATCACGGAAACCTAGACAAATAATACTCGTCTTAGACTCTTGTCCAATGACTTTATAAAAACAACGGCTATGTATATATATGATGACATTATAAGTATGATGATGATCAAGTGGGATTTTATCTCTTCATACACATTATAGTGTTATGTGTTAGTCAAATTTTTGACTAGTTATACTAGTTTCAACTTATATATATATTGAGGCCCAATAAGCCCATTATAAGCCCGATACATTTTATTAGTCCATTTATACTTTTAATACCAGACCTATACTCACATGTTGGGCCCAAGTGGGTTAAGCCCATGAGTAAGTCCATTAGTGTTTAGCCAAACTAGTTGGATTAATAGTCCAATAAGGCTACTTTGGCTCGTTAATGTCCATATGTTATAAAGCTCGGGTTTTATCGGTTTTTACTTGTCAAATGTACTTATACATCAGTAGATGAGTTATAAAAAGTTTACATTAGACGGGTCCGACCATCTAAGTTTTATTTGACGAAAACGTTAATCTTTCGATTTTAGCCGAAAAGACGTAAAACTTATGTATATAGTTTTATAACTTAGAAAACATATCAATTTGAAATTTATAAAATGTCACATTTACTTATCAAAGTATATAACTTATTTATAAGTATTATATAAGTTAGTGGGTTCTAGGTATGTATTTTATAATAGTATTACTTGAGTGCTTATTTTATAATCTATACTTTTATTTTCCAAATCTGATTATGAAACTCACTTTCACCATTTTTACCATATCTTGAGTTCTACAAGGAGATAGAAGCTCAATTTTGGGCAGCACAAACTACATAATATGTGCTACAATTAACTCTAACTTAGCTACTACTCACTCATCCTCTAAGTGTGCCTAATAATTCGTCCAAAACAGACTATATATATTTGAATCTTAATAATGTTTTGATCATATCTTGCTAATTTTATTGATTCCATTGAGTGGTCAACTCTCACATATGTAAAAGTCATATACCTTGCTGTATATTCAATAATCCAAGTCATTTCATCAAGTTATCATATGGTTCTTTACTGTTTTTATACAGCCTATAAATTTAGACATGATTTCAACATCTTTACATGTAGATTTTAATCTTTTTAACCAAATCTATCAACAAAAGATCCCCACATAATACTTTGATCATCATTTATCATCATTTACATATACATTTAGAAAGAAAATATATAATTACATTTACAAAATAACAAGATGATAGGAAGAGATTGATGCCTATACCAATCAAGATGATGAAAATATGAGATTTTGATGAACAAGGCTTTGTCCTTGTTTCCAAATCTTCAACTTTAGCAAAACCATTCTTTTGGAAATCTCCAAGCAACTAAACACCTTCAAAAATCAGCCCTTGATCTTCATGAAATCTCCTTTTTAGTTGTTAAGATCACCTCCAATCTTCATAACTTTAACTAGGCTTCAACATATGTGAAGTATAGTTGAAGTTCATGGCTAGAACTTTTGATGAATGGTGGTGGTGGTGGTATATGGGACGGCCAAAGGAGGAGGGTGGAGAGAGTTTGTGTTGTTTTGCATGTAAGAAATGAGAAAGTGGTTTGTAGTTAGTTGTTTTAAGGTCAAAAATGGTTTTGGTGTGAAAGGGAGGACAAGTGTCCTTCCTAAGTATAAGAAGTTGACACCTTTGTGGTGTATTAGCTAAGCCTTTCCGCCCATGATGAGGGGGTAGGACAAGTGTAACTTGTTTCATCCCCTATTAATTTATGGGTACTCCTCGATTCTAGTTTCCTCGATTTACGTGCCCTCGGGTCGTTTTATAAAAAACATTTTTATAAATTATGAATCAACGGCACAAAACAAATCTAATAAAAGTTGTCTCATAAAAAACGGAGTTTAAAAACGTAAATACGTAAACCTAGGGTTTCCGGTTTAGTCATAAAGGACGTTAAATTATGCACGTAAGTCCTAATCTCTTCTATAAATTTGTGAGTTTATGAACCAACACAAATTTAAAATTCCAAAATAATATTCAAGGATAAATTTATTTCCTGAAATGTCAGACTGTCACCAAAATGGTGTATGTAAACGTAAGCACGTAACGTAGAATTCTCTGGTTTAGACGTAGTCGATGCTACTTCAAGATGTAAACCCAAATTTCTTCCAAAAAATAAGTGAGTTCATAATATAACATTAAAGTAATGATTTTAAATAATACTTGAGAATAAAATATCGACCATAAATTGACGGATTATCACAGCAGTTACCCCTAAAGAGGATCTTTCTCCTCAAAGATCGATTTATCTTACTACTCGCTTCTCATAGAGTTAGAGACACGTGGGTATTTCCTCCACATCCGGTCTTTTCTCTCAAGTGTAATTCATTACAATACGCGAGTTTCATCAAACATAACTACGGGAATACGGTCAGGGATAAGTTGACTTACTTTCTCTATCCATGATGTTCACGGGTTTTTGATGAATGCAACTTTTTGCCGATCTAAACTTCATTAAGAAATAATCAGATTTTCACTTGATAGACATTTTATCAAGTTCGATATTCAAAACATAATTCACACAGCCCTTGAAGTCCTAGGGTAGATCCAACTTACATGCCTTTCAAACCAACTTTTTACATTACCTCAATGGTCCTATACAATGGGGACTTATTTCCCATGATCTTTCAGATCATCAATTCATTTTTCCATGGTGAAAATTTTTGGCATAACTTCGCTAACCATCCTGCACTTCAAGATCTACATTTCATATTCACATAACCTCTTGCCCACTACTGGCAGTCAATATTCAGATCCTAATTTCAACAATCATTTCAGGTTTCACGGGTCGGGTATCTTGTAAGGTTAGGTTTGTCATCATAGGCAACCTTAAACTTAAAAGACATGTCCAACTCACAATGGGTGTATGTCGGGTATCTTCATCCCAACTCATGCCTACAGATTCTCTTTATATAGATCCTCACAAGATTCGATCTCGATCCTAATATGATAATTATCAATAATAATCTCTCTAAAGGAAAACGATTATCCCGTTCATTACCAAAGGTCAATTATTCAATCATAAAACAAGACTTCTAATGTTTGTATCGTTACTTTACCCTGTCCCTTCGATTGGGGTGGTAAACAGTACTCTCATCAAAATTCGTTCCCAATGACTTCTGAGAAAATCTCTAGGAGTTCGATGCGAAGCGAGGATCTTGATAGAGATGATCGATACAGGCACACCATGCTTACACAACTCCTTTTAAATACAAAAGAGTCAATTTCTTCATCGAGAATCTATCATCAACGGGGATGATATTAGCATATTTGGCCAGTCTGTCGACGATGACCCAAATCGAATCAAATTCAGATGATGTCCTTGGAAGATTTGTGATAAGAATCCATGGTGATTCTATTCTATTTCCAAATAGGAATAATAAGCTGTAGAAGCAATCCTTCTGGATTTTGGTGTTTAGCCTTGACCTTTGCAAGTGTTAGATGTTTACTAATGTATAAGGCGATGTCTGCCTTCATAATTGGCCATCAGCACAAATTCTCCAGATAAGATACATCCAATATAACTAAATCTCAAAATCCTCCATATTTAGGGAATCACAAGTGGCCTTTTAAACATTTAAGGCCATCGGCTCTAATTTCTAATGGTTCACATTAGCCGTGAAACTCTTTATTATCTATATTATCCTTCTTACAAGCATCAGTTATTTCTAAATTACTTAGGCAAATTATTCTGCACGGTCATTACTAAGGAGCACATCCTAATTGGTTCCTTATCCTTTCTACATAATGTGTCAGTATCTACATTCATCTTCCCTAATGAAATAAATATCATGACCACAATCACTCAGAAATTCTTTCTTCATATTTTCTAAGTTTTAGTTTCGTCTCTACTATTATCTTTATCAGTTTTGCCCAGTCCGACGTTTAAAACGTCGATAAATATTGCAAGTAATTAAATAATAAATATTTAATTTTATGAAATGTAAACGCAAAAAGTTTTAAAATTTCTCAGTTCGTCCAATTATAGAAAAATGTTCAAAAATAAATTTGAATTTAGTTAACACGATTTTTGTTGATTCATCGAAAATGATTAATAAGATCCGTAAATGTTCGAAAAATCTTCGTTTATACTTTGGTCAAAATTTTCTTATTTGAAAAGCAAAAATTGTCGTTTCAAATTCCAAGTCATGGTTTAAATGGTTTCCTCAATCCCTCCTAGGTTTTCTTGAGGTATACACAAACATTTACTCCTAAGGGAGTTTTAGTTAAATGGTCTGGATATAAGGGAAAGATTCCTTAAAAATCCTTTGATATTTATTTGTCAAAACATTTTTGCACTTTCTTTTTGGTATAAACCAAAGCCTTAATGGCTCTACTCTTTGAAGAGTCAATATAGATTCCATTATCTATTAATCACACGGTCAAATAATGTAAAGGATTAAGCCTTAAATCACATGTTAAATACTCGAGGTATAGGTTTTCATTTCTCGGCCAACTCAGGGCAGTCTACAAATGGTTACTAACTCCTTCTTATTCTTAGAAACAAACAGATGGTCCTTAATGATCTCAAACATGAATTTATCATATTACAGCCTACACACATGATTCACCATATTTATGAATGCTACATGTGCATTGGTCAATCCAAACAACATAAAATGAAACTCATAGTGTTCATTACGAGTTCTAGATGTAGTGATTGGAATAGATAATCTTTTTCGCGGACGCGAAGTTGATGATAACCATGCCGTGGATCAAATTTTTGAATATACGCTACAACTTTGTAAATGATCGAACGAATCTTTCATCTTGGATAACGGATATCGATTTCGATCGTCAGTTTACTTAGTTCACGGTAATCAATAAATATAAGGGATGGTAACACCATAGCTCTTCATGACGACGAGCTCGGTAGAATAAAAGCTTTCTCCGAAAACTCTCTCAGTTGTACGGTAATTATTTTGATTCAGATGGTGCTGATGTATAGTGCACATTCCACAGGTGCAGCACCAGGAATATAATCAATACCAAATTCAACTTGCCTTATTGGCAGAAGTCTAGGTAATTCATCAGCAACTACCTCAGAAGGTCTCAGATAGCAGGAACATCTTTTAGTAAATTTACTTTAAGTTCTTTCTAAATTACAAGATCTATCACTAATTCATAACCATTTACGGTATAATTTCAAGCCTAAAAGCAGGATATGATCATCCATCAAGAATTATTTAGATCACTTTTGATAATAAACATCTTATCTTTTAGGGGAATTCTACTCGAGTTCCCATCGATTTAGATAATGACATCATGTCAAAATCAATCAATCCGTTCCACTGGCACTATCAACTTTCCAGTTTCATTACCGTTGATAAGATGTGAACTTCTCAAAAGACTAATAATAACTCATAACCCTTCACAGATTCAAGGATATCTAGAGACATAACTAACATTAAAAGAGTAAGGTCAACGCTAATTTACGCAAGAGAATTTCAAATCAGATACAGACAAAAACATTAACGAATATGAATATATCTCATGTTTTCATGAATTGAGTACGCATTCGAAAGCTCCTCGGATCGTTACCCAGGTCATTCAAATGAAATCTAAAAAGAAATGATAGGAACGTCAATACATCCATTCGGGTATCAATACTCAATAATTAGATACTTTTCCAAAGAATCTCACCATGAGAGAATTTGACAAGAAGGGGAGGTCAATTGTCAAATAAGACAATTTACACAAATGAGTAAATTCGATTCAGAAAATAAATGGTACAGGCACATATGTAGGTGCCCCTAACAATATGTCCCTATTTTTGCACTTCTTGCAGATCTCATAAAATTTAACCTTTCACATGTTCAAAGAAAATATAATGTTTATTAACAATTTCATGGTGACTACTAATCAGCCTTGCATGGTCCCTTCCAAATTATACGTAGACGCGCAACTATATACAATTTTAGGATTAACGATGCAATACTCAGTTCGTCAAAATTTTGTCATCATGTTTAAAATAGAAATATTTTCATGCTTAATTCTGGAATAAGAATCAAAATGAATTTACAGAGATGTTCTTCGTTATGGAAGCAATTAGGTTTTCCAAAGTGTTTCATAAACAGCTTTATTTCGATAACGATTACTCATAAATCTCACTATGAATAATCCATATAGGGACGAAAATTCAATTTTTATCAAGGGATACTGTTTTAACTTTATAAAAACAATGAGCGATCTACAGAAGAGTGATGAAAAGTTGTTCACCAAGAACTAACTACAATATAATAGGAAATGAGCTTAGCCAAATAATCATGAGGTTTCGTGACCTCAATGGCACTTAGGAATACAAAGAGAAGAATCAACAACACAACTCTATCCAAAATGAGTACTTGTTCAATGGTTGCATCACTAATGCGAACATTAGGAAGAAGCAAGAAAAGATAGATAACATCGATACATGTAGAATTTTGCAATCAAAGGTAGTCTTTTCATTAATCACAAACAAGTCAAAAATTGTACCGTAACACATTTCGTGTCGCCATGTCATACAATTCCAAGAACTCATCCTACCAACTGATGTCTTAGTTAAGTTAGGGATTTTAAAAGATACCACAATGAATACAAATCTACAAGAGTCATTAGGTGTTCCACTTGTCCCGGAAGATCCATCGGTCCCAATTCAGAAGAAGATTTCTTCGATTTATTTCTTGGACACTGGGCATCCTCGTCATTGGACAATGGCCTAGGAACAACCCTTAACATGAACCAACAATCATTTAAAACCTTATAACTCAATCACAGGACTTAACGACTTCCTCTTAACAATCTCGTATTCCATACGAGTTAAATTTGACTTTATTAAAGTCTCAACCAGCTTATACTCAATGCGATATCCTGCCTCATTCTCCAATACTTTCAACCTTATTCTTAGACCTTGAAAGGGCAATAAAAGCTCGATGTGAACAACACTTAATTTCCAATCCTGTAGCTCTTACAACATTAGTTAACAAATGAGTCACTAGTATGAAATGACTCACACATTCAATTAGACTTCTCAGAAAGATACTAGTGGCATGAGGCTTTTGGGTAATGGTTCCAATGACAGCCTCAAGTGCAACAATTACCTTTTCGATTTCAAATTTATGAATGGGGTGACGCCGAATCAGATGACATCTTTCTAGGTGGTAAGGTTTTGTCAAACTCCACTCTATAAGTAAAGATCGTCATGATATCGATATCAGATTTAATTTCGCCAGTTCTTCTTCAATATCACAATCAACTAATATCAACATTTCTACGAATATCAACCATTTTGTTGTGATCGTAAATATCCACAACTTGGTTTAGATCTGGAATAGCTAGAATTCCTACAGGAATAGCTTCGATTGATCTGTTAGGGGAGTTAGGGTTTCTTGTGACAATATCGTCATATAAATATCTCGTATAAGTATTAGAATAATCATTAAACAATCATGTAATCAAATTACAAGATATATAATCCAAGTTATATATATTAAAATAACACTTCTCAATCTGGCCTTGTCGGTAACTCGGGAACTCTTCGGCACCATTATAGTCAAAAGATTTTTAAACATTTTATTCAAAATATTAATTTAAAAATATTTATGGTTGAAAGATTTTGAAATGTTTTATTCAAAACCTTGGTTTTAGAAATCTTTCGTTCTCTATAACGAGAGCTCTGGTACCAAACTGTAACACCCCCAGATATTCATACTTTAGTTCAGCGGAAGATTCGTTGGTGTTACGGGATAGAACATTACTCAAATCATAGACAACGCTTAAAGATCGCGTCGTTTAATAATAAAGCATTTTCCATTCATAAATATCAAGTTACATAGGTCCCAAGTCATAGTATTTCATACAAATTTACAAAACATTTGAATGGAAATTTTATTTGGATGCGGGCCATAAATTCTTGTCGTCTTCCCGAGAATTACCTTCAAGTACCTGAAATAAAACATGTTAAAAGGTCAGCGAAAACGCCGAGTGAATTCATAAAGTTCAATAAAAACCATTAATATATCATCGAAATATAATTATTACCGAAAATCATTTTGTACAAATCTTTGTAATAGGCCATAAAATAGACCAAATACATTTTATACAACTCTTAGTCGTAAATCATAATATAGGCTTCTTCCTTCAAAACCATTATACGAACCATTGTCGTAAAAACATCATACAGTACGTTTTATAATGTTATATAAAGTTTAATAAAAACCGTTATATGATAAGGATTATGTAAAACCAAAACACGAACATAATATCAATAATAAGACCCCGGATTGCTAGTCAAGCAATATATATAATTCAATTCGTACATTAGTAGTTACAATATTGGATTATTATAAGCCGCATGACATTGCTACCTTACTATAACAAACAACGGGTAGTTAACCCGATGATGAGATGGCTTTTATACATGATCTCATCATTCTTTTCGAGCTTTAAATGCACATAAATGTTATAAAATACCATATATTGTACTTGTATTTGTTTACTTGTGTTTTAGGTATGGATATCGTGAAAAAGACAAAAGATCACAAGAAACAAGGAAAAACGGACACGAGAAACGAAGCCGTACAAAGAACCGGGCCCTAGATCATGATTTATCCAACATTTACCCTTGAAGACCTGAAGATATGCAAGATTGATCCTCAATAAATGAAGAAATGACACTTAAAACCCTTGTGAAATCATAATTACAAGTTTGGTCCCTTAAGTTTGTCAAAATTGTAAAAAGGTCCTTCAAATTTGAAGAAATGGCAAGATTAGTCCCTCATCAAATCTAATTTGTCAATTATAGTCCCTCATAAAGCCAAAGATACATTGAAGACCTTTGAAGATCAACAATGTCCAAGATCAGTCCTTGAACTATTCAAAAATGGCAAAAACAACCCTTGTAAACCTTTTACCAAAGTTTTGTGCCAAAAGTGTGAAAACCATAACTTTATTAACAAAGGGATGCGTTTTTGTTGGCTGAAATACTTATTATACAATCTTTCCCAAAGAACAAGGACTAAAGTTGTGCAAGTGAAACATTTAAACCAAAAATGCGCCAAACACATTTCCAATCCTATAAAAACGGATCAAAATAGTTACTATTCACCTTTATGAACCCAGTAACTATCATCAGTTAAACAAAGGGTAAATTTCAATTACCCATTCCCACACTTGATTCACACGCCCAGAAACCCTTCCCAACCTTAAAACTCTCACTCCCACTCACCAAGAGGCCCCACCATTCAAACCCGTCCACCAATCATGTGACAACTTGCTCTCCAAGGCTTGCCACGTGTCAAGATCAACAACCCACACTCTTAGCTTCACCCCAAAGCTAAAATGAACGCCTTGGATCACTTTGGACAGCTCACATCAAAGAATCGTCTAGAAGACCTTAAGGAAAAATTTAGAATTTCACTTCTAGGGTTTGTGAACAGTGTTAGTATAGCATTTGCCTATAAAAAGACTCCTCAACATGTGAGAGAGCTTTTGTTCCAGTTTTAGGCTATCAATCTTTGTAATCCCTTTTTAAGTTAATAAAATTTGATTTTCTGAATTTTGTGAAATCTTGTTTATGTTTATTAAAAGTTGGTGTTAGAATAGCCTAATTCTGAGTTCCACTTTCATGTTTGAAGGTTTTTGAGGCAAGGTTTTAATTGATAAGACTTGTGTTTCAAAAATCAGTAAGATCTTGTTTATTGTTCATCACTTTTGTTTGTTCATCTTAGCAGGTACTTGGAAGCTGGTACTTGTTTTGCTAGTAGCTCATCTCAAACAATCCAGGGCCTGGATGTAGGTCTTGGAGGTTTGCACCTTCTCCTTTTTCAATTTCCTCTTTATTTTTATGAATTTTAGTGAATTTGCATGATTATTATGTAATCTGTGATTTTATGGTTGAATTTTGTTTATCTGGTATTGTTTGATGATATTGAGTTGTATTTGACTTGATTTGTGGGTTGAATCTGGATAATCCTTTGAAAATTTGTCAAAACAGATTATTAAGGGGTGTTTGGGTTAACTGCATAAGAAGGATTTATGGTTTGTTAAGTGGTTGTATTGTGTGGTTTATTGTTGGTATCTGTTTACCTGGTGTTCTTGTTCATCTGTTTGCAGGTTTTGTGGTTTGAAACACCCAAATCCATAAAAGGGCTATAAAATCTTGTTTACTTGGTGAAATTGGCTGAAATTTAGAGGACACCTAGATCTAATCATAGACTAGGGTTAACAAGTGTTAAATCTAAGTTAACATAACCAGGGAAGTAGGATTTGAGGCTTGAAATTGGATCTGTGGTCAATTAGATCAGCAAATGTGTTAGTGTTCATCAATAACAGTTAGTGTTCATCAGTAACTGATTTTGGTTGATTTTTGCTTGATTCTTGTGTGCAACTTGGTGTTATTTGTGCTTATATTGACTCTCAATAAGCCCAAGCTTATTAAGGTGCCTTTTGTTCCATCAAAAAGCAACAAGCAAGGCTTGGAATCAAGCCAAAACTAGTTCTACATATCAAGCAGTGGGAACTCCTTTCCCACTGAAAGTTCCCCCTGCTAGTGTATTTTGGGTTTTAGCTTATTAATAAGCTATAACAGCTTATTTTAACCAGCAACAACTTGGATTTTGTAATAGGTGCTCATTATTTGACCCATTGTTCATACTGGAGCATTTGGAGGGTTGACTTTAGGGTTTGACTAGAAAACAGACTTAATTGACTTTTTCATAAGTGCTTATTGGTTCATTCTGGCTTATTGGTGTTGCTTATTGGAATTTTGTTGATTGATTTGGCTTATTGAGTTCATTTGTGACATTTTGCAAGTTGAATCAAGTCCTGAGGTGCCCTAGATCTCAAACCCGACTATTTTGTCGTTTTGTGAAATATTACTTTGCTTATTTCTGGCTTATTGAGTGTGCTTTTTCAAAATTTCTGTTTACAGATCTCTTTAGTATCCCAAGAGAAGGTTGTGTGTTAAATTAGAGCTTATAGCATTGGCTTATTGCTTAATGGGCTTATTGGCCCAATAAGGATAAGCTGTATGCTTATTAAGTTGTGATAAGCTCACTTTCAGCTTTTGGGCCTTCCGAGTTTTGTGTTTAGAATTAAATTTTGAGCCAGATAGGGCTTTTCCAAGTCCATTGGGCCAAGTTTGACTTTTTGGGCCCATTTAGCCCATTAGAGTTGACTGTTTTGGGTTTTGACCCATTTGGAGGCCCAATAAGGGTATTATTGTCATTTCACTTTCATTTTCTGTTTATTTAGGTTAAAATAAGCTAGTTTGCAAGTTTTTAGAATTTTTTAGAATTTTTCGATTTTTAATATTATTTTAATATTATTTTATTATTATTTTTCAAATTTCACATTTTTCAACTTTTTATATTTTTCATAGCTTAAATACATTAAAATAGGATTTTTGCAACTCTTAGATTAATTTTATCACTTTTAGATTAATTTTTATAATTATTTTAAGTTTTATTAGTTTTTAAATCATTTTAAATAGTTTTTCTTAGTTTAAAATTTTCTAAAAATATTTTTTAATCTTATTAGGTTATTTTAGAGGTTTACCAATTGAAAAATATTTATTTGGGCTTTTTGATAATTTATTTGATTTTTAGGGCTTTAATTAGCATTTAAAAATTGAATATTTAATTAATTAAAAGGTTTGAAAAAGTTTTGATCATTGGTAAACTCTTAGTTTATTTATTTTGATTTTTGGTGAATTTTTGGTAATTTTTAGAATTAATTTTTATTTTTGTAGTTTTTACGGTTTTGCGTGTAGTCGTCGTAGTATTAATTTCGCGTCTTCGTCATTCTCTTTTCTCATCCCCTTCTAAACCAATATTAATCTCAAATCTTGCTACATTTTAGTCACACACATATACCTCCTTGGGAAACGAACTTTTTACCTTCATTGGGTCATTAGTGCACGGTTTTCCTAAACCGTCGTACTTAATACTTTTACCCTATTTACCCTCCTTTTCCTAAAGGTGTGGTAAAACACTACAACCATTTTGGCGCCGCTGCCGGGGAGGTGTGTCGTGATTAATTTGTCTTGTTGATTTTTAATATTAACCATAAATAGTATTTGTATTAGTAGAACTCTACTAATACGTATTATCGATTTTTTTGGTTTTTCTTGTGAAATTATTATTACTATATTGTATTAAGTATCACAATCAATACAAAATATCTCCAAAAGTGTGCAAACACAACCTTAATTGGAATTTCATCTCCTAATTATTGTATTCGAATCTCAAACAAAAAGAAAAAGGCAAAAATAGATAAATACTTTCGTGAAGCTCGATTTTGAAAAATACAAACTATAAGGTGGGTATAAGGCGGGTATTATAAAATATATCCTAAGGAAAAAGTCCCTTAAGTGCTTCGCGCAGCCTCGTTTCCCCTCTTGCTTGTGAGTATTTTGAAATTGAAGACTAATAGAGAGTTTTGCCGCCCAAAGTATTATTACGTATAATATATTTGCTTGGTTTCTTTGTGATTAAACCCTCTTGAACAATTTGGTTTTCACCAAAGTTCTAAAGTCATTCGAAGGCGTTCACTCCACGTGATCGTTTTCATTCCTTTGAGGCTTCTTTAATCAAGAGTTTGATTCGAGGAGAGATTTGGTAGATTGGTGTCTACGAAGATACACCAAAATCCAAAAAAATTAAAAACAATCAAAAACACAAAAAAATTGAAAATCCACAAAACACCCAAAAGAATCTTCTTTGCTCACCTCCCATTCTTCGTGAAGTTTATGATCACTCGTAATCAAGCTAAACGAGCTCGTAAACGTCTTCAAAATCAAGCCAATCAAGAAGCATTGATTGAAGAACAACCCAATTGTTGAACCTATTGTAGAACAAGAAGTCGTCATGGCTAATCGTACTATGATTGAGTTGCTACAAGCACCCACCGAGGGTTTTGGAGAGGCCATTGTGATTCCCGCTATCCTTGCGGAGAATTTCGAGATTAAGACGGGTTTAATGTCGATGTTGCAAGCTAATAAGTTTAGAGGTCATGAGAAAGACAACCCGCATTATCACATAAGGAATTTTAATCGTCTCACCGCTACTAGCAAGTTTAAGGATGTTCCACATGACGCCATTAAGATGATGTTGTTTCCATACTCGTTAGATGGACCCGCTAAAATTTGGCTTGAGAAAGAACCGCCAAGTTCGATTTTGACATGGGGTGATCTTGTTTCTAAGTTTGTGAACAAATTTTTCCCACCATCTAAAACAACACATTTGAAAAATGAGATTTCACGATTTGTGCAACGTAATAATGAAAGTTTTTCAATGGAATGGGAACGATTTAAAGAGATGTTACATGAATGTCCACACCATGATTTTTCGGAATTGCATCAAATTGATACTTTTTATAATGGGCTTAATGATCATGAACGAGATTATTTGAATGCCACCGCGGGTGGTAATTTTTTGTGCAAAACGACCGATGAAGCTTTAAAGATAATCGAGAATAGATCTAAGGTTTATAGCCCTCGTAACACACCGAGTGTTGCCAATTTGGCGTCATCGTCGTCATCGTCTCGTAGCATTAATGCCTTACATGATGAAGCTAATGAGGAAAATTGGTTTTTCGATAGATTTGCTAATCTTATGACTCATTGGAAAGCTCAAGAAGCTTTGAGTTCCGCTTCGGTTAAAGCGGTTGCTAAGAGTTGTTTGTCTTGTGGTGGAGCTCATGATCTTTCCAAGTGCATTACCGCGGATGGTAACACTTCGAGTGCTTACGTAGCAACGGGGACTTACAACCAAAACGGCTAAGGTTCCCGCCCAACTCAAGCTCCACCAAATAAAAATGCTAATAACTATCGAAACAACAACCAAGGTGGTAATTGTCAAGGCAATTCACGTAACTACAACAAAGGGAATTACCAAAGTGGGAATGGACAAGTCACTAATCAAAATCAAAACCGTGATTTTCAAAACACTACACAAGGTTTTCAAAATGCTCACACTAAAAATCTTTAAGGAGAATTTTTGGATTATGCTAAAGCAAATGATGCTAAGTTTGATAACATGAAACGTGAGATGATTAGCTTAAGATCCGAGTTGAAAAATGAGCTTAAAAACGAACTTGCCAATGAACTTAAAACTCATGCTAATAAAATGGAAGGAAATGTTCTACGTCTCCAACAAAATCAACAAAAAATGAAATTAGGTCAACATGAGATTAAGCAAGAATTGTTAAAAGCGGATGCTAGACAATCTAAGTTTGAAGATCGAATGGGAAAAATGTTTGAAGCAATCATGTGTAAACCCTCTTCCTCGGGTGGTCTTCCTAGTGATACCATAGCAAACCTGAAGGGAGAAATGAAGGTTATTACTACACGAAGTGGTAAAACTTTCAAAGAACCAATCTCTCGTCCAAGTACTTCTACGGAGAAGGAAATCGAGAAAGAACCCGAGGTGATGGTCGAAAAAGAGCACATTACAATTCCACGAAGTACCGCTCAAACCACACCTACGGTTGAACCAATACCAATTGTGGAACCCGAGATTCCAAGGCCGTTGCCTAATGTCCAACCCACACCACCCTTACCCTACCCTTCGAGACGAAACAAAGAGAAAATGCAAGAACGTAACAAACAACAAATCGAACTTTTTATAAAAATGTTTCAACAAGTTCATTTTGATGTAAGTTTCGCCGACGCGTTGTTATATATGCCTCGTTTCGCTTCCACTTTTAAAAGTATGATGAGCGATAAGGAAAAGATTTCAAAGCTTGCTAATTGTTCTTCGGTTTATCTTAACCGCATACCAGAAAAAGTTGGTGACCCCGGAAAGTTTCTCATTCCTTGTGATAAACAGGATATGAAAGAATGCCTCGCCTTGGCCGATCTTGGTGCGAGCATTAATTTGATGCCATTTTCCATTTGGAAATCACTTTCTCTTCCGGCTCTTACTCCTTCGAACATGTCTATCGAGATGGCTGATCATTCTACGATTTTAGCATGTGGAGTAGCTGAAGATGTTTTCGTGAAAGTGGGGAAGTTCTACTATCCCGTTGATTTTATAGTAGTTGACATCCCCGCGGATCCTCAAGTTCCTCTAATTTTAGGTCGTCCATTTTTAGACACCTCGAGATCGCTTATCGACGTTCATGCAAGAACTATTACTTTGAGATTC
Source organism: Glebionis coronaria (assembly GCA_025667525.1). NCBI lineage: Eukaryota > Viridiplantae > Streptophyta > Magnoliopsida > Asterales > Asteraceae > Glebionis > Glebionis coronaria. The sequence continues at coordinate 487,364,848 of CM046876.1, read as the reverse complement.
AACGAAGAGGAACTTGTTATAAACGCTACTCAAAACTCAAAACCTTCTCATGTTTATGCAATCGCTACCATCAATCACATTGACTTAGTTGATGTGGTTTGCGATGAGTTTTCACAAGAAGTGTTAGGTTTTTCCGATAGCTCGTCTAGTGGCAATCCCACTATATCCGATTCTTGCTAATTCCACACCAAATCTCACTCCATTCCAAGGAAGAGATTTTACTTCAAATTAAATCAACAATGAAGATGAGGTGTTGATTAGTGATGATACTTCTATTCCACCATTTCTTCCACCGATGGAAGTTATGAGTGTTGAACCAAAATCTTCAATCGAGGAACCACCTATCCTTGAATTGAAAGATCTTCCATCTCACCTTGAATACGCATTCTTGGAAGGTGATGACAAGTTGCCGGTTATTATTGCAAAAGGTCTTGCTAATGATGAAAAAACCGAGCTCTTGAAAGTTCTTAAAGCTCATAAAGGGGCAATTGCGTGGAAAATTTCCGACATTAAGGGGATTGACCCAAAATTTTGTACTCACAAGATTTTAATGGAGGGGGACTACAAACCCGCAATTCAAAGTCAAAGAAGGGTGAATCCCAAAATTCACGATGTCATAAAAAAGGAAGTGTTAAAACTCCTTGACGCGGGAATGATTTATCCTATCTCCGATAGCCCATGGGTGAGCCCAATCCATTGTGTCCCTAAAAAGGGAGGAATGACCGTTGTGCCTAATTAAAACAACGAGTTAATTCCCACTCGTGTTGTGACCGGTTGGAGGGTGTGTATTGACTACCGAAAGTTAAATGACGCCACTTGTAAAGAACACTTTCCTTTGCCCTTCATAGATCAAATGGTGGAGCGATTAGCGGGAAATGAATTCTATTGCTTTTTAGATGGTTTTTCCGGTTACTTTCAAATCCCTATCGACCCTCGTGATCAAGAGAAGACTACGTTTACGTGTCCTTATGGAACGTTTGCTTATCATAGGATGCCTTTCGGACTTTGTAATGCACCGGGTACGTTTCAACGGTGTATGATGGCAATTTTTCACGATATGATCGAGAAGTCGATGGAAGTATTTATGGATGACTTTTCGGTGTTTGGCAATTCGTTCACGTCGTGTTTATCCAATCTCGAGAAAATGTTAAAACGTTGTGAAGAAACCTATCTTGTGCTTAATTGGGAAAAATGTCATTTCATGTGTAAACAAGGAATTGTCTTAGGACATAAGGTCTCGAAAGCGGGGATTGAGGTCGATAAAGCTAAGGTAGACGTCATCGCCAAGTTACCTCATCCCAAAACCGTTAAGGGAGTTCGGAGTTTCCTAGGCCACGCGGGCTTTTATCTTCGTTTCATCAAAGACTTTTCGAAAATCTCTCGACCTATGACACACCTTCTCGAGAAGGATGCTCCTTTTAATTTCAATGAGGATTGTGTTAGAGCTTTCGAAACTCTTAAAAGGAAACTTACCGAAGCTCCCATTCTTGTTGCACCTAATTGGGAATTACCCTTTGAAATCATGTGCGATGCAAGTGATTATGCTATAGGGGCCGTCTTAGGGCAACGTTATGAAAAACATTTCCGTCCTATCCACTATGCTAGTAAGACGATGACCGAGGCTCAATTGAAGTACACCACAACGGAAAAGGAATTCCTTGCCGTGGTCTATGCTTTTGAGAAATTCCGACCTTATCTCGTCTTAACTAAAAGCATTGTGTATACCGACCATTCGGCTATCAAGTATCTCTTAGCTAAGCAAGATGCTAAGCCGAGATTGCTTCGTTGGATGCTCCTCCTCCAAGAATTTGATGTCACCGTGCTTGATAAAAAAGGAGCCGAGAATCTAGCGGCCGATCATCTCTCTCGTCTAGAAGATCCTCACAAAGATGTTTTTGAGAACAAGGAAATCACCGAAACATTTCCTCTCGAGACTCTCGGTGTTGTGAATTCTAAAGACACCACCCCATGGTTTGCCGACATTACAAATTACCATGCGGGGAATTTCATAATCAAGGGTATGACGACACAACAAAAACGAAAATTCTTTCGTGACGTCAAGTTCTATTTTTGGGACGACCCTTATCTCTTTCGGGTTTGCGCGGATCAACTCGTTCGACGTTGTGTTTTTGGTGCCGAAGCTTCTAATATCCTTAGAGCTTGTTACGAGGGACCCACAGGTGGTCACCACGGTGCTAATCTCACGGCTAAGAAAGTGTTCGATGCCGGCTTCTTTTGGCCTTCTATCTATCGTGATGCACACGCATTTGTGAAGTCGTGTGATTCGTTCCAACGTCAAGGAAAATCGACTCAACGTGATGAAATGCCGCAAAACATAATTCAAGTGTGTGAGATTTTCGACATTTGGGGCATAGACTTTATGGGGCCGTTCCCATCGTCTCATGGTAACAAGTATATCCTCGTCGCGGTGGACTAACTTTCTAAGTGGGTGGAAGCTAAGGCTTTACATACTAATGATGCTCGTGTGGTAGTAAAATTTTTGAAGCAACTATTCTCTCGGTTCGAAACCCCTCGTGCTATAATAAGCGATCGTGGAACCCATTTTTATAATGACCAATTCGAGAAAGTCTTAAAGAAATATGGAGTTACTCATCTCTCTTTCTACGGCTTATCACCCGCAAACGAGTGGGCAAGTCGAGGTTTCGAACCGAGCTTTGAAGAGAATTTTAGAGAGGTCGATTGGAGAAAACTATGCTTCATGGTCCGACAAACTCGATGACGCTTTATGGGCCTTTAGGACCGCTTATAAGACACCTATCGGTTGTACTCCTTATAAGTTAGTCTATGGGAAAAATTGTCATTTGCCCATTGAATTGGAGCACAAGGCATATTGGGCCCTTAAGCATGCAAACTTTGACTTAAAGACTGCGGGAGATCATCAGAAAATACAATTGAATGAATTGGATGAACTAAGAGACAATGCTTATAAAAATTCATTGACTTTCAAAGAAAAGACTAAAAAGTTTCATGATGCAAAGATTAAAAACCGTGTTTTTAACGTTGGTGATCAAGTGTTACTTTTTAACTCTAGACTTAAGATATTTTCCGGGAAATTGAAATCTCGTTGGTCGGGTCCGTTCACCGTTACACAAGTGTTTCCTTATGGGACCATCGAGCTAGCTCAAGATGATGGTCCTAACTTCAAGGTGAATGGACATAGGCTTAAGCACTATTTTGGTGGGGAAATTCCTTCAATGGTTGACCTCGACCAAGTCACCTTCCCCACTGATAATTAGCATTGAGGGGACCGAGTCGAGCTCATGACTCGGTAATCAAAAACGAGGTGCTTCGTGGGGAAGATCTCATGCTTATCCTTTTATGCTTACTAATCACTAATAAGGGGACTTGTACCCTTCCAACTTGTTGTCTCGTGGTTGTTTTTGATTGTGTTATCTAGATCAGCATCATCATCTACGATTGAAGACTCTCGTGTTCGTTTACGTGAGCCTCATCGTTTGCTTGAAGAAGTTTTTCACGAATCCATTGACATATCCTTTATTGTTCTAACAATTGTCTTTTAGCATAATTCATAAACGGCTTTAGATATATTGTTGATCACCCTTTCCATGCTAGATCCTAAGCATTCGATTCTTCGTCTCTAGTATGGGGGTGCTCCACCTTTAGACTCGAAACATTGAGGACAATGTTTACTTTTAGTATGGGGAGGTGAATAGATACTTGCTTTGCTACGCCCTCACGTGCTCCAATTTTCAATGTTTTGTTTTGTTGCTAATAAGGCTAAAAATGGACCAATTTTAAATTTTTTCTTAGTTTTCATAAGTGTTTTTAAGACACGAATGTATATTTTCCGTTGGGTAGAATAAGAGCTAACTTTTGACTTGATGGGCATTTGTAACCCTTTACATTCCTTAACCCGCTCAATTCAAGTTTTGCTAGACTTTTATATAGGGAACTTTAAAACGCGAAAGTCTTAGCTCATATGGGTTAAGAACAAGAACTTTTCGCAAGTTCCTATAATTGATCCTAGAAAGTCACTTATCAAGGGAACTATAAAACGCATTCTCTAAACTTGAAAAAGTCCAAGAAAGTGAAAGATCCTATAGGTGGCTTGAAAACCCAAAAATTTGATTTGATATAGTCTTAATGAAAGCTAATCCAAATTTGGCTTAATTTTGACTTGCATGGCTAAGTATTCACGAGTCTCTTTAATTAGAGGTCTTTAAATAGTGAAGAACGAGAAGTGATAGAGTTAGACAAGTGATCATGCTAAACGTAGAACATGAAAATGTTCTTTCAAAAACTCATATGTCTTTAATTGTGGCTTATTCTTCCCATAAGATCAATGCATTAGGAACAAATAATAATTGCAATAAGTAAGGTCGTACGATTTGAAAGGTTACCTAGCTTCTAGCCCAAGATCGTTTAAAAGTTTCTCGGGGTTGAATAGAGTTCATAGCCAAGGCATAACTTATTGAAGCGGGACGCGAAGATTGGTGAAGATCCAAAAAGGCCCTAACAAGGCATGAGGAGCTCTATTTTTGCTAAATATCCAAGATGATGTGAAGTATCATTATTCCAAAATCAATATGAAGGATCGAGACACACGACGAAAAGCAATTACTCCCCTAAAAGATCATGGAGAAAGTCTATCCAAAAAGACCCTTACAAGGTATGAGGATAAATATACCCAAGTCCAAAAAGGAGGCGGATCGTTGTATATCAAAGTCCAAAATGAAGATTGAAGAAAAATGATGAAGTCGTGGTCCAAATATGAAGAATCTCTCAAAAACGTCAAGTGAAGAAATTCCAAATATATGAAGAGAAGACCATAATTTCAAGAACGTCTTCCCAAATTTGAAGTATGAAGTACATAATATCGGTCCGAGAAAGGTCTCAAATCGTGAAACGAGTTATGCCAAGATATGAACTTAAGTAGATACACGAGAAGCCGTTTTAAAAGATTTTGTCCTTCGGCTAACTATCGATTAAATCGTGCTACTTTGCTTTCGGACTAATAACTACTCAAATAAGTCAATATGAATCACTTGTGATCCATGACAAATAGTTAGAAAATGCTAGTAACCCATTTCCTTTTATAATAACTAGGATTGCGGGGAGAAAAAGTATTACACAATTTGGACATATGAGTAGTGTTAGCATTGTGACTTGTACCAACAATGATCTCGTTTTTGCACTTAGCATGGAATGTATGACAATCAAGGATGACGAAGTTTACTCTAAGGGACATTTACTTGATTCTATTCTTTAACCCTAAAAGTCACATTCGTGATGAAAATCATACATTATGTCTTTACACATCTTCGTAGTATTTTTGCAAGTCTTTTACTTTTCAATAAAGGTTAATAAATTTGAACTTTTGTGATGCTTATATACTTTATTCTAGCATTGCGTGAGGGCACGGCAATAGCTTAGTATGGGGGAGTGATGAGATGGCTTTTATACATGATCTCATCGTTCTTTTCGAGCTTTAAATGCACATAAATGTCATAAAATACCATATATTGTACTTGTATTTGTTTACTTGTGTTTTAGGTATGGATATCGTGAAAAGGACAAAAGATCACAAGAAACAAGGAAAAACGGACACGAGAAACGAAGCCGTACAAAGAACCATGCCCTAGATCATGATTTATCCAACATTTACCCTTGAAGACTTGAAGATATGCAAGATTGATCCTCAATAAATGAAGAAATGACACTTAAAACCCTTGTGAAATGATAATTACAAGTTTGGTCCCTTAAGTTTGTCAAAATTGCAAAAAGGTCCTTCAACTTTGAAGAAATAGCAAGATTAGTCCCTCATCAAATCTAATTTTTCAATTATGGTCCCTCATAAAGCCAAAGATACATTGAAGACCTTTGAAGATCAACAATGTCCAAGATCAGTCCTTGAACTATTCAAAAATGGCAAAAACAACCCTTGTAAACCTTTTACCAAAGTTTTGTGCCAAAAGTATGAAAACCATAACTTTATTAACAAAGGGATGCATTTTTGTTGGCTGAAATACTTATTATACAATCTTTCCCAAAGAACAAGGACTAAAGTTGTGCAAGTGAAACATTCAAACCAAAAATGCGCCAAACACATTTCCAATCCTATAAAAACGGATCAAAATAGTTACTGTTCACCTTTATGAACCCAGTAACTATCATCAGTTAAACAAAGGGTAATTTTCAATTACCCATTCCCACACTTGATGCACACACCCAGAAACCCTTCCCAACCTTAAAACTCTCACTCCCACTCACCAAGAGGCCCCACCATTCAAACCCGTCCACCAATCATGTGACAACTTGCTCTCCAAGGCTTGCCACGTGTCAAGATCAACAACCCATACTCTTAGCTTCACCCCAAAGCTAAAATGAACACCTTGGATCACTTTGGACAGCTAACATCAAAGAATCGTCTAGAAGACCTCAAGGACAAATTTGGAATTTCACTTCTAGGGTTTGTGAACAGTGTTAGCATAGCATTTGCCTATAAAAAGACTCCTCAACATGTGAGAGAGCTTTTGTTCCAGTTTTAGGCTATCAATCTTTGTAATCGCTTTTTAAGTTAATAAAATTTGATTTTCTGAATTTTGTGAAATCTTGTTTATGTTTATTAAAAGTTGGTGTTAGAATAGCCTAATTCTGAGTTCCACTTTCATGTTTGAAGGTTTTTGAGGCAAGGTTTTAATTGATAAGACTTGTGTTTCAAAAATCAGTAAGATCTTGTTTATTGTTCATCACTTTTGTTTGTTCATCTTAGCAGGTACTTGGAAGCTGGTACTTGTTTTGCTAGTACCTCAGCTCAAACAATCCAGGCCTGGATGTAGGTCTTAGAGGTTTACACCTTCTCCTTTTTCAATTTCCTCTTTATTTTTATGAATTTTGGTGAATTTGCATGATTATTGTGTAATCTGTGATTTTATGGTTGAATTTTGTTTATCTGGTATTATTTGATGATATTGAGTTGTATTTGACTTGATTTGTGGGTTGAATCTGGATAATCCTTTGTAAATTTGTCAAAACAGATTATTAAGGGGTGTTTGGGTTAACTGCATAAGCAGGATTTGTGGTTTGTTAAGTGGTTGTATTGTGTGGTTTATTGTTGGTATCTGTTTACCTGGTGTTCTTGTTCATCTGTTTGTAGGTTTTGTGGTTTGAAACACCCAAATCCATAAAAGGGCTATAAAATCTTGTTTACTTGGTGAAATTGGCTGAAATTTAGAGGACACCTAGATCTAATCATAGACTATGGTTAACAAGTGTTAAATCTAAGTTAACATAACCAGGGAAGTAGGATTTGAGGCTTGAAATTGGATCTGTGGTCAATTAGATTAACAAATGTGTTAGTGTTCATCAATAACAGTTAGTGTTCATCAGTAACTAATTTTGGTTGATTTTTGCTTGATTCTTGTGTGCAACCTGGTGTTATTTGTGCTTATATTGACTCTCAATAAGCCCAAGCTTATTGAGGTGCCTTTTGTTCCATCAAAAAGCAACAAGCAAGGCTTGGAATCAAGCCAAAACTAGTTCTGCATATCAAGCAGTGGGAACTCCTTTCCCACTGAAAGTTCCCCCTGCTAGTGTATTTTGGGTTTCAGCTTATTAATAAGCTATAATAGCTTATTTTAACCAGCAACAACTTGGATTTTGTAATAGGTGCTCATTATTTGACCCATTTGTTCATACTGGAGCATTTGGAGGGTTGACTTTAGGGTTTGACTAGAAAACCAACTTAATTGACTTTTTCATAAGTGCTTATTGGTTCATTCTGGCTTATTGGTGTTGCTTATTGGAATTTTGTTGATTGATTTGGCTTATTGAGTTCATTTGTGACATTTTGCAAGTTGAATCAAGTCCTGAGGTGCCCTAGATCTCAAACCCGACTATTTTGTCGTTTTGTGAAATATTACTTTGCTTATTTCTGGCTTATTGAGTGTGCTTTTTCAAAATTTCTTTTTACAGATCTCTTTAGTATCCCAAGAGAAGGTTGTGTGTTAAATTAGAGCTTATGGCATTGGCTTATTGCTTAATGGGCTTATTGGCCCAATAAGGATAAGCTGTATGCTTATTAAGTTGTGATAAGCTCACTTTTAGCTTTTGGGCCTTCCGAGTTTTGTGTTTAGAATTAAATTCTGAGCCAGATAGGGCTTTTCCAAGTCCATTGGGCCAAGTTTGACTTTTTGGGCCCATTTAGCCCATTAGAGTTGACTATTTTGGGTTTTGACCCATTTGGAGGCCCAATAAGGGTATTCTGGTCATTTCACTTTCATTTTCTATTTATTTAGGTTAAAATAAACTAGTTTTTAAGTTTTTAGAATTTTTTATAATTTTTGGATTTTTAATATTATTTTAATATTATTTTATTATTATTTTTCTAATTTCACATTTTTCAACTTTTTATATTTTTCTTAGCTTAAATACATTAAAATAGGATTTTTGCAACTCTTAGATTAATTTTATCACTTTTGGATTAATTTTTATAATTATTTTAAGTTTTAATAGTTTTTAAATCATTTTAAATAGTTTTTCTTAGTTTAAAAAATTTCTAAAAATAGTTTTTAATCTTTTTAGGTTATTTTAGAGGTTTACCAATTGAAAAATCTTTATTTGGGCTCTTTGATAATTTATTTGATTTTTAGGGCTTTAATTATCATTTAAAAATTGAATATTTAATTAATTAAAAGGTTTGAAAAAGTTTTGATCATTGGTAAACTCTTAGTTTATTTATTTTTATTTTTGGTGAATTTTTGGTAATTTTTAGAATTAATTTTTATTTTTGTAGTTTTTACGGTTTTGCGTGTAGTCGTCGTAGTATTAATTTCGCGTCTTCGTCATTCTCTTTTCTCATCCCCTTCTAAACCAATATTAATCTCAAATCTTGCTACATTTTAGTCACACACATATACCTCCTTGGGAAACGAACTTTTTACCTTCATTGGGTCATTAGTGCACGGTTTTCCTAAACCGTCGTACTTAATACTTTTACCCTATTTACCCTCCTTTTCCTAAAGGTGTGGTAAAACACTACAACCACCCGAAATTCATTTGCCCATCTAAAACAGCGTGTCGTCACAATAATCATGCTTATATAAATCTTCTCATACATAAATTCGCTTACCAATCAATGTGGCACGACGGGGATCTACCGTCAAGGCGCGAACTGGGGTGATCTTCCCCAAATAGTACTATTATATGCATAAGCGTCTACCAAATCCCGGTAGTTCATAATTCATGCTAATGGGACTTTTAGTGACATAACCTAACTATTAATAATCCATTTCATTTCATACATCGGGTCATATAATCATTCATTGGGTCATATAATCATTCGGGTACATATCAATAAGCAAACAATCGGGACAACTGGTGTCCTATTTTATTAAAACTAACATGTTATCTCCCTCGCGGGTTTATAAAACATTTCATAAAACATTTAAAAGAGTGTGAGGCTATGAACTCACGTTGATTGGGAAAGGCGGGTTATCGGCGATTTGGATGTACGGTACGTGCTTCAATCACGGAAACCTAGACAAATGATACTCGTCTTAGACTCTTGTCCAATGACTTTATAAAAACAATGGCTATGTATATATATGATGACATTATAAGTATGATGATGATCAAGTGGGATTTTATCTCTTCATAGACATTATAGTGTTATGTGTTAGTCAAATTTTTGACTAGTTATACTAGTTTCAACTTATATATATATTGAGGCCCAATAAGCCCATTATAAGCCCGATACATTTTATTAGTCCATTTATACTTTTAATACCAGACCTATACTCATATGTTGGGCCCAAGTGGGTTAAGCCCATGAGTAAGTCCATTAGTGTTTAGCCAAACTAGTTGGATTAATAGTCCAATAAGGCTACTTTGGCCCGTTAATGTCCATATGTTATAAAGCTCGGTTTTATCGGTTTTTACTTGTCAAATGTACTTATACATCATTAGATGAGTTATAAAAAATTTACATTAGACGGGTCCGACCGTCTAAGTTATTTTGACGAAAACGTTAATCTTTCGGTTTTAGCCGAAAAGACGTAAAACTTATGTATATAGTTTTATAACTTAGAAAATATATCAATTTGAAATTTTATAAAATCTCACATTTACTTATCAAATTATATAACTTATTTATAAGTATTATATAAGTTAGTGGGTTCTAGGTATGTATTTTATAATAGTATTACTTGAGTGCTTATTTTATAATATATACTTTTATTTTCCAAATCTGATTATGAAACTCACTTTCATCATTTTTACCATATCTTGAGTTCTACAAGGAGATAGAAGCTCAATTCTGGGCAGCACAAACTACATAATATGTGCTACAATTAACTCCATTTTAGATATTGCTTAATCATCCTCTAAGTGTCCCTAATAATTCGTCCAAAACAGACTATACATATTTGAATCTTAATAATGTTTTGATCATATCTTGCTCATTTTATTAATTCCATTGAGTGGTCAACTCTCACATATGTAAAAGTCATATACCTTACTGTATATTCAATAATCCAAGTCATTTCATCAAGTTATCATATGGTTCTTTACTGTTTTCATACAGCCTATAAATTTAGTCATGATTTCAACATCTTTACATGTAGATTTTAATCTTTTTAACCAAATCTATCAACACAAGATCCCCACATAATACTTTGATCATCATTTATCATCATATAAATATACATTTAGAAAGAAAATACATAATTACATTTACAAATAACAAGATGATAGGAAGAGATTGATCCCTATACCTATCAAGATGATGAAAAGATGAGATTTTGATGAACAAGGCTTGGTCCTTGTTACCAAATCTTAAACTTTAGCAAGACCATTCTTTTGGAAATGTCCAAGCAACTAAACTCCTTCAAAAATCAGCCCTTGATCTTCATGAAATCTCCTTTTTAGTTGTTAAGATCACCTCCAATCTTTATAACTTTAACTAGGCTTCAACATATGTGAAGTATAGTTGAAGTTCATGGCTATAACTTTTGATGAATGGTGGTTATGGTGGTATATGGGAGGGCCAAAGGAGGAGGGTGGAGAGAGTTTGTGTTGTTTTGCATGTAAGAAATGAGAAAGTGGTTTGTAGTTAGTTGTTTTAAGGTCATGAATGGTTGTGGTGTGAAAGGGAGGACAAGTGTCCTTCCTAAGTATAAGAAGTTGACACCTTTGTGGTGTATTAGCTAAGCCTTGCCGCCCATGATGAGGGGGTGGGACAAGTGTAACTTGTTTCATCTCTTATTAATTTACGGTACTCCTCGATTCTAGTTTCCTTGATTTGCGTGCCCTCGGGTCATTTTACGAAAAATGTTTTTATAAATTATGAATCAACGGTACAAAACAAATCTAATAAAAATTGTCTCATAAAAAACGAAGTTCAAAAACGTAAATACGTAAACCTAGGGTTTCCGGTTTAGTCGTAAAGGACGTTAAATTATGCACGTAAGTCCTAATCTCTTCTCGTAAATTTGTGAGTTTATGAACCAACACAAATTTAAAATTCCAAAATAATATTCAAGGATAAATTTATTTCCTTAAATGTCGGACTCTCACCAAAACGGTGTAAGTAAACGTAAGCACGTAACGTAGAATTCTCCGGTTTAGACATAGTCGATGCTACTTCAAGATGTGAACCCAAATTTCTTCCCTAAAATGAGTGAGTTCATAATATAACATTAAAGTAATGATTTTAAATAATACTTGAGAATAAAATATCGACCATAAATTGACGGATTGTCACAGCAGTGGCTAGCTGGGCTCGGCAGTGGGACAATAGGCCACCAGTGGCAACCGGCTAGCCGGTCTAGCTACTGGTGGGGCTGTGTTGGTTTTCAACCGCCGGCTGACACCACTAGCCGCCGGCTATGTGGTGTCGGCTAGGCATTTTCGGGCTCAGTATAATTTTTAAACACGGGTTCGGGCTCGGGAATTTTTAAAAGCAGTTAATAGTTTAATTAAATTATTTTCAAGACTATTTAATTTAATTAAAAACATTACTTAGGTTAAAATATTAAACTTAATATTTCATGACTAACCTAAGTATTTACTTAGCTTAATTTAATTAAACATGTAATTTTATTAGATTCTTATAATCTATAGTTTATTAAATTAACCAAGTTACTTATTTAATAAGCTATAATACTTAATCCATGGCTTGTATTTTTACTAATAAACTTTACTTTATATATATTAATCTAGCTTATTTCTAATTATGGAAACTTACTATTTTTGGAAACTTTCTATTTTTAGAAACTTACTATTTTAGGAAACCTGCTATTTTTAGAAAGTTACTTAGTATTATAATACAAGTATTATAATACCTTGTTACATGAATAATAAACAAGAGAATACAAGAATAAAGTACAGTTAACATTTAAAACAGTTAAAACATGACAGAACATGAATAATAAGCTAAGAACACACATAACCAATAAAACACATGTATCTCAGACGACTCATACACGTCCCAATTCTTATGTAGTATTATCTGTCAAGGCGGAGTAGGTTCTTCAGCATTTCCGTTAGCTTCTACTGGCACAAGGTACGGATTTCACGTCCTTCGGTAAGGCCAATCTCTTCCTTTATTAGGATTCCCCGTATGCAGCCAACTGTCTTTCCAGTAGTTACATATTTAAATGCTTATGTTTTATTATTTACCTTAGCCAAATACAGGCATGCCAGTTTCACCTAGTTATGGAGGTACCATAACCATAACACTAGAGGCACTAGTGTTATGACTTCACCACGGCGGAGTGATAGCACGTGGTGTCCCTTTTAGTTTATTTGGCCTTTATTATTATTATATTATCATGTGGGGCGTATGGGTGCATCCTAGTTACAGTGTCAGTCAGGATTTCATGGTGAATGTGGTGTGTGCCTTGCATCCTTCACAAGGAGCTGATCCCTCCTACGCATACCATATTAATTAGAGGCATCCCCTTTAATTACATGACGAGGTCACCCCTCCAAGTATTCATGTACGTTGTTGACCTCATGACCTATATTAATTTTTGGTATATTAAACTATTACAGATTTTCATAAGTAAACATAAGCTATGTTTGTAGAACTAAAACCAGTAAACATGTTATACGTCTAGGTTTCCTAGGATTTATTCATTTCCGCTGCTATTCATGCTTTATATGCTCTTTTTATGCTTTCATTACTCTATGTTTCCATGCGTTATTGTATATCCGTGCACTGGGCGTTATGCTCAGCCGTTTTCCATTTCCATGTTCCCAAACGGCGGGTACCCAAGGTCGCAAGTAGGATCTCAATAGTATGTGCATTCGGATGGAAGCTATCCAGCCTTCTATATCTTATGCATTTATCATACTTATCTTACTTTATTTCATGTTGGACATTGTTTAGTCCTTTCCCTTTACAGTACTTATATTTGCTTGTGTTGAGTTACTTGGACTACCGATGTTTGTTTCCGGTATTTCCTTTTATGGTCATGAATGTTTAGACATTTACCTTGCATGCTTTGATGACACGCCATATATTACTATGATATTCCATTTTACCAAATGGGGTGTTATAATTATGGTATCAGAGCCTGGTTTCGACCTATAGCTCTATAAAACATGACCTGTGACTTACGTGTAGTCACCAGCGTCTTCCTGGAACTGACAGTTTTTTTAGGTAATGGGTTTCTCCGGTAAATATATTATCCAAAAAACAATGAAGTACAAATGGAATGTGGCTAAGATACCACATTCACCTCAAGCTCACAAGCTTGATAAACTACCTAATCTAGTGCTTATGACATGCCATAACCACTTAACAATCCTGGAACTGACAGTTGTTTTTCATACGTTCATTTCATTTTCATTTCATGTATTCATTTCATGCATTTCATCTCATTGTCGTAAGAATTTTGACTAAGTGATGGTTGGTATAGGACTGGCCCTATTTAGTCGCATGTGTTTTGTCGAAACATTTTTTTTGTTTAGTGGACCGACCCATACGCGGCCACTTGCCTTTTTGTTTTGTGAACCGACCCATAGGCGTTCACTCATGGACATATCATCATATTTAATTAACCATGCATTTTAACTGTTTTATGCATCATAAATAAACTCATGTTTTATACATTGTTCATGAATTACTATTCATATCATATTTTATCAGACTCATTATTTATGTTGCATTTTGTTTTAAACTATCAGATGGTGAACACACGCAATGCTCAAGAATTGGCTGCAGCTGTCAATGCAGCTTTGCAAGACCTCCTTCCCCAACTTCGCAATGAAATCAGGGACGAAGTTCATGCTGAAGTCCAAGCTCAGGGCGTTCAATTTGGCCCTCATCCTCAGAACTACAACAATCCTCCACATCCGTGCGCCTTCTTATGACTTGGTTGGAGCGATTCAATAAGCAGAGACCCCGTTCGTTTGAGCAGACTGACAGCCCCTCTGAGGCTGAGGCTTGGATTTCTCACATTGAGAAGATATTTGATGTGATGGGTTGTGACCGTGTTTTCAAAGCAAGACTGGCTTGCTATAAGTTTGAAGGTGATGTGTTGCAGTGGTGGAAGTCAGTCAAGCAGTCCAACGGTTTTGATGATTGGGTTGCACTGCTGGCATGGGACAAGTTTAAGGAGCTCTTCCTTAATCAGTACTTTCCACATGCTGAGCAGGAGAAACTTAAGAGGGATTATCATAAGATCCGACAGGTTGCTGGGGAGAACAACAACGAATTCATGCAGAGGTTTCTTCATTTGGCTGGATTCTTGGGAGCAACAGCTGGTACTGCTGAGGAGCAAGCTGAGAAGTTTCGCTGGGCTCTTCGCACTTCGGTTGCCAACAATTTGGTTTGTGCTATGTTCACTACAGTGGCACAGGTGGCCGATGCAGCCCGTAAGCTTGAGATGCTTCAGGAACGAGAGGAGTTTGGTGATGACCGAGCAGTAAAGAGGTATCATAAATCACCAACCGTTAATCATTCATTTCATTCAGTTGTCCCTAACTTGTGATGATTAAACAAGAAAGAAAGGAAAAAATAGATGAAGTAGATGAATTCTAGAGAGAGAAAGTAGAGAGAGAAAATAGAGAGAAGTGTGTGAAACTTTAGGAATATTAGATTAAGAAAAATGAACAACCAACACCCTTCCTAACATGCAAGAAAGGGTATTTATAGCCTTGCCTACATGTGGCATAATGGGATATATGTTTGATTGGGTCGGGCTTGAATAAATGCTTAGTACCTTGAAAGAGGCCTTTTAAGCTAGTCATCAAGCCCGTAATGTCACGACTATTATACTACCTATTACAACGTTCTAATAAATATTACAATAATAAACTATGACCGATCATTCTTGTTTGACTCAATAATTTGAGGCTAACAATCTCCCCCAATGTGAGGTCATTCCTCTTCGATATTTGGAGTTCAGTGGAGATTACGAATCTCGTCATAAATGAGTCTTACACGTGTAATGGTAATCTTGTTCCTTCATGTTGTGATCTTTGAGCCTTTGTTGTTGTCTTTCGACTTCGTCTTTAAACTTGAGATCTTCAAATCATTCTTGACTTGTCTTTGCCATCTCGGGATCTTGTGTCTTTATCCACATGCTCATACTTTTCACAATCTAGAAAGCTTGCTAAGAATCTCCTTTGAAGAGAGGTCATTCCTCTACATTAATTATTAAGGAAGATTCTGATCATCAAAGTTATGGAAGTCTTTAGCTTTCTTGATTGTTGAATGTCTTTGGGCATGAGTATGTGGTTTTAAATCTTTGACTTTGCTGAGTACACTGAACGTCACCTTCTTGAAACAAAAACATAGACACGCACTGAATGGCTTTGACATTCGTCCTAAATCGGTAGCGTTTTACCTCCGGTAGTTGAAGACCGTTAAACGATATTAAAAATCGTACCTGTGATTAGGTAGATTCAATTAAGAATCTCCTTGACAGGGTTTCGCGACTGTACTAGCCGTTCTCTTTACTCGACCGTCTCAAAGCAAGACTGCGAACATAAAGAGTGAATCAATTGGATAAATATCCGCTTGATTAAATTCTTCAATTCAGATTCCTGGAACAAGTTTGATTCATTAAGAATCTTACCATTGTTGCTTTCCAGTTGACACAAGCTTGATTCATAAGAATCTCACAAGTTACCTACTATAGCGCTGTTTGATGTTGACGCTAGAAGGATTTCCATTCATCACTGTGAATATTAATGAATATCACTCCGAATGTTCTGGCAAGACAATAAAGATATTGCGTAGAAACCTGAAATGATTTTGAATCGATAAAGAAACAAACCACTGTTGCTTTTCAGTTTTACATATGTTCAGTTCATAAAGAATCTTACATATGACCTACCTCAGTGCTGTTTGATGTTAACACTGGAAGGATTTCCACTCATCATTGTGAATACTAGGTAGTATCACTCTGAGTGTTCTAGCAATATCGCAAGGATATAGCGTAATACTCTCTTGATCGTCATCCGTGTGTCCTAACGAGATTTGATTGATCTCTTGGCTCTAGACTCGATTTGTGTACTTTTAGTGGTCGGAGTCTGGAGCAGATGCCACCTATTCAATATCAACTATATCAGAGTGAGAAAGTCAATAAAAGTCTTGTTGATCTCCTTGACAATAAAACAAACTTCTTTTGAGAGAAGCCTAAGTAGCTAGGGAAGGGTTGTGCATTACATCACAGGGTCCATGATGTGTAATCTTCATGATGTGTTGACCCGACTTCTGCCTAATTTGTATGGAGAGCTTCTTTCTTTACACCCTTTATCCTTACATTTCTTTTTCATTCTTCAACCCCTTCAATGCTTACCAAGACATTATTACTAACACCTTGTTGTGATTGTTCCAGTGCTAGCTTCAGAACTTAGTTGACATTCAGCTACGTGCACATTCTACTCCATCTTTCCTAAGAACTTCTAATAATCTATTGGATTGTCCTTGGGAAGATCCCTCCGGTTCTGGTTGGATCATAGGACATAAACCTAACCACCCTTTTGACATCAATAACGTCGTGGATTAAATATGTTGTGGGTGTTTGATCGTAACCATAAGTGCTTGAGTCTTTAGATCACATTTTAATCACATTTTCTCCCCTATCTCTACTATATAAAATCGTTTGATATTAGAGATACTAATAACTAGGTTTTACTCAGTTAAAAATATCGTTGTTCGAGTCTTTTCAAATTGATAATTGTTAAAGTGCAACTCAGTCGTCTTTTGGTAGGAAACAATAATAGATTGGTCGTTATAGTATAATTAAATTGCAAAACTTTAAATTAAATGACGTTAATTAAAACTAAAACTAAATAAAAAGTAAATGGTGCAAAATTAAGACTTTAAAATTAAATGACTTAAAATTAAAGTGTGACGAAAAGTAAATTTGACAAGTTAATAAAAATAAAAATTTGAAAAATTAAAATAAAGCAAACTTAAAAATAAAACTAAGACAAAATATTAAAACAAACCTGTCGGAATACACCCATCAGAATACGATCGAACTCCGATCGGAATACACCAAAAGGAATCCTATCGGAAAGCAATAGTCGGAATAACAAACCTTGTGACGATCGAAATGTGGTCGGAATCCCCAATCGGGATATCAAATAGACAGCCGTCGGAATGGTGATTGGAATCCTAGTCGGAATGCTGTCACCACAAGCCTAATCGGAATACCAAACAAACACCCCTGATCGGAATGTCAAATCGGAATCCCAAAAGGAATCACAAACCCTTTTCCGATTCACTGATCGGAATGCCCGTCAGAATGCAAAACCCTTTTCCGACGGGGTTGATCGGAATACAGTAAGCAAAATGTAAATAAGGAAAACAACAAATAAGCTATAAACCTAATAAGCACTAGACTAAAAACTTAACATAAACACGTATAAGAAAAAGTTAATAAGCTAAAATTTAAAGACTTTTGAAAACACTTAAATGAAAAAGATATACGAAAACAACTTTTATATAAAAATAACTTTTATAAAAACTTAAGTAACTTTAAGATAAACACAAATAAGCTATAAAATCGATAATCCAAAATAATCAAAAACATAAAAGCATAACATTTAATCAAATAAGAACAACAATAAGCACATAATCAAAAAGATAAAGCAAAACAAGAAAGGTAGAATGAGAGATTAAAAATAAGAACTTGATTAAAAGTAAATATTCAATAACAAAATTAAAAGACTTACTTGAAATTAAAGGCAAGAAATTAAAGGTGCAATTAAGTAAATGACAATAAGAAAGTGCAAGTAATTAAAGGTGCAAGTAATGAAAATGGTGGAAGACTAGTTTGTCAAGTTAGCCAACACCTCCTAATGTGATATTAGGAGGATATTTATAAGAGATTAGGGAGGTAAGCATGTGTTGGAAGCTTCCTTCTTTCTTTCTTTCTCGTCTTTTCGTCTTCTAAATTCTTCGACTTTGTCTCGGGATTAATTAAACTCGTCTTGTAATTTCTTCATAAATTAGACTTGAGTTCTTCGGCTTTATTAAACTTCCGTCTTTAGACTTGTTCTTCGATAAATCTTCAGAATAGGCCTTGGACTTCCGTTCTTTTTGCACTCTTGATCTTTTTACTTCGTCTTTTGTCTTTTTCTTCGATAAAAGCCCGTGAAAGCCCGTGTTTTCTTCCCTTTTCATATTTTGGTCCTAAATCACAACAAAAACACAAACCACGCATAATTCTGACATTTACGACATAAAATACACGTTTTGGCTTGGTTATTATTATAATTAAGTGGTAAAAGGATAAATGTTTTCACACTTATTAAATCCCCTACACTTGACCATTGCAATGTCCTCATGCAATGCATTAATTACAAAGCAAGTTTTACATTTTCCATCACAATCAATCCAGCTTGGCCTTTATTAAAGAGACAAAATATTTAAAGGAAGAAAACAAGTAAAAAAATCAAAAACTTACCTTAGGGTTTTGGAATGTCATGAATGATTATCATCCTCAAGTTTCACGTTCCCCATACCAAGCTTAAAATCGAGATCATTGTTATTATAAGTTAGCAAACTATCACAAACTCATGTGGGCCAATTATTTACTTAGACTCCCTTATTCCTAGGTGTATCTCTTATATTTTATTGTTGTCTTGAATGATCACGTGGATGCATTGTTGACTTATTGCGATAGTTTATTTAGGCTGAAAATAAAGTAGGACGATTTAATCAATAGTTAGCTAAAGGACAAAATCTTTTAAAACTGCTTCTCGGGACCTATTAAAGTTCGTATCTTGGCATAACTCGTTTCACGATTTGAGACCTTTCTCGGACCGATATTTGGCAGTGACTTCATACTTCAAATCTTGAGAGACGTTCATGAAATAATGGTCTTCTCTTCATAATAGTAATTTCTTCACTTGAACTTTTTGAGAGATTCTTCATACTTGGACCACGACTTCTTCATTTTTCTCCAATCTTTATTTGGGATTTTGATATACAACGATACGCCTCCTTTTAGGACTTTTTTTTATAGACTTCTCCATGATCTTTACGGGAGTATTTGCTTTTCGTCGTGTGTCTCGATCCTTCATATTGATTTTTGATAAATGATTCTTCACATCACTTGGGATCCTTAGCAAAAAAATGTAGCCCTCATGCTTTGTTAGGGCCTTTTCGGACTCGCCAATCTTCGCATGCCGCTTCAATAAGTTATGCCTTGGCTATGAACTCTAATTAATACCGACCAACTTTTAAACGATCTTGGGCTAGAAGCTAAGTAACTTCTCAAATCGTACAACCTTACTTATTGCAAATAAATTTATTAACAAGCGATGGGAGAAAAAGCTTATAATCAACTCACATAAATTCATGAAAGAATACCAAACTTATAATTGACTTCATCATCTCTCGTTCTCCACAATTTAAAAATCTCAAGGAATGAGACTCGTGGATGCTTAGCCTATTAAATCAAAGTTTTAGGTTTTCAAGTCATCTATAGGATCTTGAAACTTTTTAGACTCTTTCAAGTTTAGAATTCGCATTTTAATGTTCCCTTGATAAACAACTTTCTAGGATCATATATAGGAACTTGCGAAAAGTTCTTGTTCTTAACCCATAAGAGTTAAGACTTTTGCGTTTTAAAGTTTCCTATATAGAAGCCTAGCAAAACTTGACTTACACACGTTAAGGATACTAGCTAGAGTAAACTTGGATAAGTAAACTCGGGTTGAGTCAAAAGATTCACAACGTTTAAAAATTAAAACCACTTTATTAAAATTTATTCTAGCAAAGAAAGAAAATAACCATAAAAAGGTAAAACTACTATGCCAAAATAGATTAAAAATTTTGAAAATGTCAAAAAATCAATTTTCTGGTTAAAATTAGGACAAATACAAGGAAAAGCCCACTTAACTTTGATAGAAGCCCCCCTACACTTAATATAAACATTGTCCTAAATGTTTAAGTATGTGGGAGTAAACTCCCCTACACTTAGGACATTGTGCACTTTGTTTAAATCTTGCTAAGGAAGAGACAACTACAGTGATTCCTATTTTAATATTGAAGAATATAAAACAGAGAATCAAAAGAGTTTAGGATAGAACCGGGAAGACGGGTACACGGAATCACGGGTCGTCAAAAGTCATCAAGAATGGATCTTTGAAAGCTCGAATCCCTGCACATGATAAGAAAGAAAAGAACAAACACATACTAGGGTCTCCCCCTACACTTATTATAAAAAACAGAGAAAAAAGATAGATACTGCGGATTGCATCCGGAGAAGCGCTTGTTCTTGTTAACCGAGTCGTGAGCCTGACTCGACCTTGATTAGCATAGGAAGAAGCTTGAACCACATCCACCGGGATCAAAGACATGGTTTTCGTCCATCAAATAGCACAAACTTAAGGCGAACAAGGCAAGCCAAAGAAGAGTAGGCAAGGTTCCCTTAAGCAGTTACTGAGCACGGTGGTAGCAAGGGTGATGAGGTGCAAGCCTATCTCCATAAGTTCCAAAAATCTTTCCTTTTATTTCATCAGATGGATACTGATATGGCTTAAAAATTTCAATACCAAGATCGAACACCTTTTCCTTTAGGGGAAATAACACTCAGGCTCAGTAGACCTTGAAGAAGATCCGCTCATAAATCGCACAATCTCATCCTTAGTGGGAGGATAAAGAGGTGTCAAGACATAAGTGCTGCGAATATCGGTGTCTTCCGGCTTCTTCTCCTTTGAAACGGGTTTCTTCATATCCAAAGGAGGATAAAGACGATAATCATCAAAGTCCAAAGGAGGAGAATCACTCTCATTTGGGAAGTAAGTGTTGAGAAAAGTAGCAAAATCTTCCTCAAATGAGTAGTCATCCAAAGTAGGATCAAGCATTGTTGTTGGCGGAGGATCTTCATCAAAAGTAGGTGCAAGGTCATCATGTGAAGAATCACTCGAAAGAGTATCAGCATCATCAAAATCATCATAAGTTGGCATGTCTGGATACTCTGAAACAAAATTATCATAATCATCCCCATCGGAACTAGAATCATCATCATAATCATCATAGATCGGTAGAGAATCATAAATTGGTGGAGGATCAAAATTAGAGAGAGAATCATCCACATCATCTTTGAAAAGTGGATTGTCATAGCAAGTATCGAAAAGAGGATTGTTGTAGACGACAAAATCATCAAGCACATTAATCATATTCGCTTATTCTCTGCCATTGGTTTTGGTTGTGATCTTCCCCATTTTAAAAACTTGTGCATCATTCTCGACTCTTAAGATTAACTCACCTTCGGCAACATCGACTAAAGCTTTTCCGGTTCTCAAGAATGGCCGACCAAGTATTAACGGAATACGAGGGTCCATTTCATAATCAACAACAACAAAGTCGACCGGAAAAGTGAAGGTGCCAACTTTAATGAACACATCTTTGGCAATACCAACGGGGTAAGCGAGAGTGAGAATTGCAAGCTCAAGAGTCATCTTTGTTTGTGTAAGATCGGGTAATGATAACTTTTTCCAAACACTTAAAGGCATCAAATTTATACTTGCCCCGAAATCGGCTAAGGTAGTAAATTCTTTGGTTTGGTTAAAGTACATGGTAGCACAAAGCGACCGGGATCTCCAAGTTTTTCTAGAAGTTCTTTAAGAAGGACTGCAGAACAATTTTCATTCAATCGAGTATTAACAAACTCGGCCATCTTCTCCTTCTTATTAAGCAATTCCTTAAACATCTTAACAAATTTAGGCATTTGGGCTAGAGCTTCAACAAGGCTAAAGGTGATGGTCAGTCCCGAAATCTTCTTCAAATAGTTCGACACTTGAATGTCATCCTTGGTGAGCAATTTGCCCTTGTCTAAGCGAGAAGGATAAAGGATATTGGGTTTATAGGTGGAAGGTGGGGTTGGTGGAGGGTTTTTCTTGGGTACTTCTGCAGTAAGAGGTAGAGACGGTAATGGAGAACTAATACTAGGCGTGGCAGTAGGAGGGATAAATGGTGGTGGAGGAGGTGTAGATTGAGTAACTGGGGGAGGGGTAGATGATCCTACTAAGGTCGCTCCACTGCATGTAGTAATAGCACTCACATTCGCTCTTGGGTTGGTGACGGTATTAGAAGGAAGAGAGCCCGAAGTAGAGGGTTGAGTAGTTGGTAAGAAACTAGCCAGCATATTCTTCAAATCATTTGTTTGAGTGCTAAAAGAGGTTTGTATATCATGTCGAAGCTCGGATCTCATATCATTACCTTGCTTAGTGATATCTCCTTTCAAGTTGATGATTTGGCTTTGCAGATTCTTGATTTGCTCTCCTTGGGTTCTCATAAAAGCTTCAACATCTTGATTGATGGGTGGGGCTTGTTGAGCGGGTGGGTGATAAGGATTAGAAGCTCGAGGTGGGTTTGGATTTCTTCTATTGTAGTTGTTGGGGTTGTGGTTTTGAGGAGAAAAACCGGGTGAAAGAAAGTTGTTAGAACGGTAACTTAGCAAGTTACGATCACCTTGAGGTCGGGCTTGATAGCTTTCCGTTGAATAGTTACCATAAGCCGCATACACGTTTTCCGGATTGTCATGAGTAGAAGGACAATCAGTGTATGAATGAGGACCGCCGCAGGTCTCACAAGAAAGTGCTACAGCTTTAACTTGTTGTTGTTGATTTGTAGCCAAGAGTTGCAAGTTTTTGCTCATTTCGACCATTGCGCGGGTTAATTCGGTGATATCAGGGTTTGAAGAAGTGGAAGAAACATTGACTCTCGGGTTATTCCTTGAAGATGCGGATGAATCCCAATTTTTGTGATGAGTAGTCATGTTCTTGATAAGCTCTCTACACTCCTCAGGTCTTCTTTTCATAAATGTGCCACCAGCGGCTGCATTAATCGTATCACGATCACGAAAAGTTAAACCGTTGTAGAAAGTATCAATTAAGGTGACGGGGATCATTTTGTGGTTTGGACATCGATCGATCAAAACATTATATCGTTCCCAAGCATCAAAAAGTGATTCATCAGGTTCTTATGTAAATCCACTAATTTGATTGCGAAGGCTCGTGACCATGGATGGTGGAAAGTATCGTGACAAAAAGCGTTGAGTCATCGCATCCCAAGTATGAATTGAATTCTTCAGAAGACGATCAAACCATTTTTCGGCATGGTGGGATAAGGTGTGTGGAAATAGGTGAAGGCGAAGAAAATCCATAGTAACCCCGGGAAACTTCATGCTTTGATTAACGGTAATGAATTTGTCGAGGTGTTTGTTGGCATCATCATCCGGTAATCCGCAAAATGGACAAGTGTTCTACACTTGTTGGATCATGTGATGCTTCAACGAAAACTCTGGAGCCGTTATTTGCATCGGCGCAATCGGTCCTCCTCGTCCATTCATCGTAGGTTGACATAGCTCTTCCATCGTTCGAAGATCGGGTGGGGGAACATTGTTGTTATTATTATTGTTGGGGTGCGGTGGGTTATTGTTATTGTTCACACCAGCCATATCCAAATCTTCACGAGTCTCGGGCTCTGAATAAGATGAAGATCTAGTACGCATACACCTGCAAAAGCGAAAGAAAAAGATACCAAAGAAATTGAGAATATATATGTACGTGTAAAAATAAAATCTTTTTGGTGCAAAGCTGTGAAAAAGAAATGCTTTTTATATGTTTTTGTATTTTTGAAATTTTTTACTTTTTATAGACTTTTGAAATTTTTTGAGCAAGAAAAATAACGTTCACGAGTGAACGGATCCCAAAATTCAATGCGTCTCTCACAGAAAACCGTTAATCTTTACGAAAAGAGCCGGCAGCGGCACCATTTATAACTAGGTTTTACTCAGTTAAAAATATCGTTGTTCCAGTCTTTTCGAATTGTTAATAGCTAAAGTGCAACTCAGTCGTCTTTTGGTGGGAAACAATAATAGATTGGTCGTTGTAGTATAATTAAATTGCAAAACTTTAAAGTAAATGACGTTAAATAAAACTAAAACTAATTAAAAAGTAAATGATGCAAAATTAAGACTTTAAAATTAAATGACTTAAAATTAAAGCGTGACGAAAAGTAAATTTGACAAGTTAATAAAAATAAAAATTTGAAAACTTAAAATAAAGCAAACTTAAAAATAAAACTAAGACAAAATATTAAAACAAACCTGTCGGAATACAACCATCGGAATACGATCAGAATACACCAAAAGGAATCCTATCGGAAAGCAATAGTCGGAATAACAAACCTTGGGACGATCGGAATGTGGTCGGAATCCCCAATTGGAATATCAAATAGACAGCCGTCGGAATGGTGATCGGAATCCTAGTCGGAATGCTGTCACCACAAGCCTAATCGGAATACCAAACAAACACCCCTGGTCGGAATGTCAAATCGGAATCCCTAAAGGAATCACAAACCCTTTTCCGATCCACTGATCGGAATGCCCGTCGGAATGCAAAACCCTTTTCCGACGGGGTTGATCAGAATACAGTAAGCAAAACGTAAATAAGCAAAATAACAAATAAGCTATAAACCTAATAAGCACTAGACTAAAAACTTAACATAAACACGTATAAGAAAAAGTTAATAAGCTAAAATTTAAAGACTTTTGAAAACACTTAAATGACTTTTATATAAAAATAACTTTTATAAAAACTTAAGTAACTTTAAGATAAACACAAATAAGCTATAGAATCAATAATCCAAAATAATTAAAAACATAAAAACATAACATTTAATCAAATAAGAACAACAATAAGCACATAATCATAAAGATAAAGCAAAACAAGAAAGGTAGAATGAGAGATTAAAAATAAGAACTTGATTAAAAGTAAAGATTCAATAACAAAATTAAAAGACTTACTTGAAATTAAAGGCAAGAAATTAAAGGTGCAATTAAGTAAATGACAATAATAAAGTGCAAGTAATGAAAATGGTGGAAGACTAGTTTGTCAAGTTAGCCAACACCTCCTAATGTGATATTAGGAGGGTATTTATAGGAGATTAGGGAGGTAAGCATGTGTTGGAAGCTTCCTTCTTTCTTTCTTTCTCGTCTTTTCGTCTTCTAAATTCTTCGACTTTTTCGACTTTGTCTCGGGATTAATTAAACTCGTCTTGTAATTTCTTTATAAATTAGACTTGAGTTCTTCGGCTTTATTAAACTTCCATCTTTAGACTTTTTCTTCGATAAATCTTCAGAATAGGCCTTGGACATCCGTTCTTTTTGCACTCTTGATCTTTTGACTTTGTCTTTTGTCTTTTTCTTCGATAAAAGCCCGTGAAAGCCCGTGTTTTATTCCTTTTTTCATATTTTTGTCCTAAATCACCATAAAAACACAAACCACGCATAATTCCGACATTTACGACATAAAATACATGTTTTGGCTTGGTTATTATTGTAATTAAGTGGTAAAAGGATAAGTGTTTTCACACTTATTAGATACTAAATTTGATTAAAATATATTGTGAAAAATAGTCTTGAAAAAACTTTCGGGAGAAAAATGTGTCAAACTTAGCATGAATTTGGAGCGCTCCTCCTCAAAAATTGATCCAATTGAATTGTCATTGTGAGGATGTGATCCACATTTCGCTTTTTGAGGATGGGAGTTGTTGTAGACACAATTTTTGAAAGATTTTGAATAAACATAGAGAAATTCTTGAAAAAATTGTGCTCAACGCTTTTTGAAAAACTCTATTTCTTTTTGGTGAAAAGGTTTTTCTAATGCATAAACTTGAGTTCATAGACTATGAATGTCTTGACAAATCCACTCAAGTGTAAGAAGATTTAACTTCTTTTGTTGAGGGTAAGCGCACTAAATCGTACACTCCCCCGTGAATATAGATCCGGGTTGCAATCTGAAAGTTATTACAAGCCATTGTGTTGAGCTCAAAACGTTGAATGTTTTGTGACAAGCTCGACCCAAGATAGATTGCTCTACCCGTTGTTGGAAAAATTATCCAAAATAGACATTTTCCTCTATTAGAAGTAGAAATGACATGTTTGAAAAATATTTACAAGTTTCATTCGAGCTTTATGTACACACCTGTGTCGTTATTGAGAAACATTTCTAGGCACGTCCATATTATCGATACTGAAAGACATGTCAAGAAGAATCTTTTTGGATTTTGAAAGATTTTTTAATTTTGTATTTTGCTTTTTCATTAATATTTACATGTAGATGTTTGATAGATGAATCAAACAGGCTTCTTTGCCAGAATCTCCAGTTCTGCTGGAGTCAAACATCTCATACCAATTTGCCTAACTAGATAGGCAAACCTCTCTTTTGAAAGTACTTTTGTAAACAAGTCAGCTAATTGGTAATCAGTTCCAACAAAGTATAGTTTAACAATACCCCTTTCAACTTGTTCCTTAATGAAGTGATATCTGACATCAATGTGCTTCGTGCGGGAATGTTGTACCGGATTGCAGGAGATGGCTATGGCGGACTTTGAGTCACAGTACATGGGTACTTTATCAAAGTGGAAGCCATAATCCGTGACTTGTGTTCTCATCCAAAGAACTTGAGCACAACACGCAGATAGAGACACATACTCCGCTTCGGCTGATGAAAGTGATGTGCAATCCTGCTTCTTGGAAGACCATCCCACAAGCTTATCTTGACCTAGAAATTATGCACCACCAGAAGTACTTTTTCGTGTATGAAGACACCCTGCATGATCAGAATCTGAATAGGCCGTTAGAAAGAAACCGGTTTCCCTCGGATACCAAAGTCCCAAATGAATGGTATTCTTGAGGTACCGAAAGATCCGTTTAACCTCCTTGAGGTGCTTTTTAGTGGGTCATGCTTGATATCGTACACAATAACACGTAGTATGTGATATATCTGGTCGGCTTGCTGTTAAGTACATGAGGGAGCCGATCATGGAACGATATTTCATTTGATCGATGGCGTCTCCCTCTAAATCATCATCTAGGGATGTAGTTGATAATGGTTTCCCAACGGGGTCACATGAGGTCATACCATGCTTTTTGATTATCTCTTGACAATACTTAGCTTAGTTAATAAAGATACCACTTGGGGATTGGTGAACTTGAATTCCTAGAAAGAATTTTAGTTCGCCCATCATAGACATTTCAAATTTGTTGTGCATTACTTTTTCAAACCATTTTAAAAGTTTTGGGTTTGTAGACCCGAAAATAATGTCATCAACATAAATCTGCACCAGCAAAATGTCATCCCCATATTTATAAGTGAACAAAGTTAGATCAATGGAATCTTTTAAGAAACCTTTGGAAACCAGATTTTCGAGAGCTCGTCGTACCACGCCCTTGGAGCTTGCTTGAGTCTATAAAGTGCTTTGTAGAGACGATACACCTTGTCAGGATAATGAGGATTAACGAATCCTTCCGGCTACGTGACATAGACTTCTTCCTTCAAAGGACCGTTAAAAATGTCGTCTTTACGTCCATTTGACAAACAATGAATCCCTTATGTGCAGCATAAGCAAGGAAAATCCTGACCGCTTCCATTCGTGCTACTGATGCAAATGGTTCTTCAAAATCAATAGCCTCTTTCTGGCCATACCCTTTAGCCACTAGCCTAGCTTTGTTCTTGATTATTGTGTTTTCTTCATCCATCTTGTTTTTCCAGACCCAACGAAGATTTAATGGAATCACATCGTATGGTCTGTCAACAAGTTCCCAGACTTTAAGTCTTTCAAATTGAAGAAGTTCGTCTTGCATCGATTCAATTCAAACATGATCAGCCATGGCTTCTTTGATGTTTTTCGGTTCAGTTGTTCTCACGGCGAGTGCGAACATACAAACATCGCCATCGGTTTCAAGCTGTCGTCTTGTACGAACGGGCTGTGAAGGGTTTCCAATTACTTGAACCAAAGGATGATCTCGGGTCCAATGATGTGTTGAAGGATGTCATTGATAAAACGTATGGATATATGACGGATCAACATGGCGAGTAGAATACTCTCCAGTTTCATGTACCGATGTACCGAATGGGTTGTGAAAATCGTCATCGTCAGATAATGCATTGTCTGCTTGATTTGTGTTCTCTGGAGCAATGACAGTAGTTGTGGATGTTGTAGGATCGATTGTTGAAGTAATATTCTGAGGAAGTAAATCTGCAGCAACCCGTGTTGAAGTAGATGAAGTTATATCTTTTTGTTGACAATGATCGGTATGATAATTCTTATCATGAGTGACAGCGGAAGACTTTGATACAACATGTTTCTCCCCCGTGAAATATTCATCAAACATTGGTCCATATAACATTTCCAACTCTTCAATTGTCGTGTCCACTATCATATCTGCTCTTGGAACATGTTCAGGAACTAGCTTTGAACTTGACGGTTCATTGTTGTGGTCTTGAGTTCCGAGTTCCATGCGGTTGTGCACAGAAGTATTTTGTCGTTGTGGATCGGGACTTAAACTGTTTTCTTCAAGTGTCATTTCTTGCAATTCATCAAATCTGACATGAATAGTCTCGATTATCAATTTTGTTCTCTTGTTGTAAACTCTATATCCCTTAGACTGAGTTGCATATCCCACAAGAATGCATGCATCACCTATCTCTTTCATCTTATCCAGATTTTCACCATCTCGTATAATGTAACAAATACATCCAAAAACATGAAGGTGTTTGAGTGAAGGTAATAAGTGTGAAAACACTTATCCTTTTACCACTTAAATATAATAAAACAAGACCAAAACATATATTTAATGTTGTAAAAGTCGGAATTATGCGTGGTTTGTGTTTTTATTGTATTTTAGGACCAAAATATGAAAAAGGATGAAAACACGGGCTTTCACGAGCTTTTATCGAAGAAAAAGACAAAAGACGGAAGTTTAACGAAGTCGAAGAACCAAATCTAATAAAAGAAGAAAATTAGAAGACGGGTTCATTTTATCATTCGACAAATCCCGAGACAAAGTCAAGAAAGGCGAATTAATTAAAAACACGAGAAGACAAAAAGAAAGAAGGAAGCAACAACACCACATTACTCCTCCACTATAAATAGTTTATTTTTCCATCATTTGTAATTATTAGGAATTAGTTAATTAGATAGATTAGTTTAGGAGTAGGAGTAGGTGTAATTACTTTCTCTCTCTAGCTTTCTTTCAAGTTTTTAAGCATTTCATCTTTAATCTTTCATCTTTAATCTTGTCTTGTTGGATCTTCATTTTTAATTCAAGCTTTTGAAATTAATCTCATTCTTCCTTTCTTGATTTTAATCTTATGTTTGATTTGGTTAATCATGTAGTTTGGTTGATCTTATTACTTGTTTGATTGATGTGCTTATTTCATTGTTCTTATGGTTTTCATGTGTTTGATGGTTATTGCTTATTGTGCTTATTGTTTATTTTATGTTCAGCTTATTTTTAATTAAGTGGATTTGGTGGATTAATATTTTTAAAAGTTGATTTTATATATTTTGCTCATTTGGTGCTTTTTATAGTTTTTTATTAGTGTTGTGTTTGGCTCATTTTAGAAATTAATTTAGCTAATTTTTGCTTATTTGATTTTATTAGTTTAGCTTATTTTAGCTTATTTGAGTCTTGATCTGTTTTTATTGCAACATCAAATTTAGAAACCAACTTTCGTAAGAGGGTTCAGGCAATTTTAACGAAAGTCAGTTTTAATATTTTTCTCCGAAACTCATTTTTTCGTTTTTCCTCCGAAAGTCATTTTTTTCCAAAAAGTTCGAAACTCATTTTATATCAAAAAGTTACGAAACTAGTTTAGATACAAAAATAGTCCGAAAGTTTTGTTTATTAAAAGTCCGAAAGTTTTTTGTCTATTAAAAGTTCCAAAAGTGGCAAACAAAAAAAACTCCGAAAGTAACTAAAAAAATGTTACGAAAGATTTTTTTAGAAAACCTCCGAGAGTATAGCTTCTTTTTTTCCCTCCTAAATTGTGTTCCCCATGTGGAAACATGTTTCTTCTTCTCCAACATTTGTTCCGTAGTCGATTTACTTTTATCCGGAAGTCGTGTTTATTTTTATTCTGAAAGTTAGATATTTTTAGTTTTATTTTTCCGCAAATTGTAGTATTAATATTTTACCGAAAAGTTTTAGTTTTAATTTTTGTTAAGTGCCCGTTTTAATATTTGTTTCATTTCTTTTTAAAGTAGCTTTATAATCTAATTTCCTTTATTTTTATTAAGTAAGTTTTATTTTTAATTCAAAAGTTTATTTCTTTTTAGTTTTATTTTTATTAATTGTTTCTTTTTAATATTTGTTTTAATATCGTTTTAATTTTTAGTTTATTTCTTATACTTTTCACATTTACTTTTTAAGTAGTTATAGATAACCAATCTTTATTTTATCTACCAAAAACGACTGAGTCACACTTTAAATCTGATTTCAATTCGAATCAAGTCGAGAGAAAAACGAATCTATTTAAATATCAGTTGTTAGAAGGTTTTCGATCATGGATTATGTGATATGGTGTCTTTTCGTGTCTTGGAATAATTAAGGATCGGTTTTGTGTGTAGCATGCGGTTGACACGGCTTCGGCCCAAAAGAATAGTGGTAGTTTTGAAGCGGATAGTAATGTTCGAGCAGCCTCAACTAAAGTATGGTTTTGTCTTTCAACAACGCCGTTTTGTTCGGGTGTTCGAGCAATAGATGTTTCATGTTCAAACCCTTCGGCTTCAAAATAATTCTTTAGAGTTGAATTCAAAAATTTTGTTCCTCTGTCAGTACGTACCACTTTTACTTGAGCTTGAAGACCACGTTGTATAAGCTTAAGGAAGTTAATGAGAACCTCAGGTGTTTCATCCTTGGACCTCAAGAAGTGAGTCCATGTATACCTTGAGTAATCATCGACAATTACCATAACGTATTTCTTCCTATTTATTCTCTGAACGCGCATGGGTCCACACAAATCGATATGAAGAAGATCTAACCGTCCTTTAGAGCTTGGTGTAGTCTTTGTCTTGAAACTACTCCGTTTAGCTTTACAAAGCTCACAAAACAACCTTGAAGTGGCCACGACAACCTCCTAAAAAGGGAGGGCTTTACCTGGTTTGAGTCTATGTGGCGGTGGGCTCAAACCCCGTGGATTAGTCGGCCAATGAGTCGGAAATCACGGTTACCAAAAAAAAGAAGAACAAAGATGATCTTTGATTAATTTCAAGCTTGGAAGGCCTCTCACAATATCTTTCTTGGAAAGCAAGTTGATGGTATCAAAAATAAGATGAGATAGACGTTGATGCCATAACCATGCCTGAGTCATTGAAGCTTTAGCCATGAAGCAAATTGGAGTTGTAGAAGTTGTGTCTTGAAGTGAAATAGTGTAAAGATCAGTACCCCGTGAACAGGTAAGTAAGTCATTCTCATCATAATCACGAACAAAACATGTCTTCTTTCTGAAAGCAGCCTCCAAATCGGCATCACAGAATTGACCAACCGAGAAAAGATTCTGATTGAGCCCTTCGACGTAGTATAACCTTTCGTTATATTCCCCTGAACCAAATCTCCATATCCTAGGATCGGTGCAAATTTATCATTTCCGAATCGGACCGTACCCAAGAACCTCTCCACGAAGTTAATTAGAAGCTTGAGATTCCCCGTCATGTGCTTCGTGCATCTGGAGTCCAATATGAAGAGAATTATTTCTATCACCTGCAGAAGAATTAGAACACGATGGAGCATGTGCTAAATTTGATTCCATGTTAGTTGTGATTTCCGATTCATTAGTTTCCCTAGTTTCAGCACTTAAAGGCACACTAATGTTCGGTGTCACGTTTTCTTTCCTAACCTTAGGCATCCATTTATATCCTGGAGGACATTGATTAGCAAACCACCATTTCCAAGACTTGCTATCAGACTCATATAATTCCCTAATTCTGCTTCTATGGGTCTTAGTGGCGGAGTCTGATGCAATACTTTTCTTAATGGGGGTTGCACCAGAATGGTTCACTTTGCGTTTGGGTTTACTAGCACTAATATGCATCGCAACTTGCTTTTTAGTTCTAGTATCTACGCCTTTCACATTATTCATAGCACACAGAGAATGATCAGCATTAGCACATTTTCCACATTTCACACAAATAAACTAAACATTTAAAGCATTCAAAGCAGTCGAATCATTCAAATCGTCATTACAAGCGATTACAGACGTTTTATTATTAGAAACATTCAAATTACTAGGGTGGTATTCTACTTTCTTCATCTTCCCTGGACTTTTGTTTCGCCAAACCTTTTCATTCATTAGAGTGCTCTTAAGCTGAGGCCGGCTAACACTAGCAGTGGGGACTACTTCTGTAGTAAAAGACACACGTCTATTAGTGTTTCTAGAAGTTTGAGGTGAGTGACTATCTTTGTTTTGTGTGGGTTTAGTGCTAATCGATACATCCCTGGTTTGAGCACATTTGTGCTTTGTTCTTGAATAACCGTTTTGGGATAAGTATGTGGTAACCTATGCTTCCCATCCGTCTTGGGGGCAAACCCAGATGTTGAAAATGAGGAATTTGAGAAAACAGATGGTTTTCCCAAGACAGAGGATTTATTCACTTTATACGCATTGGGTTGTTTCACAACAGATTTCTTAACGCTAGGTTCCATAACTTTACCACCCATCTTAGCAACGAGTTTCTTCAACTCTGCTATTGCTATGTCTTTTTCTTGTAACTGAGCTGTCAAATCCGCACTATCAAGACTTTTTTTGTTTAGTAATCGACATGACTCAGATAATTTTACTTCCAAAGGTGTATCATTTGAAAAACTGCCAACTTTGTTTTGCAAAGCAAGTTCAAGTGAATGACAATGTTTTTGAAGAAAATCATATCTATGTTGAAGTAACGAAAACTCTTTTTGGTCAATTTTATTCGAAAGCTCAGTTTCAAGACGTTCACACTCTTTGACTTGATCAAGATATTTGCATGCAACATCAGAATATTCATCAATATCAGCACAAGATGTAACATAGACACACATAATATCTTTTGATAGGCATTCTTGCAAGAGTAGATCATATGCTATAGAAAAATCGTCTATTTCAGGTTGATGGTCTTCAATTTCTTTTTCAAGAGATTCCACATATTTCAAATCGTCAAACATTTCTTGCTCTATTAACTTTTCAAATTCCGAAGCATGTTTCTTTGTTCTTTTCGCAAGAGGAATCAAAATAGTTTTCACAAGAACAGTTATATCGTGAGGATATCTTTATCACCTTTCAAACATTCACGTTTTTTCCAGTCATCATCAACAACCTTTTTGAAATTTTCAATGTTAATCTTAAGAATACTAAGTGCTTGCTTACTCTTGCTTATAGAAGCTTGATGCGGCAAGTACCCAATATATTTAGAAGCATTAGTTTTCTTGGTGGCAAAAACTTGTCTCTATTTAATTCTTATTTGAGCACATTCGTAAAATATTTGCTCACGAGACTTCTGTTTTTGTGGTTTGAAAATTTCATAAAGACAAATTTCATAAGCATAATTATATGGTTTCACAAAGTCTTTATTCACTAGTGATCTATTCTCCTCTTCAAAACTTAGTGACTCATCACTATTTGGCCTAACAAGAAGACAATCAAGGTCGGTCCATTGGGACTCCTCAAGATATAGTCGTAGATTCTTAGATTGAGCTTGCTCTAGGTACTTAGGACCAGCAAAACTAGCTTTACCCTTGAAAATCGAACGAGGTGCCAACATTCGCATGGTTTGAATAGATTGAGTTGTTTTATAAACAATTTTCTTATAAAAATCAATTTGAACTTCAAGTTCCATGACTTTGTCGATGTCTTTTGCTTGTTTAATTTTGAAAGATTTTTGCAAGTAAGCAACCTCTTCCGTCTTCGCAGTGACTAGTTTAGTTTTATCCTCTTGAAGAAAACCAATCGTTTGAGTTAACTCATTCACTTTAGTGGTAGCAATATATGTTTTATGTCGTTCAGTACTTAAAGAGGCGTTATAATTACGTTTCTCTTGTTCTAAAAGCTTAAGAGTTTCGTTGTATTTAGTTTCAAACACATCCTTAACAGTAGTAATGACACCCCCTTTGTACCTAGTCAGCTCTTTGTCTTTTTGAATAAGCTCAGCTCTGCAGCTTGCAAGAAGCTCACTAGATTTTATAACTGCATCTTTGCTTTCTTCAAAATTTTGAGTGAGTTTAACGTTTGCCTTCTTTAATTGCTTTTGACTCTTTTTAGTTTTTTTGACATCTTTTTGTAAAGAAGCAATTAAGTTAGCAAGCGCAATACGCTCCTCATCAGCATCATGCTCGTTTGCATGTTGATCATCCTCAGACTCATTATTGCACATGTCTGATGAATCGAGTGTGGCATTGCTATCAACCGTTTCCATCATACATGTGTCAGTAATGGTTGTTGGAAGCTCATTATGCTCATGAATATCACCAAACACATTATATTCGTCGTCAGTATGTACCTTATCAATTGGCTCGGTATCAAAGATAGGACCATTGTCATCTTCAGTGACTTTGAGAACTTCTTCAATCTTTGCCATGTATGAGTAATGTGCTTCAAGTTCTTGGTCGGAAGCTTCATCATCAGTGTCATCAAGCATTGCTCCTTCCTCATCCGACAATTTAACCCCAGCTTCCATCTTCTTGCATAGCAGCATCTTTTCCTTATGATAGCCAGAGTCTCGAACCCGTTTTGACTTCCTACATTCCTTTTCCATATGCCCATAACCTTGACAATTAAAGCACTGAATCCCACTTTGCTGAACCACTTGAGTTCTAACAGTTTCACTATTCCCAACAACAGTACCAATCCTCTGAGTATCATACTTAGCAGTTTGTCGATCATACCGTGCAGAACCCTCAACATGTGTTGGATGACGTCGATCATACCTAGGGGGACTTTCATCACGTCGACGTGTATCATACCTTGGAGGACTCTCAACATATCGGTTCCTTGTGTTAGATGATGTTCGAAGATTGTTGTTGGTGGGTTTGTATATCTTCTTGTAAGACTTCATTATGAAAGCAATTTGTTGTTTCATTTCCCTATCCTTCTGAGCTTGTTCTTCATCACTGTCCTCTTCAGATGATGGCTCAGATGATGGTGATGGTGCTCTCGGTTCTTTGCCTCGTGATCTTATGGGAGCTAAAGACTTAGATAAAGTTGAATATCTTGGTGATGATGATTGAGTGGAGTATGACTTGGGAATACGAGAGTGATGATCTTGGATGCGTTGAGTGGTAGACACCAAAGCAAGTGGATTAGCAGTCTTTGCTATCCTTTCAGCTCGAAGTTCATTCGTCTCATTCTGAAATTGTTTCAAAATGTCAGAGAGCGTGCGATAGTTGACCTCGTCTAACTTACTCTATTGTTTCACCAAATTTACAAACCGTGTCCACTCTGGTTGAAGTTGCTGTAGAAATTGCACATTGACTTGCATGGTGGAGACTTGCAAATTTTTTCTTGTCATTTCATTCATCTTCTTGTAGAATCTTGAGTAATATGAATCAATTGATTCCCCATCCAATGAAGTAAACTTGCCAAAGTTCCAAAACAAATTAGTTTTGACATCTTTCTTGTTAAGTGACTCTCCTTGTTGCAAGCGTTCAATAGCAAACCACATATCTTTTGCAGTAGAGCATGCATCAACCGTTGAGTAAATATCATCCCCAATCCCACTTAGAATCAAATAGATTGCTTCCTTCTCTACATCAATCCAAGCACGTTTCTCTTTCGAAGTGTTCTCATATGTTTCCTTAATTGTTTGCTCATCAGAATCGGGCGTCAAGTCGGTTGCTGGAATTTCAGGAATGGTTATTGTAGTGAGAGTATAGGGTCCTTCTTTGATGCAACGTCGGAGAAGATCACCATTTGGTTTAGTATCAAGATATCGAATAAAGCGTGATTGCCATTGTGCATATCGACCAGTCACAAGTATTGGTGGTCTCTCTTTGTTACCCGCCGCCATGATGTTGTTGTTTGTCACACGATACTCTGTAGTAGAATCCATCTTGATATTCTTTGAATTTAGGAATGAATATGGATCTTAAGTAGATGTGATAGTGAGTGTTGTTGTAGAGAAAAGTAGTTAAAATCCCTTAAAAATGTTCTCGAAAAACCAAAAAACTCTCCAAGACCAAAAAACACACGATTCGAAAAAAATTTAAGTGTATTTTTGGAATTTTTAAGAAAATCCTCCAATTTGTCGTAATGTCAAACAATCTGTCACAATGCACAAAGATTTCTGTCGTAATGTCCTGTCGCAATAACCCTGTCGCAATAATCCTGTCACAATGACCCTGTCGCAATAATCATGTCGCAATCACCTTGTCGCAATAATCCTGTCGCAATGGCACTGTCGCAATAACCCTGTCGCAATAACTTGTCGCAATAACTTTTGCGATGGAAATCAAAGCAATTATGTCGCAATGTATAAACTGTTCCGAAACTTTAGATCAAAATATGAGATTTTGCCTAGAAAAACATGATTTTAACCAAACCAAAACACCCAAATCCCTACCACAACTATGTAGGAGATTGATATCAAGACTTAGAGCACGGAAAACACAAAAAAAGAATTGAAACCGAGATGATTTATTGATTAAATCTTGCGAATCAAGTAAAATAACAACAACCAATCACAAATCTACCCCATGGCGATTGATACCAATTGTTGTCCCTAATTTGTGATGATTAAACAAGAAAGAAAAGAAGAAAATAGATGAAGAAGATGAATTCTAGAGAGAGAAAGTAGAGAGAGAAAAGAGAGAAGTGTGTGAAACTTTAGGAATATTAGATTAAGAAAAATGAACAACCAACACCCTTCCTAACATGCTAGAAAGGGTATTTATAGCCTTGCCTACATGTGGCATAATAGGCCATATGTTTAACTGGGCCGGGCTTGAATAAATGCTTAGTACCTTGAAAGAGGACTTTTAAGCTAGCCATCAAGCCCGTAATGTCACGACTATTATACTACCTATTACAACGTTCTAATAAATATTACAATAATAAACTATGACCGAGCATTCTTGTTTGACTCAATATTTTGAGCTAACACATTCTTATATCATCCTCTGTTCAACTTTATATTTCAGACAGAAGACTGGCGACCGGAAACCTGTAGTCGCTCAGCAGCAATCATCTAAGGGAAACAGTCAGACCAGTGACCGTTCTGGTTCAGATAGGCGTGGCAGTAATGATAATTACCGTAACAATTCCAATAACTCGAACAACAGCAGGTCCCTACGTTTACCTTCTTTCATGATTAATCTGTCTTATGTTATGGTATTATAACACTCCAGCGACTCATATTCAGGAACAATGGCAACGGCAGGGATTAGGACCGTAGAGGTTCGCAGCCTAACCGTTCTACTTCATTTGGTAACTATTAAACCTTCTATGTAATCAAGCTTATGTTCCATGATCATGTCTCATGCATGTAATCCTAAAACAGGCTCTTAGCTAGCTAAGACGCCTGTTGGAGGGTTCACGCATCCAATATGCCCTACTTGTTCGCGCAGACATTCTGGTGTTTGTCGCCGAGGTACTGGTGGTTGTTTCAAGTGTGGCCAGCAGGCCATCAGTAGAAGGATTGTCTCCAAGGTGAGATAGAAGACACCTCGGGACATGCCGACTCTAAACCACCTCCTACTTCAGGTCGCGTGTTCACTACTACTAGAGACAAGGCGAACAAGACTTCAGGTACCATCACTGGGAACCTCTTTATGAATGGTCTGGCAACATGCGTTCTGTTTGATACTAGAACGACTCATTCAGTCATATCCATTGATTTTGCTACACGTGTTAGGATTTCCCCTATGCCATTAGATAATGCCTTAAGCATTTCCACGCCACTTAGGGACTCTGTGTGAATCACCCAGGTGTACAGAGATCTTCCCCTAAAATTTGATGATAAAATCCGTAGAGTTGACGCACTTCCTTTGGACATGTGCGATTTTGACATGATATTGGGCATGAATTGGTTATCCAAACACCAGGCTACGATAGACTACCACACTTATCGGGTTATCTTTGATGATGTTAAATCTCCATAGTACATATACCATGGTTTTCTGCCAGGGAGGTCTGTATAAATTATTTCATCCATGGAGGCGCGTGCATTACTAACGCACGGCTGTCAGGGCTTTATCGCCAATATTCATGACATAACTGCCAAGTCTCCATCGATTCAAGATCAGCCTATTGTGTCAGAATTTCCTGACGTATTTCTTGATGAACTTCCAGGCATACCACCTGTTTGTGAAGTCGAGTTTTGAATTGAGCTCATTCCAGGAGCGGAGCCAATTTCTAGGGCTCCTTACCGCATGGCTCCCATAGAGCTTATGGAGTTAAAAGATCAGCTGCAGGAGCTTCTGGAGCGAGGTTTCATCCGTCCAGTGCATCGCCATGAGGTGCACTGGTACTATTCGTGAATAAGAAAGATGACAGCATGCGTTTGTGTATAGACTATCGTGAGCTGAACAAGATCACGATCAAGAACTGTTATCCTTTGCCGCGAATTGATGACCTTTTCGATCAACTTTAGGGCGCCAAGTATTTCTCCAACATCGATCTGAGGTCCGACTACCATCAGCTACGGGTTAAAGAGCAGGATATCTATAAGATTGCTTTCCGTACACGTTATGGGCACTAAGAGTTCGTAGTCATGCCATTCGGACTCACAAATGCTCCAGCAGTCTTCATGGATTTGATGAACCGTGTCTTCCATGAGTTTCTGGACAAGTTCGTTATCGTTTCATTGATGACATCCTGATTTTCTCCAAATCCAAGGAGGAACATGAGGAACACCTTCGTACAATTTTGCAGATTCTTCGTCAGAAGCAGTTGTATGCCAAGTTCTCCAAGTGTGAGTTCTGGTTAAGAAAGGTGGCATTTCTGGGCCATATTGTATCTGCAGAGGGGATCACCATGGATCCTGGTTGAAGCCATCACTAAATGGCCAACACCTACATCTGCAACAGAGGTCAGAAGTTTTCTGGGTTTAGCTGGCTACTACCGCAGGTTTGTAGAGAACTTTTCACGTTTAGCCTTACCTTTGACTAAGCTGATGAGGAAAGGAGAGAAATTCGTCTGGACTGAAGAATGAGAGAAGAGATTTGAAGACATTAAGTAGAAGTTAGTGACTGCATCAATTCTTACTCTTCCATCCAAGGTTGTAGAAATCGCTAGGCGTTAGTGAGGCGGTTGGCCACCTTCGAGGTGGAATTCGTCTAGACGGCGCCTAGGCGGATTGGAATTTTATGCATAAAAAATTATAAATAATACGTATAACATGACAAAATACTTCTAATTTCTAATAATTCAAAGTTCACATAGCTTGAAGTTGCAAAATAGACAAATAAACATAACAATTTAAGGACTTAAAACTTTAAACGTGACATACAGTTAAGTTGGTTCCAATTCTCACGAAAAATCCATTACTTTATGTTAACAATCATAGGTTTATCTTTGATTTTAAGATGTTATGTTAAAATAAATATGTAAATTATATATTAGAAAGAAAAGTTTTAAATTTTTAAAAAAAATATTGACTTTTTGTTGACTTTCTTTGACTTTTTGACCGCCCAGGCTGCCTAGGCGCTGCCTAGCACCGCCTAGGCGGATGTTTGACCGTCTTTTGACTTTTCCGCCTAGCTTAACCGCCTAGCCATAAATCAAGGCGGAGTATAACCGCCTAGCGCTTAGGTGGCCGCCTAGCCCGCTTTTTACAACACTGCTTCCATCTGGTACAGGTGGATTTCAGATCTATAGTGATGCTTCAGGAAAGGGTCTAGGCTGTGTTCTCATGCAACATGTTAATTAATGATCGCATAATTAATGATCACAAACCTTCACTCAAACACCTTCACGTTTTTGGATGTACGTGTTACATTATTCGAGATGGTGAAAATTTGGACAAGATGAAAGAGAAAGGTGATGCATGCATTTTAGTGGGATATGCAACTCAATCTAAGGGATACAGAGTGTACAACAAGAGAACAAAATTGATAGTCGAGACTATTCATATCAGATTTGATGAATTGCAAGAAATGGCACTTGAACAAAGCAGTTTAAGTCCCGATCCACAACGACAAACGACTTCCGTTCACAACCGCACGGAACTCGGAACTCAAGACCACAGCAATGAACCGTCAAGTTCAAAGCTGGTTCTTGAACATGTTCCTAGAGCAGATATGACAGTAGACACGACACTTGAAGAGTTGGAAATGTTATATGGACCAATGTATGATGAATATTTCACGGGGGAGAAACAAGTTGCATCGAAGTCTTCCGCTGTCACTCATGATAAGAATGATGATACCGTTCATCGTCAACAAAAGGATACAACTTCATCTACTTCAACACGGGTTGTTGCAGATTTTCCTCCTCAGAATATCACTTCAACAATCGATCCTACAACATCCACAACTACTGTCATTGCTCCAGAGAACACAAATCAAGTAGACGGTGCATTTTCTGACGATGACGATTTCACAACCCATTCGGTACACCGGTACACGAAACTGGAGAGTCTTCTACTCGCCATGTTGATCCGTCAAATATGCATACGTTCTATCAACGACATCCTTCAACACATCATTGGACCAGAGATCATCCTTTGGTTCACGTAATTGGAAACCCTTCACAGCCTGTTCGCACAAGACGACAACTAGAAACCGATGGCGATGTTTGTATGTTCGCACTCGCCGTGAGTACTGTCGAACCGAAAAACATCAAAGAAGCCATGGCTGATCATGCTTGGATTGAATCGATGACAGATGAACTTCAACAATTTGAAAGACTTAAAGTCTGGGAACTTGTTGACGGACCATACGATGTGACTCCATTAAATCTTCGTTGGATCTGGAAAAACAAGATGGATGAAGAGAATACGATCATCAAGAATAAAGCTAGGCTAGTGGCTAAGGGGTATGGCCAGAAAGAGGGAATTGATTTTGAAGAATCATTTGCACCAGTAGCTCGAATGGAAGCAGTCAGGATTTTCCTTGCTTATGTTGCACATAAGGGATTCACTGTCTATCAAATGGAAGTAAAGACAGCATTTCTTAACGGTCCTTTGAAGGAAGAAGTCTATGTCACGCAGCCGGAAGGATTCGTCAATCCTCATTATCCTGACA
This sequence comes from Glebionis coronaria, assembly GCA_025667525.1. Lineage (NCBI taxonomy): Eukaryota > Viridiplantae > Streptophyta > Magnoliopsida > Asterales > Asteraceae > Glebionis > Glebionis coronaria. The sequence goes on along the minus strand of CM046876.1, from coordinate 487,323,395 downwards.
AGGTGTATCGTCTCCACAAAGCACTTTATGGACTCAAGCAAGCTCCAAGGGCGTGGTACGACGAGCTCTCGAAATATCTGGTATCCAAAGGTTTCTCAAAAGGTTCCATTGATCTAACTCTGTTCACTTATAAATATGGGGATGACATTTTGCTTGTGCAAATTTATGTTGATGACATTATTTTCGGGTCTACAAACCCAAAACTTTCAAAATGGTTTGAAAAAGTAATGCACAGCAAATTTGAAATGTCTATGATGGGCGAACTAAAATTCTTTCTAGGAATTCAAGTTCACCAATCCCCAAGTGGTATCTTTATAAACCAAGCTAAGTATTGTCAAGAGATAATCAAAAAGCATGGTATGACTTCATGTGACCCCGTTGGGACACCATTATCAACCACATCGCTAGATGCTGACTTGGAGGGAAATGCCATCGATCAAACGAGATATCGTTCCATGATTGGTTCCCTCATGTACTTGACAGCAAGCAGACCTGATATACATCATGCTACATGTTATTGTGCACGATATCAAGCACGACCCACTGAAAAGCACCTCAAGGAGGTTAAACGGATCTTTCGGTACCTTAAGAATACCATTCATTTGGGACTCTGGTATCCGAGGGAAACCGGTTTCTTTCTAACGGCCTATTCAGATTCTGATCATGCAGGGTGTCTTGATACACGAAAAAGTACTTCTGGTGGTGCACAATTTCTAGGTCAAGATAAGCTTGTGGGATGGTCTTCCAAGAAGCAGGATTGCACGTCACTTTCATCAGCCGAAGCGGAGTATGTGTCTCTATCTGCGTGTTGTGCTCAAGTTCTATGGATGAGAGCACAACTCACGGATTATGGCTTCCACTTTGATAAAGTACCTATGTACTGTGACTCAAAGTCAGCCATAGCCATCTCCTGCAACCCGGTACAGCATTCCCGCACGAAGCACATCGATGTCAGATACCACTTCATAAAGGAACAAGTTGAAAGAGGTATCGTTGAATTATACTTTGTTGGAACGGATTACCAATTAGCCGACTTGTTTACGAAAGCTCTGTCGAAAGATAGGTTTGAGTACCTCGTTAGGCAAATTGGTATGAGATGTTTGACTCCAGCAGACCTGGAGATTCTGGCAAAGGTGCCTGCTTGATTCATCTATCAAACATCAACTTGTAAATATCTTTGAAAAAGCAAAATACAAAAATATAAAACACATAAAAGCAAAACACAAAATTAAAAATCTTTCAAAATCCAAAAATATTCTTCTCGACATGTCTTTCAGTATCGATAATATGGACGTGCCTAGAAATGTCGCTCAATAACGACCCGGGTGTGTACATAAAGCTCGAATGAAAGTTGTAAATATTTTTCAAAACATGTCATTTCTTCTTTTAATAAAGGAAATTGTCTATTTTGGACAAATATTTCCAAACAACGGGTAGAGCAATCTATCATGGGTTGAGCTTGTCACAAAACATTCAACGTTTTGAGCTCAACACAATGGCTTGTAATCACTTTTAGATTGCAACCCGGTCCTATATTCACGGGGGAGTGTACGATTTTGTACTCTTACCCTCAGGAAAAGAAGAGAAATCTTCTTACACTTGAGTGGATTCGTCAAGACATTCAAAGTCTATGAACTCAAGTTTATGCTTCAGAAAAACCTCTTCGACAAAAAGAAATAGGATTTTTCAAAAAGCGTTGAACACAATTTTTTCTAGAATTTCTCAATGATTATTCAAAATCTTTCAAAAATTGTGTGTTCAACAACTCCCATCCTCAAAAAGCGAAATGTGGATCACATCCTTATAATGACAATTCATTTGGATCAATTTTTGAGGGGGAGCATTATAACTTCATGCAAAAGATTAACACATCTTTCTCCCGGAGATTTCAAGACTATTTTTCAAAATATATTTTAATCAAATTTGGTATCTCTAATATCAAAAGATTTTATATATTAGAGATAGGGGGAGAAAATGTGATTAAAATGTGATCTAATATAAGACTCAATCACTTTAACTCTTACCTACATGTGCGAAACATTTTCGATTATTGATGCACATGTAAAGGGGGAGCATTTCTGAAACGACAAAACTAGCAAGGTGTTAAATGTTTTTCAAACACTTTGTTAGAATTTAAAGTGGTTTTCATGGTTACGATCAAATACCCACAACATCTTTAATTCATGAAGTTATTGGTGTCAAAAGGGTGGTTAGGTTTAAGTCCTATGATCCAACCAGAACCGAAGGGATCTTCCCAGGGACAATCCAATAGATTATTAGAAGTCCTTAGGAAAGATGGAGTAGAATGTGAACGTAGCTGAATGCCGACTAAGTACTGATGCTAGCACTAGAACAATCACAACAAGGTGCTAGTAATGATGTCTTGGTAAGCATTGAAGGGGTTGAAGAATGAAAAAGAAATGTAAGGATAAAGGTTGTAAAGAAAGAAGCCCTCCATACAACTTAGGCAGAAACCGGGTCAACTCATCATGAAGACAATCTCATCATGGACCCAGTGATGTGAAGCACAACCCTTTCCTAGCTACTCAGGCTTCTCTCAAAAGAAGTTTGTTTTATTTTCACGGAGAACAACATGACTTTTATTGACTTTCTCACTCCGAGATAGTTGATATTGAATAGGTGGCATCTGATCCAGCCTCTGACCACTGAAAGTGCACAAATAGAGTCTAGAGCCAAGAGATCAATCAAATCTCGTTAGGACACACGGATGAAGATCAAGAGAGTCCTACGCTATATCCTTGTGATATTGCTAGAACACTCAGAGTGATACTACTTAGTATTCACAATGATGAGTGGAAATCCTTCCAGTGTTAACATCAAACAGCACTGCGGTAGGTCATATGCAAGATTCTTTATGAATTGAACATGTGCAAAACTGAAAAGCAACAGTGGTTTGATTCTGAATTGATTCAAACTCGTTTCAGGTTTCTACGCAATATCCTTATGGTCTTGCCAGAACATTCAGAGTGATATTCATTAATATTCACAGTGACGAATGGAAATCCTTCTAGCGTCAACCTCAAACAGCGCTACGGTAGGTGACTTGTGAGATTCTTATGAATCAAACTTGTGTCAACTGGAAAGCAACAATGGTAAGATTCTTAATGAATCAAACTTGTTCCAGGAATTTGAATTGACGACTTTAATCAAACGGATATCTATCCAATTGATTCACTCTTTATGTTCGCAGTCTTGCTTTGAGACGGTCGAGTAAAGAGAACGGCTAGTACAGCCGCGAAACCCTGTCAAGGAGATTCTTAATTGAATCTACCTGATCACAGGTACGATATTTAATATCGTATAACGGTCTTCACCGACCGGAGGTAAAACGCTACCAATTTAGGACGAATGTCAAAGCCATTCAGTCCGTGTCTATGTTTTGTCTCGAGAAGGTGGCGTCACGGTGTACTCAGCAAAGTCAAAGATTCAGAAACCACATACTCATGCCTAAAGACATATTCAACAATTAATAGTGTGAGCATGTGAATGAAGACACAAGATCGCAAGATGGCAAAGACAAGTCAAGGATGATTTGAAGATCTCAAGCTTAAAGACAAAGTCGAAAGACAACGACAAAGGCTCAAAGATCACAACATGAAGGAACAAGGCTACGATTACATGTTCAAGACTCATTTATGGCGAGATTAGTAATCTCTACAAATTTCCTAAATGACAAAGGTTTATGACCTCTCATTGGGGGAGATTGTTAGCCTCAAAATATTGAGCCAAACAAGAATGCTCGGTCATATGTTTATTATGTATCGTATTTTTTGAACGTTGTAATAGGTAGTATATTAGTCGTGTTATACGGGCTCAACTTTAGGCTAAAGTTCAGTAATAAGTAACTAAAGCCCAAAAGGAAAGCCCGGCCCAAACCATATAGTCCATTAAGAAGCCCGCATGTGGGTGGACTATAAATACTACCCTCGTAGCATGTTAGGAGGGTTGGTGGTTCATTTTCTCTTAATCTAATAGTTCACAAATTCACACACTTCTCTCTCTTTTCTCTCTCTAGTTTCTCTCTCTAAAATTCATCTCATTTCTACCTTTCATCTTTAATTCGTATTATATAACATCTTATATAGGGACAACACAACATGGGAAGGTTATTGCATACGCATCACGGTAGCTTAAACCTTATGAAGAAAACTATCCTATTCATGATTTGGAGCTTGCAGCGGTTGTTTTTGCATTGAATATCTGGAGGCATTATTTGTATGGTGAATCATGTGACATCTTCACAGATCACAAGAGTCTCAAGTACATCTTCACCCAGAAGGAACTAAACATGAGACAGAGAAGATGGTTAGAACTACTGAAGGATTACGACACCAACATTCAGTACCATCCTAGTAAGTCAAATGTGGTGGCAGATGCTCTAAGCAGAAGGTCGGATATGATTGCTGGCATCTAGGTTGCAAAGGAGATCATCCGTGACCTGGAGATGACTGATATTGAGTTTTGTGTACAAGGACAACATGGTTACTGGGCAAATCTTAGAGTGGAACCAGACTTACATTCTAGGATCAAGGAAGCTCAGAAGGACGATGGTGAGATCTGGGCTATCATTCAGAAACTTGATCAGTAGACGAAGTTTCGTGTTGATGAGGATGGTATCTTCTGACAGGGCACTAGACTAGTTGTTCCTAATGACGCTACACTCAGGGAAGTTGTGCTGACTGAAGCTCACAACTTCTATTTACCATACATACTGGTTCCACCAAGATGTACCACGACATCAAGCATCATTTCTAGTGAAGTGGTATGAAGCAGGATGTTGCCACCTTCGTTTCTAAATGTATGATCTGCCAGCAGGTTAAGATCAAACACCAGAGAGCTAGTGGTTTACTGCAACCACTGGATATTCCAGAATGTAAGTGGGACAAAATCTCCATGGATTTTGTTATCGATCTTCCGGTGACTCAGAGTAAACACGACGCCATCTGGGTTATTGTTGATAGATTGACTGAATCTGCTCATTTTCTACCAATCCGCAAGGAGCATCTGGTCAGCAAATTGGTAGACACTTTTCAGAAGGAGATCATGAGACTGCATGGTACTCCATCAGAAATCATCTCTGACAGAGATCCCTGTTTCACCTCACGGTTTTGGCAGAGTCTAAAGAAAGCTTGGGACACCAGACTTAAGCTCAGCATTGCCTTTCATCCTCAGACTCACGGACAGTCGGAGCGTACCATTCAGACATTAGTGGACATGTTACGGTCGTGTGCTCTGGAATGGATAGGAAACTGAGATGATTATATCTATCTAGTAAAGTTTTCATACAACAACAGTTGGCACGCTAGCATCGAGTGTGCACCGTTTGATATGTTGTATGGAAGGAAGTGTCGCGCCCCAATCTGTTGGGATCGGGTGGGCGAACGACTTATTGAGAATCCAGAGATGATTTAGTTAACTAATGAGAAAGTCGTCGTCGCCAAGGCGAAGCTTCAGGAGGCTCGTGCTCGCCAGAAGAGCTATGCTGATAAGCGTCGTAGGGATGTATCTTTCAACGTAGGTGATCACGTTTTCCTCAAGGTATCACCTGCACGGGGAGTTAAGCGTTTTGGAATCAGAGGGAAGCTCAGTCCTCGCTTCATCGGACCGTTCGACATCATAGAACGCGTTGGTGAAGTGTCATATCGTTTAGCGTTACCGCCTCAGCTATCACACGTTCACAACGTGTATCATGTGTCCTTACTCAGAGGATACAACTATCATCCCGTTCATATTGTTAAGTATAAGCCTGATCAGATTCGAGAGGATCTTTCATATGTCGAAGAACCTGAGAGAGTTCTTGAGCAACAAGATCGTGTCATGCGGAGGAAGATGATCCCTTTCTTCAAAATCCTCTAGAGGGATCGTCCTGAGCGGGAAGCCACTTGGGAGACGGAGAAGTCTATATGGACTTCTTACCCTCATTTCTAGTTATGATTCGGGTATGTTTCTTTCAGTTTACGTTTTCTCTAATTCGAGGACGAATTGTTCTTCTAGAGGGGAAGAGTTGTAAAACCCGCATTAAAATACCATGAACAATAAACGTCAACATTAAATACACGAAAATACGATAAAATTAAAACTTTCCATTTATAATATATTACATGTGTCACGACATTAAATAACATGTTATTACGTATGTTATAAATGTGACGTGTTCACGACATATTAATTCATGATAACTAAAACACGAACGTACACGTATATATAGTTAACATAGAAAAGCTATGAATTTGCTTGTAGGCTTTAAGGGTGCCGCGGCTAGAGGACAAGAGGAGGAAAGAATGGGCTTTGGCCCATGACCAAAGTATAATCCTTAAACATCTAAACTCCAGGAGTTTAACATAACATACTTTTCATAAAAACAAGAAAACCTAATTTCTTTTTCTCTCTCTCTCTTGCCGCCGGGTATCATCAACACCAAAGGGGTGTTCGTGTAACACCCCATTTTGGTAAATGGAATGTCACGCGTGATTATGGAGTGTCATCAAAGCATACAAGGATAAATGTATAAAACATCACATGACCATAAAGGAAATACCAGAAAACAAACATCGGTACCCCAAAAGTAGAACTCATCACACACAAACATAAGTACTGTAAATGAAAAGGACTAAACAATGTCCATAGAAATGAGTATCAAAAGTATGAAGAAATGCATAAAGTAATGAAGGCTAGGAAGCTTCCAATCCATATGCACGTACGCTTAAAGTCTACGAGCGTCCTTGGGTACCTGCCGTTTTGGGAACATGAAAGGAAAAACGGCTGAGCATAACGCTCAGTGCACGGATATACAAGTAAAGCATGAATAATATAAGCATATAAGCATAAAGCAGCGGAAAAGACTAAGTCCTGGATAACCTGGTATATCTTAGTAAAACTGGTTTTATAGTTTGAAAAGCCTTATGTTTATCTTATAAAAACTGTTTAACATGTTTACCATTAGCCAATATAGGTCATGAAATATCAACGTGCATGAATACTTGGAGGGGTGACCTCGTCATGCAATTAGAGGGGCTGCCTCTAATTTAAATATAAGTTTTTGGGTAGGAGGGAGCAGCTCCTTATGAAGGATACAAGGCAAACACCACATTCACCTGAATAATCTACTGAAAACATGTAACCTAGGATTCACCCATACGCCCCACATGATAAGAATAATATGGCCAAAAGCTGAAGGGACGCCACGAGCTATCACTCCGCCGTGGTGAAGTCATAACACTGGTACCTCCAGTGTTATGGTTATGGTACCTCCATAACTAGGTGAAACTGGTCATGCATGTATATGGCTTAGGCATCTAATTAAGCATAAGCAATTCAAAAACATATAAAACATATACTGGAAAAACAGTTGGCTACATACGGGAAATCCTAATAAGGAAGAATGTGCATACTGAAAGGACGGAGAATCCGTACCTTGTGTCCAGTGAACGAAGAAGACGAACGGAAGAGAGTCCTACTTTGATATCACTAATGCTACATAATAAATATACGTGTATAAGTATTCTGATTACTAAGTACGTAACTGATTTCATATCATGTCTTAGCTTGTTTTATATGTTCATGTCATGTTTTACTGATTTTAGCTTTATACTGCGTTTATCATATATTCTGTCTATTTTGATTAAGTATTACTTGTATTTCTTGTATTATTAAACTTGTTGTGTTATAATAAGTAACTTTATTAAAATAGTAGGTTTCCTAAAATAGAAAGTTTCCAAAAATAGGAAGTTTCCAAAAATAGAAAGTTTTCAAAAATAGATTGTTTCCAAAAATAGAAAGTTTCCAAAAATAGAAAGTTTACAAAAATAGAAAGTTTCCAAAAATAGAAAGTTTCCATAAATAGGTTAGCTGCCTTAATTAAATAAGTTTCTAAAAATAGAAAGTTTCCATAAATAGATTAGCTGCCTTAATTAAATAAGTTTCTAAAAATAGAAAGTTTCCATAATTAGAAATAAGCTGGATTATTAAGCTAATAATATATAAGCTTAAGTTTTACTGATTAATATTCTAAGTCATGTGATATATAGCATAGTTTATTAATTATTTCATGTAAATTAAATAAACTATAGGTAATAAGATTTAATTAAATATAACATGATTTAGTTAAATAAAAGGTAATAATACTTAGGTTAAAACATGTATTAGTATTTATTATTAATATAACCTAAGTCATAAATATTAATTAATTATAAGTCATGTTTTAATAATTAATTAATTCCTTAGCCTAAATTAACTAATAAAATACTTAGGTTAAAATCATGTATTATTATTAATAATAATATACCCTAAGTCATGTCTAAATTAAATTAATTACATAACATGTTAAATTAATTTAATTACTCTTGTAATTATTTAACTTGTAAAAATAAATAATTAATCTTGAAAAATAAACCGTGAACCGTACCCGTGTTTTAGAAATAAACATGTCATGAACCGGTCCGTGAACCCCTTGAACCGGATCTACACCCTTAACCATGGCAAACCGCCACTGGCCTAAATCGGTGGTGCGTGTGGTGTTCTAGTCGAGACCTCCTAAACCACCAAGGATAACCCCGACATGCGTCGGGGTCCCTTGGTTCCTCTCGGCCGAGCCTCACAAACCAAACCGAGACCTTGTGGTCTCGGTTGGTGATGATCACACAACCACCGAGAGCCCTTGCTCTCGGTTTACCCACTAGTAGAACCAAACACCCCCTTAAACCATGTATTTTTAATCCCACTTGATTAGATCTACATGTTTATTAACTTGTTTTTAATACCTCATGATTTCATGTTTTTAGATCTAATAAATAATTAAAAAGAAAAGGTTTAAGAAGATTACTGATTCGTGGATAAAAGGAAAACTAACACGAATAACCTTGAAATAAATTGGATTAACCAAGATCAACAAACACCTCCTTATGGTGGTGTATAGGCGGCGGCTACAAGGAAGAAAATGAGGAGCAGGGTTTTTGATTTTTCTAATTATTTTGTAATATGAAAAATCCCTTTCCTTCTTTTTCCTTTTTAGTTAAATTTTAAACTGGGCTGGGCCCACTCTCTTGTCTTGGCCGCGTGTAAAGGGGACCCACATGGGGAACCCGTTGATTTTCCCCGTGTTCTATTATTTACGTGTTAACGTGTCATGTTTACGTGATTTAATTATTCTTCGTTCGCGTCGTAAAATATATTTATACATGATCGTAATAACTATACGTAAATACATAATATTAGATTCGTGATTATTTACGTTCATGATTTTCATGTTCGTGATTATAATTATTGTTGATGATAATTGTCGTGTCTTAATACGTTATAAATACTTATCGTGTAATAACACGTACGTAATACTTGTAATTCATATTCTGAAACGTAAACGTGTTAAATAAGGAAAGTTCTAATCATGTACGTACGATCATAAGGGTACTATTCATGGTAAAAGCATGCGGGTTTTACAACTCTTCCCCCCTAAAAAGAATAATTCGTCCCCGAATTATAGATAATATAAACTGGAAAAAGAAGAACATACCCGAATTCAAAATATGAAATGAGGGTAAGAAGCCCGGATAGACTCCTCTGTTTCCCAAGTGGCTTCCCGCTCGGTATGATCCCTCCAAAGGATTTTGACTAATGGAATCGTCTTCCTTCTCATGACTCGTTCTTGTCTGTCAAGAACTTGTTCGAGTTCTTCTATGAAAGTGAGATCTTCACGAATCTGTTCCAGTGGATACTGAACCATGTGAAGGGGATGATACTTGTACCCTCTGAGTAAGGACACTTGAAAAACATCGTGAACATGAGAAAACTGCGCAGGTAACGCTAAACGGTAAGATACTTCACCGACTCGCTCAATGACATCAAACGGTCCGATGAATCGAGGACTGAGCTTCCCTTTGATTCCAAAACGTCTAACCCCACGTGCCGGTGAAACCTTAAGGAAAACGTGATCTTCTACGTTAAAGTGTAAGTCCCTACGATGCTTGTCTGCATAACTCTTCTGACGTGACCGTGCTTCTTGCAGTTTCTGCTTAGCTACTGCGACCTTCTCGCTGGTCAACTCAATCATTTCTGGTCCTTCAAGTGTTCGCTCACCAACCTGATCCCTGCAGATTGGGGCGCGACAGTTTCTGCCATACAACATCTCGAATGGAGCACACTTGATACTTGCGTGCCAACTGTTGTTGTATGCAAACTCTACCAAACAGATGTAATTGTCCCAATCTCCCGTCCATTCTAACGCACATGACCTCAACATGTCTTCTAATGTCTGAATCGTTCGCTCCAATTGCCCGTCTGTTTGAGGATGAAAAGTCGTGCTAAGCTTAAGTTTTGTACCCCAAGCTTTCTGCAGACTCCTCCAGAATCGAGAAGTGAAACGAGGATCTCTGTCCGAGACGATGCTGGATGGAGCACCATGAAGTCTCATGATCTCCTTCTTGTAAGTATCGGCGAGTTTACTGACCGAATCTTCCTTGCGGATCGGTAAGAAATGAGCTGACTTGGTAAGTCGATCAAGGATAACCCAAATCGCATCATGCTTCTTCTTTGTCGACGGAAGACCGGTAACAAAATCCATGGTGATTTTGTCCCACTTCCACTCTGGGATATCTAACGGTTAAAGAAGACCGCCAGATCGTTGATGCTCGATCTTAACCTGCTGGCAGGTAAGACATTTGGAGACGTAAGTCGCAACATCCTGTTTCATACCGCTCCACCAAAAGTATTGCTTGATGTCATGGTACATCTTGGTCGAACCAGGATGAATAGAGAATGGGGAGCTATGAGCCTCAGCTAACAATGCTTCCTAGAGTTATTGATCATCAGGAACACAAAGTCTCGTGCCCTGCCATAAGATACCATCTGCGTCTACTCGAAATTCTGTCTGCTTCTCCAAATTCTGAATTATCACCCAGATTTCACCATCATCCTTCTGAGCTTCCTTGATCTTAGAGAGTAACTCGGGTTCCACAATAATATTAGCCCAGTAACCGTGTTGTCCACGTACCATGATCTCCATGTCTAGTCGCTCCAAGTCTCTAATAATTTCCTCCTTTATCTCAATGTCGTTGATCATTCCGGACTTTCTACTAAGTGCATCTGCCACTACATTTGCCTTGTCGGGATGATGCTACAGATTAATGTCATAATCCTTCAACAGCTCTAACCATCTCCTCTGCCTCATGTTCAATTCACGTTGAGTGAAGATGTACTTCAAGCTCTTGTGGTCCGTGAAAATGTCACATGATTCTCCATACAAGTAGTGCCTCCATATCTTCAATGCAAACACGATTGCTGCAAGTTCCAAGTCATGCGTAGGGTAATTTTCCTCATAAGGCTTAAGCTGTCGTGATGCGTACGCGATCACTTTCCCATTTTGAATGAGAACACAGCCAAGTCCCTTCCCTGATGCATCACTGTAGATCTAAAATCAACTTGTACCAGATGGGAGAGTAAGAATCGGTACAGATACTAACTTCTGCTTTAGGTCTTCAAAGCTCTTCTCTCTCTCTTCAGTCCAGACGAATTTCTTCCCTTTTCAAATCAGTTTGGTCAATGGTAGTGTTAAATGGGAAAAGTTCTCCACGAACCTACAGTAGTAACCAGCTAAGCCTAGGAAACTACGGACTTCAGTCGCTGATGTCGTTATCCGCCACTTGATAATATCCGCAACCTTTGCTGGATCCATCGTGATTCCTTCTGCTGATACAATGTGACCTAAGAATGCCACCTTGTGTAACCAGAACTCACACTTGGAGAATTTAGCATACAGCTGCTTGTGCCGAAGAATCTGTAATATTGTACGAAGATGGTCTTCGTGTTCCTCCTTGGACTTAGAGAATATCAGGATGTCGTCAATCAAAACAATGACGAATTTGTCCAGAAATTCATAGAAGATTATGTTCATCAAATCCATAAACACTGCTAGAGCATTGGTAAGGCCAAACGGCATGACTATAAATTCCTAGTGGCCATTACGGAAAGCAGTCTTGGCGATGTCCTGCTCTTTAACCCGTAGTTGATGATAGCCCGACCTTAGATCAATCTTGGAGAAATGTTTGGCCCCTTGGAGTTGGTCAAACAGATCGTCTATGCGGGGTAGAGGATACCTATTCCTGATGGTGATCTTGTTGAGCTCGCGATAGTCTATGCAAAGACGCATACTGCCGTCCTTCTTCTTAACGAATAAGACCGGTGCGCCCCATGGAGATGAGCTCGGTCGAATGAAGCCTCGTTCCAGAAGTTCTTGCAATTGATCCTTCAGCTCCTACAACTCTATGGGAGCCATGCGATAAGGAGCTTTGGAAATCGGCTCAGCTCCTGGGATGAGCTCGATATTAAATTCTACTTCACGTGCAGGTGGTATGCCTGGAAGTTCTTCTGGAAATACATCTGGAAATTCTGACACTATCGGCTGATCCTGAATTGATGGGGATTCAGCATCCATGTCATGAACAGTAGCTAGATAGCCCTCGCAACCATGTGAAAGTAATGCACCTGCTTGCAGGGTTGATATGATTTGTACAGACCTTCCGGGTACGAACCCGTTGTGAATGTACTCGGGTGCATTAACATCACCGAATATGACTCGATAGGAATGGCAGTCTATGGTAGCATGATGCTTGGATAGCCAATCCATGCCCAATATCATGTCAAAGTCATTCATGTCTAGCGGAAGTGCGTCAACAGGACGAATCTTGTCATCAAACTCTAGGGGAAGGCTCTTGTACACATGGGTTATGCGTACAGAGTCTCTTAAGGGCGTGGAAATATTCAGTATATTCTCTAGTGGCATGGGGAGTATCCTAACATTCTTAGCATAAGCAGTAGAAATGACCGAGTGAGTAGCACACGTGTCAAATAGAACACATGCAGCTTGACCATACATATACAAGATTCCAGTGATGGTACCTATAGACTTGTTAGCCTGATCGCGAGATGTCGTGTAAACGCGTCCACTAGTAGGAGGCGGCTTGGTATCAGCATGTCCTGATGTGCCCTCCATCTCGCCCTTGCGGCAGTCCTTCATGCGATGGCCAGGAAGGCCACATTTGAAGCATGCGTCGCTGTCGCGGCGACATGGCCTTGGGTGCCTACGGTTGCAGGTAGTGGAAAGAGGATGAGTATATCCTCCAATAGGTGTCCTTGCTGGCTGAGAGCCTGATAAGAACAATATACATGAGACATGATAATAGGTACAAAGGACAATGCGGATAATTCGTAAGATAGAATACCAGTGATAGCTGGATGGTTAGGCTGTGAACCTCTCTGGTTCTGGTCCCTCCCGTTACCATGATTCCTGGTAGAAGATTCTCTAATGTGTCAGAATTAAGAACTATAGCATGTATTCATAAGAAAATGAGTAAGTATAAGGACCTGCTGTTGTTGGAGTGTCCAGCGTTGTTACGGTAATTATCATTACCGCCACGCCTGTCCGTAGCAGAACGGTTGTGAGTCTGACTGTTTCCTTTGGGCTGAGTAGGCTGTTGCTGAGTAGCCGGCTGAGACCGGTCCCCAGTCTTCTTCCTAGAAGATACAGTTTAAAGTAGGTGTAAATATTGACATATGCTGAAAAGAATACGGTTTGGTCACCGCTGAATACGAATGTTTACCTCTTCTCGGGTCTCTCTGCTTCCCCAAACTCTTCTCTTTCTTGCAGCATCTCCAGCTTACGTGCTACATCGGCCACTTGTGCCATCGTGTTGAACATAGCACACACCAAGTTGTTTACGACCGATGTACGAAGAGCCCACCGAAAGTGGTGTGCTTGCTCTTCGGGAGTACCTGCTGCTGCACCAAGAAAACCATCCAAGCGAAGAAAGCGCTGCATGAACTCGTTGTTATTCTCCCTAGCTCTCTGTCGGATTCCATGGTACTCTCTCTTCAGCTTGTCTTGCTCAGCCTTCGGAAAGAACTGTCCCATCACCAAATCCCTGAGCTGAGCCCAAGTCAAACCAGCCACCCAAGCATCACCTCCCTCAGACTGCTTCAGTGCCGTCCACTATGATAGCACATCACCTTCGAACCGGTAGCAGGCCAACCTCGGCTTGAAGACGGGGTCACAGCCCATGGCATCGAAGATCTTCTCAATGTGAGCCAACCAGCTTTCAGCTTCACTGGGGCTATCTGTTCTCTCGAAAGCTCGAGGGCGTAGCTTATTGAATCTCTCCAGCCATGTGACCAATGTTGCTGGAGGAGGAGGAGGTGGTACTGGGTGCTGCTGCTGATTGTTGGCAGCCTGCACCTCAGCCCTGATTTCGTTCCTCAGCTGAGGAAGCATAGCTTGCATTGTAGCTTGGATTGCTGCATTGAGTTGTTCTTGCTCGCGTGTGAGAACCATCTGACAGTATAACATAAAAATACATGATTAAACTGATCAAAACATAAAATATATACATGAAAAAAAAATTATACTAATAAATCATGAGAAAAAATTTATCCAAGAAAACTAGTACATGAATGCATGATGCAGTTTATGAAAACTTTTATATGCGCGAGAGTGAACGCCTATGGTCAGTTCACTCAAAACAAAATACATGGCGAGGGGACGCTAATGGGTTGGTTCCAAAGTTAAAAGTTTCGATAAAACACATGCGACTAAATAAGGCCAGTCCTGTACCAACCATTACTTAGTCATAAACCTGCGACAATGACATATATATGTATGCATGAAAATGATGAATGTATGAAAACTGACTGTCAGTTCTAGGAAGACCATAGTGACTACCCACTAATCACAGGTCGTGTTTTGAGAGCCTAAAGGTCGAAACCAGGCTCTGATACCATAATTGTAACACCTCATTTTGGTAAATGGAATGTCACGCGTGATTATGGCGTGTCATCAAAGCATACAAGGATAAATGTATAAAACATCACATGACCATAAAGGAAATACCGGAAAACAAACATCGGTACCCCAAAAGTAGAACTCATCACACACAAACATAAGTACTGTAAATGAAAATGACTAAACAATGTCCATAGAAATGAGTATAAAAAATATGAAGAAATGCATAAAGTAATGAAGGCTAGGAAGCTTCTAATCCATATGCGCGTACGCTTAAAGTCTACGAGCGTCCTTGAGTACCTGCCGTTTTGGGAACATGAAAGGAAAAACGGCTGAGCATAACGCTCAATGCACGGATATACAAGTATAGCATGAATAATATAAGCATATAAGCATAAAGCAGCGGAAAAGACTAAGTCCTGGATAACCTGGTATATCTTAGTAAAACTGGTTTTATAGTTTGAAAAGCCTTATGTTTATCTTATAAAAACTGTTTAACATGTTTACATTAGCCAATATAGGTAATGAAATATCAATGTGCATGAATACTTGGAGGGGTGACCTCGTCATGCAATTAGAGGGGCTGCCTCTAATTTAAATATAAGTTTTTGGGTAGGAGGGATCAGCTCCTTGTGAAGGATGCAAGGCACACACAACATTCACCTGAATAATCTGCTGAAAACATGTAACCTAGGATGCACCCATACGCCCTAGATGATAATAATAATATGGCCAAAAGCTTAAGGGATGCCACGAGTTATCACTCCGCCGTGGTGAAGTCATAACACTAGTGTGACAGTCCGTCAATTTATGGTTAATATTTTATTCTCAGATATTATTTAAAAACATTATTTTAATGTTATATTATGAACTCACTTATTTTTGGGAAGAAATTTGGATTTACGTCTTGAAGTAGCATCGACTACGTCTAAACCGGAGGATTCTACGTTACGTGCTTACGTTTACATACACCGTTTTGGTGACAGTCCGACATTTCAGAAAATAAATTTATATGTGAATATTATTTTGGAGTTTTAAATTTGTGTTGGTTCATAAACTCACAAATTTACGAGAAGATATTAGGACTTACGATTTTATTTTAACGTCCTTTACGACAAAACCGGAAACCTTAGGATTACGTATTTACGTTTTCGAACTCCGTTTTTGATGAAACAATTTTTATTAGATTCGTTTTGTGTCGTTGATTCATAATTTATAAAAACGTATTTCGTAAAACGACTTGAGGGCACGCAAATCAAGGAAACTAGAATCGAGGAGTACCCGTAAATAAATGGGGATGAGACAAGTGGGACACTTGTCTGACCCCCACTCAAACCGGCCTAACTAGCAACACCTCAACACTTGATGTGTCAAAGTATTAGCTTCATACTTACACATGTAAGCTAAAGCTTACATTGTAAGCCACTTTCCATCAAAAACCACTAGCTAACTCTTTACCACCATTTACAACATGAAAACTACTAAAAATCCTCTCATCTCTTCCATTTGTGCCGTCCCATTTCTCCGCTTAAACCACCACTTTTGATCAAAATCAACCATGAAATCCTATGTTATACTTGCACATGTTGAAGCCCTTTTGAAACCCTATTGATTGGTAGTGATTATAACATCCAAGGAGGAGTTTCCATGGAGTATTAGGGCTGATTTCCCACAAGGTATTCATGAAGAATGGTGGTCTTGAAGATGGTCTTGGTTCATCACAAGTTTCTCCATCAAAATCCATGTCCAAATCACAACCTACATCAACTTGGTGGTATAAAGATTGTCCTCCTCATCCTCTTGTTATTTTTGATTATGTAATCTTGTATTTCTTTCACTTATGTATATGTATATGATGATGAATGATGATTAAAAATATTGTGTGGGGATTTGGTGTTGATAAACATGCTTAAAAAGATGAAAAACTATAAGAAACAAGGTTAAAATCTTGCTTATTTTAGATGGCTGTATAAAACAGTAAAGAATCATATGGTAAACTGGTAAAATGACTTGAATAAATTGATATACAGTAAGCTATGGGTCTTGTACACATGTGAGAGTTGGCCATGCAATGGAATCATTGTAATGAGTGAGATATGATCAAAACAAGTTTAGAGTACCAATCTGAGTTCACTGTTTTGGACGATTTTTAGAAAATACTTAGAAGCTGATTCAACAGTAGCTATAGAAGAGTTAAATGGAGCACATTTCATGTAGTTTATGTGATAAAAATTTGAGCTTCTATATCCATATAGAACTCTAGATATGGCAGTTTTGGTGAATATGAAAATAAAAATCAGATTTTGAGAATTAATGTTTATTATTATTATAGAAGCACTCAAAATTATATTGTATAAAATGTAAAATAAAAACCCACTAACTTATGGATTTTATTTATATAAATATGTAAAAGGTTAAACAAGTGTATAAATTATAAAAATGGTAGTGGAATAATACTTATAAGTAATAAAAACTATAAAGTTGATTTTTACGACTTTTTCGGCTATTACCGTAAAATTAACGTTTTTCGCCAATTAAAACTTAGACGATCAAACCCGTCTAATGTAAAGTTTTTAAAAGTCATATACTGATATATATAAGTAACTAATACAAGTAAAAACCGATAAAACCCGAACTATATGACATACGGACATTAACGAGCTAACTAAGCACATTGGACTAATAATTGGACTAAATAAGATAAACACTTATAAAGAGAACTTATTGGGCTTAACCCATTTGGGCCCAACATGGTTAGTATAGATATTGATAATATAAGTATAACATGGATTAATACAAGTTAAAGAACTTATAATAAGTTTATTGGACTTAAAACACGTAAATAGGTAAAACTAGTAAACTAGTAAGAAGATACCAATACGTAAACACTAAAATGAGTAAAAGAGAATATGTAAACCCACTTGATCATCATATATATATAATCATCATATGTATACATAATTGTTATTTTTATAAAGTCATTGGACAAGAGTCTAAGACGAGTATTATTTGTCTAGGTTTCCGTGATTGAAGCACGTACCGTACGACCGAATTGCCGATAACCCGCCTTCCCATATCAACGTGAGTTCATAGCCTCGCACTCTTTCAAATGTTTTTATAAATGTTTTATAAACCCGCGAGGGAGATAAAATGTTAGTTTTTATAAAATAGGACACCATTTGTCCCGATTGCTTGTTTATTGATTTGGACCCGAATGATTGTATGACCCGATTGTATGACCAGATAAATGATTAAAGGACCCGATAGATGAAATTAAATGGATTATTAAAGTTAGGTTATGTCACTAAAAGTCCCATTAGCATGAATTGTGAACTACCAGGATTTGGTAGACGCTTATGCATTTAATAGTACTATTTGGGGACGATCACCCCAGTTCGCGCCTTGACGGTTGATCCCCGTCGTGCCACATTGATTGGTAAGCAAATTTATGTATGAGAAGATTTCTATAGCGTGACCTTTGTGACGACACGCTACTTTAGATGGGAAAATTGAGTATCGGGTTAGCTACCCGTTGTTGGTTTAGTAAGGTAACAATGTCATGCGGCTTATAATAATCCAAATTAACGAAATACTACTAGACGCACCGAATTACGATGTATTGCCTGACTAGCAATACAGGGTCATACTATTGATATTATGTTCGTGTTTTGGTTTTCATAACCATATTCATATAACGGTTTTTATTTTCATACAACGTCATAAGACGTATTGTATGATGTTTTTACGACATTGGCTCGTATAATGATTTTTAAAGGCAAATGCCTATATTATGATTTTCGATAAGGATTTGTATAAAAATGACTTTGGCTATTTTATGGCCTATTAAAATGATTTGTACAAAATGATTTTCGGTAATAATTCTATACCGATATTATATTGATGGTTTATTAAACTCTATGAATTCACTCGGCGTTATCGCTGACCTTTTCTTTTAACATGTTTTATCTCAGGTACTTGAAGGTAATTCTCGGGAAGACAACAAGAATTCATGGCCCGCACCTAAACAACTATTTCCATTCAAATGCTTTGTAAAACCTGTATTAAATGCAATGACTTGGGACCTATGTAACTTTGATATTTATGAATGGAAGTGCATTTTTATTAAACGACGCGATTTTTAAGCGTTGTCTATGATGTGAGTAATGTGTTATCCCGTAACACCAACTAGTCTTCCGCTGAACTAAGTTGTATAAATTTGGGGGTGTTACAACTAGTGCCTCCAGTGTTATGGTTATGGTACCTCCATAACTAGGTGAAACTGGTCATGCATGTATATGGCTTAGGCATCTAATTAAACATAAGCAATTCAAAAACATATAAAACATATATTGGGAAAACAATTGGCTGCATACGGGAAATCCTAATAAGGAAGAATGTCCATATTGAAAGGACGGAGAATCCGTACCTTGTGTCCAGTGAAAGAAGAAGACGAACAGAATAGAGTCCTACTTCGATATCACTAATGCTACATAAATAATATACGTGTATAAGTATTCTGATTACTGAGTACGTAACAGATTTCATATCATGTCTTAGCTTGTTTTATATGTTCATGTCATGTTTTACTGATTTAGCTTTATACTGCGTTTATCATGTATTATGTCTATTTTGATTAAGTATTACTTGTATTTCTTGTATTATTATACTTGTTTTGTAATAATAAGTAACTTTTTAAAAATAGCAGGTTTCCTAAAATAGAAAGTTTCCAAAAATAGAAAGTTTCCAAAAATAGAAAGTTTCCAAAAATAGAAAGTTTCCAAAAATAGATTGTTTCCAAAAATAGAAAGTTTCCAAAAATAGAAAGTTTCCAAAATAGAAAGTTTTCTATAAATAGGTTAGCTGCCTTAATTAAATAAGTTTCTAAAAATAGAAAGTTTCCATAAATAGATTAGCTACCTTAATTAAATAAGTTTCTAAAAATAAAAAGTTTTCATAATTAGAAATAAGCTGGATTATTAAGCTAATATTATATAAGCTTAAGTTTTACTGATTAATATTCTAAGTCATGTGATATATAGCATAGTTTATTAATTATTTCATGTAAATTAAATAAACTATAGGTTATAAGATTTAATTAAATATAACATGATTTAGTTAAATATAAGGTAATAAAACTTAGGTTAAAACATGTATTAATATTTATTATTAATATAACCTAAGTTATGAAAAGTAATTAATTATAAGTCATGTTTTAATAATTAATTAATTCCTTAGTCTAAATTAACTAATAAAATACTTAGGTTAAAATCATGTATTATTAATAATAATAATATAACCTAAGTCATGTCCAAATTAAATTAATTACAAAACATGTTAAATTAATTTAATTAATCTTGTAATTATTTAACTTGTAAAAATAAATAATTAATCTTGAAAAATAAACCGTGAACCGAACCCGTGTTTTAAAACTAAACATGTCATGAACCGGTCCGTGAACCCCTTGAACCGGATCTACACCCTTAACCATGGCAAACCGCCACCGGCCTAAACCGGTGGTGCGTGTGTGTTCCAGCCGAGACCCCCTAAACCACCAAGGATAACCCCGACACGCGTCGGGGTCCCTTGGTTCCTCTCGGTCGAGCCTCACAAACCAAACCGAGACCTTATGGTCTTGGTTGGTGGTGATCACACAACCACCAAGAGCCCTTGCTCTCGGTTTACCCACTAGCCGAACCAAACACCCCCTTAAACCATGTATTTTTAATCCCACTTGATTAGATCTACATGTTTATTAACTTGTTTTTAATACCCCATGATTTCATGTTTTTAGATCTAATAAATAACTAAAAAGAAAAGGTTTAAGAAGATTACCGATTCGTGGATAAAAGGAAAACTAACACGAACAACCTTGCAATAAATTGAATTAACCAAGATCAACAAACACCTCCTTATGGT
The DNA here is from genome assembly GCA_025667525.1 of Glebionis coronaria. Taxonomy (NCBI): domain Eukaryota; kingdom Viridiplantae; phylum Streptophyta; class Magnoliopsida; order Asterales; family Asteraceae; genus Glebionis; species Glebionis coronaria. The sequence continues at coordinate 487,302,694 of CM046876.1, read as the reverse complement.
GGTGTATAGGCGGCGGCTACAAGGAAGAAAAAGAGGAGCAGGGTTTTTGATTTTTCTATGTATTCTGTAATATGAAAAATCCCTTTCCTTCTTTTTCCTTTTTAGTTAAATTTTAAAGTGGGCTGGGCCCACTCTCTTGTCTATGCCGCGTGTAAAGAGGACCCACATGGGGAACCCGTTGATTTTTCCCGTGTTGTATTATTTACGTGTTAACGTGTCATGTTTACGTGATTTAATTATTGTTCGTTCGCGTCGTAAAATATATTTATACATGATCGTAATAACTATACGTAAATACATAATATTAGGTTCGTGATTATTTACGTTCATGATTTTCATGTTCGTGATTATAATTATTGTTGATAATTATTATCGTGTCTTAATACGTAATAAATACTTATCGTGTAATAACACGTACGTAATACTTGTAATTCATATTCGTGAAACGTAAACGTGTTCAATAAGGAAAGTTCTAATCATGTACGTACGATCATAAGGGTACTATTCATGGTAAAAGCGTGCGGGTTTTACAGTTCGGGTCAATTTTGATCTTCGATTTTGTGTGTACATGTTCGTGATCTTAAACCTTTTTCTTCCACGCATTCAGTAATTATCAAATCCTTTTCTTTTCCTTATTATTTATAATTTCATGTGTTAAACGTAAAAACAAATCATAAAAACATGCTAGGAATTCAAGAAACATTATTTAAGGTTTGCTTGGTTTGGGTTTTATGCGGCCGAGACACCACCGAGAGCCATAACGCTCTCGGCTTGGTTTAATGACCACCACCGAGACCACCATAGCCTCAGCTTGGTTGGTTTTGGTGGATCGAACGACAAGGGACCCTGACTTGGAGTCAGTGTATGGTTTGGTTTTGATTTTGGTTTGATTTTGGGCTAACCGATACCACAAGGGTTTCGGTGTGGCTCGGTTAACAAGAACAGTGGGAAACCGGCCTAAACTGGGGTCAAACCAGGCTCGGCAGTGGCTAGCTGGCCTCAGTAGTGGGAACAATAGGCCACCAGTGGCAACCGGCTAGCCGGTCTAGCCACTGGTGGGGTTATGTTGGTTTTCAACTGTCGGCTGACAGCACTAGCCGCCGGCTATGTGGTGTCGGCTAAGCATTTTCGGGCTCGGGATAATTTTTAAACACGGGTTTGGGCTCGAGAATTTTTAAAAGCAGTTAATAGTTTAATTAAATTATTTTCAAGACTATTTAATTTAATTAAAACATGACTTAGGTTAAAATATTAAAATTAATATTTCATGACTAACCTAAGTATTTACTTAGCTTAATCTAATTAAACATGTATTTTAATTAAATTCTTATAATCTATAGTTTATTAAATTAACCAAGTTACTTATTTAATAAGCTATAATACTTAATCCATGACTTGTATTTTTACTAATAAACTTTACTTTATATATATTAATCCATCTTATTTCTAATTATGCAAACTTACTATTTTTGGAAACTTTCTATTTTTAGAAACTTACTATTTTATGAAAGTATTATAATACCTTGTTACATGAATAATAAACAACATAATACAAGAATAAACTACAGTTAACACATAAAACAGTTAAAACATGACAGAACATGAATAATAAGGTAAGAACACACAGAACCAGTAAAACACATGTATCTCAGATAACTCATACACGTCCCTATTCTTATGTAGTATTATCCGTCAAGGCGGAGTAGGTTCTTCAGCATTTCCGTTAGCTTCTACCGGACACAAGGTACGGATTTCCCGTCCTTCAGTAAGGACAATCTCTTCCATTATTAGGATTTCCCGTATGCAGCCAACTGTTTTCCCAATAGTTACATATTTAAAGGTTTATGTTTTATTAGTTACCTTAGCCATATACATGCATGCCAGTTTCACCAAGTTATGGAGGTACCATATACATAACACTAGAGGCACTAGTGTTATGACTTCACCACGGCGGAGTGATAGCTCGTGGTGTCCCTTTCAGTTTATTTGGCCTTTATTATTATTATATTATCCTGTGGGGCGTATGGGTGCATCCTAGTTACAGTGTCACTCATGATTTCATGGTGAATGTGGTGTGTGCCTTGCATCCTTCCCAAGGAGCTGATCCCTCCTACCCATACCATATTAATTAGAGGCATTCCCTCTAATTACATGACGAGGTCACCCCTCCAAGTATTCATGTACGTTGTTGACCTCATGACCTATATTGGATTTTGGTATATTAAACTAATACAGATTTTCATAAGTAAACATAAGCTATGTTTTCAGAACTAAAACCAGTAAACATGTTATACGTCTAGGTTTCCCAGGACTTATTCATTTCCGCTGCTATTCATGCTTTATATGCTCTTTTTATGCTTTCATTACTCTATGTTTCCATGCGTTATTGTATATCCGTGCACTGGGCGTTATGCTCAGCCGTTTTCCATTTCCATGTTCCCAAACGGTAGGTACCTAAGGTCGCAAGTAGGACATTGCATTCGGATGGAAGCTATCCAGCCTTCTATATCTTATGCATTTATCATACTTTATCTTACTTTATTTCATGTTGGACATTGTTTAGTCCTTTCCCTTTACAGTACTTATATTTGCTTGTGTTGAGTTACTTGGACTACCGATGTTTGTTTCCGGTATTTCCTTTTATGGTCATGAATGTTTATATATTTACCTTGCATGCTTTCATGACACACCATATATTACTGTGATATTCCATTTTACCAAATGGGGTGTTACAAGAATAGTCGTGACAATACGGGCTTGATGGCTAGCTTAAAAGGCCTCTTTCAAGGTACTAAGCATTTATTCAAGCCCGGCCCAAACAATATAGTCCATACAAAGCTCACATGTAGGTGGACTATATAAAGCCCTTCCTAGCAGGTTAGGAAGGGTTAGCCATTTCATTTTCTTAATCTAATCCTCCCTAAGTTTCATACACTTCTCTCTCTTTTCTCTATCTACTTTCTCTCTCTAGAATTCATCTATTTTCTTCCTTTAATTTGTGTTATATCATCATATAATATGGGACAACACTAAGTTTTAAAAGTAATCATATGTATATATTATGAACAAGAACATTCCAAATATAATAAAAATTCTTTAAATTACTAAAGAGCCTTAGAAACCCTAGAATTTCCTTTATAAACCAATGTTTCAAGCAATGTAACTACATAATATCTATGAATAAATATCAAATACAATATACTAGTTATAATTTATGGGCTTAACATCACTTTGTAAACAGTAGTCATCATCCCTGCTGTAAAGCAGTAAATATATTTTATATTTACATTTAGCACCCTCGAATATGATCATTTTACATCAATGGCCCTCCATTTATACATTGCAGCAGTTATCATTCCCTGCAGTTTGCAGCAGGGATGATTTCCCCATAATTTATCATATAAAGAAGATATAATTGATCACAAAACACTAATTATAAGTAATTTAAAGCTAATTATAAGTATAAGACCTAGTAACTTAGATTAGCACCTAAAATCTATTTCACGTTGAATTAGAGTCTAATCTTTTGCAACTATATAAAACTCAACTAAATATCATATTAAGAACATACATTTATCTCAAGTCAAGTTACAAATTAATAAAGCATAATGTACAAGTTATTAAAGCATAGAACTATAAGTTAACCTAATTATACCTAGGTTATGATTATCTAATACAAACCCTTAAACTAAGTATGTAGAATCATTAGAAGTCATAAACATACTATATAGGACCTAAAATAAGTTTACATTATGATATAAACACTAATTACCCAAGATAGGAAGTCATTGGGCTTAATTACCTAAAAACCCTCATATTAAGGGTTTTACATAAAATCAATACCTAGTCTTTTAGGAAAAGTCCGCCAACACTCATATCATTACATTAAGGTTATAACATTATCTTAGAACAATGTACAAGTACCCTAAATCACAAGGTATAATATTTCAATTGATGACTTATAAATTAGGTCAAAATAGGTATTTTCACTCTTTAGACATGTTTACTTAGAATAACCTATCAAACCAAGTGTGGAACCACTTTGGATACCTAAAACACAATATCTAAGACCTAAATTGATTTTAATTCAGTATCTAAGTGATTCATAATGACTTTTACAGAGATTTAACCCTAGATCATTAAAAACCCTAACCCGCCTAGGTTTTCTTCCCAATTTCACTTTAAACCTTTGTTAAGCTTCAAACCAAGGACCCAAATATTCTAAATACAATGTGTAAACCCTAATTACACCTTAATCCATCACTAATCACATTCCTAAATCATTAATCATCAAAATTACAAAATATAGAGTTACAAGCCCTAGAAAATTAACCTGACTTAGTTTTTCTCTCCAAAACCTTGTTTAAACTTCTTCCCTCCCAAATTCAAACCTAGAAACAGATATTTAGGATATTTGTAGATATTTTGGAGTAACTACAAGGAGGTGCATCACCTACTTGAAGGTACACATAACCATTCACATCTACACCTTGTCGTGACACATTTTAAGCCACAAGACCAAGATATCTTATTCCTAGACTCTATAAACTTGCATAGACCTTCCATAGCTTCCCTTAGTCACTAAACTATATATGTTACAGGATTAAGGCTAGAACTTGGAGCCTAAGGGTTGAAACAGGTATAAATAGGGGCAAATTATACAAGGAAGAACTTGCAACCTTTTTCTTTGAATCTCCATACCTATTCTTAAATCCACTTCTACAAAAGCTCTAGGAGTCTTATAAGACCGGAAACCAGGTCTAGAAAGAATCCATTGAAGCTCTTGAAGCTTTGATAGCAAGTAGTGTTCCTAAGAAGCCACTAGGATCCATTTTGGAACTACCTAGGTAATCTCTATGTTTACTAAGCTTTGATCTCGTTATAATGTTTTCTTAGACTTTTTATAATGTTTATAGGATGTTAGAAAACTAATCTAAAAGAAATTAGATCATATGATCATTGAAAATGAAAGTTATAAGCTAAAGATGTCTTAAAACCATAGTTTTGTAATTCACATAAAATAATTACTTTAAATCCATTTCAAAGGATATAATTCTAGTGAAATGTTGTTATTATGATTATAAAAGTGTTCATGAACTTTGTTTTAAGTTCCTAAATCATTTGGTACATTTTTTAGGTTGTTATGTAATTTTTAACAAGTATAGGGACTAAAACTATCATTTTTGAAACTATAAACATTTTGGGCCAAAAGTGTCATTTTGTCAAAGTTAAAACTATAAGGATAAATATTGGAAAGTTTGAAACCCTAAGGTTAATATTTGAAGGTTGAAAATGTAAATATTAAAACTATATACTTTAGGGGTTAAAAGTGTAATTATGCCAAACTGTAGGTCTACGATTTCTTAGGATTTAGCAATGTATGATTTATCTAATGAAATGGATGGGAAATGGAAGAACTAGAGAGAGAAAGGTAGAGAGAGAAAGGAGAGAATGAGAGAAGAATGGTTGATTAAGTGAATGTGTGAGAAATAACAAAGTGACCAACCCCTCCTAACATGCTAGGAGGGGGTATATATAGCCCACCCTACATGTGGACTATATGGACTATATGTATACTTAATGGATCACGAGCCTAATACTTGAATATATCATTGGAGTGACCGATCCTTTCTAAATACGTAAAAACGTATTTCCAACAATCTCCCCCAAAGGGAGGTCACTCCAAGTTACAATGTCCTAAATAGTCTATAGCTCGTGATCTATGCTAATAATGATGTGACCGAGACTTTCCTTGGAAAAACGTATTTCCAACAATCTCCCCCTAAGGGAGGTCACACCATTTTACAAAATCTTAAACCTAGCATACTATGCTTGAGTCTTCGATCTTGTTCTTGTGAATATGCTGAAGAGATCTTTGACTTTAGTCTTGAGCATGTTCTCTTGCCTTGACCTTGTGCATTCATCACTTGTGATATTTGCCTCTTCATGATTTCATGATCCACATACTTATACTTTTATAAATTCTTGAAAGCTTCAGAGTTTGATACAACGGAAGACTTGACTTTTAGACTTTCTTGAATTTGTTGAAGTATTAAGTACAGAAAGCATAAGCATGTGTTGACGACTTCTTCTGGATTGTACACCGCAATGCCACCTTCTTGTTACGCTGCATAAGACAGTTAACAACAAAACATATACACGGATGAAATGGCCTTGAACATTTCATTCTAATTCGGTAGCATTTTACCTCCGGTCGGTGAAGACCGTTGAACGATATTAAATATCGTACTGGTGGCAGGTAGTTTTAATTAAGAACCTCCTTGACAAGATTTCGCGGGTAAACCCGTTCTCTTATTCGACCGTCCAAAGCTGACTGCGAACATAGAGAGTGAATCATTTGGATAATAATATCCGCATGATTTGAAGCCGTCAAATCTGATTCCTGGAACAAGTTTGATTCATTAAGAACCGCACTGTCGTTGCTTTCCAGTTGTCACGAGCTTGATTCCTATAGAATCTTGCAAGTTACCTACCAAGTGCTGTTTGAGGTTAACACTAGAAGGATTTCCACTCAGCACTGTGAACACTATAGAGTGTCACTATGAGTGTTCTGGCAAGATCACTAAGATATTGCGTAGAGGCCTTGAACGTGTTTAAGTTCAATTAAGAATTAAACCACTGTTGCTTTACAGTTATCACAAGTTTGATTCATAAAAAATCGCACAAGTCACCTACCATGAGCTTTTTGATATTCGCTCAAGAAGGATTTCTATCTTCATTGTAAGTACTTTCGTATTACTCGGATGTTCAGGCAAGATCATGAAGATTTTGCGTAGGACTCTTAAGATCTTTCTTACTTTTCTCAATGTGTGAAGAAGCAAGGAATTATGAAAGTGTGTCCTAATGAGATATTTGATGATCTCAAATGGCTCTAGACTCGATCGTGCATTTTGGATTTTAGTGATCGAAGGCTGGAGAGGAGTGCCACCATTTCAATACCAACTTATTCGGAGTGAATAAAGCGATAGAAGACATGTTGATCTCCGTATGATTAAAACAAATACCTTTTGAGAGATATCTGAGTTAGCTGGGTTGGGTTGTGCATTGCATCACTGGGTCCATGATGTCTATCTTCAATATCGAGCATCATTAAAAGTGATCTCAATAGCATATGTGTTGACCCGGTTTCTGCCTAAGGTTGTAAGGAGGGCTTCTTTCTTTAGACCCTTTATCTTTACAATTCTTTTTCATTCTTCAACCCCTTCAATGCTTACCAATACGTCATAACTAGCACCTTGATGTGATTGTTCTAGTGCTAACTTAAGTACTTGGTCGGCATTCAGCTACATTCACAATCTTTCTCCATAATTCCTAAGGACTACTATATCTAGCTATGGAATGTCCTTGGGAAGATTCCTCCGGTTCTAGAGGAATCATTGGTCTTTAATCTATCCTACCATCCTTATGTCACCACAATCTTCATCGTCGTGAGATAAAAGGGTTGTGGGTAAGTATAAATCCCCATGAAATCCATTTTGAAGTGCAAATCCATTTTGCTCCCCCTTAACATATGCCACGATATCCGAAAACATTTCGCGCATGTCGGGACGAGCTATCACGTTAAGTCAAACCATTTGTGATTAATCATTTCCCATATTAAATCACATTTTCTCCCCCTGATGTAAGTGGATGTGTATAGTGATTTATTTGATATACGTTATAGGGTAAATTAGAAAATTACCTTTAGAAAAAAGTAATAGTCTAATAATACCAATGACGAATTCAATTAAACACGTGAGTGAGTCGAGTGCGTTGTACACGAAGATCGAGTGAATTTGAGACGTTTTGCTTTGATTTGGACAATTGATTTGAATGTGTCGTCGGTTTTTAAAACTAAAATTAAGTCTACTAATTTTAAACTATTTAAAATTATCCTAAAGTGCATGAATCGTAAACCTCGCTATTATTAAATCTAAAACAATTAAAGCTAATTTTAAAAATTTAAACTACTTAAAGATCTATTAAAAATTAATCTATTTAATTAAAATAACTTTTACACTATTTTTTAAAATCTATTAAAAACTATTTTACTTCTAAAAATTATTTAAATCTAATTTATTTAAAAACTAACTTTATTAAAATCTAATTATTTAAAATCTAATTAAATTTCTAAAACAAAACATTTTTTTTTATTTGTAAACTTATAAAAGAAATTAAATTGATTTAAATTTAAACAAAGATTAAAACTAAGTATTAAAATGATTAAAAGGCTGACAACTACAATTAAAGTGACAATATTAATAAGAAAGACTATAATAAAACTCAAAAGATGAGCTAGCACAGATGGTAAAAGTGTGTGACAGTTAACCGAGAGGTCTCGGGTTCGATCCTCAGCGGTGGATCTTTTTTTGGATTATATTTATTTTGGAATTACTTAGTGATATTCACAGCCCCTAACACCTTAGTATGAGGCGCAGGACATCAGTAAAAAAACAATATAACAGCCATATAAACCAAAAATCAGCAACACAAACTTTAATCCAAATATAATAACTCATCAGACAGATTTAAAATTAACAAATGAATTATTAAAGCTAGCTTTTAAACTTTCAGTAGACCATATTAACAATAGCAAATTCATCCACATCAAACATTTAAACAATATGGCAGATCTTAACAATTATAAACACACAAATGACCATACCAGCAGACTACCTTAAGTAAAACAATTCTCTACCTTACCAGACTTAACAACATATCAGCAGGCAAAAGAAATACATAGCTATATCAGACAATCGCATAGTAATCTCACAAGATATCATATCAAATCCATCTTATTCAAACTTAAATCACAGATCGAAATCACTTTACCACTCATACATATTTTAAGCATACTAAAAGTTAAACACAAGCCTTATGGAACTAAATCAGACTCAATGTAGAAGTTATACAATCTTATCGAACTACTCATCAAGACAAAATCTAGCAGGAAACAGATCTATACACCAAAAAAAACGCTATAACTTGGCAGATAATCACAATCTAAAATGCGAACAAATCCAAACTTTTTGATAAAAAACATCCGCATAAACTCACCTCCATTCTCTTCATATCTAGCATACAAGGTTCAGTTTATCATCGAAATAGGCATAACTAAGGCAGTATCATTCTTAAGATTCAAACAAAATTAACACAAAGATTTTACATAATACAAATTAATTCATAAAAACATCTAAGCTTTTCAGCAGATTAACAATCTAAGCAAATCCATTAACATCTAAAACCTTAAACAGATTATCATAACAGGCAGATCTCTCAACAATCAAAGACATTATAAATGTATACAATAAACAGAAAAGAAAGTAGAACCTTTTGACGAATCCTTTGAGACGAAGGACAGCACTGAGCTGGCTTAAAACTTAAACGACACCACCGTTCGACCCAAAAATCTCCATCTAAAATCTCGAACCACCAATATGTCTCGAACTAACAGCTTCTTTTAAATGATTATCCAGTGGGATAAACATGTATCTCCCTAATCCACTCTAAATCATTCACATAAACTACTGATAAAGTTTACACGACTGGTTTTTCAGTTATAAGATCAATTGGAATATTTAGAGAATGCAAACTTATAATATCAATTAAATAAAACGTGAGATTAAAGAGAGACGAATAAACTGAAGATGACTTTTATTAATTCAAAACTTCATTACATTATTTAAAAGAAAAAATTACAAATCCTAAACACAATCTAACATTATAACATTAAGAGTAAAAAAGGGATGATTTTACAAGATAATTTGGGGGTTTTTATAGCCACCCCCAAGGGCTGCTGATGACGAATATTCGGATATTCTTGGGAATATCCTTCTTTAATCGTGGCCTTTGATCTTTATATTCTCCTTCTCTCTCTTTTCTGTTTCAATCCGAAGGTTGTGATTAGTCCATAGTCACACGGATCGCCAATCTGGCACATCCTGTGCTAGTTTGTGCTTTCTCTAGGCTGAGTTGTCTCTCTTCTATTGGTGGAGTAGGGGATTTGTTGTTGTCACAGCCAATCAAAGAACAGACTGGGGCCACGTCACCTGCTCTCTCCCCATCTTCAACATCCGAAATCTTGGGGAATTAATTCCCATACGTGTGCAACACACGTGTTATCAAAAGCCCCAAATAATATTAATATTATTGTGACTTAGGGTTTGTGGAATAGTGATTTTACAGGTTTCTTTGGTGAGGTTGAAAGAGACGATACATAGAGAATATCGAAAGGAGATAAAGAGTGTGTGAGTGGATTACTTTGTCGTGTATCCCAATAGTGAAAACGAAAAGTTATTTAATATAACTTTCGATAGACTTCTCAAAGCCCAAGTAGAATTCCTCACATCTCAATTCGTTTTCGATATTTGGGCTTGGGTTAGAAATCCGTCCATTTATTCTGAATTGGGCCTTTAAGTTGGACTTTTCATATTTATTCCATTAGCCCAACAATTAGGTTCATTAGAATGAATGTGGGTCCCACAAAGGCCCAAAATCCTTCTTAAATCCGTGAATAAAATCGACTTGTATTTGGCTTCTTAGATCTTTTCATCAAACTCGTGCCGATTTTTGTCGGTTTTCACGATCTTGGTACCTACACACACGAAACAAACAAAACATGCATATACAAGGTCTTTTTGATATATTTCATGCATTTTAAGTTCATAAATCGATACAATTGATATGAGTAAAATCACTCATATCAAACTCCCCCTTGCTAAGCAATTGCCGTGTCCTCACGCAATGACAAAATAAAACATTAACTACACCATTATTCAACTTTTGAAACTTTATTTTGCAAAGACATAATGTATTGCTTTCATTATTCGAAAAATAACTTTTAGGATCATAAAACTCAAATAGATTCATCGTCCCCGACTTTTCACTTTTCCATGCCAAGTGCAAAAACAAGATCATTGTCAATCATAAGCCCCAAAATTAAACCAACTCATACAAGTAATTTGTGTTAAACTCAATCTCCTATTATTCCTAATTGTATCTCTAGATTTTATTTGTCATTCACCCAAAGGCTTATTTGACTTTATTTTGATATTTATTAGTCCAAAAATGAAGGCAAGAACGGTGTAAACTCAACACTCAAAACCTAACCTCGACTTCAAAAACCGTTTTCACTAAAGAAAGCCCACATCAAGGATAACTTAACACGATTAAGGGATAAATCCCGGACCCAAAATTTGGCTAATATGGCTACTTAAAAGCAAAAAATAAAAACCTCCAAAGTCAATTATGACCTTATATGGAGTTAGCAACAATTACATCATAACACCTTGTGGCTCTTTAAGACGTAATTGTGCTCCTTATTTAAAATCCACACCCTAAGGCTCCTTGGACAAAAATAAGGGAATTGACTTCACCATCCCACCTTATGGCTCATGATGATGAAGCAATTTTTATTCAACACGCCCCTTGACATACACCCTAAGGCTCTAATGACAAGGTTTGTGCTACATGACTCCCACCCGAAGGCTCCTAGAGAACATGTTTTTATTTATTCTTCTTATTAATATGATATTTATAGTAAGCCAAATTTCCGTAGTCCCATGATCAAAAGTCCATGACGCTGACACCCTTAATGTGTACTCACTTTAATTACAAGGGAAGAAAAAGAAGGAGTTACGAGTTAAGATATCAAGCCTAAACCGCTAAAAACTTCACTTATTAAGCAATTATTATTCAAGTGTGGAAAGTAAGTACGAGGAGATTAAATCAAACACAAAAATACTTGCACAAAGAAAAATTTAATCTTGGAAACTTATGATTGAATTCTATCATCTCTTGTTCTCCATAAATGGATACTTAGCCTATTAAATTAAAGTTTTGGGTTTTCAAGTCATCTATAGGATCTTGCATCTTCTTATACTTTTGCAAGTTTTAGAATTTGCATTTTAAAGTTCCCTTGATAAATGACTTTCTAGGATCAATTATAGGAGCTTGTGAAAAGTTCTTGTTCTTAACTCGTATGAATTAAGACTTTCACGTTTTAAAGCTCCCTATATAATAGCCTAGCAAAACTTAATTCAAATACGTTAAGGAAAAGCTAAGGTTAAAAACCAAGTCGAGTCAAAAACTATTCTTATTTTCACCAACGGAAAGCCTACATTCGTGTCAAAAGCACTTATTTAATAATTAAAAACTTAAAAATAACACTAAAAATTTAAAATTTTATTGAAAAATGGGAAAAACAATACGTTTGGACACGACAAAAGCAATTGCAAGCGATTATATCGATTGACTCCCCCATGCTAAAACCAAACATTGTCCTCAATGTTTCTTAGCTCAAGAGTAACACCCCCTTGCTAAAACACAAAGAGTCTAATGCAAATTCCTAGCATGGAAAGAGCACGCAAATCTATAAGCCGTTTATTAATTATGCCTTAAGAAAAAACGTTAGTCGATAAAAATCAAGGGATAGAAAGTGTGCCCCTTTTTGGCCTTCAAAGAATGGAAGATCAAGTGGACCGGCAAAAACCGAACACGAGAGTCTTCAAATATAAGGGTCGTACCTAAGATCACAACACAACAAAACACGAGCACGAGCTTGAAAGATCAAGCCTTATTAGGTGTTAGAAAATAGAAAGAAGATAGAAAATACTCGTTTTTGTTCACCGAGTCATGAGCTCGACTCGATCCCCGCATTCATTGGTCCTTAGGGAAAATGGTGAAAACCGGCATATTGGAGTAGAAACCAACATAAAGCGCGATGCCGGGGTCAAAGATTACATCCTCGTTGTCGGATGACAAACGAAAGGATAAAACTCTAACACGAATCTTTAACAAGAGATGGTAGTCACAACTAATGGTATGGATGTAGCATGCTCCACGAGGTAAACTCGCACCAAGATGATCGAAAAATCTTTCAATTATTACATCGGTGAAAGGCCGAGATTTCCCTAAATAAACGATTCCGGGATCGAATACCTCGTCCTCGGTGGAGAAAGGAATGGATAACACGGTGTCATCCCCCCATGCTAGTCCAAGATCATATAAAGCACATGGTAATGGTGGGATAAAAATCTCATCCATAGTGGAATCATCATTCTTTGCTTTAACGACCATTTCACCCTTAGAAACGTGATCAATCGGATCATGATACTCAATATGAGACACATGAAAAACCCGCACATTAAGGTCAAAGTGGGTGGGAAGAGGACTAAGGACGAAATCATCATCAAGTAAATTCTATAAAAAGAGAGCGTCCCCCTCCGGGTCGATATCATCAACACCCGGTGGTATTGAATCATGAGAAGCAAGAAAAGTGTCAATCTCCTCCATAAGCGGATCACTATCCTCAACGGGAATAGGAAATGGAGAGAAAGACTTGGCACTAGGCTTAGAATTCAAAGCCTCGATCCTAGAAATGAGAAGATAGACGTTAGATAATTTTTCACGAAGAACCACGTCTTCCACATCTAAATGAGTAAGTTCATCGGAGAACTTCTCAAGGATCGGAATAGTCAAATCAACCTCATTTCCCGGTGGAAATGGGTCTAAAGGAGCAAGTTCAAAAGTGAACCTCTCATAAAACGGATTACTATCATCCTCATTTCCCGGTGGAAATGGGTGAAGAAGAGTAGGTTCATCGGTAAACCCCTCAAAATCAGAATCGTGAATATCATCTTTATAAGAAAGTTCATCGGAGAACTCCTCATTAGAAAAATCACTAGAAGTAGAATCATCCTCAAAATCTTCATTTCCATCACAATTTTCATCATTAGAATTAGATAAAATATCAAAGTGAATGGAAGAAGTCGAGTCATCACAATGTGGCAAATCACACATCTCATTAGAAATACCGTCAAACTCTCGTGGGTTTTGGACAAGAATGGTGCTAATATGTTCGTCCCCCTTGCTTAGAGAATTTTCAAGTTCCACGGTGGAAGAATCATGAATAGGAGTGGTGATGTCATGAGAGATTTCCTCATCATCTAGGATGGGAGAATCCTCGGGCTCCAAGATACGAATAGGACAAACGATAGCACTAGACGAAGGATGAAGAGCAATAAGATCTCTCAAAGAAATAGAACTATCCTCGTCATCATCAAAAAGAAGTAAACGCTCGAGTTCACGATTAGCAAGAGATTTTGCTTCCGCTTGAGCTCGTTCTATATCGAAAGAAGATTGTGGAGATTGGTCAAAACTGGAAGGAATCAAATTATAGCAAGGATTAGGCTCATAAAAATTTTGATCTCTCGGTTGACAACAACAACTCTCGTGAGGACCTCCACAATACTCACAACAAAGATATTGTTGTGATAAACTCGGTAAATCTTGTGGATAACAATTATCATTAAAGTTTTGATTGTAGCTCGGTTCTTGCTCGTAATTAAGCGAGAATCGATGCGAACAATCATCACCAAAATGAGAATCGTTTCCACAAAACTCACACGCGGGTGTCTCGTATGTAGGGCGTGGAGGTGGATTGAAATCGAGAGAATTATTAGAAAAATTCGGATTTCCAAATGAAGTAATATCATCACAACAAGGACAAAATCCAACTCGTACATCGTTTCGTAAGTCATTTCCACAACGCTCACACGTGCACCGCCGACATGGTGAAAATCCATATAACGGTTCTCCACACCCTTCACAATTGACAAAGGTAGAATTAAAATTTAGAGGGTGAGGAGAAAAAGAATTAAACATGATAGAGGATTAAGAAGATTATTTTTGGTATTTTTCATAAAAACGATACATAATAAGAAAATAACAAAACTTTCCAAGGACGGAAAGGGTCTTCAAATCAACGATCAACAAATCTCCACAAAGATGAATCGTACACAAGATCCCCGGCAGCGGCGCCAAAATTTTTGATGTAAGTGGATGTGTATAGTGATTTATTTGATATACGTTATAGGGTAAATTAGAAAATTACCTTTAGGAAAAAGTAATAGTCTAATAATACCAATGACGAATTCAATTAAACACGTGAGTGAGTCGAGTTCGTTGTACACGAAGATCGAGTGAATTTGAGACGTTTTGCTTTGATTTGGACAATTGATTTGAATGTGTCGTCGGTTTTTAAAACTAAAATTAAGTCTACTAATTTTAAACTATTTAAAATTATCCTAAAGTGCATGAATCGTAAACCTCGCTATTATTAAATCTAAAACAATTAATTAAAAATTAAAGCTAATTTTAAAAATTTAAACTACTTAAAGATCTATTAAAAATTAATCTATTTAATTAAAATAACTTTTACATTATTTTTTAAAATCTATTAAAAACTATTTTACTTCTAAAAGTTATTTAAATCTAATTTATTTAAAAACTAACTTTATTAAAATCTAATTATTTAAAATCTAATTAAATTTCTAAAACAAAACATTTTTTTTATTTGTAAACTTATAAAAGAAATTAAATTGATTTAAATTTAAACAAAGATTAAAACTAAGTATTAAAATGATTAAAAGGCTGACAGCTACAATTAAAGTGACAATATTAATAAGAAAGACTATAATAAAACTCAAAAGATGAGCTAGCACAGATGGTAAAAGTGTGTGACAGTTAACCGAGAGGTCTCGGGTTCGATCCTCATCGGTGGATCTTTTTTTGGATTATATTTATTTTGGAATTACTTAGTGATATTCACAGCCCCTAACACCTCAGTATGAGGCGCAGGACATCAGTAAAAAAACAATATAACAGCCATATAAACCAAAAATCAGCAACACAAACTTTAATCCAAATATAATAACTCATCAGACAGATTTAAAATTAACAAATGAATTATTAAAGCTAGCTTTTAAACTTTCAGTAGACCATATTAACAATAGCAAATTCATCCACATCAAACATTTTAAACAATATGGCAGATCTTAACAATTATAAACACACAAATGACCATACCAGCAGACTACCTTAAGTAAAACAATTATCTACCTTACCAGACTTAACAACATATCAGCAGGCAAAAGAAATACATAGCTATATCAGACAATCGCATAGTAATCTCACAAGATATCATATCAAATCCATCTTATTCAAACTTAAATCACAGACCGAAATCACTTTACCACTCATACATATTTTAAGCATACTAAAAGTTAAACACAAGCCTTATGGAACTAAATCAGACTCAATGTAGCAGTTATACAATCTTATCGAACTACTCCTCAAGACAAAATCTAGCAGGAAACAGATCTATACACCAAAAAAAACGCTATAACTTGGCAGATAATCACAATCTAAAATGCGAACAAATTCAAACTTTTTGATAAAAAAACATCCGCATAAACTCACCTCCATTCTCTTCATATCTAGCATACAAGGTTCAGTCTATCATCGAAATAGGCATAACTAGGGTAGTATCATTCTTAAGATTCAAACAAAATTAACACAAAGATTTTACATAATATAAATTAATTCATAAAAACATCTAAGCTTTTCAGCAGATTAACAATCTAAGCAAATCCATTAACATCTAAAACCTTAAACATATTATCATAACAGGCAGCTCTCTCAACAATCAAAGACATTATAAATGTATACAATAAACAGAAAAGAAAGTAGAACCTTTTGACGAATCCTTTGAGACGAAGCGCAGCACTGAGTTGGCTTAAAACTTAAACGACACCACCGTTTGACCCAAAAATCTCCATCTAAAATCTCGAACCACCAATATGTCTCGAACTAACAGCTTCTTTTAAATGATTATCCAGTGGGATAAACATGTATCTCCCTAATCCACTCTAAATCATTCACATAAACTACTGATAATGTTTACACTACTGATTTTTCAGTTATAAGATCAATTGGAATATTCAGAGAATGCAAACTTATAATATCAATTAAATAAAATGTGAGATTAAAGAGAGACGAATAAACTGAAGATGACTTTTATTAATTCAAAACTTCATTACATTATTTAAAAGAAAAAATTACAAATCCTAAACACAATCTAACATTATAACATTAAGAGTAAAAAAGGGATGATTTTACAAGATAATTTGGGGGTTTTTATAGCCACCCCCAAGGGCTGCTGATGACGAATATTCGGATATTCTTGGGAATATCCTTCTTTAATCGTGGCTTTTGATCTTTATATTCTCCTTCTCTCTCTTTTCTGTTTCAATCCGAAGGTTGTGATTAGTCCATAGTCACACGGATCGCCAATCTGGCACATCTTGTGCTAGTTTGTGCTTTCTCTAGGCTGAGTTGTCTCTCTTCTATTGGTGGAGTAGGGGATTTGTTGTTGTCACAGCCAATCAAAGAACAGATTGGGGCCACGTCACCTGCTCTCTCCCCATCTTCAACATCCGAAATCTTGGGGAATTAATTCCCATACGTGTGCAACACACGTGTTATCAAAAGCCCCAAATAATATTAATATTATTGTGACTTAGGGTTTGTGGAATAGTGATTTTACAGGTTTCTTTGGTGAGTTTGAAAGAGATGATACATAGAGAATATCGAAAGGAGATAAAGAGTGTGTGAGTGGATTACTTTGTCGTGTATCCCAATAGTGAAAACGAAAAGTTATTTAATATAACTTTCGATAGACTTCTCAAAGCCCAAGTAGAATTCCTCACATCTCAATTCGTTTTCGATATTTGGGCTTGGGTTAGAAATCCGTCCATTTATTCTGAATTGGGCCTTTAACTTGGACTTTTCATATTTATTCCATTAGCCCAACAATTAGGTTCATTAGAATGAATGTGGGTCCCACAAAGGCCCAAAATCCTTCTTAAATCCGTGAATAAAATCGACTTGTATTTGGCTTCTTAGATCTTTTCATCAAACTCGTGCCGGTTTTTGTCGGTTTTCACGATCTTGGTACCTACACACACGAAACAAACAAAACATGCATATACAAGGTCTTTTTGATATATTTCATGCATTTTAAGTTCATAAATCGATACAATTGATATGAGTAAAATCACTCATATCACCCCCATATTAAAAATATTAACCCAATCGATGTTTTTAATATCAATTGACTTAATAGCAGTTTAAGAAAATTTGGGAAGAAAAATGCAAATCCAATTATCTTCATGAATTAAACAAGCTCCTCCTCAAATTAATGAGGGTGTGCTTGAAACGTAAATTAAATACCTTTTAAACACAAGTGTAAGGTATTTATCACGTGCAAAGATCATATATGATAATGTATTCACAAGATTAGCAATTGACGAGGTTGGACCTGAATGATGGAGAACATCATATGAAAGAATCACATGGTTCTTGTTCACGAATGTTGGTCGCCTCGTCATGTCTGAAGTTATCTCTTGACATCATGTGTACGATTGATATCGTTGTCTTGACACCAATATGTGAAATTGGCACTTTCGGCATCAAAGATTTGGAATGCTGGACAATTGCTCCCCCTCAATTGTTGACCCGTGTTCTATTGAAAGAGCTGTAGTCGCCGTTTGAGTAGTCGCATCGTCGAGTATGTAGATATCAATTGTAAATTGTTGCGGATTATGGAGATGATAACTTGATAAAAACAAGATTTCTCTTGTTTTAACAAATAATTGCACTGACACGTACATAAATTTGTGTTAGATTGTGTTATTACGTAAACACAATCCCTTACATGGTTTAAAGTAAACCATGCCCGAGAAAATTAATTCTCGTTGTTGAGTCAAAGCTTTCCGTTGAAATGCTTGACTTGAATAAGAAAAGCGGGTTACTATCTGAAATAATAGCAAGCCATTTTGAGCATGTTTTAAAATATTTGAACTTCTGCTCGAACTTTATTTACAACCCCGTGTCATTATTGAATGACATTTCTAGTATCGTAAATATTATCGATTCCAGAAGACATGCTCTTTTTATCAAAACATTTTTAGAACACACAATTTTGAAAGATTTATAAAAACCTTTTTGAGAAATTCTCGAAAAATTGTGTTCAAAGTTTTGAAAACCAATTACTTGAGCTTAAGATGTTGAATATCTTTCAAAACGAGCTCAAGTCCGAGAACTTGTAAACTTCCCGTTGTTAAGGATAAGTTTATCATCGGCGATAAACTTTCCTTTTAACTGAAGAATGAGTCCTAAGTTGACATTTACTTAGAATTCGTGTTCATGATCTTGAAAAATTTTGAATGTTTTAACGTAAAGCTCATGACCGAGAAAGGTGAATTTCTCGTTAGGAGGAAAAGTTATCTTATTTAAAATATACACTTTCCTTGATGAGCTTAAAACCTGGAATGTTTTACTACAAGCTCATGACCGAGAAAAATTAATTTCCCGTTACGAGGATAAACTATCTTTAAAGATAAGCTCTCCTAAAATTGAAGTCCGAGTTACAGTCTGATATTTAACTGTAAGTCATTGTGCATGAGCTTAAAAACTTCGAATGTTTTATTATTAGCTCATGCCCGAGAAAAATTAATTTCTCGTTGTAAGGATAAGTTTATCATCGGCGATAAACTTTCCTTTTAATTGAAGAACGAGTTCTAAGTTGACATTTACTTAGAAGTCGTTTTCATGAGCTTGAAAAACTTTGAATTTTTTAACGTAAAGCTCATGACCGAGAAAGGTGAATTTCTCGTTATGAGGAAAAGTTCTCTTATTTAAAAGATTCACTTTCCTTTCTGAGCTTAAAACTTGGAATGTTTTAATACAAGCTCATGACCGAGAAAATTTAATTTCCCGTTACGAGGATAAGCTATCTTTAAAGATAAGCTTTCCTAAAATTAAGGTCCGAGTTACAGTCTGATATTTAACAGTAAGTCTTTTTGCATGAGCTTAAAAACTTCGAATGTTTTTATTATTAGCTCATGCCCGAGAAAAATTAGTTTCTCGTTGTAAGGATAAGTTTATCATCGGCGATAAACTTTTCTTTTAATTGAAGAACGACTTCTAAGTTGACATTTACTTAGAAGTCGTTTTCATGAGCTTGAAAAACTTTGAATGTTTTAACGTAAAGCTCATGACCGATAAAGATGAATTTCTCGTTAAGAAGAAAAGTTCTCTTATTTAAAAGATACACTTTTCTTTATGAGCTTAAAACTTGGAATGTTCTAATACAAGCTCATGACCGAGAAAAATTAATTTCTCGTTACAAGGATAAGCTATCTTTAAAGATAAGCTTTCCTAAAATTGAAGTCCGAGTTACAGTTTGATATTTTAACTGTAAGTCATTGTGCATGAGCTTAAAAACTTCGAATGTTTTTACTATTAGCTCATGCCCGAGAAAAATTAATTTCTCGTTGTAAGGATAAGTTTATCATCGATGATAAACTTTCCTTTCCTTGAAGTCCGGGGTATAATCTGAAATATAATTATACGCCATTTACACGAGCTTAAAGCTTTTGAATAGTTTTAATGTAAGCTCGCGTTTGAGAAAATTTAATTTCTCATTAATGAGGATAAGTTTATCATCGGCGATAAACTTTCCTTTATTTGAAGATCGGGTCATCATCTGATATTTAATGATGAGCCTTATACACGAGCTTAAAACTTTTGAATAGTTTTAAATTTAGCTCGTGTCCGAGAAAAACTAATTTATCGTTTTGAGGGTAAGTTATCGTTGACGAGATAAACTTCCCTTTCTCTGAAGTCCGGGTCATCGTCTGTCATTTAACGAGGAGCCAAATACACGAGCTTAAAACCTTTGAATGGTTTTAGTGTAAGCTCGTGTCCGATAAAACTTAATTTCTCGTTACGAGGATAAGTTTATCATCGGCAATAAACTTTCCTTTCTTTGATGATCGAGTTACAGACTGTAATGTGACTGTAAGTCCTATACACGAGCTTAAAACCTTTGAATGGTTTTAGGATAAGCTCGTGTCCGAGAAAACTTAATTTCTCGTTTTGAGGGTAAGTTATCGTTGCGTAGATAAACTTCCCTTTCTATGAAGTCCGGGTCTTCGTATGTCTTTTAACGAGGAGCCATTGTACATGAGCTTAAAAACTTCGAATGTTTTTAATTTTAGCTCATGCCCGAGAAAACTTAATTTCTCGCTTTGAGGGTAAGTTATCGTTGTGTAGATAAACTTCCCTTTCTTTGATGAATGAGTTATAGTCTGTGATGTGACTATAAGTTTTTTTACACACGATGTTTAACTGCGAATCCCCTGAGACACTTGTTTCTTTGATATCAGCTTCTTCAGTAACCAAACTCTAAGAGTGTCCTTAGTTGAACGATATGTAAAGATCGGACCGTTGTGTTCTTGTTGAACGTGGACTTTGGTACCTGTAATCTCATTAGGAGTTTGTATGCTTTTATGTTGGTTAGCGATATCTATCTTAGAAGTAAGTGGGGGTTCACAGTTTTCTTTTCTTGTGCTAGAGGTGACTTGAGGAGATGATTCACTTGTCTTAGCTGGCAAACGTTTCCTTTTATAGAAAACCTTAAGTTCAGGCTTAAGTGATGTATCATCCTTTGCAATTTCCTCCCTAGTAGTCTTAGTAGAATCGGAGACAATCCTAGTTAAAGGGCACTCGTTTCCTACAAGAGTGAAAGTTCTACCAGTGGGGCGCCACATTTTACCAACGGGTTTGATTTTAGCTACCCACTGGGATTTAAGTCTAGCACGGGAGTTCGCCTCATTAAGTAATTTCTTGACACAAGAATCATGATTTGCTTTGAAGACACATTTCCTACATGTCTTACAAGTAGCATATTTCATGTCCGAATAAGATCTAGAATTCCTAGGTGATTGATTGATGCTCCTATGATTTGACATGCTACGGTTAGAAGTGTTGGGTAATCTAGAAGGCATCTGACTAGGTTTGAAATTCCTATCTCTTACTTGTGTCTTTTTCTTAGTTTCCATTAGATCAAATTTATGGCAAACGTCATTTGAACTAGTTCTAGATGTGGTCTTGGTATTTTTAGAGAAACTAGAGGCAATCATGTGATTAGGTCTTGCTAAAGCTATTTTGGTCACATTGGGACTAGTTGCTGGAGTGACTGGTCTAGAAAGATGAACCAAATCAACTTGGGAGGCAAACCACGGTCTCGAGGATTGTGGTCGCTTTGATCTAAATGTAGTAGGTTGTCTGACGGTCGGTTGTCTGACAAACTGATTTGTAGGCGTTTTCCCCAAGATTGATGGTTTTTCAAGCTTAGTGTCCACACTAGTTCCTCTATTTTTCCTTAATTCATTTTTCAATGCAGCTATAGCAAAAACCTTTTCCTGAACTTGAGCTTTTAAAGTCTCATTCTCTTTGAGCAATTCATCTTGGGATGCCAATTTAGATTCTAGCAACTTAATTTGTTTCAAAAGATTATCCTTTTCAGCTTTAGAATCTAGAACTTTTTGATCCAATTTTCGTTCAAGAACAACGTTTGACTTTTCAAGTTTTTCAAAGTACTTTTCAAATTTCTCCGTTTTCTTTGAAAATTCTAATTTGGCATCCTCAAGATCTTTTGATTGTTGAGCTACAATCGTTTCGAGCTCTCTAATCTTGGAATAAGAAGCAGTCAATGAAGCAGTTATAAGACAATTATCATGATGTTTAGCATTTTGAACACTTTCTCCCCTATAATGACTCACATCGGATGAATCAGAAGTGGTATTTCTATCACTCTTTTCCATCCCATGTTTGTCATAGTTAGGTTCAGAATGCTCAATATACGGTATTTCATCAGCATATACATCATCAACAACATTACATTGTACCATGTTTGCAGGCTCTTCGTCATAAACGGGTAAAGTGTCATCAAAAGAGATCACGTAAACCTTCCCTGACGTGCCACTAGTATCATGTTGTCCTCCTGATTCCGTGCTCTTGCCATCGTTAGGCTCCAAGTTGTCAACCTTATGACCATTCTCCTCTTGCATCTGCATCATAGATTCTTGCACTCCATTATCATACGCTTGCAGAAGTCGGGATCTTTCATAAATCGAAGACGAAACTGATGACATAAATTTCAACATTTTATCACGGAAGTCTTTAACCTCGTTCTGTGTGTATTGAAAAAATGACCGGCATATCCCTGAATTGCCAGACTTGATGATATTGAATTGGAGGAAATGCGTGAGTTGTGTCACAAGAGCCTGATATGCAGTTTCTGATGCAGAGTGATTAAAGTCTTCTTTTTGAAGTTGATCAGCAAGTTGGTGCAGGTTTAGGAATAGTGAATCGATGAATGTATAATGATTTTGACCAAAGAGTATCACAAATTCGCTTCCTCCTTGAACCCATGAAATGGTCATAAGATGTGACGGAAGTAGTCGAAATGAAGTGATACCACTTTCTCTAGCTATGTCTTGCATT
The DNA here is from genome assembly GCA_025667525.1 of Glebionis coronaria. Taxonomy (NCBI): domain Eukaryota; kingdom Viridiplantae; phylum Streptophyta; class Magnoliopsida; order Asterales; family Asteraceae; genus Glebionis; species Glebionis coronaria. The sequence goes on along the minus strand of CM046876.1, from coordinate 487,279,501 downwards.
AGATGCAATTCTCCCTCTTGAAACGTTAAAGTCAACGAATCCATTGAATGTCGATGAAAGATAGTTGTGATTGTGGTTGTATTCGGGATTTTATGAGTCGTGAATAAACCGAAAAATTGAATTCACAGGATTTTAGAAACCAACGAAGAAATCGTAAAAGTTCTTGGAGAAAACCTTGATTGGTGATATAAAACGATGCGTGAAATCCTCTAAATTTGTCTGAACTTCAACTCTTTGTAAAAACCGAGAGATTACGTTTTCGTTTAAGCACTTTCGTTTGAAAAAATAAAAATATACCCGAGTTCTTCCAATAAACAATACCCGTAAATTATTTTAATACCCTATTAAAATACCCGTAAATTACTTTAAAGAAAGTAATAGATAAAATACCCCACTAAGTATCCATCCTCAAAGATATTGATATCACAATAAAATCAGAGTATTTTAAGGAATTAAATGGCCTTGTTTTCTCCGTCTATGACTGAAACGTGTAGCATATTTGAACAAGACGTGGCCAAACACAAATTATTATAGTAACCGAAACCCAATATATAAAACCAAAACCCCTAATTTATCTCCTAAGTTTATCCGCCCCCATCTTTCTATTTTCTCTCAACATCTCACTAACCCTAATCTTCTATCAAAACACAACCACTTTGTATCCTCCGCCAGTTAAAAAAATTGCCATATCCCAATCTCATTCAAGACCACTATTATCCCAATATCATTCCAATCTCATTACCTCAATCTATCAATAAACAAACCACTCAATCAATAATCACAAATCTCGGATGCAAACCACAAGAAAAAGAACACTGATATTTGACAGCAAGGTTCTTTTAAATAAGAATCTCGGGTAAGTTAATTAACAAGTTAATAATAGATTGCATTTGGTTTGTTTATGTTTGTCAACGAAACCAAAGATTGGATTTAACATAACTGTTAAGATCCTTTCTTTTACTTCGAATATTAAATGGGTTTGACCCAAAAATTTGATCGATGATGATATTTTCTGGCGAAGATCTTGTTGTCTTCTGATTTGGTGTGTTGGAGTCAAGGTTGATCTGTTGGATGAGACGAGGTTGAGTGGTTGTTTGTGTTTAGATTTGTTGAGTCAAATTTTTGTTGAAAAGTCTGAGGTTTTGGTGTAGGGTCTGTTGATGTTGGTGTCTTGAGACGAATGTTTGGTATGGTGTGATTCAGTCAAAAGGTTTTGAGTCTCGTGTTGTTTAAGATCTTGACGTCAAAAGGTTTGTTGGGTATGGTGTGATGTTGTAATGAGGCGAGTGTTGTTTGTTTAGACGAGAGGGTTTGTGTGTCGAGTTTTGGTCTTGTGAGAATGGGTGTTGGAGGCTGGGTTTCGTCTGTGTCAAGTCAAGTCGAGTCGGTTTGTTTGTGGGCTTTGTTTAGTCTTCTGTTTTTATAAAGTTCAACAAAAATATTCAAACCTATTCCATCGCAATATCAAAAAAAATCATCGCAATATAGAGTCCAACTCCCATCGCAATCTCTGTCATACAACCATCGCAATATTCAAACTTTCCATCGTAATATTAAAAACACTTCCATCGGAATGTAGCGAAAATAATTTTGGCAGAGTTTTGTCTCAATGTTCCTTAAACCCGCCGCAATCCACGATCGCAAAGTACGATCGGAATCAACGTCGGAATAAGGGTATCGGAATAATTGATCGCAAAGTAGAACCCTAGGGTTATTGCGATCGGAATATACAGTTATCGGAATAATGCAACAATCTATCAGAATATGACAAAAAAGGAAAGCATCGGAATAAGCATCTGTCTGAATCTGTAAACCCTTTTTCGATACAAACCAAACTGTTAAAAGTAAGGACAAAGAAAGTGACAAAACAGATACAAAGAAAGTGGAAAAAGTGATAAAAAAAAATATAAAAAAAAACATATACTTTTAAAGACTTTTGAGACAAACACCCAAATCAAAAGAATGAGGAGTGATAAATTGTTAAAAGTAAATACAAGAAAAATGACCAAAGAGATAAGAAATATGAAAAATTGATGCTTTTTGAACGAAATCAAAGTTTATAATATGAAAACCAGTTACTTTTTTAAAAAAAATAAACTTAAACTTAAAGAAAGAAAATTAGACGAGAGAAAAAAATTGTGAAGGAAGAAAATTTTACCACCAAATCAATAGATTAAAACACGCAAATCCGAAGAATCAACCAAGGCTCTTGATACCAATTGTAGGTCTACGATTTCTTAGGATTTAGCAATGTATGATTTATCTAATGAAATGGAAGGGAAACGGAAGAACTAGAGAGAGAAAGGTAGAGAGAGAAAGGAGAGAATGAGAGAAGAATGGTTGATTAAGTGAATGTGTGAGAAATAACAAAGTGACTAACCCCTCCTAACATGCTAGGAGGGGGTATATATAGCCCACCCTACATGTGGGCTATATGGACTATATGTATACTTAATGGATCACGAGCCCAATACTTGAATATATCATTGGAGTGACCGATCCTTTCTAAATACGTAAAAACGTATTTCCAACACAAACTATAACCAAAAGGACTATTTTGCCAACTTTGAAACTAAAGAAGATAAGTTATAAATATGAGATAATATAAAAGGTATCATGTTAGGAGGGAACTTTGTACAAAGGTGTTCAATCTCGATATTATATTTTGACTGAGTTGTTGGGTTTACGATTTAAAGTGCTCTCGTTCCTCAAACGTTTATAGAATGGCTTCTGAGTATAATGGCCAGAACAATGATGCTATAATTCCAAAATATATAAATCAAGAAAAGATATACAAATTACTATATAAAGAAATTGAACTCAGAGGTTACGACTCTATGTATATACATATTTGTGTGTCAACTCAGATCCGTGAGAAGTTGATAATATCATAAATAAATCAAGATTCAATAGGCTAAGGTGAGTTCATAGCCTCACTTTTAAAAAGTTTATAAATGATTTAACAACTCGTGAGGGGGATATATGCTAAAACTGGAATACAAGTGTTTTTGTATGTTGCCAGATATGATTATTGACACTACGTTTACTCCTTGCCATTAAGTCCCTTTTCAATCGTGGACCGCTAATCATTTAGATAATAAGCGCCAATATTGTGAATAGTACTATTGGGGACTCACATTCCCTATCTGGGCAAGTCGCACTTGCTGGAATGGTGACAGGTTCCTACCTAGGCTAAACAAATATGCTTTATTTTGCTAAACTCAGGATAGTTCGACAAACTACTTGCATAAGGGTAATTTGTTGGTTTTTCTAAAAATGTCTAGTCGCGGGGTCATGAGCTAGTGCAATAAGAATCAATGAACTTGAAATTTTGGGTGTATAGCACTGTAGCCATGGAGTCATACTTGTATTCAAATATTGTTTAAACCTATGAATTCACTCAACCTTTGTGTTGACTTTTAAGCATATATTTCAGGAGAATGAAGACAAGCGGGCTGCGGATGGTGGTGTCTTGAAAAGTTATCATTCAAATAAATAAAACTAGATCTTTGGGAAACCTGTGATGTATAGCGTATGTACAGTTGTAGGGGTGAGCATCGGGACGAAACCGACCCGTCCCAACCCGACCCCGACTTATCCCGAAACCGAAAACGTGAAAAACTTAAACGGAATCCCGACCCGAGTTAGGCCCGAGTCCTGAACCGAACCGAGTTAAGCCCGAGTTACTTCCGATTTGTGTGGTTTTCTTTGTGCAATCCTGAATTAATACCGAGTCCCGACCCAAACCGAGTCCCGAAATCATGAAAAACCTATCCCGAATCCCGACCCGAATTTGATCGGTTTGTATCGTTTGGTTTCGGTTTCGGTCAGTTTGTGTCGGTTTTCGGTTGTCGGTCGGTTTTGCTCACCCCTATACAGTTGTTTTGTTAACTATAATAAATGAATGATGACGTAAGTTTTTAATAAAATGACTCTTTGAGCATTTTCTATTATTGTGACTATGATACCTTGAAAGTAATACCTCAGATTAGTTTCTGCTACTATATGGTAAAAATAGGGGTGTTACAGATTGGCATCAGAGCCTACGGTTATAGAGAATAATGATTTTTCTTAAACTATATTGACACAAAAGTTGGATAGACCAAGCTTGACCCAAATTAGGCTTAATTTGGGGTCTTGTGGACTCCGGCTCTTGCACCAAGTGAAACTTGCTTTGAGGACCTTGCGCACTAAGCAGACACCGTTATGCTTACCGTGGGTTTGTGACCCATGATCAGACTCCGGCGTGAGAGTAAGTAATCGATTTGAGTATGTAGTGTTTAGGGTATTGTGTGTATCGTACCTTTGTGAAACCTATGGGGTTCCTCTTATACCCGAGAGAGTCCTGGTTGGGCTCTCCTACTCTTGCGGCCAAAGGAAGAGATAATGACATAAAATAGTTTGATCCTTATCACATAACCAAGGTAAGTGTATATCTCTTCCCTTTAGGCAAATATATCTATATGATAGATTATATTCTTTCCTGATCCTGTCGCGCTGCGACAAGGACCTGGCTAAGTAATCAACCTTATGTGTGAAAGCGGCTTACCGGGCCTCCTAGGCTGCGTGCGCGCATCGCAGCAGCATTCAATCCATTCCTGATGGATGTGGGTAGTACCCGTGGGTCGGATTATCCAGCCCGACTAGGGACTATACGTCATCATGTCCCCCCAGTCTAGTGGTCGTAGGTCCCAACCGAGGCTGCTAGACTATAAATCAACCAAAAACACTCGCATAGTCCAGATATGAACAAAGATTTCAAACATTCCCGCCAAGAATACATTCATCCCCCTTTCACCTAACCTTCTCGGTACCCGGGAAAAGCGCCTGCCACGTCATAATTACCCCTTCAACTTCTACCATTGGATCTAGCAAGTGGGAAACACGTGGCACATATCTAACCGTGAACAGTAAATCAATAGGTATATATATACCCTTGACGCCTCCTTTTGACTTTACCAATTATAAAAAACTCTCAAACCTCCATTAACACCTTCAACACACGCCATCATCACCAGATCTCAGCGAAGGTAATCTGCGCGACCACCTTATTATACATATAACACCATGGTGAAACAATTATCCGCCATTACGTCAACCTTGACCATAGAGGAGCTAGACCAATTCACCACTGAGTTCTACATACCTAACTACCTGCACCCAAAAGTTCCTAACCCTCGACATAATATAAGCCAGGCCCTAGGGGGAAAGATAGGGGTATACACCCTGTTCTTCGACTACGCAAACCAGCGTATACCCATATCACGCTTCCTTCTTAGCGTGTTGATGCATTATGAGACCCACGTCTCTCAATTGCATTGTATAGGGGCGACTAAAATTTCAAATTTCGAAATAAACTGCCGCACCCTAGACATAGATCCCATCGTAGACCTTTTCCGCGTATTCTACCAACGGCAATTAGCCAATGGTTGGGTGTCCTTTGCTAAGTGAAAAGGCGGGATGCAATGTTATGACGGAAAAGTAGACTCCCTAAGGGACTGGAATGACAGATTCTTCTGGCTTGACGACGCCGTCTTCCCTTTTCACTTCCCTTTTTGACCCCTGAAATGGTGAGGAAGGACCCCCTACCTGGCCGAAACTCCTATAACCCTGAAGACACGGAGACTTTAAACAACAATCGTATCCTTGTACAGCTGTATCCGGAGAGTGTGCTAGTCACCCTTGGACTAAGTCGCGCACTGATCTGTGGCGCACATAGGATACCCGTCTTCTGCACCCAGGACGGCCAGGGTTAGTGGTTCTTCCTCCCATCTACCATAGCATTATGTAAGTACCTTCCTGTGCCAAAAAACTAAATTTTATCTTTATGTTCGTCTGTTTGCTTACTGCGCAGTTATGGATCTTCTTGAACTCGTTCATGGTGCATTCCCAAAAGATTTGATGGTATACTCTCGTCCTGAGAGGGACAATGAAGAATCCCTTCAAGACCGTGCCTAAAAGAACACAATGGACCTGGAAGTCGGAGAGGCATCTGTCGCCTAAGAAAATGACGACATAGGCGCAGATCAGCCGCCGCCCTCACCATCAGCACAACAGCCACAACAGCCACCACTAGCACAACAGCCACCAGTAGTACAACAGCCACCACTGCCCTTCCTCAGCTCCTCGTTGTCTTCGGATAATCTTACAGAGGACACTGAGAAAGGCGAAGAAGAATTTGACGAAGAAGACATTTCTACCTTGGGGAAAAGACAAAGGATCCCCCCGTCGTCTTCACGTAAAGCTGCGCGCACTGGGGCCGGTCCCTCTTAGACAGAGGTGCGCACAACCGAAGAAGAGTTCGAGGTGAACCTTGCGAAGACTCAACCCGCACTCCTCCAGTCACCATCAACCTAAGGTAAATTCCTTCCCATACATGGTAGTTCTCGTTCCCATGTTTTCTTTTTATTTGACGTCCACCTCACCACCATTCTTATGTATCAGTGACGATCTAGAGAAGTCCTATGCGAAAACTGAGACCACGCCTTCCCCCCACAAGGAGACTTCATCAGCAGGGGGAAGTGCATTTCTCCAAGACCCTGTCTTTGCTCCCAACTGGGAACTGCCTGCGTCTTCGAATTTGACAAGCGCGTTTGACTGCTCAAGTTTTTTGGATAACATTGTGCCCCCTGTCTGAGCGAAAATTCTGCAAGGAATGAGCAACGCCGTCCTGGCCGATGATGCCAGCTATCTAACAGCGCAGCATGTGACATTTGAAGAAGAGATACCTAGATTTGTCTGCCCAAGTCCGCATTACGGAGGAAAGACTGAGGCAGGTCAGAAGAAAAATCCATTGCGCTGGGGGATATGCAACAAAAAAGTCGACCAAGAGATTGAGAGAGGAAGAAAGGATGCAACCCTTCTCCATTCTTTGACAGAGGAGAGGAACAAGCTATCCTCCTCCCTCGATGAAGAGCGCGCCCAACTTAACCAGCTAAAGGCCTCCAACCAGGTTGCTACGGGGGCCTTTGAAGAGGGAAAAAATAAGTTTGTTGTTGATGTTGACGCGTTGGGCGCCAGGGTGAAGGAGGAAGTAAGCGACCTCAGCATTCAATTAAAGAGGCTGAGCATAGAGCTGGATAAAAACTTGTATCCTCGCCTGATGAAAGAAGTGGCCGAAAAGAGGTAGTTAATGTGCCATGGCTTGCGCTTAGCCGCGATGGGTGCTCTGGAAGACCCCAACCTGCGAACTTCTTTTTCCAAGTTTGTCATAGCTGCGGTCAATGAAGGTACTTCCAGGGGTTTGGTTACAGTACACAAGGCAAAGCTACTGAACAAAGAATTAACATAGGTGTCCTTTTATGATCCGAAGGCCGATTCCAAACTTACAACAGCCTTGCAAGATATGAAAGCCTGCCCCTTGCAATCCTTTGGTGTAGAATATAAGGACCATGAGGTACCCCTGGAAATTGTAATGGAGGGCCTTACACTGGGGAGCCACAAGGCAGAGGGCGCAGAAGCATTGTCGGACTTCCACCTGAGACCGTCCATGGATCAGCTGACAATACCCATATTTGCGCATCCCAGGGACGCACTTGGTCCATTTAGAATTGAGAAGGAAGTTCTACTGTCCGAGGTGCTTGCAGTCCATGAGAGTCGCGCTGCTGCCAAGAGGGCCCTTCTGAACATAGAGGCCGCGCCATATGTTGGCGCATCCCACCTTGCACCCTCCATTCCTGTGTTGCCATTACCACTACTAGAGAGGTACTCTCGCATGCTAGACCGAATGAAGAAGAGCTTGAGGGACCATCGCGTCGTTGCTTACTGCCCACCGTTGTTGAAATTGAAGAGGTCGTCATCCAAGACCCATTTGCTCACCAACCGCTCCACTGACTTGTAAACATGTTGCTTTATTTTGTGGATGCTCAAATGTTCTCTCTTGTTTGTAACAAACACTATTTTTATTTATGATAAATATGTTTTAATGTTTGCAACACAACTTCGCATAATGAGTTAATGTAAACTCATAAATAGTCCATATGGGTTTGAGAATCTCATTACGTGCGGTATACTGCTACTACCATAAGGATGGCCAGGTGAGGCTGACCAATTGTTAGGTGCGCACGATTGTGTCTTAACAGTCTCAGAGTTTACTGGCTGCATAACTTGATGCGACGTCATAAATAGCAAGGGGCCTAACAAGGATACGTGATCCATGGTCGATGGGGTTGCATCCCACTTACTCGACGAGTCTAATTAGTAGGGTAGGCTCATTCCTCTTATTTTGCCTGGAAACTTTGTGCACGCGTGCGCCAGTAGGCAATATATAATACATTAAAAAGAAAATATATATGACAAAAAGAAATGTTTTCAGAATGCACCGTGGAACTAGCTAGGTACCACGACAGTTTTATTAACACTTGCAAGTTTTAACACATGAAATAAAAGAAAAAATAATACATTAATTCAAGAAGTCTGCCGCTAAAGGTAGCACTTCTTTAGATGGCATATGTTCCAAGGCCTTTGTAGGTCGCGGCCATCCATGTCACGCAGCCGATATGCGTCATTCCCCAGTGCATCTGTCACCATATAAGGTCCCTCCCACTTAGGTCCAAGTTTTCCTGTATTCTCATCACGGCTGGCCGCGTTTGAGCGATACACAAAGTCACCTGGCCTAAAGGAGGTCTTGCGCACCCTAGCATCATAGTAGCCTTTCATTTTTGCTTTTGATTTAGCTTTGTGGATTGCTGCCAACTCTCTCAGTTCCTCGATTATATCTAAGTTCAATCGCAACTCTTCGTCATTAGTAACCATGTCTACCTCCGTTGTGCGGAGTGTTTGCAATCCAATCTCAGCTGGGATGACTGCCTCTGTACCATATGTTAGGGCGAAAGGGGTATCACCCGTGGTCGTCTTGATCATCGTGTGATGCGCCCACAAGACATGCGACAACTTATCGACCCACTTCCTGTTGTGTTCCCCCAATCGTGCTTTTATGCCATCTCCCAAACTCCAGTTTGCTCTTTCCACAAGTCCATTTGTTTGTGGATGGGCTACCGATGCGAACCGCTGGTGTATTCTATTCTTTGCGCACCAAACCTTGAATGGGTTTCTCCGCGAATTGCTTTCCATTATCAGAAACTATTTCCCCGGGTAGTCCAAAACGACATACTATGTTTTCCCATATGAACCTCTTCACCTAGTTCCCCATGATTGTTGCGACTGCCTTTGCTTCAATCCATCTCGTGAAGTAATCCATCGCGACTATAAGGAACTTAATCCCACCTGTAGCTACGGGAAAAGGTCTCGCGATATCTATTCCCTACTTGAAGAATGGCCAAGAGGAGGTGATCGGTGTGAGCTCCTCCTGGGGTTGCCGAGGTATTGGCCTGTGCACCTGGCAGTCGTTGTATTTATTAATGAGCGTTCGCGCATCTGTTTGCATGGTTGGACTGTAGTACCCGTTGCGCAACGCTGTTGCTACCATAGACCTTGGTCCTGCGTGCATGTCGCATGACCCCTTGTGGATTTCACTAATGATGTACTGTGCCTGGCGCGGCCCTACGCATCTTAGCCATGGCTGGAGAAATAATCGTTTGTAAAGAACCCCATCTCTGACTTCAAACTGCCTCGAACGTCTTCGTATACGTAGTGACTCGGTTTCGTCATGTGGGGGTGAATCATTCGTCAAATAATCCACAATCGGTGTCATCTATGTAGGGCCTTCTTCCTCTACGACCGATGTGACCTCTTGCTCTTTTATTGACTTGTCCTTGAGAATCTCCACCAGGACCTACTTTGATAGGTGTGCAAAGCTGGTAGATGCTATTTTACTAAGTGCATCTACTTTCTTGTTTTGCCCCTGGGTACTTGGCGTATTCGAAACTTACTGAATCCTTCAATCAATGCTTTGGCTTTTTGTAAGTATTGCACCATGTTATCTTCTTTCGCCTCGTATTCGCCAAGTATATGGTTTACTACCAGTCGTGAATCTACGTTTGCTTCGAGATTGCGCACACCCATTCGTGCTGTGATTCTTAGCCCTGCTATTAGCACCTCATACTCTGCCTCATTATTTGTGGCTGTGAACTCAAAACGCAATGCGTATGTAAATTCCATTCCTTCAGGGTTGGTAAGTATGAGACCCGCGCCTGATCTGTCGGTGCAAGAGGACCCATCCATGAACAAGACCCACGGGGTTGGGTCTTCTTCCATTTGATCTAGCCCTTGAATGCCTTCTTCTGGTTTTTCAATGATGAAATCTACCAAAATTTTCCCCTTTACGGCATCGCGCGGCCTATAAGTAATGTTTTGTTCCCCTAGGAGAACACTCCATTTCTGGAACCTACCTGCGACCTCTGGTTTTGATATTACCTGCTTTATGGGCTGATCAGTTATTACCACTATTGGGTGCGCTTGGAAGTATCGACGCAACCTCTTTGCCGCAAACACCAGTGCGAGTACTAATTTTTCCATTGGGGTATAATTTAGCTCTGAGCTTTGCAACGCTCTACTTATGAAGCATACTATGGTTTGCACATTTTCTCTATCCGTCATTAGCACTGCACTGATCGCTCCATGTGTAGCGGACAAATACATTATCAGCTCCTCGTTAGGTCGTGGCGTGACTAACATAGGGAGCAAAGCCAAATGTGTTTTCAATTCCTCGAAGGCCTTTTCCGCTTCCTTCGTCCAATTGAAGTCCCCTTTCTTAATGCACCTTTTGAGTGTTTTAAATAAAGGGAGCGACTTCTCCGCTGACTTGGACAGGAACCTGTTCATACCTGTGAGTTTCCCATTCAGCGACTGTACTTCGTTTTTTTGTCTTTGGGCTTTGGAGTTGAATGACCGCGACTGTCTTTTCCAGACAGGGTTTGATGCCATTGGGGTCAATCATGTATCCTAGGAACATGCCTTCGGTTGCCCTAAAAGTGAACTTCTTGGGATTTAACTTCATGTTTATTCTCCTGAGTGTTGAGAATGTTTCCTCTATATCCCGGATAAGCTCGCTCTTTGTGTGACTTTTGATTACCAAATCGTCGACATACACCTCCAAATTTCGTCCTATTTGGCTTTCAAATGCTTTATCAACCATCCGTTGATACATGTCCCCTGCGTTCTTGAGTCTAAATGGCATTTTTGTGTAGCAGTACACACCCTGGCTGGTATGGAATGTTGTTTTTTCTTCGTCCTCTTTTGCCGTTTGTATCTGGTGGTATCCCTTGTATGCGTCCAGGAAGCATCTGAAGGGGTACCCACACAACGATTCTACCTTCCAATATATCTCTGGGAGCGGATACCAATCTTGGGGATAAGCTTTATTGAGGTCTATGAAATCAACGCACATGCGCCAGCTACCATCATGTTTCTTCACCATTCCTGGGTTAGCAAGCCAGTCATGATAGTAAACTTCCCTCATGATTCCCACGTCTACTAGCTTTTTCACCTCCTCGAGTATCACCTTGTTGCGTTCTGGGGCATGTCCTCTTCTCTTTTGCCTAATCGGAGGGTACCCTTCGCGGATTTGGAGCTTGTGTTCGGCTATTGACCTTGTTACCCCTGTCATATCTTTGGGTTCCCACGCGAAGATGTCTAGGTTGTTCTTTAAAAGGTGACACATGTTCGTCTTTCCTTTGTCAGACAATGTTCCTCTGATTGTTATCTCTTGATCTGGATACTGCGGATGCACTGCTACCTTTAGATTTGGCGGTGAGTTTACCTTAGGTTCCATTATGGCCCGTGGAGGTTCTGTGATCGCGTTACACTCCGAGGGAGTTATCGCTGTGTTGAAGATCGTTACGATCCCTCCATCCACTGGGAATTTGATCATGCCATGAGCTATGGAAGGTACCGCTCGCATTGGTAGTATAGATGGTCGCCCTATAATCCCGTTATATTGCTATGGCGATCGTATGATCAGGAAGTTCATGGAGACTTTTGTTGAGTGCTCGTCGTCTCCTACTTTCACTACTAGCTTTAGTTGGCCCAAAGGCCACACCGCTTCTCCACTAAACCCGATGAGCGAGGAGGTTGCAGGCATCATTGGCTCTGTACTTCTACACTAAGCTTCAGGAAGCAGTGCTCATACATTATTTCCGCTGATGAACCTCCATCCACATACATGCGATGTATGTTGTGCTGACCAATGCTTACTTCTATAACTAACGGGCCCTCTGCGACGTTCCTCGCGCTGAGTGGGGGGAAGGAAATGTCTTTTCCCTTCAAGAATTTCTGGCTCACCTTTTTTCTAGTCCTTCACAGTCATGATTCTACCATGTAAATATTCGTGCTAGCTATTTTTTATCTTTCGTCTTTCGTGGTTTCCTTTACAAGTTGTTTCAGATCTCCTTTCTTTACCATATTTTCGATATATTTTTGCAGCTGAATACATTCGTTCGTAGCATGTATTGATCCCAAACTTAGATCAATTTAGCTTTGTGTTAACGAGATTAAATCAAGTTTAACACGTAGAGAAACTTTGTTGTATTGAACAATCTAAGTGTTATGCAGAATTTAACACTTAGAACAAAGAACAAAACAAAGTAAACCAAACTTTCACTTTTATTAATAATATCATTGAATGATTACAATGAAAGTGTTATGAGATACATGTAAGAGGTGTGTGAAAGGGATGTATCTTATGTCTAACCCTAAGGCCTCCTTTTATAGGTTTAAGGAGCCTTGTACAATAAGCTAAGATCAACTATTTTAGGAAGAGACACAAGATAAACATACTCAAATAACTTATTGACTAAATCTTTTAAACATTTAAGAATATATTCTGAATTCTTATCTTCATATTTTGTCCACCAGCTTGAAGAATTCATCATTGGCAGATTTAGTCCTTGTCTTTGTGTTATGATTCTTCTTGTCAACGCCTTGATAATTCTTCTCAGCGTCTCACCTGTCAGCGCCTCAATTCTTCTTGTCAGCGTCCAAGTTCCTCTTGTCAGCGTCTAGGGACTTGGTTAATTTTATTCCCAACAATCCTCCCCTAAACTTGATATCTACTCTAGTAATCAAGTTTCTAAATAAAATAAAACATACTGAGAGGATTCTTACAAACATGCTCTATCCTTGAATTTGAGTATGAATAAACCTCAAAAACTCAACACTCAAACTTAATCTTAATCATCTTTTTCAATACATCTTATAATAGCAAGCTTCTTGAGTTACCTATAGAGTCTTTTGGAGCCTTCTTTATAACTTTGTTACTCAAATTCAATTACTCCTCCCTTTTTTAAGACTCCTCTCCAAGATTAGTATCAAAGGACGGAACCATGAATATCCTCCATAGCTTCATATCAGCTTCTAAAGCAAGTCTATCAGTTCAAAACAGTGATCCTTGACAATTTGTACCAGTTCTGTATTTTGCTTTTGCAAGCTATTACAGATTTATGTCAATTCGATTAATGTCAAAGGTTTCATACTGTCCTCATCCACATTCGGGAAATGAATCCTCAATGTTGATTCATAGGACATGGAGATGGACTTACTGATGATAAGACTGACTTGACCTGCATTAAAGCTAGTACCAATAGTCTCAGCCATCTCCATAACACTATTCACCCTTGTGAAAAGTGATCTCTGCTGCTACTATATGTTAATCACTAGGAAAAAAATCTCAATGATCATTAGGCTTCCAGATATCCAAAAATTTAAAAATGAAAGGGTGATGAAACATTTTGGGTCTATAAAGAAGTTTATACATGACACCAACTACGTTGTCATAGCATAAAATGGACTTGAGAATGTAGAATACTTCAGTTAGAACGTAAACAAAGGTAATAATCCTAAGGAAATTAACTAGACTCTAATAAGCAAGAGTGACAAACACTGTTCATGCATACACACATGCAAAAGTATGATAGACACACATGAACTCTAGAGTCCTTTGTTCACAAGTGCCCCAAAGAGAAAGTTAATTCATATAAAACCTTTGCATTTCCCCAAGTAACCCAAAAATATATCTACCCCAAGTCACCCATACGACCACACCCAATTCTAGGTCAATAAGTCTTGGCAGCATGCATAGTATATCAACTTTGCATGCTACAGTGCCTCACGAATTAGATAACTAAATCGTACTCACCAGTGGACACAATCTAGAATTGTGCAAGAGTGCTCTAAGAGTACCCAAAAACCTAGAGGTTTACCTCCCCTTAACAGAAGCATACAAATCATTATATGTGAAGAAACAAACTTTTATCTCAAGATAAGAATGTAAACATTCCAACCATCATAAATAAAAGTTTGCAATTCTGTATCCATCCAAATGTAGCTCTATTTTCCTGCATATTTAGACACAAACCACAAAAACATACCAACAGAGGCTACCCTTTCCACAATAATGGGTAGAGATAACATGTCAGTGGATAAAAATAATAACAGTGGAAATACCAAAAATGCATGTTGCTTGAGCATCTACTATCCCAATATCCTTGATCATTAACCTGCTTTTGGATAGTCTGCTCAAAAAAGAAAACAAATTAGTTTTCTTTGGAGATTCAAGCCTTGTTAGACTTGGATCTATCTAGTTGTTCAACTAGAGTGGTCTTATTCTTTACCACAAATCCCTGTTCATCTCTTTGTGACCTAAACACCTAATTTGTTCCAATGAGACTAGTAATGACATTCTCAAGATATTTAATTTATTGCAAGTCATTGAAATACCATTAAAATTAGAGTTTTTCTCTTGTTTAGGTTTCCAAGTTAAGTGGGATGATGCTTTAGACCCTTGACCCTTATTAACCAAGTATCTTTGTTTATATGGTCTAACATAAGGTCTGACATCAGCTAGTTGTGGCATTTTCATACCAAACTTGGAGCTGTCAGCGTTGTATTTGATCCTGTCAGCGTTGAATTTGTTCCTGTCAGCGCTGAATTTGTTCCTGTCAGCGCTGAATTTGTTCTTGTCAGCGCCTAAATTAGGGTTTGCTACAGGAACATACTGTCTGTTTGACCAAGTGTTGGTCTTTTGAAAGGGTCTTTGACCTTGGATATTAGCTGCCTTAGAGAACAAAGGAGCTGATCTAGTAGCCTGTGGTCTAGTGTAGACAAAAGGTCTACGATTGACATTGGGTGACCTATTGTCAGCGTATGAATTGTATCCACTAACACAATTATAGGCCAAGTGTGAGAAGCTCCCACATGAGTAACAAGCCTTTTTGGACACAAACTTAGGCTTAGACTGATAAAACCTTATCCCATTAACACTTGCTTGGCTTTTGAGTGACCTAGGTTTCCTATACATTTCAGCATATTTAACACTAGGTTGTTTCTTAATTGGGGAGCCAAGATTAACAGCTTTTCCAGTGATGGGATTGGTCACAGTGATAAGTGTAGATACTACTGGACTCTTAATGGGTGTAGGCACAAATGGACTCTCACTAAGCATCCCACCCTTAACAAACAAAGTGGGGTTAGCCTTCTTCCACTCTTCTAGGTCAATAACCTTTTGTTGATATTCCTCAACTGGGGAAAGGACTCTAGGTGGAGGAATAAATTCCTCTTCTTAGAGTTCTAGAATACTAGTCTAAGAGAGATCCTTTCTATGGACACAGTAGAAGTTCCCAGCAGGTGGTGGAACATTAACATACTCTTTTAGCCCAATCCCAAACATATCCCTAGTATCTCTTTGCTCACTTACACATTTTTCTAGGGTTTGAGTGGCTTTATCAAATCTTTGAATTTTAAGATCTACATTATCTTTGTTTTTGATAGCCTCATCTAACTTAGCTTATAAAACACCATTAGATCTCTCCAAGATGTTCCTAACCTCAACACTAGCATTTAGATCATGAGTTAACACATTGATTTGATCTTTTAGGTTAAATTCCATTTTCTTATACTCCTCTATCGTCTTTTCAGATTGTATAAGTGCCACTTGATAATTTGAAAGTCTAGCTTTTACGTCTAAAACATCTGATTTCAATTTTAAAACTTCTTTATTAAGTCTTTCAGTATTTAACCTACAAGAAGATTCATCACATACCTCATTATTAGAACTTGAAGAAGAATTGGAACTTGTGGAACTTGAAGTAGACTTGGCCTTAACTGAAAACATCATCAGACTTTTCTTTAACTTCTTCTCTAGTCTTGTTCACCTCACGATACTGGATTTCGTTCTTCAAATCAAAGTTTCTCAACAAGCTTTGATACCACTTGTTGATCCCAAACTTAGATCGATTTAGCTTTATGTTAACGAGATTAAATCAAGTTTAACACATAGAGAAACTTTGTTGTATTGAACAATCTAAGTGTTATGCGGAATTTAACACTTAGAACAAAGAACAAAAGAAAGTAAACCGAACTTTCACTTTGATTAATAATATCAATGAATGATTACAATGAAAGTGTTATGAGATATATGGAAGAGGTGTGTGAAAGGGATGTATCTTATGTCTAACCCTAAGGCCTCCTTTTATAGGTTTAAGGAGCCTTGTACAAAAAACTAAGATCAACTATTTTAGGAAGAGACACAAGATAAACATACTCAAATAACTTATTGACTAAATATTTTAAACATTTAAGAATATATTCTGAATTCTTATCTTCATATTTTGTCCACCAGCTTGAAGAATTCATCATTTTTAGATTTAGTCCTTGTCTTTGTGTTATGATTCTTCTTGTCAACGCCTTGATAATTCTTATCAACGTCTCACCTGTCGGCGCCTCAATTCTTCTTGTCAGCGCCCAAGTTCCTCTTGTCAGCGTCTAGGGACTTGGTCAATTTTATTCCCAACAGCATGCCCCCTCTCATCATGGTATTCGCAATATCTATTACCGACGCGCTTTTTGACCGGGGTAGTCATTGGTGTTGGCCTTGGGAAATTCGCACCTTCTGATACGAGGATTTCTCTTGGGGTTAACTTAACGGGAGTAAACCTAGATTATTAGCTCGTCCCTCTCTTCTCCTTCCTAAGTAATCAAGGCCTAGAGGTCTGTCTTGCTTGTTGGGCCCTTCACTGGGCGCGTGGACAGATCTGTAGTCATAAGTGTTTTGTGTTACTTCTGAAGCAGCCGATTCTCCCTGTATGAAGGACCTTACCCGCCTTAGTACTCCATCAAAGGTTTCGGGAGTTCTTTCATTCAGCTTCTTTATTAGATCGCTATTTCGTATACCCGCCATGAAGCAGGATACTTCCAGAATTTATGGGCAGTCTTTTATCTGAAGACACTCTGTAACACCCCCAAATTTATACAACTCAGTACAACGGAAGACTAGTTGGTGTTACGGGATAGCACATTACTCACATCATAGACAACGCATAAAAATCGCGTCGTTTATTTATAAAGCATTTCCATCCATAAACAGTAAAGTTACATCGGTCCCAAGTCATTTCATTTCATACAAAGTTTTACAAAATATTTGAATGGAAAATATTGTTTAAGTGCGGGCCATGAATTCTTGTCGTCTTCCCGAGAATTACCTTCAAGTACCTGAGATAAAACATGTTAAAAGAAAAGGTCAGCGATAACGCCGAGTGAATTCATAGAGTTTAATAAATTCCATCAATATAACTTTGGTATAAAATTAGTACCAAAAATCAATTCGTACAAATCATTGTAATAGGCCGTAAAATAGCCAAAATCGTTTTATACAAATCCTTATCGAAAATCATAATATAGGCATTTGCCTTAAAAATTATTATACGAGCCAATGTCGTAAAAACATCATACAATACGTCTTATGACGTTGTATAAAATCAAATAAAAACCGTTATATGAATATGGTTATGAAAACCAAAATACAGTCATAGTATCAATAGTATGACCCTGTATTGCTAGTCAGGCAATACATCGTTATTCGGAGCGTCTATTAGTATTTCGTTAATTCGGATTATTATAAGCCGCATGACATTGTTACCTTACTAAGCCAACAACGGGTAGCTAACCCGATACCAATTTTGCCCATCTAAAGTAGCGTGTCGTCACAAAGGTCACGCTATGGAAATCTTCTCATACATAAATTCGCTTACCAATCAATGTGGCACGACGGGGATCAACCGTCAAGGCGCGAACTGGGGTGATCGTCCCCAAATAGTACTATTATATGCATAAGCGTCTACCAAATCCCGGTAGTTCACAATTCATGCTAATGGGACTTTTAGTGACATAACCTAACTTTAATAATCCATTTAATTTCATCTATCGGGTCCATTAATCATTTATCGGGTCATACAATCGGGTCATTCAATCATTCGGGTCCAAAATCAATAAACAAACAATCGGGACAAATGGTGTCCTATTTTATAAAAACTAACATGTTATCTCCCTCGCGGGTTTATAAAACATTTCATAAAAATATTTAAAAGAGTGCGAGGCTATGAACTCACGTTGATGTGGGAAGGCGGATTATCGGCAATTCAGACGTACGGTACGTGCTTCAATCACGGGAACCTAGACAAATAATATTCGTCTTAGACTCATGTCCAATGACTTTATAAAAATAACAATTATGTATACATATGATGATTATATATATATATGATGATCAAGTGGGTTTACATATCCTCATTTATTCATTTTAGTGTTATATGTCGATAACGTTTATACTAGTTTACTAGTTTTACCTATTTACACGTTTTAAGTCCAATAAGCTTATTATAAGTTATTTAACTTATTTTAATCCATTTTTTACTTATATTATCAGTACATACACTTTCAAGTTGGGCCCAAATGGGTTAAGTCCAACAATAAGTTTATAAGTGTTCTAGTCCATTTTTGTTGTATTATTAGTCCAATAACGTTAATTTAGTCCGTTAACGTCCGTATGTCCTATAGTTCGGGTTTTATCGGTTTTTACTTGTTATACATGTCTATATATCAGTATATAAGTTTTATAAAGTTTTCATTAGACGGGTCCAACCATCTAAATTTTATTTAACAAAAACGTTAATTTTACGGCAATAGCCGAAAAAGTCGTAAAAATCATATTTATAGTTTTTATTACTTATAAACATTATTTCACCACCATTTATATAATTTATCCATTTGATTAACCTTTTATATATATTTATATAAATAAGTTTTATAAGTTAGTGGGTTTTTATTTTACATTTTATATATTAAAATGTGAGTGCTTATATAATAGTATTATTCTTTAATTTCCAAAAATCTGATTTTTAACTTCATCTTCACCAAAACTGCCATATCTTGAGTTTTACATGTAGATAGAAGCTCAAATTTTTATCACATAAACTACATGATATGTTCTACATTTAACTCTCCTATAGCTACTGTTGAATCATCTTCTAAGTAATTTCTAAAAATCGTCCAAAACAGCAACTTCAGATTTATACCCTAAACTTGTTATGATCATATCTCACTCATTACTTTGATTCCATTGCATGGCCAATTCTCACATGTGTACAAGACCCATACCTTACTGTAAATGGATTCTACTTCATCATTTTATCAGTTTACCATATGGTTCTTTACTGTTTTATACAGCCATGTAAATTAATCAAGATTTTAACCTTGTTTCTTATAGTTTTTCACCTTTTTGATCATGTTTATCAACAACAAATCCCCACATAACATTTTTATCATCATATAATCATCATAAATATATACAATAGGAAATAAAATACATGTTTACATAATCAAAATAACAAGAAGTTGAGGAGGACAATCTTTATACCACCATGATGATGTAGGTTGTGATTTTGACATGGTTTTTGATGGAGAAACTTGTAGACAACCATGACCATCTTCAAAACCATCATTCTTCATGAGAACCTTGTGGAAAATCAGCCCTCCTACTCCATGAAAACTCCTCCTTGGATGTTATAAGTTGCACCAATCTTCATCTTTTTGGATGGAGATTAACATATGTTAATTATAACATATGTTTATGGTTAAATTTGGATCAATGATGGTGTTTTGTGGAGAAAATGGGACGGCAAAGAGAGAGTGTAGGGAGAGAGTTGAGTGGTTTTTGCATGTGTGTAAATGAAAGAAATGAAACTAGTTGCTAGTTTTAGATGGAAAGTGGGAAAGTATGGCTTAAAATGTAAGCTATGCTTACACTTGTAACATATTAGCTAACTTGATGCCACCTTAGGGTGTGGTGTCAAGTAGTGCCGTCCAAACTAAGCTAGTGGGGTGGGACAATGTGTTTTGTCCCATCTCACTAGTTTACGGGTATTTCTCGATTCTAGTTTCCTCGATTTGCGTGCCCTCGGGTCGTTTTACGAAAAACGTTTTTATAAATTATGAATCAACGGCACAAAACGAATCCAATAAAAATTGTCTCATCAAAAACGGAGTTCGAAAACGTAAATACGTAATCCTAAGGTTTCCGGTTTAGTCGTAAAGGACGTTAAAATAAAATCGTAAGTCCTAATCTCTTCTCGTAAATTTGTGAGTTTATGAACTAACACAAATTTAAAACTCCAAAATAATATTCACGGATTAATTTATTTTCTGAAATGTCGGACTGTCACCAAAGACGGTGTATGTAAACGTAAGCACGTAACGTTGAATCCTCCGGTTTAGACGTAGTCGATGCTACTCCAAGACGTAAATCCAAATTTCTTCCCAAAAGTAAGTGAGTTCATATTGTAATATTAAAATAATGTTTTCAAATAAATATTGAGAATAAAATATCAATCATAAATTGACGGATTGTCACACACTCGCTCTTGAAACGTTCCAGAAAGTCTTCCAGGTATTCGCTCTGGTTCTGCTTTACCCTGGCAAGTGATACAGCACTCCTATCATGTCTTTTCTATTGCACATAGTTTTTTTTGAATGCTTTTCGCAACACTTCATACACGTTGATTGTTCGTGGCGGAAGCCTATAGAACCACATCCGCGCGTTACCTACGAGTGTAGAGTTGAACATGTTGCACCATGCGGGTTCTGGCCATTCTTCAATACCTGCCTGGGATTCAAAGACTTTTAAGTGGTCTTCTAGATCTCAAGGGCTACCATAGGTTTTCACGTTTGATGGCATGCGGCGCTTTCTTGTATCTTCGTAATACTGTATGCGCCTTGTAAAAGCATTTTTCCGGGCTCTTCTCCATGGTTGCGAGATCCTTTGGTCATCCGAGGAGTAACTTGCGCGCATGTGTTTTTCTGGGAGGTTATCACTTGATCCTGACAGGTTGCTTTTTGAGGATGTGGCGCTCTTCGCGCGCTTCGCGCGCTTTGCTTCTTTTATTATCTTCTCGTGTATAGCAACCAAAGGGATGAGGGTTTGTAGGTTATTAGCTACGTACTCCTTCATCATGCATGCCTCCGTAGCAACGACTTCCCCGCCCTCCTCTCAGAGTGTCCTTCTTTTTTGTTTATTGGGAGGAGGCTGAGTTGACTCTCGTTCTACGCCTTTTTTTTTCCACAGCGGGTAGGGGATTTGAGAACAATTCGCATGTTCTTACGATTGAGGGGTTGTTTACATCCCGGGTGTTTGCTTCACTGGTAGACCCAGGAGTAGCATTCACGGATGTGATACGACCATCTACCGTTGAGGATCCTTGTCGGCCTTCATTCATGCCGCTTTTCGTTATTAGCTAGAGCTTAGTGTTGGTCCCACGGATGGCGCCAACTTGTTGGTACAAAAGTTTGATAGACCGAGCTTGACCCAAATTAGGCTTAATTTAGGGTCTGTGGACTCTGGCTCTTGCACCAAGTGAAACTTGCTTTGAGGACCCTGCGCACTAAATAGACACCGTTAGGCTTACCGTGGGTTTGTGACCCACGATTAGACTCCAGCGTGAGAATAAGTAATCGATTTGAGTATGTAGTGTTTAGGGCATTGTGTGTATCGTACCTTTGTGTAACCTATGGGGTTCCTTTTATACCCGAGAGAGTCCTGGCTGGGCTCTCCTACTCTTGTGGCCAAAGGAAGAGATAATGACCTAAAATAGTTTGATCCTTATCACATAACCAAGGCAAGTGTATATCTCTTTCCTTTAGGCGAATATATCTATATGATAGATTATATTCTTGCCTGATCCTGTCGCGCTGCGACAAGGACCTGGCTAATTAATCAACCTTATGTGCGACAGCGGCTTACCAAGTCTCCTGGGTTGCGTGCGCGCATCGCACCAGCATTCAATCCATTCCTGATAGATGCGGGTAGTAGCCATGGTTCGGACTATCCATCCTGACTAGGGACTATACGTCATCAAACTATAACTGAGATTTTTAAATTTCAAGACCATCGACCATCGTCAGCGCCAGTGTAAGATTTGTATCCCTTTAGTAGCATATCTTATGTTATTATATTATAAAAACTACTAGGATGTATACCTCTACCTATATTATCGTATCCGATGATGATGAAGTAAGAGTTCTTATGTTCACACCATCTCCCACAGATGTGCGTGTTCCATCCCTATCATTTTATTATGACCCCAAAGTGCAAGAATATTTTGCGCGTCAGAATGAAATGATAAGTAGTACACCTTCACCTACGTCACGTTTTCTTATCCCTAAGGATCTTTACTCATCTCCCAACCAAGTCATGAAGAACCTTATGTAGCTGATACTAGAGATTTGACTAGTTGAAAGTTCGTTTCTCGGTATCCTCTCGAATTGATCACAGCTCTAAGTGGAATGATTTGTTCTTGGTGACAGATAGTGGGTTTGGTTTTCTATTCTATTTAAAAGATAAATGCATGAAGTAAATTAAGATTTAAACCAAAAACAGTGAATAAAATAAACCTTGAATTAAAGTTAAACAGTTAAATGATTAAACAGCAAAAAACCTTTACTGAAAATATGGTGCTATCCGGAATAATGACCATGCGGAATAAAAGCCTACTCGGAATAAAACTCTATGCAGAATAAAGCTCTATGCGGAATATACTGTTACTCGCAATAAAGTACTACCATGCGGAATAATCAAGGGCTATTCGGAATCTTTAAGCCTATGCGGAATAAAGTCCTACCCGGAATAATATCCTATGCGGAATAACTAGACCTATTCGGAATAATGAGACTATGCTGAATATTTAGACCATGCGGAATAATGAAGACTACTCGGAATATTGATCTATGCGGAATAAAAAGTTAACAAAGCTTACTCGGAATATTTTGGCTATTCGGAATAAAGGGACTACGCGGAATGTAGAGCTATGTGGAATAAAGAAATATTCCGAATAGCTGAGAAAGGAAGAAGTCTATCCGGAATATATATAATATTCCGAATAAGGAAAATGAGAAAAGGCTATTCGGAATATAGCTGAAGAACAGTAAACAGAAGCTAAAATAGGGAACACGAATTTAAACCAAATCGAGCCAAATAAACAAAAAGGTTTAACCAAATTAACCCATAATCATCTATTAACCATAAGGATCAAATCCCAATCATAAAAACATAAAATCAACAACTTTTAAAAGATCAAAATCAATCAAACAATAACTTTAGAACTTTTAATAAAAGAGAAGATTAACAAGATGAATGAAAGGATTAGTATTGAAAGATTAATGTTAAACAAAACAAAGGTAAATATTAAAGCTACAATATTGTAAAAACAAGAATCAAAATCACCAAACACCCTAATGGTGTTGGTGAAGCTACGAACCAAAAAGAAAAACTGGAAAACTAAAACTAGGTGCAAAATTTTGTGAGGGTGATTCCTTTTATATGCTAAGTGGTTGGTTGGTGAGTGGGCTTTCTTCCTCTCTTCTTGTCTTCTCGTCTTTTCAGAAAAGTTGACGTTTTCGATTCTGATTCGGGATTTGTCGATGATTAAATTCAACTCGTCTTTTAATTTCTTCGTTTAATAGACTTGAGTTTCTTCGACATAGGTAAATCTTCCATCTTTGGTCCTTTTCTTCGATAAATCTTCAGGTAGGCCCATTGACTTCAAATCTTTTGCATCTCTTGGACAATAGACTTCACTTTGAGTCTTTTTCTTCGATAAATCCCATGCAATCCCATGTTTTCTTCAATATTCATCCGGTTGGCTCTGAAAACACAATAAACACAAAAACCACGCATAATTCCAAACAAATGATATTAAACACGCGTTTTGGTCTTGTTTTAGTAAGAAATAAGTGGTAAAAGGATGGGTGTTTTCACACCTATCAAATCCCCTACACTTAACCATTGTCATGCCCTCATGCAATGCTTAGTGATAAAGCAAACTTACATTTTTCTCATAATCAATCAACCTTGGCCTTATTAACATACTACTAAAACAAAAATTAAAGTGCTAAGAGAAATTAAAACTTTTAAGGAAACTAAAGGATAGAAAACCATTTTCACTTGAAAATAGCTATATGGAAATAACTTGCAAAGAGATCAAGGACTTACATTAGGGATTTGGTGCTGCGAAGATTTATCACCCTCAAGTTTCACGTTCCCCAAACTAAGCTTAAAAACGAGATCATTGTTATTATAAGTTAGCAAATCAAACACTTACACACATGGCTTAATTAAATGCTTAAACTCCCTTATTCCTAAAGGTATCTCTTATATTTTATTTTTGTCTTAGAATGATCATGAAGATGCATTTTTGGACTTATTTCGATAGTTTATTTAGGCTGAAAGCAAAGTAGGACGATTTGATCAATAGTTAGCTAAAGGACAAAATCTCTTAAAACTGCTTCTCGGGATATCAAAAAGTTCATATCTTGGCATAACTCGCTTCACGATTTGAGACCTTTCTCGGGCCGATATTTGGCATGTACTTCATACTTCATATCTTCGAGAGACGTTCTTGAGATAATGGTCTTCTCTTCGTTAATAGATTTTCTTCACTTGGAGACTTTTGATGGGTACTCCAACTTTGTTGACCACGACTTCATGATTATTTCTTTAATCTCTAATTGGGATTTTGAGATACAACGATCCGCCTCTTTTTCGGACTTGGATCTATTTATCCTCATACCTTGTTAGGGTCTTTTCGGATAGACTTCTCCATGATCTTTATGGGAGTTGATTGCTTTTCGTCGTGAGTCTTGATCCTTCATATCGATTTTGGGAATAATGCTTTTCACATCACCTTGGATCTTTAGCAATAAGATTGAATCCTCATGCCTTGTTAGGGCCTTTTCGGACTCGCCAATCTTCGCGCCCCGCTTCATAAGTTATGCCTTGGCTATGAACTCTTATCATTACCGAGCAACTTTTAAACGATCTTGGGCTAGAAGCTACGTAACTTTTCAAATCGTACGACTTTACTTATTGCAGATAAATTATTAGCAAGTGATGGGAGAATAGGCAAATAATTACACCAAGTGAGCTTGTGCAAGAATACCGACTTATAATTGACTCTATCATTTCTCGTTCTCCACAATTTAAAATCTCAAGTAATGAGACTCGTGGATGCTTAGCCTAATAAACCAATTAAGGTCTATATGGTTAAGGATACTAGCTAGAATAAACTTGGACAAGTCTATTCGGGTTGAGTCAAAATAATCGCAACGGGCCTAATATGTCAAAGACTTCAAAACTAGCTACACACTTTATTAATATTTTTGACTTTATTGCGGGATATGTACAAATGAAAGCAACGATAAAAATTTTAAAAATTACGACAAAATGGCCAAAGTTAATAAAAAATTTGAAAAATGTTGAAAAATATGATTTTCAGGTTAAATGAAGGCATTTTCATGGAAAAGTCCACTTAAAACTTCGATAGAAGTCCCCCCTACACTTAAGATAAACATTGTCCTCAATGTTTAAGCATGTGGGAAAAGTCTCCCCTACACTTATGACATTGTGCACGTTGGTTAAATCAAGCTAAGGAAGAGACGACTAACGTGATCAATTTCAAATGTGAATATGAAGAAAATTGAATCACGATAGTTGAGAGATAGAACCGGATTTCGGATAACACGGGAGCACGGTTCTTCAAAGGTTCGAAAAGTGCATTCATCCCTGTAATCACATCACCACACAAAGACAAACACCTAAATAGGCCCCCCTACACTTAGGAGGTTAAAATGAAAAGGGATAGATACTCGGGCTGCCTCCCGAGGAGTGCTTGTTTTTATAACCGAGTCACGAGCCTGACTCGACCCAAAATTAGTTCATGGGGAACGTGGTGAGGGATGAAATCATCTCATGAGAGATGTCCTCACCAAAGTACAACTTCACTCGTTGGCCATTCACCTTAAAATTAGGTTCATTAGGTTGAGCGAGCTCGAGAGTACCATATGGAAAAATTTTGGCAATGGTGAATGGGCCGGACCAACGAGATTTCAGCTTGCCCAAAAAGATTTTTAACCGAGAGTTAAAGAGTAAAACTTTGTCTCCAACTTAGAACTCTCGGTTTTTAATCTTGGAGTCGTGAATGAGCTTAGTCTTCTCCTTATAGATCAAAGAATTTTCATAAGCCTCATTACGGAGTTCATTTAGCTCATTGAGTTGGATCTTGCGTAGGTCACCGGCTTTGTTGATATCAAAATTAGCCCACTTCAAGGCCCAGTAAGCCTTGTGCTCCAACTCAATGGGGAGGTGGCATGCTTTCCCGTACACGAGACGATATGGTGTACAACCAATTAGAGTCTTGTATGCGGTACGAAAAGCCCACAAAGCATCATCAAGTTTATCAGCCCATGAGGCACGATGCTCTCCCACGGTTCTTTCGAGAATTCACTTTAATCCTCGGTTGGATATTTCAGCCTGGCCATTAGTTTGTGGGTGGTAAAAGGTGGAAAGACGATGATTTACACCATACTTAGCCATGACTCTAGCAAATTGGTCGTTGCAAAAATGAGTCCCGCGATCACTAATAATGGCACGAGGCACACCTAATCTAGCGAATAGCGACTTCAAAAAGTTACAAACCACCCTTGCGTCATTAGTAGGTAAAGCTTTGGCTTCAACCCACTTTGAAACGTAGTCAACGGCTACAAGGATGTATTTGTTTCCTTTAGATGAAGGGAATGGCCCCATAAAGTCGATACCCCAGACGTCAAAGATTTCACATTCTTGTATGAAATTCGGAGGCATCTCGTCTTTATGTGTGATCTTGCCTTGTTTTTGGCAAGCATCACAATGTTTAACCATCTCGTGAGCATCACGGTAAATGGTGGGCCAATAAAATCCCGAGTCAAACACTTTTTTGGCGGTGTAGTTGGGACCAAAGTGACCACCGGTAGGTCCTTTGTGGCAAGCGTCAAGGATTTGTAAAGCTGCCGGTCCATCAACACATCGGCGAATAATCAAATCAGCGCATTGTTTGAATAGGTAAGGGTCGTCCCAAAAGTAATGTTCAACATCTTTAAAGAACTTTTTCTTTTGTTGGGACGTCAACCCTTCCTTGAGAATTCCACCCGCCAAGTAGTTTGCAATATCCGCAAACCACGGGGTTTCATCAGAAGTCGAGTTGATAGACATTAAGGTCTCCAGGGGAAAACAATCATTGATGTCTTTGTGCGGATGATCCCCTTGGTAAGGATCCTCAAGTCTACTGAGATGATCCGCGGCTAGGTTTTCAGCTCCTTTTTTATCGCGAATTTCGATTTTAAATTCTTGGAGTAGCAAAACCCAGCGAAGAAGTCTTGGTTTGGAATCTTGCTTAGTCAACAAGTACTTCAACGCGGAATGATCGGTGTAAACGATTATGGTGGAAAGGACAAGATAGGGGCGGAACTTTTCAAAGGCATAGACAACAGCTAAAAGCTCTTTTTTGGTTGTCGTGTAATGCAATTGAGCCCCAGTCATTGTCTTGCTAGCGTAATGGATTGGTTGGAAGTGTTTATTCACTCTTTGGCCCAAAACCGCACCAATAGCAAAGTCGCTAGCATCGCACATCAACTCAAAGGGAAGCTCCCAATTACGGGTAACCAAGACGGGTACCTTAGTTAGCTTATCCTTAAGCGAGTTGAAGGCTTCAATACACTCTTTGGAAAAGATAAAAGGAGTATCTTTTTCCAAGAGGTGGGTCATCGGGCGAGCGATTTGAGAAAAATCTTTGATGAATCGATGGTAGAAGCCCGCATGACCAAGGAAACTTCTCACACCCTTCACGGTTGAAGGTGGAGGCAATTTAGCGATAACATCGACTTTAGCACGGTCTACTTCAAGACCGGCTTTGGAGATCTTGTGTCCTAGCACGATGCCCTCTTTTACCATGAAATGGCATTTTTCCCAATTAAGAACAAGGCGAGTATCTTCACACCGCTTAAGCATACGTTCTAAATTGGCAAGGCACGCAGAGAAAGAATCGCCATAAACCGAGAAATCATCCATGAATACTTCCATAGTGTCTTCCACCATGTCATGGAAGATAGCCATCATACACCTTTGGAACGTCCCAGGAGCATTGCATAAACCAAGAGGCATGCGTTTGTAAGCAAATGTTCCGTAGGGACAAGTGAATGTGGTCTTTTCTTGGTCCTTGGGATCGATGGGAATTTGAAAATACCTGGAGAAACCGTCTAAGAAGCAGTAATAGTCATTACCCTCAAGACGCTCGAGCATTTGATCCATGAAGGGAAGAGGAAAGTGATCTTTTCTCATGGCATCATTGAGCTTGCGATAATCGATACAAACTCTCCACCCAGTAACGAGACGAGTGGAAATCAACTCGTTGTGTTCATTGGGAACAACGGTTATTCCGCCCTTCTTGGGCACACAATGGACGGGACTTACCCACGGCGAATCCGAAATAGGGTAAATCAAGCCGGCATCTAGAAGTTTGATAACCTCTTGTTTGATGATGTCATGAATGCGAGGATTAACCCTTCGTTGGCTCTGGATTGCGGGTTTAAAGTCATCTTCCATGAGAATCTTGTGAGTACAAAAGTTTGGATCAATTACGCGGATATCGGAAATTTTCCAAGCAATTGCCTTCTTATGATCTTTAAGCACGGCGATGAGGCGAGATTTTTCGTCTTATTTCAAGTCCTTCGCGATGATGACGGGCGACTTCTTGTTTTCTTCAAGGAACACATACTCAAGATGGGGCGGAAACTCCTTAAGTTCTAAATCCGGAGGATTTTCGATTGGAGGCGTTTTCAATGTTGGAGCATCGATAGCAATAATCGTGGGAGATGGTGGAGAAAGATTGTCTTCTTTGAGAAGGTTTTCAAAGAAACACATGTCGTCATCCCAATCGGTGGGAGAATCGTCATTTGCTAAGTTCACATCTCCCATGGTGGCTTCAAGATCTTTCCAAAAGAAATCACTTTCTCCAAATAGAGACAGTGATGAATCAATAGAGGAAACGGTCTCAACATTGGGAAGAGAGGTAGGAATATTTTTACAAGCATCAATAAAGTGTTTTTCACAAGCCTCATCCAGAACGTCAATATAATTAACACTCTCGTATGAATAAGGTTGTTTAGACAACTTTCCCATGTTGAAGACGATTTTATCGTCGCCCACTCTCATGATAAGCTCACCGGCTTCAACATCGATGAGAGTGCGACCGGTCCTCAAGAATGGACGACCAATGATCAATGGCACACGAGGGTCCATGTCGTAGTCAACGACAACGAAATCGGAAGGAAAAGTGAATTTGTCGACTCCTACAAAGATGTCTTCGGCTATCCCCACTGGATAAGCAACCGTACGGTTAGCCAATTCCAAAGTCATTTTGGTGGGGACTAGCTCAGGGAGAGATAATTGCTTCCAAACGCTTAAGGGCATTAGATTAATACTGGCACCTAGATCGGCTAGGGCCATGTAATTCTCTACTCCCGGGAAATTGCAAGGGATTAAGAAACGACCCGGATCACCAAGCTTGGTTGGCAATTGCCTTAAGAGCACTAAAGAGCAATTCTTATTAAGTTGGGTGTTAGCAATATCAAGAAGCTTCTCCTTGTCGCTAAGAAGATCTTTGAACATTTTCGCGTACTTAGGCATGTGAGCGAGAGCCTCAGCGAAGGAGATGTTAAAATTCAATTGTTTAAACATTTTAAGAAAGTTCGAAACCTTAATATCATCCTTGCTTTTGAGCTTCTCTTTCCTCAACCTTGATGGATAAGGTATATCGGAAGAAGAGGAAGGCTTTCGGAGAATAGGATCACTCACATCCTTGGGTGGAGGAGGGGTAGAAGTAAGAGGCGG
Source organism: Glebionis coronaria (assembly GCA_025667525.1). Taxonomy (NCBI): domain Eukaryota; kingdom Viridiplantae; phylum Streptophyta; class Magnoliopsida; order Asterales; family Asteraceae; genus Glebionis; species Glebionis coronaria. The sequence goes on along the minus strand of CM046876.1, from coordinate 487,249,581 downwards.
AGAAATTAGGGAAGTAGAAGGAGGAGTAATAGGAGCAGGTGACTCGTTCTCCTTAGTCACAATCACCGGTGGAGGTATAGGAAGCTCGGGTTCCTTGGTACCTTTGCCACTGCGAGTGGTGATTGCTTTCATCTCCCCTCTTGGATTCGCAACGGTGTAACTCGGAAGAGTACCCGAAGAAGAGGGTTGATTACCTTGGAAGAAACTAGCCATCATGTTCTTTAAGTCATTCGTTTGACTATTCAAAGTGTTTCTCATATCAGCTCTCAGATCGTTCCCTTGTTTCACCAGGTCTGCTTTCAAGTTGCGCACTTCCTGTTGGAGATTTTCCACGGTCACATCATTGGTCCTCATGTAGGTTTGAACCTCTTGGTGTAATGCGGTGGGTTGGTTGGAAGGAGGAGCATGGTAGGCGGGTGGTTGATAAGCAGGTTGTTGGTAAACTTGGTTGTTTCTTTGAGGTGGATGTGGTTGTTTGTGAGGTGGTATGTATGGTCCACGAGGTTGTTGTTGTTGAGGAGGGCGGTTGAGGTTTTGTTGTTGGTTTGGGTTGTTAGGAGTAAAACCGGGTTGTGAGAGATAGTTGTTTGAGCGGTAGCTAAGCAGGTTGCGGTCACCTTGAGGACGAGCTTGATAAGCGGGTTGAGGATTGATACCGTATGCTGCATTCACATTCTCAGAAGGGTAGTCTTGGGTGGCGGTACAAGTGGGGTAAGAGTGAGGACCCCCGCATATCTCACATGGTTGGCTAACAGCATTGACTTGAGCGTTTTTATCATTGATGTTGTTGGTGTTGTTGGCGGTTTGGGTAGCAAGCGATTCAAGAAGCGCAGTGATTTTGTCAAGTCGCTTGTCGTTGTCACTAGTACTAGCACTAGCGACATTGGTCCGAACACTCTTGGTTTGCACACGAGACTTATTCTCAATGACATCCCAAGCAGCATTGGAAGTCTTAGCCAAAAGATTACCCCCCCGAGGCACTGTTTAGTGAATCTTGGTCATTCATGCTTAAACCATTATAAAAAGTGTTAATTTGGTGCACTTTGGTAAAACCATGTTGTGGGCATTTTCTTAAAAGATCTTTGAAACGGTCCCAAGATTCACTAAAAGACTCATCGTACTTTTGTTCAAAATTAATGATTTCATTCCACAAAGCGGTAGTACGAGAGGGTGGGAAAAAGTAGTTGATAAATTTGGTCTCCAAATACGTCCACGTCAGAATACTCTGTGGCGGTTCCTTAGCAAGCCAATGCCGGGCTTGTCCCTCTAAAGAAAAGGGAAAAAGTTGTAAACGGATTACCTCTTGTGGAACACCATTGAATTTGACCGTATTCGTGAGTTGCAGGAATCTTTTGATGTGGTCATGTGGATCATCAATGGTACGCCCCAAGAATGGTTGAGCAGAGACCATCTGGATAAAGCCGGATTTGAGCTCGAAGTTGTTGGCTGCAATCGCGGGTATGACAATTGGATCATTGTCGCCATCTACATGGGCTTGCAGAAGTTCAATCATCGGGCGATTATCCGGTAGAGGCTCATTGTTGTTAAGAGGAGGATTGTTATTGTTGTTGTTATTATTGTTGAGAGGTGGGTTATTGTTGTTGTTTTGTACACCGGCCATGTCTAAGTCTTGGAGAGGCTCGGGCTCTTGATAAGACGTTGATCGTGTACGCATGCACATGCAAAAGAACTAACAAAGCAAACAAAGAAATATTTTTGGTTTTTATGGTTTTTTAATTTTTTTTGTATTTTTGAAAATTTTATATTTTTTAGGATTTTTGAAAATTTTTGAAGCTGAAAATTTAACGTTCACAGGGAACGGATCCCAAAATCCAAGTTCTCACAAAAACTGTTAATCTTAACGAGAAGAGCCGGCAGCGACGCCATTTGATACTAGAGATTTGACTAGTTGAAAGTTCGTTTCTCGGAATCCTCTCGAATTGATCACAGCTCTAAGTGGAATGATTTGTTCTTGGTGACAGATAGTGGGTTTGGTTTTCTATTCTATTTAAAAAGATAAATGCATGAAGTAAATTAAGATTTAAACCAAAAACAGTGAATAAAATAAACCATGAATTAAAGTTAAACAGTTAAATGATTAAACAGCAAAAAACCTTTACTGAAAATATGGTGCTATCTGGAATAATGACCATGCGGAATAAAAGCCTACTCGGAATAAAACTCTATGCGGAATAAATCTCTATGCGGAATATACTGTTACTCGGAATAAAGTACTACCATGCGGAATAATCAAGGGCTATTCGGAATCTTTAAGCCTATGCGGAATAAAGTCCTACCCGGAATAATATCCTATGGGGAATAACTAGACCTATTTGGAATAATGAGACTATGCTGAATATTTAGACCATGCGGAATAATGAAGACTACTCGGAATATTGATCTATGCGGAATAAAAAGTTAACAAAGCTTACTCGGAATATTTTGGCTATTCGGAATAAAGGGACTACGCGGAATGTAGAGCTATGCGGAATAAAGAAATATTCCGAATAGCTGAGAAAGGAAGAAGTCTATCCAGAATATATATAATATTCCGAATAAGGAAAAAGAGAAAAGGCTATTCGGAATATAGCTGAAGAACAGTAAACAGAAGCTAAAACAGGGAACACGAATTTAAACCAAATCGAGCCAAATAAACAAAAAGGTTTAACCAAATTAACCCATAATCATCTATTAACCATAAGGATCAAATCCCAATCATAAAAACATAAAATCAACAACTTTAAAAGATCAAAATCAATCAAACAAGAACTTTAGAACTTTTAATAAAAGAGAAGATTAACAAGATGAATGAAAGGATTAGTATTGAAAGATTAATGTTAAACAAAACAAAGGTAAATATTAAAGCTACAAGATTGTAAAAACAAGAATCAAAATCACCAAACACCCTAATGGTGTTGGTGAAGCTACGAACCAAAAAGAAAAACTGGAAAACTAAAACTAGGTGCAAAATTTTGTGAGGGTGATTCCTTTTATAGGCTAAGTGGTTGGTTGGTGAGTGGGCTTTCTTCCTCTCTTCTTGTCTTCTCGTCTTTTCAGAAAAGTTGACATTTTCGATTCTGATTCGGGATTTGTCGACGATTAAATTCAACTCGTCTTTTAATTTCTTCGTTTAATAGACTTGAGTTTCTTCGACATAGGTAAATCTTCCATCTTTGGTCATTTTCTTCGATAAATCTTTAGGTAGGCCCATTGACTTCAAATCTTTTGCATCTCTTGCACAATAGACTTTACTTTGAGTCTTTTTCTTCGATAAATCCCGTGCAATCCCATGTTTTCTTCAATATTCATCCGGTTGGCTCTGAAAACACAATAAACACAAAAACCACGCATAATTCCAAACAAATGATATTAAACACGTGTTTTGGTCTTGTTTTAGTAAGAAATAAGTGGTAAAAGGATGGGTGTTTTCACACCTATCAGTAGCTAAAGAAGTTTCTAGAGCACGGATTGTAGAGTAACACGACAAGCAATTATCTGCAATTGCAAGTCATCTCGACGAAATATCCCTAGAATCCTTTAGAAGAATGGAGAGGAATATCAAGAATTTGATGAAAGGAGGGATGGAGATCCAAGAGCATCTTAGTCTATTGGAATATAAGTTGGACGTTACTCGACGCCATAATATTAAACTGAGCAAAAGAATGCACCAATATGAAGTGGATATGACGAAACTGGATCATGAGAACTTCGATCTAAAAGAAGGACTAATGAGGACTGAGCTTAATTTAGAAACACTCATCAATGATCTTAAAACAACTCAACAATCAAATTCGAGATATATCTTGGATAGGATTGAGGATGAGGATTTAAGCTTAGGAATATAGTTCTAGTTTGTGATATATGTACAGTTTTCTTTATGTAACAGCAATGCTTGTCGTGTATATATGAACAAAAAGTTGTTATTAAATAAAGAAGTGTGCTTTTTGTTCTCAAAAATCCTTGTTATTTTACTTTCACCATCATCGGCATTCGTATTATGAATCCTCATATATGAATCTATCGAAAGAATTAAGAAATTATCGTCATTCTATGATATGTTAAATTTATTCCATACTCAAATGTATGAAAATCTAAAAACAATATCATTCTTATCTAGTGTTATTTTGTGAATGTTGGTAGAATGACTCATACAAGATCAACAACATCTGCAACTATGAATATGACACCAGAAGAATTAAGGTAATTGGTTGCTGAGAGTGTGATTGCAGCTTTGCAAGCACAAGCCGCCAATATATCTAGTTCAAATAACAGAAATGCTGCCTAAAGAGAGGTTCATACGTCAAATAAGTGTACTTACAAAGATTTCATGAACTGTCAGCCTTTTAACTATAAAGGATCTGAATGAGCTGTTGGACTTATTCGTTGGTTCGAGAGAACTGAATCAGTATTTGTTCACAATGACTATTCTGAAGATTATAAAGTGAAGTTTGCTACGGGTACGCTGATAGAGGAAGCTTTGTCCTGGTGGAATGCTTTTGCTCAACCCATCGGAATAGAACACGCTTATTTTAACACCCCCAAATTTACACGCAGCGGAATACATCTTTGGGTGCTAAACAATGATACAACAACACATAATATATAAAGAACGACTCGAAAAGAGACGTTTTAGATTTATCGTTCCCAAAATATTTGTCAGAGTAGCGTAGTCCCAAGTAATCGTTACCGAAAGATAAGTTAAAACAACATATTTGTTTGTTTTAAAAAAAATGGAACGATAAATAAATCAAAGAGTTTTAAACAACATAGCAGTGCACAACTTCATTCTCGTGACCTCCAAGCTTCCACTTCTTGATTACCTGAAATACATGTGAGTAAAACAATCAACAAAAATGCCGAGTGAATCTATAGGTTTATGAAATCAATTTTGAACACAAGCAAAGATTATAAGTTTGTGGCATGCTTAAAGGCAACAAGCATCTAATAATTTGCATCAACAATAATAATTGTATTTAGCATAAATTCCAATAAGCTCATGGAACCGAGCCCTTAGACACTCCCATATCAGTTTAATAAGACGAGAGATTTATTAATTGTCGGTTACCTCCAGATTATTGGTACATTGCCGTATACCTGACTTCTCAATACAATATGCTCAAACAGTGTGGAGGTCGGGCCTAAGCTTCTATGACAAGTCCACAAAAACTGAACCGGGGCGGCTTCCCCCATAGATCTATTAATTGTACTAGCGGTTAACCCATCATAGGTTAATTAACGGTCCATAATTGAGGTTTTAACATAGGCAATCACTTAATGCAATTTAAAGGCAACCACGGGTCCATTCATAGAGGGACAAAGCATACCATAAAAATCTTGTGTTCTAAGTTTATAAAACATGTATTACCCCTCGCGGGTTTAAAATCATTTAATAACTAGTATAAAGCGAGGCTATAGACTCACGTTGATAATGAAAGGCGGATTATCGGCTACGGGCGTGCTTCGGTCACGGAAACCTATATAAATAATAATCGGTCTTAGACTCTTGTCTAATGACTTTTATCAAAATAACAATATACATATGATGATTTTGTACATATGATGATGATCAAGTGGGTTTATATATCCTTGTTTACTCATTTTAGTGTTTACGTTTTGGTAACTTTTTACTAGTTTACTAGTTTTACCTACTTACCTATTTTAAGTCCAATAAGCTTAGTATAAGTTCTTTAACTTGTTTTAATCCATTTTATACCTATATTATCAGTATCTATACTTTCCATGTTGGGCCCAAATGGGTTAAGCCCAATAAGTTCTTTTTATAAGTGTTTAACTTATTTAGTCCAATTATTAGTCCAATATGCTTAGTTAGCTCGTTAATGTCCTATGTCCTATAGTTAGGGTTTTATCGGTTTTTACTTGTATTAGTTACTTATATATCAGTATATGACTTTTAAAAACTTTACATTAGACGGGTTTGATCGTCTAAGTTTTATTTGGCGAAAAACGTTAATTTTACGGTAATAGCCGAAAAAGTTGTAAAAATCAAGTTTATAGTTTTTATTACTTATAAGTATTATTCCACTACCATTTATATAATTTATCCATTTATTTAACCTTTTACATGTTTATATAAATAAGTTTCATAAGTTAGTGGGTTTTTATTTTACATTTTATACAATAAAATTTGAGTGCTTATATAATAATAATAAACATTAATTCTCAAAATCTGATTTTTATTTTCATGTTCACCATTTTTATCATATCTAGAGTTCTATAATGAATTAGAAGCTCATTTTTGGGTGGCATGATCTTCATATTATGTGCTACATTTAACTTAGTTACAGCTACTGCTCATTTTAAGTTTATCTATGCTTAACAGTCCCTACAAAACAGCTTATTCAGATTTGCACACCTATTTTGTGTTGATCATATCTCACTCATTATAATGATTCTATTGCATGACCAACTCTCACATGTGTATAACATCTTGTACTTACTGTAAATGTATCATACCATGCAAGTTTATCAGTTCAAGTTTTAGTTATATACTGTTTTTATACAGCCAACTAAATAAGCATGATTTTAGCCTCATTTCTTATAGTTATTAACCTTTTTAAGCATTTTTATCAACACTTGATCCCCACACAATATTTTTATCATCATATATACATCATATACATATACAATAATAAATAAAATACATTTGTTCTTTACAAAAATAACAAGAGAAAATGGAGAGGATGATCTTCTTTACCAACCAAGTGTATTTCTTGTTTTTGGAAGACAAGAACTTGATGAACACCACAAGTAACTCCAAGATCATCAAACACCAAGAACAATAGTTGAGAAATCAGCCCTAGGACACAAGCAAATCACCTCCAATGTTGTTAATATGGCCACCAAATGATCAAGGCTTCAAGATAACTCCATGATAGAGCTAGATAACAAGTATTTTGTGGCTAGAAAGATCAAGAAGGGGTGTTTTGTTCATCAAAGTGGAAGGCAAGGTGGTGGTGTTGAGAGAGTTTTGAGGTTGTTTACATGAGTGTAAAATGGTATGTGTGAGTAGCTAGTGGTTTTGTTAGTTTGAGTGGAAGGAGTAAGCTTAAGTGTTAAGCTAATGCTTACACTTGTAGGTTAGTTAACATGATGCCACATCCTTAGATGTGGTGTCATGTGTGCCATCCCATGTTAGCTAGTGGGGTGGGACAATGTATTTTGTCCCATCTCACTAGTTTACGGGTATTCCTCGATTCTAGTTTTCCCGATTTGCGTGCCCTCGGGTCGTTTCACGAAAAACGTTTTTATAAATTATGATTCAACGTCACAAAATGAATCCAATAAAAATTGTCTCATCAAAAACGGAGTTCAAAAACGTAAATACATAATCCCAAGGTTTCCGGTTTAGTCGTAAAGGACGCTAAATTATGCACGTAAGCCCAAATTTAAATCCATAAATTGTGAGTTCATCAACCAACACAAAAATAAGTTTCAAAATATTATACGAGAAAATATTTCACTACCTGAAAATGTTAGATTGAAAAAAATAATAACATAATGACTCGATACGTAATTGAAACGATATCGTCGAAAGTATTAAATATCGAAACTATCGATAATAAAATATAAAATTTTTGGCATCCGTCGGTATCGCGATCACTAGTAGTCCTCGTTGCTTGTCAAAATATTAAAATATAATATTTAATATCGGTTTCAACTTAAACCGTTAAACATAATAATATTTAACGTTATAAAATACTTCAAAATAATTGAAAATTATAATTAAATTATGACCTTATTTTTACGGGTTTTACACTTATCAAACTCCCTAGAATGAATTTAAGAATCTGCTACTTAAGAAGTATTGTCCTCGTAATGATATTAGAAATATGGAGGAAGAATTCTATAATCTAGTACTGAAAGAAAATAATCTTAAAGCTTATATCCGAAGATTTCATGAATTGGCATTATTATGTCCTAATATGGTGCCTAATACTAAAAAATTGATGGAAGCTTTCATTGGAGGATTGCCCAGAAGTATTGAAGGGAATGTTACCGCCTCTAAACCCCAAACTTTAGAGGAAGCTATCACCATTACTCAAAGATTAATGGATCAGGTGATAAGGTATACTCCTGTACAAGCGGCAGTTAATAATAAGAGGAAGTTCGATGATAGGAAGAGCTTTCCTACAAATCGTAATTTCCAGAAAAATAACTATCACAACTATAACCAAGGCAATAATCGTCAACAATAGAAAAAAAAGAACTGATATTTCTAAATTTTATGCTGTAACGTCAAGCAATGGTTATAGTGGAAGACTTTCCCCTATGTCAAAGATGTTCTCTACATCACACAGGATATTGCACCATCAAGTGTCAGAACTGTAGAAAGATAGGATATCAAACAAGAAACTACAGAGGTAAAGGAGTGGCTACTGGAAGTAATCAAATACTAGTAACTAAGGTTTTCCATAACTACGGAGAAAAGGGGCATGTTATGAGTGAGTGTGGTAAAGAGAGCAATAGCCGAGGAAAAGCCTATTTGCTAAACGATTCTCAACAAGATTAGAATACGATTACGGGTATGTTTCATCTAAATCAATGTCTGGTTAAAGTAATATTTGACTCAGGAGCTGATAGAAGTTTCATATCTGTTAAACTTGTTGCTAAATTAGATGTTCCGACTGTTTCCATGAATACTAAGTATGATATAGAAATGGCTAATGGAAAAATAGTTATCACTAATATCATTATTTTAGGATGTATCATTACTTTATTAAGTTAATCCTTTGAAATCGACCTTATGCCCATTAAGCTCGGTATCAAAATACCATGCTAAAATCCTATGTGACGAGAAAGTCGTACATATTCCTATTAACGGAGAAGTTTTGATGTCCATGGTGATCGAAGTAGAACTCGACTAAATCTCATATTGTTCTTAAAGATCAATAACTACGTATCCCGAGGTGGTCAAGTTTTCTTAGTTCAAGTGGTAGAGAAGGAGCAAGACGAGAAGCGATTAAAAGATATTCCGGTAGTTAGAGAATTTCCCGAAGTATTTCTCGAGTAATTACCAGGTTTGCCACATGTGCGTCAAGTTGAATTCCAAATCGATTTGATACCAGGAGCAACACCAGTTGCTAAAGCGCCTTATCGATTAGCACCTACGGAAATGCAAGAGTTGTTAAGTCAAATTCAAGAGCTGACTGATCGAGGTTTTTAGTCGACCAAGTATATCTCCGTGGGGAGCTTTAGTCTTATTTGTCAAAAAGAAAGATGGATCTTTTAGAATGTGTATCAATTTGTTTGATCAACTTCAAGGATTGAGCATATATTCGAAGATTGATTTACGTTCAGGTTATCATCAACTGAGAGTTAGGGAAGACGATATTCCTAAAACCGCTTTCAGGATGCGATACGGACAATATGAATTCAAGTGATGCCTTTTGGCTTAACCAATGCACCAACTGTTTTCATGGACCTCATGAAAAGAGTGTGTAAGCCTTACTTGAATAAATTTGTAATCGGGTTTATCGATGATATTCTTATCTACTCTTGTAATAGAGAAGAACATGACAAGCATCTTGGTATAATTATCGAATTAATTAAGAAGTTGTATGCTAAGTAATCGAAGTGCGAATTTTAGATCAATGTTGTCAATTTCTAGGACATGTCATTGATTTCCAAGGTATTCGTGTGGATCCTATAAAGATTGAAGCAGTAAAGAATTGGACTAAACCTATAACGCCTACGAAAATAAGACAATTCTTAGGACTAGCTGGATATTATCGAAGATTTATCGAAGGTTTTTCAAAAATTGCTAAAGCTTTGACTGAATTGACTCAAAAGAACAAAACCGATTGTCTCGGGAAATGATCAAGAGATAGATTTTCAATTATTAAAACAAAAGTTGTGTAAAGCACCTATCCTAGCATTACTAGAAGGTAACGATGACTTTATCGTTTACTGTGATGCATCTATTCAAGGAATGAGAGCAGAGCTTATGCAAAGGAATAAAGTTATTGCTTATGGATCAAGGCAACTTAAACATAATGAGAAGAATTATACTACCCATGATCTGGAATTAGGAGCAGTGATATTTGCTCTTAAAATCTGGAGAAATTACCTCTATGGTATGAAGTGTGTAGTATTTACTGATCATAAAAGTCTTCAATATATTCTTCATCAAAAGGAATTGAATATGAGACAGTAACATTGGTTAGAATTACTTGCCGATTATGATTGTGAAATTCGTTATCATCCAGGTAAAGCCAATGTAGTAGTTGATGCTTTAAGTCGAAAGGAGCGTGTTAAGCCATTACGAGTTAGGTCGTTAATGATAACTCTTTTCCCGAACTTACCTACCCAATTTCTTGAAGCCCAAGAAGAAGAACTTAAGACAGAGAATGTAGAAGTAGAAAAGTTGAGAGGAATGAATAAAGAATTTGAAGTTCGTCAAGATGGAATTCGTTGTATTAAAAATCGTAGTTGGTTACCTGCCTATGGTAATTTACGAGATTTAATTATGCACGAGTCTCATAAATCGAAGTATTTTGTAGATCCTGGTTCTGACAAGATGTATCAAGATTTGAAGAAACTTTATTGGTGGCCTAACACGAAGGCAATCATAGCATAATACGTTAGTAAGTGTTTAACGTGTGCAAGAGTTAAAGCAGAGTATCAAAAGCCATCCGGACTGCTGATACAACCAGAGATTCCGATATGGAAATGGGAAAGAATTACGACGGATATTGTAACTAAGTTACCTAAGACATCAAATGTACATGACACCATATGGGTTATTGTCGATTGTCTTACTAAATCTGCGCGATTTCTTCCTATTAAAGAGACCGATAGTATGGAAAATCTTACGAGATTATACATCAAGGAAATAATCTCTCAACATGGAGTGCCTGTATCTATCATCTCAGATCGTGACAGTCGCTTTACATCTGTATTTTGGAAGTCGAGGCAAAATGCCTTTGGAACTCAGTTAGACATGAGTACGACATATCATCCTCAAACAGATGGACAAAGTGAAAGAACGATCCAGACTCTTGAAGATATGCTTAGAGCTTGTGTAATAGATTTTGGAAAAGGATGGGAGAAACATCTACCTCTAGTAGAATTCTCTTATAACAATAGTTATCATGCTAGTATTAAAGCAGCGCCTTTCAAAGTACTTTATGGAAGAAAGTGCCGATCGCCTGTTTGATGGGCTGAAGTTGGAGATGTTCAACTAACAGGACCAGAAATAATACATGAGACTACTGAAAAGATCATCAAAATCCGATAGCGATTACAAGCTGCACTAGACAGACAAAAGGATTTACGCTAATACTAGACGTAAACCTTTAGAATTTGCAGCTGGAGACCGCGTTATGTTAAAATTATCACCTCGTTAAGGAGTTATCCGATTCAGAAAGAAAAAGAAACTGAATCTAAGGTATATTGGACCATTCAAAAAAACCAAAAGAATTGGCCCTATGGCATATAAACTAGAGCTTCCTAAAGATCTTAGTAATGTTCACAATACTTTTCATGTTTCAAATCTAAAAAAATGCTTATTTGATGAATCTCTCATCATACCGATGAAAGAACTTCAACTCGATGATAAGTTAAATTTTGTGGATGAACCTATGGAAATCATGGATAAAGAGATCAAACGATTGAAGTAGAGCCGTATCCCAATAGTTAAAGTACGCTGGAACTCGAAAAGAGGACCTGAGTATACTTGGGAACGTGAAGATCAAATTCGAGCTAAATATCCACATCTATTTTCAACTCTTAACCTTAGTTCTAGCTAAATCTGGGGACGGGATCTAATGTAAGGGGAGGAGACTATAACATCCAGTATATTTTTGCTAATGTAATATCAATGTATATGCATTTGCCCATTTGATAAATAAATAAAGAGGTAATTTTACTAAGAATTTTTTTCATTTTGCTATGGTATATGACTATATGGATTCTCACTATCTCAATTGCCACTTAAACATATGCCTATATGTTGTAAACAATGTGTATATATCAGATATGAGTTCTAAAAGTAATCATATGTATATATTATGAACAAGAACATTTCAAATATACTAAAATACCTTAAATTACTAAAGAGCCTTAGAAACCCTAGAATTTCCTTTATAAACCAATGTTTCAAGCAATGTAACTACATAATATCTATGTATAAATATCAAATACAATATACTAGTTATAATTTATCATATAAAGAAGAGATAATTGATCATAAAACACTAATTATAAGTAATCTAAAACTAATTACAAGTATAAGACCTAGTAACCTGGATTAGCGCCTACAAGGAGGTGCATCGCCTACTTGAAGGCTACACATCACCATTCTCATCTAGACCTTGTCATGACAAATTTTGAGCCACAAGACCAAGATATTTTGTTCCTAGACTCTATAAACTGGCATAGACCTTCCATAGCTTCCCTTAGTCACTAACATATCTATGTTACACGTTTAAGGCCAGAACTTGGAGGCTAAGGGTTGAAATGGGTATAAATAGGGGCGAACTACACAAGGAAGAACTTGCGCCTTGTTTTCATTGTATCTCCATACCTAATAAGTGTGAAAACACTTATCCTTTTACCACTTAATTATAATAATAACCAAGCTGAAACGTGTATTTTATGTCGTAAATGACGGAATTATGTGTGGTTTGTGTTTTTGTTGTGATTTAGGTTCAAAATGTGAAAAGGGAAGAAAACACGGGCTTTCACGGGCTTTTATCGAATAAAAAGACAAAAGACGAAGTCGAAAGATCAAGAGTGCAAAAAGAACGGAAGTCCAAGGTCTATTCTGAAGATTTATCGAAGAAAAGTCTAAAGACGGAAGTTTAATAAAGCCGAAGAACCCAAGTCTAAATAAGTGAAGATATTATAAGACGAGTTCAATTAATCCCGAGACAAAATCGAAAAAGTCGAAGAATTTAGAAGACGAAAGGACGAGAGAAGAAATTAGGGAGCAACACATGCTAATCTTCCTAATCACCTATAAATACCCTCCTAATGACACATTAGGAGGTGTTGACTATCTTGACAAAATAGTTCTTCCATTTTAATTACTTGCACTTTTCTTGATGTCATTTTACTTAATTGTCATTTATTTACCTTGTCTTGCACCTTAAAATTGTAAGTTTAATCTTTACTTTTAATTGTTGAATCTTAATTTTAATCAAGTTTTTATTATTAATCTCTCATTCTACCTTTCTTGTTTTGATTTAATCTTTATGTTTATGTGCTTATTGTTATGCTTATTTGATTAATAGTTATATTTTTTATGTGTTTGATTGTGTTGGCTTATTGATTTTATAGCTTATTGTGTGCTTTTCTTATTTTAATTAAGTGCTTATTAGTTAATTTTTATAAAAAGTTGATTTTAAATATTTTTATTATTTAGTGTTTTTAAAAGTTTTTAAATTTTGGCTTATTTAGTTTTTATTAAATTTGATTTGGTAAAAGTTTTGGTTAATTGCTTATTAGTTTTTAGCTTATTTTAGTTATTTGCTTATTTGCAAATTTGGTTCTTATCCGGGTTTTGTTTAAAAGCCTCACATTCCGTATAAGCTTCCACTTGCAACATTCCGGATAGTGACAGTGATTCCGGATTAGCTTGAGTAGCTAATTCCGGATAAGCGTTCTAAAGGGAATTCCGGATAAGGATCTGGAAAACATTCCGGATAGCCACAAGAAACAGGTATTCTGGATAAGCAGGAATTCCGGATAGTATTCCGGATACTGGCCAAAACCAACATTCCAGATAAAGGCTTAGGTTGTTTATTCCGGATATAGCTACAAACCTTGGATTCCGGAAAGCTAGCTGGGGACATATTCCGGATAACTGGAAGTGGTTATTGTCACACCCCTAATTTATCAGAGTAAGGGAACACAATGGGGTGCGACGATCATGACTATCACGAGACATAGAGATAAAGAACGACGTTGAAAAGTCGTTTTAATTCATTAAATATAAGTAAAAGTGTACGGAAGCATTTGATACATCATTACAAATTAAATCAAGTTTTGAATACATAAGAGTAAAGTTTAGCTTCCCAAAAGATAGTCACGACAATTTATTATCTCCATGGTACAACCAAGTCACTCCTCCGTCTTGATACGTGAGAAAAACATTGCTAAAGTGTCAACACAAAGGTTGGTGAGTTCATAGGTTTAGTTACAAAATAAGTGTGATGAACCATAAGATTTAATCAGGCAACCGGCATATAACCAACCATGGCTATAATCAAAATAGTATATGTTTGTATCCCTACGTCTAAGCTCATGACACCGAAGCGTTAACCAACAATATAATAAGAGCCCAAAGCAGATACCTATCCTGGAGCATCTGTGAGGATTCAAATGTAAGTGTATCTAATTTGACCACACAGTCACAATTAGATAGGGAGGTCAGTCCCAATAGATCTATCAATAACATTTGCGCTTACACACAAGTAATTAACGGTTCATGATAGTGGGCTAAAGGCAACTAGGATATCGGGGACTTAGACATCAAGTAGGCAAACGTATCAAGTTTTAGCACTTATGTTCATCCGTAAAAATAAGCAATGTTCTCACCCCGAAAGCATTTAAAAACAAGTAAAGAGTGGGGCTATGAAACTCACCTCGAAGCAATCGCAACGGTTAAAATAGCACAATGTAGACACGGAGGAATAATAGCTCGAAACAATCCATAGCCTAAATTATATAAGATACTTATTACTATATAAGCATAACGACAATAAACGTAGCATTTAGTACCCTTGTACGTGCTTGAGTTTTTTTTATAAATCGATAGTTTTTTTATACTTGCGAAAGTTTAACGCTTAATAAAAGTGTAGCCATTTAATCAGGATATATTTAGCAATATTGGACACTTCGTTATATCATTTAATAGGTCAAATATACTAAATATATTTTATATTTTATTCTTAAAAATATATTAATTAAATAATTTGAATTAAATTAATCAATACATTAATTATTCAAATAAGTAAATTTTATAAAACAAATAATTATGTTGGTTGTCGGGGTACAGGAAACAAGTGAATTGGAAATCAAAATCAACCATTAACGTTTGTTGTTGTACCTCGTTCTTAGACTCGAGAAAAAGGGTTTTTTCGGAAGTTTTTCGGTATGAATAGCGGTCTCGTTAGTAACTCACGGTGTAAACCACAGGTACCGTCGGGTAGCCAGCTGGGTCTTCTATAGACTCGCGTTTTAAGTTTTCTAAATCAAGATCGTTTGATGGGTTAAAATCATACTCGAAGTAAGGGTCGTGAAATTATTTTAAAAGGAAAGAGTTTAATGGGTCAGTTTCGATCTAGTCTACGGTTCTCGATAAAGACTTTTGGGTCGAACTAAAAGTATGGTCGTGTAGACGTCATGACCGTCTACAACTTTCGTTCTTTAACCATATCGGGGCAAAGTCGTTTCGAGGGTCAAAACTGGGTCGGAAAAGGTCGCGTTGCAACCTTGGTACAACATTCGTAGCGGGGTAATTTACTTATTGTTTTAGTAGAAAAACTGTCCGAGCATGGCAAAACAGTTACGTCAAGGGGCTGATTTCAAATGCTTATGGCGGATTCAATACTTGGTCTTTTTAGATCATTCTTTTTGTATCTTAAACTCGACACTAGTGACAATTTTACGAGTTACAAGTCTCGAACCATATCACATTGATTTACTTTTAAATCGAGGTTGAAAAGGGGAGGTTTGGTCCAACTTTTTTTTGATTATTTGTAATGCTCTAATTACTCACGTCTTTGTTGCCATTGTTTAAAAGGTCTCAGCTTTAGTTCACTTATGTAACCAGGTTCATTACGATCCCGTCACCCCCTCGGGGGTGGCTTAACCCCAAGACCATGGTCGAGACTAGTACGATATATAATGGATCGTTGAAAACTCTTGATTTGTAGTTTATTTAACTCGCATTTTAGTCGCATGCATGAGACGTTACGATATGTTTCATGTTACAGGCAGACTCAAAACAGTGACATGTTTCTTTCTCGTTTACATGTTAATCCGTTTGTTGCTATATTAAAATTTTCAAGCACATACTAGACTAATGCTTACAAGAAGGTGAAGAAAATTAGAGCGATGAGTTTACCGTAGGTGCGTGGGGGATCCACAAAATACAAATCATGAACACACGCACACCAAGTCAATTCTCACGATCAAAACCAATTAATTTAAACAAGGTCAAGCTATACTCCAACTGGGACTTGACCGCAATTCGTCTCTTGATGGCGGTCATGAACAAAATCAAGGATGCTTGTTGTTTTGCTATGCACACGTCAATCACAGGAAGAAAATGAAAGAACCATAACATATTAGGAGTATGTTACTCTTTCTCAAACATGAGTAAAAAGTAGTGGGGGGTTTTGCTGCTGTTGTGGAGTTAGGCTAGGGAAGGAGAAAGAGAGAGTGCAAGCTTTTGTATGTGTGAAAGTGAAGAAGGTTTAGAGGTTCTATTTATAAGGTAAAAGTGTATGTAACTAGTGTTCTATGAGCTTGGTTAATGTTTTCTTCATTTAGTTAGATCTCAACCTAATTGGTTACCAAAGAGGTACCATAGGAAATGAAGACATAAATGGGGAAGAGAGAAAGGTGCAGGAGTACACATGGTTGGGCAGTGGGAGGAAGAGAGTACATAGTTCTCATGTTTGAATTTTATAATAAAGGAGAAATGTACCTAATATTTTGTGTTATTGTGCATCAAAATGAACGCAACTTTTAAAATGTGGAAAGAAAATAATAAAAACGTGTATGAGAGGAGAAGGGAGCCGTTTTCAAGGGCTAGGTTGGCAGTCAAGTGGTACCCTTCTGTTCCTTTTTTTTGGCAAAAGTTTAATTGTGATGCATTTTAGTTTAGAAAAAATGGTTGTGTAGTAGTTCTAAAGAAAATGCATCCTTTATTCTTAAAGGTAATAGTTAGGTCGTCGGGTCAGAGTTTGACGTATGACGGTTCACGTAACTTAACTACAAATATTTTTTTTTATACGATGAAATCAACTATAGTTCGCTCAAAGAAATAATTGCATAACAAAGGTACTTATAGAATTTTGATTTGTACAAATTTTATGCGGAGACAATCGGGGACTTCAATAGACGTACATGTCTAACCCGAAAACATCACATTTAATCATCAATTAAATAAATCAAAATTCACGATTGTTACAGTTATTCCGGATTGAAGCAATTTGACTGAATTCCGGATAAAGTGAAGTTGTGGACTCCGGATAAGAGTTTGATCTCGGATTCCGGATAAGCCTTCGTTTAACAGGATTCCGGATAACGGCAACAACAAATTCCGGATAAGAAGCTTAAGATTTGGTATTCCCGATAGTGTCTGGGATTATTATTCCGGATAGTGACAACTATTTGGTTATTCCGGATAAGAGTAAGTGTTGGTATTCCGGATAGTGACAGTATTTTGGATTCCGACTCAGGTTTTGTTTCTTCCCTTTTTATTTTCAAGCATTTATTTTTCCCGCCATTTTTCTTTAAGTGTTATTTTAATTGTTTGCATTTTTATTACACTGTCAAATTTACTTTTCGTCGAGCTTTAATTTTTTTCATTTAATTAAATTAGTTTTAAAAGCTTTAATTTTGCACCATTTATGTTTTAATTAGTTTTAGCTTTTATTACCCGTCATTTACTTTAAAGTCTTGCATTTAATTTTACTACAACGACCAATCTATTATTTTATCCACCAAAAGACGATTGAGTCGCACTTAAACCAATAGTCAATTCGAAAAGACACACCACAATGAACTTAATTTTTATACTTGGCAAAAACCTTGTATCAAATGGCGCCGCTGCCGGCTCTTTTCGTGAAGATTAACGGTTTTTTGTGAGAGACGCGTTAAATTTTGGGATCCGTTCACTCATGCACGTTATTTTTCTTGTTTAAAAATTTTCAAAAATCCGTAAAAATTAAAAATTTTCAAAAATCCAAAAACATTAAAAAACGATAAAAAGCATTTCTTTTTCAAAGTTTTGCACCAAAAAGATTTTATTTTTATTTTTACACGTACATATATATTCTCTATTTCTTTAGTATCTTTTTCTTTTTCTTTTGCAGGTGCATGCGTACTAGATCTTCAACTTATTCTGAGCCCGAGACTCGTGAAGATTTAGATATGGCTGGTGTGCACAACAACAATAATCCACCCCACCCAACATGAATAACAACAATAATGTTCCCCCACCCGACCTTCGAACGATGGAGGAGCTTTGTCAACCAACCATGAACGGACGAGGAGGACCGATTGCACCGATGCAAATCACGGCTCCGGAGTTTTCGTTGAAGCCACATGATCCAACAAGTTCAAAACACTTGTCCATTTCACGGATTTCCGGATAATGATGCCAACAAACACCTCGACAAATTCATTACCGTTACTCAAAGCATGAAGTTGCCCGGGGTTACTATGGATTTTCTTCGCCTTCACCTATTTCCACGCACCTTATCCCACCATGTCGAAAAATGGTTTGATCGTCTTCCGAAGAATTCAATTCATACTTGGGATGAGATGACTCAACGCTTTTTTTCACGCTACTTTCCACCATCCATGGTCACGAGC
This sequence comes from Glebionis coronaria, assembly GCA_025667525.1. Taxonomy (NCBI): domain Eukaryota; kingdom Viridiplantae; phylum Streptophyta; class Magnoliopsida; order Asterales; family Asteraceae; genus Glebionis; species Glebionis coronaria. The sequence goes on along the minus strand of CM046876.1, from coordinate 487,231,011 downwards.
CTTCAGAATCAAATTAGTGGATTTACACAAGAACCTGATGAATCACTTTTTGATGCTTGGGAACGATATAATGTTTTGATCGATCGATGTCCAAACCATAACATGCTCCCCGTTACTTTGATTGATACTTTCTACAATGGTTTAACTTTTCATGATCGTGATACGATTAATGCAGCCGCCGGTGGCACATTTATGAAAAGAAGACCTGAGGAGTGTAGAGAGCTTATAGAGAACATGACTACTCATCACAAAAATTGGGATTCATCTGCATCTTCAAGGAATAACCCGAGAGTCCATGTGTCTTCTACTTCTTCAAACCCTGATATCACCGAATTGACCCGCGCAATGGTCGAAATGAGTAAAAATATGCAACTCTTGGCTTTAAATCAACAACAACAAGATAAAGCTGTTGCAACTTCTTGTGAGACTTGCGGCGGTCCTCATTCATACACTGATTGTCCTTCTACTCATGACAATCCGAAAAATATGTATGCGGCTTATGGTAACTATTCAACGGAAAACTACCAAGCCCGACCTCAAGGTGATCATAACTTGCTAAGTTACCGTTCTAACAACTTTCTTTCACCCAATTTTTCTCCTCAAAACCACAACCCCAACAACTACAATAGAAGCAACCCAAACCCACCTCGAGATTCTAATCCTTATCACCCACCCGCTTAACAAGCACCACCCATTAATCAAGATGTTGAAGCTTTTATGAGAACCCAAGGAGAGCAAATCAAGAATCTGCAAAGCCAGCTTATCAACTTGAAAGGAGATATCACTAAGTAAGGTAAGGATATTAGATCCGAGCTTCGACATGATATACAAACCTATTTTAGCACTCAAACAAATGATTTGAAGAATATGCTGGCTAGTTTCTTACCAACTACTCAACCCTCTACTTCGGGCTCTCTTCCTTCAAATACCGTCACCAACCTAAGAGCGAATGTGAGTGCGATTACTACACGCAGTGGAGCAACCTTAGTAGGACCACCTATCCCTCCCCCAGTTACTCCATCTACATCTTCTCCACCACCATTTATCCCTCCTACTCCCACACCTAGTATTAGTTCTCCATTACCGTCTCCACCTCTTACTGAAGTACCCAAGAAGAACCCTTCACCAACCCCACCTTCTACCTTTAAACTTTCAACATCTCAACCCTCACCTTCTACACCTACACCACCCAAACCCAACATCCCTTATCCTTCTCACTTAGACAAGTGCCAATTGCTCACCAAGGATGATATTCAAGTGTCAAACTTTTTGAAGAAGATTTCGGGATTGACCATCAGCTTTAGCCTTGTTGAAGCTCTAGCCCAAATGCCTAAATTTTTTAAGATGTTTAAGGACTTGCTTAATAAGAAGGGGAAGATGGCCGAGTTTGTTAATACTCGATTGAATGAAAACTGTTCTGCAGTCCTTCTTAAAGCACTTCCGGAAACACTCGGAGATCCCGGTCGTTTTGTGCTACCATGTACTTTTAACCAAACCGAAGAATTTACTGCCTTAGCCGATCTCAAGGCAAGTATAAATCTGATGCCTTCAAGTGTTTGGAAAAAGTTATCGTTACCCGACCTTACACCAACGAAGATGACTCTTGAGCTAGCAAATCGCACTCTCGCTTACCTTGTTGGTATTGCCGAAGATGTGTTTGTTAAAGTTGGCACCTTCACTTTTCCGGTCGACTTTGTTGTTGTTGATTATGAAATGGACCCTTGTATTCCGTTAATACTTGGTCGGCCATTCTTGCGAACCGGAAAAGCATTAGTCGATGTTGCCAAAGGTGAGTTAATCTTAAGAGTCAGGAATGAGGCACAAGTTTTTAAAATGGGGAAGATCACAACCAAACCCAATGGAAGAGAATCAGCGAATATGATTAATGTGCTTGATGATTTTGTCGTCTACAACAATCCTCTATTCGATTCTTGCTATGATAATCCACTGTTCAACGATGATGTGGATGATTCTCTCTCCAATTTAGATCCTCCACCAATTTATGATTCTCCGCCGATCTATGATGATTATGATGATGATTCTAGTTCTGATGGGGATGATTATGATAATTTTGTTTCAGAGTATCCAGACATGCCCACTTATGATGATTTTGATGACGTCGATACTCTTTTGAGTGATTCTTCACATGATGACCTTACTCCTAATTTTGATGAAGATCCTCCACCAACAATGCTTGATCCTACTTTGGATGACTACTCATTTGAGGAAGATTTTGCTACTTTTCTCAACACTTACTTCCCAAATGAGAGTGATTCTCCTCCTTTGGACTTTGATGATGCTCTTTATCCTCCTTTGGATATGAAGAAACCCGTTTCAAAGGAGAAGAAACTGGAAGACACCGATATCCGTAGCACTTATGTTTTGACACCTCTCTATCCACCTTCTGAGGATGAGATTGTGCGATTTATGAGCAGATCTTCTTCAAGGTCTACTGAGCCTGAGTGTTATTTTCCCCTGAAGGAAAAGGTGTTCGATCCCGGTATTGCAATTTTTAAGCCATCTCAGTATCCATCTGATGAAATAAAAGGAAATATTTTTGGAACTTATGGAGATATGCTTGCAACTCATCATACTTTCTACCACCGTGCTCAATCTTTGCTTAAGGGAACCTTGCCTACTCTTCTTTGTCTTGCCTTGTTCGCCTTAAGCTTGTGCTACTTGATGGATGAAAACTATGTCTTTGATCCCGGTGGATGTTCTTCAAGCTTCTTTCCATGCTAATCAAGGTCGAGTCAGGCTCACGACCCGGTTAACAAAAACAAGCGCTTCTCGGGAGGCAACCCACAATATCTATCCTTTTTCTTTGTTTTTATAATAAGTGTAGGGGGAGACCCTAGTATGTGTTTGTTGTTTTCTTTCTTATCATGTGCAGGGATTTGAGCTTTTAAAGATCCATTCTTGATGACTTTTGACGACCCGTGATTCCGTGTTCCCGTCTTCCCGGTTCTATCCTAAACTCTTTTGATTCTCTATTTTATATTCTTCAATAGGAATCACTTTAGTTGTCTCTTCCTTAGCAAGATTTAAGCAACGTGCACAATGTCCTAAGTGTAGGGGAGGTTACTTCCACATGCTTAAACATTGAGGATAATGTTTATATTAAGTGTAGGGTGGACTTCTATCGAAGTTAGGTGGGCTTTTCCTTGTATTTGTCCTTATTTTAACCGAAAAATTTATTTTTTGATATTTTTCAAAAAATTTGATCTAGTTTGGCCTAGTAGTATTTACCTTTGTTATAGTTATTTTCTTTCTTTGCTAGAATAAATTTCAATAAAGTGGTTTTACTTTTTAAACGTTGTGAGTCTTTTGACTCAACCCGAGTTTACTTATCTAAGTTCACTCTAGTTAGTATCCTTAACGTGTTTAAGTCAAGTTTTGCTAGGTTTTTATATAGGGAACTTTAAAACGCGAAAGTCTTAACTCTCACGGGTTAAGAACAAGAACTTTTCGCTAGTTCCTATAATTGATCCTAGAAAGTCGTTTATCAAGGGAACTTTAAAATGCGAATTCTAAACTTGAAAAAGTCTAAGAAGTTGCAAGATCTTATAGATGACTTGAAAACCCAAAACTTTGATTCAATTGGCTAAGCATCCACGAGTCTCATTCCTTGATATTTTAAATTGTGGAGAACGAGAGATGATAGAGTCAGTTATAAGTTTGGTATTCTTTCATGAATTTATGTGAGTTGATTATAAGCTTTTTCTCCCATCGCTTGTTAATAATTATATTTGCAATAAATAAGGTCGTACGATTTGAAAAGTTACTTAGCTTCTAGCCCAAGATCGTCTAAAAGTTGCTCGGTATTAATTAGAGTTCATAGCCAAGGCATAACTTATTGAAGCAGGATGCGAAGATTGGCGAGTCCGAAAAGGCCCTAACAAGGCATGAGGGCTACATTTTGTTGCTAAAGATCCCAAGTGATGTGAAGAATCATTTATCAAAAATCAATATGAAGGATCGAGACACACGACGAAAAGCAAATACTCCTGTAAAGATCATGGAAAAGTCTATCCAAAAAGGCCCTAACAAGGTATGAGGATAAATATATCCAAGTCCTAAAAGGAGGCGGATCGTTGTATATCAAAATCCCAAATAAAGATTGAAGAAAAATGAAGAAGTCATGGTCCAAATATGAAGAATCTCTCAAAAAGTTCAAGTGAAGAAATTCCTATTATGAAGAGAAGACCATTATTTCATGAACGTCTCTCAAGATTTGAAGTATGAAGTCACTGCCAAATATCGGTCCGAGAAAGGTCTCAAATCGTGAAGCAAGTTATGCCAAGATATGAACTTTATTAGGTCCCGAGAAGCAGTTTTAAATGATTTTGTCCTTTAGCTAACTATTGATTAAATCGTCCTACTTTATTTTCAGCCTAAATAACTATCGAAATAAGTCAACGATGCATCTTCATGATCATTCAACACAAGAATAAAATATAAAAGATACACCTAGGAATAAGGGAGTCTAAGTGAATAATTAGCCCACATGAGTTTGTGTTAGTTTGCTAACTTATAACAACAATGATCTCGTTTTTAAGCTTGGTATGGGGAACGTGAAGCTTGAGGGTGATAAACATTCATGACATTCCAAAACCCAAAGGTAAGTTTTTTTTTATCTTTTCACTTGTTTTCTTCCTTTGAATATTTTGTAATTTTCTATTTCTTTAATAAAGGCCAATATGGATTGATTATGATGGAAAATGTAAAACTTGCTTTGTAATTAATACATTGCATGAGGATATTGCAATGGTCAAGTGTAGGGGATTTAATAAGTGTGAAAACACTTATCCTTTTACCACTTAATTATGATTCTTCTTGTCAACGCCTTGATAATTCTTATCAGCGTCTCACCTGTCAGCGCCTCAATTCTTCTTATCAGCGTCCAAGTTCCTCTTGTCAGCGTCTAGGGACTTGGTCAATTTTATTCCCAGCAGCATGCCCCCTCTCATCATGGTATTCGCAATATCTATTACCGACGCACTTTTCGACCGGGGTAGTCATTGGTGTTGGCCTTGGGAAATTCGCACCTTCTGATACGAGGATTTCTCTTGGGGTTAACTTAACGGAAGTAAACCAAGATTATTAGCTCGTCCCTCTCTTCTCCTTCCTAAGTAATCAAGGCCTAGAGGTCTGCCTTGCCTGTTGGGCCCTTCACTGGGCGCGTCGACAGATCTGTAGTCATAAGTGTTTTGTGTTACTTCTGAAGCAGCTGATTCTCCCTGTATGAAGGACCTTACCCGCCTTAGTACTCCATCGAAGGTTTCGAGATTTCTTTCATTCAGCTTCTTTATTAGATCGCTATTTCGTATACCCGCCATGAAGCAGGATACTTTCAGAATTTATGGGCAGTCTTTTATCTGAAGACACTCGCTCTTGAAACGTTCCAGAAAGTCTTCCAGGTATTCGCTCTGGTTCTGCTTTACCCTGGAAAGTGATACAGCACTCCTATCATGTCTTTTCTGTTGCACATAGTTCCTTTTGAATGCTTTCCGCAACACTTCATACCCGTTGATTGTTCGTGGCGGAAGCCTATCGAACCACAGCCGTGCGTTACCTACGAGTGTAGAGTTGAACATGTTGCACCATACGGGTTCTGGCCATTCTTCAATACCTGCCTGGGATTCAAAGACTTTTAAGTAGTCTTCTAGATCTCAAGTGCCACCATAGGTTTTCACGTTTGATGGCATGCGGCGCTTTCTTGTATCTTCGTAGTACTGTATGCGCCTTGTAAAAGCATTTTTCCGGGCTCTTCTCCATGGTTGCAAGAAGCTTTGGTCATCCGAGGAGTAACTTGCGCGCATGTGTTTTTCTGGGAGGTTATCACTTGATCCTGACAGGTTGCTTTCTGAGGATGCGGCGCGCTTCGCGCGCTTTGCTTCTTTTATTATCTTCTCGTGTTTAGCAACCAAAGGGATGAGAGTTTGTAGGTTATTAGCTACGTACTCCTTCATCATGCGTGCCTCCGTAGCAACGACTTCCCCGCCCTCCTCTCAGAGTGTCCTTCTTTTTTATTTATTGAGAGAAGGTTGAGTTGACTCTCGTTCTACGCCTTTTTTCTCCATAGTGGGTAGGGGATTTGAGAACAATTCGCATGTTCTTACGATTGGGGGGTTGTTTACATCCCGGGTGTTTGCTTCACTGGTAGACCCAGAAGTAGCATTCACGGATGTGATACGACCATCTACCATTGAGGATCCTTGTCGGCCTTCATTCATGCCGCTTTTCGTCAATAGCTAGAGCTTAGTGTTGGTCCCACGGATGGCGCCAACTTGTTGATACAAAAGTTTGATAGACCGAGCTTGACCCAAATTAGGCTTAATTTAGGGTATGTGGACTCTGGCTCTTGCACCAAGTGAAACTTGCTTTGAGGACCCTACGCACTAAATAGACACCGTTAGGCTTACCGTGGGTTTGTGACCCACGATTAGACTTCAGCGTGAGAGTAAGTAATCGATTTGAGTATGTAGTGTTTAGGGTATTGTGTGTATCGTACCTTTGTGTAACCTATGGGGTTCCTTTTATACTCGAGAGAGTCCTGGCTGGGCTCTCCTACTCTTGCGGCCAAAGGAAGAGATAATGACCTAAAATAGTTTGATCCTTATCACATAACCAAGGCAAGTGTATATTTCTTCCCTTTAGGCGAATATATCTATATGATAGATTATATTCTTGCCTGATCCTGTCGCGCTGCGACAAGGACCTGGCTAATTAATCAACCTTATGTGCGACAGCGGCTTACCAAGCCTCCTGGGTTGCGTGCGCGCATCGCACCAGCATTCAATCCATTCCTGATAGATGTGGGTAGTAGTCGTGGTTCGGACTATCCAGCCCGACTAGGGACTATACGTCATCAAACTATAACTGAGATTTTTAAATTTCAAGACCATCGACCATCGTCAACGCCAGTGTAAGATTTGTATCCCTTTAGTAGCATATCTTATGTTATTATATTATAAAAACTACAAGGATGTATACCTCTACCTATATTATCGTCTCCGATGATGATGAAATAAGAGTTCCTATGTTCACACCATCTCAAACAGATGTGCGTGTTCCATCCCTATCATTTTATTATGACCCCAAAGTGCAAGAATATTTTGCGCGTTAGAATGAAATGATAAGTAGTAAACCTTCACCTACGTCATGTTTTCTTATCCCTAAGGATCTTTACTCATCTCCCAACCAAGTCATGAAGAACCTTATGTAGCTAAAGAAGTTTCTAGAGCACGGATTGTAGAGAAACACGACAAGCAATTATCTGTAATTGCAAGTCATCTCGGCGAAATATCCCTAGAAGCCTTTAGAAGAATGGAGAGGAATATCAAGAATTTGATGAAAGGAGGGATGGAGATCCAAGAGCATCTTAGTCTGTTGGAATATAAGTTGGACGTTACTCGACGCCATAATATTAAACTGAGCAAAAGAATGTACCAATATGAAGTGGATATGACGAAATTGGATCATGAGAACTTCGAACTAAAAGGACTAATGAGGACTGAGCTTAATTTAGAAACACTCATCGATGATCTTAAAACAACTCAACAATCAGATTCGAGATATATCTTGGATAGGATTGAGGAGATTAAGATGAGGATTTAAGCTTAGGAATATAGTTCTAGTTTGTGATATATGTACAGTTTTCTTTATGTAACAGCAATGCTTGTCGTGTATATATGAACGACAAGTTGTTATTAAATAAAGAAGTGTGCTTTTTGCTCTCAAAAATCCTTGTCATTTTACTTTCACCATCATCGGCATTCGTATTATGAATCCTCATATATGATTTTATCGAAAGAATTAAGAAATTATCGTCATTCTATGATATGTTAAATTTATTCCATACTCAAATGTATGAAAATCTAAAAACAATATCATTCTTATCTAGTGTTATTTTGTGAATGTTGGTAGAATGGCTCATACAAGATCAACAACATCTGCAACTATGAATATGACACTAGAAGAATTAAGGCAATTGGTTGCTGAGAGTGTGATTGCAGCTTTGCAAGCACAAGCCGCCAATATATCTAGTTCAAATAACGGAAATGCTGCCTAAAGAGAGGTTCATATGTCAAATAAGTGTACTTACAAAGATTTCATGAACTGTCAGCCTTTTAACTATAAAGGATCTGAATGAGCTGTTGGACTTATTCGTTGGTTCGAGAGAACTGAATCAGTATTTGTTCACAATGACTATTTTGAAGATTATAAAGTGAAGTTTGCTACGGGTACGCTGATAGAGGAAGCTTTGTCCTGGTGGAATGCTTATGCTCAACCCATCGGAATAGAACACGCTTATCAAACTCCCTAGAATGAATTTAAGAATCTGCTACTTAAGAAGTATTGTCCTCATAATTATATTAGAAAGATGGAGGAAGAATTCTATAATCTAGTACTGAAAGAAAATAATCTTAAAGCTTATATCCGAAGATTTCAGGAATTGGCATTATTATGTCCTAATATGGTGCCTAATACTAAAAAATTGATGGAAGCTTTCATTGGAGGATTGCCCAGAAGTATTGAAGGGAATGTTACCGCCTCTAAACCCCAAACTTTAGATGAAGCTATCACCATTACTCAAAGATTAATGGATCAAGTGATAAGGTATACTCATGTACAAGCGGCAGTTAATAATAAGAGGAAGTTCGATGATAGGAAAAGATTTCTACAAATCGTAATTTCCAGAAAAATAACTATCACAACTATAACCAAGGCAATAATCGTCAACAACAGAAAAAAAGAACTGATATTTCTAAAGTTTATGCTGTAACGTCAAGCAATGGTTATAGTGGAAGACTTCCCCCTATGTCAAAGATGTTCTCTACATCATACAGGATACTGCACTATCAAGTGTCAGAACTGTGGAAAGATAGGACATCAAACAAGAAACTACAGAGGTAAAGGAGTGGCTACTGGAAGTAATCAAATACTAGTAACTAAGGTTTTCCATAACTACGGAGAAAAGGGGCATGTTATGAGTGAGTGTGGTAAAGAGAGCAATAGCCGAGGAAAAGCCTATTTGCTAAACGATGCTCAACAAGATTAGAATACGATTACGGGTATGTTTCATCTAAATCAACGTCTGGTTAAAGTAATATTTGACTCCAGAGCTGATAGAAGTTTCATATCTGTTAAACTTGCTGCTAAATTAGATGTTCCGACTGTTTCCATGAATACTAAGTATGATATAGAAATGGCTAATGGAAAAATAGTTATCACTAATATCATTATTTTAGGATGTATCATTACTTTATTAAGTCAATCCTTTGAAATCGACCTTATGCCCATTAAGCTCGGTATCAAAATACCATGCTAAAATCCTATGTGACGAGAAAGTCGTTCATATTCCTATTAACGGAGAAATTTTGATTGTCCATGGTGATCGAAGTAGAACTCGACTAAATCTCATATCGTTCTTAAAGATCAATAACTACGTATCCCGAGGTGGTCAATTTTTCTTAGTTCAAGTGGTAGAGAGGGAGCAAGACGAGAAGCGATTAAAAGATATTCCGGTAGTTAGAGAATTTCCCGAAGTATTTCCCGAGGAATTACCAGGTTTGCCACATGTGCGTCAAGTTGAATTCTAAATCGATTTGATACCAGGAGCAACACCAGTTGCTAAAGCGCCTTATTGATTAGCACCTACGTAAATGCAAGAGTTGTTAAGTCAAATTCAAGAGCTGACTGATCGAGGTTTTAGTCGACCAAGTATATCTCCGTGGGGAGCTTTAGTCTTATTTGTCAAAAAGAAAGATGGATCTTTTAGAATGTGTATCGATTATCGTGAGTTAAACAAAGTTACTATAAAGAATCGTTACCCATTACCCAAAATCGACGATTTGTTTGATCAACTTCAAGGATCGAGGGTATATTCGAAGATTGATTTACGTTCAGGTTATCATCAACTGAGAGTTAGGGAAGACGATATTCCTAAAACCGCTTTCAGGATGCGATACGGACATTATGAATTCAAGTGATGCCTTTTGGCTTAACCAATGCACCAACTGTTTTCATGGACCTCATGAAAAGAGTGTGTAATCCTTACTTGAATAAATTTGTAATCGTGTTTATCGATGATATTCTTATCTACTCTCGTAATAGAGAAGAACATGCCAAGCATCTTGGTATAATTCTCGAATTAATTAAGAAGTTGTATGCTAAGTAATCGAAGTGCGAATTTTAGATCAATGTTGTCAATTTCTAGGACATGTCATTTATTTCCAAGGTATTCGTGTGGATCCTACAAAGATTGAAGCGGTGAAGAATTCGACTAAACCTATAACGCCTACGGAAATAAGACAATTCTTAGGACTAGCTAGATATTATCGAAGATTTATCGAAGGTTTTTCAAAAATTGCTAAAGCTTTGACTAAATTGACTCAAAATAACAAACCGATTGTCTCGGGAAATGATCAAGAGATAGCTTTTCAATTATTGAAACAAAAGTTGTGTAAAGAACCTATCCTAGCATTACTAGAAGGTAACGATGACTTTATCGTTTACTGTGATGCATCTATTCAAGGAATGAGAGCAAAGCTTATGCAAAGGAATAAAGTTATTGCTTATGCATCAAGGCAACTTAAACATAATGAGAAGAATTATACTACCCATGATCTGGAATTAGGAGCAGTGATATTTGCTCTTAAAATCTGGAGACATTACCTCAATGGTATGAAGTGTGTAGTATTTACTAATCATAAAAGTCTTCAATATATTCTTCATCAAAAGGAATTGAATATGAGACAGTAACGTTGGTTAGAATTACTTGCTGATTACGATTGTGAAATTCGTTATCATCCAGGTAAAGCCAATGTAGTAGTTGATGCGTTAAGTCGAAAGGAGCGTGTTAAGCCATTACGAGTTAGATCGTTAATGATAACTCTTTTCCCGAACATACCTACCCAATTTCTTGAAGCCCAAGAAGAAGCACTTAAGACAGAGAATGTAGAAGTAGAAAAGTTGAGAGGAATGAATAAATAATTTGAAGTTAGTCAAGATGGAATTCGTTGTATTAAAAATCGTAGTTGGTTACCTGCCTATGGTAATTTACGAGATTTAATTATGCACGAGTCTCATAAATCGAAGTATTTTGTAGATCCTGGTTCCGACAAGATGTATCAAGATTTGAAGAAACTTTATTGGTGGCCTAACACGAAGGCAATCATAGCAGAATACGTTAGTAAGTGTTTAACGTGTGCAAGAGTTAAAGCAGAGTATCAAAGTCCATCCGGACTGCTGATACAACCAGAGATTCCGATATGGAAATGGGAAAGAATTACGATGGATTTTGTAACTAAGTTACCTAAGACATCAAATGGACATGACACCATATGGGTTATTGTCGATTGTCTTACTAAATCTAGATTTCTTCCTATTAAAGAGAACGATAGTATGGAAACTCTTACGAGATTGTACATCAAGGTAATAATCTCTCAACATGGAGTGCCTGTATCTATCATCTCAGATCGTGACAGTCGCTTTACATCTGTATTTTGGAAGTCTAGGCAAAATGCCTTTGGAACTCAATTAGACATGAGTACGACATATCATCCTCAAACAGATGGACAAAGTGAAAGAACGATCCAGACTCTCGAAGATATTCTTAGAGCTTGTGTAATAGATTTTGGAAAAGGATGGGAGAAACATCTACCTCTAGTAGAATTCTCTTATAACAATAGTTATCATGCTAGTATTAAAGCAGCGCCTTTCAAAGTACTTTCTGGAAGAAAGTGCCGATCGCCTGTTTGATGGGCTGAAGTTGGAGATGTTCAACTAACAGGACCAGAAATAATACATGAGACTACTGAAAAGATCATCAAAATCCGATAGCGATTACAAGCTGCACTAGACAGACAAAAGGGGTTACGCTAATACTAGACGTAAACCTTTAGAATTTGCAGCTGGAGACCGCGTTATGTTAAAATTATCACCTCGATAAGGATTTATCCGATTCAGAAAGAAAAAGAAACTGAATCTAAGGTATATTGGACCATTCAAAATAACCAAAAGATTTGGACCTATGGCATATAAACTAGAGCTTCCTGAAGATCTTAGTAATGTTCACAATACTTTTCATGTTTCAAATCTAAAAAAATGCTTATTTGATGAATCTCTCATCATACCGATGAAAGAACTTCAACTCGATGATAAGTTAAATTTTGTGGATGAACCTATGGAAATCATGGATAAAGAGATCAAACGACTGAAGTAGAGCCGTATCCCAATAGTTTAAGTACGATGGAACTCGAAAAGAGGACCTGAGTATACTTGGGAACGTGAAGATCAAATTCGAGCTAAATATCCACATCTATTTCAACTCTTAACCTTAGTTCTAGCTAAATCTGGAAACGGGATCTAATGTAAAGGTAGGAGACTATAACATCCAGTATATTTTTGCTAATGTAATATCAATGTATATGCATTTGCCCATTTGATAAATAAATAAAGAGGTAATTTTACTAAGAATTTTTTTTATTTTGCTATGGTATATGACTATATGGATTCTCACTATCTCAATTGCCACTTAAACATATGCCTATATGTTGTAAACAATGTGTATATATCACATCTGAGTTATAAAGTAATCATATGTATATATTATGAACAAGAACATTACAAATATACTAAAATACCTTAAATTACTAAAGAGCCTTCGAAACCCTAGAATTTCCTTTATAAACCAATGTTTCAAGCAATGTAACTACATAATATCTATGTATAAATATCAAATACAATATACTAGTTATAATTTATCATATAAAGAAGAGATAATTGATCATAAAACACTAATTATAAGTAATCTAAAGCTAATTACAAGTATAAGACCTAGTAACCTGGATTAGCGCCTACAAGGAGGTGCATCACCTACTTGAAGGCTACACATCACCATTCTCATCTAGACCTTGTCATGACACATTTTGAGCCACAAGACCAAGATATTTTGTTCCTAGACTTTATAAACTTGCATAGACCTTCCATAGCTTCCCTTAGTCACTAACATATCTATGTTACACGTTTAAGGCCAGAACTTGGAGGCTAAGGGTTGAAATGGGTATAAATAGGGGCGAACTACACAAGGAAGAACTTGCGCCTTGTTTTCTTTGTATCTCCATACCTACTAAGTGTGAAAATACTTACCCTTTTACCACTTAATTATAATAATAACCAGGCCGAAACGAATATTTTATGTCGTAAATGACGGAGTTATGCGTGGTTTGTGTTTTTGTTTTGATTTAGGTTCAAAATGTGAAAAGGGGAGAAAACACGGGCTTTCACGGGCTTTTATCGAATAAAAAGACAAAAGACGAAGTCGAAAGATCAAGAGTGCAAAAAGAACGGAAGTCCAGGGCCTATTCTGAAGATTTATCGAAGAAAACTCTAAAGACGGAAGTTTAATAAAGCCGAAGAACTCAAGTCTAAATAAATGAAGATATTATAAGATGAGTTAAATTAATCCCGAGACAAAGTCGAAAAAGTCGAAGAATTTAGAAGACGAAAGGACGAGAGAAGAAATAAGGGAGCAACACATGCTAATCTCCCTCATCACCTATAAATACCCTCCTAATGACACATTAGGAGGTGTTGACTATCTTGACAAAATAGTTCTTCCATTTTAATTACTTGCACTTTTCTTGATGTCATTTTACTTAATTGTCATTTATTTACCTTGTCTTGCACCTTAAAATTGTAAGTTTAATCTTTACTTTTAATTGTTGAATCTTAATTTTAATCAAGTTTTTATTATTAATCTCTCATTCTACCTTTCTTGTTTTGATTTAATCTTTATGTTTATGTGCTTATTGTTATGCTTATTTGATTAATAGTTATGTTTTTATGTGTTTGATTGTGTTGGCTTATTGATTTTATAGCTTATTGTGTGCTTTTCTTATTTTAATTAAGTGCTTATTAGTTAATTTTTATAAAAAGTTGATTTTAAATATTTTTATTATTTAGCGTTTTTAAAAGTTTTTAAATTTTGGCTTATTTAGTTTTTATTAAATTTGATTTGGTAAAAGTTTTGGTTAATTGCTTATTAGTTTTTAGCTTATTTTAGTTATTTGCTTATTTGCAAATTTGGTTCTTATCCGGGTTTTGTTTAAAACCCTCACATTCCATATAAGCTTCCACTTGCAACATTCCGGATAGTGACAGTGATTCCGGATTAGCTTGAGTAGCTAATTCCGGATAAGCGTTCTAAAGGGAATTCCGGATAAGGATCTGGAAAAAATTCCGGATAGCCACAAGAAACATGTATTCCGGATAAGCAGGAATTCCGGATAGTATTCCGGATACTGGCCAAAACCAACATTCCGGATAAAGGCTTAGGTTGTTTATTCCGGATATAGCTACAAACCTTGGATTCCGGATAGCTAGCTGGGGACATATTCCGGATAACTGGAAGTGGTTATTCCAGATTGAAGCAATTTGACTGAATTCCGGATAAAGTGAAGTTGTGGATTCCGGATAAGAGTTTGATCTCGGATTCCGGACAAGCCTTCGTTTAACAGGATTCCGGATAACGGCAACAACAAATTCCGGATAAGAAGCTTAAGATTTGGTATTCCCGATAGTGTCTGGGATTATTATTCCGGATAGTGACAACTATTTGGTTATTCCGGATAGGAGTAAGTGTTGGTATTCCGGATAGTGACAGTATTTCGGATTCCGACTCAGGTTTTGTTTCTTCCCTTTTTATTTTCAAGCATTTATTTTTCCCGCCATTTTTCTTTATGTGTTATTTTAATTGTTTGCATTTTTATTACACTGTCAAATTTACTTTTCGTCGAGCTTTAATTTTTGTCATTTAATTAAATTAGTTATAAAAGCTTTAATTTTTCACCATTTATGTTTTAATTAGTTTTAGCTTTAATTACCCGTCATTTACTTTAAAGTCTTGCATTTAATTTTACTACAACGACCAATCTATTATTTTATCCATCAAAAGACGACTGAGTCGCACTTAAACCAATAGTCAATTCGAAAAGACACACCACAACGAACTTAATTTTTATACTTGGCAAAAACCTTGTATCAAATGGCGCTTCTTAAATCCACTTCTACAACAGTTCTAGGACTCCTAGAAGACCAGAAACCATGTCTAAAGAGAAGCCATTTCTCTTGAAGCTTTGATAGCAAGTAGTGTTCATAAGAAGCCATAAGGAGCCATTTTGGAGCTACCTAGGTAATCTTTATGTTTACTAAGATTTGATCTTGTTATAATGTTTTTTTAGACTTGTTATAGTTTTTACAAGATGTTAGAAAACTAATCTAAAAGACATTAGATCATATGATCATTAAAAATGTAAGTTATAAGCTAAAGATGTCTTAAAACCTTAGAATTGTAATTTACATGAAATAATGACTTAAAATCCATTTCAAAGGATATAATTCTGGAGAAATGTTGTTTTTATGATAATAAAAGTGTTCATAAACCTTTTTTTAAGTTCCTATATCATTTGGTACATTTTTGAGGTTGTTATGTGATTTTTAACAAGCATAGAGACTAAAACTGTCATTTTTGAAACTATAAACATTTTGGGCCAAAAGTATCATTTTGTCAAAGTTAAAACTATAAGGATAAATATTGGAAAGTTTGAAACCCTAAGGTTAATATTTAAAGGTTGAAAATGTAAATATTAAAACTTTATACTTTAGGGGTTAAAAGTGTATTTATGCCAAACTATAATCAAAAGGACTATTTTGCCAACTTTGAAACTAAAGAAGATAAACTAAAAATATGAGATAATATAAAAGGTATCATGTTAGTAGGGAACTTTGTACAAAGATGTTCCATCTCGATATTACGTTATGACTGAGTGGTTGGGTTTACGATTTAAAGTACACTCGTTCCTCAAACGTTTATAGAATGGCTCCTGAGTATAATGGCCCGAACAATGATGCTATAATTCCAAAATATATAAATCAAAGAAAAGATATACAAATTACTATATAAAGAAATTGAACTCAGAGGTTACGACTTGATGTATATACATATTTGTGTGTCAACTCAGATTCGTGAGAAGTTGATAATATTATAAATAAATCAAGATTCAATAGGCTAAGGTGAGTTCATAGTCTCACTTCTAAAAAGTTTATAAATGATTTGAAAACCCGTGAGGGGGATATATGCTAAAACTGGAATACAAGTGTTTTTTTATGCTGCCTCATATGATTATTGACACTACGTTTACTCTTTGCCATTAAGTCCCTTTTCAATCGTGGACCGCTAATTATTTCTAGAAAATGAGCGCTTATATTATGTATAGTACTATTGGGGACTGACATCCCTTATCTGGGCAAGTCGCACTTGCTGGAATACTGACAGGTTCCTACCTAGGCTAAAAAGATATGCTTTATTTTTTTAAACTCAGGATAGTCCGGCAAAATACGTGCATAAGGGCAATTTGTTGGTTTTTTGAAAATGTTTAGTCGCGAGGTCATGAGCTAGTGCAACCAGAATCGATGAATTTGAAAATTTGGGTGTATAACACTGTAGCCCTGGAGTCATACTTTTATTCAAATATTGTTTAAACCTACGAATTCACTCAACCTTTATGTTGACTTTTAAGCATATATTTCAAGAGAATGAAGACTGGTGGGCTACGGATGGTGGTGTTTTGAAAAGTTATCATTCAAATAAATAAGACTAGATCTTTGGGAAACCATTGATGTATAGTGTATGTACAGTTGTTTTGTTAACTCTGAATAATAAATGAATGATGACGTATGTTTTTAATAAAATGACTCTTTGATCATTTTCTATTATTTTGACTACAGTACCTTGAAAGTAATACCTAAGATTAGCTTCCTCTGTTATATGGTAAAAATGAGGGTGTGATGAGACTGCTTTTATACATGGTCTCGTCGTCCAATATGGGCTTAAAACGGTGAAAATATCATAAAAAGTGCCATATATATGCTTGTGTTTGTTCAATGTGTATTTTAGGTACGGATATCAAGAAAATGACAAAAGATCACAAGAATCAAAGAAAAACGAACACAGGAAACGAAGCCGCACAATGAACCGGACCCGATTGATGATTTTGCAAAAACGCCCCTCAAGTTTGAAGATTGTACAAGTTTGGTCCCTCATCTTTGAAGAATTGTCACGAATATTCCTTGAAGAATCATTCTATACAAGTATGGTCCTTGATGTATGAAGATTTGGCAAAAATGGTCCTTGAAAATCTCAAAGTATACAAAACAAGCCCTTGCTACAAGTTTCAAACTTGTTGTGCCATATTTGACAAGTATCCCAAAGTTAAAACAAAAGAAATTTGCAAGTTTAGGCTGGTCAGATTTTGTTTGAAGATTTTTGTGATGACTAGGGGGCATTCATGGACAAATGAAACCCATATCCACCTTATACCCAACATCACCACCCATTTACCCACCAAATACCCAACCAAACCCGGCCCTAAACCCATACCCAGCCCATTATCATCCCACGTCACTCTCCACTCCGGTTATGATTAATTATTTAGTTTATTTTTTTTAAACTATATTAATTTAGTATATAACGCGGTTAACAGAATCTCACTTCCCCTTTTGGATTAAACCTGCCGCCATTATCACTCTTAATCCCAAAACCCTAAAAACTTAATCCTAAGTTTTATAAAAATCCCACCTCCAGATCACTAATGTACCCTATGATAATCAAATCTCTACCCTTAACCACCCTCCCAACACACCCATGTGTTGGGTAGGACCTTCCCCTGCCCTGTCCTTGTCCACCAAAACCTAAAAGCAGACCACATCAATGGTTAATATGATCCCTTGTTCCCAAAGTATTATACCAACGGTTTTGTTGAGATTTGACCAGCTGGCATCACATGTTTACAACAGAGAAGTCACAAGATGGCAATTTTGACCAAGACCAAGGGCATTTTTGGACCATCAGGGGTATTAGGTTTTTTTTTTGTTTTTCAATTCTAGATTCTTCTATAGGCTATTATATAAAGCCATAATATTTTTCTTAAAGTTCTTGTTCCAATTTTTAGGTCTCAAAATTTGTAATATGATATTTAAATTTGATGAATGAAATTAAATTCCATATTATTTTAAAGTTGTCATTACTTTTATTGCACTCTTTAATTTTCTGTCCTTATTTCTTTGTTGCAATTTTACGTTTTCAGTTTTATCAAAAAAGATAAAGATTTCAGAAAGTGTTTGTAGTTTTGTGTCAAGTTGTGAAAAAGTTTGTGATTCAAAAAAGTTTTAAGAAATGTAAAAAATTGAGGAAGAAATCAGTTTGTTACTTGTGCTTGTGTACTAACTCAAACAAGGTCACTAGCCTTGGTTGGTATGTTCTTTGTGTCTACAGCATTGGAAGCTGGTGTACGGTCGTACACCAAATCTCGAATATCGAGGGTGTGGATTGTACATCCTTTAGGTGTTTTATCTTTTTCCCATTTTAATTTTTTGCATAAAAAGTGTTTGTGTTCATATGATTGGTGATTCATGCTCATATGTGCAATCTTGATGTTAATCCATGTTGTTTAATGATTCTTGAAAATTCATGTTAGAATCATAATGCGAGATTGGTATTCTTTCAATAATCTTTTGTTAAAATTTCAATTTCTGGCCAAAAAGTAGTGTTTGGGACAACTTAGTTTTAGGGTCAGGATTACCACTAGGACTAAGCTTAGCTCTGCACCCACTAAGTAAGCTTAGGTAATTTGATTTTAGCTAAAAGTTTTGAGGCTTTAGTTTAAAATATTGAATTTGCATGATTTTTATGGTTCATGAGTTTTCTGCTGGAATAGGAGATTGGCTTCACAAGATTTGGATTTGGTATTGTTCTCGACTGTTTTAGTTATTTAGTTCCCTTAGTCATCTTATTTGACAGATTTTATGTAGATTTGTAGGTATTGTAACCAGTAGGTTGTAAACTTGCGCTTGACTTGGTTTTTCTTTGACCAAGTTCAAGACCACGTGTACCGGCAGAAAGCTGAACCCTTGATTTGAGGGTACTAGCTATTAAGATTTAGTTCGATTATAGTTTTAGGGGCTGGGATTAATTTGTTTATAGTTCATATTCAGTTGGTGTGTTAATTTGTTGTAATTGTAGCCTTTAGGTGTACTAGTCAAACCCCATTGTTGAGCTTTGTATTAGTACTCCAATGTCCCTACAATATACCAAACATAGCACTCTTATAAAACTAAAACAAGAAAATAGGCACCTGTTGGTTTATTCGTGTAAATCTAGGCGTGATTAATCGTGTTGTTGAGTTTGTGGTGCGTGCTTTTATGCCTTGTGCCCACTGTGAAAACCTAACTCAGCATATATAAAAAAGAGGCCTGCTTGTTTAAAGTTCATAATTAGTTCTTTAATTCGTGGTATAATTTGTTGTTTTGAATTGTGTTGTGATGTTTTGGTGTTTGAAGTTAAGTTATTGTGTAACCAATAAAAGCAAAGAAAAAAAGGGTGTGGTTGTTGTACACGTCCAAGAAAAAAGAATATAAGGCTTGCTGTGTTTTTGGCTTAGTATCACTGTTGTCACGCTTAATCAGTGACATTTTGTTCACATCTTGTTCACTGTGGTATCTAGAACAGCAAAGAATTAGGAGCCATCAAGCAATATACAAAAAAGGAGTGTTTGTTTGATGGCTACATAGCCCACTATATGCTTGCTTTAGTCGTACCCACTGTGTCATTAGGAGAAGGTGCCCTTTGTTCTACAGCCAAGTAATGAACCTGCCTGTTGCTGAGATTGTGTCACTGTACATGTTATAGCAACAAATATGTAGCGTGTTTAGTTGTTTGGATTGTGGTTTGGGTGATTTTGAGTGACTATGACACCAAAGTAAACAAGAAATACAAAAAAAAAGTAAAAAAATTTTGAGGTTGCCATAGATCGAACCCACGACCCCCATACTCCCCACGAATCACAAACACACACAAAGTCCAACTGCCCTAGGGACATTATTGGTTTTAGTTTGTTTTATATGGTATTTATAGACTCTTAGTTTTTGGCTTATATTAAATAAGTCGTGGCTTATATTAAATAATTTGTTAACTTATTTTGCTCAAATCCATTTTTCCCTCGTTTATATATAGTATTAGGATTTTTCTGGCCAAAGTTTTTATTTTTCACTACTATCAGTTATTTTTAATCATTATTTTGTTTTTAATTTTTAGAAAAGTCATAAAAAATAGAAAAAAGTATTTTAAAATTTTTAAAAAATGGTTTTTAGCTTTTATATAATATACTTTAGGTTAACAAATAAACAAGTTTGAATTTTGTCTTTTTATTAGTTATTTTATTTTTTAGAATTTTTATTTAAATTTAAAAATTAATATAAATTAATTTAAAAGTTTTCAAATTTTTTGGTTTTCATATTTTTTTTAGTTAGACTTTTTAGGATTTATTAGTGATTTTTAATTATTTTTTAGGTAAAATTTTTCGTTTGGTCGCGTTTTGACGTTCGTACGTTGAAGTGTTTTCGACCGTTTGAGCGTAATTCGTCTCCGTTTTCTTTTCTTTCTTTCTTTCCAAAAGCGTGATAACTCAATTAAATACGTGTATGTCTTTTGGCTAAACACCATACCTCCTCGAGAACGAACTCGATTATTCGTCTTTACGTTTTTCCTAAAACGTATTAATTAATACTTACTGACGACTTTTGTGTTGCTTTGTTTTCTACAAAAATAAAGTATATACAAAAATACTACATCACAAAAATAGCGCCGCTGCCGGGGAGGTGTGTTTAGCCATATTTATTTATCGTGTTTATTTGAGTGTTTACGTTTTTATCGTAAATACTTCTTTTTATTTTTCTATACTATTAGCCATACAAATAAATCGTGTTAAATTGTACTCAATTAACACAAAATCGTTTTCTCGTTTTTCTTGCGAATAATATATTGTATTTACGTAGAACAACTAATACACAATAATTATCCAAATACGTGAGAAATCGCACCTCGATAGTGGGCGTTTCAGTCATTATCGAGTGTATCGAATTCAAACGAAAGTCAAAGGCAAAATAGATAAATACTCTTAATTGATTTGATCTCGATATACAAACTATAAGGTGGGTATAAGGCGGTTGTATTTCACGACCTAATGAAAAAAGGCTCTTAAGTGCTTCGCGCCGCCTCGTTTTCTACGCTCGCTTGTGCGTATTTTGAAAGTGACGATTAATTAGGGGTTTGCCAACTCAAGTATTATTAATCTTTTTTTGTGAGTTTAAATTATTGAACCCTCGAAACGTTTTGGCGTTCCGCCAACGTTTCAAAGTCGAACGAAGGTTTTTACCTCACGTAATTTCCTTCACTCCTCTTGGATTCATTAATCGAGACCTTTGATTAGTGGATAATTTTTGTAGATTAACTGCTACGTAATACACAAAAATTCCAAAAAAGTTGAAAAACCAAAAACACAAAAATAATCTTCTACTTTCCATCTATTTTCATAATTCTCTTCTTTAACCCTCTAAATTGTTTAATTCTCGATTACGATTTTTGTGTTGCATCATGTCGAATGATGGTGGTTACTATTTGTGTCTATATTGTCGAGGAGCGCCCGATGGTGGTAATTGTTATAATTGCGAGATTTTAGGAGGAAGGGAGGGTTATATCTACAACTCTCCTCAAAACGACAATGGTGACGGATTTCAATCCTACGACCAAGGTCACCAATCGTCTTTGTTTTATTCGTCGAATGATTCATTTTATTATTGTGATAATAATCAAGATGATGAAACGAATCAAAACGCCTATGGTTACGAATTCCAATCATATGACCATACTCCACAACCGCCCTCGTCTTATTCATGTGATTTTTGCGGTTTGGAGCACGATTTCGGATTTAGTTGTACGAATAACTATAATGACCACGAACCGAATCCTAATTTCTATGACCAATCTTCGCAATACCCACCGTCATATTCATGTGAGAATTGTGGAAACAAACCTCATTATGGATAGATTTTCAACCGATGAATCAATAAATGTCTTTCGACAATCAATTCAACGGATTTGACGAATCACCTCCACAAGATATGAATTACAGTTGTGACAAATGGAATTTTTATCCACACAACGAACCAGATTTTTCTCAAAATACATGTTGCGACAATTATGGGGGGCCTCACGATACTTATTCTTGCCAACCAAGGGATTATGATGAGCCCAATTCATGCTATAATTCCGGTTTTGACCAATCATCTCCACAACATGTTTTCGATGATGATCTCGGTTCTATCCGCATTGAGGGCGTTGTAGTCGCATCACCAAAAATATTAATCGCATCATTGAACGAAATGAAATGCTCTATCAACTAATTATGGTAGGAATAAATAAACCAATTGTTGAAGAAGTTGAAAAGAGCATCGAAGATAAGGAAATGAGGGTGTCAACGAACGAGGTTTTTGAAAATGTTTTGGAAAATAAACAACAAGAAAAACTCGTAGCACGCATTGGAACAATGAATGTTAAACCTTTGGAACCTAATTTTTCCAGTGAAGATGAAATTATCAAAGATTTTCTAAATCAAAATACACCAAATTTTGATGAAGAAATTCCGTTAAGTAATTTTGAAAAAGAAGAAATTTATAAGGTTTTAAGGAAAATCGGTGACCCCTCGATTTTTGAAGATTATCAAAATTTAATTCCGGAGGGACGCGTTACTACTATTTCTACGTCTTTTGAGAACCCGCATTCGATCCCTCTGAAGGACCAATTTGAAACCATCAAGGCTACAACGTCTAGTGACGAGCCATTTACTCCTAATCCCACACCATGTGAGATTGTGGATTTATCATGTGAGAAGTCCACCAAGGGACTTGCTCACATCGATACGTTTTTCGACGCCGATGTCGAAACTACTAAGGCAAAATCTTCAAATGAAGAGCCTTTTACTCCTATACCCACTACGAAAACCGATGCCTCTCTAAGTATGGGGGAGACGAATCTTAGCACTAATCCTAGTGTCGAGATCCCTATTCTAATCTAAAGTGAGCCTACGGTTTTCTCCGAAGATGAGGTAAGTGATTTTGCCCTCGATGAATTTTTCCACGAAGATTCTAACGAGGCAAATCACGATAGTGAGTGTGATTCCATTTCTTGTGATGATGTCTCTCCCATTGACACTTCGGGGAGAAAATCAACGAATTTCTCGAACCCACTTTTCAATGATGATGATTTTTCCGCTAGTGATGGCGAGTCACTAATCGACGAGGACGTTCAAAATAACGATTTTAAAATCTTTTCGAACCCTTTATTCGAATTTGATGACGCGTTCATTTTTGGTGACGTAAATCCTCTCTTTGATGAGACGTTTGAGGACATCGAGAGTGAGGATTCTAAGGATCCTAAACTCGATGAGCCGGATTTTGTAGTCACCCACCCGAAGTCTCATACGGACGAGACTTCTCTCTCTTATACTTGTGACGTTTCCATTCTCGAGGGGTTCACCGATGGACCGCCTCTCGATGAGAATGAGGATTTTAGTGAGGCTTTTGCCTTCGATCCGGGGGAGAGACTTTGAAATTCCTATTTTGAGTAATTCTCTTTCGATTTCGTCCTTGTTTCAAAGTGAACCAACCCACCCCCTCGGATATGATGAATTTTCATACGTTGTAAGGAGTTTTCTTCCTTACAAGACGTATCCTCCGGCTTTGCGTATTTTATTTTCAACAAAATGTGAGGATACGATCTTTGACCCCGGTATAAAGGCTTTGCCTTTATTCTTGGTTGCTTTTGGGCCTTGATTATATGTAAGCCCCACCAAAAATGACCGAACCATGATAATCCCCAAATGATCACATTTATGGGGAATCGAGTCGAGCTCATGACTCGGTAATGAAAACCAAGGTGCCTCGTTGGGGAGATCCCATGCTTATCCATGTACATATTATCACTTTCTAATGTAGTTAATGTGAGGGGATTTGTGCCCTTCCAGCCTTCGTTCCATGGTTGTTTGTGAATTGTGGTTATTTCGATCATTATCTTCACGATTGGAGCCTCTCGTGTTTGTTTTACGTGAGCACTCGATCGTTTAATTTGAAGAATTTCTCGATATCCAATGATATATCCTTTGATGTTCTAACCTTAGTTCTTTTAGCACACTGCATAAACGGCTATAGATTTAATGGTTCCACCATTTCCATGCTAGATTAAGCATTCGACTTCGTCTCTAGTATGGGTGTATTTTACCCTTAGACTCGAAACATTGAGGACAATGTTTAACTTTAGTTTGGGGGGTGGGTGAATAGATACTTGCCTTGATAAACCTTCACGCTTTCCAACTTTCATCTTTTTGTTGCAAATAAGGCTAAAAATGGCCAAATTTTAAAAAAAAATCTCATGTTTTCATAAATGTTTAAGACACGAATGTAGATTTTCTGATGGCGAGAATAAGAGTAATTTTGACTCGACCGTGCATGTTGAGCACTTAGCCTTGATTCCTTAACTTTTATTAGGCTAAGTCTCTTAAATGAGGACGAGAAATGATAGAGTTAATTATAAGTTACTATGCTAAACGTAGAGTACTCGTATTCTTTCAAAAACTCATGTGTTCTAATTGTTTGCTTATTCTCCCTTCGCTTGTATATAAATTTTGCTAATAAATATTGACTTAGCGGTTTAGTATTAATTGTTGCTTTTTAGCTTTTTCTAGTAGCTTCAATGTAATTAAATTGCGCAAACATTAAGTTATCGCCAGCGTGACGGTTTTGAAGTATTGGCAACCCTAATAACCAAAGGCTTCCCAATAATAATTTTTAAGTTCCTCTTCACCGAAATCAAGCAAAAAATTTGGAACTCACAAGGCCGAAAAATCTATGCAAAATTGAAGTGAATGTCTTAAAACTCGAAGCCTTAAAGATCCAAAATTCGCCTTAGCGTGAGGATATACGTCAAGTCATAATAAACACCTCATGGCCAGGTTAAATAAAAGACGAGGGCAAGACCGAAGTCATAATAAAATCTCTATGGCGGAGTTAAATAAAATATGAAGGTAAACCATGATAATCAAAGCTACCGATAATGAGGTGGGTAATAAAATTCATGGTAATAAGTCTCATGTTCAAAACCGTTATAAAACCGTGTTTATCGATCCTTCTTGTTGACTTAATTTTTTGACATCGTTGACTATTAGGGGAGGTTATTAATTCGATGGTTTTGGCTACACCGTTATAACTCTATTTTTGGACCTTAATCTCTATCATCACATAAGTAAAAAATGTATCCTCGTGATCATTCAAGACAAAAATAAAATATAAGAGATACCAATTAGGATTAAGGGAGTCTAAGTACGTAATTAGGGCATATGAGTAGTGTTAGCATAACTAACTTATAATGACAATGATCTCGTTACACGCTTAGCATGGAATTAGGTGAAAAATCGAGGACGGCGAAACTATTTCTAACGAAGCATTCACGTGTTCTTGATCTATGAACCTAAACGTCCCATTTTGCGATGAAAATCATACATTATGTCTAAAACGCAAGTAATAGTAGTATAGTTTACATTTCAATAAAAGTCGATAAAAATGAATTTTGGAGATGCTTAGATACTTTATTCTAGCATTGCGTGAGGGCACGACAATGGTTTAGTATGGGGGAGTGATGAGACTGCTTTTATACATGGTCTCATCGTCTAATATGGGCTTAAAACGATGAAAATATCATAAAAAGTGCCATATATATGCTTGTGTTTGTTCAATGTGTATTTTAGGTACGGATATCGAGAAAATGACAAAAGATCACAAGAATCAAAGAAAAACGAACACGAGAAATGAAGCCGCACAATGAACCAGACCCGATTGACGATTTGCAAAAATGCCCCTCAAGTTTGAAGATTGTACAATTTTGGTCCCTCATCTTTGTAGAACTGTCAAGAATAGTCCTTGAAGAATCATTCTATACAAGTATGGTCCTTGATGTATGAAGATTTGGCAAAAATGGTCCTTGAAAATCTCAAAGTATACAAAACAAGCCCTTGGTACAAGTTTCAAACTTGTTGTGCCATATTTGACAAGTATCCCAAAGTTAAAAACAAAGGAATTTGGAAGTTTAGGCTGGTCAGACTTTGTTTGAAGATTTTTGTGAAGACTAGGGGGCATTTATGGACAAATGAAACCCATATCCACCTTATACCCAACATCACCACCCATTTACCCACCAAATACCCAACCAAACCTGGCCCTAAACCCATACCCAACCCATTATCATCCCACGTCACTCTCCACTCTGGTTATGATTAATTATTTAGTTTATTTTATTAAACTATATTAATTTAGTATATAACGCTATTAACAGAATCTCACTTCCCTTTTTGGATTAAACCTACCACCATTATCACTCTTAATCCCAAAACCTTAAAAACTTAATCCTAAGTTTTATAACAATCCCACCTCCAGATCACTAATTTACCCTATGATAATCACATTTCTACCTTAACCACCCTCCCAACACACCCATGTGTTGGGTAGGACCCTCCCTTGCCCTGTCCTTGTCCACCAAAACCCAAAAGCAGACCACATCCATGGTTAATATGATTCCTTGTTCCCAAAGTATTATACCAACGGTTTTGATGAGATTTGACTAGCTGGCATCACATGTTTACAATAGAGAAGTCACAAGATGGCAAGGTTGACCAAGACCAAGGGCATTTTTGGACCATTAGGGGTTGATAACTAGAATTTTTGCCTAGTTAAAAAGATTCGTTTAAGTATGTCTCTTCGAATTGAAAAACTTGTGTTTAATGTGCGACTCAGCTGTTCTTTGGTGGAAACAAAAATGTGTCGTTGTAGTGTTTAAAATTAAAGGTGCAGAACAATTAAAGTAAAAGTGCAATTAAAAGTAAATCTAAAACTAATTTAAAGTATCGATTAAGGTCACAGGGAGCATGTTGTGGTTTGGACATCTATCGATCAAGACATTATATCGCTCCCAAGCGTCAAAAAGAGATTCGTCAGGGTCTTGCATGAAACCGCTGATCTGATTACGAAGGCTTGTGACCATGGATGGTGGAAAGTAGCGCGACAAAAAGCGTTGAGTCATATCATCCCAAGTATGAATAGAATTCTTCGGGAGACGATCAAACCATTTCTCGGCATGATGCGATAAAGTATGTGGGAAGAGTTGTAGGCGAAGTACATCCATTGTAGCCCCAGGCAACTTCATGCTTTGGGTGATTGTAATAAACTTGTCGAGGTGTTTGTTGGCATCATCATCAGGCAATCCACGGAATGGGTTTGTTTGTACTTGCTGAATCATGTGGTGCTTCAACGAAAACTCAGGAGCGTTGATATGCATCGGCGCAATCGGTCCTCCTCGTCCAAACATTGTTGGTTGACAAAGTTCCTCCATGGTCCGAAGATCGGGCTGTGGAAGAACATTGTTGTTATTGTTGAGGTGCGGTGGTTGATTATTGTTGTTAACACCTGCCATACTTAAATCTTCTTGAGTCTCGGGCTCTTGATAATTGGAAGATCTAGTACGCATACACCTGAAAATGCAAAAGAAAAAGAAACCAAACACAAAGACAATATATATACACAATAAAGATAAAATCTTTTTGGATTTTTGAAATTTTTAATTTTTATGGATTTTTATCAATTTTTAATTTTTATGATTTTTGAAAATTTTTGTGCAAGAAAAATAACGCTCACGAGTGAACGGATCCCAAAAAGCAACGCGTTTCTCACAGAAAACCGTTAATCTTTACGAAAAGAGCCGGCAGCGGCGCCATTTGATAACTAGAATTTTTGCCTAGTTAAAAAGATTCGTTTAAGTATGTCTCTTCGAATTGAAAAACTTGTGTTTAATGTGCGACTCAGCTGTTCTTTGGTGGAAACAAAAATGTGTCGTTGTAGTGTTTAAGATTAAAGGTGCAGAACAATTAAAGTAAAAGTGCAATTAAAAGTAAATCTAAAACTAATTTAAAGTAAATGGTGCAAGTATTAAAAGCTTGACGGAAGTTAAAGGTGCACTAAAAGTAAATAATGCAAACTTAAATCTAACTAAGGCAAACTTAAAACGCAACTAAAACTAAATCTTAAACTAAGGCAAATAAACTTAAAGTACGGCTAAAGAAAAAGGCGAGAAAAATAAAGCTTAAAATAAAAGGGCAGAAACTTAAAAAAAACTAAATTTAAAGAAACTGAAAATATCCCCTATCCGGAATAAACACCTATTCGGAAAACTGTCACCAATCCGGAATAAGTTCTACTCGGAATAAAATCCCTATTCGGAATACTCAACCCTATTCGGAATAATCCTCCTATTCGGAATAATACCTCTATCCGGAATATATGTCCCTATTCGGAATAAAGTGCCTACTCGGAATATTTGGCCTATTCGGAAAGAATTTCTATTCGGAAAAACCGTCTATTCGGAATGTCAGCTCTATTCGGAAAGTTAACCCTATTCGGAAAATCCAGGCCTATTCGGAAAGACTCCTTACTCGGAATAACCAACCAACTCGGAATAAAACTACTATTCGGAATAATCAATATTCCGAATAGACATCCAGAGAAAAGCTTTACTCGGAATGTTTCTGGGCTCGAATACCTGGGGATTACAGTAACTATAAACCGAAGAACAAGGAAAGATAAAAACGCACGGATATAACAAAAACTTAACCAAATCAACAAAAAGATTAAATCAAACTAATAACCAAACAACTATTAAACATAAACAATCAATCCAAAACAATCAAACTCACAAAACTTAATCAAAACAATCAAAACCCACTTAAATAAAGCAACAAAAATTAAGAACATGAACATAAACAAATCAACACAAAAATTAAAGAAAGGTAGAATGAGATTAACAAGATAAAGATAAAGATTAACAAGAATTAAAAGAAAAACTTACTTGGAATTAAATGGTAATTAAGTGCAAGACAAGGTAATTAAATTTGACAAGTATTTAAATTGACAAGGTAATTAAAGGTGCAAGGTAATTAAATGGTGGAAGACTAATTGTCACACTTAGCCAACAAAATGAAATGTAAACAACTAATGACTATTTATAGGGGAGGATTAGGAAGCTTCCTCCCCTCTTTCATTTCTTCTTAATTACAAGCTTAAGTCCCTCCTTTTATTAATCTTCATTAATTGCGTCATTAGTCCTTTTCTTCTAATCTTCTTTAAACTTGGACTTAAGGGACCTTTGGCTTCGGGATTTCTTCGAACTCGTCTTTAAATTCTTCAATAAAATAGACTTGAATTCTTCG
This sequence comes from Glebionis coronaria, assembly GCA_025667525.1. Lineage (NCBI taxonomy): Eukaryota > Viridiplantae > Streptophyta > Magnoliopsida > Asterales > Asteraceae > Glebionis > Glebionis coronaria. Next base: position 487,201,804 of record CM046876.1, on the reverse strand, counting down.
GCTTTTGATAAACTTCCGTCTTTTGACTTTTTCTTCGATAAATCTTCAGAATTGGTCGTGGACTTCCGTTTCTTTTCCACTCTTGATTTCTCGACTTCGTCTTTCATCTTATTCTTCAATAAAAGTCCGTAAATGCCCGTGAATGTCCGTGTTTTCTCCACTTTTCACCTTTTCATCCTAAAACACAACAAAAACACAAACCACGCATAATTCCGACATAAAAGACATAAAATACACGTTTTGGTCCGGTTATTATTGTAATTAAGTGGTAGAAAAGATGGGTGTTTACACACCTATCAAATCCCCTACACTTGACCATTGCAATGTCCTCATGCAATGCATTAGTTACAAAGCAAGATTTCACTTTTCATCATAATTAATCCACGTTGGCCTTTATTAAAGAGATAGAAAATTAAAGACATACAAAATAAAGAAATCAAAAGCATACCTTGGGTTTTGAAAATGTTATGAATAATCATCATCCTCAAGTTTTCACTTTCTCCAAACCAAGCTTAAAAACGAGATCATTGTTATTATAAGTTAGTGGACTATCACGAACTCATGTGGGCCAATTATTCACTTAGACTCCCTTATTCCTAGAGGTATCTCTTATATTTTATTATTTGTCTTTAATGATCACGAGGATGCATTGTTTGACTTATTTCGATAGTTATTTAGTCTGAAAATAAAGTGAACGATTTAATCAATAGTTAGCTAAAGGACCAAATCTTTTAAAACTGCTTCTCGGGACCTCATAAAGTTCATATCTTGGCATAACTCGCTTCGCGATTTGAGACATTTCTCGGACCGATATTTGGCAGCGACTTCATACTTCAAATCTTGAGAGACGTTCATGAAATTATGGTCTTCTCTTCATTATGGAATTTTGAAGTTTTGAGAGATTCATACTTGGACCACGACTTCTTCATTTTTCTCCAATCTTTATTTTGGATTTTGATATACAACGATCCGCCTCCTTTTATGACTTGGATCTATTTATCCTCATACCTTGTTAGAGTCTTTTCGGATACACTTCTCCATGACTTTTGGGGAGTTTTGCTTTACGTCGTGTGTCTCGATCCTTCATATTGATTTTCGATAAATGATTCTTCACATCACTTTGGATCTTTAGCAACAAAATATAGCCCTCATGCCTTGTTAGGGCCTTTTTGGACTCGTCAATCTTCGCGTCCCGCTTCAATAAGTAATGCCTTGGCTATGAACTCTAATCCATACCGAGCAACTTTTAAACGATCTGGGGCTAGAAGCTAAGTAACTTTTCAAATCGTACAACCTTATTTATTAGCAGATAAATTTATTAGCAAGCGATGGGAGAATAGGCTCATAATTAACTCACATAAATTCACGAAAGAATACCGGACTTATAATTGGCTCTATCATCTCTCGTTCTCCACAGTTTAAAATCTCAAGTAATAAGACTCGTGGATACTTAGCCTATTAAATCAAAGTTTTGGGTTTTCGAGTCGCCTATAGGATCTTGCAAATTCTTAGACTTTTTCAAGTTTAGAAATCGCATTTTAAAGTTCCCTTGATAAACGACTCTCTAGGATCAATTATAGGAACTTGCGAAAAGTTTTTGTTCTTAACCCGTGAGAGTTAAGACTTTCGTGTTTTATAGCTCCCTATATAAAAGCCTAGCAAAACTTGACTTAAACACGTTAAGGATACTAGCTAGAGTAAACTCGGATTGAGTCAAAAGATTCACAACGTCTGAAAATTAAAACCACTTATTAAACATTTATTCTAGCAAAGAAAGAAAATAACTATACAAAGGGAAAAACTAATAGGCCAAAGTAGATCAAAAATTTTGAAAAATGTCGAAAAATTGATTTTTCGGTTAAAATGAGGACAAATACAAGGAAAAGACCACTTAACTTCGATAGAAGTCCCCCCTACACTTAAGATAAACATTGTCCTCAATGTTTAAGCATGTGGGAGTAAACTCCCCTACACTTAGGACATTGTGCACGTTGTTTAAATTTCGCTAAGGAAAAGACAACTAAAGAGATTCCTATTTTAATATTGAGAAAATATAAAATAGTGAATCGAAAAGAGTTTAGGATAGAACCGGGAAGAAATAGAACACGAAATCACGGGTCGTCAAGAATCATCAAGAGTGGATCATTGAAGCTCGAATCCCTGATTAAGAAGTGAGGAGAAGAAAGCAAACCAACGGGTCCCCCTACACTTAGGGTAAAGAAAGCAAAAAGATAGATGCATGGGTTGCCTCCCAAGAAGCGCTTGGTTTTTGTTAACCGAGTCGTGAGCCTGACTCGACCTTGATCATCAACGGAAGTAGCATGAAACATATCCACCAGGATCAAAGACATAGTTTTCATCCATCAATAAGCAAGAGCTTAAGGCGAACAAGGCAAGCCAAAGTAGAAGTGGCAAGGTTCCCTTAAGCAAAGATGGAGCACGGTGGAAGCAAGTAGGAAGTGGTGCAAGCATGTCTTCAAAATTTCCAAAGATTTTTCCTTTTATTTCATCAGGTGGATACTGAGATGGCTTAAAGACTTCAATACACCTTTTAGGAAAAACTTTCATTATTTCTTTGCACAAACCGTGAAATCTCATTTTTCAAGTGTGTTGTTTTAGATGGTAGAAAAAACTTGTTCACAAACTTAGAAACGAGATCGGCCCATGTCAAAATCGAATTTGGCGGTTCTTTCTCGAGCCAAATTTTTGCGGGTCCATCCAACGAGTATGGAAACAACATCATCTTAATGGCGTCATGTAGAACATCCTTAAATTTGCTAGTAGCGGTGAGACGGTTGAAATTCCTTATGTGGTAATGCGGGTTGTCTTTCTCGTGACCTCTAAACTTATTTTCTTGCAACATCGACATTAAACCCGTCTTAATTTCAAAATTCTCCGCAAGGATGGCGGGAATCACAATAGCCTATCCAAAACCCTCGGTGGGTGCTTGTAGCAACTCCATCATAGTACGATTAGCCATGACGACTTCTTGTTATACAATAGGTTCAACAATTGGAGTTTCTTCCTCAATCAACGTCTCTTGATTGGCTTGCTTTTGAAGTCGTTTACGAGCTCGTTTTGCTTGATTACGAGTGATCATAAACTTCACGAAGAATGGGAGGTGAGCAAAGAAGAAAATTTTTTTTTGTGTTTTTGATGATATTTAATTTTTTTGGATTTTGGTGTATCTTCGTAGACAACAATCTACAAAATCTCTCCTCGAATCAAACTCTTGATTAAAGAAGCCTCAAAGGAATGAAAACGATCACGTGGATTGAACGTCTTCTAATGACTTTAGAACTTTTGGTGAAAACCAAATTGTTCAAGAGGTTTTAATCACAAAGAAAACCAAGCAAATATATTATACGTAATAATACTTTGGGCGGCAAAACCCTCGATTAGCCTTCAATCTCAAAATACTCACAAGCAAGCGGGGAAACGAGGCGGCGCGAAGCACTTAAGAGCCTTTTTCCTTAGGGTATATTTTATAATACCCGCCTTATACCCACCTTATAGTTTGTATCTCTCAAAATCGAGCTTCACGAAAGTATTTATCTATTTTTGCCTTTTCTTTTGTTTGAGATTCGAATACAATAATTAGGAGATCAAATCCCAATTAAGGTTGTATTTTCACACTTTTGGAGATATTGTAAATTTATTGTGATACTTAATACAATATATTAATAATATTTGTACAAGAAAAACCAAGAAAACCGATAATACGTATTAGTAGAGTTCTACTAATACAAATACTATTTGGTTAATATTAAAAACAACAATACAAATTAATCACGACACACCTCCCCGGCAGCGGCGCCAAAATTGATTGTGGTAAAATACACCTTTTTGGAAAAAGGCGTAAAAGCGGTAAGTATTGAACAAATGACTTTAGGAAAACTCAAGTGTTAATGACCCTTAATGAAATTCGTTTCCCAAGGAGGTATATGTGTGTGACTAAGATGTACAAAATTTGAGATTAATATTTGGTTTAGAAGGGGATTAGAAGAGAAAATGACGAAGTCGTAAAAAATAAAAATTAACTAAAAATCACTATTAGAAAGTTCAAACGTAAAACCTTAAAAACTACCAAAATTAAAATAAATTCTAAAAATTACCAAAAATTCACCAAAAATCAAAAATAATAAACTAAGAGTTTATCAATGATCAAAACTTTTCCAAACCGTTTTAATATTAAATATTCAATTTTTAAATGCTAATTAAAGCCCTAAAAATCAAATAAATTACCAAAAAGCCCAAATAAAGATTTTTCAATTGATAAAACTCAAAAATGACCTAAAATGATTAAAAACTATTTTTAGAAATTTTAAAACTAATAAAAACTATTTAAAATGATTTAAAAACTATTAAAACTTAAATTAATTATAAAGATTTATCTAAAAGTGATAAAATTATTCTAAAAGTTGCTAAATTCCTATTTTAATGTATTAAACCTAAGAAAAATGTGAAAAGTTGGAAAATGTGAAATTTTAAAAATAATAATAAAATAATAATAAAATAATATTAAGAATCCAAAAATTATAAAAAAACTCTAAAAACTTGCAAACTAGTTTATTTTAACCTAAATAATCAAAAAATGAAAGTGAAATTACCAAAATACCCCTAATGGGCCCTCAAATGAGCCAAATCCAAATTCAGTCAACACAAATGGGCTTTTGGGCCCAAAAAGTCAAACTTGGCCCAATTGACTTGGAAAAGCCCTATCTGACTTAAAATTTAATTCTAAGAACAAAACTCTAAAGGCCCAAAAGCTGAAAATGTGCTTATCACAGCTTATTGAACACAAAGCTTATTCTTATTGGGCTTTTCAGCCCATTAAGCCATAAGCTAATGCCATAAGCTCTAATTTGACACACAACCCTCTTTTTGGATGCTTAAGAGATCTGTCAAAAGAAATTTCCAAAAAGCTTACTCAATAAGCCAGAAAATAGAAAAGTAAAAATTCACAAAACGACAAAATAGTCGTTTTTGAGAAATACTCAACCTCAGAAGCTGATTCAACTTGCAAAAGATTTCAAATGGACTCAATAAGCAATATCAACCAACAAAAATCCAATAAGCACAAGAAATAAGCCAGAATAAGCCAATAAGCACTTATGAAAAAGTCAATTAAGTTGGTTTTCTAGTCAAACCTTAAAGTCAACCACCCAAATGCTCCAGAATGAACAAATGGGTCAAAATATGAGCACCTATTACAAAAACAAAGTTGTTGCTGGTTGGAATAAGCTATTATAGCTTATTAATAAGCTGACACCAAATATTACACTAGCAGTGGTAACTAGCAGGGGAAAGGAGTTCCCACTGCTTGTTATGCAGTAAAGTTTTGGCTTGATTTCAAGCCTTGCTTGTTGCTGTTTGATGGAACAAAAGGCACCTCAATGAGCTTTGGCTTATTGAGAGTCAATACAAACACAATAAACAACAAGTTGCACACAAGAATCAAGCAAAAATCACCAAAAACAGTCACAGATATGAATAAGAACAATATGCAGAAAGTTGCTGATCTAATTGACCACAGATCCAAATTCAAGCACTCAAATCTCTTTCCCTGGTGTGATTAGCTATGATTTAGCACTTGTTACCCTTAACCTATGCTTAGATCTAGGTGTCCTCAAAATCCTAGCCAATTTTACCAAGTTATGAAGATTTTAAAGCCCTTCTATGAATCAATGTGTTTAAGACCACAAAACCTGCAAACAGATGCACAAATGCTCCCAAATAACAGATACCAATACTTGCATACAGCACACAAGCACTTAACAAACCTCAAATCCAACTTATGCAGTAATCCCAAACACTCCTTAATCAGTCACTTATCAAAGAAACTTGTGATTTCTTCTAATAACCTACTGATTTTAATGATCAAAAACACTTATTAGGCAACTACTAACACAATCAAACACATAAATCACCAGCAAAAACACAAATACTCAAAATCAAAGCATAAAATCCAAAACAGTCATAAACATGAAATTTTTAGGGGAATCTTAACAAGAGCTTATACCTGCCTTCCACAACATCCTAGGAAGGCCAGCAATGCTCCTTGGACCTTGTTCAACAACTAGAACAAGACCAAGGTACTTCAACAAGGATGATCAAAGCCTGATGATGTTCAAAGCAGAACAAGGCTATGATTATGATATTTCTTCAACACAAGCAACAAACAAACTCAACCAAAGGCTTAGAATCCTTCCCAGGCTTGGTGTCAACAAGCTTGAAAGAACTCAAGGCTTAAGGCTAAGGGTTAGTACACACAAATAAACCAAAATCAGAAACAAGGACTTCAAGGCTTTTGAACCTTGAAAACCTTTCAAACCTAGACGTGCCTTAACCACAAAGTTAAGGAAGGTCTAAACAATCAAATGGAACTCAAAATTAGGCTACTCAAACACCAAACTTTTAACAAAATCAAAAAGAGATTTCAAATTCAGAAATTCAAATTTTATTAAGCTTAAAAAGGAATTACAAAGATTAATAGCCTAAAACTGGAACAAAAGCTCTCTCACATGTTGAGGAGTCTTTATATAGGCAAATGCTAAGGCTACACTGTTCACAAACCCTAGAAGTGATTTCTCTAAAATGCCCTTGGTTCTTCTAGACGAATCCTTGGTGTGAGCTGTTTAAATTCATCTTGGACGCTCATTTCAGCTTTGTTATGAAGCAATGATCCTTGGCTGTTGATTTGGACACGTCACTTTGCTTGGAGGCCAAGTTGCTCTCTGATTGGTGGAAAGGGAATTGGGGGTGGGGTCCATTGTGAGTGGGAGTGAGGGTTTCTGGTGTGGGATGTGTTTAAGGTGAGGTGAATCAAACGTGTGCCAAGGTAATTTCATTTTACCCTTTGTTTAAGTTGGTGTAAAATCTGGGTTCTTGACTGCTACAGTAACTACTTTTGATCCGTTTTTGTAGGGTGGAAAGGTGTTTGGCGCATTTTCAGTTTAAATGTTTCAGTATGCACACATTCAGCCCTTGTCTTTCCTTTCTTTTTGCATTTGTGGTAAAAAGTCCATCAGCGCCCATTTAAGCTTGTAACAACTTTCACCATTTGGCAATTTTGGCACATAACTTTTCAAAAGGGTTTTCAAGGGTTCTTTTTGCCATTTTGAGATATTTCAAGGACTGATTTTGAACATTCTTGATCTTCAAAGGTCTTCATTGTATCTTTGACTTTATGAGGGACCATTATTGGCAATTTTGATTTGTTGAGGGACTATTCTTGCCATTTCTTCAAAGTTGAAGGACCATTTGTGTAATTTTGACAAACTTAAGGGACCAAACTTGTAATTATGAATATACAAGGGTTTTAAGTGTCATTTCTTCAATAAATGAGGATCAATCTTGTTTGTCTTCAAATCTTCAAGGTATTTTGTTGAGAATTCCATGATTAGGGCCCGGTTCTTTGTACGACTTCGTTTCTCGTGTCCGTTTTTCCTTGTATCTTGCGATCTTTTGTCTTTTTCACGATATCCATACCTAAAATACACAAGTAAACAAACACAAGCATATATATGGTATTTTTATGACATTTTATGCATTTAAAGCCCGAAAAGAACGATGAGATCATGTATAAATGCCATCTCATCACCGGGGTCGAACACCCTTTCGTTCAGGGGAAAATAGCACTCAGGCTCAGCCGAGTGTGACGAAGATCCGCAAAGAAGCACAACCTTGTCTTCAGAAGAAGGACAAAGAGGTGTCAAATCGTATGTGCAACGGATTTCGGTGTCGACCGGTTTCTTCTCCTTTGACAGAATGCTCTTCAATTCCAAAGTAGGATCAAGATGATAATCTTCAATGTCATAAGGAGGAGCATCACTCTCATGAGGGAAGTAGGTGTTGAGAAATTCAGAGAAATCTTCCTCAAATGAGTAATCGTCCAAAGTAGGATCGAGTGATGGCGGAGGATCTTCAGCATGTGAAGAATCGCTCGAGAGAGTATCGGCCTCATCAAAATCATCGAAAGTAGGCAGCTCGGGATACTCAGAAGTACAATCAAAATCATCCGAATCTGAGCTAGAATCATCATCATCATAAGCATCAAAGACCGGTGGAGAATCATAAATGGGAGAAGCGTCCAAAGTAGAGTGAGAATCCTTCACATTATCTTCAAAGAGTGGATTATCAGTGGAAGAGTCGAATAGAGGATTGTCATAGACGGTAAAGTCATCGAGCATATTTATCATATTCACTGATTCTCGGCTTCCAAAGGATTTGCCTGTAAGCTTCCCCATTTTAAAAACTTTTGAATCATCCCCGACTCGTAAGATTAACTCACCTTCGGCCACATCTACTAAAGCTCGTCCGGTTCTCAAAAATGGCCGACCAAGTATTAAAGGAATACGAGGGTCGATTTCATAATCAACTACGACAAAATCGACCGGGAAAGTAAATGTGGCAACTTTGATAAACACGTCTTCGGCTATGCCAACGGGGTAAGCGAGAGTGCGGTTTGCAAGTTCGAGAGTCATCTTTGTTGGAATGAGGTCGGGTAATGATAATGTTTCCAAACACTTAGTGGCATCAAATTAATACTAGCCCCGAGATCAGCAAGGGCAGTAAATTCTTCAGTTTTGTTGAACACGCAAGGCAACACAAAACGACCGGGATCTCCAAGCTTTTCTGGAAGTTCTCTAAGAAGGACTGCTGAGCAGTTTTCATTTAAGCGTGTGTTGGCGAGTTCAGTCATCTTCTCCTTCTTGCTAAGCAATTCCTTGAATGCTTTGACAAATTTCGGCATGTGGCAAAGTGCTTCAACAAGGCTAATGTTGATGGTCATTTGAGATAGCATATTCACATATTTCGATACTTGACAGTCATTCTTGGTTAGCTCATTGGTCTTGCCTATGCGAGAAGGGTATGGGATTCTGGGTTGATAGGGAGACGGTGAAGGTGTAGTAGGTGAAGGTTGAGATGTTGAAGGGTCCTTCTGAGATACATCGTCATGACGAGGCGGAGACGGTAATGGTGCACTGATACTAGGTGTAGGAGAAGTAGGGATACATGGTGGTGGAGGAGGTGTAGATGATGGGGGTGGGATTGGTGGTCCTACGATGGTGACTCCACTACGAGTAGTAATATCACTCACATTGGCTCGCGGATTAGGGACGATGTTTGAAGGTAGAGAACTCGAAGAAGAATGTTGAGCTTCGGGCAAGAAACTAGCCAACAGATTCTTTAATTCAGTTGTTTGAGTGCTGAAGGAGGATTGAATATTATCACGAACCTCGGTTCTGATGTCATTTCCTTGCTTCAAGATATCTCCTTTCAAATTGATTATTTGGCTCTGTAGATTCTTGATTTGCTCACCTTGAGTTCTCATGATGGCATCAACATCGGGATTAATGGGTGGGGTGTGTTGGGTGGGTGGTTGATAAGGGTTAGAAGCTCTTGGTGGGATTTGGTTGCTTCTATTGTAGGTGTTGGCGGGATTTTGGTTTTGAGGAGAAAAACCGGGTGAAAGGTAATTGTTGGAATGGTAGCTCAGCAGATTTCTATCCCCTTGTTTTCTAGCTTGGTAATTTTCCGGTGAATAATTACCATAAGCTGCATACACATTTTCCGGATTTCCTTGTGTCGAAGGACAATCAGTGTATGAGTGAGGACCGCCACATGTTTCACAAGGATTAGCAACCGCTTTAACTTGTTGTTGTTGTTGGTTTGAAGCGAGAAGCGTAATACTTTTGCTCATTTCAGCCATCATGCGGGTGAGTTCGGTCATCTCAGGGTTTGCTGAGGTAGAAGAAACATTGACTCTCGGGTTGTTCCTTGAAGAAGCAGAGGAATCCCAGTTTTTTTGGTGAGTAGTCATGTTCTCAATTAGCTCTCTACACTCCTCGGGTCTCCTTTTCATGAATGTGCCACCGGCGGCTGCATTTATCGTATCACGATCTCGAAAAGTCAAACCGTTGTAGAAAGTATCGATTAAGGTCACAGGGAGCATGTTGTGGTTTGGACATCTATCGATCAAGACATTATATCGCTCCCAAGCGTCAAAAAGAGATTCGTCAGGGTCTTGCATGAAACCGCTGATCTGATTACGAAGGCTTGTGACCATGGATGGTGGAAAGTAGCGCGACAAAAAGCGTTGAGTCATATCATCCCAAGTGTGAATAGAATTCTTCAGGAGACGATCAAACCATTTCTCGGCATGATGCGATAAAGTATGTGGGAAGAGTTGTAGGCGAAGTACATCCATTGTAGCCCCAGGCAACTTCATGCTTTGGGTGATTATAATAAACTTGTCGAGGTGTTTGTTGGCATCATCATCAGGCAATCCACGGAATGGGTTTGTTTGTACTTGCTGAATCATGTGGTGCTTCAATGAAAACTCAGGAGCGTTGATTTGCATCGGCGCAATCGGTCCTCCTCGTCCAAACATTGTTGGTTGACAAAGTTCCTCCATGGTCCGAAGATCGGGCTGTGGAAGAACATTGTTGTTATTGTTGAGGTGCGGTGGTTGATTATTGTTGTTAACACCTGCCATACTTAAATCTTCTTGAGTCTCGGGCTCTTGATAATTGGAAGATCTAGTACGCATACACCTGAAAATGCAAAAGAAAAAGAAACCAAACACAAAGACAATATATATACACAATAAAGATAAAATCTTTTTGGATTTTTGAAAATTTTAATTTTTATGGATTTTTATCAATTTTTAATTTTTATGATTTTTGAAAATTTTTGTGCAAGAAAAATAACGCTCACGAGTGAACGGATCCCAAAAAGCAACGCGTTTCTCATAGAAAACCGTTAATCTTTACGAAAAGAGCCGGCAGCTGCGCCATTTGATAACTAGAATTTTTGCCTAGTTAAAAAGATTCGTTTAAGTATGTCTCTTCGAATTGAAAAACTTGTGTTTAATGTGCGACTCAGCTGTTCTTTGGTGGAAACAAAAATGTGTCGTTGTAGTGTTTAAGATTAAAGGTGCAGAACAATTAAAGTAAAAGTGCAATTAAAAGTAAATCTAAAACTAATTTAAAGTAAATGGTGCAAGTATTTAAAAGCTTGACGGAAGTTAAAGGTGCACTAAAAGTAAATAATGCGAACTTAAATCTAACTAAGGCAAACTTAAAACGCAACTAAAACTAAATCTTAAACTAAGGCAAATAAACTTAAAGTGCGGCTAAAGAAAAAGGCGGGAAAAATAAAGCTTAAAATAAAAGGGCAGAAACTTAAAAAAAACTAAATTTAAAGAAACTGAAGATATCCCCTATCCGGAATAAACACCTATTCGGAAAACTGTCACCAATCCGGAATAAGTTCTACTCGGAATAAAATCCCTATTCGGAATACTCAACCCTATTCGGAATAATCCTCCTATTCGGAATAATACCTCTATCCGGAATATCTGTCCCTATTCGGAATAAAGTGCCTACTCGGAATATTTGGCCTATTCGGAAAGAATTTCTATTCGGAAAAAACGTCTATTCGGAATGTCATCTCTATTCGGAAAGTTAACCCTATTCGGAAAATCCAGGCCTATTCGGAAAGACTCCTTACTCGGAATAACCAACTAACTCGGAATAAAACTACTATTCGGAATAATCAATATTCCGAATAGACATCCAGAGAAAAGCTTTACTCGGAATGTTTCTGGGCTCGAATACCTGGGGATTACAGTAACTATAAACCGAAGAACAAGGAAAGATAAAAATGCACGGATCTAACAAAAACTTAACCAAATCAACAAAAAGATTAAATCAAACTAATAACCAAACAACTATTAAACATAAACAATCAATCCAAAATAATCAAACTCACAAAACTTAATCAAAACAATCAAAACCCACTTAAATAAAGCAACAAAAATTAAGAACATGAACATAAACAAATCAACACAAAGATTAAAGAGAGGAAGAATGAGATTAACAAGATAAAGATAAAGATTAACAAGAATTAAAAGAAAAACTTACTTGGAATTAAATGGTAATTAAGTGCAAGACAAGGTAATTAAATTTGACAAGTATTTAAATTGACAAGGTAATTAAAGGTGCAAGGTAATTAAATGGTGGAAGACTAATTGTCACACTTAGCCAACAAAATGAAATGTAAACAACTAATGACTATTTATAGGGGAGGATTAGGAAGCTTCCTCCCCTCTTTCATTTCTTCTTAATTACAAGCTTAAGTCCCTCCTTTTATTAATCTTCATTAATTACGTCATTAGTCCTTTTCTTCTAATCTTCTTTAAACTTGGACTTAAGGGACTTTTGGCTTCGGGATTTCTTCGAACTCGTCTTTAAATTCTTCAATAAAATAGACTTGAATTCTTCGGCTTTTGATAAACTTCCGTCTTTTGACTTTTTCTTCGATAAATCTTCAGAATTGGTCGTGGACTTCCGTTTCTTTTCCACTCTTGATTTCTCGACTTCGTCTTTCATCTTATTCTTCAATAAAAGTCCGTAAATGCCCGTGAATGTCCGTGTTTTCTCCACTTTTCACCTTTTCGTCCTAAAACACAACAAAAACACAAACCACGCATAATTCCGACATAAAAGACATAAAATACACGTTTTGGTCCGGTTATTATTGTAATTAAGTGGTAGAAAAGATGGGTGTTTACACACCTATCAGGGGTATTAGGGTTTGTTGTTTTTCAATTCTAGATTCTTCTGTAGGCTACTATATAAAGCCATAAGATTTTTCTAAAAGTTATTGTTCCAATTTTTAGTTCTCAAAATTTGTAATATGATATTCAAATTTGATTAATGAAATTGAGTTCCAGTTTATTTTAAAGTTTTCATTTACTTTTATTGCACTCTTTAATTTTCTGTCCTTATTTCTTTGTTGCAATTTTACGTTTTTAGTTTTATCAAAAAAGATAACGATTTCAGAAAGTGTTTGTAGTTTTTTGTCAAGTTGTGAAAAAGTTTGTGATTCAAAAAAGTTTTAAGAAAAGTAAAAAGTTGAGGAAGAAATCAGTTTGTTACTTGTGCTTGTGTACTAACTCAACCAAGGTCACTAGCCTTGGGTGGTTTGTTCTTTGTGTCTAAAACATTGGAAGCTGGTGTACGGGCGTACACCAAAGCTCGAATATCGAGGGTGTGGATTGTACATCCTTTAGGTGTGTTATCTTTTTCCCATTTTAATTTTTTTGCTCAAAAAGTGTTTGTGTTCGTATGATTGGTGATTCATGCTCATATGTGCAATCTTGATGTTAATCCATGTTGTTTAATGATTCTTGAAATTTCATGTTAGAATCATAATGCGAGATTGGTATTCTTTCAAGAATCTTTTGTTAAAATTTCAATTTCTGGACAAAAGTTAGTGTTTGGGACAACTTAGTTTTAAGGGTCGGGATTACCACTAGAACTAAGCTTAGCTCTGCACCCACTAAGTAAGCTTAGGTAATTTGATTTTAGATAAAAAAAAATTGAGGCTTTAGTTTAAAATATTGAATTTGCATGATTTTTATGGTTCATGAGTTTTCTGCTAGAATAGGAGATTGGCTTGACAAGATTTGGATTTGGTACTGTTCTCGGATGTTTTAGTTATTTAGTTCCCTTAGTCATCTTGTTTGACAGATTTTAGGTAGATTTGTAGGTATTGTAACCGCTAGGTTGTAAACTTGCCCTTGACTTGGGTTTTTTGACCAAGTTCAAGACCACGTGTACCGGCAGAAAGCTGAACCCTTGATTTGAGGGTACTAGCTATTAAGATTCAGTAGGATTATAGTTTTAGGGGCTGGGATTAATTTGTTTATAGTTCATTGTCAGTTGGTGTATTAATTTGGTGTAACTGTGGCCTTTAGGTGTACTAGTCAAACCCCACGGTTGAGCTTTGTATTAGTACTCCACTGTCCCAACAATATACCAAACATAGCACTCTTATTGTACTAAAACAAGAAAATAGGCACCTGTTGGTTTATTCATGTAAATCTAGGCGTGATTAATCGTGTTGTTGAGTTTGTGGTGCGTGCTTTTATGCCTTGTGCCCACTATGAAAACCCAACCCAACATATATAAAAAAGAGGCCTGCTTGTTTAAAGTTCATAACTAGTTCTTTAATTCGTGGCATAATTTGTTGTTTTGAATTGTGTTGTGTGTTTTGGTGTTTGAAGTTAAGTTATTGTGTAACCAATAAAAGCAAAGAAAAAATAAAAAAAGGTGTGGTTGTTGTACACGTCCAAGAAAAAAGAATATAAGGCTTGCTGTGTTTTTGGCTTAGTATCACTGTTGTCACGCTTAATCTGTGACATTTTATTCACATCTTGTTCACTGTGGTATCTAGAACAGCAAAGAATTAGGAGCCATCAACCAATATACAAAAAAGGAGTGTTTGTTTGATGACTACATAGCCCACTATCTACTTGCTTTAGTCGTACCTACTGTGTGATTAGGAGAAGGTGCCCTTTGTTCCACAGCTAAGTAACGAACCTGCCTGTTGTTGAGATTGTGTCACTGTACATGTTATAGCAACAAATATGTAGCGTGTTTAGTTGTTTGGATTGTGGTTTGGGTGATTTTGAGTGACTGTGACACCAAAGTAAACAAGAAATACAAAAAAAAGTAAAAAAAAATTGAGGTTGCCACAGATCAAACCCTCGACCCCCATACTCCCCACGACTCACTAACACACACAAAATCCAACTGCCCTAGGGACTTTATTGGTTTTAGTTTGTTTTATTTGGTATCTATAGACTCTTTGTTTTTAGCCTATATTAAATAAGTCGTAGCTTATTTACCTTTTTGTAGCTTATTTGTTAAGTTATTTTGCTCAAATCTATTTTTCCCTCGTTTATATATAGTATTAGGATTTTTCTGGCCAAAGTTTTTATTTTTAACTACAATCAGTTATTTTTAATCATTATTTTGTTTTTAATTTTTAGAAAAGTCATAAAAAATAAAAAAACGTATTTTAAAATTTTCAAAAAATAGTTTTTAGCTTTAATATAATATACTTTAGGTTAACAAATAAAAAAGTTTGAATTTTTCTTTTTATTAGTTATTTTATTTTTTAGGATTTTTATTTAAATTTAAAAATTAAGATAAATTAATTTAAAAGTTTTCAAATTTTTTGGTTTTCATATTTTTCTTAGTTAGGTTTTTAAGATTAATTAGTGATTTTTAAACATTTTTTAGGTAAAATTTTTCGTTTGGTCGCGTTTTGACGTTCGTACGTTGAAGCGTTTTCGACCTTTTTGAGCGTAATTCGTCTCCGTTTTCTTTTCTTTCTTTCTTTCCAAAAGCGTGATAACTCAATTAAATACGTCTATATCTTTTGTCTAAACACCATACCTCCTCGAGAACGAACTCGATTATTCGTCTTTACGTTTTTCCAAAAACGTATTGATTAATACTTACCGACGACTTTTGTATTGCTTTGTTTTCTACAAAATAAAGTATGTACAAAAATACTACATCAGGGTGTTACACCTGACCTTCAATTTGCTATATGTATGTGCACTCGGTATGAAACTAGGCCTACTGAGTTACATTTAGCTGATGTTAAAAGGATCTTTCGGTATCTCAAAGGACCGTTAATCAAGGACTTTGGTACTCTAAGGAATCTTCGGTTGCACTAATGGTATATGCAGATCACGCGGGTTGTCAAGATACGAGGCGTAGCACAAGTGAAAGTTTGCAACTACTAGGAGATCGACTTATCCGTTGGGCATCGGAAAGGCAGAAAAGCGTTGCAATTTCAAGTATGGAGGTAGAATACATAGCTATGTCCGGTTGTTGTTCTCAAATTCTTTGGATGAGATCGCAATTAACCGACTATGGTCTGGGATTCAACAAAATTCCGATATACTGTGACAATCAAAGTGCCATTGCCCTCTGCTGCAATCATGTTCAACACTCTCGGTCGAAGCATATTGACATTCGCTACCAATTTATCAAGGAGCAAGTGGAAAATGGAGTGATCGAGCTTTACTTTGTCTAATCTGAGTATCAAATGACGGATATTTTCACGAAGGCTTTAGATCGTACTCTAATTGAATTTTTAGCCGACAAGCTTGGAATGAAAACCTTCTCGCCCGAAACCCTAAAGGCATTGGCAGATGAAGCAGAAGAATAGTGGTGGTAAACTATTCTTCGTATCATTTGTGATCATTTGTATATATTATTTATATTTTTATCCACAAAAGCAAAATATAAAAATATAAAACCCATAAAAATTGAAAAATTGAAAAATCCAAAAATATTTTTACTTTATTTTTTATAGACATGTCTTTTGGTGCGATAATATTTACAGCCTTAGAAATGTCGATCAATATTGACACGACACCTTGAATAGAGTTCGTACAAAAGTTGTAAATATTCATAAAACAGGCCAAATGGCTTGCTATTATTTTAGATAGTAACCCGCTTTTCATATTCAAGTCAAGTATATCTTATGAAAGCTTTGGCTCAACAACGAGAATTAATTTTCTCGGGCACGGTTTACTTTATAAGCATGTAAGGGATTGTATTTACATTTGAACATAATCTAACACAAATATGTGTACGCATCAGTGCATTTATTTTTCAAAACGAGAGAAATCTTGTTTTTACGAAGTTATCATCTCTACAAATTGAAGCTCTTTACAATTGGTATCAACATACTCGACGATGCGACTACTCAAACGATGACTACTGCTCTTTAGATAGAACACGGGTCAACAATTGAGGGGGAGCGGTTATCTAGCATTCAGATTCTTCGATGTCGCTTCTTTGTGAATTGTCGGTGTTAACTATTGGTGCCAAGATGAAGTATTCATCTTTCAATTGGTGTCAATAAGTCATAACCAAGTTCACAGTTGATATCAAGACAACGATAACAATCGTACATGTGGTGTTAAGAGATAACTTCAAACGTGACGAGGAGACCAACATTTGCTGATAAGAACCACATGATTCTATCATATGATGTTCTCATCACTCAGGTCCAACCTTGTCAATTTTTTCTAATATGGTGGATATGCTTTATACGTATACAAATATGGTGATATTCATCTTACAAATATGGTATCATTTTTTTTAAATCTGTATCATGAAGATAAAACAGACTTGCATTTTTCTTCCCAAAACTTTTGTTAAAACCTCATTAAATCAATTGATATAAAAAATATCGACTGGGTTAATATTTTTAATATGGGGGAGAAAATGTGATTTAATATGAGAAGTGATTTATCATAAATGGTTTGACTTAACGTGAGGGCTCTACACCTACATGTGCAAAATGTTTTCTTAATTTCTTTCGCATTGAGATGCACATGTGGACGGGGAGCAAATGGATTTTGTGGGCAAAACATTCATGGTACAAAATGCTTTGATTTTATAATCACAAGTGCCTTGAATGGTTTTCAAAGAAGTTTTCATGGTGACGCGTACTTACCCTCAACCAATTTATTTCACGATGATGACGATTGTGGTGACATAAGGATGGTAGAATAGGTTCAGTCCAATGATTCTTCCAAAACCAGAGGAATCTTCCCAAGAACATTTCATAGCTAGAAATAGTAGTCCTAAGGAAAGATGGAGAAAGATTATGGACGTAGCTGAATGCCGAACAAGTACTTAAGTTAGCACTGGAACAATCACAACAAGGTGTTAGTTATGACGTATAGGTAAGCATTGAAGGGGTTGAAGAATGAAAAAGAAGTGTAAAGATAAAGGGTGAAAACAAAGAAGCCATCCTTACAACTTAGACAAAAACCGGGACAAATACAAATATTACCGGGATCATTTTTAATGATACTTGGTATTGAAGATAGACATCATAGACCCAGTGATGTAATGCACAACCCATCTCAGCTAACTCAAAATTCTCTCAAAAGGTATTTGTTTTAATCATACGGAGATCAACACATTATCTATTGATTTATTCACCTCTAATAAATTGATATTGAAATGGTGGCACTCCTCTCCAGCCTCCAATCACTGAAAATCCAAAATGCACGATCAATTCTAGAGCCATTTGAGATAATCAAATATCTCATTAGGACATACTTCTATATTTTCTTGCTTCTTCACACACTGTGAAAAGTAAGAAAGATATTAGGAGTCCTAATCAAAATCTTCATGATCTTGCCAAAACATCTGAGTAATACGAAAGTATTTATAATGAAGATGGAAATCCTTCTTGAGCGAACATCAAAAAACTCATGGTAGGTAACTTGTGCGATTCGTTATGAATCAAACTTGTGATAACTGGAAAGCAACAGTGGTTTAATTATTAATTGAATTTAAACACGTTCCAGGCATCTACGCAAAATCTTAGTGATCTTACCAGAACACTCAGAGTGACACTCTATAGTGTTCACAGTGATGAGTGGAAATCCTTCTAGTGTTAACATCAAATAGCACTTGGTAGGTAACTTGCAAGATTCAATATGAATCAAGCTCGTGACAATTGGAAAGCAATGATGGTGCGATTATTATATGAATCAAACTTTTTCCAGGAATATGAATTGATACGACTTCAATCATGCGGATAATTTTATCCAAATGATTCACTCTTTACGTTCGCAGTCAGCTTTAAACGGTCGAGTAAAGAGAACGGGTTTACCAGCAAAATCTTGTAAAGGAGGTTCTTAACTGAAACTACCTGCCACAAGTACGATACTTAATATCGTCGAACGGTCTTCACCGACCAGAGGTAAAATGATACCAAACTAGAAAGAAATGTCAAAGCCATTTCGTTCATGTCTACTTATGTTGTTGCATTTGAAGACGGCGGCGTTGCGGTGTCCGAGAAGAAGTCATCCCCTGTTAGTTTATCGTAATCCTTGGATTATCTAACTATGGAGATGATTACTAGAGAGAGAGATAGATGAAGATATAGAGAGAGAAAGAAGAGAGAGGTTGGAGAAAAATAGAAAATATTAGATTAGAAGTGTGAAAATGTGAATGACCAACCCCTCCTAACATGATAGGAGGGGTATATATAGCCCACTCTACATGTGGGCTATATGGGCTATATTGGATCACGAGCCCAATATCATTGGAGTGACCGATCCTTCCTAAATACGTAAAACCGTATTTCCAACAATCTCCCCCTAAGGGAGGTCACTCCAAGTTACAATGTCCTAAATAGTCTATAGCTCGTGATCTATGCTAATAATGATGTGACCGAGACTTTCTTTGGAAAAACGTATTTCCAACAATCTCCCCCAAAGGGAGATCACACCATTTTACAAAATCTTAAACCTAGCATACTATGCTTGAGTCTTCGATCTTGTTCTTGTGAATATGATTGATGTGATCTTTGACTTTAGTCTTGAGCATGTTTCCTTGCCTTGACCTTGTGCATTCATCACTTGTGATATTTGCCTCCTCGTGACTTCATGTTCCACATACTTATACTTTATAAATTCTTGAAAGCTTCAGAGTTTGATACAGTGGAAGACTTGACTTTTAGACTTTCTTGAATTTGTTGAAGTATTAAGTGCATACATTATAAGCATGTGGTGACAACTTCTTCTGGATTGTACACCGCAATGCCACCTTCTTATTACGCTGCATAAGACAGTTAGAAACAAAATATATACACGGATGAAATGGCCTTGAACATTTCATTCTAATTCGGTAGCATTTTACCTCTGGTCGGTGAAGACCGTTGGGCGATATTAGATATCGTACCCGTGACGGATAGTTTCAATTAAGTAAGTTCCTGACAGGGTTTCGCTGGTAAACCCGTTCTCTTTATTCGACCATCCAAAGCTAACTGCGAACATAAAGAGTGAATCATTTGGATAATAATATCCGCATGATTTGAAGCCGTCAATTCATGTTCCTGGAACAAGTGAAATTCAATTAAGAACCGCACCATCGTTGCTTTCCAGTTGTCACGAGCTTGATTCGTATAGAATCTTGCAAGTTACCTACCAAGTGCTGTTTGAGGTAAACACTAGAAGGATTTCCACTCATCACTGTGAACACTAAGGTATCACTCTGAGTGTTCTGGTAAGATCACTAAGATATTGCGTAGAGGCCTGGAACGTGTTTAAATTCATTTAAGAATTAAACCACTGTTGCTTTCTAGTTATCACAAGTTTGATTCATAAAGAATCGCACAAGTCACCTACTATGAGCTTTTTGATGTTCGCTCAAGAAGGATTTCCATCTTCATTATAAATACTTTCATATTACTCGGATGTTCAGGCAAGATCATGAAGATTTTGCGTAGGACTCTTAAGATCTTTCTTACTTTTCACAGTGTGTGAAGAAGCAAGGAAATATGAAAGTATGTCCTAATGAGATATTTGATGATCTCAAATGGATCTAGACTCGATCGTGCATCTTGGATTTTTAGCGATCGGAGGCTGGAGAGGAGTGCCACCATTTCAATACTAATTTATTCGGAGTGAATAAATCAATAGATAATGTGTTGTCTCCGTGTGATTAAAACAAATATCTTTTAAGAGATATCTAAGTTAGTTGGGATGGGTTGTGCATTGCATCACTGGGTCCATGATGTCTATCTTCAATATCAAGAATCATTAAAAATGATCTCAATAGCATATGTGTTGACCCGGTTTCTGCCTAAAGTTGTAAGGAGTGCTTCTTTCTTTACACCCTTTATCTTTACAATTCTTTTTCATTCTTCAACCCCTTCAATGCTTACCAATATGTCATAACTAGCACCTTGTTGTGATTGTTCCAGTGCTAACTTAAGTACTTGGTCAGCATTCACCTACGTTCACAATCTTTCTCCATCTTTCCTAAGGACTACTATTTCTAGCTATGGAATGTCCTTGGGAAGATTCCTCCGGTTCTAGAGGAATCATTGGACTTTAACCTATCCTACCATCCTTATGTCACAACAATCTTCACCGTCGTGAATAGAGATGTTTTGGGTAAGTGTATGTCACCATGAAATCCATTTTGAAGTGCAAATCCATTTTGCTCCCCCTTAACATATGTCACGATATCGAAAAACATTTCGCACATGTCAGGATGAGCTAGCACGTTAAGTCAAACCATTTGTGATTAATCATTTCCCATATTAAATCACATTTTCTCCCCCATATTAAAATATTAACCCAATCGATGTTTTTAATATCAATTGATTTAATAGCATTTTAAGAAAATTTGGGAAGAAAGATGCAAATCCAATTATCTTCATGAATTACACAAGCTCCCCCTCAAATTAATGAGGGTGTACTTGAAACGTAAATTAAATACCTTTTAAACACAAGTGTAAGGTATTTATCACGTGCATAGATCATATATGATAATGTATTCACAAGATTAGCAATTTACGAGGTTGGACCTGAATGATGGAGAACATCATATGAAAGATTCACATGGTTCTTGTTCACGAATGTTGGTCACCTCGTCACGTCTGAAGTTATCTCTTGACTCTATGTGTATGATTGATATCATTGTCTTGACACCAATACGTGAACTTGGCACTCTCGGCATCAAGGATTCTGAATGCTGGATAATTGCTCCCCCTCAATTGTTGACCCGTGTTCTATTGAAAGAGCTGTAGTCACCGTTTGAGTAGTCGCATCGTCGAGTATGTAGATATCAATTGTAAGTTGCTACGGTTGGTGGAGATGATAACTTCATAAAAACAAGACTTCTCTTGTTTTAACAAATAAATGCACTGAATCGTACATATATTTGTGTTAGATTGTGTTATTACGTAAACACAATCCCTTACATGGTTATAAAGTAAACCATGCCCGAGAAAATTAATTCCCGTTGTTGAGTCAAAGCTTTCCGGTGAAATGCTTGACTTGAGTATGAAAAACGGGTTACTATCTGAAATAATAGCAAACCATTTTGAGCATGTTTTAAATCATTTGAACTTCTGCTCGAACTTTATTTACAACCCCGTGTCATTATTGAATGACATTTCTAGTATCGTAAATATTATCGATTCCAAAAGACATGCTCTTTTTATCAAAACATTTTTGAACACACAATTTTGAAAGATTTAGAAAAACCTTTTGAGAAATTCTCGAAAAATTGTGTTCAAAGTTTTGAAAACCAATTACTTGAGCTTAAGATGTTGAATATCTTACAAACGAGCTCAAGTCCGAGAAGTTGTAAACTTCCCGTTGTTAAGGATAAGTTACCATCGGCGATAAACTTTCCTTTTAACTGAAGAGCGAGTCCTAAGTTGACATTTACTTAGAAGTCGTTTTCATGAGCTTGAAAAACTTTTGAATATTTTAACGTAAAGCTCATGACCGAGAAAGGTGAATTTCTCGTTATGAAGAAAAGTTCTCTTATTTAAAAGATACACTTTCCTTTATGAGCTAAAAACTTGGAATGTTTTAATACAAGCTCATGACCGAGAAAAATTAATTTCTCGTTACAAGGATAAGCTATCTTTAAAGATAAGCTTTCCTAAAACTAAAGTTCGGGTCATAATCTGAAATATAATTATACACCATATACACGAGCTTAAAACCGTTGAATAGTTTTAAAGTAAGCTCGTGTCCGAGAAAATTTAATTTCTCGTTTTTGAGGATAAGTTTATCATCGACGATAAACTTTCCTTTATTTAAAGATCGGGTCATCGTCTGAAATTTAACAATGAACCATATACACGAGCTTAAAACCTTTGAATGGTTTTAGGATAAGCTCATGTCCAAGAAAACTTAATTTCTCGTTAAGAGGGTAAGTTATCGTTGCGTAGATAAACTTCCCAGTCTCTGAAGTCCGAGTCATCGTTTTTCATTTAACGAGGAGCCATTTTGTTAGCTTAATCGTAAATCCCCTGAAACACTTGATTCGTAGATATCAGCTTCTTCAGCAACCAAACGCTAAGAGTGTCCTTAGTTGAATGGTATACAGAGATTTGACCGGTTTGTTGTTGTTGATGCTTGACTTTAGTACCTGTACTAGAATCAACAATTTGCATACTTTCATATGGGTTAGTGATATCTATTTTAGAACCATGCAGAGGTTCACAGCCAACTTTGGTAGTGCTAGAGGGAAACATCCTTCCTGTAGGAACCCATTGAAGATTAACTGATTTGATAATCCTTCCCGTAGGTTGCCACCTAAGATTGGATCTAGGCAACATGGTTTTCTTACGCACAGCGGAAGACTTAGCGGTAGAAGACCTATTTCCTTTAGGAATCCCTCTTTTAGCACTTAAGTTCAGCTCCTTCAAGACTTTAGTTACACAATCTGCATGATTTGTAGTGTAGACACTTTTCATGCATACGGAACAAACACCGTGTTTGAGATCCGAATGAGATCTAGAAATCCTAGTTCTTGCTTGTGTCATTTTCTTAGATGCATCTACATAGTGATTATTAGGCATACTATTCAACCAATGATGCGGCATATTCTTAGAACTATACCTAGAATCACTAGTAGCAGTCTTGTTTGTAGGTTTTGCATAGGCTGATTTGATCACAGTAGGCCTAGATAGTGGAGTGACTGGTCTAGAACTTTGAACCATATCAACTTGGGAGGCAAACCGCAGTCTTGAGGATTTTGGTCGCTCGGATCTAAATGCCGTCAGTTGACGAACGGACTGTTTTTTAGGCGGTTTCCCCAAGATTGATGGTTTTTCAAGCTTAGTATCCACACTAGTGCCCTTAATTTTCCTTAGCTCGTTTTTTAGAGCAGCTATAGCAAAAACCTTTTTCTGAACCTGAGCCTTTAAATCAGCATTCTCAGTGGTTAACAAGGTCGTTGACTCTAGAGTTTTAGACCTCATCTCTACGATAGAATGATTTAATTCATTATAATGCTGTTTTAAGGTCTCGTTTTCCTTCTGGGAGAGGTCTTGGGATGCCAATTTAGATTCTAGAAAAGTAATTTGTTTCACAAAATTATCTTTTTCGGCTTTAAAATCTTGAATTTTTTGATTTAATTTTCGTTCAATAATAACGTTTGAATTTTCAAGTTTTTCAAAATACTTTTCAAATTTATCCGTTTTCTTCGAAAATTCAATTTTGGTATCCTCAAGCTCTTTTGATTGTTGAGCTATTCTCGTTTCAAGCTCTTCAATCCTAGAAGCAGAATTGGTTAACGAAGCAGTCATAAGGCATATATCAGGATCGTGAACATTTTGATCATTCTCTCCCTCATTATGACTCACATCGGATGAATCAGAAGTGGAATCACGTTTTTCATCCCATGTTTGTCATAGGTGGGTTCTGAGTTCTCAACATGCTGTAGATTATTGTGAGATTCAGTATTCAATTGTACCTCAAGTATAGGATCTTCGTCATGCATGCTTGAGTCACGTTGTCGTGATACATTGACGTTGCTATCATTGTTAACCAAAGCGGTCTCCTTTGAGTCATCCGTAAGACTATTTGTTTCCTCTGGCATCTGCATCGGATTTTCTTGCTTCCAAGTATCATAAGCAATTTGAAGTCGTGATCTTTCTTGAAACAGATGTGTAAGAGAAGTCATGTATTTGAACAAAGTACCACGGAAGTCTTCAATCTCTTTATGCATGACTTCAAGGAATGACTGACAGGGCACTGAATTTTCTTTCTTGGCAACATCGAATTGAAGAAAAATCTATAATTGTTTTAAAAGAACTTGAAGTGCAGATGCAGATTCAATATGATTAAAGTCTTCTTTGTCAAGTTGTTGCTGAAGAATATCCAAGTTTATCATCATAGCCTCCATGAAGAAAGGAGCATCTTGACCAAAGATTGCAACAAAGGATGGTCCGTAGTCTAGCTTTGTAAGCTCGTAAAGATGACATTCAAATTGTCTAAATGAGACCTGACATTTTTGTCTTGCTGCTTCTTGCATCTTCTGCAATTCTCCCTCACGAGATGTCGAATTCAATGAATCCATTGAAAATCGATGATAAATGAAAGTAAGGATTACTTGTCGATCGATCAATGAAAGAAAGTAATTGTGTTTGTTGTTGTGTGTAAAAGTCGAGAATTAATGTTAAAATCCCCTAATAATTGTTCTCGATAAACCAAAAATTCCAAGTCAAAATTGCACGTTAAAAATTTTCAAAAACACGTTTTTTTTTTTTGAAAAATATTGGATCGCAACACTAGATCGCAGTGGGTGATCGTACTCATATCGCAGTCACAGATCGTAGTGGGTGATCGTACTCCTTGATCGTACTTGGATCGTAACACGTGATCGCAGTGGGTGATCGTACTCAGATCGCAGTCACAGATCGCAGTGGGTGATCGTACTCCTTGATCGTACTTGGATCGTAACACGTGATCGCAGTGGGTGATCGTACTCAGATCGCAGTCACAGATTGCAGTGAGTGATCGTACTCCTTGATCACACCCAACGATCGTACTCCTTGATCGCACCCAACGATCGTACTCCTTGATCGCACTCGTGATCGTACCCAACGATCGCAACGAGTGATCGTACTGGTGATCGTGATATTGGATCGCAAGTAGAAACCCCAGGTTTATGCGATCGCAATCATCAGATCGTACTAAGGAATCAAAAGTACCACTTTTCTCGGATAGGACTAGAACACAACAAATTCGAGATATTTAGCCTAAAAATGAATCAAACACCCAAAAATTTTGTGTTTTTAACCACAATAACAATACCAAATCACTACAACAAGTAAGTAGATGAAGTATATCAAGATTAAAACATAAAAACACAAAAAAAATTGGTACGTATGATTTTGGATCAAAATAGGCGTATGAATCAAGAACACAAACACAAAAACAAAGCAATCATCCCATGGCTCTTGATACCAATTGTTAGTTTATCGTAATCCTTGGATTATCTAACTATGGAGATGATTACTAGAGAGAGAGAGAGATAGATGAAGATATAGAGAGAGAAAGAAGGGAGAGGTTGGAGAGAAAATAGAAAATATTAGATTAGAAGTGTGAAAATGTGAATGACCAACCCCTCCTAACATGCTAGGAGGGGGTATATATAGCCCATCCTACATGTGGGCTATATGGGCTATATTGGATCACGAGCCCAATACCATTGAAGTGACCGATCCTTCCTAAATACGTAAAACCGTATTTCCAACATCCCCGCATGCTTATACTTTCTGAACTTAATACTTCAACAAATTTAAAAAAACCTAAAAGTCAAGTCTCCACCTGTATTAAACTCTGAAGCTTTCAAGAATTACAAAGGTATAAGTATGTGGGACATGAATTCATGAGGAGGCGAATATCACAAGTGATGGATGCACAAGATCAAGGCAAGAGATATAAATTCAAGATTGATATCAAAGATCACATCAACATATTCACCGGAAAAGAAAAAGAAAAGAAAGAACACCTACAAGCTCAAGACAAGCATGGTATGCTAGGTTTAATTTATTATTGTTACTCGGGTAACCCCTTTGTTTGAAGTGACCTCCCTTAGGAGGAGATTGTTATAAATACGTTTTTATGTATTTGGGAATGATCGGTCACTTCAACAATATATAGTTAAGTAGCTCGTAGTTAGATAAACAAACCAAGCCGAGCCCGGTCCATCCTTAGATGGCCGGCGACCCTTTTTGTAAGCCCAAGCCTAACTTGTGGGCTTGGGTATATAAACCATCTCTTTAGTTGGAGAGGGTGGTTCACACTTATTATTTCACATAGTTATGGTGTTTTCTCTCACTACTTTCTCTCTCTAAGTATGTGTGTGTAATCCTTTCTCTCTCTACAATACCAAGATTTACATTTTCTACATTAGGGTTTATGAAAACCTAATCATCAAATAAAATAATTATACAACATCATATTAAGTTTACACAATTTTAGATCTTTTGTTTTTTTTAATGTAATTAAAAGCTATACGAACGGCTCTAATACCACTGTTGAAATTTATAAAAACACTTAACCATATTAACACGTTAATAATCACGAGTACGCAGCAGAATATTTAAGATCTCGTATAGAAAAGTAATTAACATAAACGATAAAGAAAAGTGTACATTCACAATGGATTAGTTCACCTTTATCGAACAATAAAATAACCGAAAACCCAATAAAGATCAAAGTATGATCTCTTTAAGTACACGCACACAATAAGTTTAACAAGCAATAAGTATGCTAGTACGTAAGTGTTAAACCAACCAATAAACCAATACCTTTGAGTCAATTAACAACTAGAAACCTTGTGGTTTCTTTCTTCGCGTCGACCACCAAAAAAACCGAACACCCCTTATGGTATTCGACCGATCAAACCAAAGAACCAAGAGAAGAGGTTTAGGGATAACTAGTAAATAATGAGTTATCCTAGACATCCTTATTTACTAGTAGTTTCTTGATCACTATACAAACCAAACCCAAGCCCAATAGCCTTGGGTCGGCCGCCTATGACAAACAAGGGAACAATCCATTGTTTCCTTTTCCTCAACTTCCCTTTTCTTTTTATTTGTTTAATTAATGTTAACACAATATTAATTATTATTACTTAACATTTTACGCGTGCGTCTCCTTAGGCTCGAGACGAATTTGGAACATATATTATTTCAAGTACATATTCCTTCAATAATTTTGTTAGAATTATGTGAAAGTTATATTTTCTATAGTTTTTACGGTAACACTACTAAACAAATAACGTGAATGTTATTGACTTGTTATGTGTATCTTGAGGCTATCTTTGTCAGGGACATTACATGAGAATCCAAATACCATAACTCTTATAAATTGCATTTATTTTTTGTTGTTTGACTAAAAGCCCATGGATTATATCAAAACTCAAGTCAACCAATGAAACTCTATAGTTAGGTTTAAAGTTTATCTTCTAGCACCTAGGAAAACACAAAAGTATCTGCTTACCAATGTTTTAAAACCTGGGTTTTTAATTGACTCAGTCGAATCAATGGTTTAACCGGTCGAACCGCCAGGTCAAACCGATTTTATGCCAAAAGAAGGATTTACCCACACTGAAAGTGTATATTAACAACAGTGTTCCTCGATACTAGTTTTTAGTAAAAAAAAAACTAATATTAGTCCTTATTCTTTACATCCAACCAAATCATACTTATATGATTAAAAAAATCATTCCAACAAGCCATGTTTTAAGTACTGTACATACAATCACATTATATCAACATCTTTGACTTATCATCCTCGCACAACTCATTTCCAATCTTCTTTAGTTTAACAAATAAAAAATTCATAATGTAATACAAAGATCTCACATAAATGGATCTTTACTGTAGGTCCAAAGTTTCTTAAGATTTAGCAAGTGTTTGATTTATCTAATGAATGGAAGGAGATGGAAGAACTGTAGAGAGAAAGGTAGAGAGAGAAAGGAGAGAAAGAGAGAAAAAATGGAATGAATAAAATGATTAAGTGCTCAACCCCTCCTAACATGCTAGGAGGGGGTTTATATAGCCACCCTACATGTGGGATTTGGTGGGCTATATGTTTATATATTGGATCAGGAGCCCAATACTTGAATATATCATTGGAGTGACCGATCCTTCCTAAATACGTAAAAACGTATTTCCAACAATCTCCCCCTAAGGGAGGTCACTCCAAGTTACAATGTCCTAAATAGTCTATAGCTCGTGATCTGTGCTAATAATGATGTGACCGAGACTTTCTTTGGAAAAACGTATTTCCAACAATCTCCCCGTAAGGGAGGTCACACCATTTTACAAAATCTTAAACCTAGCATACTATGCTTGAGTCTTCGATCTTGTTCTTGTGAATATGCTTGCTGTGATCTTTGACTTTAGTCTTGAGCATGTTTCCTTGCCTTGACCTTGTGCATTCATCACTTGTGATATTTGCCTCTTCGTGACTTCATGTTCCACATACTTATAGCTTTATAAATTCTTGAAAGCTTCAGAGTTTGATACAACAGAAGACTTGACTTTCAGACTTTCTTGAATTTGTTGAAGTATTAAGTGTATGCAGTATAAGCATGTGGTGACGACTTCTTCTGGATTGTACACCGCAATGCCACCTTCTTGTTACGCTGCATAAGATAGTTAGCAACAAAACATATACACGGATGAAATGGCCTTGAACATTTCATTCTAATTCGGTAGAACTTTACCTCCGGTCAGTGAAGACCGTTGGATGATATAAAATATCATACTTGTGTCAGGTAGTTTCAATTAAGAACCTCCTTGACAAGATTTCGCGGGTAAACCCGTTCTCTTTATTCGACCGTCTAAAGCTGACTGCGAACATAAAGAGTGAATCATTTGGATAATATTATCCGCATGATTTGAAGCCGTCAAATCTGATTCTTGTAACAAGTTTGATTCATTAAAGAATCGCACCATCGTTGCTTTCCAGTTGTCACGAGCTTGATTCATACAGAATCTTGCAAGTTACCTACCAAGTGTTGTTTGATGTTAACACTAGAATGATTTCTACTCATCACTGTGAACACTCTAGAGTGTCACTCTGAGTGTTCTGGCAAGATCACTAAGATATTGCGTAGAGGCCTGGAACGTGTTTAAGTTCAGTTAAGAATTAAACCATTGTTGCTTTCCAGTTATCACAAGTTTGAATCGCACAATTCACCTACCATGAACTTTTGATATTCGCTCAAGAAGGATTTACATCTTCATTGTAAATACTTTCGTATTACTCGGATGTTCAGGCAAGATCATGAATATTTTGCATTAAGATCTTTCTTACTTTTCACAGTGTGTAAAGAAGCAAGGAATTATGAAAGGGTGTCCTAATGAGATATTTGATGATCTCAAATGGCTCTAGACTCGATCGTGAATTTTGGATTTTAGTGATCGGAGGCTGGAGAGGAGTGCCACCATTTCAATACCAATTTATTCAGAGTGAATAAATCAATAGATAACGTGTTGTCTCCATGTGAATAAAACAAATATCTTTTGAGAGATATCTGAGTTAGCTGGGATGGGTTGTGCCTTGCATCACTGGGTCCATGATGTCTTATCTTCAATATCAAGCATCATTAAAAATGATCTCAATAGCATATGTGTTGACCCGGTTTCTGCCTAAGGTTGTAAGGAGGGTTTCTTTCTTTTCACCCTTTATCTTTACAATTCTTTTTCATTCTTCAACCCCTTCAATTCTTACCAATACGTCATAACTAACACCTTGTTGTGATTTTTCCAGTGCTAACTTAAGTACTTGGTCAGCATTTAGCTACGTTCACAAACTTTCTCCATCTTTCCTAAGGACTACTATTTGTTAGGTCAATTCAGTACCTAATGACCTCCCTAAAGGATTTGAATAACAATCAGCCTAAGTGAATTATTAACCTTGAACATAACAAGGTCACTGAGTGAACAGTCACTCATTGAGTTGCCTTCGAGTTCCTAGACTGAGTCTAAAAGGAAGACTCAAGCATTCAGAGAGGCGAAGCTCAACGAAGGTCTTTTATGACGAAGAAGAAGGTGATGGGTTCAGTGAGTTGTGGCAATAGACTCACTGAACCCCATACGATCTCCCTGAAGAAAACAAGCATTCTCCAAGACTGAAGAAAAGGCGAGATAAGTTGAATTGTGACAAGATGAAGTACATCACACAATTAGCGTGACTTACCCTTTTGGGATAGATGGGGTACTGACATGTGTAAAGGACTTACGTCTTACTACTTAGAATAGGTTAAGACAAGATACTACACTGTACCAATAAGACAAGAATTGCACATGGGCAATTATTGTCTTCTACCCACTTTCCTTCTATAAATAGGATGCTTGTAAAGGAGAGAAAACCAAGTTTGTGCACTAAATGCTTTAGACATTCACAAACAAGTTTTCTCTCCTCCAAACACGGTCACACACTTGAGTTCTAAACTCCTGTTGATAGAATCGTCAAGCTTAGCAATCGTTAGGATTGGACTAGCTTGTTTGCGACGAGATCACAAAACAACACATTGTCTATTCAATCCCTATTGTAGCTTCGTATACAATAGGGTATAATTCTTTAATAAAGCTAAGAGTTAAACAATGAAAACCTTTGTGTTATTTAATTACTTTTATTAAGTTTATTGCATTACTTAACCATGGGTTAGGACTATACTTAGTATACTTAAGTATAGTACTAATTACAAGGGACCAAAAAGTGGTATCAGAGCCGTATGATTATAAAACTTTTAACCACCGTCTCAAAGTTTTTAAAACCTTGATCCATTATGGCTGAAAGTAATGTACCTCAACTTGTTAACAAGAAAGGAGCGACTTACTCTGTTAACGCTCCTAAGTTAGAAGTTGAAAGATTTAACAAATGGAAGAAAAGAATGCTATGTTATTTGATGAGAATGGAACCTTATTACATAACTTGTATTAAGGATGGTCCATTCAAACCAAAAACAGCAGCTGGTGATGACAAACCTGAAAACCAATGGTCTGATAATGAAAGGAGAGTGGTCAATCAAGACTAACGTCTCAAAAGCATCATAATATATTGTCTTCCTGACGATATTATGGAGGCTGTCATCGAGTGTGAGACGGCCAAAGAGACTTGGACAGATCTTGTTCATAGTTTCGAAGGACCATCCGACACAAAGGAAAATAGGATTATGGACCTGAAGTTAGAATATAACACTTTCAGGGCCAAAACATCTGAAACACTTCCTCGGACTTACACCAGGTATAAAACCTTGCTCAATGAGCTAACGAATGACGGGGTGAAACTGTCTAAGCATGAAATCAATGTTGGTTTTGTGAACAGTCTCCCTGAAAAATGGCTTGGTTTTTCTCAAGGACTGAGAAATGCTAATCACATACAGACTTAGGATCTTACAGATATTTATAGGAGATTCATCTATGAAGATAATCTGATAAATAGAAGATATCCTGAGTCCAAGAAGGCCTTAATAACAGATAGCTCAGCTAAACCTACTCAAATTGATAATGGCCCCATTTCAACTGCTTTTTACTCAAATGCAATTGTTCAAAATTTTCAGGAAACCTCAGATGATGAGGTGGATGAAAGATCTAGTACTGAATACATAAGGGATTTGAATAGGGAATATCATGAAAGGGCCATGTTGGCAAATACCAAACATTATATCAAAAGAACTAGATTTGCTGGTAACCAATCCACTGAGGGAGTGGATTGCTATCGATGTGGTAAAACTGGGCATTTTGCTAAATATTGTCTTTAAAAAACCCCTTTGGCCTCTTATAAAAATCAAAGTTTTTCATCAGGGAATGACAATTTTCAACCCAAGTTTTCACCAAAACTAATTCAGGCTTCTCCAATTATCAAAGTTTTCAGAATAGTAAGAAAATTGAGAAAGACTATAGGTCTGAGTATAAAAAGGTAAAAGCTAAACTTGCACTCTTGGAAGCTGAACCTACTATTGCTCAGACTCAAAAGCCTGCTCAAAACAAAGCCAAAGGTCTAGTAGCTGAAACTTTTGATTGGGATGATGAAGATTTGTCCTCAAAAGAGGAGTAAGTCAGGTATCAAGTGTTAATGGCTCTAGCTGATGATGAATTATCAGTTGGAAAGAATCATGCTCGAAATGGATAATGGGTTGACATCACCATGAGAAAGGTAAACATGCTTCTCTCTATGGATGAAGAATCTGATTGGCAAAAATTCCTTAAGTATATTAACATTGACCTATCGTTTGTTGAAGAGCAGAGATTGAATCTTTTGTCAAAATATAATAAACTTGTTTTTGAATTAAACAAATGTAGATATGATTTATTAGTTCTAAAACAAGATAAACTTGAAGCAGTAAGCTGTCAACTTCAGAACACTGAACTCACTAAAATCAATTATGCTCTTCAAGAACAACTTAAGGAAGAAAAACAAATTAATGAGAAATGGACAAATAGCTCTACCTTAGCTTCTCAGTGCATAAACAGTCAAATACCTACCCAAAAGAAGAAAATTCTTGGGGCACGACAACTCAATGAAAAGGCACCAACTAAGGAAATGAGTGAAAAGGCATTTCTCCATGCTTCAGTTGGGTTTGATCATGAAATGATTCCTAAGTCAAAAGACTAGGTTGAGAGATCAAATCCTGAGAGTGTTTTGCCTAACTTTGACACTGGAAAAATACTAATTCCTGAATCTCAGGCTATTAATGAAAAACTTGGTCTGAAAGAAGAGACTGATAAATTCAGTAACACTGAAACATCTAGTGTTGCTGAAAACATTCAGACTCCTCTACCTCCTTTGAAAAACCTTCAAGGAGAAAGTCCATGTTCTAAACTAATTCCATTGTCTTATCAAGAACACTCACCTAGAGGAAGAGTTGTGTTAGGTTGTATTGAACAAACAAAGCCTGACTAAAAAATGATACCAGATCACACTGAGTCAGGAACTGTCACTGAAAAGACAACCAAACCTATATCTCCCTCAGGGACTCCTAAACATTCAGTCAAATCTACTCCTATTATAAATCAAGAGGAGTTAAGTAGATTGTTCCAACTTTTCATGGAAGAGAAGCTGAATTCAGCCTCTAAAACTTAGGGTGAAACATCTGTGTCCTCACAACCTGAATCATCAACAAGTAACAAAACTGAACCTGAGTCTTCTAAGAAAGTTAAAACAAAGAAACCCACCTGTGAGCTATGTCACTATACAAATCACACCACTGAA
This sequence comes from Glebionis coronaria, assembly GCA_025667525.1. Taxonomy (NCBI): domain Eukaryota; kingdom Viridiplantae; phylum Streptophyta; class Magnoliopsida; order Asterales; family Asteraceae; genus Glebionis; species Glebionis coronaria. The sequence goes on along the minus strand of CM046876.1, from coordinate 487,168,413 downwards.
GACTGCTATAGAGTTCTCTATTGCATGAAATGTAAAAGTGAAGATCACAGGACAGCAGATCATGAGATGCACATTGTTTCTATTAAAAATGCTAAAAGATACAATGCTCAGCCTTACAACTATGGGCCCACCTCAGAACAAACCAGAAAATCCAAGGCTAAGCCTTACCCACCGTGTACACATTGAGATTCCCGATCATAGACCTGATGATTTTGTATATTATCCTGAGTGTGAGATTTGTGGAAGCAATGATCGCACTACCTCAGGACACAATAGAATCATCATGGTCAGAACAGGAATGTTAGCTGAGTCATCTCAAAGTACTAAATCCTCAGTCGGACTAAGCTACAAAACATGTGGAAGCAATGTTCATTCTACCTCAGACCACGCTGAGTTTGAGTACTTCAAACGAGGTGAAAGACGTTAGGCTCTTCGAGACAAAGGTCCTACTAAAAGGTGGGCTCACAAGAGAAACTAATCCACCTCGTTATTTGTGCAGAAACACTTCAAGGAGCCTGTCTGGTACTTAGACAGTGGGTGTTCATGAAGTATGACAGGGGGCAAAAGTTATCTGCACAAATGCGTGGAGCAACCAGGTCCTAAGGTAGTATTCGGTGATAATTCATCTTGTGTTACTGAGGGATATGGTTCAATTAAATGTGGTGGAATAGTTTCCTCAAAAGTGGCGTTTGTAAACAGTCTGAAGTAAAATCTCATCAGTATCAGCCAACTGTGTGATGCTAAGTACATCGTTCAGTTTGATGATAAGCAATGTACAATCTTTAATGCTAACAAATAAATTGTGTTGACTGCTCCAAGAAGAAATGATGTATATGTCCTAGACATGTCATCTATAACAAATTCAGGAGCATGCTTCTTTGCTAAAGCCTCAGACTCTGTCAATTGGCTTTGGCATAAGAGACTGTCACATCTAAATTTCAAAGATATGAACAAACTTGCAAAACAAAACAAAGTTCTTGGCTTACCTTCTCTTGTGTCTATAAAAGACAAACCTTGTTCAGCCTGTGAAAAAGGTAAACACAAGAGAGCTTCTTTTAAGCCAAAACAAAACTTTTCTATCAGGAAGTGTCTTCATCTTCTTCATATGGACTTGTTTGGACCAGTCAGTCCAATGTCTATTAATCATGAGAAATGCACTCTTGTGATTGTTGATGAATACTCTAGATACACTTGGGTATACTTCTAGAAAAAGAAGAGTCAAGCTCCTGAATTCATAATGTCTTTTATCAAGCAAGTAGAAAATCAAAATGATACTAAAGTTAAACAAATACGAACTGATAATGGAACAAAATTCAGGAACCAAGAGCTTGAGAGTTTTTGTGATGAGAAAGGAATTTCTCAGAACTTCTCTTCTCCTTACACACCTGAACAAAATGGTGTGGCTGAAAGGAAGAATAGAACTCTCATTGAAGCTGCTCGAACCATGCTTAATGGATCCAATCTTTCAAAACACTTCTGGACTGAGGTTGTAAAAATAGCTTGCTATACTCAGAACAGATGTATTATTGTCAAAAAACATGATAAGACTCCTTATGAAATATTCAGGGAAAGGATTCCAGATATCAGCTACTTTCATGTGTTTGGATGTCCTGTGTTCATTCACAATCAAAAGGAACATCTTGGTAAATTTGATGCCAAAGCTGATGATGGATACTTTCTTGGATACTCTTTTGTCTCCAAAGCCTTCAGGGTCGTTAACACAGATTGAGGGGTCACTTCATGTCACCTTTGATGAAAGTATGGATGCCATTAACTTCACAAACCAATCAATGGAAGAAATAAGGATCAATGACTCATCAAGATATCCTCCTGATGAGTATGAACATTATCCCTCAAAATAGTATCAAACTGATGCTGATATTTCCTTCCATATATCACCTCATAATAGGTCAATTGATAATTTAATAACACCTCAACATGTCCCTGAAGTTATCACTTCTCAAGCTAATGAATCAAACGATTCACCCATCTATGAGAACACTGAAGGGACAAGTGATGAAAATATTGAATCCCCTATTAGTAAAAATCCTTCAGAAGGAGGTGATGTCCCAGTATAATATACTGAATCTCTGGTCCCTGATAATCACCAACCATCAACAAGCTCTAATCCAAGTCCTCAGGACTGATGGTCAAGACAACAACACATAGAGCTTGTAAACATAGTTGGTGATGTATCTGAGGGGATGCTCACACGCAGTCAGGCTGCTAAACTCTCTGCTGCCTCAGCCTATGAATGTCTGTTTGCAGACTTTCTCTCTGAAATTGAACCAAAGAAGGTTTCAGAGGCCCTGACACATCCAGGGTGGGTTGATGCCATGCAAGAAGAGCTCAATCAATTCCTCAGGAACAAAGTGTGGAAACTAGTTCCTCACCCTAAAGGGAAATCAGCTCTTGGTACAAAATAGGTATTTAAAAATAAGACTAATGAAGATGGAATTATCATCAAAAACAAGGCTAGGCTGGTTGTTCAGGGGTGTGGTCAACTTAAAGGGATCGACTATGAGGAAACCTTCGCCCATGTAGCAAGAATAGAAGCCATCAGGATCCTCCTTGCCTATGCTACCTACATGAACTTCATAGTTTTCCAAATGGATGTAAAAAGTGCCTTCTTAAATGGAAAGATCACTGAAGAAGTTTATGTTGCTCAGCCTCTTGGTTTTGAGAGTTCTGAGTTCCCAAACCATGTTTGTAAACTTGACAAAGCCCTTTATGGACTGACACAAGCACCAAGGGCATGGTATGAAACTCTCTCTACATTCCTGATAATGAACAAATTTGTCAGGGGGAAGATAGACAACACCGTGTTTATCTTCAGAACCAAGGAGGATGTTCTACTAGTTCAGATATATGTTGATGACATCATATTCGGATCTACTAACTATGATCTTTGTAGAAAGTTTGAAAACCTTATGACAAAGAAATTTGAAATGAGTATGATGGGTGAATTAACATATTTTCTTGGACTACAAATCAAACAGGAGGACAAGGGGATCTCAGTCTGTCAAGAAAAATACACCAGATAAATACTTAAGAAATATGATATCTCTGAGTGTGCTTCAGTAAAGACTCCCATGGTTCCCCCCAACAACTTAGGTCCTGATCTTACTGGTAAACCAGTCAATCAAACCTTATTCAGGGGAATGATTGGATCATTAATGTACCTAATTGCAACCAGGCCTGATATTCAGTTCTCAACAATCTTATGTGCAAGATATCAAGCCGATCCCAAAGAATCACATCTTACTGCTGTTAAACGAATCTTCAGGTACCTGAAGGGTACTCCCTCACTGGGTCTATGGTATCCTCGTTGTTCAGGCTTCGATCTTAAAGGATACTCAGACTCAGACTATGCTGGCTACAACATGGATAGAAAAAGTACCTCAGGTGCATGTCAATTCCTTGGTGGAAAGCTAGCATGTTGGAGTGCAAAGAAACAACAGTCAGTCGCAATGTCCTCTGCTGAGGCTGAATACGTGGCAGCTGCTGGTTGTTGTGCAAACATCCTTTGGATGAAAAGTCAACTCAGGGACTATAATATGGAATACAAAGTAGTCCCTATCTTTTGTGACAACACCAGTGCAATTGCCATTTCAAATAATCCAGTCCTACATTAAAGGACTAAACACATTGACATAAGATATCACTTCCTCAGGGATCACATCTTAAAAGGAGATATTGAGTTACACTTCATCCCCACTGAATATCAGCTAGCTGATATTTTCACCAAACCTTTGGATGAACCAACGTTCACTAGACTAAAAGCTGAACTTGGTATGCTGAATATTGATTAATCAGTCTCCCTGATGACATTGGATTCAGTATAATGTATATTCTTTATCTTTTCTCTGAGTAAATATATCTTATTGTCCTCCCTTTGACACTGAGGTACATTAAATGATGTAACTAAATGCTCTAAGAATTTAGTTACTTAATGTCTTAGGTTGGTGAGTCACAATATTAAATAAGGAACATATATTCCTTCAATAAATTGTCATAAAACTAGTCAAAGGGTCACTCATGACAAGTATCCCACTAAGCATTAAATGCTTACCCTTTTTTCTAGCAAAATCTGTTGTAAAAACGTCCTTTCAAATACACGTGACCCCACGTCATCTCTAGAAAAAGCGTTATCTTTGCAGTAATGGAACAGTTGCCAAGAAAATAGGGGGACCACTTGTACGCTTTCATTAAATGCGGATGTGAAAAGAAATTATAGCAAATAAAAATCTTCTTCACATCCGAGCCTATAAATACCCCCACAATCACAACAAACACACACACAAAGAATTTGCAATTTTACTGTGCCAAAATTTTCTCTCAAAGAAAAAGTGTGTGTGTTCAAACTAGTTTCCAGAAAAGGTTTCTTGTAAACAAGGCGATCACATTGATCACTCGTTTCATTGTTATATAGCACAAACAATCAAAGTTACCTATTGTTTATAACTCTTGATCCTTTTTATAAGGCAAAAGTTCTCATTAGGTCACTTGGTGAATCTTGTTGTATTATAACAAGAAACAAGTCTTGATTTGATTTCCACAAATTGCCATTGTCCTTTTTCAAATCTTTAAAATCTATCTTTAATGGCAATGTCCAAGGCTATCAAATATGCCCCTCAGACTGAACATCTCACCAATGAGGGTGTCCATTTTGCAGGAAACAACTATGAGGGAAATTTCAATTACCCAAGTAGTGTATCAGCCTACAAACTAGTTTGCAAATTTTTGAAAAACTGTGAGTGGGCTGATGCTTTTACAAACACCCCCTCAGTCTTCTACCATGAATATCTCAGGGAATTCTGGTTTACGGTTGTGGTTGTAACCCCTACCCAAGGGCCTGAAGGATCTCAGGGGTCTGAGATCAAGTCACATAAGAACTATGTCATCATGTTCACTACAAACAATGGGAAGACACCATTGATTTTAGACTTCAAAACATTTTGTCAAAGCAGTGGACTTGATTATAACAATGGAAAGTATGTTGCACATCCTGACATGGAGTCAGTTAAAAAAGGACTAAAAGAAATTGGGGTCCCTGAGTTACTTGTGACTAAAACCCCATTGATCAAAACTGCTTTCCCCATGGCTTGGAGGATCCTGGTCACTTTTGTGATTCAGGTGATCGGTGGGAACTACTCGTCTACTGAGCAAGTTAACTCTACTCAGCAGATGCTAATCTACAGTCTTATTAATGGACTAAAGATTGACATAGGAGAGATTGTTTATAATGATCTCGTAACCAGGCTCATGAAGGAGTCAAGGCAAAAATATTTTTCTTACCCAAGATTCATATCATGCGCCTTAGAACGGTTACTGGGTTCCCTTTACACTCAGGAAAAATTCAATATTTTTTCTACTCCAATCCTGAGTTCCACAAACTTTTCCAAGAACCCATCTGAAGTCAACCCTATTGCATTGACGGCTCACATGACTGAGGTGATCAGTCGTAAATCATCCGTGTCTCCCATTCCCTTCTTACCAAAGAAGGGGAACAAGAAGACTCAGACTGTGCCAAAGACCAAACCAACAAAGGCACAAGGCCCTGAGGCTTCCGAGGCACGACCCAAAAAGGCCAAGGCTAAAAAGAGTACCCTTGTTCAGACCAAGCTTCAAATACCCCAAGGGAAAGAGCTTACGGGAGGCCCTGATACATCATAGTTAGGGTCGACGGGCCAACCTACTGGTCCTCATGATGGAGAAGGAAACAAACAACCTTCTTCTACGGGACTGCCTTCCACTCAGACCGATGAGGGCATTCGTAAATCACAACCTTTTCCTGAGGTCAAAACTAAGGCCAAAGACTCAGAGACACGCCCACGGGTAACACACCTCGCTGATAGGCCTATCACTTCTACCAAGTCTAATGAAGGCACACTAGCTCAAAAGTCTTTGCCTGAGGACCTAAAACTTGATTCCTTAGACTCAGAGGGACGCCCACGGGTAAAACACCCCGCTGATAGGAATCTCACCTCCACAACTCCTGATGAAGGCATACTAAAACAAAAGTCTTTGCCTGAGGGAACCACTCTTGATCCCAAAGACTCAGAGGGACGCCCACGGGTAAAACACCCCGCTGATAGGGATCCTACCTCCACAACTGATCAATCACAAACTGCCCCTGAGTATCAGTTGGCTAAATCCCAAGCCTCAGGATTTGGGGCAGGGAGTGACGATAACAAAGGCAAACCTTCTTTTGAAGAGGAGCTGGATAAACCTAAGGGGTCACTGAACTTTGGAGATTTTATAAGTTTACTTGAGAAGCCTAATGAGTTACTCCAAGGGTTCAGTGACGACGATGATATGATTGAGGCTGGGGATGAACCTGAAAGTCAAGCCCCTCCTCAATCAGACCAAAAGCCACAGTCCCCACCCTTGTTCGCAGAAATACAGCCCTCCCCTGAGGCTCAACAAAAGCCCTCCCCTGAGGCGTCCGAACAAAAGGAGCCCTCCTCTGAGGCACCGAAAAAACCCTCCCATGAGGCAAAACTTGACACCTCTACATTGGGGACTCAGACTGTGGTTCTGGATGAGACAGCTTTGAAAGCCTTGCAGGCTGAGGTAACTCAGGCTCATGAAGATTTGGCTTCAAAGGCTGATGAACTCCTTGATGAGTTCAGGACATATGATGATAGGTTTGATGTGGCTGAGGAGAAGATGAGAATTCAGGTAGATAATCAAATGGAATTCATCAGCTCTGTTAACAACATTCATGAAAATGAGGAAAAGAAGCTCATCAACTTCCTTAACCATGCTCTTCCTACGATCGAAGCGAATGTGTCCTTGAAGACAACTCTGGATGGACTGATCACTAGCACCACTGAGTCCAATTCCAGAGTTGGTCAATTACTTGAGTTCCTAAAGGTGGACAGGCTCACTGAGGTTTTTACTAGGTTAGACTCTCTCAAGTCTGACTTGGATGTGGTGAAAGGGAAATGCGATGCCATCTATGAGGATGTTCATATGGATGCTGAAGCAGAGTTCAGATTGTCAAGGGATGCACAAGGATACATGAAAGAAGTTGATATCCCTAGGCTCAGGACAAGGATCACCACCATTGAAAACAATCAATCCCTTATTCAGTTAGATGTTCAAACTATCAAAGTAGACACTCAGTCCGTGAAGGAAATGATGACTGAGATGTTTCAGACTTTTAAGGGATCTTCCACCACCTCAGGATCCTCATAAAGGGCAAAAGTTGGGATTAGTCAGGCTGATCCTTCAACTTTTGAGGGGGAGAATGTGCCACCAATGATGTTAACTTGGAATGAACCTCCTTCTCACACTAAGGGGGAGCAGGAAAGACTAGCACAACCTCAACCCTTAAACTCAATTCCACCCAACCCTGAGCCCTTAGTATCTAAGTCAGATATGGGCAAAGGTATAGCTGATGAAACCCTAGCACCTCCAAAGAAACTTGTAAAAGCTTCAAGGGAAGTAAGGCCCGATCCTAATGCCATGGTCTTGGTACCATATGAGATAAATGGAATAATGTACCAAATGACTCATGATCAAATCCAAGTGTATCTAGATAGAATGGAGTCGGCTAAGGCTAATGAAGCAACAAAGGCTGAGATCTTGAAGGTATCCACTGAGTTTGTAAAAGAAGTGGGTGGTAACCCTGAGGTCTTGCTGAGCAAGAAAGGGGGAGAGGAGTTCATTCAGAAACAGGAGGAAGAACTCAAGGCCATTCAGGATGAAATGGTCTTGAAGCAAAAACAAAGAACCACACAACTCAAGAATTTGTATGACCAATACATCAAAGTCGTCACCCAAAGAAGAAAGCCTGAACCAATCACTAATCTTCAGATCATTCCTCATACCACACCAGTCTAAGTATCTATTTACAGAAACAATGATGAGAGGAATTTTGAAGTCATGAAGAAATTTTTTTTTGGTGATTTCGGTCTCAATGAGTGGGATGAAATGGGAAGGATTTTCAGGACCAAAACAAACAAGTGTGTCCCTGAGATACTCAACTCTCTCAGTAAGAGATATGAGAGGTTGAATCAAATGAAGGAACAATTGGGAATCACTGAAGATCTTCCTTTATCTGAACAGGATCCTACCAAAGCCCAGGGAAGAAAGAGAAAAAGAGTTGAGCTTGAAGCTGAGACTAAGATCTTTGGGTTAGAATGCAATCGTACTCTCCCTGAAAATGTCCCCTTTGTGAACAACATGGTTATAGAGGAACCTGAGTGGGGTATCTTCTTCATTGATGTATTTGGGGATCAAGCATTTCAAAGAATGAGTGACATAGAGAAATACACCACTGAGAGTGTTCTCATCTTTCTTGTAATGGCTGGACAAATTCAGACTGATGAGAAAAAAAGATTTGGTGAGAAGCTCAGGGAGATAATTGCTAGGAGGCATGACAAAGAAAAGGTGTTAAAGTCATCAAGGGCGAAGAGGGAAGCAATGGATTCCTGAATAACTGTAATCTTTTGTTTTTTATGTTTCTTGTATCAGACTATTCAGTCTTATGTAATGATGAATGAAAATGAAGTACTTTGTTATATTAAGTCTTTTCATCAAGTAGAATAGTTTGTAATAAGAAGAAGCCTCTTTGCTCACTTATAACAATTTCACTTAGGCAAATTTTATATCCTAATAGGGGGAGATTGTTAGGTCAATTCAGTACCTAATGACCTCCCTGAAGGAATTGAATAACAATCAGCCTAAGTGAATTATTAACCTTGAATATAACAAGGTCACTGAGTGAACAGTCACTCAGTGAGTTGCCTTCGAGTTCCTAGACTGAGTCTAAAAGGAAGACTCAAGCATTCAGAGAGGTGAAGCTCGACGAATGTCTTCTATGACGAAGAAGAATGTGATGGGTTCAGTGAGTTGTGGCAATAGACTCACTGAACCCCATACGATCTCCCTGAAGAATACAAGCATTCTCCAAAACTGAAGAAAAGGCGGGATAAGTTGAATTGTGATAAGATGAAGTACATCACACAATTAGCGTGACTTACCCTTTTGGGATAGATAGGGTACTGACATGTGTAAAGGACTTACGTCTTACTACTTAGAATAGGTTAAGACAAGATACTACACTGTACCAATAAGACAAGAATTGCACATGGGCAATTATTGTCTTCTACCCACTTTCCTTCTATAAATAGGATGCTTGTAAAGGAGAGAAAACCAAGTTTGTGCACTGAATGCTTTAGACATTCACAAACAAGTTTTCTCTCCTCCAAACACGGCCACACACTTGAGTTCTAAACTCCTGTTGATAGAATCGTCAAGCTTAGCAATCGTTAGGATTGGACTAGCTTGTTAGTGAGGAGATCACAAAACCACACATTGTCTATTCAATCCCAATTGTAGCTTCGTATACAATAGGGTATAATTCTTTAATAAATCTAAGAGTTAAACGTTGAAAACCTTTGTGTTATTTACTTACTTGTATTAAGTTTATTGCATCACTTAACCATGGGTTAGGACTATACTTAGTATACTTAAGTATAGTACTAATTACAAGGGACCAATACTATTTCTAGCTATGGAATGTCCTTCGGAAGATTCCTCCAGTTTTGGAAGAATCATTAGACTTAACCTATCCTACCATCCATATGTCACCATAATCGTCACCGTCGTGAATAGAGATGTTGTGGGTAAGTATATGTCACCATGAAATCCATTTTGATACCCAAATCCATTTTACTCCCCCTTAACATATGCCATGATATTCGAAAACATTTCGCACATGTCGGGATGAGCCAGCACATTAAGTCAAACCATTATTAATCTCAATATTAAATCACATTTTCTCCCCCATATTAAAAATATTAACCCAATCGATGTTTTTTATATCAATTGATTTAATAGCATTTTAAAAAAATTGGGAAGAAAAATGCAAATCCAATTATCTTCATGATTTTCACAAGCTCCCCCTCAAATTAATGAGGGTGTACTTGAAACGTAAATTAAATACCTTTTAAACACAAGTGTAAGGTACTTATCACGTGCAAAGATCATATATGATAATGTATTAACAAGATTAGCGATTTACGAGGTTGGACCTAAATGATGGAGAACATCATATGAAAGAATCACATGGTTCTTGTTCACGAATGTTGGTCGCCTCGTCACGTTTAAAGTTATCTCTTGACTCCATGTGTACGACTGATATCGTTGTCTTGACACCAATATGTGAACTTGGCACTTTCGGCGTCAAAGATTATGAATGCTGGACAATTGCTCCCCCTCAATTGTTGACCCGTGTTCTATTGAAAGAGTTGTAGTCGCTGTTTGAGTAGTCGCATCGTCGAGTATGTAGATATCAATTGTAAATTGCTACGGTTGGTGGAGATGATAACTTTATAAAAACAAGATTTCTCTTGTTTTAACAAATAAATGCACTGACACGTACATATATTCGTGTTAGATTGTGTTATTACGTAAACACAATCCCTTATATGGTTATAAAGTGAACCATGCCCGAGAAAATTAATTCCCGTTGTTGAGTCAAAGCTTTCCAGTGAAATGCTTGACTCGAGTATGAAAATCGGGTTACTATATGAAATAATAGCAAGCCAGTTTGAGCATGTTTTAAAACATTTGAACTTCTACTCGAACTTTATTTATAACCCCACGTCATTATTGAATGACATTTCTAGGATCATAAATATCATCAATTCCAGAAGACATGCTCTTTTCAGCAAAACATTTGTGAACATACAATTTTGAAAGATTTAGGAAAACCTCTTGAGAAATTCTCGAAGAATTGTGTTCAATGTTTTGAAAACCAATTACTTGAGCTTAAGATGTTGAATATCTTACAAAAACGAGCTCAAGTCCGAGAAGTTCTAACCTTCCCGTTGTTAAGGATAAGTTACCATCGGTGATAAACTTTCTTTTTAACTGAAGAACGAGTCCTAAGTTGATATTTACTTATAAATCGTTTTCATGAGCTTGAAAAACTTTGAATGTTTTAACGTAAAGCTCATGACCGAGAAAGATGAATTTCTCGTTGAGAAGAAAAGTTCTCTTATTTAAAAGATACACTTTACTTTATGAGCTTAAAACTTGGAATGTTTTAATACAAGCTCATGACCGAGAAAAATTAATTTCTCGTTACGAGGAAAAGTTATCTTGAAAGATAAGATTTCCTAAATTTAAGGTCCGAGTTACAGTCTGATATTTAACTGTAAGTCTTTGTGCATGAGCTTAAAAACTTCGAATGTTTTTAATATTAGCTCATGCCCGAGAAAAATTAATTCCTCGTTGTAAGGATAAGTTTATCATCGGCGATAAACTTTCCTTCCTTTGAAGTCCGGGGCATAATCTAAAATGTGATTATACGCCATTGTGCATGAGCTTAGAAACTTTGAATGTTTTTAACATAAGCTCATGCCCGAGACAAATTAATTTCTCGTTGTGAGGATAAGTTTATCATCGGCGATAAACTTTCCTTTATTTGAAGATCGGGTCATCATCTGATATTTAACGATGAGCCATTGTGCATGAGCTTAAAAACTTGGAATGTTTTTTATATAAGCTCATGCCCGAGAAAAATTAATTTCTCGTTGTAAGGATAAGTTTATCATCGACGATAAACTTTCCTTTCTTTGATGAACGAGTTACAGTCTGTGTTGTGACTATAAGTCCTTGTGCATGAGCTTAAAAACTTCGAATGTTTTTAGTATTAGCTCATGCCCGAGAAATATTAATTTCTCGTTGTAAGGATAAGTTTATCATCGGCGACAAACTTTCCTTTCTTTGATGAACGGGTCACAGACTGTGATTTGTCTATAAGCCTTGTACACGAGCTTAAAACCTTTTGAATAGTTTTAAATGTAAGCTCGTGTCCGAGAAAAATTAATTTCTTGTTTTTGAGGTAAGTTTATCATCGGCGATAAACTTTACTTTCTTTGATGAACGAGTTACAGTCTGTGATGTGACTATAAGTCCTTGTACACGAGCTTAACTGCAAATCCCCTGCGACACTTGTTTCTTAGATATCAGCTCCTTCAGTAACCAAACTATGAGAGTGTCCTTAATTGAATGGTATACAACGATTGGACCGTTGTGTTCTTGTTGAACATGGACTTTGGTACCTGCATTCTCATTAGGAGTTTGTATGCTTTTATGTGGGTTAGCGATATCTATCTTAGAACCATTCGGGGATTCACAGTTTTCTTTTCTTGTGCTAGAGGTGACCTGAGGAGATGATTCACTTATCTTAGTGGGCAAACGTTTCCTCTTATAGAAAACCTTAAGTTCAGGCTTAAGTGATGTATCATCCTTCTCCATTTCCTCCCTAGTAGTCTTAGTAGAATCGGAGACTAACCTAGTTAAAGGGCACTCGTTTCCTACAAGAGTGAAAGTTCTACCAGTGGGGCGCCACATTTTACCAATGGGTTTGATTTTAGCTACCCACTGGGATTTAAGTCTAGCACGGGAGTTCACCTCATTAAGTAATTTTTTGATACAAGAATCATGATTGGCTTTAAAGACACATTTCCTACATGTTTTACAAGTAGCATATTTAATGTCCGAGTAAGATCTAGAATTCCTAGATGATTGATTGATGCTCCTAGGATGTGACATGCTACAGTTAGCAGTGTTGGGTAAACTAGAAGGCACCTGGATAGGTTTGAAATTCCTATCTCTTACTTGTGTCTTTTGCTTAGCTTCCCTTAGACCAAATGTATGGCGAACGTCATTTGAACTAGTTTGAGACGTGTTCTTTGGACTATGTCTAGGGAGACTAGAGGCAATCATGTGATTAGGTCTTGCAAAAGCTGTTTTAGTCACATTAGACCTAGATGGTAGAGTGACTGGTCTAGAAAGATGAGCCATATCAACTTAGGAGGCAAACCGCGGTCTCGAGGATTGTGGTCGCTCGGATCTAAATGCAGTCGGTTGTCTAACGAACTGATTTGTAGGTGGTTTCCCCAAGATTGATGGTATTTCAAGCTTAGTGTCCACACTAGATCCTTTAGTTTTTCTCAATTCGTTTTTCAACGCAGCTATAGCAAAGACCTTTTCCTGTACTTGAGCATTTAAAGTCTCATTTTCTTTGAGCAATTCATCTTGAGATGCCAACTTAGATTCAAGCAACTTAATTTGTTTCAAAAGATTATCCTTTTCAGCTTTAGAATCTAGAACTGTTTGATCCAATTTTCGTTCAAGAACAACGTTTGACTTTTCAAGTTTTTCAAAATATGTTTCAAATTTCTCCGTTTTCTTTGAAAATTCAATTTTGGCATCCTCAAGCTCTTTTGATTGCTGAGCTAAAATCATTTCAAGCTCTTCAATCCTAGAAGTAAAATTGGTTAAAGAAGCAGTCATAAAGCACATATCATGATCTTTAGCATTCTGATCATTTTCTCCCTCAGTATACTCACATCGGATGAATCATAAGTGGTATTGCTATCACTCTTTTCCATCCCATGTTCGGCATAGATAGGGTCGGAATGCTCAACATGCTATAAATCATTGTTAGATACAGTATTCAATTGTACCCCAACTATTGGCTCTTCGTCATGCATGCTTGAATCATGTTGTCGTGATGCAATAACGATGCTATCATTGTTAACCGAGGTGGTCTCATTTGAGTCATCCGTAAGACCATTTGTTTTCTCTGGCATCTGCATCGGATTTTCTTGTATTCCACTATCATGCTCTAGTTGAAGTTGTGAACTTTCATAAATCGAAAGTGCAATAGATTTCATGAAATCGAGCAATCTATCACTGAAGTCTTTAACCTCGATTTGTGTGTCTTCAAGGAATGACTGTCAGATCGTTGAAGCTTCAACCTTGGCAGGATCAAATTGAAAGAAACTCGAAAAATGTTGCTCTAGAACTTGAAGTGAATGTGAGGATTCAATTTGATTAATTTATTCTTTGTTTATTTGCTCTAGTAGTTGGTAAAACTTTAGGAGCATTTGGTGGACGAAAATGGCACGATCTTGACCGAAGAGTGTCACAAATCTGCTTCCTTCTTTAAGTAGAGAAATGTTCAACATATGGGACCAAAGTAGTCGAAATAAAGTCATTCTACTATCTCTAGCTTTAACTTTCATTTGATGCGATTCTCCCTCTTGAAAAGTCGAATTCAAAGACTCCATTGAATTTTGATGTAAGATAATTGTGGTTGTGGTGGTTTTCGAAATTTTACGTCGTGAAGAAATCGTGAAGTCGAATTTACGAGATTTTACACACCAACCAATTAATAAACCGTAAAACTTTGTCACAATCCTCGTTTGATGATATAATTTTCTTTTCTCGGCTCAATGATTTCTTGATAATAATACAAACCCGATATTAATAAACTAAACAACTTGATATCCTTTCGACCCAAAAACTTAATTACTTTGACACGACCCGATTTAACTTAGACAAAACTTACGTGTATAACTTACTCGTGAATAACTTTCGTCCAAATACAACTTGGTGAATAACTTTGTTAAGCTAGACATGGCCTAAAAACTCACAATTGTGCCAAAAACGTGGCAAAAAAACAGCCCTAAATAAAATTGAGAGTAAAAACGTCGCTAAAATATGGCAGTCACAAAAAATTAAAAAAAAATTCACACACTTTCACTCACATAGAAACTTCCGTCCCACTCACAATCAAACCTTATCTATCTCATAGTATACTCCGCCTCCAATATTCCAAAACACAATCACAGTCACAGACTAAGATCTGCTCTCCTATTTCTACACCTAACAAAAACAAAACGCAGCCTCCTTTTCACAATCAAACCTAATCATAATCATAAACAATACTAATCTCAATCCTTTTCAATCTCAGCCAAAATTCACGAAGACTATTTACTCAAAAGAATATGTTTAAGACCTAGGACATAGTCTTGGTCTACATCAGTTTTCATGAGCACGAAAATGAATAGACTACAAGATCTTTCGAATCAAAGGTCTCGGGTAGGTATATTTAAATGTAATGTTTAATTTTTGGATCGATGAGAGTTTTGTTTGAATAGAGACTTTGAGTCAAGTGTGGTTTGTGATTTTAGAGTCGAGAATGGTTTTCGATTCTTATGGTTAAGTCTGTTTTTGAGTTGAGTTTTTAGTTTGTTATTGATCGAGAGATGAGAGAGTGGGTCGAGTGTGAGATGTTCTGTCAAGTCGAGTCTAGGTTTAGTTGTGTCGAGGTTTAGGTCGAGACTTGATGGTTTGGATTGTTGGTGAGTCAAGGGTGTGTCGGTTTGACAGTTTTGAGACCAGGTTGTGGTTAGGTTCGAGTCGAGTTGAAGGAGTCTTGTTGGTTTGTGTTTGGTTTGTGTCGAGTCTAGGTTTGGGATTGAGTCAAAACTTTGGTCAAATCGTAATTAACTGCGATCCAGAAAAAATTATTAACTTGTTTTGAGTCATGAGTCTTGTTTTGGTTCGTTGTGATGTTTAGAGAGTCAAGTCATCGCAATATCCAAAAAAATAAAATCATCGCATTCTATTAAAACTTCCATCGCAACGACGTGATCGCAGTGACACGATCATATTCTATGATCGTACTCACTGGTGATCGTAGTCTATGATCGCACTTGATGATCGTATCCTCTGATCGTATTCACTGGTGATCGTAGTCTATGATCGCACTCTGTGATCGTATCATGTGATCGCACTCCTTGATCGTGGCCTGTGATCGCACTCTATGATCGTGGCCTGTGATCGCACTCTATGATCGTAGCCTTTGATCGCACTCTATGATCGTAACCTTGATCGTAGTAGTGGATCGCAGTTACTAGATCGTAACTTTGGATCGTAACAATCGACCGTAAGATGTTTATCGCAGTTTACAAACCAAGGGTTTATGCGATCGTAATGAACAAACCTGGAGAACTGAAAATCCGCAATCGCAATGCAAAAACCTGGATTCTTGATGAAGACGATAAAACAGATATCCTTTATAAAGTCGACGAAACTAAAAGTTGACAAAAGTTGATTAATGGTTGATAAAGACAAAAATGGATTACAAAAATATTATAACAGTTTGAGATATATAGAAATAAAAGACGAGAATAATTGTGACAAAAACAGTATAAGAAAAGTTGAAAAGCAACAATAGGATAAAAAATTTTAATACCCTATAAAAGATGATGACAAGAATTGTGACAAGAACAAGGATAAATTTTTTTATAAACGATCCAAGATTGTTACTTTATAAAAAAATTTGATCACCAAATCAATAGATAAAAACACGTCAATCCGAAGAATCAACCAAAGCTCCTGATACCAATTGTAGGTTCAAAGTTTCTTAAGATTTAGCAAGTGTTTGATTTATCTAATGAATGGAAGGAGATGGAAGAACTAGAGAGAGAAAGGTAGAGAGAGAAAGGAGATAAAGAGAGAAAAGATGGAATGAATAAAATGATTAAGTGCTCAACCCCTCTTAACATGCTAGGAGGGGGTTTATATAGCCACCCTACATGTGGGCTTTGGTGGGCTATATGTTTATATATTGGATCACGAGCCCAATACTTGAATATATCATTGGAGTGACCGATCCTTCCTAAATACGTAAAAACGTATTTCCAACATTTACTTTCATTTTCATTATCCACCGGTCTATCACTTGTCATTCCTACACAAATTAATCTCATATTCATGCACTACTCATGATCCATACATCCTCGTATAGACGAATCCTTATCATGTGAATAGATCGGGAAGTACAGTTAAACAACAAATTGGTCAAATTTAATCATCTAATGTTAGATCATTGTCTTTTTTTCTTTAATATATGTTGAACCCGACATGAGTTTTAGTCAAAACCTGACTCACATTGTCCCGGTCATCACTCTGGTTTTTGGTTCAACCGGTCAAATCGAACTAGTTTTTAAAACATTGCTGCTTACTATGTGGTTTTCAAATGAAATGGCAAATGGGTGCCAATGTGACGAGTGTGTTTCTTTTTTCCTTGTTTTTATTTAATGGGTGGGCCAATTTTTAGCACATCTTAATTTTAATAGGGGACTCATTAAAACATAATTTTTTTATAAAATAACTTCCACATAACAATGTGTCACAAAATGATTTGCTTTAGGCTGCACGTAACGTAGTATCGGTGGACCAAGTCGCATTAGGTCGCCACCATTGCGACGATCGGTTTACCTCGGTCGATTGACCCAACTCGATCTCACCCACGACCACTTTTTTAAAACGAAAAAAAATGTTACTGTTTGATTTAGTTGCGGGAAGACCGTGTGTTTTTTCTTTCCTTTTTGTGTGTGATTGATTGTGTTTTTTGTTTCACTGTGACAACAACCAAGAAGATTAAGACATATATGGGCTTGTGTTTGGTTTTTTTCTTCTTCTTGAAACATGGGTCGCGTGTCTTTTTTTGGATATGCATTTTTGAAAACCAGTTTTAGTTTTTTGAGATTTAAGCGTTTTTTAGATATGGGTTTAATATTTTTTTGAGATTTGAGTGTTT
This sequence comes from Glebionis coronaria, assembly GCA_025667525.1. Taxonomy (NCBI): domain Eukaryota; kingdom Viridiplantae; phylum Streptophyta; class Magnoliopsida; order Asterales; family Asteraceae; genus Glebionis; species Glebionis coronaria. The sequence goes on along the minus strand of CM046876.1, from coordinate 487,150,991 downwards.
TTTAGATATGGATTTAATGTAATGTTTTTTATTAAATGTAATGTTTTTATTTATTAAATAAAAAATAAATTTGGTCGTCTTGTTGTTGTAAATAGCTCGCTGTAAGTCGTCAAAGAGAGAAAGCTGATGTGGTAGAAAAAATGTATATCGCACAAGGTCGATGTTGTGAGTAGCCTTAGAAAAAAAAAGATAGTGGAAAAAAAGAAAAAACATTGATACAACTATCATGCCAACTCATTACGTGGATGTTATTTTGTAAAGTCTATGTGATTGTAGCATTGCTCGTTTTTTTATATCCGTCAGGATATGGTGCATGTTTGAAAAAATGTGTCTTTGCAAAAAAAAAAATCCTTGGAAGATTTTCGTTTCTTTTTTTCCTGGATGAGCAGCTCTAACGAAAGTAAGTGACTAGTTTACCCTTGCGACCTTGTCTTTCTTATCTTTCCATGGGTTTAAATACGTGGACCTAAACTAGGGACAACAAAATGGTCAAAACAACCATCTTCTAACTCCATCAGATTTGCCTAAACTAATACTAATATAAAACAATTAAGAGAAATTTACATTTATATCTTTACCAAATCTTCAAATTACATTAATATTCTTACAAATCTTATAACTACTTCAATATCCTTTGAAAACCTAAAAGTTCACATATATGTCCAAGAAACACATTTTAACATTTTTAATTTGATTTTGTTTAAAAAAAATTTAAAATTTTTTATAACTTGTTCTAGTACTTATTTGTCCTTCTTTTTAATAGTTTGAAAAAAAATAAAGTGTATTAATCCTAACTGGGTGTTCGTTTGTTAAATTGAATTTCATCCAATTGTTTATTTTGAGATTAATTTTCTTATCTATCATACGTCCTACTACATATCATCAAAAGAAAAGATAGCATCAGGTTGATATCATAAGAACTCGCCCTTCGATTTCTAGTGATTTCCAGTTTACTCATATAATTGCATATATCTGATTCTACAAATTAACGCACCATGCACTCATCAATATTATAAAGCTTGTATCAAATTGAAAGATTACATGGGTATGAATTTAGTATCGTCTGATGCAAAAAAGTAAAATGTGGTTATATGTGTTTTGTTTAATTGAGTATGAAAAGTATAAAAGTAACCTTACATGTTAAATAGTATTTGTATAAAAACTTTTATTATAAACTTGATTTTATTATGATTAAAATATGTTTATGGATAAATTTGTGTATGTTTTTGTTTGCAAAAGATATTGAAGAAATTATCAAATTTATAGGGATATTTACGTAATTTATAAGTTTTGGAAGGATATATACGTAAATGCTCTGACAGTTAAAGACATCAAATTTACAACACTAACACATCTCAGGGTGTTTGCTTTAGCTTATATAGTGAGCTATAAGCTTATTAGCTTATATAAGCTTATAAGCCAAAATCAAGTGTTTGGTTAAGCTTATATAAGTAGGCTTATAAGCTTATACAAGGGGGTTTTGGTAAGCCAAGAAATTGTGGCTTATATAAGGATAGGTGGCTTATATAAGAATATTATATGAAAAGACATTTATACACTCATTTAATAATTACATCATTTTACTTTTTATGTATTTTTTTGTCATTTTACCTTATTAACTACACTAGCCTTTAGACCCGTCTGGTGGACGGGCTAACTTTAAGTATATATTTATAATGAAAATTGAAGTTATGTGTATTTGTATTAAAAGTTTAGTATATGTAGTGTTAATCATGACATTAATATTTTAATAATGTAGCTTAGAATGAAAAAATAACGTATTTTAAGATATTTTATTTATTTAATAATATTATGAGTTAATTGAATTTGCATACGTGAACGCTATGAATAAGTTTGTTACATTAAATTTTTTTAGAATTTTAATAATATTGTATAAATATTTAATATATTTTTTTACTTTTATGAGGTAATAAATCTTGTATGTATATGCTATTGTTATGAATAATTTTTTTACATTATTTTCTTTTTGAAATTAATATTACTGTTAAGTTTATTTTTGTTAGTAATAACATTATAGTTAAATATTTTTTTGAAATTATTTTGTTTTGTAGGTTTTGTGGTAAAGTGTATTCTAGCAAAAGTAAACCCAAAAAGCTCATTTTTGGTATTATTTTTTGTCACGTGTATAATCTAGCAACAATATTAGCCCAGTCAAAAACTTGACAGTCCGATATCTAAAAATATTTTCATTTTAGTATCTCAAACTATTGTGAATCATTTGTAATTCCTATTTTCTTTTTGAATCATTTTATGGGAATCCTTTAATGAATTACTTATTTTTATAGATATTTGTATTTAAGGCATCATTTGTAATTTCTATTTTCTTTTTGAAGCATTTTATGGAAACCTTTTAATGAATTACATGCGTCATTTTTATAGAATTTTATATTTAAGGCATTGTTTCACCATCCTTCCTTATATATTTTTTATAATTTTGTATTTAAGGCATCATTTGTAATTCCTATTTTTATTTTTGAAGCATTTTATGGAAATCTTTTAATAAGTTACATGTGTCATTTTTAGAATTTTGTATTTAAGGCATCATTTGTAATTCCTATTTTCTTTTTGAAGCATTTTATGGAAACCTTTTAAGGCTTCAAAAAATGCGATTTTTTCAAGGCTTCAAAAATGCGATTTTTGATGTTTTTCCGCAAAATAACTTGTACTTTTGTACTCAGTTACATGAAAAGAGACTAAAAAATGCAAAGTTTTTGATTTTGAATACAGAAATTTTGAAATCAAGAAAATAATACAAAAAATAAGAAGAAAGAAAAGATTTTTATTATTGTTTCTAACCTACTACACCTATATCACGAAGATATTAGATCGAGCTACCTATGTAGATCCTATTTTAGTGTAGTTCTGGTTTCCGAAAACAAAGAAAAAAAGGAATAAAAACCACGTTTTTGTGAAGTAACAGATGAATACAACACAAAACGTGAATCAACCACATATGAATCACCAATCTACCCCGTGGCGATTGACACCAGTTGTTGTCCTACAATTATCTTCACTTCACCATGATTAATATGAATAATAGTAGTAGAAAAGAGAGAAAAAAAGAAAGAAGTTTAGAGAGAGAAAGTAGAGAGAAGGTGGAGAGAATGGTTGTATGAATATAGATTAAGAGTGAGAAAAAATGAGAACCAACACCCTCCTAACATGCTAGGAGTGTAATATTTATAGCCTAGCCTACATGTGGCGTTTGGGCTTTAGTTTAGATGGGCCGAGCTTAGCTTTTGGGCTTTAGGTTTTTAAACGTGGCCTTGTTAGCTTAAAGTCAAGCTCGTGATTCCTGACTATTCTGTTATTTATTACAATGTTTCTATTACCGATACATAATAAACTTATGACCGACTCATTCTTGTTAGACTTAATATTTTGAGGCTAACAGTTTAGGATTCTTGGTTGGCCTTTGAGACAATAAAGGATTGAAATGGGATCGATTAAACTGTGGACGAAATTCACAAAGAGGTTCGCTAAGAGGTCAATTGATTTCAAGGCAATAACTTTTAAGATATTATGTGTAATAATTAACCGCATGTTGCAGGCATTTGCAATTTCATTTTGATTATTTCACGTTTTAATTTAAACGTTACACGAAACACTTATCATAATATTTTCATATCGTTATACGCGGATACTCACCTAATCAACAAAAATGTTACCAAAAATAAAATAAAAAGCCATGATTTGTCACAATGAACTTAAAAGCTTCTGATAAACGGCCAGCCCATGTAAACTTTTAGGGCTGTTTGTATATAAGCCCATTCAATCCTAAATCCCTACAACATAAATAAGCAACAACAAAATCGAGTGAGGTCATATTGGGGAAAAACAATATGCTCAGAAAAAACGGATGAGGCTCTCAGGCAGGTTTGACGGAGGTTACAATAATAATAGCCACCTCACTTACCGCTGCATGTTCCTTTAATTAACGGAATCGTGTCAGTTTAGAGCCTATGATTTCATTCCCCATTATATACGAGTTAATTACATTTTTGGTCCGTTTGGTTTGTAAATGGGTTTATGATATAAGGTGGTGTTTGTTTAAGCTTATATATTTATATCAAAGGCGATGATGACGATGATGATATTTCATCTTCTGCGTTTATACTTTTTTCTGAGCATATTTAATTAGGGTTAATTACGCCCGTATCTTGGCGGGGTAACCCGATTCGGAATTGTGGTTGCAGCCATGGCGGATGTTTCCCTTCCTATATTTGCAGATCTGAGCCTCTTTTTTCGATTTCGATTTATTCCAAACATTTCGCTTTCTATAAGCCGAAAAGTTTCAAAATAAGGCACAAAAAGTGAGCTTAGGAATATAGCCCGAATCTGTTAAGATCCCACATCGGCCAAGTATGTGATTGGTTGATGGTTTGTAAACATAAAGAACTTGGAGATACTAGGTATCGATCGCGGTACCTCTCGCATGCTAAGCGAGCGCTCTACCAACTGAGCTACATCCTCAACTAAAAAAGTGGCAGTTTTGGCCAACTTTTCTGCTTAAAATTAGTTACTTGCAAGTTTATGGTTTGGGGTTGCATAAACCATAAGCAGGATATATTGTGCTTATAGTTTGGGATTGCTTAAAATTAAGTACTTACAAATGTGTTGTTCCGAGATGAAGTGAAGATGAGATTGATTATAAGAGGCTGTGATGATAGAATTTGAATATGTCCGAGTGGATTCGAGTAAAGTTGAGATTATCCACATCTTGGCAGGGCAACTTACTAAGTTTGCAGCCATGGTGGATTGATCCTCTTTGTTTGATTGTTTACAAATCTGAGCCTCACCATAGTATTTTCATCTCATTTTTATCTGCTTTCTTTGATTGCATTTCTCTCTTTCCAAATGTAATATCGGGAAGTCCAAATAACCGCTTACCACTCCTTATGAATAATCAATAATCTAGTGAGGACAAAACCAACTGGCTTAGCTCAGTTGGCCACCAAGGTTCCACTAAGTGGTTTCCTTGGGGGAGGATTTCTAGAGGTCTTGGGTTGAAGACCTTTGCCAAGGGCCTTTCAGCCGAAGCGGATACGGAGTCTAACATAACTAAGCGAGGGTTCGAAGAAGACATTCTTCCGCTTGGATGTCATTGCACGACTCGACCCACTAACCACTAACATTTGCCGTTCTAAAAAAATAATGTAGTGAGGACAAATTGGGGGACAGTAGTCTGCTCAGAAAAACCGAATGAGGCTTGGCAATATTGACAGTGGGTGTCATAGAAGTTGTTGCCACATCACTAACTTGCCACTGCATGCTTCGTTAACTTACGGATCATGTTAGTTTCAGCCCATGATTTCGTTCCCCATCATGATCACCAATAAGGGTGCATTTGGTTTGAAGAAAGGAATCACTACATGTATGGGTTTGATTACTGCAAGGGGTGTTTGTTTAAAGCTTATTTATCCCAAATTTTTATATGTAAAAGGCGATGATGACATTTTTCTGATTTTACTTTCTTTGGGGCCTGTATCTTGGCGAGGCAACTTGACTTGAATTGTGGTTGCAGCCATCGCGGTCCCTCAATTCCAGTTACATATTTGCAGATCTGAGCCTCAGTTTTTGGTGCCTAGGCGTTTCATGTCTTACTCAATCTTAAAAAAGCTTCCAGTAAACGCCTAAACGGTGAGCCTATGGTTATGTTTGGCAAGAGATTTTTCAAAGCTTTTTTTTAGAGCTGTTAGCTTTTTGTTAAAAAAAATAATCTCTTCTAAAATAACTAGCTCTGTTTGGCACAACTTTTTAGAGCTATTAGCTTTTTATTTTAAACAAGTAGCTCTTAAATAAAAAACTGATTCATTAAGCTTTTTAAATAACCAGCTCTTGAAAAGCTGTAAATCACTGATATACCCTCCAAACATTTTATAATTTATCTAAATATGTCCTTTTAAGTCATTTTACATAATAATTTTAGTTAACAGCTAATTAACAACTTACAGTTAACAGCTTATAGCTTACAACTATTTTTACCAAACATAGCCTATGTAGAGACGTTTAGGCCTGTTTGTAAACAAGCCCATTCTATCCAACTCTTAACAATATTAATAAGCAAAAGCAAAACCCAGTGAGGTCATATTGGGGAAAAACAATATGCTCAGAAAAAAACGGATGAGGCTCTCAGGCAGGTTTGACGGCAGGTTATAATAATAACCATCTCTCACTTACCACTGCATGTTCCGTTAATTAACTGAATCGTGTAAGTTTATAGCCCATAATTTCTTTCAACCCCCAATATAAAGTTAACTACATTTTGGTTCTTGTGGTTTTCTTGGTATTTCACTTTTGATCCAATCAGGGTCCGTTTGGTTTGTAAATGGGGTTCTAATTTAAGGTGGTGTTTGTTTAAGCTTATATATTTATATGATATTCTTATCTTCTGCATTTATACTTTTTTCTGAGCATAATTGTTAATGTTTATATATTTATATCAAAAGCGATGATGATGATGATGATGATGAGATAGATTTAAAAGGCTGTGATGATAAAATTTAAATGTGTCTGAGTGGATTCGAGTAAAGTTTGAGATTATCCGCATCTTGGCGGGGCAACTTACTAAGTTTGCAGCCATGGTGGATTGATCCTGTTTGTTCGATTGTTTACAAATCTGAGCCTCATCATAATACTTTTATCTCATTTATCTGCTTTCTTCGATTGTTGGGGTTTGTTAAACGTTAGTTGATCAGGTATCTGATCCTCATTGCATGTTTGTGCATCGAAAGATTTGAGTAAATTGCAAAAATCGTCATTGTGGTTTGGAAATGCAGGCGGCCTCCTGCGGGTTAGTGTTGTCCTCATTTTCGTCCCTGGCCAAAATAAAATGACTGCTCTCATGTTCTTGTTCTTTGATTTATTTTATCATGTAAAATGGATGGTCTCTGAATGAAAAGATTATTCTGCATCAAAGTTTATTTTTCAGAGCATATTTCGGTTGCTCGAACTTGGGGAGAAAGTATGCCCGTATCTTGGCGGGGCAACCCAAACCGGTGTTTGCAGCCATGGCGGTTTCACATCCCTTTTATTTAGTTCCAGAAACTGATTGAGGCTCCGGCGAGAGTGACGATATGTTTTAAAAGCCACCTCACTCTGTTGCCACTGCATATGGATCATGTTAGTTTCAACCCATCGTTTCATTCCCCCATTATCATTAACAATAAACGCAAACCCTTGAAACATATTATGAGCATATCATAAAAGGTGTGTTTGGTTTGCAGAAATGAACATTATTGGTATCGCTTTGGTAACATAGGGAGTATGATTACTATAAAGTTATTTATTTATTTATCTAAATTTGTATTTTTTCTGAGCTTGAATTACTGGGGTGAGATATGTCATGTATCTTGGCGGGGCAACTGACCTGAATTGTGGTTGCAGCCATGGCTGGTGTTTGCCCCCCTTCTTTCTTTTTTGGGTAGAAGGATCTTTAACCTCGGTAAATATAAAAGGATGCCTTTGCCAGGAGTCGAACTCGGGTCTATTGCTTGGAAGGCAGTTATCCTAACCGTTGGACTACAAACGCTGTTTGTAAACGTGTCTCCTCAGTCCTCCCCTTTTATATTTGCAGATGAGCCACTTTTTACACTGTTAGTCCCTGGGTTAATTCTGACTTCTCATTTAGTTGAATAATTAAGATTTTTGAACCATGGGAATCCAGAATCCCAAAAGTCGTTATCTAGCTTGTTTTTCTTAATGGCAACTATCTAACAAATATATTTAAGAATAATTACCTTTGTCCTGACTCTTGGCCTTAACATTGTCTGATGATACCACACGATTTGACTTCAATGGTTATTGCTTTCCCTGTCGATGTTTTCACGAAGATCTGCATTTTCTTTCTTTCTTTCTCTCATCGATTAAAGGTGGTTGGGAAGGAAGATTATTATGCGAGATGGTTTCAGACTCTGTTTGGTCAATACTCGAAATAATTTTCAAACATGAATCACAATGGGCATGGGTTTGATAACATAGTGGAACGAAAGTGCTGAGGGTTGGCCAAATAAGGATACTGAATGTAATTTTTTGGGTCAAAGAACTAAACTGTTTGGTCAATGCATATCACAAGGACGAACGGTGTTATTCACTCTTTATTAAGGTGTTGATATTTTTCTGAGCAGAATGTATTGCTGGATATTATGGGGGTGGAAGTATGCCCGTATCTTGGCGGGGCAAACCAAATCATGTTTGCAGCCATGGCGGGCATCTGATCCATTTTATCCGGTTTCTTACTTACATGTCTAGCCTCATTTTTCACACCTTGAAGTGTTTCATGAAATGAAATGAATGAATGAATGAATGAATGAAATATATGGAGGACTCACATGCATCTAGGTATCACAGTTGGTTTACTGTTTGGTTTTAAAGTGTGTATTATTCTACCAAAATACACGTGGGTTTTGAGAGAAAGCAACAGGATGCGTTTATGTGCAGTGTTGAAGAAACAAAGTGGTACACAGTGAGGTATTTTTTGGTTCCCACTGTTTTTGTTGTTATTCCCAGTGTTACAAATTCATTCCCCCTGTTTGGGTTTGTGACAGTTTAGCAATATGAAAATGTAAACCTTAATAATATCACTTGATGATATGAGGCAAAATCATATGCTATGATTTTCGTAAAAGAATAGAGAACAGTTCCATATGTTATTGTTAAGGTGGTGGTTGTTAAATTTACATAAATGGTCACTCATACAATAGACAACAGTTTTATATGTGTATTAATGCTAGGGGGCTAACGGTATACTTTACCCTTGTTTTTATTTAAGGGATGTTTATGTTGGCTTATATACCGGGCTTGTGAACTTCTGTAAAATGAAAAGTTTCAAAATAAGCTTATTTAAGCCGAAAAGTTTCAAAATAAGCCACAATAAATGAGCTTATGTAACTCAAGCCAAAAACTTGGTAAGCCATAAGCCTGCTATACAAGCCGAAACAAACACCCCTTAGTGCATTAAGTAAAGTGGAGATTATATGCATCTTGGCCGGGCAACGGACTAAGTTTGCAGCCACGGCAGATTGTCCTCTTTCTTCGGTTCACATACATATCTGAGCACCATATTAGGTTACGCTAAGGAGTTGATGGAATTGCTTATATTTCTGATTTTGCTTATAAATAAGCGCTTATAGAGTGCTTAAAAATTACGTTTTAGGAAATAGTGTTTGGATTTGCCGAGATGAACCACTAGACCAAATCTTTTAATAGTGAGGCGATGAAGATATTTTTCTGAGCATAAGTTACTGGATAATAGTGGGTGAAATCTCGCCTGTATCTTGGTGGGGCAACCCGATCCAAATCATGATTGCAGCCGTGGCAGGTGTTATCCCCTTTTATTCCAGTTCCCTATTTGCAGATCGGAGCCTCATTTTTTACACGCCATATTGTTTGATAGAATGAATGAAATGAAATATCTTGATATGAACATGTACAACAAACAACAACGGTACCCAATCTCGCAGGAACGAGGTATGGGGGAGGTGGGATGTAGTTAGTCACTCCCCTGCCCTAGAGTAGAAGGACTGCTTCCAGAGGTCGACAGACCTCTGGCAAGTTCCATATGATGCTGCTGCAGTTGTTAGGGGTGTTCATGAGTTTGGTTCTCGGGTTTGTTGCTTATTTTTGCAGAGGTAGATATTCACACTTATTAAAACCGTTTGATCCGCTTATTGCAGTTCGAAACAGTTTTGTAGTTATGGAGGAAACGGATGAGAAAGAGGTGAATTAAGAGGCTGTGATGATAATATTTTAATGTGTCTTGAGTGGAGGGTTTGTCCGCATCATGGCGGGGCAACTTACCAAGTTTGCAGCCATGAAGGATGTCCTCTTTCTTTGATTGTTTATATATCTGAGCCTCATCATAATGGCTTTTTGCAGCCATGAAGGATTTGTCCTCTTTCTTCGATTGTTTATATATCCGAGCCTCGTCATAATGCCTGTATTTTTCTCCAGTGTTCGGGCATGGTTAAGCATTAACTAATCTGGACTAGTGATCCCCATTTTATCAAGTTAATTGGCTATTGCATGTATATTTGCATATGCAACAACTAACCCAATCCCGCCGGAGCGGGGTAAGGGGGAGGTTAAATGTAGACAGATCCTACCCCTACCACCAGGATAAACCCGAAAGAAAGTAGAGAGACTGCTTCCAGGGGGCCTCCAGCCTTTCAGAAAGTTCCACTGCCTGGAATCGAACACGGGTCTCCTGGGTGAAAGCCAGATATCCTAACCGCTGTACATCAGGATATGGAAAATAATTTGGAATGCCGGGTCAACCCGGGTTTTAAAACATTGCTCATCTCATCTCATCTCAAAGTGTCGTTCTAGTAGTAGTCCAGTTACCTTCGGGTAGGTTTTTTTTTACATCCACTCAGATCAAAATGAGGCAATTCCGGAGAGGATTATGACTTTAATTGGTCAAAATGATTTTCTTCAAATAGATTAATTGTTGCTTTTCTGCTGCTGTTGATCTTGTCATCATCATCATCATCATCATCATCATCATCATCATCATCATCATTACTACGTAGTTTATAACGCGTGCATTTCAAATTTCATCATTGTGGTTTATTACCGAAATCATGGATAAAAATTCCATAAGTTGTGGTTCTTTTTTACTAGAAAATGCTCAAACAACCCTAATTATTGTCTCTGAAGGCTGTGATGATGAATTTGTATGCTTCTGAGTGGGTTCGAGCAGAAGTTGAGATCATCTGCATCTTGGTGGGGCAAAGTACTAACTTTGCAGCCATGGCGGGTTATCCTCTTTTTTCGATAGTTACATATCTGAGCCTCATCATAGTTACACTAAGGGGGTGTTTGGGATTGTTCATATTTTCTTATGCTTTTAAGTACTTATAAGCTTCTTAAAGTAAGCGTTTCAGGAAATGCAATAAACATCGAAATAATAGTAATATGTTTAAGTGTAACTAAATGTAACAAATTTGTTACATAATTTATGTATAAACTACACTTACACAGTTTGTTACATTATTACTAGATTATATCGAAGTGTACCAAATTGTGTTAGTGTAGTTTATACATAAATTATGTTACAAAGTCCGGAAAGTTGTATTTTTAAACTGGAAAATACGCCAACACCCCTAAATTTTGCCAATGAAGGATGTGAATGAATTGTTATGAGCCTGAGTGGCTTCAAGTAAATTTGGGATGATCTGCATCTTGGTGGGGGATACTGATAATTTTGCAGTCATGGTGGATTTATCATCTTTGTTTCATTTACTACACATCTTATGACCTGTATATTTACAATTTTTTTAATAGTTACACTATATCTGGTCGTGTTCAAAGATAGATTCAACTGGAAGTGATAGAAAAGTAGGTTTACTGTGGTTCCGATTTGGTTCGCAGAGAAAAAACGTTCACTGATCTGCACAATGTAGTGGCAAGTTGGTGAACCACTAGGTTTACTGGGATTCATAAAGCATTCATATACTTATGAAATGAACATGAAAGCCCGTGGATCAGCCCAGACGTTTTGTCGTGTTAGATCACTTGTATATTTTGCCCTCATTGACTAACTCAAGTTAGTTTTGGCTTAAGGTAGGTATAGTTTTCTTTTTGTTTTTCTGTTATATTTGTGGTTTTGGCTTATGGTGGATTGTGTGTTGGAATTGTTGCAGTGAACCCTATGCCACTCTTGTGCGGGCGACTATTGATTATGCCAGCTAGCTGAAAAGCCACCAGATTCTGTTCTTTGCGGTAAGCCACTAGGTTTACTGTAATTTAGTTTTGTAGTTAACTATGACCCTTCAGTTTTATCTCCAATGAGCATCATTAATTTAACTTAGTGACTTGTTTGTGGTTTGTGTAAAACTAAAAAAACATGAATAGCCAAGTGATGTATTATTGTCTGTCATAGTTTTTAATCTTATTTTATAACAGGTGTTTTCACTCCAATCGCCCTATAAACAACCAAGTACTTGGTATGTCATATAGTTATATTCTCATTGATCAATTTTATCTCGTAAAAACATCATGGCTTCTTTTTTTACTATCTGGTTACATAGCATACTCATAGCAAGGGAGTCCTTTTTAGACATGCCACTTAAAGTGTACTGGAAACCAAGATCCTTCTCCACTGAAATGCAGGATACTATTTTGTACATCCGTCTAGGTCCGGATGTCAGGATGTCCTATGTCTTAGGTATTTAGTTTTGCTAATAGGAAAAGTTGATGCATATTGGGAGTTATATGTGTGTTACCCTTTTTTGGCCAAAGCTTAAATCATACTTGCTGTTTTTAATTATCACTCCAACCACTCAACCGCTTGTTATGTGAATGTTACAAAAACAACATGAGCATCCATATACTATCCGTTTAATAATCAGTGAATTCGCATCTACTTATTGTTGTATGTCATGGGACTTTGAGATTATATATGGGCTCAACCCATAAATGCTTTAGTTGAGTTTCAAGTTTATCTTCTAGCACATAGGAAATCAACAAAACAAGATGTAAATGGATGGAAGTGTGATTTGAAGTAAGTGTGATTTAGCTGGACCAAATAAAAGTCAACATACTTAGAACTCTTTAAATCAAATATGACCCATTTAGGAACATAATGAACTTAATAAGTACTAAGGTTGGGAAAGGGGATGCTTGTCCCTTTGTTACATTGTAATGAGTTATGAGTCGTTCCTTATTTCTTTATACCCGGAGGGAATGGGAACTCTTAAACTGGGTTGTGAATGTTATTGACAAGTAATGCGAATATCAAATAATGTAAATCGTCAAACTGGGTAATTATTACAACAACTCAACATGAGTTAGGTTGGGTTGGATTCAACTTTTGGTATTTTGTAGTGTTGATCGATTTTATGATGAAACTTTTTAGTATTACAGACAAATTCTGTTAAGCATCAAACAGTTATAAATATTCATCCCCATCTCTGTCCCTGAACTAAACATCTTAGTGTTTTAATTGCAGACTTCGAAATAAAATGAACCGACGTCATACCTGTATGTACATACTCAAAATTGTTACAATCGGTTCATGTTCGTCCTCTCGAATTGACTGAGCACAAGGTCAAGTTGGAACATATTCGAATCAACTAAACAAAAGTTCCAAGTTGCAATAAAACAACCAGATGAACATTAGCACATATAGTTCTATAATGCTCATAAGACGTAATTTGAATCAACAGTTTGTCGGGTGAATGCTCTGGAGCAGAGTACTCCGTATATTAATATAGCTATTCCAGCTTTTGTTTCTTCCAGAGTACTTCGTACTGTGTTCTTATTTTTCCCACTGCTATTTCTAGTACATCTGTATCCAGGTTAATTGAAAAAAAACATAAGTATGCATCCAAAGCAAGAACCCAGTTAGACAAAAAGGCAATGAATAAGCCGGACATTGTCTTTGGATCGATTTCACCCCACGACCTTGTGTTCTTCAAGCGAGGCGTAACTAGAGAATTGAGTACTTGTCAACAACTGTAGGACAACTATAACACAATGCAAACTAGTGAACTACTTTGGAAACGGGTTTATTACCTTGCTTGACATTTCAAAATCAACAACTTTAATGAAACTTTTTGCACATTATTCATCTACATATAATCTTCTAGTAATATAATGTCCATTACCTAAACATATTATAATTTGAAATACCGTTAAACCTCAACCACTTGTACAAAAGCTAAACACAAAACTAGCAGCTATTCTCAATCCTTAAAGTAGTAGATCTTCCTTCTTGAATCAAAGCATCTCTTGCTGACATAATGTTACTCTTCTCTAAAGACGAGTCGAAAACCGTGCTATCAATCCAGTTCTTGAGCAAATCCTCTTGTCCCCATGTGTCCGGTATCCATACGTGGCCCGACATCTCAACTCGATGTCTCTTTAGCCTCTCTCGCCCACTCTCTTCCACCACAACATCCATTTGTCTTGCTTCTAGCTGTTTTTCATCCACTTGTGGCGTGCCACTTGTGTTACCAATGTGCTCGTCCTTTTTTTGTAAAATGTTGATAACCGATAACGCTGATTGGCCTTTTTCGCCTTTCTGGCTTGAAAAATCTTGTGAAGAGGTGGATGTTGTAGTATCATGGTTTCGACTACGCCGACGAGGGTTTGGAGTGGTATCAAGATTAAGGTTTGTGTGGTTTTCCATTGATGTGTTTAATGTTTAAGAACAAATATAGGATACTATGTGTTGGTTTATACGAGCTTATATAATAATGTGATATGATACATTTGTTGTTATTGTGGTAAAGAACATATCAAAAGATTTGTGTGGGAATAGAAAGATTTGTTTAGGAGTTGGGGTAAGGTGTGAAATAAAGCACGTCGATTATGGAGTGTGTGTTTTTGTGGTATGTGACAAGTGTACGTGTCTTTGTTTTCCTTGAGAATATTCGAAGGTGCACCACATACAGTTGCCATAATAGGAAAAGTATACCAAAAGTAAATTTTTTGGTTACTTTACTTGTTTCAAATGTTTCACTAGCTTTTCTTTTTTAGAAAAAAAAAATAATTTACATAGCAGGAGGAGAGCACAAACGGGTAACAAGTTGTGTCGTTAACTATTTTTTCTAACAAAATTAAGTCTATTAAATACAACGTTTATAGACTTAAGAGTGAAAACATTATTATTCATAACACGTTATATTCAGGTAAGCAATTTCATCGTCTCAAATGCAAGAAAATCAAATGTATCAAACGCGAAAAAAATAAACACGTGTTGATTTTCAACACATGCTTTTTCTTGTTTAGTAGATGCAAAGCCTGAAAGTTATGTATGATCGATGAGATGCATTTTAGTAGTAGTAATTTTCAAAAACTTCATTATAAATTAGTACTATAGTAGCTTGTTAAAGGGCCACATTACAAATATGACTACCTTTTTTATAATATACATTATAATTTTTTTGGCTAAATTTTTTTCTCATTTTTAATCCTTTTAACCTGCTATATTTTTTCAATTTTTGTTAACTAAGGTGTATATGTTGAATTGTGGCTATGATGAAACAAACTACACATAATAATTTTTCGGAAGTTTGTTTGTAATTCTAGTTCGTAAAATATGACCGTTCTAAAACAAATGCTATTATTATTGAACGCTATGAGCCAATAAAGGCAATAGTGGTATTATTGTACGTATCTTGGTTTCACAGGCTCACGAGTTCCATCAACTATTACACTGTCCAGTGGGGCTTTTCCTAATTCATAAGGTGCCATTCCTATCTCGCAAACATCTAGTTGATTTTTTTCTCCGCAAACATCTAGTTGATTACTCATAGAGAAAAGAGAGAGTGACGGATGCAGAATATTTGATAGTGGGGGGTGGGGGACAATTTACGTTTTAGAGTGTTAAACGGAATTCAATGTGTGAGTGGGGGACAATTTACGTTTTTAGTGGGGGGCATTAAAAAAAAGGTCAAAATTAAAAAAAAATTACACTATAATCTCGTCTTTTTGGTCGAGCTATGGGGGGCGCCGCCACCCCATAGCTAACACATGCGTCCGCCCCTGCATAGAGAACCATTTGTTGAAGATTAATCGGGATTAGAGCCGGGGCGGGTTCAGAATTTTAAAAAGGATGTTGCACATAAAGATTTTTGATCAATTAAAGTTACGGCGTAAGAAACCAAAGTAGCACAAAAGATTTTGAGTGTTACGCGTACAAAAAAATGACAGTTTTTTTTTTACACTTTGTGACCTCAAAATGAGTATAACCCGTGTCACACCCGGCTACTATTGGAACCAAACTTTTTACCAATTATATCATTGGCAGACTGATCAATGGGACGGGAGCTCATTACATGGAGCCAATTCTTTGTGCACAAAGGTTCGGTTGACATTAAAACATACATAAGATCGGATTATTAATTTCCATTAACTTACACTTTTTGGAGTCCACAAATTAGGCAAGTGAAAAATGTTGATTCATTATTATTTATAGCCCTCGTAATAAAATTGTAAGACACGAATTTAAGAGAACTAATCTATTGGCTCAGGAAGTTTGGAAATTACGTTTTCAAATTCCTACAGCGTTTAGGTGTGTGGTTCTAGTCACATGGTATTTAAAACAAGTTGGCGAACGTTGTATTATTAGTTGGGCTATATTCTTTGAATCAAAAGTAAGACACGGTCATAGATGATCGATAACAACAAATGAGAACGATATGTCAATATAGTTGATATTTAATAAAGTTATAACCGTACGTAAGTCTTATGTTTTGTCATTCGAAGTTAATATGCTGACAATTGACAAATATCCTATTTCATATAGATTTATAGCTTTAATAGACTGTGTTTATGCAATAGATGGAACTTAAAAGAAAAGATTGCCGCCGGCTCACATCGGATTAAAAAACATACGCGAATAGAAAGTATCGGCATAAAATGATGTAAATATCGCAAAGACGTAGCGATACAATTAAATTTTTAAACAATAATCTAGTATGTTAAAAAAGTTAAGTTTCAAACGACACATGTAAAATTTTTAAAAATTTAAAAGTTACTGCAACTTCAATAAGGACATGTACCCAATATGTTTAGGTTGTTTTTATCAGTTACACTATATCAAAATACACCCTCACATAATGTAATATTAGCCCCTCACTTACTTTTTATCCTCACATCAAAAACCACTTTCACACTAAAATAATGCTTTTATTAATTTTTAAAATAAAAACACTACATAAATTAAAAACGTACACATACGAAATTAAAAATGTTATAAAAATAAAAAAAACATTACATTAGAAATTTTAAAAACATAAATAAAACACTAAACATTACATAAAAATTTTAAACATTACGAGTAGTTGTATTTTGTGTGAATAAGATTTATTTTTTATTAGGTGAAAATTAATATTTTTTAAAATGTATTTATAAGAAATAAACGAAATGTTAGAATTTTTTTTCTTAAGAAATATAAAGTAACAGAAATGGGTCCGCTTTTACACAAATTTCGAAAAGTACGAGCTCATCTTCGTGAGCGTTTTTTGCCCATCCTCATGCATGAGCCAAAACAGATTTAGCAACATGGCGCGTGAAAATTGACCTCATGATACTCTCACACTTATTAAAACCGTTTGATCCGCTTATTGCAGTTCGAAACAGTTTTGTAGTTATGGAGGAAACGGATGAGAAAGAGGTGAATTAAGAGGCTGTGATGATAATATTTTAATGTGTCTTGAGTGGAGGGTTTGTCCGCATCATGGCGGGGCAACTTACCAAGTTTGCAGCCATGAAGGATGTCCTCTTTCTTTGATTGTTTATATATCTGAGCCTCATCATAATGGCTTTTTGCAGCCATGAAGGATTTGTCCTCTTTCTTCGATTGTTTATATATCCGAGCCTCGTCATAATGCCTGTATTTTTCTCCAGTGTTCGGGCATGGTTAAGCATTAACTAATCTGGACTAGTGATCCCCATTTTATCAAGTTAATTGGCTATTGCATGTATATTTGCATATGCAACAACTAACCCAATCCCGCCGGAGCGGGGTAAGGGGGAGGTTAAATGTAGACAGATCCTACCCCTACCACCAGGATAAACCCGAAAGAAAGTAGAGAGACTGCTTCCAGGGGGCCTCCAGCCTTTCAGAAAGTTCCACTGCCTGGAATCGAACACGGGTCTCCTGGGTGAAAGCCAGATATCCTAACCGCTGTACATCAGGATATGGAAAATAATTTGGAATGCCGGGTCAACCCGGGTTTTAAAACATTGCTCATCTCATCTCATCTCAAAGTGTCGTTCTAGTAGTAGTCCAGTTACCTTCGGGTAGGTTTTTTTTTACATCCACTCAGATCAAAATGAGGCAATTCCGGAGAGGATTATGACTTTAATTGGTCAAAATGATTTTCTTCAAATAGATTAATTGTTGCTTTTCTGCTGCTGTTGATCTTGTCATCATCATCATCATCATCATCATCATCATCATCATCATCATCATTACTACGTAGTTTATAACGCGTGCATTTCAAATTTCATCATTGTGGTTTATTACCGAAATCATGGATAAAAATTCCATAAGTTGTGGTTCTTTTTTACTAGAAAATGCTCAAACAACCCTAATTATTGTCTCTGAAGGCTGTGATGATGAATTTGTATGCTTCTGAGTGGGTTCGAGCAGAAGTTGAGATCATCTGCATCTTGGTGGGGCAAAGTACTAACTTTGCAGCCATGGCGGGTTATCCTCTTTTTTCGATAGTTACATATCTGAGCCTCATCATAGTTACACTAAGGGGGTGTTTGGGATTGTTCATATTTTCTT
Source organism: Glebionis coronaria (assembly GCA_025667525.1). Classification (NCBI taxonomy): domain Eukaryota; kingdom Viridiplantae; phylum Streptophyta; class Magnoliopsida; order Asterales; family Asteraceae; genus Glebionis; species Glebionis coronaria. The sequence goes on along the minus strand of CM046876.1, from coordinate 487,132,726 downwards.
ATGCTTTTAAGTACTTATAAGCTTCTTAAAGTAAGCGTTTCAGGAAATGCAATAAACATCGAAATAATAGTAATATGTTTAAGTGTAACTAAATGTAACAAATTTGTTACATAATTTATGTATAAACTACACTTACACAGTTTGTTACATTATTACTAGATTATATCGAAGTGTACCAAATTGTGTTAGTGTAGTTTATACATAAATTATGTTACAAAGTCCGGAAAGTTGTATTTTTAAACTGGAAAATACGCCAACACCCCTAAATTTTGCCAATGAAGGATGTGAATGAATTGTTATGAGCCTGAGTGGCTTCAAGTAAATTTGGGATGATCTGCATCTTGGTGGGGGATACTGATAATTTTGCAGTCATGGTGGATTTATCATCTTTGTTTCATTTACTACACATCTTATGACCTGTATATTTACAATTTTTTTAATAGTTACACTATATCTGGTCGTGTTCAAAGATAGATTCAACTGGAAGTGATAGAAAAGTAGGTTTACTGTGGTTCCGATTTGGTTCGCAGAGAAAAAACGTTCACTGATCTGCACAATGTAGTGGCAAGTTGGTGAACCACTAGGTTTACTGGGATTCATAAAGCATTCATATACTTATGAAATGAACATGAAAGCCCGTGGATCAGCCCAGACGTTTTGTCGTGTTAGATCACTTGTATATTTTGCCCTCATTGACTAACTCAAGTTAGTTTTGGCTTAAGGTAGGTATAGTTTTCTTTTTGTTTTTCTGTTATATTTGTGGTTTTGGCTTATGGTGGATTGTGTGTTGGAATTGTTGCAGTGAACCCTATGCCACTCTTGTGCGGGCGACTATTGATTATGCCAGCTAGCTGAAAAGCCACCAGATTCTGTTCTTTGCGGTAAGCCACTAGGTTTACTGTAATTTAGTTTTGTAGTTAACTATGACCCTTCAGTTTTATCTCCAATGAGCATCATTAATTTAACTTAGTGACTTGTTTGTGGTTTGTGTAAAACTAAAAAAACATGAATAGCCAAGTGATGTATTATTGTCTGTCATAGTTTTTAATCTTATTTTATAACAGGTGTTTTCACTCCAATCGCCCTATAAACAACCAAGTACTTGGTATGTCATATAGTTATATTCTCATTGATCAATTTTATCTCGTAAAAACATCATGGCTTCTTTTTTTACTATCTGGTTACATAGCATACTCATAGCAAGGGAGTCCTTTTTAGACATGCCACTTAAAGTGTACTGGAAACCAAGATCCTTCTCCACTGAAATGCAGGATACTATTTTGTACATCCGTCTAGGTCCGGATGTCAGGATGTCCTATGTCTTAGGTATTTAGTTTTGCTAATAGGAAAAGTTGATGCATATTGGGAGTTATATGTGTGTTACCCTTTTTTGGCCAAAGCTTAAATCATACTTGCTGTTTTTAATTATCACTCCAACCACTCAACCGCTTGTTATGTGAATGTTACAAAAACAACATGAGCATCCATATACTATCCGTTTAATAATCAGTGAATTCGCATCTACTTATTGTTGTATGTCATGGGACTTTGAGATTATATATGGGCTCAACCCATAAATGCTTTAGTTGAGTTTCAAGTTTATCTTCTAGCACATAGGAAATCAACAAAACAAGATGTAAATGGATGGAAGTGTGATTTGAAGTAAGTGTGATTTAGCTGGACCAAATAAAAGTCAACATACTTAGAACTCTTTAAATCAAATATGACCCATTTAGGAACATAATGAACTTAATAAGTACTAAGGTTGGGAAAGGGGATGCTTGTCCCTTTGTTACATTGTAATGAGTTATGAGTCGTTCCTTATTTCTTTATACCCGGAGGGAATGGGAACTCTTAAACTGGGTTGTGAATGTTATTGACAAGTAATGCGAATATCAAATAATGTAAATCGTCAAACTGGGTAATTATTACAACAACTCAACATGAGTTAGGTTGGGTTGGATTCAACTTTTGGTATTTTGTAGTGTTGATCGATTTTATGATGAAACTTTTTAGTATTACAGACAAATTCTGTTAAGCATCAAACAGTTATAAATATTCATCCCCATCTCTGTCCCTGAACTAAACATCTTAGTGTTTTAATTGCAGACTTCGAAATAAAATGAACCGACGTCATACCTGTATGTACATACTCAAAATTGTTACAATCGGTTCATGTTCGTCCTCTCGAATTGACTGAGCACAAGGTCAAGTTGGAACATATTCGAATCAACTAAACAAAAGTTCCAAGTTGCAATAAAACAACCAGATGAACATTAGCACATATAGTTCTATAATGCTCATAAGACGTAATTTGAATCAACAGTTTGTCGGGTGAATGCTCTGGAGCAGAGTACTCCGTATATTAATATAGCTATTCCAGCTTTTGTTTCTTCCAGAGTACTTCGTACTGTGTTCTTATTTTTCCCACTGCTATTTCTAGTACATCTGTATCCAGGTTAATTGAAAAAAAACATAAGTATGCATCCAAAGCAAGAACCCAGTTAGACAAAAAGGCAATGAATAAGCCGGACATTGTCTTTGGATCGATTTCACCCCACGACCTTGTGTTCTTCAAGCGAGGCGTAACTAGAGAATTGAGTACTTGTCAACAACTGTAGGACAACTATAACACAATGCAAACTAGTGAACTACTTTGGAAACGGGTTTATTACCTTGCTTGACATTTCAAAATCAACAACTTTAATGAAACTTTTTGCACATTATTCATCTACATATAATCTTCTAGTAATATAATGTCCATTACCTAAACATATTATAATTTGAAATACCGTTAAACCTCAACCACTTGTACAAAAGCTAAACACAAAACTAGCAGCTATTCTCAATCCTTAAAGTAGTAGATCTTCCTTCTTGAATCAAAGCATCTCTTGCTGACATAATGTTACTCTTCTCTAAAGACGAGTCGAAAACCGTGCTATCAATCCAGTTCTTGAGCAAATCCTCTTGTCCCCATGTGTCCGGTATCCATACGTGGCCCGACATCTCAACTCGATGTCTCTTTAGCCTCTCTCGCCCACTCTCTTCCACCACAACATCCATTTGTCTTGCTTCTAGCTGTTTTTCATCCACTTGTGGCGTGCCACTTGTGTTACCAATGTGCTCGTCCTTTTTTTGTAAAATGTTGATAACCGATAACGCTGATTGGCCTTTTTCGCCTTTCTGGCTTGAAAAATCTTGTGAAGAGGTGGATGTTGTAGTATCATGGTTTCGACTACGCCGACGAGGGTTTGGAGTGGTATCAAGATTAAGGTTTGTGTGGTTTTCCATTGATGTGTTTAATGTTTAAGAACAAATATAGGATACTATGTGTTGGTTTATACGAGCTTATATAATAATGTGATATGATACATTTGTTGTTATTGTGGTAAAGAACATATCAAAAGATTTGTGTGGGAATAGAAAGATTTGTTTAGGAGTTGGGGTAAGGTGTGAAATAAAGCACGTCGATTATGGAGTGTGTGTTTTTGTGGTATGTGACAAGTGTACGTGTCTTTGTTTTCCTTGAGAATATTCGAAGGTGCACCACATACAGTTGCCATAATAGGAAAAGTATACCAAAAGTAAATTTTTTGGTTACTTTACTTGCTTCAAATGTTTCACTAGCTTTTCTTTTTTAGAAAAAAAATATAATTTACATAGCAGGAGGAGAGCACAAACGGGTAACAAGTTGTGTCGTTAACTATTTTTTCTAACAAAATTAAGTCTATTAAATACAACGTTTATAGACTTAAGAGTGAAAACATTATTATTCATAACACGTTATATTCAGGTAAGCAATTTCATCGTCTCAAATGCAAGAAAATCAAATGTATCAAACGCGAAAAAAATAAACACGTGTTGATTTTCAACACATGCTTTTTCTTGTTTAGTAGATGCAAAGCCTGAAAGTTATGTATGATCGATGAGATGCATTTTAGTAGTAGTAATTTTCAAAAACTTCATTATAAATTAGTACTATAGTAGCTTGTTAAAGGGCCACATTACAAATATGACTACCTTTTTTATAATATACATTATAATTTTTTTGGCTAAATTTTTTTCTCATTTTTAATCCTTTTAACCTGCTATATTTTTTCAATTTTTGTTAACTAAGGTGTATATGTTGAATTGTGGCTATGATGAAACAAACTACACATAATAATTTTTCGGAAGTTTGTTTGTAATTCTAGTTCGTAAAATATGACCGTTCTAAAACAAATGCTATTATTATTGAACGCTATGAGCCAATAAAGGCAATAGTGGTATTATTGTACGTATCTTGGTTTCACAGGCTCACGAGTTCCATCAACTATTACACTGTCCAGTGGGGCTTTTCCTAATTCATAAGGTGCCACTCCTATCTCGCAAACATCTAGTTGATTTTTTTCTCCGCAAACATCTAGTTGATTACTCATAGAGAGCCATTTGTTGAAGATTAATCGGGATTAGAACCGGAGCGGATTCAAAATTTTAAAAAGGATGTTGCATAAAGATTTTAGATCAATTAAAGTTACGGCGTAAGAAACCAAAGTAGCACAAAAGATTTTGAGTGATACACGTAAAAAAACGACAGTTTTTTTTTTTAAACTTTGTGACCTCAAAATGAGTATAGCCCGTGTCACACCCGGCTACCATTAGAACCAAACTTTTTACCAATTATATCATTGGCAGACTGATCAATGGGACGGGAGCTCATTACATGGAGCCAATTCTTTGTGCACAAAGGTTCGGTTGACATTAAAACATACATAAGATCGGATTATTAATTCCCATCAAATTACACTTTTTGGAGTCCACAAATTAGGCAAGTGAAAAATGTTGATTCATTATTATTTATAGCCCTCGTAATAAAATTGTAAGACACGAATTTAAGAGAACTAATCTATTGGCTCAGGAAGTGGTTTGGAAATTACGTTTTCAAATTCCTACAGCGTTTAGGTGTGTGGTTCTAGTCACATGGTATTTAAAACAAGTTGGCGAACGTTGTATTATTAGTTGGGCTATATTCTTTGAATCAAAAGTAAGACACGGTCATGGATGATCGATAACAACAAATGAGAACGATCTGTCAATATAGTTGATATTTTATAAAGTTATAACCGTACGTAAGTCTTATGTTTTGTCATTCGAAGTTAATATGCTGACAATTGACAAATATCCTATTTCATATAGATTTATAGCTTTAATAGATTGTGTTTATGCAATAGATGTAAACTTGAAAGAAAAGAAGGCCGCCGGCTTACACCGTACGCGAATAGAAAATATCGGCATAAAATGATGTAAATATCGAAGGGAGAAATAAATGAGGCTTTACTTCTTAAAATACATGCCGGTAGAGATATGTACCACTCGAGGAAAGCTAGAGTCGAAGCCGAGAAAGCTAAAGCCGATGCCGAGAAAGCTAAAGCCGATGCTGAATTGGAGTTCAAAGAGATGGAGTTTCTCTCGATCAGAACCGACGATTTGTCTGAACCGAACATGTCGATTATCAAAAGAAAACAGGCAAAAATCGCGGCAAAATATGCACTCGATGATTAGGATGTTTTTTTTTCGTATTGTATTTTTTTCTGTATTGTATTTTTTTCCGTATTCTTTTTAAGTATTTGTATTTTTATTTGAAATATTTGTAATTTTTAATTTTATGAAATGAATTTTTATTTTGTGTGAAAAATGAAAAAAAAAATAAAATGGTGAGTGGTGAGACCCAAATGAAGAAGAGAGAGACTAGTTGTGAGTGAGGGGGTGTTTAGTTGGTTTTTTGTTTTGGTTAGTTGAGATGATATGACGCTGAGGTAGCACAATTGAAGAGGTAAAACTTAGCCGTGACACCTTTTACTCTTACTACAACTTCAATAAGAATATGTACCCAATATGTTTAGGTTGTTTTATCAGTTACATCAAAATACACTATCACGTCAGACGTCATATTAGTTTCTCTCACTTACTTTTTACTTTCGCTCTCTCTCATAATTCACTCTTATCAATCAAATCAAAAAACATTTTCACATTAAAATAATACGTTCATTAATTTTTAAAATAAAAACAATACACAAATTAAAAACGTACACATACGAAATTGAAAACGTTATAAAAATAAAAAACATTACTTAGAAAACATTACATTAAAATTTTAAAAAACAATAAATAAAACATTAAAAACATTACATAAGATTTGTAAACATTACGAGAAGTTATGTTTTGTATGTATAAGTTGTATTTTTGTGTGAAAATTAGTGTGATTTGAAATATACTTATAAGAGATATTTTTTTAACAAAGGATAAAGTAAAAAAAAATAGACCCACTTTTACACAAATTATGAAATATACGAGCTCATGTTCGTGAGTGTTTTTTTTGCCCATCCTCACGCATGAGCCAAAACAGATTTAGCAACATGTCGCGTGAGAATTGACCTCAGATGACTCTCACGCTCCCTACTCGCGATTGCTAAATACAGCCTTAATCAAATTACCGTTTGATGTGTCAAACGATCAAATTTGTTAACAACTAATTTTACGGCTAAGTGCGTCACACTAGTAAGTATGGTTAATTTATGTATGCAATGCTAGTATTATACGATGAAGGAAGATGATAATGGCCTTTCGTGTCCCTTTTGCCATCACAATCGTGGACGATGGTATTGAGTTTTCAAGTCATAAACAAATAATAAATGACACAAAATATCAAAATATGTGCACCAAAACAAACGAATCGAATCACATCCATAAAGTCTTAATCTTTGTCATAATTGCATTTACCAACAGTTGCGCGATATTTTTATTTGAAACTAGCTGTACATTAGGAGGTGATCCTAGAGCTTTTACGATGTTTCAAATCTTTTGTGATTTTGAAATATCTATGGCATTCAATATGTATCATAAATTCATAGTTAATTTCTAAAGCTTTTAAAAATTAGTTTTAATACCGTACACGCACGAGACCTGAACATAAAAGGTAAATGAGGTAATAATTTCGTTATTGCGATTTTATGTACTTATATATATTTTTACGTGGTTTTTCATTATATGATAATATTAATTGATATTCTTTTGGGTAAATATTAATTGATATCTTGTATAAATATTTATTGCATAAAAGATTTGAATTTATATAAATGAAATTTTAGCTATCTTTTTTCTAGATATTTTGTGTTTAATAACAAATAACGACCTTGAAAAATATATGTTGTTGTAATATGTAGAATTCCGTCTATTTATTTTCATCTAACACCGATGTTTGAGGTCTTGCATTCATTTTACTATTTATTTAGATATTAATAATCATGTGATTTGTTGACTTTTTAATATTACATATGGAAAAGATCTCCATAAACCCTTAGTTTAGCATAAACTCAGCCAACCAATCACAACCATCCATTTTTATCATGTAAAAAAAAAACTAATTTTTTAAAAATTAAATATCTCACACACCGTTCATCGTTACGTAAAACAAAACATATCATCGCGACGAGAAGTAAATCATCTATCTATCGAGGGGCACATGTATATACTTTCGACGAACTTTTTTTTCGACTTTTTTTCTTAAGTCACGTTTGGAGAGAATCATATATGATTCGTTACGAAACATATATGATTCTCAGAAAATCATATATGATTCATATCACGAATCATATATGATTTTCTGAAAATCATATATGATTTGTGACGAATCATATATGATTTGTGACGAATCATATATGATTTGTGACGAATCATATATGATTCTCTCCAGACGTGATTTAAGAAAAAAAAGTCGAAAAAAGTTCGTCGAAAGCATATACGATAGATAGATGATTTAATTCTCGTCACAATTGTGTATTTTTTTTCTTTTGACGATTTACCGTTTGTGAGATATTTAATTTTTTAAAAAGTGGTAGGAAGTGTGTTTTTAAAAAAATGGGTGGTTATGATTGGTTGGATATGTCTATGCTAATTTAAGTGTCTATATAGATCTTATGTTGTATTTTTAAAATATAAAATCTATATGTGGTAGGAAGTGGGTTTTTAAAAAAAATGGGTGGTTATGATTGGTTGGATAGGTGTATGTTAATTTAAGTGTCTATATAGATCTTATGTTGTATTTTTAAAATATAAAATCTATATGGTATAAAATTTAAGGAGGTATTTTGTTTATTTTATAAAGTTTTTAAAAATATGGAAAAATATAAGTTTACACTTAAGTCTATCTAACTTGTTTAAAATTCAACAATTAAAGTATTAATTAATCACCTCATCCTTTTTTAAGTTTTTATTTTCACAAATTTGATACATATATTTTTTTTTGTTTTTATCAAATTCTTCCACCAAAAGATTTAATTTTGACTAAATTTCATTCAATTTTGACCTTTTTGGCCAATCATATTGCTTGATTTTGTGTATATATCAAAATCAAGCCATTTGATTGGTCCAATTATTTTTTCTACAACTCTATATTTCACTAGAACTCTCAAAAAATCTAATTTTTTCATTATATAAAAGATGACTTGTATTCTAATAAGTCTTTTGAAAAGTTTTAAAAAAACTTTTGGGCCAATACAAACAACCATCTTCAAACATTTTGTAAAAAAATAAAAAGCTTTTAAATGCTTGACGATGCTCTTAATTCAGGCTATATGTCACACAAGTATACAAATACAACAATGACCATATTTGACAACGTACATGAAAAGTTATAGGAGGTATTCGCACGATCCGACGACGGAGTATCCTATGATTAAGAGAAATATAAAAAGAAAATGATCACAATTAGGATCGGTTTGTCCATTTGTATAGGTCTCGACCGATTCTTTTTGGCTTGTCTTCTGATATATTTATTTGCTATCTACACCTATTGGTCGTCCAATCTGGTTGTTAAATAACATTGTATATATAAAATGTATTTTTTATTTTATGGGTGTTTTAAAGATAACATTAACTAGTTTGTTTAATGGATTTTGAGTGTTTTTAAAAAGAATATTAAATGTGTTTGATTAGTCAATAAATGTGTGTTTGTGTATTAGTTAATTTGCATATATTGAATGAATATTTGTACTTTTAAGTAATTAGATGTTTTAATGAGAGTATTTTGTGTACAAATTTGTACAATATGACTATTTGTTTGTATGTCTTTTTAGCGGCAATTTTATTGAGGACAAACTAGCAAGAAGCTAGAGAATTACAAGGAAGTAAGATAAGGATTTTTGAGTAAATCATTTATCGAAAATGAGGCTTTACATCTATATCTACACCAATTATAACTTTTAGAAACAATATCATCAAAAATTTGAGCCTTCATCGGGATTTTATCTTCAAACATAAGCTTATTCCGAGTGGTCTAGATGTACCACCACATAACAGCAAGAACACTTTCGAGCATTGATTTAAGCCTGCTCGACATCCTAACGTTAGACAGCCAAGTCAACCATTGGTCATAGTCATCCAACTCTTCACAGGAGATATTCCACCATCTCATTATCCGCCTGGTAATGTGCTTCGCTAGACTACAAGAGAAGAATAAGTGTTTCGACGTCTCAATTCTATGATCGCAAAGGACACACGATAAAGAATCAATATTCATACCCATTTTAGATATATTAAATCTAGTCGCCAATGCATCTATTTTAATCTTCAAAGCCAAAACATTCACTTTGATCGACAGAAATTTGCACCATCTAGTTTTAGAGCCAATACCACATAACATCTTGTCATCAATATATTTCCTAACCAACGAAACCCTAAACTTACCGTCACTGGCCCTTGTCCACCCCCATTTGTCTTTCATAGGCGCTAAGCTCACATCCTTTATTAGATCTACCAGATAAGAAAGTTGTTCCTGTTCTACACCACCTCGCGGCCTTCAACGAAACGAGAGAGCAACATCCACCTGACAAATTTTAGCACCTACAGAGATATTTTTTTGGTTTTCAAGCGCATAAAATTGAGGGAATCGGTATTTAAAGCTGATATTACCCTTCCAATGATCTTCCCAAAAACCCACACTCTCACCATTACCTATTTTTAAACACATGAAATCATGCAACGAAATCCCTTTCTGGTCCAAGGAAGTAATCTCATTCACAATACCCGACCAACAAGAATTACCCCCAATATCTTCGTCTCATCCATACCACCATTCCCACCCTAAATAGCTATAATAACCTTAACCCAAAGAGAATTTTGCTGTGTAAAGTATCTCCACGTCCACTTAAACATAAGACCACGATTCAATGCATATAAGCTCAATACACCTAGCCCTACAACGTCCTTCGACGAGAGAACTTTCTTCCAGCTAACCCAAGAGACTTTCTGATTTCCTATTTCGTGGCCATTGAAAAACTTGTTGCGGATCGATTAGTCGGCCAATGAGTCAGAAATCACGGTTACAAAAAAAATGGACATATGAAAAAGGCCATAGAGCCTAAAACAAATTTGAATAACGTCAGCCTTCCACCAATAGACAAAAGTTTAATCTTCCAATTCGAAAGTCGCATTTTCACTCTATTACTCACTTCGTTCTATTCGTTAATGCGAGACATATTGCTACCAACCTTAGAGCCAAGATACGTAAAAGGAGTCCTCAAAATAAGACATCCAAGCCGGTTAGCAACATCATTAACCTTTTTGTCCACATGAACACCTAAAATTTTGCTTTTATTCATATTTATTTTAAGACCTGAGACCTTATAAAAACAGTCCAATACACGAACAAGCATTGTGATATTCCTCTCACACCATTCTCCAACAAATACAACATCATCCACGTAAAACAAGCGAGACAAGGACAATGAGTTACCGATATTAATACCTTTAAACAAGCCCACTTCTTCTACACATTGAAAAGATAAATGAAGTGTTTCCATAACTAAAATAAAGAAAAAAGGTGATAATAGGCCACCTTGTTTTAGGCCTTTGAAGAACTGGAATTCCTCCATAGGACTCCCATTAATAATAATGGACCCTCTCGATGAATGAAGACAATTCTGAACCCACCTGCGCCATTTATCTCCAAAGCCGAATTTACCTAGAATCTCACCAAGAAATCCCATCTCACAGAATCAAACGCTTTCTCAAAATCCACTTTAAAAACAAGAGATTTTTTCTTCTTCGTTTTACACTAATTCAACACTTCATTAAGGATAAATGGCCCGTCTAAAATCTGCCTATCCGCCATAAACGCTGATTACACATCACTAACAATATCCTTTAAGACCCTACTAATCTATTAGCTAGAACTTTAGCTATAATTTTATAAATGCTCCCAATTAAACTTATAGGAAAAAAAGTCTTTAACCATATTAGCATAAGGAATTTTAGGGATTAAAGCTATGAAAGCCGATTTACACCCCTTTAGGATATCACCATTATTAAAAAAAGTACTTAATAGCGTCGTACACATCATTCTCGATCAAATACCAAAATTTTCTGTAAAAACCAAACGTAAAGCCATCCGGACCCGGAGCTTTGTCTGTGCCACAACCCCATACAACTCATTTAATTTGATTATTAGTCACCCCTTATTACAAATCAACTTGTTTTTCCAAAGAAATTCTTCTTGGAAAATTCATGAGAATAGTAACACGCTCCTCATCAGGTTTACAGATCCTATCACTAAAATGTTTAACAAACTCCCTTTTTACCTTATCTGGTACATCTACCCACTGACCATCTATCATTATGCCACGAACATTTGATTGACTGCGCTTCTTGTTCATAATACCATGGAAAAAACTTGAATTTTCATCTCCTTCGATTGCCCTCTTAATTTTTGATTTTTGAGCCATTTCATCAGATCTTAATTTATCAATGTGAGCAATTTTGCAGCAGCGTGAGCCCGAATTTTAGCTATCTCCTTGATTGTTGTAAGAAATACGTCTTTTAGGAAAAAGAACGTAAATAGGGTAAGCGTGCACGACGATTTAGGAAAACCGTGTGTGAATGACCCTAAAAGTGAGTTCGTTCTCGAGGAGGTATATGTGTGTGTTCTAACTTGTATTTCTTTGAGATTAATATTAAGAGAATGGGGATGAGAAGATGAAAGACGGTTACGTTAAAATTAAACTACGACGAAAAAGACGTAAAACCGTAGAAAAACCACAAAAATTAAAAATTTATTAAAATCCAAAAACAAAATATCAAAAATTAAAAAGACTAAAAAGAAGTCTAAAATAATATAAATAAAGTTAAAAATCCAATAAAGATATTTTAAAACCTTTAATTAATTAAATAATTAATTTTAAATGCTAATTAAAGCCCTAAAATTAAATTTAACTAATTCAAATGTCTAAAATATGATTTTATTAAATAATTACTCAACTTATATTATTAGAAGACTAAAAAGTAATTTTCTAAAAATTAAAAGCTATTAAAACTATTTTTAAAACCCTAAAAATGATTTAAAATAATTAAAACCTAACTAAACTTAAAATAATTATAAAAATAAATCTAAAAGCTTAAAAATTATTCTAAAAATGGAAAAGGTTCTAATTAATGATAAAGATTCTAAGAAAAATGAAAAAGAAAGAAAAATGAAATTTTGAAAAATTAATAATAAAATATTATTAAAATAATACTAAAAAATAAAAGTTTCTAAAATTTGAAATAAAAAAATTTCTAAAAATCCTAAATAATATAATTAAGAGAAAAACACTAATTAGAGCTTCTGAACCTTTTTTAATAATTTTATAAAAATCTTTAAAGTTTATAAAAAACCTTAAAATATTATAAAATTAAAAATAAAAGTTTATAAAACCTAAACTATATGTAAACCTCAAAAATATATTTAAAAAGCTAAAAACTATTTTTCCTAAAAATTAAAAATCTTTTTGGTATTTTTTATTGACTTTCTAAAAAACGGCTAATAAATAAATTCTAATAAATAATCTACTAAAAGGAAAAATATAAGACTAGGCTTGAAAAATCAACAATACTAATAAGTTTCTATGAAAAATAAAAAGAACAAAAAGTAGCTTATAAATAAGCTGGAATTGAGGATTTAAGCTACGGCTTAATAAATAAGCTAGAAATCAAATGCCCTTAAGTAATAACCCTTTCACGTTTATACACAAGATAAATGCTAGCACACTGGTAAGAGCCTTGAACCCTCCAACGAGAGGTCAGGGGTTCGAAGCCAGGCTAGTGGATTTTTTGCTATTTATTTTTTTTTTATTTTTTTCCTTTTTCAATCCAACCAGTGAGCTTAATTTCCTTTAAAACTCAAATCAATCTTCCCTTTTTTACTGGATTAAGCTAAGATTAAAGATCAAAAACGTGACAGATTTTGATGAACACAAGCAGGATAGGCTTGGTGTTCTTGACCAAGAGGACTTGGCCTATGGAGCTTATTTTGGTGGATGTTTTGGACAGCAATGGGCACCCTTGTGCTTATTTAAGCACAAGGAGTCAGGATAACAAGAAAAATGCAAACAGCACACCAATATAAGCAAACTTAAGCACACCAAAGCCTAAATCAAGTTTCTGAGACTAAAGAGCAGGTCTGAGAACTTTATGAGCTATCAAATGCAATATAATGAACTTCAAGACTTCAAACCAGGCACACACATTCACAAAATGGAACTCAAGAGCTAGCAATAACCCAAATACCCTAACCTCTAACAGGAAACAAGATTCAAGCACCAAATTGCATGAAAAATTAAGCAAAAGTGAGCATGCAGATTTTTCTTACCCTTTTTCACTTTTTAGCACACAAATTGATTTAAAACTTGTTCCAAATTACCTTAACACTAACTAACCACCTATTCTGATCTACAATCAACCTTCTAACATCTTTTATAGATCAATCAATGATCAAGTGCCCTGCTAAAACCCTTTGCCAAACACCCTGTTAATATTTTGAAATCGTTTTTATCAAACCAAAACCTTACAAAACTAAGCAAAACTGATCCAAATAGCATTAACATGCATTTAAACTCAAGTAAGCATAAATCCAACAGCTTATAACAAACTTAGACCAGCAAATCACCCAAGATCATTCAAGCACACTTTCTGATATTTTCCAAGAGGGAAAAGGATTTTTACCTCAGGTCCTTACATCCAAGGACCTAGTGGTAGCTTACCACCTCCTTATGCACCCGGGTGCATGCAGAACACAAATCAACACCTTCTTCAACCTGTTTAAGACAGATCAAACAAGAACAAACCAACAAGAGCAATATACAATATACTATTCTGATTTATTTCTTTCTCTTTTAAAACTCTCCAAATCTTTTCCAAAACTTCTTAAAACGTATCAAAAACCCTTAAATCACCAAAATCATGAACCTTTAACACCAAAATACCTTGGACAGATTTCTACCAAGTAATACTTAACTTTTTCAAAACCTTTTGAGAAATTTTGAAAAGCAAAATCACTTAACTAAATTAAAAGATGGAACTCAGAATTCCTTCACCAAATAACACCAACTTTAACTAAATAAAAAGGAATTATATTGTTTTAGAACAAAAACACAACTTTTATTTCAACTTAAAAGGAATTACAATATTTGGAAGGAAAACTGGAACAAAGGGTCACCCACAGGTTGGGGCCTCTTTTATACTAAGCTAAGAAGGATCTAGAATCCAAAAACTAAACCCTAATACATGGAAAAATCCCTAATATGCCCTTGGACGTTTTTGGTGTGAATTGTCCTTTCTTGATCCTGGCTGTTCATTTGTGCGTTGTGAGTAAGCATTATATCTTGGCTGTTCATTTGGGACACGTCATGTGCCTTGGGGACTAAGGTATGATGTGATTGGCTGAGAGGGAATTGGGGGTGGGGTCCTCAAGTGGTGGGATTGGGGTTTTTAGGAGTGGGAAGGGTTTTGGTACGTGTGAATTACTCGTGTGCAAAAGGAATTGGATTTTAACCTAGTTTAAGTGAGGGTAAAATCTGGGGAGTAAAAAGATAAACAGTAACACCCTTGAATCCGAAATTGGGGGAAAAAACATGTTAGGCGCGTTTTTCTTTTTGAAAGTTTGAATGAGTGCAACTTTGGTCCTTGTCTTTTGTTATTTTGGGCAAATAAAGTTTACCAGCCCTAAAACCCGTTTTACTTTGTTATTATCTTTCCCCTTTTGACATTTTTGGCACCAAACTTTGGAATAAAGTTATAAAGGAGTATTTTTGACATTTTGGGATATTTCAAGGGCTGTTTTTGGACATTGTTGATCTTCAAAGGTCTTCATTATGTCTTTCACTTCATGAGGGACCATAAATGGCAACTTGAAATTGTTGAGGGACTATTCTTGCCATTTCTTCAAAGTTGAAGGACCTTTTTGCAATTTTGACAAACTTAAGGGACCAAACTTGTAATTATTAATATACAAGGGTTTTAAGTGTCATTTCTTCATAGAATAAGGATCAATCTTGTTTTGTCTTCAAGTCTTCAAGGGTATTTGATGAAAATTCCATGATTAGGGCCCGGTTCTTTGTACGGCTTCGTTTCTCGTGTCCGTTTTTCCTTGTATCTTGTAATCTTTTGTCTTTTTCACGATATCCATACCTAAAATACACAAGTAAACAAACACAAGCATATATATGGTATTTTATGACATTTTTATGCATTTAAAGCCCGAAAAGAATGATGAGATCATGTATAAATGCCATCTCATCACTCCCCCATACTAAGCCATTGCCGTGCCCTCACGCAATGCTAGAATAAAGTATCTAAGCATCACCAAAGTTCAATTTTATTAACCTTTATTGAAAAGTAAAAGACTTGCAACATACTACGAGATTGTGTAAAGACATAATGTATGATTTTCATCACCAAAATGTGACTTTTAGGGTCTAAGAATAGAAACAAGTTAATGTCCCTTAGAGCAAACTTCGTCATCCTTGATTGTCATACATCCCATGCTAAGTGCAAAAACAAGATCATTGTTGGTACAAGTCACAATGCTAACACTACTCATACGTTCAAATTGTGTAATACTTTTTCTCCCCGCAATCCTAGTTATTATAAAAGGAAATGGGTTACTAGCATTTTTTATCTATTTGTCATGGATCACAAGTGATTCATATTGACTTATTTGAGTAGTTATTAGTCCGAAAGCAAAGTAGCACGATTTGATCAATAGTTAGCCGAAGGACAAAATCTTTTAAAACGGCTTCTCGTGTATCTCCTTAAGTTCATATCTTGGCATAACTCGTTTCACGATTTGAGACCTTTCTCGGACCGATATTTGGCATGTACTTCAAATCTTGGGAAGACGTTCTTGAAATTATGGTCTTCTCTTCATATATTTGGAATTTCTTCACTTGACGTTTTTGAGAGATTCTTCATATAGGACCACGACTTCATCATTTTTCTTCAATCTTTACTTTGGATTTTGATATACAACGATCCGCCTCCTTTTCGGACTTGGATATATTTATCCTCATACCTTGTTAGGGTCTTTTTGGATAGACTTTCTCCATTCTTTAGGGGAGTGATAGCTTCTCGTCGTGTGTCTCGATCCTTCATATTGATTTTGGAATAATGATACTTCACATCATCTTTGGATCTTTAGCAAAAATAGAGCTCCTCATGCCTTGTTAGGGCCTTTTTGGATGATCGCCAATCTTCGCGTCCCGTTTCAATAAGTTATGCCTTGGCTATGAACTCTATTCAACCCCGAGCAACTTTTAAACGATCTTGCGCTAGAGGCTAAGTAACTTTTCAAATCGTACGACCTTACTTATTGCAGTTATGTTTTATTCCTAATGCATTGATCTTATGGGAAGAAAAAGCCACAATTAAAAACATATGAGTTTTTGAAAGAACACTTTCATGTTCTACGTTTAGCATGATCACTTGTCTAACTCTATCATTTCTCGTTCTTCACTATATAAAGACCTCTAATTAAAGAGACTCGTGAATACTTAGCCATGCAAGTCAAAATTAAGCCAAATTTGGATTAGCTTTCATTAAGACTATATCAAATCAAAGTTTTGGGTTTTCAAGCCACCTATAGGATCTTGCACTTTCTTGGACTTTTTCAAGTTTAGAGAATGCGTTTTAAAGTTCCCTTGATAAGTGACTTTCTAGAATCAATTATAGGAACTTGCGAAAAGTTCTTGTTCTTAACCCGAATGAATTAAGACTTTCGCGTTTTAAAGCTCCCTATATAAAAGTCTAGCAAAACTTGAATTGAGCGGGTTAAGGAATGTAAATGGCTCCAAATGCCCATCAAGTCAAAAATTAACTCTTATTCTACCATCGGAAAATATACATTCGTGTCTTAAAAACACTTATGAAAACTAAGAAAAATTTTAAAATTTGGCCATTTTTAGCCTTATTAGCAAAACAAAACATTGAAAGTTGGAAAACGTGAGGGTGTAGCAAAGCAAGTATCTATTCACCCCCCCCATACTAAAAGTAAACATTGTCCTCAATGTTTCGAGTCTAAAGGTGGAGCACCCCCATACTAGAGACGAAGAGTCGAATGCTTAGGATCTAGCATGGAAAGGGTGGTCAACAATATATCTAAAGCCGTTTATTAATTATGCTAAAAGATAATTGTTAGAACAATAAATGATATGTCATGGAATCGTGAAAAACTTCTTCAAACGAACGATGGAGGCTCACGTAAACGAACACGAGAGTCTTCAATCGTAGATGATGATGATGATCTAGATAACACAATCACAAACAACCACGAGACAACGAGTTGGAAGGGTACAAGTCCCCTTATTAGTGAATAAAAAACATAAAGATAAGCATGGGCTCTCCCCCACGAGGCACCTCGTTTTTGATTACCGAGTCATGAGCTCGACTCGATCCCCTTAAAATGTGAACATTTAGGGATAACATGGTGTGGTCAAAGGGACTTACATGATAAACAAGGCCCAAAAAGCAACCGGTAAAAAGGACTAAGTCCTTAGATGATGCAAAATACCGGGGTCGAAGATGGCGTTCTCGTTTCCATTGGAAAAATACATTAACACCACTCCAACATGTGCCATAAACTCAAAGAGTTTGAAGAAAATAGATGAGAAGTAGAAGGGTGAGACAATTGGTAAGACAAACGTTTGAGCTACTCGAGGTAGACTCGCACCAAGCAAATAGATATAGTTTCCATTTATTGCATCGGTGGAAGACCGAGATTTCCCTTTACATGAAATTCCGGGATCGAATATCTCGTCCTCGGTGGACAAGGATGAGGGAACATAAGGGGCTTCCCCCATACTAGAACCACACAAAACATCGTCAAAAGGAGTAGACGAGTTTGTAGCACTCAAATCACGTGGTCATGACGGAGTTAGATTTGTAGAAAAATCAATTAAATCACATTTAAGATCTTTTCCTTCGTTATCTTTTAAACTCTCCTTATGAAAACCCTTTTTGATTATGTCGAAAATATTCGGTGTTTCTAAGACGATGTTAGTTACACTAAAAATTCTCACATTTTGAAACCGTTTTGGTTTTGGTGGTGGCAAGTTCTCAAAACGTTTATCGACGAAGAAAACCTCCCCATCGGGGCCAACATATTCATCATCCGAAAGATCTTCCGTAGAAACCGGCAACTTATCAACACTTTTTAAGAACGAAGGTGAAGGATTTTTCGATTCAAGTATTGATGGTTTCTTCTTTGTAGGCTTAGCACTCATAACCTCCACCGGCGGAGGAAATGGTGAATTGTTTTTGGAGACATTCCCTAAAACTGTTGGTGAAAATTCTTTGCAAATGACATTGGTCGAGTCACCATGGTTTAAAGTTGCAATAGAATATACATGAGAAAGATTGGAGTTTTGTGTTGCATTGATGACAAGTTCTTCTTCATTGAAACGAAGGGTGATTTTTCGAGCATGAACATCGATTAGTGCTCTTGATGTATCCAAAAATGAACGACCTAAAATGAGAGGAACTTTTCGATCGATGGGAATGTCTACAATGATAAAGTCAACGGGATAGTAAAACTTTCCGACTTTAACGAAAACGTCCTCGGCTACTCCACATGCCATGATCGTAGAATGATCGGCCATCTCGATGGACATGTTCGAAGGAGTAAGAGCCGGAAGTGAAAGCGATTTGAAAATCTCGAGAGGCATCAAATTAATACTAGCGCCAAGATCGGCCAAGGCGTAGCATTCCTCCATATCTTGTATAGCACACGGAATCAAAAATTTACCGGGATCACCGACTTTTTGTGGTATGCGGCTTAGAAAAACCGATGAACAACTAGACGATTGTTGTAACTTTTCTTTGTTGTTTAGCATACTTTTGAAGTTTGCGGCGAATCGAGGCATCATGATTAAAGCATCGGCAAAACTTATGTTAAAATGCAAATCACGAAACATTTTCATAAATAGCTCAAATTGATAATTGTTCCGTTCTTGTGCTTTCTCTTTGTTTCGTCTCGAAGGGTAGGGTAAAGGTGGTGTGGGTTGGTCATTAGGCAACGGCCTTGGAAACTCGGGTTCCACAATTGGTTTTGGTGTAACCGTAGGTGTGGTTTGAGCGGTACTTCGTGGGATTGTAATGTGCTCCTTTTCGACCATCACCTCGGGTTCTTTCTCGATTTCCTTCTCCGTAGAAGTACTTGGACGAGAGATTGGTTCCTTGAAAGTTTTACCACTTCGTGTAGCAACAACCTTCAATTCTCCCCTCGGGTTGTTAATGGTATCACTAGGAAGACCACCCGAGGAAGAGGGCTTACACATGATTGCTTCGAACATTTTACCCATTCGGTCCTCAAATTTTGATTGCCTAGCATCCGCTTTCAATAACTCTTGCTTAATCTCATGTTGTCCTAATTCCATCTTTTGTTGGTTTTGTTGAAGACGTTGGACATTTCCTTCCATTTTGTTTGCATGAGTTTTAAGTTCATTAGCAAGTTCATTTTTAAGCTCGTTTTTCAACTCGGACCTTAAGCTAATCATCTCACGTTGCATATTATCAAATTTAGCATCATTTGCTTTTGCATAATCTAAAAATTCTCCTTGCAAATTTTTCGTGTGAGCATTTTGAAAACCTTGTGTAGTGTTTTGAAAATCACGGTTTTGGTTTTGATTAGAGATTTGTCCATTCCCACTTTGATAATTCCCTTTGTTGTAATTGCGTGTGTTGACTTGGTAATTACCTTGGTTGTTGTTTCGATAATTATTAGCATTTTGATTTGGTGGAGCTTGATTTTGGCGGGAACCTTGGCCGTTTTGGTTGAAAGTTCCCGTTGCTACATAAGCACTCGAAGTGTTACCATCCGCGGTAATGCACTCGGAAAGATCATGAGCTCCCCCACAAGATAAACAACTCTTAGCAACCGCTTTAACCGAAGCGGAATTGGAAGCTTCTTGAGCCTTCCAATGGGACATTAGATTAGCAAATCTATCAAAAAACCGATTTTCCTCATTAGCTTCATCATGTAAGGCGTTAATGCTACGAGACGATTGTGACGAAGATGATGAACCCATATTGGCAACACTCGGTGTGTTACGAGGGCTATAAACCTTAGATCGATTTTCAATGATTTGTAAAGCCTCATTTGTCGTCTTGCACAAAAAATTACCACCCGCGGCGGCATTCAAATAATCTCGTTCATGATCATTAAGCCCATTATAAAATGTATCAATTTGATGCAATTCCGAAAAATCATGGTGAGGACATTCATGTAACATCTCCTTAAATCGTTCCCATGCCATTGAAAAACTTTCATTGTTACGTTGCACAAATCGTGAAATCTCATTTTTTAAGTGTGTTGTTTTAGATGGTGGAAAAAACTTGTTCACAAACTTAGAAACGAGATCGGCCCATGTCAAAATCGAATTTGGCGGTTCTTTCTCGAGCCAAATTTTTGCGGGTCCATCCAACGAATATGGAAACAACATCATCTTAATGGCGTCATGTGGAACATCTTTGAATTTGCTAGTGGCGGTGAGACGATTGAAATTCCTAATATGGTAATGCGGGTTGTCTTTCTCGTGACCTCGAAACTTGTTTGCTTGCAACATCGACATTAAACCCGTCTTAATCTCGAAATTCTCCGCAAGGATGGCGGGAATAACAATGGCCTCTCCAAAACCCTCGGTGGGTGCTTGTAGCAACTCCATCATAGTACGATTAGCCATTACGACTTCTTGTTCTATAATAGGTTCAACAATTGGAGGTTCTTCAACAATCAACGATCCTTGATTTGCTTGCTTTTGAAGACGTTTACGAGCTCGTTTTGCTTGGTTACGAGTGATCATAAACTTCACGAAGAATGGGAGGTGAGCAAAGAAGATTCTTTTTGGTTGTTTTGTGGATTTTCAATTTTTTTTGTGTTTTTGATGATATTTAATTTTTTTGGATTTTGGTGTATCTTCGTAGACAACAATCTACAAAATCTCTCCTCGAATCAAACTCTTGATTAAAGAAGCCTCAAAGGAATGAAAACGATCACGTGGAGTGAACGTCTTCGAATGACTTTAGAACTTTGGTGAAAACCAAATTGTTCAAGAGGGTTTAATCACAAAGAAAACCAAGCAAATATAGTATACGTATTAATACTTTGGGCGGCAAAACCCTCGATTAGCTTTCAATCTCAAAATACTCACAAGCAAGCGGGGAAACGAGGCGGCGCGAAGCACTTAAGAGCCTTTTTCCTTAGGGTATATTTTATAATACCCGCCTTATACCCACCTTATAGTTCGTATCTTTCAAAATCGAGCTTCACGAAAGTATTTATCTATTTTTGCCTTTTCTTTTTGTTTGAGATTCGAATACAATAATTAGGAGATCAAATCCCAATTAAGGTTGTGTTTTCACACTTTTGGAGATATTGTATATTGGTTGTGATACTTAATACAATATATTAATAATATTCACAAGGAAAAACCAAGAAAACCGATAATACGTGTTAAGGGAGTTCCACTTAACACAAATACTATTTTTGGATAATATCAAAAACAAAAGTTTCCAAATTAAAGCACAACACACCTCCCCGGCAGCGGCGCCAAAAATGATTGTTGTAAGAAATGCGTCTTTTAGGAAAAAGAACGTAAATAGGGTAAGCGTGCACGACGATTTAGGAAAACCGTGTGTGAATGACCCTAAAAGTGAGTTCGTTCTCGAGGAGGTATATGTGTGTGTTCTAACTTGTATTTCTTTGAGATTAATATTAAGAGAATGGGGATGAGAAGATGAAAGACGGTTACGTTAAAATTAAACTACGACGAAAAAGACGTAAAACCGTAGAAAAACCACAAAAATTAAAAATTTATTAAAATCCAAAAACAAAATATCAAAAATTAAAAAGACTAAAAAGAAGTCTAAAATAATATAAATAAAGTTAAAAATCCAATAAAGATATTTTAAAACCTTTAATTAATTAAATAATTAATTTTAAATGCTAATTAAAGCCCTAAAATTAAATTTAACTAATTCAAATGTCTAAAATATGATTTTATTAAATAATTACTCAACTTATATTATTAGAAGACTAAAAAGTAATTTTCTAAAAACTAAAAGCTATTAAAACTATTTTTAAAACCCTAAAAATGATTTAAAATAATTAAAACCTAACTAAACTTAAAATAATTATAAAAATAAATCTAAAAGCTTAAAAATTATTCTAAAAATGGAAAAGGTTCTAATTAATGATAAAGATTCTAAGAAAAATGAAAAAGAAAGAAAAATGAAATTTTGAAAAATTAATAATAAAATATTATTAAAATAATACTAAAAAATAAAAGTTTCTAAAATTTGAAATAAAAAAATTTCTAAAAATCCTAAATAATATAATTAAGAGAAAAACACTAATTAGAGCTTCTGAACCTTTTTAAATAATTTTATAAAAATCTTTAAAGTTTATAAAAAACCTTAAAATATTATAAAATTATAAATAAAAGTTTATAAAACCTAAACTATATGTAAACCTCAAAAATATATTTAAAAAGCTAAAAACTATTTTTCCTAAAAATTAAAAATCTTTTTGGTATTTTTTATTGACTTTCTAAAAAACGGCTAATAAATAAATTCTAATAAATAATCTACTAAAAGGAAAAATATAAGACTAGGCTTGAAAAATCAACAATACTAATAAGTTTCTATGAAAAATAAAAAGAACAAAAAGTAGCTTATAAATAAGCTGGAATTGAGGATTTAAGCTACGGCTTAATAAATAAGCTAGAAATCAAATGCCCTTAAGTAATAACCCTTTCACGTTTATACACAAGATAAATGCTAGCACACTGGTAAGAGCCTTGAACCCTCCAACGAGAGGTCAGGGGTTCGAAGCCAGGCTAGTGGATTTTTTGCTATTTATTTTTTTTTTTATTTTTTTCCTTTTTCAATCCAACCAGTGAGCTTAATTTCCTTTAAAACTCAAATCAATCTTCCCTTTTTTACTGGATTAAGCTAAGATTAAAGATCAAAAACGTGACAGATTTTGATGAACACAAGCAGGATAGGCTTGGTGTTCTTGACCAAGAGGACTTGGCCTATGGAGCTTATTTTGGTGGATGTTTTGGACAGCAATGGGCACCCTTGTGCTTATTTAAGCACAAGGAGTCAGGATAACAAGAAAAATGCAAACAGCACACCAATATAAGCAAACTTAAGCACACCAAAGCCTAAATCAAGTTTCTGAGACTAAAGAGCAGGTCTGAGAACTTTATGAGCTATCAAATGCAATATAATGAACTTCAAGACTTCAAACCAGGCACACACATTCACAAAATGGAACTCAAGAGCTAGCAATAACCCAAATACCCTAACCTCTAACAGGAAACAAGATTCAAGCACCAAATTGCATGAAAAATTAAGCAAAAGTGAGCATGCAGATTTTTCTTACCCTTTTTCACTTTTTAGCACACAAATTGATTTAAAACTTGTTCCAAATTACCTTAACACTAACTAACCACCTATTCTGATCTACAATCAACCTTCTAACATCTTTTATAGATCAATCAATGATCAAGTGCCCTGCTAAAACCCTTTGCCAAACACCCTGTTAATATTTTGAAATCGTTTTTATCAAACCAAAACCTTACAAAACTAAGCAAAACTGATCCAAATAGCATTAACATGCATTTAAACTCAAGTAAGCATAAATCCAACAGCTTATAACAAACTTAGACCAGCAAATCACCCAAGATCATTCAAGCACACTTTCTGATATTTTCCAAGAGGGAAAAGGATTTTTACCTCAGGTCCTTACATCCAAGGACCTAGTGGTAGCTTACCACCTCCTTATGCACCCGGGTGCATGCAGAACACAAATCAACACCTTCTTCAACCTGTTTAAGACAGATCAAACAAGAACAAACCAACAAGAGCAATATACAATATACTATTCTGATTTATTTCTTTCTCTTTTAAAACTCTCCAAATCTTTTCCAAAACTTCTTAAAACGTATCAAAAACCCTTAAATCACCAAAATCATGAACCTTTAACACCAAAATACCTTGGACAGATTTCTACCAAGTAATACTTAACTTTTTCAAAACCTTTTGAGAAATTTTGAAAAGCAAAATCACTTAACTAAATTAAAAGATGGAACTCAGAATTCCTTCACCAAATAACACCAACTTTAACTAAATAAAAAGGAATTATATTGTTTTAGAACAAAAACACAACTTTTATTTCAACTTAAAAGGAATTACAATATTTGGAAGGAAAACTGGAACAAAGGGTCACCCACAGGTTGGGGCCTCTTTTATACTAAGCTAAGAAGGATCTAGAATCCAAAAACTAAACCCTAATACATGGAAAAATCCCTAATATGCCCTTGGACGTTTTTGGTGTGAATTGTCCTTTCTTGATCCTGGCTGTTCATTTGTGCGTTGTGAGTAAGCATTATATCTTGGCTGTTCATTTGGGACACGTCATGTGCCTTGGGGACTAAGGTATGATGTGATTGGCTGAGAGGGAATTGGGGGTGGGGTCCTCAAGTGGTGGGATTGGGGTTTTTAGGAGTGGGAAGGGTTTTGGTACGTGTGAATTACTCGTGTGCAAAAGGAATTGGATTTTAACCTAGTTTAAGTGAGGGTAAAATCTGGGGAGTAAAAAGATAAACAGTAACACCCTTGAATCCGAAATTGGGGGAAAAAACATGTTAGGCGCGTTTTTCTTTTTGAAAGTTTGAATGAGTGCAACTTTGGTCCTTGTCTTTTGTTATTTTGGGCAAATAAAGTTTACCAGCCCTAAAACCCGTTTTACTTTGTTATTATCTTTCCCCTTTTGACATTTTTGGCACCAAACTTTGGAATAAAGTTATAAAGGAGTATTTTTGACATTTTGGGATATTTCAAGGGCTGTTTTTGGACATTGTTGATCTTCAAAGGTCTTCATTATGTCTTTCACTTCATGAGGGACCATAAATGGCAACTTGAAATTGTTGAGGGACTATTCTTGCCATTTCTTCAAAGTTGAAGGACCTTTTTGCAATTTTGACAAACTTAAGGGACCAAACTTGTAATTATTAATATACAAGGGTTTTAAGTGTCATTTCTTCATAGAATAAGGATCAATCTTGTTTTGTCTTCAAGTCTTCAAGGGTATTTGATGAAAATTCCATGATTAGGGCCCGGTTCTTTGTACGGCTTCGTTTCTCGTGTCCGTTTTTCCTTGTATCTTGTAATCTTTTGTCTTTTTCACGATATCCATACCTAAAATACACAAGTAAACAAACACAAGCATATATATGGTATTTTATGACATTTTTATGCATTTAAAGCCCGAAAAGAATGATGAGATCATGTATAAATGCCATCTCATCACTCCTCATTCCCATTTCCCCGATCAATATATTTGTTTGTATGTTGTTTGCATTAAAGAGTGTATGTGATGTATTTTGATTATTTATTGTGTGCATCAAAGCTTGTACACTATGCATGAAAATTTAGATTACTTAAAATATTAATGACGAGAGAGATACAAATATGTTTGATAAAATAGTAAGATAAAATTAAATAAAACTCGAAGAGAAGTCGAATGACACGATGTTTTTTTTAACTCTATATTTGTTAATATATTGTATTTGAAATCGAGTTGATCAGATTGACCAGAGCTAGATTTTGAACTCGACTAATCGGCCAGAATATCTTCATTCGGGTTAAGGTTCGAGTCGGATCAAGTTTTATGACACTCCTAGGTGAAAATATATTACAGATTTATAAAAAAAATAAAAAAGTCTATTTAAAATTATTTTGAGTTCTATATATATATATATAAAGAAAAATGGTTTAGAAAAAAGTATAAAATATATATACAATGTCAAAAAATATAAAGTAGATTACATTTACTTGAAAATAATCCTAACAAGGTACTTAGCTCGCGTTACGCTGCAGGTTTGGTAATTGTATTGTTATAATAGGCGCGTGTGTGTGCATCCAGGAGGGAACTGGCACACGAAGACATGAAATTGGATTTCACAAACGCTCAACTGATAAACATTATACACAAAATCCGTAAACAAACAATCTGAAAAACCCCTAAACAAATTATGGTTTCAAATAGATCATTAAACAAAATATAGGAATATAAAATAGAGATACTAATAGAGAAATATCTAAACAAAAGCAATCAACCAAATTCACTATACAAAAGACGTTGACTTTCTCACTAAATTCACTTCAAGAAACCCATGCGAGATCACGATTTCTTAGTTTAGATGTTGTCTCCGATCACTCCTAGTAGGTTTTTAATCTTTCTTTTTCTTTGCTTCCGATGACACAAGTTCCTGCAAGTGTAGAAAAAATAATGTTAACACAAAATGGGTTTTAGGTGACATGTGGTGGGACTTTAGCCATGTGTGACATGTTTGTCTAACATGTGGCCATTTCGAAACAACACTCGTAGGCTTCTTTTATACGTAGTATTATTTAAGTGGATGGATCTTGGTTGTGTATGTCAAACAACTTATATGGCTTATAGAAATGGATCAATGAATATTATGGAGAAACTTGTTAGTGAAAGTAATTCAAGCTACTCAGTAGAGCAACTTTGAGAACTATTTCGGTAGGAGTTGGACACATATAGGCGTATTATTGTTGGTCTAAGGAAATTGTCAGAGTTAATGAGAGAGCGATCAATACTAATACTTCAATGAGTTTATGAAGCTTGTGAATACAGGGGTCGAAGTGTTTAAATGTTCACGTGTAGGAGTGGAATTGTTGGAACATTCACACACGTCCATGGTTGTGCACATGAATAGGAATACAACGCATAAGTCTGAATTTAGTGATAGTCCTAAAGAGTACGTGCATGGTTTAGTATTGAAATAAAACGATTTCTTTGTCAGTCGTATAGTAAGAGCCTAATGATAGGTGTGTAAACACCCATCCTTTTACCACTTAATTCTAGCTAAAACAAGACCAAAACACGTAATTAATATCATTTGTTTGGAATTATGCGTGGTTTTTGTGTTTATTGTGATTTCAGAGCTAACCGGATGAATATTAAAGAAAACATGGGATTGCACGGGTTTTATCAAGGAAAAAGACTCAAGATAAAGTCTATTGTCCAAGACGTGCAAAAGATTTGAAGTCACTAGGCCTATTCGAAGATTTATTGAAGAAAAGGACTAAAGACGGAAGATTTTCATAAGTCGAAGAAACTCGAGTCTATTTAACGAATAAATTAAAAGACGAGTTGGATTTAATCGACAACAAATCCCGAATCAGAATCGAAATCGTCAACTTTTCTGAAAAGACGAGAAGACAAGAAGAAAGGGAGAAAGCCCACTCACCAACCAACCATTAGGACTATAAATAGATTTTTCTTCACACACATTAGGAGAGAGTTAGTTTTTCATTTTCCCTTTTTCCAGTACTTTGTAGTTCGTCCCATCACCAACTCCATTAGGGAGTTTGGTGATTTTCATCTTTTTCTTTTCATCTTGTAAGTTTGATTCAATACTTTTGTTACTTTTCCCTTAATCAATCCATTCCATCTTTTCATTAATCTTGTTCTTCATCATCTCTTTTTGCAAGTTCTTAAGTTTTTATGTGATTCAAGTTTGATCCTAAGAAGTTGTTGAATTAGTGTTTTTATTGGTGGGATTTGTTCCTTATGGTATGTTAATGATTTTTGTTTGATTTGGTAAAACCTTTTTAAGTTTTTGGAGTTGATTGTGGATTAAAACGATTTCCTTGTTCTTCGCTGTTTACCAGACCTGAGTTTCCCAGATTCCGAATAGGAATTTTGGGTTTACCTCTATTCGGAATATCTCAATTATTCCGAGTAGAGGTTGTTTTTCTCCTTTATTCGGAATTTCACAAACTTTCCGAATTGAACCCTTATTCCGAATAGGGTCTCTCATTTTTCTGTTACTCGGAATAATTCCTTTATTCCGCATAGCCGTTTCTTCATTTCCTTATTCGGAACTTTTTCCGAATAGACAGTTTTTTCCGAATAGTTCATATTTTCCGAATAGGACTTTTTCTGTTTCCTTATTCGGAACTTTTTCCGCATAGCCAGTTTTTGTTTCCCTACTCGGAATGTTTTTCCGAATAACCGTTTTTTTCCGCATAGCTTGGTTTTTCCGAATGAAGCAAATGTTCCGCATAGAGGCCTTATTCCGCATGGTGTGAACTTTCCGAATAGCCAATATTTTCCGAATAGACAATATATTCCGAATAACTTATTCCGAATAGGGTATTTTCTCAATAGAGTATTTTTCCAGTTTTGCCTATTGTTTGTTACTTGTTTTAAGTTTACTTCATTACCATTTTATTCACTTATCTATTTAGTAGTTTAGAAAACCAAATCCACTTTTTGTCACCAAGAACAAATCATTCCACTTTTAACTGAGATCAATTCGAGAGGATTCCGAGAATTCTGAACCCACCCATAGCAAAAAGCTTGTATCAAATGGCGCCGCTGCCGGCTCCTCTCGTTAAGATCAAAAGTTTTTTGTAGAACTTGGATTTTGGGATCCGTTCCCCGTGAACGTTACTTTTTCCTAAAAATTTTCAAAAACACTAAAAAATATAAAATTTTCAAAAATCCTAAAAAGTAAAAAACAATAAAAACCAAAAATATTTTTGCTTTGTTTCTCTTTGTTCGTTCTTTTGCAGGTGTATGCGCACTCGATCCACGTCTTATCAAGAGCCCGAGCCTCTCGATAACTTAGACATGGCTGGTGTCCAAAACAACAATAACATACCACCTCCGAACAACAATAATAACAACAACAACCCACCTTTCAACAACATGAATAACAACAACAATGAGCCCCTTCCGGATAATCGCCCAATGATTGAACTGCTGCAAGCTCATGTTGATGGCAATACGGATCCAATTGTCATTCCTCCAATTGCCGCCAACAATTTCGAGCTCAAGTCAGGCTTTATCCAGATGGTCTCCGCTCAGCCATTCTTGGGACGCACCATTGATGACCCACATGACCATATCAAGAGATTTCTACAACTCACCAACACGGTCAAATTCAATGGAGTTCCACAGGAGGTCATAAGGTTACAACTTTTTCCCTTTTCTTTAGAGGGACAAGCCCGACATTGGCTTGCTAAAGAACCGCCACAGAGTATTCTCTCGTGGACGGATTTGGAAACAAAGTTCATCAATTACTTTTTTCCACCCTCTCGTACTACCGCTTTGCGGAATGAGATTATAAACTTTGAACAAAAGTACGATGAGTCATTCAGTGAATCTTGGGATCGTTTTAAAGATCTTTTAAGAAAATGCCCACAACATGGTTTTACTAAAGTACATCAAATCAATACTTTTTACAATGGTTTAAGCATGAATGATCAAGATTCACTGAATAGTGCCTCAGGGGGTAATTTATTGGCTAAGACTTCCAATGCTGCTTGGGATATCATTGAGAACAAGTCTCGTGTGCAAACCAAGAGCGTTAGGACCAATGTTGCTAGTGCTAGCACTAATGACAGCGACAAGCGATTAGACAAAATCACCACGCTTCTTGAATCGCTTGTCACACATACCGTCAGCAACAACAACAGCAACAACGCTAAGAACGCACAAGTCAACGCTGTCAGCCAACCTTGTGAGATATGCGGTGGTCCCCACTCTTACACAACTTGTACCGCCACCCAAGATTACCCTGCTGAGAATGTGAATGCGGCATATGGCACCTACCAACAACCCGCTTATCAAGGAAAACCCCAAGGTGACCGTAACTTGCTTAGCTATCGCAGCAACAACTATCTTTCACCACCTGGCTTTCCTCCTTCCAACCCAAACCAACAACAACACCTTAATCGCCCTCCTCAACAACAACAACAACCTCGACAACCATACATCCCACCTCACAAGCAGCAACAACCGCCTCAAAGAAACAATCAAGTCTACCAACAACCTGCTTACCAACCACCTGCATACAATGCTCCTCCCAACCAACCCACCGCTCTTCACCAAGAAGTGGAAACTTATATGAGGACTAACGATGCGATAGTGGGAAATCTTCAGAGAGAAGTGCTCAACCTGAAAGCCGATTTGGTAAAGCAAGGAAATGAGTTGAGAGACGATATGCGAAACACGCTGGATAGTCAGACGAATGACTTGAGGAACATGATGGCTAGTTTCTTCCAAAGTAGTCAACCCTCTTCTTCGGGTACTCTTCCGAGTAACACCGTTGCGAACCCAAGAGGGGAGATGAAAGCAATCACTACTAGAAGTGGTAAAGGTACCAAGGAACCCGAGCTTCCTATACCTCCACCGGTGATTGTGACTAAGGAGAACGAGTCGCCTGATCCTATTTCTCCTCCTTCTCCTTCCCCAATTTCTCCACCTCTTCATTCTACCCCTCCTCCACCCGTGGCTGTGAGTGACCCTATTCCTCTAAAGCCTTCATCTTCTTCCAATATACCTTATCCTTCAAGGTTGAGGAAAGAGAAGCAAAAGAGCAAGGATGATATTCAGGTTTCTAACTTTCTGAAAATGTTTAAACAACTGAATTTTAATATCTCCTTCGCTGAGGCTCTCGCTCACATGCCCAAGTATGCTAAAATGTTTAAAGATCTTTTGAGCGACAAGGAAAAGCTCCTCGACATTGCCAACACCCAACTTAATGAGAACTGCTCTGCAGTGCTCTTAAGGAAATTGCCAACCAAGCTTGGTGATCCGGGTCGTTTTCTTATCCCTTGCAATTTCCCGGGAGTAGAGAATTGCATGGCCCTAGCCGATCTAGGTGCCAGTATTAATCTCATGCCTCTAAGTGTTTGGAAGCAATTATCTCTCCCAGAGCTAGTCCCCACTAAAATGACTTTGGAATTGGCCAACCGTACGGTTGCTTATCCAGTGGGGATAGCCGAAGATGTTATCGTAGGAGTCGACAAATTCACCTTCCCTGCTGATTTTGTTGTCGTCGACTACGAGATGGACCCCCGTGTGCCACTTATTGTTGGTCGTCCATTCTTAAGGACCGGTCGCACTCTCATTGATGTTGAAGCCGGTGAGCTTATCATGAGAGTGGGTGACGACAAAGTAGTCTTCAACATGGGAAAGTTGTCTAAACAACCCTATTCCAACGAGAGTGTTAATTGTATTGACGTTCTGGATGAGGCTTGTGAAGCACACTTTATTGATGCTTGCAAAAGTATTCCTTCCTCTCTTCCCAATGTTGAGACCGTGTCCTCCATTGATTCATCGTTGTCTCTATCTGGAGATAGTGATTTATTTTGGAACAATCTTGAAGATACCATGGGAGATGTGAATTTAGCTACTAATGATTCTCCCACCGAGGGGGATGAAGACATGAATTTCTTTGACAATCTTCTCACTGAAGACAATCCTTCTCCTCCATCTCCCACGGTTATTGCTATCGATACTCCGACTTTGAAAACGCCTCCCGTCGAAAATCCTCCGGATTTGGAACTTAAGGAGTTGCCACCTCATCTCGAGTACGTGTTCCTTGATGACAACAAGAAGTCGCCCGTCATTATTGCAAAGGATTTGCAAGATGAAGAGAAGACTCGCCTCGTTGCTGTGTTGAAAGATCATAAGAAGGCTATTGCTTGGAAAATCTCGGATATTCGTGGAATTGATCCTCACTTCTGCACGCACAAAATTCTCATGGAGGACGACTATAAGCCCACTATTCAAAGCCAACGAAGGGTGAATCCAAAAATACATGAAGTCATCAAAACAGAGGTTATCAAACTTCTTGATGCGGGTATGATTTACCCTATTTCGGATTCCCCGTGGGTTAGTCCAATCCATTGTGTGCCCAAGAAGGGCGGAATAACCGTTGTTCCCAATGAACACAACGAGTTGATTCCCACTCGTCTCGTTACTGGGTGGAGAGTTTGTATAGACTACCGCAAACTCAATGATGCCACGAGAAAGGATCATTTCCCTCTACCTTTTATGGACCAAATGCTTGAACGCTTAGCCGGTAATGAATATTACTGCTTTTTGGATGGTTTCTCGGGTTATTTCCAAATACCCATCGATCCCCAAGATCAAGAGAAGACTACATTCACTTGTCCCTATGGCACTTTCGCTTACAAACGAATGCCTTTTGGCTTATGTAATGCGCCAGGGACTTTCCAAAGGTGTATGTTAGCTATCTTCCATGACATGGTTGAACAAACCATGGAAGTCTTCATGGATGATTTCTCGGTCTTCGGAGATTCCTTCTCTGCTTGCCTTGCCAATTTAGAACGTATGCTAAAGCGGTGCGAAGACACTCGCCTAGTTCTAAATTGGGAAAAATGCCATTTCATGGTAAAAGAAGGCGTCGTGCTTGGACATAAGATCTCGAAAGCCGGTCTTGAAGTAGACCGTGCTAAAGTCGATGTTATAGCAAAGTTGCCTCCACCTTCCACTGTGAAGGGTGTGAGAAGTTTCTTGGGTCATGCGGGCTTCTATCGTCGATTCATCAAAGATTTTTCTCAAATCGCTCGCCCGATGACCCACCTCTTGGAAAAAGATACTCCTTTTATCTTTTCCAACGAGTGCCTTGAAGCCTTTAACTCACTTAAGGATAAGCTAACTAAGGCACCCGTCTTGGTTACCCCTAATTGGGAGCTTCCCTTTGAGTTGATGTGCGATGCTAGCGATTTTGCTATTGGAGCGGTTCTTGGACAAAGAGTGAACAAACACTTCCAACCGATCCATTACGCTAGCAAGACAATGACTGGGGCACAATTGCATTATACGACAACCGAAAAGGAGCTTTTAGCTGTTGTCTATGCTTTTGAAAAATTCCGCCCCTATCTTGTCCTTTCCACCACCATTGTGTACACTGATCATTCCGCGCTGAAGTACTTGTTGACAAAGCAAGATTCCAAACCAAGACTTCTTCGCTGGGTTTTGCTGCTCCAGGAATTTAAAATCGACATCCGCGATAAAAAAGGAGCAGAAAACCTAGCCGCGGACCATCTTAGTAGACTTGAGGATCCATACCAAGGGGATCATCCGACCAAAGAAATCAATGATTCTTTTCCCTTGGAGACCTTAATGTCTATAAACTCGAAGCCGAATGAAACCCCGTGGTTTGCGGACTTTGAAAACTATTTGGCGGGTGGAATTCTCAAGGAAGGGTTGACGTCCCAGCAAAAGAAGAAGTTCTTTACCGACATCAAGACTTACTTTTGGGACGACCCTTACCTATTCAAACAGTGTGCTGATCTGATAATTCGCCGATGTGTTGATGGACCGGCAGCGTCGGACATCCTTGATGCTTGCCACAAAGGACCTACCGGTGGTCACTTTGGTCCCAACTACACCGCAAAGAAAGTGTTTGACTCGGGATTTTATTGGCCCTCCATATACCGTGACGCTCACGATATGGTCAAGCGATGTGATGTTTGCCAAAAGCAAGGCAAAATCACACATAAAGACGAGATGCCTCAGAATTTCATTCAAGAGTGTGAAATTTTTGATGTTTGGGGTATCGACTTTATGGGGCCATTCCCTTCTTCTAAAGGAAACAAATACATCCTTGTAGCCGTTGACTACGTTTCAAAGTGGGTTGAAGCCAAAGCTTTGCCTACTAATGACGCAAGGGTGGTTTGTAACTTTTTGAAAGCTCTTTTCGCTCGCTTCGGTGTGCCTCGTGCCATTATTAGTGATCGTGGGACTCATTTCTGCAATGACCAATTTGCTCGAGTCATGGCTAAGTACGGTGTAAACCATCGCCTTTCCACAGCCTACCACCCACAAACTAATGGCCAGGCCGAAATATCCAACCGAGGACTGAAGCGAATTTTGGAAAGAACCGTGGGAGAGCATCGTGCCGCATGGGCTGATAAACTCGATGATGCTTTGTGGGCTTTCCGTACTGCTTACAAGACCCCGATCGGCTGTACGCCTTATCGTCTTGTGTACGGGAAAGCGTGCCACCTCCCCATTGAGTTGGAGCACAAGGCTTATTGGGCCTTGAAGTGGGCCAATTTTGATATAAACAAAGCCGGTGACCTACGCAAGATCCAACTCAATGAGCTGAATGAACTTCGGAATGAGGCTTATGAAAATTCTTTGATCTATAAGGAAAGAACTAAGCTCATTCACGACTCCAAGATCAAAAACCGAGAGTTCCATGTTGGAGACAAAGTCTTACTTTTTAACTCTCGGTTGAAAATCTTTTCGGGCAAGCTCAAATCTCGTTGGTCCGGCCCATTCACCATCGCCCAAATTTTTCCATATGGTACTCTCGAGCTCGCTCAACCTAATGGACCAAATTTTAAGGTGAATGGCCAACGAGTGAAGTTGTACTTTGGTGAGGACACCTCTCAGGAGGTGATTCCATCCCTCACCACGTTCCCCATGAACTAAATTTGGGTCGAGTCAGGCTCGTGACTCGGTTATCAAAAACAAGCGCTCCTCGGGAGGCAGCCCGAGTATCTATCCCTTTAACCCCCTAAGTGTAGGGGAGGACCTATTTTGGTCATTTGTGTTTGTATGGTGATGTGCTTACAGGGATAACTGCAATCTTGGAAATCTTTGAAGAACCGTGCTCCCGTGTTATCCGCAATCCGGTTCTATCTCTCAACTATCGTGATTCAATTTTCTTCATTCTCACATTTGAAATTGATCACTTTAGACGTCTCTTCCTTAACTTGAGTTAACCAACGTACACAATGTCATAAGTGTAGGGGAGACTTTTCCCACATGCTTAAACATTGAGGACAATGTTTATCTTAAGTGTAGGGGAGACTTCTATCGAAGTTTTAAGTGGACTTTTCCATGAAAATGCCTTCATTTAACCGGAAAATCCTATTTTTCAACATTTTTCAAATTTTTTATTAACTTTGGCCATTTAGTTGTAATTTTTAAATTTTTATCGTTGCTTTCATATGTAAATATCCCGCAATAAAGTCAAAAATATTAATAAATTGGTGTAGCTAGTTTAGAAGTCTTTGACATATTAGGTCCGTTGCGTTTATTTTGACTCAACCCGAATAGACTTATCCAAGTTTATTCTTGCCAGTATCCTTAACCATGTAGACCTTAAGTGGTTTATTAGGCTAAGTGTCCACGAGTCTCATTACTTGAGATTTTAAATTGTGGAGGACGAGAAATGATAGAGTCAATTATAAGTCGGTATTCTTGCGCAAGCTCACTTGGTATAATTATTCGCCTATTCTCCCATCACTTGCTAATAATTTATCTGCAATAAGTAAGGTCTTACGATTTGAAAAGTTACTTAGCTTCTAGCCCAAGATCGTTTAAAAGTTGCTCGGTAATGACGAGAGTTCATAGCCAAGGCATAACTTATGAAGCGGGGCGCGAAGATTGGCGAGTCCGAAAAGGCCCTAACAAGGCATGAGGATTCAATTTTATTGCTGAAGATCCAAAGTGATGTGAAAAGCATTATTCCTAAAGTCAATATGAAGGATCAAGACTCACGACGAAAAGCAATCAACTCCCATAAAGATCATGGAGAAGTCTATCCGAAAAGACCCTAACAAGGTATGAGGATAAATAGATCCAAGTCCGAAAAGGAGGCGGATCGTTGTATCTCAAAATCCCAAATAGAGATTGAAGAAATAATCATGAAGTCGTGGTCAACAAAGTTGGAGTACCTCTCAAAAGTCTCCAAGTGAAGAAACTCTATTATGATGAGAAGACCATTATCTCAAGAACGTCTCTCGAAGATATGAAGTATGAAGTACATGCCAAATATCGGCCCGAGAAAGGTCTCAAATCGTGAACCAAGTTATGCCAAGATATGAACTTTTTGATATCCCGAGAAGCAGTTTTAAGAGATTTTGTCCTTTAGCTAACTATTGATCAAATCGTCCTACTTTGCTTTCAGCCTTAATAAACTATCGAAATAAGTCCAAAAATGCATCTTCATGATCATTCTAAGACAAAAATAAAATATAAGAGATACAATTAGGAATAAGGGAGTTTAAGCATTTAATTAAGCCATGTGTGTAAGTGTTTGATTTACTAACCTATAATAACAATGATCTCGTCTTTAAGCTTAGTTTGGGGAACGTGAAACTTGAGGGTGATAAATCTTCGCAACACCAAAGCCCTAATGTAAGTCCTTGATTTCTTTACAAGTTATTTCCATCCTTTTGTTTATTTGAAAGTTTAAGTTCTCTTAGTATTTTAATTATTGTTTAGTAGAATTTAAATAAGGCCAAGGTTGATTAATTATGAGAAAAATGTAAGATTGCTTTATCACTAAGCATTGCATGAGGGCATGGCAATGGTTAAGTGTAGGGGATTTGATAGGTGTGTAAACACCCATCCTTTTACCACTTAATTCTAGCTAAAACAAGACCAAAACACGTAATTAATATCATTTGTTTGGAATTATGCGTGGTTTTTGTGTTTATTGTGATTTCAGAGCTAACCGGATGAATATTAAAGAAAACATGGGATTGCACGGGTTTTATCAAGGAAAAAGACTCAAGATAAAGTCTATTGTCCAAGACGTGCAAAAGATTTGAAGTCACTAGGCCTATTCGAAGATTTATTGAAGAAAAGGACTAAAGACGGAAGATTTTCATAAGTCGAAGAAACTCGAGTCTATTTAACGAATAAATTAAAAGACGAGTTGGATTTAATCGACAACAAATCCCGAATCAGAATCGAAATCGTCAACTTTTCTGAAAAGACGAGAAGACAAGAAGAAAGGGAGAAAGCCCACTCACCAACCAACCATTAGGACTATAAATAGATTTTTCTTCACACACATTAGGAGAGAGTTAGTTTTTCATTTTCCCTTTTTCCAGTACTTTGTAGTTCGTCCCATCACCAACTCCATTAGGGAGTTTGGTGATTTTCATCTTTTTCTTTTCATCTTGTAAGTTTGATTCAATACTTTTGTTACTTTTCCCTTAATCAATCCATTCCATCTTTTCATTAATCTTGTTCTTCATCATCTCTTTTTGCAAGTTCTTAAGTTTTTATGTGATTCAAGTTTGATCCTAAGAAGTTGTTGAATTAGTGTTTTTATTGGTGGGATTTGTTCCTTATGGTATGTTAATGATTTTTGTTTGATTTGGTAAAACCTTTTTAAGTTTTTGGAGTTGATTGTGGATTAAAACGATTTCCTTGTTCTTCGCTGTTTACCAGACCTGAGTTTCCCAGATTCCGAATAGGAATTTTGGGTTTACCTCTATTCGGAATATCTCAATTATTCCGAGTAGAGGTTGTTTTTCTCCTTTATTCGGAATTTCACAAACTTTCCGAATTGAACCCTTATTCCGAATAGGGTCTCTCATTTTTCTGTTACTCGGAATAATTCCTTTATTCCGCATAGCCGTTTCTTCATTTCCTTATTCGGAACTTTTTCCGAATAGACAGTTTTTTCCGAATAGTTCATATTTTCCGAATAGGACTTTTTCTGTTTCCTTATTCGGAACTTTTTCCGCATAGCCAGTTTTTGTTTCCCTACTCGGAATGTTTTTCCGAATAACCGTTTTTTTCCGCATAGCTTGGTTTTTCCGAATGAAGCAAATGTTCCGCATAGAGGCCTTATTCCGCATGGTGTGAACTTTCCGAATAGCCAATATTTTCCGAATAGACAATATATTCCGAATAACTTATTCCGAATAGGGTATTTTCTCAATAGAGTATTTTTCCAGTTTTGCCTATTGTTTGTTACTTGTTTTAAGTTTACTTCATTACCATTTTATTCACTTATCTATTTAGTAGTTTAGAAAACCAAATCCACTTTTTGTCACCAAGAACAAATCATTCCACTTTTAACTGAGATCAATTCGAGAGGATTCCGAGAATTCTGAACCCACCCATAGCAAAAAGCTTGTATCACCTAACCTTTGTATTTAGACATCCTTAAAGCAGTTACTTCAACTGTTGTCGACTGTAGATAGTCATTGTTTCCCAAACCGCGAACTTAACTATCTTTCTCCTGCAATGGATGTTATCAGCTGGTTAGTGGTGCGATAGTTTAAGCATTTTACTTACTGTGGCCTATATATTTACGTGAGTTGAAAAATAATACATGGCAACATATAAAAAAGTTGATCAATACTGAATATTTACCTGAACATATCGAATTCCCCTTAACAACAATGATATCTTTCAGCGCTGGTGTCATTCCATTTCCGACTGCCAGAATGTTCTCGACTGCAGCTTGACCATTCCTTTAAGTGTGACCATCTAGGGAAATTACATGATCTAAAAGAATATTCCATTCATAAGGATCCACATGATTAATTATCGATCCAAACCCGTTTATGTCTAAGTGTTGAAAATTTGTTGACAAACCGGGAATGGTGCAACACTAAGCCTCTATTTTTTTAATATTATACTAACAAATAATAATGAGTATAGTATTTATTTTTTAAACAATAAAAAAATCGAGTAGGTTGAGAAGATTAACTTTTCATATACCTTTACAAAATCCAACCCTTTCAAATTCCAAGGTAAGTAGATTTCAATTAAAGTAAATCATAAAAAACAATAAATAAAAAATATTTGAAAGCGAACAAATTAAAGACAAAATTACCAAAATAAATGTGTTAATCTTGTTAAATCTAAGTTAACCGATTCATGTAGAAGTATGACAGATATACTTGCAACATAATTTGACATGGGTAGGAGAGTGCTAAAAACCTGAAACAACTAATGTTGGACAATGTGAAACTAAAAACCAACAACCCTAATATCCAGAATCATACAAAAAGTTTCCGCAATCTTAATTTCCAGAGCCTTATAACAAATGAGGAACTAAAAACGGAGAACCCTAATTTTCAGAATCATATAAAAAAGCTATTGCAGTCTTAATCTCCAAAATCTTATAACAAAGATCGTACACCTAACAAACAACCAAGCAATAACTTGCAACCTGAAAACCGTGGTATCGAAATAGACAGCTGTAACGAAAATAAGACGACCCGGTGCTGCAACCATCAGGTAAATGAACAATTTTATCCCGTTATGTGATTCTGATTTAGGACTCAGAGCTGCAAATACTAAAGTAGTGTCAAACACCTGCAACGGCTGCGAAGAGATTTTGGATATAATCGTCATGCCTAGCTGCGGGTATCGACAAACCACTTAAGGCAGTAATATATATCATCATTGCCCGGGGAAAAAGGGTAATATTTTATAGACCTGTCACCTTAAAGAAGCATGCAAAAAACGCGGCTGACAAATTGTTTGCCCAAAATAAGGTTTAAGCAGCATGAGACATAACCTAATCTCAAAAGCAATCCGAATCAGAAACAAAGGAGGGATGAAAAGCCACAAACCCAATAAAATTACGATGACCTCGAAATGAAAAATGACTATGCAAATTCAAGAACACGTATACCAGCAGGTAAAGCATTTTCTAATTTTTTTGTGAGAGGGGCGCATAACGAATAGCTTTTATCGTACACTGGTAACAACGACACAGTACATATCCTCCAGATAACCCAATCAATTGCGAAAAAAAGGCATGACACATCCTACAAACCCTGTCCAAGCAAATACACAGAACCAAGCCGAAAAGACCGCCATGGCTGCGCTCGTATATACGTCCCCACCAAGATACGACCTTTCCCACATTCCACCCAAGCCCAAAATAGAAGTTCATGTACAGTTTTTCCCAAGTCGAACAACTATGCAAATTTTAGAGCACATATACAAGTAAACTCTCACACAATGGAATAATAAGCCTCAGATAGGCCAAGCATCAGAGGATACGACATCTGGCTGCAAATGTAGTAGATTGGTCTGCCAAAAGATGTTACGATAATTTTAAGCCGACATCTTCTGGTTATAATACTACTTTTCCATCAATCTGGGTATAGTATGTGTTTTTTTAGTTGTTGGACATTGTATTCCAAAAGTAATTATTTGTAGGCTCAGATAAAGAAGGGATCAGATATAAGTCTATGGCCGCCATGGTTGCTGATGAGACTGCTTTTATACATAGTCTCATCTTCCAAATAGGGCTTAAAATGCATTAAATATCATCAAAATACCCATATATATGCTTGTGTTTGTTGCTTGTGTATTTTAGGTACGGATATTGAGAAAATGACAAAAGATCACAAGAATCATTCAAAAACGAACACGGGAAACGAAGCCGCACAATGAACCAAGCCCTAATGAAGACTTTCCCAAGATCAACCCTTGAAGATTTGAAGAATTATGAAGAAGGGTCCTCAAATATGGAAGAATTGACACTTGATACCCTTGTATCTTCATAATTACAAGATTGGTCCCTAAAGTTTGTCAAAATTACAAAAAGGGCCCTCCACTTTGAAGAATTGGCAAGTTTAGCCCCTCAACAAAGCTAAATTGTCAACCATTGTCCTATACAAAGTCAAATATATCATGAAGTCCTTCAAAGTACAAGAAATTACAAGTTTGGTCCTTTGAAAATTCCAAAATTACAAAAAGGACCCTTGACTTTCAACATTTGGCAAGAATGGTCCCTCATCAAACAAGACTTGGCAATTTTAGTCCTCCAAAATGCTCAACATACAAGTCAAGACCATTATCCATCATCAAAATGCCAAATCAGCCCTTGAAGAATTCAAAAATGGCAAGAATTACCCCTGAATTCACTTTGTAAAAGTTTTTGGGGCAAAAATGCAAAGTTGCAAAAGTTGATAAGGCTGAAATAGGCGTTGATAGCTATTTAAAGTGAAAAGACAAGAGAAGAAGAAAAGGGGGGCTTAAGTTGGCCAAACACTAAACTTACCTTAATCAACCAGAAGCTGCCACCTCTCCCCACTAACATTTTCCACCAATCCCCTCTCTCCATTCTGCCACCTCACCAATCCACTCATACCAGATTACCAACTTATTTAATTAAGTTTAAATCTGGTGCCTTAACATGTTTTTAAACATATCTTAACCCAAAACAGGATCAAACACATAACTATTCACCAAGAACACAATTTGGGGTTTTCTTAATTACTTGTAATTAAACCTTAAAATGGTGCAGATTAGTGATTAATGATCATGTTAACACAACCCAACCTTAATATTGGTCATCACATCATTCACGTGTCCACATGGGACCTCCCCTGCTACACTTTTGAGGAAGAAGACAAGAAGAGCAAATCATCCAACGTCCCACAATTGTGCTTACTTTCTAAGCATCATACAAGCCCTTTGATCACATTTTTTTGCCAGCTATCACCACAAGCAGCCAAGAATTCTTCACAAGACTCCAAGGTTTTCAAAATCTGCAAGGGCAATTTTGGAAGTTCAAGCATTAGGGTTTAGCATTTTTACCTGTTCTTAGCTCACTTGTAAGGCTATATATAAAGCCATAGGGTCTCACTTAGACGTTTGCTTTTGGTTTTTCCTTGTTCAAGCACTTGTAAATCCCTTTTCAGTTTTATGAAATTTGAGTTAAGTGTTTTGAAGAAAGACCAAGTGCCATCTTATTTCTGCTTCTTTATGTTCTTAGTTTACTGAATTTGAATTTAAAACCTGTTTTCAAAAAGAGGAGTGTGCAAAAGTTTGCACATTTTCTTGATATTTTGCTAAGTTCTTGCTTCAACCTTGGAATTCTTGGGTTATAGGGCTGATCATAGCATCCTAATTGTGTTGATTAAGGTGTGGTGAGGCTTATAACTTGGGGATAATCAAGTGTGGGGTAACAAGGTTGCATTAATCAAGATTTTTCAAGTTTCTGATTTTATACTTGTGCTTCTAACCTTGTTGATTCTTAGCAGGCTTTGTTGTGGAAGCTTGTGCTTGTTCTTGCTAGCACATAAGCTTAAAATCCGTGGGTGTGGATGTACATCCATAAGGTACACACCCTTAATCTCAAAATCTGATAATACTTTGGATTTTTGTGATATTTGAGTGTTGCCTTTGTTCTTGTGTATTTTGTGGCTTATACTTGCTTGAATCTGTTAATCTTACTTGTTATTGTGTTAATTGATGCTTGGGTGGTCTTAGATCTCACTTTTCCTTTGAAAAATTTGATTTTAAAAAGATAAAGGGGTGTTTGGGTCTACCTGTTTGTGATTGCATCTTGATATTGTGTTGTTAGAAGGTATTGTTTGTGCTTGGTATCTGATATATGCCTTGTTGAGAGTGTTTTGCTGCAAGTTTTTGGGTTTGAAACTTCAAATCAAACAATCTGCTATAACTTGGTGAATTTAACTATTTTTGACCTAAGATTTTGGTGAAATCTAGTACATGCTTAGGGTTGAAAGTTGTTAAAACATCATTATTATAACTTATTTGATAGATATTGAGTGTTGAATCTGGCTTATTGGTCAAATACATCAGCAAAGTGTAAAACTGCATGTGTTAGTGTTCATCAGTAACATTCATTGGCTTGAATCTTGCTTAATTCTTTGAATCATTGCATGAAACCTGTTTAGACTTGCTTATTTGAGTTTAATATAGCTTGTGTATGCATTTGGTTGAATTTGGCTGGCTGATTATTGCTAAAATTGATTATAAGTGCTCAACTGCTTAATTGTTCATGTCTGTGCAATATCTGGGACTTTATTGATTAAACTGTATCAATTGGGTGTTTGTGATTGTGTTATTTTGATTGTTCTTGACTCCTTTTGATCCAAAGATCATTTGGGTGCCTTTGTGTAATCTGAATCTCCAAAAAAGTCACTAAAGACAAAAAGTCAAACAAGTCAAGCAGTGGAAAAAGTTTTCACTGCTCAACACTCAAAACTAGCCCCTGCTAGTGTAAAATTGAACTCAGCCTATCAATAAGCTATTTTAGCTTATCCAGACTTGCAACAACTTATTTTTGTGATAGGTCTTCATTATTTGACCCATTTAAGTAGACTAGAGCTTATTGGACTTTGACTTTGACTTTTTACTAGAAAACTAACTTATTTGACTTTTACATAAGTGCTTATTTGCTTTTTCCAGCTTATTGAGTCAGCTTACTTGAAAACTCTTTGTTGATTTTTCTTAATTAAGTCATTTAGAAGCTATAGGAACTTGAATAAGCACTTGGGGTGGCCTAGAACTC
The DNA here is from genome assembly GCA_025667525.1 of Glebionis coronaria. Lineage (NCBI taxonomy): Eukaryota > Viridiplantae > Streptophyta > Magnoliopsida > Asterales > Asteraceae > Glebionis > Glebionis coronaria. The sequence continues at coordinate 487,089,482 of CM046876.1, read as the reverse complement.
AAAAACGACTATTTTGTCGTTTTCTGTAGATTGCTTATTGCATTTTCAGGCTTATTCCTTGGGCTTATTTCAAATTTCTTTTTGCAGAAGTCTTATTTAGGTCAAAAGAAGCTTGTGTGTCAAATATTAGCTTATGGCATTGGCTTATAGCTTAATGGGCCAAAAAGCCCATTAAGAATAAGCTGTTTGGTATAAGCTAGCTTATTTCACACTTTCAGCTTTTGGGCCTTTGGAAAAAGTTGTTTAAAATCAAATTTTGAGTCAACCTGTGCTTTTTGGGATTATTTTGAACACTTTTTATTATTGGGCCCAAATTTGGTCCAATAAGGTACTGTTTTGGGTTTAGCCCATTTTCTAGGCCCATTAAGGATATTTAGGTAATTTCACTTTCATTTCTGAGTTATTTAGGTTAAATTAAGCTAGTTTGCAAGTTTTTAGAATTTTTTATGATTTTTGGATTTTAAATAATATTTTAATATTATTTTATTGTTAAAAATTAAAAGTCTGATTTTCTAAGTTTTATATTTTTCCTAGGTTGTAGACACTTAACTAGGAATTTTGCAACTTTCCAATTATTTTTTGAGTCTTTTATTTATTTTCTAGAATTAATTTAAGTTTTAATTGATTTTAGTAGTTTTTAATTGTTTAAAAACAGTTTTTAGTGGTTTTAAAATTTTGAAAAATACTTTTTAGCTTAATTAGAGTATTTTTGAGGTTTACAAACTTTAAAATCTTGTTTGGGACTTTTTAATAATTAATTTTGATTTTTAGGGATTTAATTAGCATTAAAAAGTCATTATCTAATTAATTAAAAGGTTTTGGCAAGTTTGGATTTTTTGTAAACTCTTAGAACATTATTGTGGATTTTTGGTAATTTTTAGGAATTTTTAGGGTAAAATTTTAATTTTGGTACTTTTTACGATTCTACGTGTACATCTTTTTCGACTTAGTTTAATCCGTCTTCGTAACCGTCATTCTCTTCTAATCTCATTTCTATTTTTCTTTCTCAACAATATAATCACAAAGATAATCAATTCATTACACACACACTAAGCCTCCTTGAGAACGAACTCATTTTAGGGTCATTAATACACGGTTTTCCTAAATCGTCGTATTCATTACTTGCCCTATTTGCTCTCTTTTCCTAAAGAGTAGTAAAATCACTACATCATTTTGGCGCCGCTGCCGGGGAGGCGTGTTGTGTTTTGATTGGAATTGTTGTTTTTATATACTAACCATAAATAGTATTTGTATTAGTAGCACTCTACTAATACGTATTATCGGTTTTCGGTTTTTGTGTGAATACTATTACTATTGTGTATACGTAGAACAATAAATTCACAAGTACTCCAAATATGTGAGAAATCACAACCTTGACTTGGGAGGTCATTACCCAATCATTGTATTCGAATCTCAAACCAAAGAAAAAGGCAAAAATAGATAAATACTTTCGTGAAGCTCAATCTTGAAAAATACAAACTATAAGGTGGGTATAAGGCGGATATTATAAAATAGATCCTAAGGAAAAGGCTCTTAAGTGCTTCACGCCGCCTCGTTTCCCCGCTTGCTTGTGAGTATTTGATTTTGAGAGCTAATCGAGGGTTTTGCCGCCCAAAGTATTACTAAGTATCATATATATTTTCTTGGTTTTCATTGATTAAACCCTCTTGAACATTTTGGTGTTCCACCAACGTTCTAAAGTCATCGAAGGCGTTCACTTCACGTGATCGTTTTCATTCCTTGAGGCTTCTTTAATCAAGAGATTTGATTAAGGAGGAGATTTGTAGATTTGTGTCTACTTAATACATTCACCAAATTCCAAAAAGGTTAATATAATCAAAAACCACAAAAAAATTGAAAAATACAAAACACCAAAAAGAATCTTCTTTGCTCGTCCCCGCGTTGTACGTGATGTTTATGCTAACTCGTAATCAAGCAAGACGTGCACGTAAACGAAAGAACCCCACTCCCAATCTTTCTAGTGAGGAGTCTCCTATTGACGAACCCATTGTAAGAGAAGCACCAACCATGGCGAATCGAACTATGATGGAGTTACTTCAAGCACCCACCGAGGGTTATGGAGAGGCTATGGTGATTCCCGCTATCCTTGCGGAGAATTTTGAGGTGAAAACGGGTTTGTTGTCGATGATCCAAAACAACAAATTCCGTGGTGATGAGAAGGACAATCCACACAACCATATCCGCCAATTCAATCGTCTTACCGCCACTTACAAGTTTAAGGATGTCTCGAATGACTCGATTAAGATGATGCTTTTTCCGTATTCCTTAGCGGGGCCCGCTAAAATTTGGTTAGAGAAAGAGCCACCCAATTCTATATTGACGTGGAAGGATCTCGTTTCAAAATCTGTGAACCAATTTTTTCCGCCCTCTAAGACTACGCACTTGAAAAACGAGATTTCAAAGTTTTCACAAGAATTTAATGAAAGTTTTTCAACGGCTTGGAATAGGTTTAAGGAAATGTTACATGAATGTCCTCATCACGGTTTTTTCGACTTGCATTAGATTGACACGTTTTACAATGGACTTAATGATCATGAAAGGGATTATTTGAATGCCGTCGCGGGTGGTAATTTTTTGTGTAAAACGGTTGAGGAAGCTTTGGTGATAATTGAGAATAGATCTAAGGTGTATAGTCCTCGTAGCACGTCTAGTGTTCGTAAGTCTTCGTCTTCGGCTTCACCTTCTTTGTCTACTACCATCGATGCTTGCCAAATTGAGGCGAACTTGGAAAACAAGATTTTTGATAAGCTTAAAGGACTTTTGATTGAGTTTAAAGTTGGTGAACAAAGTGCTCCCGCTACGGCTAAAGCGGTTGAGGTTTCTTGCATGTATTGTGGTGGAGGTCATGATTTCTCTGAGTGCATTACCAACGGTGGTAACACTTCGAGTGCCTTCGCGGCCACGAGAAATTACAACCAAAACGGTCAAGTTTCCCGCTCTAATCAATTGACTCCACCGGGTTTTGGTTCAAATCAAAATGCTAACAACAACTATCACAACAATCAAGTTGGTTTCAAAAACAATTACAACAAGGGAAACTATTGGAATCAAGGGGCTAATAATCAAGTTTCAAACAAGAATCAAAATGATTTTCAAAACAACAAAGGTTTGCAAACGTTGAAAGATCTTCCAAGTGAGTTTGTTGAATACGCTAGTGGGAATGATGCTAGGTTTGACAATATTCAAAGAGAAATCATTAGCCTAAGATCCGAGTTTAAGAACGACTTAAAGAAAGAGTGGAAAAATGAGTTAGCTAATGAACTTAAAATCCACACCAACAAAATGGAAGAAGATGTCACTAGGTTACAACAAAACCAACAAAAAATGGAACAAGGGCAACACGAGATTAAACAAGAAATGATTAAAGCCGAGAAGAGGCAATCCGTGTTTGAAGATAAAATCTCGTCTATGTTTGAGGCAATAATGTGTAAACCGTCTTCGAGTAGTCTTCCTAGCAACACCGTGTCCAAACCTAAGGGTGAGATGAAAGTGATTACCACACGTAGTGGTAAGACACTTATGGAACCGACTCCTCAACCAATTGCTCCTACGGAGGAAGCAATTGAGGAAGAACCCGAGGTGGTGGTCCAAAAGGGGCATGTCCCAAACCCACGAAGTACCGCTCATGTCACACCTACGGTTGACCCATTACCATCATTGGAACCCGTGATTCCAAAGGCTATCCCTACTATGCCTCAACCCACACCACCTTTGCCCTATCCATCGATACTTAGGAAGGATAAACGTCAAGAGCGCTACAATTATCAATTTGAGCTTTTTATGAAAATGTTTCGTGATTTGCACCTTAATGTGAGTTTCGCCGATGCTTTGGTCATGATGCCTCGATTTGTCGCTAACTTTAAGAGTATGTTGAACAACAAGGAGAAATTGCACCAATTGGCTAGTTGTTCATCGGTTTATCTTAATCGCATACCTCAAAAAGTCGGTGATCCCGGTAAATTTTTAATCCCTTGTGCAATCCAAGATATGGAGGAATGATTCGCCTTGGCCGATCTTGGTGCTAGCATTAACTTGATGCCACTTTCAATCTTCAAGTCGCTCAATCTTCCTAATCTTACTCCTTCACTAATGTCTATCGAGTTGGCCGACCATTCCATGATTCCCGCATGCGGTTTGGCGGAAGACGTTTTTGTGAAAGTGGGGAAGTTCTACTATTCCGTAGACTTTGTCGTTGTTGATATCCCCACGGATCCTCAAGTTCCTCTCATTTTAGGTCGTTCGTTTTTAGATACGTCTATGGCTTTGATCGATGTTCATGCTAGAAAGATCACCTTACGTTTCAACGACGAGGAACTTGTTATAAACGCAACTCAAAACTCTCAAATTTCTCATGTTTATTCCGTTGCAACCATAAACCTCGTTGATATGATTGACGTGGTTTGCGAGGAATTTTCACAAGAAGTTCTAGGTTTTGGTGATGAAGAAACTAGTGGCAATCCCACTATGTTAGATTTAATTCTTGATAATTCGACACCAACCTTCACTCCATTTGAAGGTGGTGGTTTTACGTTGGAAGAATTCGATGTTCCACGTACTTGTGATGAAGACCTCGACAACGATGAGGACTTCTCGATTATCAAGGATTTTCTTAACGATTTCCCATTTCCTCCACCCGAGGAGGTTATTAGTATCGAGCCCAAATCTTCACTTGAGGAACCACCTATCCTTGAGTTGAAAGATTTACCTCCTCATCTCGAATATGTCTATTTGGAGGAGGACGACAAGTTGCCGGTTATTATTGCGAAGGAACTTTCGAATGATGAAAAAACCGCACTTGTCGATGTTCTAAAGGATCACAAAGGGGCAATTGCGTGGAAGTTATCCGACATTAAGGGAATCGATCCCAAGTTTTATACCCACAAAATATTAATGGAGGAGGATTACAAACCCGCAATCCAAAGTCAAAGGAGGGTGAACCCCAAAATTCACGACGTCATCAAGAAGGAGGTCCTTAAACTCCTTGACGCGGGAATGATTTACCCTATTTCCGATAGCCCTTGGGTGAGTCCTATTCATTGTATCCCTAAAAAGGGAGGGATGACCGTTGTGCCAAACGATGCCAACGAGTTGATTCCCACTAGACTCGTGACCGGATGGAGAGTGTGCATTGACTATCGTAAGTTGAATGAAGCCACTCGAAAAGACCATTTTCCCTTACCCTTCATGGACCAAATGTTGGAGCGTCTTGCGGGAAACGATTTCTATTGCTTTTTAGATGGTTTTTCCGGTTACTTCCAAATTCCCATCGATCCTCGTGATCAAGAAAAAACTACGTTTACGTGTCCATATGGAACGTTTGCCTATCGTAGAATGCCATTCAGACTTTGTAATGCACCGGGAACCTTTCAAAGGTGCATGATGGCTATTTTTCATGATATGATCGAGAAGACGATGGAAGTCTTCATGGATGACTTTTCCGTGTTTGGTAATTCGTTCACTTCGTGTTTGTCGAATCTAGAGAGAATGTTGAAACGTTGTGAGGAAACCAACCTTGTGCTCAATTGGGAAAAGTGTCATTTTATGGTTAAGAGTGGAATCGTCTTAGGGCACAAGGTCTCGAAAGCGGGGATTGAGGTAGATCAAGCTAAGGTAGACGTCATCGCCAAATTACCTCATCCCAAAACCGTTAAGGGAGTTAGGAGTTTCCTAGGCCACGCGGGCTTTTATCGTCGATTCATCAAGGATTTTTCGAAGATTTCTCGACCCATTACACATCTTCTTGAAAAAGAGGCACGTTTTGTCTTTGACGAAGATTGTGTACGAGCCTTTGAAATCCTTAAGAGGAAACTTACCGAAGCTCCCATTCTTGTTGCTCCCAATTGGAACCTCCCCTTTGAGCTCATGTGTGATGCTAGTGATTACGCTATTGGGGCCGTTTTGGGGCAACGTCATGATAAGCACTTCTTGCCTATTCACTATGCTAGCAAGACGATGACCGAGGCCCAACTAAAATACACTACAACGGAGAAGGAGTTCCTTGCCGTGGTGTATGCATTTGAGAAGTTCCGACCTTATCTCGTCCTAGCTAAATGCATAGTGTATACGGACCATTCGGCTATCAAGTATCTCATGGAAAAGCAAGATGCTAAGCCTAGATTACTTCGTTGGATTCTCCTCTTTCAAGAATTTGATCACACCATCGTTGACAAAAAAGGAGCCGAGAATCTAGCGGCCGATCATCTTTCTCGTTTGGAAGATCCTCACAAAAGTTTTTACGAGCCCAAGGAAATCACCGAAACATTTCCGCTCGAGACACTTGGTGTAGTGAATTCTAAGCTTGATCCTTCCACCCCATGGTTTGCGGATTTTGCAAATTACCATGCGGGTAACTTCATCTTTAAGGGTATGACGACTCAAGAAAAATAGAAATTCTTTCGTGACGTCAAGTTCTATTTTTGGAACGACCCTTACTTGTTTCGAACTTGTACGGATCAAATCATCCGACATTGTGTTTTTGGCACCGAAGCTTCTAACATCCTTAGAGCTTGCCATGAGGGACCCACGGGTGGTCACCACGGTGCTAATCTCACGGCCAAGAAGGTGTTTGATGCCGGCTTCTTTTGGCCTACTATTTACCGAGATGCACAAGATCTTGTGAAGTCATGTGATTCATGCCAAAGACAAGGAAAAGCCTCACAAAAAGATGAAATGCCACAAAATATCATCCAAGTGTGTGAGATCTTTGACGTTTGGGGTATAGACTTTATGGGGCCGTTCCCATCATCTCGTGGTAATAAGTACATTCTCGTTACGGTTGACTACCTATCTAAGTGGGTGGAGGCTAAAGACTTGCCCACCAATGATGCTCGTGTGGTAGTCAAGTTTTTGAAAAGCTTGTTTTCTCGGTTTGGAACCCCTCGTGCGATCATAAGCGATCGTGGAACCCATTTTTGTAACGACCAATTCGAAAGGGTCCTAAGGAAATATGGGGTTACACATCGGCTTTATACGGCTTATCACCCACAAACGAGTGGGCAAGTCGAGGTTTCAAACCGAGCTTTGAAGAGGATCTTGGAGAGATCCGTTGGGGAAAACCGACAATTATGGTCGGATAAGTTGGACGATGCTTTATGGGCCTTTAGGACCGCTCATAAGACGCCCATTGGGTGCACTCCCTTTAAGCTTGTGTATGGAAAGAATTGTCACTTGCCTATCGAATTAGAGCACAAGGCTTATTGGGCCCTAAAGCATTGTAATGATGATATGGAGACTGCGGGAAAACACCAGAAAATGCAATTGAATGAATTAGATGAATTGAGGGACATTGCTTATGAAAATTCATTGATTTATAAGGAAAAAACTAAAAAGTTGCATGATTCTAAAATTAAAAACCGGGGTTTTAACATTGGGGATCAAGTTTTGCTTTTTAATTCTCGCTTGAAAATCTTTTCCGGTAAGTTGAAATCCCGTTGGTCCGGTCCATTCACCGTGACTCAAGTGTTTCCATATGGGACCATCGAGCTAGCTCAAGATGATGGTCCTAACTTCAAAGTGAATGGACATAGGTTGAAGCACTACTTTGGCGGGGAAGTTCCATCCTTGAACTACCTCGACCAAGTCACCTTCCCCAATGATAATTAGTATTGAGGGGATCGAGTCGAGCTCATGACTCGGTAATCAAAAACGAGGAGCCTCGTGGGGGAGTCCCATGCTTATCCTATGTACATATTATCGCTTTCTAATGTAGTTAACGTGTGGGGATTTGTGTCCTTCCAACCTTTGTTCCGTGGTTGTTTGTGAATTGTGGACTTTAGATGATCATGATCTTCACGACTGGAGCCTCTCGTGTTCGTTTATAGGAGCACTCGATCGTTTGTTTTGAAGACTTTCTCAATATCCATGATATATCCTTTTGATGTTCTAACCTTAGGTTATTAGCACACTTCATAAACGGCTATTAATTTATTGGTTACACCCTTTCCATGCTAGATTAGGCATTCGACTACGTCTCTAGTATGGGGGTGTTTGCACCCCTAGACTCGAAACATTGAGGACAATGTTTAACTTTAGTATGGGGGGGTGAATAGATACTTGCCTTGCCAAACCTTCACGCTTTCCAAAGTTTATCTTTTTGTTTATCGTTTTGTTGCAAAATAAGGCTAAAAATGGCCAAATTTTAAAATTTTTCTCATGTTTCATAAGTGTTTGAAGACACAAATGTAGGTTTTCCGATGGCGAGAATAAGAGTAATTTTTGACTCGACCGTGCGTGTTGAGCACTTAGCTTTGGTTCCTTAACTACACATTAGGCTAAGTCTCTTAAATGAGGACGAGAAATGATAGGGTTAATTATAAGTTACTATGCTAAACGTAGAGTACTCGTATTCTTTCAAAAACTCATGTGTTCTCGTTGTTTGCTTATTCTCCCTTCGCATGTAAATATTTTTTGCTTAATAAATATTGACTTAGCGGTTTAGTTGGGATTGTTGGGTTTCTAGTCTTTCTAGTAGCTTCCGTGTAATTAAATTAGGAAGACATTAAGGTATCGCCAGCGTCACGGTTTTGAAGTATTGGCACCCGAATAATCAAAAGCTTCACCCAATAATAAGATTTCAAGTGCTCACCTAAATCAAGCAAACAATTTGAAGCCCCACAAGGCCAAAAAATCTATGCAAAATTGAAAGTGAATCAAGCCTTAATCTTCGAAGCTTTAAAGATCCAAAATTCGCCTTAGCGTAAGGATATACGTCTTTGGCTAATAAAACTACCGATGAGGTGGATAATAAAAGGCAAGGCAAGACCGAAGTCATAATAAAAGCTTCATGGCGAAGTTGAATAAAAGATGGAGGTAAGCCAAAGATAATAAGGCCCTTCCGTTAGGGGGCGTATAAAAGTCTTGGTAATAAGTCTCATGTTCAAAACCGTTATAAAACCGTGTTTATCGATTCTTCTTGTCAACTTAATTTTTTAACATCGTTGTCTATTGGGAGGGGTTATTGATTTGATGGTCTTGGTTACACCGTTAGGACTCTATTTTTAGACCTAAATCTCTATTATCGCATAAGTCAAACAATGTATCCTCGTGAAACATTCAAGACAATATAAAATATAAGAGATACAACTTAGGAATAATGGGAGGATAAGTACGTGATTAGGGCATATGAGTAGTGTTAGCATTACTAACTTATAATGACAATGATCTCGTTGCACGCTTGGCATGGAATTGGGGTGAAAATCGAGGACCATGAAATTATTTCTAACGAAGCATTCACGTGTTCTTATTCTATGAACCTAAACGTCCCATTTTGCGATGAAAATCATACATTATGTCTAAAACGCAAGTAGTAGTAGCAATAGTAGTAGTGTAGCTAGTTTATCGTTCAATAAAGTGAATAAAAATGAATTTTGGAGATGCTACGATACTTTATTCTAGCATTGCGTGAGGGCACGGCAATGGATTAGTATGGGGGAGTGATGAGACTGCTTTTATACATAGTCTCATCTTCCAAATAGGGCTTAAAATGCATTAAATATCATCAAAATACCCATATATATGCTTGTTTTTGTTGCTTGTGTATTTTAGGTACGGATATTGAGAAAATGACAAAAGATCACAAGAATCATTCAAAAACGAACACGGGAAACGAAGCCGCACAATGAACCAAGCCCTAATGAAGACTTTCCCAAGATCAACCCTTGAAGATTTGAAGAAATATGAAGAAGGGTCCTCCAATATGGAAGAATTGACACTTGATACCCTTGTATCTTCATAATTACAAGATTGGTCCCTAAAGTTTGTCAAAATTACAAAAAGGGCCCTCCACTTTGAAGAATTGGCAAGTTTAGCCCCTCAACAAAGCTAAATTGTCAACCATTGTCCTCTACAAAGTCAAATATATCATGAAGTCCTTCAAAGTACAAGAAATTACAAGTTTGGTCCTTTGAAAATTCCAAAATTACAAAAAGGACCCTTGACTTTCAGCATTTGGCAAGAATGGTCCCTCATCAAACAAGACTTGGCAATTTTAGTCCTCCAAAATGCTCAACATACAAGTCAAGACCATTATCCATCATCAAAATGCCAAATCAGCCCTTGAAGAATTCAAAAATGGCAAGAATTACCCCTGAATTCACTTTGTAAAAGTTTTTGGGGCAAAAATGCAAAGTTGCAAAAGTTGATAAGGCTGAAATAGGCGTTGATAGCTATTTAAAGTGAAAAGACAAGAGAAGAAGAAAAGGGGGGCTTAAGTTGGCCAGACACCAAACTTACCTTAACCAACCAGAAGCTGCCACCTCACCCCACTCACATTTTCCACCAATCCACTCTCTCCATTCTGCCACCTCACCAATCCACTCATACCAGATTAACAACTTATTTAATTAAGTTTAAATCTGGCACCTTAACATGTTTTTAAACATATCTTAACCCAAAACAGGATCAAACACATAACTATTCACCAAGAACACAATTTGGGGTTTTCTTAATTACTTGTAATTAAACCTTAAAATGGTGCAGATTAGTGATTAATGATCATGTTAACACAACCCAGCCTTAATATTGGTCATCACATCATTCACGTGTCCACATGGGACCTCCCCTGCTACACTTTTGAGGAAGAAGACAAGAAGAGCAAATCATCCAACGTCCCACAATTGTGCTTACTTTCTAAGCATCATACAAGCCCTTTGATCACATTTTCTTGCCAGCTATCACCACAAACAGCCAAGAATTCTTCACAAGACTCCAAGGTTTTCAAAATCTGCAAGGGCAATTTTGGAAGTTCAAGCATTAGGGTTTAGCATTTTTACCTGTTCTTAGCTCACTTGTAAGGCTATATATAAAGCCATAGGGTCTCACTTAGACGTTTGCTTTTGGTTTTTCCTTGTTCAAGCACTTGTAAATCCCTTTTCAGTTTTATGAAATTTGAGTTAAGTGTTTTGAAGAAAGACCAAGTGCCATCTTATTTCTGCTTCTTTATGTTCTTAGTTTACTGAATTTGAATTTAAAACCTGTTTTCAAAAAGAGGAGTGTGCAAAAGTTTGCACATTTTCTTCATTTTCTTGATATTTTGCTAAGTTCTTGTTTCAACCTTGGAATTCTTGGGTTATAGGGCTGATCATAGCATCCTAATTGTGTTGATTAAGGTGTGGTGAGGCTTATAACTTGGGGATAATCAAGTGTGGGGTAACAAGGTTGCATTAATCAAGATTTTTCAAGTTTCTGATTTTATACTTGTGCTTCTAACCTTGTTGATTCTTAGCAGGCTTTGTTGTGGAAGCTTGTGCTTGTTCTTGCTAGCACATAAGCTCAAAATCCGTGGGTGTGGATGTACATCCATGAGTTACACATCCTTAATCTCAAAATCTGATAATACTTTGGATTTTTGTGATATTTGAGTGTTGCCTTTGTTCTTGTGTATTTTGTGGCTTATACTTGCTTGAATCTGTTAATCTTACTTGTTATTGTGTTAATTGATGCTTGGGTGGTCTTAGATCTCACTTTTCCTTTGAAAAATTTGATTTTGAAAAGATAAAGGGGTGTTTGGGTCTACCTGTTTGTGATTGCATCTTGATATTGTGTTGTTAGAAGGTATTGTTTGTGCTTGGTATTTAATATATGCCTTGTTGAGAGTGTTTTGCTGCAAGTTTTTGGGTTTGAAACTTCAAATCAAACAATCTGCTATAACTTGGTTAACTGTTTTTGACCTAAGATTTTGGTGAAATCTAGTATTTGTGCATGCTTAGGGTTGAAAGTTGTTAAAACATCATTATTATAACTTATTTGATAGATATTGAGTGTTGAATCTGGCTTATTGGTCAAATACATCAGCAAAGTGTAAAACTGCATGTGTTAGTGTTCATCAGTAACATTCATTGGCTTGAATCTTGCTTAATTCTTTGAATCATTGCATGAAACCTGTTTAGACTTGCTTATTTGAGTTTAATATAGCTTGTGTATGCATTTGGTTGAATTTGGCTGGCTGATTATTGCTAAAATTGCTTATAAGTGCTCAACTGCTTAATTGTTCATGTCTGTGCAATATCTGGGACTTTATTGATTAAACTGTATCAATGGGGTGTTTGTGATTGTGTTATTTTGATTGTTTTTGACTCCTTTTGATCCAAAGATCATTTGGGTGCCTTTGTGTAATCTGAATCTCCAAAAAAGTCACTAAAGACAAAAAGTCAAACAAGTCAAGCAGTGGAAAAAGTTTCCACTGCTCAACACTCAAAACTAGCCCATGCCAGTGTAAAATTGAACTCAGCCTATCAATAAGCTATTTTAGCTTATCCAGACTTGCAACAACTTATTTTTGTGATAAGTCTTCATTATTTGACCCATTTAAGTAGACTGGACCTTATTGGACTTTGACTTTGACTTTTTACTAGAAAACCAACTTATTTGACTTTTACATAAGTGCTTATTTGCTTTTTCCAGCTTATTGAGTCAGCTTATTTGAAAACTCTTTGTTGATTTTGCTTAATTAAGTCATTTAGAAGCTATAGGAACTTGAATCAGCACTTGGGGTGGCCTAGAACTCAAAAACGACTATTTTGTCGTTTTCTGTAGATTGCTTATTGCATTTTCAGGCTTATTCCTTGGGCTTATTTCAAATTTCTTTTTGCAGAAGTCTTATTTAGGTCAAAAGAAGCTTGTGTGTCAATTTTTAGCTTATGGCATTGGCTTATAGCTTAATGGGCCAAAAAGCCCATTAAGAATAAGCTGTTTGGTATAAGCTAGCTTATTTCACACTTTCAGCTTTTGGGCCTTTGGAAAAAGTTGTTTAAAATCAAATTTTGAGTCAAAATGTGCTTTTTGGGCTTATTTTGAACACTTTTTATTATTGGGCCCAAATTTGGCCCAATAAGGTACTGTTTTGGGTTTAGCCCATTTTCTAGGCCCATTAAGGATATTTAGGTAATTTCACTTTCATTTCTGAGTTATTTAGGTTAAATTAAGCGAGTTTGCAATTTTTTAGATTTTTTTATGATTTTTGGATTTTTAATAATATTTTAATATTATTTTATTGTTAAAAATTAAAAGTCTGATTTTCTAAGTTTTTATATTTTTCCTAGGTTCTAGACACTTAATTAGGAATTTTGCAACTTTCCAATTATTTTTAGAGTCTTTTAATTATTTTCTAGAATTAATTTAAGTTTTAATTGATTTTAGTAGTTTTTAATTGTTTAAAAATAGTTTTTAGTGGTTTTAAAATTTTGAAAAATACTTTTTAGCTTAATTAGAGTTTTATTGAGGTTTATAAACTTTCAAAACTTGTTTTGGACTTTTTAATAATTAATTTTGATTTTTAGGGCTTTAATTAGCATTAAAAAGTCATTATCTAATTAATTAAAAGGTTTTGGCAAGTTTGGATTTTTTGTAAACTCTTAGAACATTATTGTGGATTTTTGGTAATTTTTAGGAAATTTTAGGGTAAAATTTTAATTTTGGTACTTTTTACGATTCTACGTGTACATCTTTTTCGACTTAGTTTAATCCGTCTTCGTAATCGTCATTCTCTTCTAATCTCATTTCTATTTTTCTTTCTCAATAATATAATCACAAAGATAATCAATTCATTACACACACACTAAGCCTCCTTGAGAACGAACTCATTTTAGGGTCATTAATACACGGTTTTCCTAAATCGTCGTATTCATTACTTGCCCTATTTGCTCTCTTTTCCTAAAGAGTAGTAAAATCACTACATCAGTTGCAAACGTGCCCAGTTTACCACGCCAGGAGACACATTTTCTGAAATGTTGTCAAACACAGTTATAAATGTTGACACGTTATCATCATCTCCTTTCACAATCCATATCATTAGCCACTGCTTACTTCTAGAAAAAAAAACGGTTATCATAATAAAACAAAAGCCGAAACGCTGCAGATTTGTAAAGGCCTCAAATTTGTATATAAAAAAATTCTGAATTATCATAGTTTCCGAACATGTGTTTTATAGTCCCAACCTACTGTATAAAATCCATTTTCCCCCGTCATTTATGGGTGTTAGATTTGTAGCATAAGTTCTTCGTACCCGTCACAGCTGCATACGTAGCAGATTTCAACGCCAAACAACATGACTAAAGAGAAACATCATCCATAGAACGCCAAGGCAATTTAAGCCGACGTCTTCTGATTATAATACTACTGCTACATCTCTACATTTAACAAAGTCGATCAAACTGAATATTTACCCAATAGTCTCACAAATGTTTTTATTTATGCACCTTTCTCACAAAGCATTATCATAAAATAATCTTTCTTTTTTCTTGTGACTGGTAGGACAGTAACCATCTGTTTTTTTTTAATATTATACTAACAATAATAAAGAGTAGATTATTTGTTTCTTAGGCTCAGATAAATGAGCAATTGGATATAAGTGTATGACCGCCATGGCTGCAAATTTGTCCAGTTCACTCCGCCGGGAGGCACATAACCCAACTATTAGAAGGATAGGCTTGCACCTTCGCTCAACAGAATAGCCCCACTTTCTATTAGTCAAGGCTTAACGTCCAACATTATCATAAAATAATCCTTATTTCTCCCCTCTGAAGATCCTTACCTTCACTTGCCAGTATATGTGTTTTTCAGAACCAACAAAGAAAAAAAGAGTTTCATGTACACTTTTCCCCTCGTGGAAAAACAATGGAAATACATAACTAAAATCTTTAATGAGAAACCGAGAACAATGGAACAATACATATCCTCCAGACAGCCCAGTCATTTTCGGGAAAAGAATAGGACACAACCTACAACCTGAGCGAAGTGAATGCACATATTCAAACCGGAAAGACCGTTATAGCTGCACTTGTGTAAGCGTCCCGCCAATATATGGCCTCTCACATTATGAAATGGCAGTGCAAGAGTATGACGTTTAAGTTACCTAACAAATGGATTCCCACTTGCAAGAAATGCGTAACCACTTGCATTTGACATTTGCATGTCATACCGTAAAATCAGTATGGCGGTAATCTGAAAAGGTCGCCTAGCCAAGCTAGTGTATATTATAATCAGATTATTTGTTTCCCACACAAAGAAATAATAAAGCTTAGATAGGCAAAGCGTCGGAGAGATAGCTGATATGAGCTAAATTACTCATATCAATTATATCATAAAACAAACAATAAATGCATGAAAAGTATAAAAATGACCATGTATATGTTTGTTTTGTTTGTTTTGTGTGTGTAGGTACCAAGTTTACAAAAACCGGCGAAAACGAAACGAGATTGAAGAAAAACCAACAAAGCCAAAGTCAAGATTGTTTTTAGCGGATTTAATCTTTATGAAGACATTTGGGCCTTGTGGGTCCCACATTTGGATAATAGGCTTGAAAGCCCATTAAGATGGCTACATTTGTTAAAGTTATATTGCAAAGCCCATATTCAAGGCCCAAAGTTAAATTAATGAAGTTGTGATTTCATTTTGGACAAGGCCCATCACAACCAATGGGACGGATGAATTTTATTTCCCTTTGGTTAACAGTCTTGGGTCTATCCAAGCCCAACAGATGAAAAGAGACGGTGGAAAAGAGTTTATAATCTTTTTGGTCAATTGATCAGTCAACAAAAATAAAAGAAAGAAAAATAAAACAAGAAAGAGAAACGAAAGAAAATGGGTAAGAACTCCACCATTGAAGAACCCTAATTTATAGGGATTTCTCCAATCACAAAGCGAGTATCATCCACACATTGAAATCAGTAAATTCAGGGATAAAGGGAGCGTGGTCTACACTCAGATGCTGAGTACGAAGCTGTGACGTGGTGCTTCAATGAGTCATAACTCTTCTTTGATTGGATTATATCCTGCCATCCTGACAACTAACCAGTCACCATCCTCCAAGTCAGGCTCCAAAGAAGCACACCTAACACAGTTTTTGCCAACCTGTTGATCCGTGTGAAGAGGAAGTTTTACAACCCTTGGATGATTAACTGACAAGAGAGAGCGAAGATACCAAATCAAAGGCCAAGATCAGCTCTTCATCAACAAATCACCCTCTCGGGTTTGCTATAAATACCCACATTTGTTTTCTGAAAAATCATCCCTTTCTTTACTTTAGTGTTATAATGTTAAATTTAATTTAGTTGTATTTTTCTTTTGAAAAGTATTGTAACGATTTTAATGATTTAATAAAAGTGTTGTTTTCAGTCGATTATATATTTTTACTGTGTTTGATACTTTCTGCCTAAAGTCTAAATCTAAATTAAAGCTAATGTTATAATATAAAAATATTATTCGATTGAGCTTCCATCATAGCTTATTTTGAATAGTTAAAGTTGGATTGGGAAAAAGTGAAACGCTACTGGTTTTACTTAAAGGAAGCTGTCGGTTCGAAAGTATGTTTTGGTTTAAGATAATTGATGGTGGTTCGTGATTAAATGGTGGTAAAGGTGTTAGTTAATAGTGGTTCGTGGTTTATAACGTTAGTAATAGTAGGCTGAGAGTTTTGGAGTCGATTTGTGCAAGGGAGCTCAACGCTCACCTTCTTCTTCAATGGATTCTTCAAATATCCATGGTTAGCTCAATTTATATTTATTTGCACTTTTTAAGCTTTCTGCTAGTATGAATGATACAATTTAATCGTTTTTAGATGATAGTTTTAATGTTAAAAGTTCATATTACATGAGTTTTAATTCTTTTGGTTCTAAGCTTATGAGATTGATTTGGTTGTTTGAGATCTCGCTTAGTTAACCTCGATTTATCTGATATTAGTGAGTATTTAATTCATAATTTGTTAAGCTTTTGTGAATGAAAATTACAGAATCTGTTGTCGTTTGATTGTTGTTTGATTATTAAGTGATGTTGTTAACTGTCCAAGCTTAATCAGATTTACTTCTCGATTTACTTTGAAGCTTGATGTTAATGAGTAGGAGTCTGAGATGTCTGATAATTTGATTAAGATTTATTGATAATGGAATTTATGTTTGTATGTTACTGAAGCTATGAGTAAATGCTGATTTTACTTAGGATTTCTAAGTTGCTGATTTTCAGTCACCTGCTGGATACTTTCATTTGCTTGTTTTGTGACTATTTTCTGTATCGGCATAGCTTGTCCTTGATTTAGTAGTAATTTTGAGTCATTCATTTATGATAATAATCAGTGTTTTTATAGATCTTAATGTGCATATGAGGTCATTTGTTAATTAGCTGATTTCACATGAATGTCATGTTGGTCTACTGAATTTGTGTTTGTCTGCTGAATGTTTATCTGTCTACTGTAACTAATTTGGTTAACTTTCCTTTTACTGCATATGATTTTAGTTGCTCATGGTTTATTTAGAAGTTGATTTGTTACTGATTTAATTTTCTGATATATTGTTATGCTATCCTTGTGATTTCAATGTGCTTTAGCTTTTGATTGTTTTCTGCTGATTAACTTTCTGGATGATTTTGGTTGAGTTTTGTTCGATTTGAATTCGTTGTGTATCTGCTATTTTAAGTTTATGATATTGTATTTACATGTTTTTCTTTACTGTTGATTTTTACTGAATTTTTGGTTGAATAACTCATTATTTGAGTTTCATAATAATATCTTTAATCTGTCACGTGTGTTTGGATGGGATAGATTGAGCTGTTATATTTTTTTTGTACTGATAATATAAGTTACTATTATATTGATTTTAATCTGAACTCCATAATAATTAATTCCAAAAATTTTAATTCAAAAATTGTCCCTTGGAAGTCTCGAACTCGAGACCTCCCGCTCATCAACCTAATGTCTTAACCATCTATCTAGCTATTAGTTTTGGTTTTATTACAGTCTGTTTAATTAATATAGCTTAATAAATATTGACTATATGCTTTTAAATATGAATTAATACAAAGTTCTCATTAATTAATTTCTTTTAAATCATTTATTAAAGTATATTTTATAAAAGTTTAAAAATATAAATAAATGAAACAAATAAAAATACATTTTTTATTTATAGAAATTAAAATTGTTATTAAAATTAGTTTTTAGATAAATTTGATTTTAATTAATTTTGTTTTAAATAAAAATAGTTTTAAATAGATTTTTTTATTAGAAGTAAAAGTAAATTTTTAAATGAGTTAAATTAGTTTATAAATTTTTAAAATAACTTTTAAATTGTTTAAATAGATTTTAAATAGTGTAAAAATATTTTTAATAGTTTAAATTTTAAATAGATTTTTAATATATTGTTTATTTTAAATAGTTTTAAAGTTTAAATTTTAAATAATTGATTTTTAGATAAAATATGAGGAACGATTCATGCACTATAGGATTTAATGAATTTAAAATATTGTAGGAGTAATTTTAGTTTAAAAACCGATAACCAATTCAAATCAGTTGTCCAAATCGAAACAATAACGTCTCAAATTCACTCGATCTTTGTGTACAGCGAACTTGGTTCATCATCGTGTTTAATTAAATCCGTCTTTGGTGAATTTAGTCTATTACTTTTTCCTAAAGGTAATTTTCTAAGTTCACCCTATAACGTATCTAATTAATACATACAATCCACATCATATCAAAAATTCTGGCGTCGCTACCGGGGATCTTGTGTACGATTCGTCTTGTTGAGATTTGTTGATCGTTCATTTGAAGACCCTTTCCGTCCTCGGAAAGTTTGTTATTTTTCTATTATTATAGTATGTATTGTTTTTCGTGTTTTTTGTGATTAATATACTGTATTATGTAGAACAATAAATTTACCTACTTCCAAATAAGACCTTAGTTGGGATTTCATCACCTAGCTATTGTATTCGAATCCAAAACGAAAAAAAGGCAAAATAGATAAATACTAATAAAAAGTTTGAACTCGATTTATACAAACTAAAAGGTGGGTATAAGGCGACGTGCTATAAAAGGCCGTCTAAGGAAAAAGGTTTTTAAGTGCTTTGTGCCACCTCGTTTCCTCGCTCGCTTGTGCGTATATTGAGAGGGACGACTGATTATTGGTTTGCCAACTAGAGTAGTATTAAACCTTATTTTTGTAGTTTACTTATTGAACCTCGAGACGTTTAGGTTTTCACCTATCGTTTCAAAGTCGACCGAGGGTAATTTACTTCGATAGTAGTTATCCTTATTCCTTGTTTTTGTCAATCTTTGATTGATTTATGAAAAATACCAAAAATAATCTTCTTAATCCTCTATCATGTTTAATTCTTTTTCTCCTCACCCTCCAATTTTTAATTCTTCCATGAATTCCTTCGTCAATTGTGTAGGGTGTGGAGATCCGTTATATGGTCTTTTACCATGTCGGTGGTGTACGTGTGAGCGTTGTGGAAATGATTTACGTCACGATTTACGAGTTGGATTTTGTCCTTCTTGTAATGAAATTACTTCATGTGGAAATCCGAATTTTTTGAATAATTCTCTCGATTTTTACCCACCTCCACACCCTACATACGAGACACCCTCGTGTGAGTTTTGTGGAAATAATTCTCATTTTGGAATTAATTGTTCGCATCGATTCTCGCTTAATTACGAGCAAGAACCGGGCTACAATCAAAACTTTAATGATAATTATTATTCACAAGATTTACCGAGTTTATCACAATAATATCTTTGTTGTGAGTATTGTGGAGGTCCTCACGAGAGCTTTAATTGTAAACCAAGGGATAAAAAATTTTATGAGCCTTTTTCTCTCGAGAGTGAAAATTTTAAACGACTTGAAACATTGTTCCAACAAATAATGAATCAAAGAAATGTTGAAATTGTTGAAAATAGCATTGAAGATATGTTGCAAGAAAAGAGACAAATCAATCAAGAGATTAATGATATAACTAATGAATTGGGAAGTCGTAGATTTCATGGAGAAATAATTGATGAGGGATTTAAACGAGAATGTGAAATTAAGATTAGACAACTTTCGCAAGATTATCATAGATTAAGCATTGAAATTCGAAAGAACGAACAAGCTCAATAGGAAGCTAAATATCTTGCCACTCATGAACTCGAGCGTTCTCTTCTTATTGACGATGACGAGGATAGTACTATTTCTTTGAGATATCTTATTGCTCTTCATCCTTCGTCTAGGGCAAGCGTACTTCCTTTTCATGTCTTGTCGGCTATGGAGCATGAGAATTCACCCATCCTAGATGATGAGGATGTTTTTGATCTCACTCCATCTCATGACATCACCACTCCTATTCTTGTTCTTCCACCGTGGAACCCGGAAATTCTCTAAGCAAGGGGGACGAGTATATTAGCACTATTCCGGACACGGAATCGGACGAAGTAATAAAGTCTAGTGTTGAGATTCTTGTCCAAAACCCGAGAGAGTTCGACGGTATTTCCAATGAAACATGTGATTTGCTACCTTAAGATGACTCTACTTCTTCCATTCACTTTGTGTCACACCCCACCATGGCGGAATATGGGGCGCGACGTATGGATATCATCACAACATAGCGTGTCTATAGAGATAACTAAATGAAATAAGAAATGTCATAAAATGGTGACACAAATGTCATGACAATATCTCAACAAGCAGGAGTCTAGGCAAGTAGGTAACAGTCCTACCTCTTACCCAAGACAAACAATACATAAACAAAGCAAACATATAGGTTCATAGTATCACTTATTGAAACAAACAGAAAAATAAACTAAGAAGGAACGGGATCTCCTTCTATATGCAATCCTAATGCCTCCAAAACTAGCCACTTCTATTCTCAAGCTTAACCACATTCTCACCTGAAAGGGACACTAAAACACGTCAACATAAAGTTGGTGAGAGTCATAGGTTTAGACTCCAACACCGAAATCAAACCATAAGCTGTGAACAACAACCACTAACAAAAGAACATATGGACAATGTGATACAAACATGCACTAACAACTAATATTCAAGATTTAACAAACCAAACCAAATCCAAGGCTCCCAGCCTTACCAAACACCATGGTCCCATATGTGCCCATACACCTACGTACCAATCCCAAGGCCCCACCTTGTCATTATCTATTGGTCCCATAGATGCTCACACATCTATGTACCTCCCCAAGGCCCCGCCTTGTCAACATCCCCTTGGTACCAAGTCAAAACATAAAACAATCATGAATCACTAGCAGTTAATCACATAAGTATGCACAAGTCCATCACCAAACACAAAACATTCACAGCATAATTTATATAAACAAGACAGTGTCTCTTCGATCCCATCTGGAAGTCAAAATCATTAATGGACATGAGACTATGAAACTCACCTGATTGAGCTTCTCCAAAAGTCCACGCACTAGCAAAAGTTAACAAACAAAAGCACATAATTAAAACATGAACCAAACACTAAAATGGCTCATCAACCTATGATGGACATCTAGCCTTCTCCCATATATGATCCCCATTAATATGCTCTAAACACCCCATTACCCTTCCCTAACAAGTCCTTAACTTGGTTAGGTTCGATACCTATCCCGTTCATATTTTACACAAAATAGTCTCAACTTTTAGGTCTCCAAACTATAAGCCAAACGACCACTTAACCATACTCATGACCTTTTTAAAGGAAACCCTATGCCCTTACATATATTATCTAACTCCTCCCCTTTGCCCTAACCTTAAAGCTACTGTTAAGGCCCTGATATATATATATATATATATATATATATATATATATATATATATATATATACTTTTGTCTATCCGGATTTTACTGATTTTGAACATACAAAAAGTTTGTTATGATTAGGGGGTCTTACCCTAACCCACAATCTTAGCCCCAATGCAGATACTTCCTATAATATATAAACCAACTTCTATGTTCGTTTGAAAGTCTCAATGTAACCCTAAGTACCCCAAACAACCCAAAACATAAAAAGAAAACAGGCTGATTTCAAAACTGTTTTGACCTCCGACTGTTGTAACCTGTTTTTAACCCACTTCCCGACCTCCAATTTAGTTCACTTTTCTTGCATTTGAAAGCCAACTCAAATACCTTTTCAGGGATACTTGGATCGCAAAATAAGAGTTTACAGAACTCTAGATATCATCAAAACAGTTGACCTAAAATTCTGCCCAGTTTTTAAAAAACGAATTTAATTAAATTAACCTAATTAATTATACATAAACCCTAATTAAAACCTAAAAACAATTTCCAATGATAAAAACCTAATAATTAAATCATTAATTACATATTATTAACAAAATTTAATTAAAAATTATGAATGTCAAACCCTAATCCATCATATTAGGTTACATATGTAAATTAAACGTTAATTAAGCAAGTTTTAGCGCATACCTTAAACCATAATTGAATAATTGGGTTTTTTTCATCCACCATTGTTAATCACGACTCATATTAGGTTTAGGAGAAAGAAAAATCGTTTTGGGGGCTAAAGGGAGTAATATGGGTAATTAAAACTAACCAGGAAGCCTAATAGTACTCAAACTGGGCTCCCCTTCCTTTCTTTAAGCAAAATTTGGCCCAAAACCAAGCGCAACACCCTATGGCCAACTTTTTTTTAACTATATTACTGTAAACTAACTATTAATTATCATTACCTTGAATTCCCTTAATTTATTTCAGCTCCTAAAGCCTCCAGAACCTCAAAACCGTAAAACTAGTCACATTTACGCGTATACCGTAAAAGACGTAAAATATACAGTTTTATAAAAACTCTTGAAATATGAAATAAACTAATTAACTAAGTCATAAATTACTTAAAACCATCCCGAAAAATACTCCTATGACTAATTACCTCATCCAAGACCTCTAAATGCTAAACTTAAATCGTAAAAATATGATTTTCTATAATACATATACGTATACGTAGAACCACGAAATAAAACCATCTCATTTCATAGTCACTACCTTGTGAGCTCATGAACATGAAATAACCGTTCCTCGATTTACTTATGAGTACCATATACCCATAAACGATATCCAAACCTCACACTAAACACACAAAATAAACACATAAGCACATAAAAGCACATATTTGCACAAAACACCCTAAACTATAGTCTAAGTCAAGAACCCCAAAACCATGGTTGTCACATCACTCCCTCCTAATAGAAATCTCGTCCCGAGATTTACTCCTTAGGATCAAACACACAAACAACAAATCACATGAGGATACTTGTTCAAAATGAACTCCTCTCATTTCCATGTGTACTTTAGTTCAAGTCCCAAATTACCACATACATTAACCAACATTATATAAACTCATTCCTAACTATTGATCTCATAGCCCATAAATCTCACAATGAATCCTTGATAAAACAAAGACTCTTATTAACACAAATCCCGAATAACCGTACATGCAAATATGCATTCTCAAACAACATTTACCAATCTTAATACACGAAATATAACATGTATACCACTCATATTCCCCCAGGTAATTCTATGCTCATAAGATACTGGTCCGATCTTTTCAAAGATCATAAATGGACCTACAAAACTCCACATCAACTCTTCTATTTTACCAAAACATACCACCCGTTACTATAGGTGAAACTTCCTACATAACCTTGTCACTAACTCTAGTGTTTTCCTTCTTTTCTACATAGAATCCCTTGTTGCTCTCATCCTTTCCACAAACACTGATGTGTCGTGGATAGTATAGTGATAATTAGGATACGTTATAGGGTAAATTAGAAAATTACCTTTAGGAAAAAGTAATATTCCAATTATACCAATGACGAATTCAATTAAACACGTGAGTGAGTCGAGTTCGTTGTACACGAAGATCTTATGAATTTGAGACGTTTTGCTTTGATTTGGACAATCGATTTGAATTGGTCTTCGTTTTTTAAACTAATTTTAATTCTACAAAGTAAAATCCTAAAGTGCATGAATCGTAAACCCCGCCTATTTTTAAAATCTATAAACAATTACTTAAAATAAAACTAATTAAAAATTAAACTAATATATACTCTATAAAAATTAATCTATTTAAAAATTATAACTTTTTACTCTACTTTTTAAAATAACCTAATTAAAACTTATTAAACTAATTACTTTACTTTATTAAAAGTTACTATGAAAACAAGTCTAATATAAAACTATTTTAAATCTATTATTAATTTAAACTTTAAATAAAAACATTTTTATATATATATATATATATATATATATTTTTTTCAATCTAAACTAAAATTTATTTGTTATTTAAACTAATTATGTTAAACTAAAATAATTAAATCTTTTGTCTATTTAAAGTAAACAATATCTATGATTAATGTCAAATTTAAAACTTAACGGATTTAAAGTTAATACGTGATATCAAAGCTATGACAGTGTTAAAATAGTTTATTAATTACTTAACGCAAATTAAAACAAAAACAATCCTATGGCTCAGATGGTTAACTTGTTTGGTAGATGAACAGCAGGTCTCGAGTTCGAGACCTGCAAATAACGAATATTTTTTTTGGAAGTATTTACATTAGCTACAATCAAGTCAGTTTACTTAAATGACAGATGCAACAGTAAATCAGGATTAAACCACTCGAGATTAAATAGAGAATCAGTAAAAAAAACTGAAATTAACAGTAACTAAATCCACAGTAGTGAAAATCACACAACACATATAACAGCTGAATAAAAAAAAAGCTAAATACAGATATCAGCAATCTACTTATTCAGCAGACTAAATGAGTCTGAGCATATAAAACGTAGCATTCAGCAGACTATATGAGTCTGAACATATAAAATGTAGCATATAATCACTCAAATCAAACTTTCAAATATGCAGACAAAATCTGCCAATGCAGACACAAAATCAGAGTGCTGAATATTTTAGCAAACTAAATCACAATTTAGCAGACTACTTAATCGAAAACCCAAACAGACAACAATCAAACACAACATTTAATCATGAACTATAGCAATGTCTTACTAACACGCAGTAATCTCGAAAGATATATCAGCAACTAACTTCCTAATCCAAACACTAGTAAATGCAGATTCATTTAAAATGCGACAAAAGAAATATCAATACGACAGTCAACGACTATAACTCATTAGCTGCAGTAGCACGAAACAACAGACAAGAGCACACAATCCTATACTACGGCAGATAGAGAAACAAAACCTCATTCAATTATTAAAAAACTTATAACCAATTCAACGACATCACTTTAAAAGGACATTACAACAGTGACTAGAGCAACAAAAAGGGTACAAGTGAAGCGAGATCATTCATAACAGCTAAGCAATGCAACCACAATCATCATTTCAATAACATACGTTTATTATACCACTATGCATACTAGCGTAAACATATTATCAGAAAATATAAATCGCGTCAGCATTAACCAATCTTAAACTAATTTGCACCTTAAGGAAAATAACAGTTAAATTGAATCAAGTAAGCAGAACCCTCTATCAAGTTACCACACCAGCAGATTTATAGCAATCGTAAAAACTTATCAAACTAGCAGATACATTAACAAGCACATATTCATTCAATCTCCATAAATAAACTACCATTTCACGCTTAAACAAAAACCAAATCACAATCAAACTTCAGATTAAAAAGTAACACTAATCAGATTAATAAAACTCACAGATCTAAAATAGTCATTATAGCAGGTAAAATGAACATGAAAACTAGTAAACACATAAGTCTAAAAATATGAAGATAAAATGATATTGAACCTAAAAATGGGGATCCTTTGAGTAGAAGGAAAGCGCTGAGCTTCCTTAGATCTTAATCGACACCATCCCCTTACAAACCACCATTGAAATCATCGAACATTCACGCACTATGAATACCTCGGATTAGCAGCTTTTGAAACGTTTAACCAGTAGGATTAAACAAGTTTTCCTTCTTTCACTCTTATATTACTCAAATAAGCTATTAATTTCAGCTTATTCAAATAACATTTCTCTTATAACAATAATCATAAATTCGAATTGCAAATTTGAACTAACAAACGCAGAATGAAAACTTTAAAGAAAAACTGAGAATCGAATTTTATTACTTTAATTAAATCATTACAAACTAAAAAAAAAACATTACAATTTCTAACTATGATTTAGCATTATAACAGTAAAAGTAAAAGAAGGGATGATCAATACTGAAAAAAATGCAAGGGTTTTATAGGCTCAGTGAGATGGTTGGGGTGAGTTTGTTGGTGAAGAGAAATCGATTCTGAACCTTCGGATCAACTTTCCCATCTTCTCTCTCCTGTTTGTTTCAATCCAAGGGTTGTCATAAGCCCATCCTCACACGGATTGCCAGGGTGGCAAATCCTGTGCTTCTTCTTTGCTGATGTGTCTTCTCTTGATTGGAAGAATGATGGAAATGATGTATCAAGACCAATAAAAAACTGCCACGTCTCATTTCTCTTCCACTCCAATCTTCCGAAATTAAGGGGGTTTTATTCCCACTCGTGTGAATCAACCGTGGGAGTAAAAACCCCCAAATAATATCAACTATTTATTTAACTAGGGTTTTCTTGGAACAGTAACTGGATGTTACTGGTTTTATTTTTGTGAGGTAGGAGATGAGACATTCTTGGAAGTAAAGAAAGTTAATCTGTGTGTGAGTGTAAATGTGATGGGTGAAAATTTGTTGACCAAATAAATGAATAAACATTTATAACTTATCATGAATTTGACCGTGATTCATAACCGTGAGTTAAATAAAGCCCATAAACTGTCTTGATGTTTCATAACTAGAAAATGATATGGGCTTGTAGCCCATATTTAATCCGTCACATGGCTGAGGTATAATGGGCCTTTGATGGACTTATATCAAATAATAACTTTTTAAAACTCCAATATTGGGCTTTTGGGCTTTTGAGCCCAATACACACGCGTGGGTCCCACCAAGGCCCAATAATTTTGACGAAACTCGAATCCCGTCTTAAAGTTGATTCATTCTTTTGACTTTCGACAAAATCCTTCAAATCTCGTGTCGGTTTTTTGTCGATTTTGTGAACTTGGGTACCTACACACATAAAAACAAGAAACAACCATATCCAAGGCATATATGATAAATATAATGCATAATTTCATTGTTTTAAGCTACAAATGATATGAGTAAATACACTCATATCAAATTCCCCCATGCTAAGCAATTGCCGTGTCCTCACGCAATGATAAAATAAAACTATAGCTATACCTTTATTCAACTTTTGACTTTTTATTTTGCAAAGACATAAAATAACTAAAAGGATTATAAAAACTCAAATAGATTCATCGTCCCCGACTTTTCACTTTTCCATGCCAAGTGCAAAAACAAGATCATTGTTATTATAAGTTGGTAGACTAACACGAGTTCATGTGGGCCAATTAATCACTTAGACTCCCTTATTCCTATGTGTATCTCTTTTATTTTATTGTTGTCATGAATGATCACGAGGATACATTGTTGACTTATTTCGATAATTTATTAAGCCAAAAATAAAGTGAACGATTTAATCAATAGTTAGCTAAAGGACAAAATCTTTTAAAACTGCTTCTCGGGACTTCATAAAGTTCATATCTTGGCATAACTTGCTTCGCGATTTGAGACCTTTCTCGAATCGATATTTGGCAATGACTTAATACTTCCAACCTTGAGAGACGTTCACGAAATAATGGTATTCTCTTCATAATATTTCTTCACTTGAATTTTTGAGAGATTCATACTTGGACCACGACTTCTTCATTTTTCTCCAATCTTTATTTGGGATTTTGATTAACAACGATTCGCCTCCTTTTTGGACTTGGCTTCATTTATCCTCATACCTTATTTTGGTCTTTTTGGATAGACTTCTCCATGACTTTTTGGGAGTATTTGCTTTTCGTCGTGTGTCTCGATCCTTCATATTGATTTTTGATAAATGAGTCTTCACATCACTTGAGATCTTTAGCAATAAAACATAGCCCTCATGTCTTGTTAGGACCTTTTTGGACTCGCCAATCTTCGCATCCCGCTTCAATAAGTTATGCCTTGGCTATGAACTCTAATCCATACCGAGCAACTTTTAAACGATCTTGGGCTAGAAGCTAATTAACTTTTTAAATCGTTCAACCTTATTTATTGCAATTAAATTTATTAACAAGCGATGGGAGAATAGGCTCATAATTAACTCACATAAATTCCCGAAAGAATACCAAACTTATAATTGGCTCTATCATCTCTTGTTCTCCATAAATGGATACTTAGCCTATTAAATCAAAGTTTTGGGTTTTCAAGTCATCTATAGGATCTTGCATCTTCTTAGACTTTTGCAAGTTTTAGAATTTGCGTTTTAAAGTTCCCTTGATAAACGACTTTCTAGGATCAATCATAGGAGCTTGCGAAAAGTTCTTGTTCTTAACTCGTATGAATTAAGACTTTCGCGTTTTAAAGCTCCCTATATAATAGCCTAGCAAAACTTAATTCAAATACGTTAAGGAAAAGCTAAGGTTAAAAACCAAGTCGAGTCAAAAACTATTTTTATTGAAAACTTACTTTCGTGTCAAAAACACTTATTTTTATTATTAAAAATTTAAAAATAACACTAAAAATTTAAAATTTTATTGAAAAATGAGAAAAACAACACGTTTGGACACGACAAAAGCAATTGCAAGCGATTATATCGATTGACTCCCCCATGCTAAAACCAAACATTGTCCTCAATGTTTCTTAGCTCAAGAGTAACACCCCCTTGCTAAAATACGAAGAGTCTAATGCAATCTCCTAGCATGGAAAGAGTACGCAAATCTATAAGCCGTTTATTAATTATGCCTCAAGATAAAACGTTAATCAATAA
This sequence comes from Glebionis coronaria, assembly GCA_025667525.1. Classification (NCBI taxonomy): domain Eukaryota; kingdom Viridiplantae; phylum Streptophyta; class Magnoliopsida; order Asterales; family Asteraceae; genus Glebionis; species Glebionis coronaria. The sequence goes on along the minus strand of CM046876.1, from coordinate 487,060,848 downwards.
TAATCAAGGGATAGAAAGTGTGCCCCTTTATGGCATCAAAGAATAGGAAGATCAAGTGGACCGGCAAAAACCGAACACGAGAGTCTTCAAATATTAGGGTCGTACCTAAGATCACAACACAACAAATCACGAGCACGAGCTTGAAAGATCAAGCCTTATTAGTGTTAGAAAATAGAAAGAAGATAGAATGTATGGGACTCCCCCACAAGGCACCTCGTTTTTGTTCACCGAGTCATGAGCTCGACTCGATCCCCGCATTCATTGGTCCTTAGGGAAAATGGTAAAAACCGGCATAATAGGATAAAATCCAATATAAAGCACGATACCGGGGTCAAAGATCTTATCCTCGTTGTCGGATGACAAACGAAAGGATAAAACTCCAACACAAATCTCTAAAAAGAGATAGAAATCACAAATGGTGGAATGAATATAGCATGCTCCCCGAGATAAACTCGCACCAAGATGATAGAAAAATCTTTCATTTATTACATCGGTGAAAGGCCGAGATTTCCCTAAATCAACGATTCCGGGATCGAATACCTCGTCCTCGGTAGAGAAAGGAAAGGATAACACGGTGTCGTCCCCCCATGCTAATCCAAGATCATATAAAGCACAAGGTAATGGTGGGATAAAAATCTCATCCATAATGGAATCAACATTCTTTGCTTTAACGACCATTTCACCCTTAGAAATGTGATCAATAGGGTCATGGTACTCAATATGAGACACATGAAAAACCCGCACATTAAGGTCAAAGTGGGTGGGAGGAGGACTAGGAACGAAATCATCATCAAGTAAATTCTCCAAAAAGAGAGCGTCCCCCTCCGGGTCGATGTCATCAACACCCGGTGGTATCGAATCATGAGAAGCAAGAAAAGTTTCAGTCTCCTCCATAAGCGGATCACTATCCTCAACGGGAATAGGAGATGGAGAGAAAAACTTTCTAATAGGCTTAGAATTTAAAGCCTCGATCCTAGAAATGAGAAGATAGACGTTGGATAACTTCTCACGAAGAACCACGTCTTCCACATCTAAATGAGTAAGTTCATCGGAGAACTTCTCAAGGATCGGAATAGTCAAATCAACCTCATTTCCCGGTGGAAATGGGTCTAAAGGAGCAAGTTCAAAAGTGAACCTCTCATAAAACGGATTGATATCATCCTCATTTCCCGGTGGAAATGGGTGAAGAAGAGTAGGTTCATCGGCGAACCCCTCAAAATCCGAATCGTGAATATCATCTTTATAAGAAAGTTCATCGGAGAACTCCTCATTAGACAATTCACTAGAAGTAGAATCATCCTCAAAATCTTCATTTCCATCACAATTTTCATCATTAGAATTAAAGAGAATATCAAAGTGAATGGAAGAAGTCGAGTCATCACAATGTGGCAAATCACACATCTCATTGGAAATACCCTCGAACTCTCTCGGGTTTTGGACAAGAATAGTGCTAATATGTTCGTCCCCCTTGCTTAGAGAATTTTCGGGTTCCTCGAGGGAAGAATCAAGAATAGGAGTGGTGATGTCATGAGCGATTTCCTCATCATCTAGGATGGGAGAATCCTCGGGCTCCAAGATACGAATAGGACAAACGATAGCACTAGACGAAGGATGAAGAGCAATAAGATCTCGCAAAGAAATAGTACTATCCTCGTCATCATCCAAAAGAAGAGAACGCTCGAGTTCACGATTAGCAAGATATCTTTCTTCCTCTTGAATTTTTTCTTTCTTTCGAATCTCAATGCTTAAACCATTATAATCTTGCGAAAGTTGTCGAATCTTAAGCTCACAATCTCGTCTAAATCCCTCATCAATTATTTCTCCATGAAATCGTCGACTCCCTAATTCATTTGTAATGTCATTAATCTCTTGATTAATTTGTCTCTTTTCAAGCAACAAGTCTTCAATACTTTTTTCAACAACTTCAACATTTCTTTGATTCATTGTTTCAAATCGTTCAATATCGAAAGAATATTGTGGAGATTGGTCAAAACCGGAAGGAATCGAATTATAGCAAGGATTAGGCTCATAAAAATATTGATCTCTCGGTTGACAACAAAAACTCTCGTGAGGACCTCCACAATACTCACAACAAAGATTTTGTTGTGATAAACTCGGTAAATCTTGTGGATAACAATTTTCATTAAAGTTTTGATTGTAGCTCGGTTCTTGCTCGTAATTAAGCGAGAATCGATGCGAACAATCATTGCCAAAATGAGAATCGTTTCCACAAAACTCACATGAGGGTGTCCCGTATGTAGGGTGTGGAGGTGGATTGAAATCGAGAGAATTATTTGAAAAATTGGGATTTCCATTTGAAGTAATCTCATTACAATAAGGACAAAATCCAACACGTATATCGTGACGTAAGTCATTTCCACAACGCTCACACGTGCACCACCGACATGGTAAAAAACCATATAACGGTTCTCCACACCCAGCACAATCGACGAAGGAAGAATTAAAATTTAGAGGGTGAGGAGAAAAAGAATTAAACATGATAGAGGATTAAGAAGATTATTTTTGGTACTTTTCATAAAAACGATACATACTATATAATAAGAAAATAACAAAACTTTCCGAGGACGGAAAGGGTCTTCAAATCAACGATCAACAAATCTCCACAAAAGCGAATCGTACACAAGATCCCCGGCAGCGGCGCCAAAATTTTTGATGTGTGGAGATATGTATATGTGATAATTTGAGATTACGTTATAGGGTAAATTAGAAAATTACCTTTAGGAAAAAGTAATATTCCAATTATACCAATGACGAATTCAATTAAACACGTGAGTGAGTCGAGTTCGTTGTACACGAAGATCTTATGAATTTGAGACGTTTTGCTTTGATTTGGACAATCGATTTGAATTGGTCTTCGTTTTTTAAACTAATTTTAATTCTACAAAGTAAAATCCTAAAGTGCATGAATCGTAAACCCCGCCTATTTTTAAAATCTATAAACAATTACTTAAAATAAAACTAATTAAAAATTAAACTAATATATACTCTATAAAAATTAATCTATTTAAAAATTATAACTTTTTACTCTACTTTTTAAAATAACCTAATTAAAACTTATTAAACTAATTACTTTACTTTATTAAAAGTTACTATGAAAACAAGTCTAATATAAAACTATTTTAAATCTATTATTAATTTAAACTTTAAATAAAAACATTTTTATATATATATATATATTTTTTTTTTTCAATCTAAACTAAAATTTATTTGTTATTTAAACTAATTATGTTAAACTAAAATAATTAAATCTTTTGTCTATTTAAAGTAAACAATATCTATGATTAATGTCAAATTTAAAACTTAACGGATTTAAAGTTAATACGTGATATCAAAGCTATGACAGTGTTAAAATAGTTTATTAATTACTTAACGCAAATTAAAACAAAAACAATCCTATGGCTCAGATGGTTAACTTGTTTGGTAGATGAACAGCAGGTCTCGAGTTCGAGACCTGCAAATGACGAATATTTTTTTTTGGAAGTATTTACATTAGCTACAATCAAGTCAGTTTACTTAAATGACAGATGCAACAGTAAATCAGGATTAAACCACTCGAGATTAAATAGAGAATCAGTAAAAAAAACTGAAATTAACAGTAACTAAATCCACAGTAGTGAAAATCACACAACACATATAACAGCTGAATAAAAAAAAAGCTAAATACAGATATCAGCAATCTACTTATTCAGCAGACTAAATGAGTCTGAGCATATAAAACGTAGCATTCAGCAGACTATATGAGTCTGAACATATAAAATGTAGCATATAATCACTCAAATCAAACTTTCAAATATGCAGACAAAATCTGCCAATGCAGACACAAAATCAGAGTGCTGAATATTTTAGCAAACTAAATCACAATTTAGCAGACTACTTAATCGAAAACCCAAACAGACAACAATCAAACACAACATTTAATCATGAACTATAGCAATGTCTTACTAACACGCAGTAATCTCGAAAGATATATCAGCAACTAACTTCCTAATCCAAACACTAGTAAATGCAGATTCATTTAAAATGCGACAAAAGAAATATCAATACGACAGTCAACGACTATAACTCATTAGCTGCAGTAGCACGAAACAACAGACAAGAGCACACAATCCTATACTACGGCAGATAGAGAAACAAAACCTCATTCAATTATTAAAAAACTTATAACCAATTCAACGACATCACTTTAAAAGGACATTACAACAGTGACTAGAGCAACAAAAAGGGTACAAGTGAAGCGAGATCATTCATAACAGCTAAGCAATGCAACCACAATCATCATTTCAATAACATACGTTTATTATACCACTATGCATACTAGCGTAAACATATTATCAGAAAATATAAATCGCGTCAGCATTAACCAATCTTAAACTAATTTGCACCTTAAGGAAAATAACAGTTAAATTGAATCAAGTAAGCAGAACCCTCTATCAAGTTACCACACCAGCAGATTTATAGCAATCGTAAAAACTTATCAAACTAGCAGATACATTAACAAGCACATATTCATTCAATCTCCATAAATAAACTACCATTTCACGCTTAAACAAAAACCAAATCACAATCAAACTTCAGATTAAAAAGTAACACTAATCAGATTAATAAAACTCACAGATCTAAAATAGTCATTATAGCAGGTAAAATGAACATGAAAACTAGTAAACACATAAGTCTAAAAATATGAAGATAAAATGATATTGAACCTAAAAATGGGGATCCTTTGAGTAGAAGGAAAGCGCTGAGCTTCCTTAGATCTTAATCGACACCATCCCCTTACAAACCACCATTGAAATCATCGAACATTCACGCACTATGAATACCTCGGATTAGCAGCTTTTGAAACGTTTAACCAGTAGGATTAAACAAGTTTTCCTTCTTTCACTCTTATATTACTCAAATAAGCTATTAATTTCAGCTTATTCAAATAACATTTCTCTTATAACAATAATCATAAATTCGAATTGCAAATTTGAACTAACAAACGCAGAATGAAAACTTTAAAGAAAAACTGAGAATCGAATTTTATTACTTTAATTAAATCATTACAAACTAAAAAAAAACATTACAATTTCTAACTATGATTTAGCATTATAACAGTAAAAGTAAAAGAAGGGATGATCAATACTGAAAAAAATGCAAGGGTTTTATAGGCTCGGTGAGATGGTTGGGGTGAGTTTGTTGGTGAAGAGAAATCGATTCTGAACCTTCGGATCAACTTTCCCATCTTCTCTCTCCTGTTTGTTTCAATCCAAGGGTTGTCATAAGCCCATCCTCACACGGATTGCCAGGGTGGCAAATCCTGTGCTTCTTCTTTGCTGATGTGTCTTCTCTTGATTGGAAGAATGATGGAAATGATGTATCAAGACCAATAAAAAACTGCCACGTCTCATTGCTCTTCCACTCCAATCTTCCGAAATTAAGGGGGTTTTATTCCCACTCGTGTGAATCAACCGTGGGAGTAAAAACCCCCAAATAATATCAACTATTTATTTAACTAGGGTTTTCTTGGAACAGTAACTGGATGTTACTGGTTTTATTTTTGTGAGGTAGGAGATGAGACATTCTTGGAAGTAAAGAAAGTTAATCTGTGTGTGAGTGTAAATGTGATGGGTGAAAATTTGTTGACCAAATAAATGAATAAACATTTATAACTTACCATGAATTTGACCGTGATTCATAACCGTGAGTTAAATAAAGCCCATAAACTGTCTTGATGTTTCATAACTAGAAAATGATATGGGCTTGTAGCCCATATTTAATCCGTCACATGGCTGAGGTATAATGGGCCTTTGATGGACTTATATCAAATAATAACTTTTTAAAACTCCAATATTGGGCTTTTGGGCTTTTGAGCCCAATACACACGCGTGGGTCCCACCAAGGCCCAATAATTTTGACGAAACTCGAATCCCGTCTTAAAGTTGATTCATTCTTTTGACTTTCGACAAAATCCTTCAAATCTCGTGTCGGTTTTTTGTCGATTTTGTGAACTTGGGTACCTACACACATAAAAACAAGAAACAACCATATCCAAGGCATATATGATAAATATAATGCATAATTTCATTGTTTTAAGCTACAAATGATATGAGTAAATACACTCATATCAAATTCCCCCATGCTAAGCAATTGCCGTGTCCTCATGCAATGATAAAATAAAACTATAGCTATACCTTTATTCAACTTTTGACTTTTTATTTTGCAAAGACATAAAATAACTAAAAGGATTATAAAAACTCAAATAGATTCATCGTCCCCGACTTTTCACTTTTCCATGCCAAGTGCAAAAACAAGATCATTGTTATTATAAGTTGGTAGACTAACACGAGTTCATGTGGGCCAATTAATCACTTAGACTCCCTTATTCCTATGTGTATCTCTTTTATTTTATTGTTGTCATGAATGATCACGAGGATACATTGTTGACTTATTTCGATAATTTATTAAGCCAAAAATAAAGTGAACGATTTAATCAATAGTTAGCTAAAGGACAAAATCTTTTAAAACTGCTTCTCGGGACTTCATAAAGTTCATATCTTGGCATAACTTGCTTCGCGATTTGAGACCTTTCTCGAATCGATATTTGGCAATGACTTAATACTTCCAACCTTGAGAGACGTTCACGAAATAATGGTCTTCTCTTCATAATATTTCTTCACTTGAATTTTTGAGAGATTCATACTTGGACCACGACTTCTTCATTTTTCTCCAATCTTTATTTGGGATTTTGATTAACAACGATTCGCCTCCTTTTTGGACTTGGCTTCATTTATCCTCATACCTTATTTTGGTCTTTTTGGATAGACTTCTCCATGACTTTTTGGGAGTATTTGCTTTTCGTCGTGTGTCTCGATCCTTCATATTGATTTTTGATAAATGAGTCTTCACATCACTTGAGATCTTTAGCAATAAAACATAGCCCTCATGTCTTGTTAGGACCTTTTTGGACTCGCCAATCTTCGCATCCCGCTTCAATAAGTTATGCCTTGGCTATGAACTCTAATCCATACCGAGCAACTTTTAAACGATCTTGGGCTAGAAGCTAATTAACTTTTTAAATCGTTCAACCTTATTTATTGCAATTAAATTTATTAACAAGCGATGGGAGAATAGGCTCATAATTAACTCACATAAATTCCCGAAAGAATACCAAACTTATAATTGGCTCTATCATCTCTTGTTCTCCATAAATGGATACTTAGCCTATTAAATCAAAGTTTTGGGTTTTCAAGTCATCTATAGGATCTTGCATCTTCTTAGACTTTTGCAAGTTTTAGAATTTGCGTTTTAAAGTTCCCTTGATAAACGACTTTCTAGGATCAATCATAGGAGCTTGCGAAAAGTTCTTGTTCTTAACTCGTATGAATTAAGACTTTCGCGTTTTAAAGCTCCCTATATAATAGCCTAGCAAAACTTAATTCAAATACGTTAAGGAAAAGCTAAGGTTAAAAACCAAGTCGAGTCAAAAACTATTTTTATTGAAAACTTACTTTCGTGTCAAAAACACTTATTTTTATTATTAAAAATTTAAAAATAACACTAAAAATTTAAAATTTTATTGAAAAATGAGAAAAACAACACGTTTGGACACGACAAAAGCAATTGCAAGCGATTATATCGATTGACTCCCCCATGCTAAAACCAAACATTGTCCTCAATGTTTCTTAGCTCAAGAGTAACACCCCCTTGCTAAAATACGAAGAGTCTAATGCAATCTCCTAGCATGGAAAGAGTACGCAAATCTATAAGCCGTTTATTAATTATGCCTCAAGATAAAACGTTAATCAATAATAATCAAGGGATAGAAAGTGTGCCCCTTTATGGCATCAAAGAATAGGAAGATCAAGTGGACCGGCAAAAACCGAACACGAGAGTCTTCAAATATTAGGGTCGTACCTAAGATCACAACACAACAAATCACGAGCACGAGCTTGAAAGATCAAGCCTTATTAGTGTTAGAAAATAGAAAGAAGATAGAATGTATGGGACTCCCCCACAAGGCACCTCGTTTTTGTTCACCGAGTCATGAGCTCGACTCGATCCCCGCATTCATTGGTCCTTAGGGAAAATGGTAAAAACCGGCATAATAGGATAAAATCCAATATAAAGCACGATACCGGGGTCAAAGATCTTATCCTCGTTGTCGGATGACAAACGAAAGGATAAAACTCCAACACAAATCTCTAAAAAGAGATAGAAATCACAAATGGTGGAATGAATATAGCATGCTCCCCGAGATAAACTCGCACCAAGATGATAGAAAAATCTTTCATTTATTACATCGGTGAAAGGCCGAGATTTCCCTAAATCAACGATTCCGGGATCGAATACCTCGTCCTCGGTAGAGAAAGGAAAGGATAACACGGTGTCGTCCCCCCATGCTAATCCAAGATCATATAAAGCACAAGGTAATGGTGGGATAAAAATCTCATCCATAATGGAATCAACATTCTTTGCTTTAACGACCATTTCACCCTTAGAAATGTGATCAATAGGGTCATGGTACTCAATATGAGACACATGAAAAACCCGCACATTAAGGTCAAAGTGGGTGGGAGGAGGACTAGGAACGAAATCATCATCAAGTAAATTCTCCAAAAAGAGAGCGTCCCCCTCCGGGTCGATGTCATCAACACCCGGTGGTATCGAATCATGAGAAGCAAGAAAAGTTTCAGTCTCCTCCATAAGCGGATCACTATCCTCAACGGGAATAGGAGATGGAGAGAAAAACTTTCTAATAGGCTTAGAATTTAAAGCCTCGATCCTAGAAATGAGAAGATAGACGTTGGATAACTTCTCACGAAGAACCACGTCTTCCACATCTAAATGAGTAAGTTCATCGGAGAACTTCTCAAGGATCGGAATAGTCAAATCAACCTCATTTCCCGGTGGAAATGGGTCTAAAGGAGCAAGTTCAAAAGTGAACCTCTCATAAAACGGATTGATATCATCCTCATTTCCCGGTGGAAATGGGTGAAGAAGAGTAGGTTCATCGGCGAACCCCTCAAAATCCGAATCGTGAATATCATCTTTATAAGAAAGTTCATCGGAGAACTCCTCATTAGACAATTCACTAGAAGTAGAATCATCCTCAAAATCTTCATTTCCATCACAATTTTCATCATTAGAATTAAAGAGAATATCAAAGTGAATGGAAGAAGTCGAGTCATCACAATGTGGCAAATCACACATCTCATTGGAAATACCCTCGAACTCTCTCGGGTTTTGGACAAGAATAGTGCTAATATGTTCGTCCCCCTTGCTTAGAGAATTTTCGGGTTCCTCGAGGGAAGAATCAAGAATAGGAGTGGTGATGTCATGAGCGATTTCCTCATCATCTAGGATGGGAGAATCCTCGGGCTCCAAGATACGAATAGGACAAACGATAGCACTAGACGAAGGATGAAGAGCAATAAGATCTCGCAAAGAAATAGTACTATCCTCGTCATCATCCAAAAGAAGAGAACGCTCGAGTTCACGATTAGCAAGATATCTTTCTTCCTCTTGAATTTTTTCTTTCTTTCGAATCTCAATGCTTAAACCATTATAATCTTGCGAAAGTTGTCGAATCTTAAGCTCACAATCTCGTCTAAATCCCTCATCAATTATTTCTCCATGAAATCGTCGACTCCCTAATTCATTTGTAATGTCATTAATCTCTTGATTAATTTGTCTCTTTTCAAGCAACAAGTCTTCAATACTTTTTTCAACAACTTCAACATTTCTTTGATTCATTGTTTCAAATCGTTCAATATCGAAAGAATATTGTGGAGATTGGTCAAAACCGGAAGGAATCGAATTATAGCAAGGATTAGGCTCATAAAAATATTGATCTCTCGGTTGACAACAAAAACTCTCGTGAGGACCTCCACAATACTCACAACAAAGATTTTGTTGTGATAAACTCGGTAAATCTTGTGGATAACAATTTTCATTAAAGTTTTGATTGTAGCTCGGTTCTTGCTCGTAATTAAGCGAGAATCGATGCGAACAATCATTGCCAAAATGAGAATCGTTTCCACAAAACTCACATGAGGGTGTCCCGTATGTAGGGTGTGGAGGTGGATTGAAATCGAGAGAATTATTTGAAAAATTGGGATTTCCATTTGAAGTAATCTCATTACAATAAGGACAAAATCCAACACGTATATCGTGACGTAAGTCATTTCCACAACGCTCACACGTGCACCACCGACATGGTAAAAAACCATATAACGGTTCTCCACACCCAGCACAATCGACGAAGGAAGAATTAAAATTTAGAGGGTGAGGAGAAAAAGAATTAAACATGATAGAGGATTAAGAAGATTATTTTTGGTACTTTTCATAAAAACGATACATACTATATAATAAGAAAATAACAAAACTTTCCGAGGACGGAAAGGGTCTTCAAATCAACGATCAACAAATCTCCACAAAAGCGAATCGTACACAAGATCCCCGGCAGCGGCGCCAAAATTTTTGATGTGTGGAGATATGTATATGTGATAATTTGAGATTACGTTATAGGGTAAATTAGAAAATTACCTTTAGGAAAAAGTAATATTCCAATTATACCAATGACGAATTCAATTAAACACGTGAGTGAGTCGAGTTCGTTGTACACGAAGATCTTATGAATTTGAGACGTTTTGCTTTGATTTGGACAATCGATTTGAATTGGTCTTCGTTTTTTAAACTAATTTTAATTCTACAAAGTAAAATCCTAAAGTGCATGAATCGTAAACCCCGCCTATTTTTAAAATCTATAAACAATTACTTAAAATAAAACTAATTAAAAATTAAACTAATATATACTCTATAAAAATTAATCTATTTAAAAATTATAACTTTTTACTCTACTTTTTAAAATAACCTAATTAAAACTTATTAAACTAATTACTTTACTTTATTAAAAGTTACTATGAAAACAAGTCTAATATAAAACTATTTTAAATCTATTATTAATTTAAACTTTAAATAAAAACATTTATATATATATATATATATATATATTTTTTTTTTCAATCTAAACTAAAATTTATTTGTTATTTAAACTAATTATGTTAAACTAAAATAATTAAATCTTTTGTCTATTTAAAGTAAACAATATCTATGATTAATGTCAAATTTAAAACTTAACGGATTTAAAGTTAATACGTGATATCAAAGCTATGACAGTGTTAAAATAGTTTATTAATTACTTAACGCAAATTAAAACAAAAACAATCCTATGGCTCAGATGGTTAACTTGTTTGGTAGATGAACAGCAGGTCTCGAGTTCGAGACCTGCAAATGACGAATATTTTTTTTTGGAAGTATTTACATTAGCTACAATCAAGTCAGTTTACTTAAATGACAGATGCAACAGTAAATCAGGATTAAACCACTCGAGATTAAATAGAGAATCAGTAAAAAAAACTGAAATTAACAGTAACTAAATCCACAGTAGTGAAAATCACACAACACATATAACAGCTGAATAAAAAAAAAGCTAAATACAGATATCAGCAATCTACTTATTCAGCAGACTAAATGAGTCTGAGCATATAAAATGTAGCATTCAGCAGACTATATGAGTCTGAACATTTAAAATGTAGCATATAATCACTCAAATCAAACTTTCAAATATGCAGACAAAATCTGCCAATGCAGACACAAAATCAGAGTGCTGAATATTTTAGCAAACTAAATCACAATTTAGCAGACTACTTAATCGAAAACCCAAACAGACAACAATCAAACACAACATTTAATCATGAACTATAGCAATGTCTTACTAACACGCAGTAATCTCGAAAGATATATCAGCAACTAACTTCCTAATCCAAACACTAGTAAATGCAGATTCATTTAAAATGCGACAAAAGAAATATCAATACGACAGTCAACGACTATAACTCATTAGCTGCAGTAGCACGAAACAACAGACAAGAGCACACAATCCTATACTACGGCAGATAGAGAAACAAAACCTCATTCAATTATTAAAAAACTTATAACCAATTCAACGACATCACTTTAAAAGGACATTACAACAGTGACTAGAGCAACAAAAAGGGTACAAGTGAAGCGAGATCATTCATAACAGCTAAGCAATGCAACCACAATCATCATTTCAATAACATACGTTTATTATACCACTATGCATACTAGCGTAAACATATTATCAGAAAATATAAATCGCGTCAGCATTAACCAATCTTAAACTAATTTGCACCTTAAGGAAAATAACAGTTAAATTGAATCAAGTAAGCAGAACCCTCTATCAAGTTACCACACCAGCAGATTTATAGCAATCGTAAAAACTTATCAAACTAGCAGATACATTAACAAGCACATATTCATTCAATCTCCATAAATAAACTACCATTTCACGCTTAAACAAAAACCAAATCACAATCAAACTTCAGATTAAAAAGTAACACTAATCAGATTAATAAAACTCACAGATCTAAAATAGTCATTATAGCAGGTAAAATGAACATGAAAACTAGTAAACACATAAGTCTAAAAATATGAAGATAAAATGATATTGAACCTAAAAATGGGGATCCTTTGAGTAGAAGGAAAGCGCTGAGCTTCCTTAGATCTTAATCGACACCATCCCCTTACAAACCACCATTGAAATCATCGAACATTCACGCACTATGAATACCTCGGATTAGCAGCTTTTGAAACGTTTAACCAGTAGGATTAAACAAGTTTTCCTTCTTTCACTCTTATATTACTCAAATAAGCTATTAATTTCAGCTTATTCAAATAACATTTCTCTTATAACAATAATCATAAATTCGAATTGCAAATTTGAACTAACAAACGCAGAATGAAAACTTTAAAGAAAAACTGAGAATCGAATTTTATTACTTTAATTAAATCATTACAAACTAAAAAAAAAACATTACAATTTCTAACTATGATTTAGCATTATAACAGTAAAAGTAAAAGAAGGGATGATCAATACTGAAAAAAATGCAAGGGTTTTATAGGCTCGGTGAGATGGTTGGGGTGAGTTTGTTGGTGAAGAGAAATCGATTCTGAACCTTCGGATCAACTTTCCCATCTTCTCTCTCCTGTTTGTTTCAATCCAAGGGTTGTCATAAGCCCATCCTCACACGGATTGCTAGGGTGGCAAATCCTGTGCTTCTTCTTTGCTGATGTGTCTTCTCTTGATTGGAAGAATGATGGAAATGATGTATCAAGACCAATAAAAAACTGCCACGTCTCATTGCTCTTCCACTCCAATCTTCCGAAATTAAGGGGGTTTTATTCCCACTCGTGTGAATCAACCGTGGGAGTAAAAACCCCCAAATAATATCAACTATTTATTTAACTAGGTTTTCTTGGAACAGTAACTGGATGTTACTGGTTTTATTTTTGTGAGGTAGGAGATGAGACATTCTTGGAAGTAAAGAAAGTTAATCTGTGTGTGAGTGTAAATGTGATGGGTGAAAATTTGTTGACCAAATAAATGAATAAACATTTATAACTTATCATGAATTTGACCGTGATTCATAACCGTGAGTTAAATAAAGCCCATAAACTGTCTTGATGTTTCATAACTAGAAAATGATATGGGCTTGTAGCCCATATTTAATCCGTCACATGGCTGAGGTATAATGGGCCTTTGATGGACTTATATCAAATAATAACTTTTTAAAACTCCAATATTGGGCTTTTGGGCTTTTGAGCCCAATACACACGCGTGGGTCCCACCAAGGCCCAATAATTTTGACGAAACTCGAATCCCGTCTTAAAGTTGATTCATTCTTTTGACTTTCGACAAAATCCTTCAAATCTCGTGTCAGTTTTTTGTCGATTTTGTGAACTTGGGTACCTACACACATAAAAACAAGAAACAACCATATCCAAGGCATATATGATAAATATAATGCATAATTTCATTGTTTTAAGCTACAAATGATATGAGTAAATACACTCATATCAAACACCATTACCACATTAGTAGGCTCTTTTACCAATTCTAGTGCATAATGGGGACAACTCACCCTATCCTTTCATATAGTGTCTCAAATGGCATTTATCGACTTCTAGTATGATAACTATCATTATATGAACACTCAACCATCGCTAATGAGTTTCCTAACTCCCTCTAAATCAATCACTCATGCCCTCAGTGTAACTCCTAAGGTTGTATAAATATCTCACTTGCCCATCCTTTTCCAGTTAGCTGGATATACTCATATCCAATCATGTTCATCAACTCCCTTTAGTCCGTACACCAAACTACCTAAAAATTCCAATTTCCTTACAAAGTGACCTATGACGGTCTTTCACATATCCATTAGTTCTTCCAATCCAAATCAACTTATGATCTATACACATCATCAAAAGGACGGTTATCTCAGTTAGTCTATCAACTGCCATCCAAACCCATGCTATACCTACTTCTATTAAATTTGGATAACTCATTAGTAGCACCCATACACTTCTTTCTCACTTTTCTTCATGATTTTTTTATACTCAACACTTCCTTTATACCCACACAATGTCTTACCTTCAAGGTCATATTGCTCCTCATCTTGTCTCAGTTAGACCAAGCCCTTCGTCTCTATGGCACATCACACCTATAACTCCTCATCCATTCGATTATCGATACTAAGCCTCCCAATCAATCCGTATAGGTCAGTGCCATTTCCTTTTCCACACTACGACAGTATTAGTCTGCTTTATGCTTTATTCTACTCATTAGGCTCTACCAAAGTTTTACCTTCGGTTCTTATCTCGACCTATTTCATTCATGCTTCGCTTCTATACACACTTCCTTCTTCTTCCTCAACTCATACCATACATCACGATGTGATGCTTCCCATCGTTTCTTCCCTTGCCATAATCCTTCATAAGGCACTCCATACATATTAGGCTAACCTTTACGCAAAACCCTCTATTCCATCACATCCGTACGCAATTCTTCCAACTTCTCAACTAAGTAACTTCTCATTCCTCTTGAAATATGAGATGAATTAGTCAGTCTATCGACTATCACCTAACTCTCGTCGTACTTATTCCTCCACCCCATTATGTATCCCTTTCACCAACTTCGTCCTTACATCGCCCTTTCTAAGGTACTCCTATCTATGTAGGAAGTATAGTCTACGTCCCTTTTCTCCATATGATTGTCCAGGCCACGCAACATACATGTTGACGCGTTCTCTGCTTTAGACAACTCAACTCGTGCAACCTACATCCTTCATCCAAACCACCCTAATACGTCATCTATATAGTTCAAGTTCGTCTCAGCTTCACTTCATTCTTCTTATTCCATGTCTCATCAACCATGCTTGCCTTGGCCTTGCAATTTTCTTTCATCACTTAACTCCACCCATCACCTTTTCCAAATGTCCAATCAAGATGATTAAATATGTGTTGGAGACGTTCTTGATCTGTATAGATCATTCTCTACGTCTCGTACCCCAAATGCCTCTAGCATTCTCGGCAGATATAACAATCCAGCTCCACTAACTAAGTCTATCTAGTCATCTATACGCCAAAATTTTCCAAGTAGCTTAACTTGTTTTTCTCACAACCAGTTCTCTTACTCCCTCCTAATAGGGACATACTAGAGTTTCATGTGATTCCATGCAGATCACACTCTCATCTTATACCCACATTAGTTTCCATTTGTCTACTAAGCTATATTTTGAACTCTTACTCAAATCTCATACTTCTACTTTGATCTTGCACCCACCATGAGGTACTTTCAATCATCATCTTCTAGGAATACTTGGTTCTCTTCTTCCATGGTTCTCCCTTATTCCTACACTATCCCGTCCAACAGAAATTCCATACTTCATTCATCAAATCTATGGAAATCACTAGTGCATTGGATAATGCATAGCTGTCTCTTCCAAAGATCTTTCATAACACCTTCACAAAACCGACTCTCTAATCACTTCTTCACGAAACTTATCCAGCTCAGCTTCACTTCTCATCCCTCGATATTGATTGCCATAAAAATTCTATCCGCGTGGTCACTCGACTCCTAATGTTAGGATTTTACTAGTTTGATAAGTTCGTTTCTCGGTATCTCTTCGAATTGATTACTGATTAAGTGCAAGAGATTAGTTGTTCTTGGTGGAATAAAAAAGGTAATGGGTTGTTGTCTACACTAATTAAAAATAAAGACTTGGAACAATAAAATAAAGACGGCAAAAGAAGAAACAATGAAAAATTAAAACTTGGCGAAAAGTAAATGACAAGAAATTAAAAGCAATAAAGGTAAATGATGCAAACTAAAGTTTAAACTAAAAAGGGAAGCAAGTAAAAGTACAAATAAAGAAAAAGGCGGGAAAAGTAAAGCTTAAACTAAAAACTGGAAAACTACAAAAAGCTGAAAAACTCATTCGGAATAAAACCCTTATCCGGAATAACGTGTTCATCCGGAATAATTGCTTATCCGGAATAAAAAGGGAAAAATGGTTCATGCGGAATAAAGCTTGATGCGGAATAAATAAAGGAAAAATGGTTGATCCGGAATATTTGAACATTCCGAATGAAACACTCCACCCGGAATAAACTAACATTCCGAATGAAGGACTTGATTCTGAATAACCAACATTCCGAATAAAGGTACCTGATCCGGAATAATCAGATATTCCGCATGAAGAGAATTGATCCGGAATATTATTCCGAACAAAAGACTTGATCCGGAATAATCAGATATTCCGCATGAAGAGAATTGATCCGGAATATTATTCCGAACAAAAGACTTGATCCGGAATATTAAATATTCCGAATGAAAGTATCCGGAATAAATAATTATTCCGAATAAAACAACTTGATGCGGAATATTTGAGAAGAAAACTTTGATCCAGAATAATAAACTTGATCCGGAATCTGGGCATAGTAAAGAACACGAAGAACAGTAGGATGAAAACCAAACACGAATTTAATCAAATCTAACCAAAACAAACCAAGATATTAATCCAAAACAACCACAAATGATCTACTAACAATAACCAATCAAACCAATTCATCAAAACTAACAAATAAAGCCAAATCAATCAAAACCCACTTGATCAAAACCATAAAACTCAAGAACATGAACACAAAGATTAAGAACAAATCAAACAAGAAAGGTAGATAAGAGATTGAACAAGAAAATTAAAGATTCAACAATAATTAAATGTAAACTTACTTGGAATTAAAAGGAATTTAAAGGTGCAATACATGAAATTAAGGTGCAAGAAATTAAATGTGCTAGAATGAAAAATGATGGAAGAATGGGTTGTCAAGCCACCAACAACAAGAAATGAAATGAGATGAAACTATATATAGGGGAGGAGGTGGTTAGTGGAAGGAAGCTTCCTCCCCTCTTTCCTTTTTCTCTAATTCCGTCATTAAGCCCTTAATCTTCTTAATCTTCTTAAATCTTGGACTTTAATGACTTTGTCTCGGGATTTCTTTGAACTCGTCTTGTAATTCTTCAATAAATTAGATTTGAGTTCTTCAGCTTTTAGTAAACTTCCGTCTTTTGACTTTTTCTTCGATAAATCTTCAGAATTGGTCTTGGACTTCCGTTCTTTTTGCACTCTTGACTTCTTGACTTCGTCTTTCGTCTTTTTCTTCGATAAAAGCCTGTGAAAGCTGTGTTTTCTCCACTTTTCACCTTTTCGTCCTAAATCACAACAAAAACACAAACCACGCATAATTTCGACATAAATGACATAAAATACACGTTTTGGCCCGGTTATTATTGTAATTAAGTGGTAAAAAGGATGGGTGTTTACACACCTATCAAATCCCCTACACTTAACCATTGCAATGTCCTCATGCAATGCATTAGTTACAAAACACGTTTACATTTTTCATCATAATCAATCCACATTGGCCTTTATTAAAGAGATAGAAAACTATAAACATTCAAAGTAAAGAAATCAAAAACATACCTTGGGTTTTGGAAATGTTATGAATGATCATCATCCTCAAGTTTTCACTTTCTCTAAACCAAGCTTAAAAACGAGATCTTTGTTATTATAAGTTAGCAAACTAACACGAACTCATGTGGGCCAATTATTCACTTAGACTCCGTTATTCCTAGGGGTATATCTTATATTTTATTATTGTCTTGAATGATCACGAGGATGCATTGTTGACTTATTTCGATAGTTATTTAGGCCAAAAATAAAGTGAACGATTTAATCAATAGTTAGCTAAAGGACAAAATCTTTTAAAACTGCTTCTCGGGACCTCATAAAGTTCATATCTTGGCATAACTCGCTTCGCGATTTGAGACCTTTCTCGGACCGATATTTGGCAGCGACTTCATACTTCAAACCTTGAGAGACGTTCATGAAATAATGGTTTCTCTTCATAATAGGAATTTCTTCACTTGAAGTTTTGAGAGATTCTTCATATTTGGACCATGACTTCTTCATTTTTCTCCAATCTTTATTTTGGACTTTGATATACAATGATCCGCCTCCTTTTTGGACTTGGCTTTATTTATCCCTATACCTTGCTAGGGTCTTTTCGGATAGACTTCTCCATGACTTTTGGGGAGTTTTTTTTGCTTTTCGTCGTGTGTCTCGATCCTTCGTATTGATTTTCGATAAATGATTCTTCACATCACTTGGGATCTTTAGCAACAAAATATAGCCCTCATGCCTTGTTAGGACCTTTTTGGACTCGCCAATCTTCGCATCCCGCTTCAATAAGTTATGCCTTGGCTATGAACTCTAATCCATACCGAGCAACTTTTAAACGATCTTGGACTAGAAGCTAACTTTTCAAATCGTACAACCTTATTTATTGTAGATAAATTTATTAGCAAGCGATGGGAGAATAGGCTTATAATTAACTCACATAAATTCACGAAAGAATACCAAACTTATAATTGACTCTATCATCTCTCGTTCTCCACAGTTTAAAATCTCAAGGAATGAGACTCGTGGATGCTTAGCCTATTAAATCAAAGTTTTGGGTTTTCGAGTCGCTTATAGGATCTTGCAAACTCTTAGACTTTTTCAAGTTTTAGAATTCGCATTTTAAAGTTCCCTTGATAAACGACTCTCTAGGATCAATTATAGGAACTTGCGAAAAGTTCTTGTTCTTAACCCGTGAGAGTTAAGACTTTCGCGTTTTATAGCTCCCTATATAAAAGCCTAACAAAACATGACTTAAACACGTTAAGGATACTAGCTAGAGTAAACTCGGGTTGAGTCAAAAGATTCACAACGTTTGAAAATTAAAACCACTTTATTAAATTTATTCTAATAAGGAAAGAAAATAACTATACAAAAGGATAAACTAATGGGCCAAAATAGATAAAAATTTTTGAAAAATGTCGAAAAATTAATTTTCCGATTAAAATGAGGACAAATACAAGGAAAAGACCACTTAACTTCGATAGAAGTCCCCCCTACACTTAAGATAAACATTGTCCTCAATGTTTAAGCATGTGGGAGTAAACTCCCCTACACTTAGGACATTGTGCACTTTGTTTATCTCGCTAGGGAAAGGACAACTAAAGAGATTCCTATTTTAATATTGAGAAATATAAAATAGTGAATCGAAAAGAGTTTAGGATAGAACCGGGAAGACGGGAACACGGAATCACGGTTCGTTAAAAGTCATCAAGAGTGTGTCTTTGAAGTTCTAATCCCTGCACATGATAAGAAAGAGAATAAGAAACACCACGGGGCTCCCCTTACACTTATGGTAAAGATAGATATATAATTGGGTTGCCTCCCAAAAAGCGCTTGTTTATATTAACCGAGTCACGAGCCTGACTCGTCCCCGAACTAAATGGTCCATGGGGAAGCCTCGAATGTAATACCGGGATCAAAGACCTTGTCCTCGTTCCCGGTTGACATCAACAAAGGAGAGGCGGGGGGATAGGTCTTGAATGGGAGAAAGGTCCTTTCAACATACGAAAAGTATGTGAAATCAAGATCCACGGGAGGTGGGGTGGGTAAAGTAAGCACATTGTCATTCCCCAAAGACAATGGATGCTGAGCAGCAAGAGACAAAGCCGTAAGGTTATCCTTAATAGCATAATCAATGTCACCTCCCGGGTCAAAGCACTCATCCTTGGTGATGGTCTCTAAAGGAGTGGATGAAAGGTGCTCGGGAGGGGGACTTGGGACAATACTTTCCTGCAGCAAATTATCAAAAATAATGTCCCCCTCTATGTCATCGTCATCAATACCTGGAGGTATGGAGTGAATGTCGATTTCTTCCAGCAATGGGTCATTATCTTCAACGGGAGGAATAGATGGAGGCGAAGACTCAGAGAGAGGAGGAGAATTCAACTCTTCGATTTGAGCAATAAGAAGATGCACTTTCCATAATCTGTCGCGAAGAAGCACGTCTTCCACCTCATCCACAAGATCAAGTTCATCAGTGAACTTCTCGTAAGCCGGAGAGAATAAATCGTCATCGCCCGTATCTCCTGGTGGAGATTGAGAAATTTCAAAAGTGAAATTCTCATAGCGGGGGGAAGAATCGTCATCAGTTGGATCGACCTCTTCCGTGAAAGCAACGTCGTCCGAAAACTCCATAGCAGGTAAGTCACAAACCTCATCATTCAATAATTTGTCGAGACCAACATCACTAAGCTCATTCAACGAATCTAGATCCTTAGACGCAGTAGGAACATCGAGAGTAAGAGCAGCAATTTCAGAGGATGGGTTGAAAGTGCATACAACATCGTCGTCATCATCATCGAAATAGTAGGAAGGACGCACAAGAGGAGGGGTAGAATCACTAAGATTAGATAATTGCTCTTGTTGCAGTCGCTTTTCCTCCGCCCATGCTTCTTTTGTTAGAACAACGGCTTCTTGAAGTTGCATGATGATGGAGTGTATTTCGTCATTTAAAGTAGTGAGTTGTGGGTCAAGATTAATTTGCTGAGAGGATTGATGATTGAGGGTGTGATGTGGGGGCTCAAAATGTTGAAAACCTGAATTATAGCATGGGTGTGGCTCATAGTAGTTCATCGGTTGAAAAGAATTAGAACACGGATTTGGTTCATAATAATCCATTGGTGAAGAAAACCGAGGAAACGGAGTTTGCTCATAATAATTCATTGGTTGACAATAAGAAGTATCGTGAGGACCCCCACAGTTGTTGCAAAACGGGTAAGGAGAAAGACTGTGTGCGTCTTATGGATAGCTATTATCATTGTCATAATTGTACCCCGGTTCTTGCTCGTGACCATACGGGTATCGAACCGGGCACGAAACATGCCAATAAGAATCTCTTCCACAATAGATGCACGGGGGAACAGGAGGTGGGTTCAAAAAGGACGAATTAGTCGAGTTGCACAAAGGACAAAATCCGAGGTGGAATTGTGTGTTGTCGATATCGTTTCCGCACCGTTCACATGTACACCATTGACAAGAGTCGTTCCCGTATAATCTTCTCCCACACCCGACGCAATGGACATAAGAATCCATAAAGAAAAATAGATAAGCAAAAAGAATATTTTTGTTGCAAAACTTTGAAAAAGAAATGCTTTTTATGATTTTTCAAATGTTTTTGGATTTTTGAAAATTTTTGATACAAATAATAACGTTCACGAGTGAACGGATCACAAAAGCCAACGCGTCTCTCACAAAAAACCGTTAATCCTCACGAAAAGAGCCGGCAGCGACGCCATTTTAATGTTAGGATTTTACTAGTTTGAAAAGTTCGTTTCTTGGTATCTCTTCGAATTGATTACTGATTAAGTGCAAGAGATTAGTTGTTCTTGGTGGAATAAAAAAGGTAATGGGTCGTTGTCTACACTAATTAAAAATAAAGACTTGGAACAATAAAATAAAGACGACAAAAGAAGAAACAATGAAAAATTAAAACTTGGCGAAAAGTAAATGACGAGAAATTAAAAGCAATAAAGGTAAATGACGCAAACTAAAGTTTAAACTAAAAAGGGAAGCAAGTAAACGTACAAATAAAGAAAAAGGCGGGAAAAGTAAAGCTTAAACTAAAAACTGGAAAACTACAAAAAACTGAAAAACTCATTCGGAATAAAACCCTTATCCGGAATAACGTGTTCATCCGGAATAATTGCTTATCCGGAATAAAAAGGGAAAAATGGTTCATGCGGAATAAAGCTTGATGCGGAATAAATAAAGGAAAAATGGTTGATCCGGAATATGTGAACATTCCGAATGAAACACTCCATCCAGAATAAACTAACATTCCCAATGAAGGACTTGATTCGGAATAACCAACATTCCGAATAAAGGTACCTGATCCGGAATAATCAGATATTCCGCATGAAGAGAATTGATCCGGAATATTATTCCGAACAAAAGACTTGATCCAGAATAATCAGATATTCCGCATGAAGAGAATTGATCCGGAATATTATTCCGAACAAAAGATGTGATCCGGAATATTAAATATTCCGAATGAAAGACCTTTATCCGGAATAAATAATTATTCCGAATGAAACACCTTGATGCGGAATATTTGAGAAGAAAACTTTGATCCGGAATAATAAAATTGATCCGGAATCTGGGCACAGTAAAGAACACGAAGAACACTAGGATGAAAACCAAACACGAATTTAATCAAATCTAACCAAAACAAACCAAAAGATTAATCCAAAACAACCACAAATGATCTACTAACAATAACCAATTAAACCAATTCATCAAAACTAGCAAATAAAGCCAAATCAATCAAAACCCACTTGATCAAAACCATAAAACTCAAGAACATGAACACAAAGATTAAGAACAAATCAAACAAGAAAGGTAGATGAGAGATTGAACAAGAAAAGTAAAGATTCAACAATAATTAAATGTGAACTTACTTGGAATTAAAAGGAATTTAAAGGTGCAATACATGAAATTAAGGTGCAAGAAATTAAATGTGCTAGAATGAAAAATGGTGGAAGAATGGGTTGTCAAGCCACCAACAACAAGAAATGAAATGAGATGAAACTATATATAGGGGAGGAGGTGGTTAGTGGAAGGAAGCTTCCTCCCCTCTTTCCTTTCTCTCTAATTGCGTCATTAAGCCCTTAATCTTCTTAATCTTCTTAAATCTTGGACTTTAAGGACTTTGTCTCGGGATTTCTTTGAACTCGTCTTGTAATTCTTTAATAAATTAGACTTGAGTTCTTCGACTTTTAGTAAACTTCCTCTTTTGACTTTTTCTTCGATAAATCTTCAGAATTGGTCTTGGACTTCCGTTCTTTTTGCACTCTTGACTTCTTGACTTCGTCTTTCGTCTTTTTCTTTGATAAAAGCCCGTGAAAGCCGTGTTTTCTCCACTTTTCACCTTTTCGTCCTAAATCACAACAAAAACACAAACCACGCATAATTCCGACATAAATGACATAAATTACACATTTTGGCCCGGTTATTATTGTAATTAAGTGGTAAAAAGGATGGGTGTTTACACACCTATCAACTCCCCTTGTTACTTCCACGAGTTCTTAATCTCCCATGTCACGTATTCATTTCATCACGATCCACCAGTTCAGCTCTTTGTAGCTTCACTCCGATACTCGACCTGAACCATACGTAAATTTCCCATCATAGTGCTTGTCACCTCTCCAGCCCTCGCAACTTTTGTGACTCCTTCGAAATCTCTTGCATCCTTCTTGCAGCCGACATGTAGTCCTTTCAGCTCCTTGTTTCGCGATGTAGCTCTTTACGCACTCCTTCTCGTCTCCATGATGTTACCTAGGAACTTCATACTACGCGGTAGCTTCTAACTTCAACTCATCTACCACAATATTTCTAAAGGTACTTCAACCCCTCAATGACTCACTCTTCCTTACTTGTTGTACTTCACCATTAATCAGCTTCCTACCAATCATTCTTTTACATCCATGTTTTCCTTCACGTGTCTACTACTACCTTGCCTCCATAACTATACCAATTCACTTGCGTGTTATTTGCCCAATCTTTCTATTAGTAGAAACTTTCGACTCTACCCTCACATCCGCTAGTACTTTCATAAATCTCCTAATGGTACTTCAACCAACTTCTCATAGCATGACATCTCGTTCCCACGACCAGTCAACCAGCTTTACTTACTCCTTTATTCACGTAACCAATCTAGTTTCAAAACTTCACAAATCTTAATCACTCCTTCAACACAACCTTTAAACCAAAACACATCTCTGCATTATAATATCTAACCATAAGTAATACTATCCAACTCTATCCTCTCATCCTAACGTTTCCAAAACCGCATAACTAAATCAACCATGATGTGTAACCAAAGAATTCCAAACAATCGTGTCCCAAAATAAAATATAGGGTAAAACGAACCCTAGCCAAAACTACTGAAAACAAAACAATGTAATCCGAAAGATCAATGGAGTGTGCCAACAACAAAAGATAGACTCATCACGATTTGTATTACCAAATTTCAATATCTTAGAAAATTTTAAATTTTCATCCCAATTAGTTACTTCTCATAAGAACCAAACTCAAGTACTACCAAAATCAATCATACTCATTTTTAACCAATAACTCATCCTTTATCTTCATCATTTTATCAAGATATCAACTAGTTAGTATACTACAATCTTGTTCTAACCATTATCTTGTTTACCCATATTAGACTTATTTCACTTGTTATTATGAAACCAATACATGTTTATAAAATGCACTGGTTTTTTTTCATTTTCTTCTATATTATTATTATTATTATCATTATTATTATTATTTTATATAATTTTTTTAGGTTGGTTATAACTAAACTACTACACGTTTACAAGGTGTGGTGTTATTATTATCATTACTATAATAAAATCTCCCTTTTTTTACTCTTGCCGTCTAGTTAAATACTTCTAGAATTTTAACTACACTTAAGAAAATTTTTGTAAAATTTCTTTACCCCTTTAAAATGTATTATCACATGTTACATAGAAAACTAATCCAATTATTTTCAAGACAATTTTTTTTATAGCTTACTACCACAAACCAAAAAAAATATGTAAGTCACGATATCATACCATACACTTACAATTTTTTTTTTCAAAACCGTTTTCCTATAATCAACCACACTTATTTATAAGAAAATTTAGTAGTTCTCATTGATTAAATACATACCCGAATGTAGACACACATCAAAAGACTCAAAACTGTCACACCCCATCATGGCGAAATATGGGGCGTGACGTATGGATATCATCACAACATGGCGTGTCTATAGAGATAACTATATGAAATAAGAAATGTCATAAAATGGTGACACAAAAGTCATGACAATATCTCAACAAATGCAGGAGTCTAAGTAAGTAGGTAACAGTCCTACCACTTACCCAAAACAAATAATAAACATAAACCAATCAAACATATAGGTGCCAACATGTATCACTTATCAAAAAACATAAAGGTAAACTAAGAAGGAACGGGGATCTCCTTCTATATGCAATCCTAAGGCATCCAAGTCTAGCCACTCCTATCCTCACGCTTAACCACATTCACACCTGAAAGAGACACTAAAACACGTCCACATAATGTTGGTGAGAGTCATAGGTTTAGACTCCAACGCCAAATCAGTTATAAGCTGTGAATAACAACTATCAACACAATAACATATGGACAATGTGTTACAAGTATGCATTAACAACTAACATTCAAGATCAATCATTCCAAACCAAATCCAAGGCCCCCAGCCTACCAAACATCATGGTACCATAGATGATCACACTATGTACCTATCCCAAGGCCCCGCCTTGTATAGATGATCATACTATGTACCTCTCTAATCCAAATCATACACAAACAAGAATCACATAGCAGTTAATCACATAATGTACACACAAGTCCATCTCAAACCTTAATAACATTCACAACATCAATTTATAAATAACTCAACACAGTGTCTCTTACATCCCATCTGGAAGTCAAAATCAATAGTAAACATAGGACTATGAAACTCACCTGATTGCTTCTCCAAAAGTCCTCGCACTAGCAACAAGCTAACAAACCAAAAACACGCAATCAAAATATGAACCAATCACTAAGATGGCTCATCAACCTATGATGGACATCTAACCTCCTCTCATATAAATACCCTATTTATAAACTCTAAACACCCCATTACCCTTCCCTAACAAGTCCTTAACTTGGTTAGGTTTAATAACTATCCCGTTCATATTTTACACAAAACAGTCCCAATTTTAGGTCTTAAAACTTTAAGCCAAACGTCCACTTAAACATACCATGGTTTCTGTAAAAAAATATTCATACCTTTACATATGTTAGCTAACACCTCCCACATGCCCCAACCTTAAAGCTACTGTTAAGGCCCTGATATATATATATATATATATATATATATATATATATATATATATATATATATATATATATATATATATATATATATATATATATATATATATATATATATATATATATATATATATATATATATATATATATATATATATATATATATATATATATATATATATATATATATATATATATATATATATATATATATATATATATATATATATATATATATATATATATATATACTTTTGTCATTCCAGTTTTACTGATTTTAAACATATAAAAAGTTTGTTAGGATTAGGGGGTCTTACCCCAAACCACAACCTTAGCCCAAGTGCAAATACTTACTACAATATATAAACCATATCTCATGTTCGTTAGAAGATACCAATGCAACCTTAAGTACCCCAAACAACCCAAAACTTAAAAAGAAAACAGGCTGAATTCAAAACTGTTTTGACCTCCGACTGTTGTAACCTGTTTTGACCCACTTCCCGACCTCTAATTTAGTTCTCGTTTCTTGCATTAGAAATCTAATTCAATTACCTTTTCAGGGATACTTGGATCGCAAAATAAGAGTTTATAGAACTCCCAATATGATCAAAACAATTGACTCAAAATTCTGCCCAGTTTTTAAAAACAGGTTTAACTAAATCAACCTCATTAACTAACCCTAATCCCACTAATTACATGTGACAACCCTGGTTTTGAGGTTCGTCACTTAGTTTTATTTTGTGCTAGTTACGTGTCTTTACGTGTTTATGTGCTTATTGGTGTGTATAGATTGTGGTTTGGATATCGTTTCCGGTACGGGGTACCTTGTGAGTGAAACGACGTGTGATGATTTCATGTTCATGAGTTCACACGGTAGTGACTATGAAGTGAGATGGTGTTATTTGGTGGTTTTAAGTATACGTATATGTATTATAGAAAATCGTATTTTTACGATTTACGGTTTAGCATTTGGAGGTCTCGGACGAGGTAATTAGTCATATGGATATTTTTCAGGATGGTTTTAAGTCATTTAGGACTTAGTTATAAAGTTTATTTCAAAATTTGAGATTTTTTTTAAAAGTGTATATTTTACGACTTTTACGGTAAAACACGTAAATTTGACTAGTTTTACGGTTTTGAGGTTTTGGAAGCTTTAGGAGCTGAAATAAATTAAGGAAAATTAATGTAATATTATTAATACATATATTAATAATAAAAAGAAAAAAAATAAAAAAATATATGTGTAAGTCGGTTTCGGGACGCAAGGAAGAAAAAGAAAAGCGAAAAAAAGGAAAAAGAGGAACCGGGCTTTTGTAATGGGCCAAGGACTTGTTAGGAAAGTATATAAAGCCATATTTTTATCAAAACACTCCATAAAATCCCTGGAGATCAAGTATGGGTCGACATCTATGGAGAAATTTAGGGTTCTTTATTAATTTCTCTTCTTTCAAAAATCTTAAGGTAAAACCTTCATAATCTCTTTTTAATTTAATTGTTTTTAATGTTTATATAATCATCTTATGATGGATTTAGGTTAGGGTTTAATATAAAAACAGTAAACTAATGTTGTATTAATCATAATATGATGATTACATAAATTAGGGCTTGTAATTAGAGGGATTAGGGTTAATTAATGAGGTTGATTTTGTTAAACCCGTTTTTAAAAACTGGGCAGAATTTTGAGTCAATTGTTTTGATCATATCGGGAGTTCTAGAAACATTCAAGATGCGATACAAGTACCCCTGAAAAGGTAATTGAAGTGGCTTTCCAATTCAAGAAACGAGAACTAAATTGGAGGTGGGGAAGTGGGTCAAAAACAGGTTACAACAGTCGGAGGTCAAAACAGTTTTGTAATCAGCCTGTTTTCTTTTTAAGTTTTGGGTTGTTTGGGGTACTTAGGGTTGCATTGGGATCTTCTAACGAACATGATAGATGTTTTATATATTTTATTAAGTATCTGCACTTGGGCTAAGGTTGTGGTTTAGGGTAAGACCCCCTAATTATAACAAACTTTTCATACGTTTAAAATTAGTGAATTCTGGATAGGTAGTAATATATATACATATATCGGGGCCTTAACAGTAGCTCTAAGGTTAGGGCAAGTGGGAGGTTTTAGCTAACATATGTAAAAGTATGAATATTCCTTTTACAGAAACCATGGGTATGTTTAAGTGGACGTTTGACTTAAAGTTTTGAGACCTAAAAACTGGGACTGTTTTGTGTAAAATGTGAACGGGATAGTTATTAAACTTAACCAAGTTAAGGACTTGTTAAGGAAGGGTAATGGGGTGATTAGAGCTTATCAATGAGGTATTTATATGGGAATAGGCTAGATGTACATCATAGGTTGATGAGCCATCTTAGTGATTGGTTCATGTATTGATTTCGTGTTTTTGGTTTGTTAGCTTGTTGCTAGTGCGAGGACTTGTGAAGAAGCAATCAGGTGAGTTTCATAGTCCCATGTTTAATATTAATTTTGACTTCCAGATGGGATGGAAGAGACACTGTGTTGAGTTATTTATAAATTGATGTTGTGAATGTTTTTAAGGTTTGAGATGGACTTGTGTGTACATTATGTGATTAACTGCTATGTGATTCTTGTTTGTGTATGGTTTGGATCGGAAAGGTACATAGGTGTATGGGCGCCTATGGTACTATGGTTGTTGGTAAGGCGTGATGCCTTGGAAATTATGGTTGTTGGTAAGGCGTGATGCCTTGGAAATTATGGTTGTTGGTAAGGCGTGATGCCTTGGAAATTGTGGTTGTTGGTAAGGCGTGATGCCTTGGAATTATGATGATCGATTAATCTAAAAATGCTAGTTGTTAATGCATACTTGTAGCACATTGTCCATATGTTATTGTGTTGATGGTTGTTATTCACAGCTTGTAACTGATTTAGCGTTGGAGTCTAAACCTATGACTCTCACCAACTTTATGTTGACGTGTTTTAGTGTCTCTTTCAGGTGATAACGTGGTTAAGCATGAGAACTTATGTGGCTAGGATTGGAGTCGCGTAGGAATGCATTTAGAAGGAGATCCCCGTTCCTTCTTAGTTTATTTTCTTTTTGATTATTTCGATAGTGATATTGTTGGCACCTATATGTGATTATTAGTGTTATTTGTTTGTCTTGGGTAAGAGGTAGGACTGTTACCTACTTACCTAGACTCCTGATTTGTTGTGATATTGTCATGACCTTTGTGTCGCCATTTAGGACATTATATTTGCATTTTAGTTTTCTCTATAGAGACACCGTGTGTTGTGATGATATCTATACGCCGCGCCCCATATTCCGCCATGGTGGGGTGTGACAGAATGGTATCAGAGACAATGGTTATAGAGAATTAGGTTGCCTAGTTTCGTAGCCTAGTTTATAGCTTAAGGGTCCCTGCATATAGGCGTCATAGGAGTATGTGTGCATTTTATATTAATTGATGTGTTTGGATGTTATTTATTGCGATGTTTTGACTAGTATGAATTGAACCATAGTATGTTCATACTTAGCCACATGTTATTTTCTTTTCGGATTGTGACAAGTGCAGGTTGAACCGTAATCATCCACGCTAGTCATTGTTGTATTTTGCCTAAATTGTACATTATAGTACATAATTTGGTACATGGTAGTTTCTATCTTTTGTTGGGTTATTTTATGTACCTAATTTATAGTATTTTTTTTCTTTTGATGTTTAAGTCATGTTCCCTAAGAATCATGTGGTAATTCGAGTTACTAGGAGTAGGTGGATAGGAAGGGGTTTTAAGTTGTTTTCACTCTTACGGGCGACATGACTTATAACTGATGATGTTTTTGTTTTGGATTTAGTCTATGCTGTTTTAGCTAGACTATGGATTTACGTATTTCAAGAGTATTACTATGTTATTTTAATAGATGGAGTTTTGGACTTTATTGTTTATGTGGTTATGAGCTTATGTGAGTAGATGGGTTTATGTGTTCAATGTTGTATTGATTCTTATAAGTGTCATCATAGGAGGGAGTGCATTGGGGAAAGGGTAAGTGTATAAGTATGGTGGCCAACATAGTTATACAAGTACCACAACTTCAATGGGTTCTCAAGTATGATTGCATGAAAGAGGGTTAGTACATGCTTGTATATGATGAGATGTAGAATTTGGGTATACGTATAATTTATGGGTTTATGTAATGGCTGCCTATGAGATGGCTATCGTTCTTTTTGTGTTATATGTTTTGGGTTATAGTTGTGTTGTGTGATTATGAGGTCACACGATATGGTTTGGTTTTGGAGGTGGGCTTTATGGCTTGTTGTGGCACGGTGAGATGGTGATTACTCGTATGAAAAAACGAGCGTATAAAGCGATTGATTGACTTACGTGTATGATAACGAGTATGTTTGGGGGATTCAATAGGTATACATATGCGGATGTATATATACTGATAGATGTTATGTTATGATTTACGGTCGTTCAGTACTTATTATAACTTGAACGTACCTAGTGCTCTCTTGTGTTTAAACGATTTATTAGTGCTCGAGTTTGGTGGAGTTTCAACGACGTTTTGAATCTTTTGAAGTGTGTCTTATAGCGTATTCTTTGAGTTTCGTATTTCACGTGTACGTTTTAAAATGGTGTTCTTGGTCTATTGAAATAACTTGGGATTTCTTTTGAGATAATGAAATCTTTTGTGTTGGGTCTTACAGTTCTTTTGGTCGGAATATATTGAGAAAAAGGGGGACTGTGAAATCTATTATAGGGTTAGATAATTGGTTGTATTCAGTAAAATAAGGGTAAGGTGTTGGAGTCGTGTTTGAAACAAGATGGAACACAAGATTTCTTTTAAATCAACACTTATTTATTTTAAATTCTAAAAGACTTTCTTTAAAATAAAGCGAAGTAAAATTTCTTTCTACTTACATAGTTTATATAATTGGTTTTAACCGATTCACGTCATTTATAATTATTAGACAAGGTTAAATTGAGTTTATGAATATTTCACATACAATTTTATCTTTCATTAATATAAAACTGTTTTGGTCATAACTTGTTCGTTTTTAAAGCTTTTTGGGTGATTCAAAAGCCTAAAATTATGTACTCGGAACGTACTTTTCAAATATTCAGAATGTATAGTCATGGGAGGTCAGTGGACTGGTCGGAATTGTTGTACAAGTGACGGGTTCAAGGTTGAGTTTGAATAGTAGTTTTATTTTTTTTTATGATTTGGGATGCACGGGATACCTAGTCCTTGAGTTGAGTTTTGAGATCGTCTAGAAGGTTGTTTGTAGATGGTTTGAGTCACATAGATGTGGGGAGGTAAAAAAAATATATTCTTTTGGAAAAGTCGATCTTTTGCACGGTTTAAATAATATGTCGCGAGGCGTAATATGTTTTGGTTACCATTGGGTGTTTCTTGGATTATTTTTCGTTGTCATGGGTCATTTTAAATTGATATATGTTCTGGGTTTGAGTTTTCTTTTGAGTCTTGTGGTTTTGACTTGTTTTAATTGGTGCACGTGAAATGTCGTTAGTTATCTGTGGGTTTGATTTGTCGATCGTAACTAGTGGATTCAGGATGTAGTTTTGGTTACGTGTTGATTGAGAGCGTTGAGGTAGTCATATGAAAGACTTGGTCGCGCCTACACGCTTAAGTAGGTGGCCATGAGAGAACGGTCGGAATGCCCTTAGTGGGGAGGGAAGAAGTTCGTAGACGAACAAATGTGAATATATGGTCTCTTGGAGTACCATTGAGAGGAATAGAGATTTGTATAATGTATGGATATTGGCACAAGTAACGCGCCATAGAGGGTGGTTAGAAATTGCAAGGGATGCAGGATAAATGTTGAGTTTCCTGGTAGTAAATGTGATGTGGAAGCGGTTGAGTGGTATGATAAGAGGGAGTTATACGTGAGATTTTCAACAGTAAGTTTTTAGGATTAAGTTTACGAGGATGAGCAGTAGAGGTGGTGGCATATCATGGAACCAGCAAGGGTGAAGTGAGGAAGGATGAGGGAGTGTTTTGGAGGCTGAAGAGGTGGATTGATAATGAGCAGATCTTGGCATTATCGGAAGGACTGGCTGAATTCGCGAAGCATGACAATACGTGGAGCAAGGATTTGGACGCCTACGAGGACGACAGAGAAAGGCGATCGTTTATACGTTGCAGGAACTGAAGATTTGGAAGAACTGGATAGACTTAGTTAGTGGAGCTGGACAGTTATATATGTCTAGAATGCTAGAGGCATTTGGTGTACGAGACGTGGAGAATGATCTATACGGATCATGAACGTCTCCAACACATATTCAATCATCTTGATTGAACTTTTGGAAAAGGTGATGGGTGGAGTTAATTGATGAAAGAAAATAAAAATTGCAAGGCCAAGTACCATCTGGGAAAGGCAAGCATGGTCGATGAGACATGGAATAAGAAGGATGAGGTGAAACTGAGACAAACTTGACCTATAGGGATGACGTATTAGGGCGGTTTGGATAAAGGATATAGGTTGCACGAGTTGAGTTGTCTAAAGCAGAGAACGCGTCAACATGTATGTTGCGTGGCTTGGACAATCATATGGAGAAAAGGGACGTAGACTATACTTCCTACATAGATAGGAGTAGTTTAGAAAGGGCGATGTAAGGACGAAGTTGGTGGAAGGGATACATAATGCGGGGGATGATTAAGTACGATGAGAGTTGGGTGATAGTCGATAGACTGACTAATTCATCTCATATTTCAAGAGGAATGAGAAGTCACGTAGTTGAGAAGTTGGAAGGATTGCGTACGGATGTGATGGAATAGAGGGTTCTGCGTAAAAGTTAGCCTAATATGTATGGAATGTCTTATGAAGGATTATGGCAATGGAAGAACTAATGGATATGTGAAAGACCGTCATATGTCACTTTGTAAGGAAATTGGAATTTTAAGTAGTTTGGAGTACGGACTAAAGGGAGTTGATGAACATGATCGGATATGAGTATATCCGGCTAACTGGAAAAGGATAGGCAAGTGAGATATTTATACAACCTTAGGAGTCATACTGAGGACATGAGTGATTGATTTAGAGGGAGTTAGGAAACTCATTAGCGATAGCTGAGTTTCTCATATAATGATAGTTATCATACTAGAAGTCGATAAATGCCATTTGAGGCACTATATGAAAGGATAGGTTGAGTTGTCTCTATTGTGGACTAGAATTGGTAAAAGAGGCTATTAATGTGGTAATGGTATTTGTGGAAAGGATGAGAGCAACATGGGATGCTATGTAGGAAAGAAGGAAACCACTAGAGTTAGTGACAAAGTTGTGTATGAAGTTTCACCCATAGTAACGGGTGGTATGTTTTGGTAAAATGGAAGAGTTGATGTAGAGTTTTGTAGGTCCATTTATGATCTTTGGAAAGATCGGACCGGTAGCTTATGAGCATAGAATTACATGGGGAAAATGAGTTGTATACATGATACATTTCATGTATTGAGATTGGTAAAGGTTGTTTGAGAATGCATTTTGCATGTACGGTTATTCGGGACTTGTGTTAATACGAGTCTTTGTTTTATCAAAGAGTCATTTGTGAGATTTATTGACTGTGAGGACAAGAGTTTGGCAATGAGTTTAATTATTTTTGGTTTGTATATGTGGTTTTTTGCAACTTGAACTAAAGTTCACGTGGAAATGAGGGGAGTTCATTTAGAACAAGTATCCTCGTGTGATTTGTTGTTTGTGTGTTGATCCTAGGGAGTAAATCTCGGGACGAGATTTCTATTAGGAGGGAGTGATGCGACAACCCTGGTTTTGAGGTTCGTCACTTAGTTTTATTTTGTGCTAGTTACGTGTCTTTACGTGTTTATGTGCTTATTGGTGTGTATAGATTGTGGTTTGGATATCGTTTCCGGTACGGGGTACCTTGTGAGTGAAACGACGTGTGATGATTTCATGTTCATGAGTTCACATGGTAGTGACTATGAAGTGAGATGGTGTTATTTGGTGGTTTTAAGTATACGTATATGTATTATAGAAAATCGTATTTTTACGATTTACGGTTTAGCATTTGGAGGTCTCGGATGAGGTAATTAGTCATATGGATATTTTTCGGGATGGTTTTAAGTCATTTAGGACTTAGTTATAAAGTTTATTTCAAAATTTGAGATTTTTTTATATTTTACGACTTTTACGGTAAAACGCGTAAATTTGACTAGTTTTACGGTTTTGAGGTTTTGGAAGCTTTAGGAGCTGAAATAAATTAAGGAAAATTAATGTAATATTATTAATACATATATTAATAATAAAAAGAAAAAAAAATAAAAAAATATATGTGTAAGTTGGTTTTGGGACGCAAGGAAGAAAAAGAAAAGGGAAAAAAAGGAAAAAGGGGAACCGGGCTTTTGTAATGGGCCAAGGACTTGTTAGGAAAGTATATAAAGCCTTATTTTTATCAAAACACTCCATAAAATCCCTGGAGATCAAGTATGGGTCGACATCTATGGAGAAATTTAGGGTTCTTTATTAATTTTTCTTCTTTCAAAAATCTTAAGGTAAAACCTTCATAATCTCTTTTTAATTTAATTGTTTTTAATGTTTATATAATCATTTTATGATGGATTTAGGTTAGGGTTTAATATAAAAACAGTAAACTAATGTTGTATTAATCATAATATGATGATTACATAAATTAGGGCTTGTAATTAGAGGGATTAGGGTTAATTAATGAGGTTGATTTTGTTAAACCCGTTTTTAAAAAACTGGGCAGAATTTTGAGTCAATTGTTTTGATCATATCGGGAGTTCTAGAAACATTCAAGATGCGATCCAAGTACCCCTAAAAAGGTAACTGAAGTGGCTTTCCAATTCAAGAAATGATAACTAAATTAGAGGTGGGGAAGTGGGTCAAAAACAGGTTACAACAGTCGGAGGTCAAAATTGTTTTGTAATAAGCCTGTTTTCGTTTTAAGTTTTGGGTTGTTTGGGGTACTTAGGGTTGCATTGGGATCTTCTAACGAACATGATAGATGATTTATATATTTTATTAAGTATCTGCACTTGGGCTAAGGTTGTGGTTTAGGGTAAGACCCCCTAATTGTAACAAACTTTTCATACGTTTAAAATCAGTGAATTCTGGATAGGTAGTAATATATATACATATATCGGGGCCTTAACAGTAGCTTTAAGGTTAGGGCAAGTGGGAGGTTTTAGCTAACATATGTAAAAGTATGAATATTCCTTTTACAGAAACCATGGGTATGTTTAAGTGGACGTTTGACTTAAAGTTTTGAGACCTAAAAACTGGGACTGTTTTGTGTAAAATGTGAACGGGATAGTTATTAAACTTAACCAAGTTAAGGACTTGTTAAGGAAGGGTAATGGGGTGATTAGAGCTTATCAATGAGTTATTTATATGAGAATAGGCTAGATGTCCATCATAGGTTGATAAGACATCTTAGTGATTGGTTCATGTATTGATTTCGTGTTTTTGGTTTGTTTGCTTGTTGCTAGTGCGAGGACTTGTGAAGAAGCAATCAGGTGAGTTTCATAGTCCCATGTTTAATATTGATTTTGACTTCCAGATGGGATGGAAGAGACACTGTGTTGAGTTATTTATAAATTGATGTTGTGAATGTTTTTAAGGTTTGAGATGGACTTGTGTGTACATTATGTGATTAACTGCTATGTGATTCTTGTTTGTGTATGGTTTGGATCGGAAAGGTACATAGGTGTATGGGCGCCTATGGTACTATGGTTGTTGGTAAGGCGTGATGCCTTGGAAATTATGGTTGTTGGTAAGGCGTGATGCCTTGGAAATTATGGTTGTTGGTAAGGCGTGATGCCTTGGAAATTGTGGTTGTTGGTAAGGCGTGATGCCTTGGAATTGTGATGATCGATTAATCTAAAAATGCTAGTTGTTAATGCATACTTGTAGCACATTGTCCATATGTTATTGTGTTGATGGTTGTTATTCACAGCTTGTAACTGATTTAGCGTTGGAGTCTAAACCTATGACTCTCACCAACTTTATGTTGACGTGTTTTAGTGTCTCTTTCAGGTGATAACGTGGTTAAGCATGAGAACTTATGTGGCTAGGATTGGAGTCGCGTAGGAATGCATTTAGAAGGCGATCCTCGTTCCTTCTTAGTTTATTTTCTTTTTGATTGTTTCGATAGTGATATTGTTGGCACCTATATGTGATTATTAGTGTTATTTGTTTGTCTTGGGTAAGAGGTAGGACTGTTACCTACTTACCTAGACTCCTGCTTTGTTGTGATATTGTCATGACCTTTGTGTCGCCATTTAGGACATTATATTTGCATTTTAGTTTTCTCTATAGAGACACCGTGTGTTGTGATAATATCCATACGCCGCGCCCCATATTCCGCCATGGTGGGGTGTGACATTACAAGCCCTAATTTATGTAATCATTATGAACTCATTATTATAACATTAATTTACTGTTTTTAAATTAAACCCTAACCTAAATCCATCATAAGATGATGTATACATGATTAAAAACAAATTAAATAGAAAGGGATTAAAGGTTTTTACCTTAAAAGTAATGAAAGATGAAATTTTTGAAGAAACCCTAAATCCTCCATTGATGAACTCACGTGTGTTTTTTTTGTTTCCAGGGATTATGAAGTGTTTTGATGGTAAAAATCCTTATATGTTTATTTGTTACCCAATCCTAGCCCAACCCAAACACTTTCCCCTATTTTCCTTTTTCCCCCTTCTTCTTTGGTGCGTCTAAACCGACCCAAACACCCCTTAACTTTGTTTTTTTATTTTTATTATTTAACATTATGTTATTAATATTACCTTCATTTTCCTTAATTTATTTCAGCTCCTAAAGCTTCCAAAACCACAAAACCGTAAAACTAGTCAAATTTACGCGTTTTACCGTAAAAGACGTAAAATATACACTTTTAAAAAAAATCTCAAATTTTTAAATAAACTTTATAACTAACTCCTAAATGACTTAAAACCATCCCGAAAAATATCCATATGACTAATTACCTCATCCGAGACCTCCAAATGCTAAACCGTAAATCGTAAAAATACGATTTTTTATAATACATATACGTATACTTAAAACCACCAAATAACACCATCTCACTTCATAGTCACTACCATGTGAACTCATGAACATGAAATCATCACACATCGTTTCATTCACAAGGTACCCCGTACCGGAAACGATATCCAAACCACAATCTATACACACCAATAAGCACATAAACACGTAAAGACACGCAACTAGCACAAAATAAAACTAAGTGACGAACCTCAAAACCAGGGTTGCCACATCACTCCCTCCTAATAGAAATATCGTTCGGAGATTTACTCCTTAGGATCAAACACACAAACAACAAATCACACGAGGATACTTGTTCTAAATGAACTCCTCTCATTTCCACGTGAACTTTAGTTCAAGTTTCAAAATACCATATATACAAACCAAAAATAATTAAACTCATTGCCAAACTCTTGACCTCACAGTCAATAAACCTCACAGATGACTCTTTGATAAAACAAAGACTCTTATTAACACAAGTCCCGAATAACCGTACAGGCAAAATGCATTCTCAAACAACCTTTACCAATCCCAATACATGAAATGTATCATGTATACAACTCATTTCCCCCCAGGTAATTCTATGCTCATAAGATAATGGTCCGATCTTTCCAAAGATCATAAATGGACCTACAAAACTCTACATCAACTCTTCCATTTTACCAAAGCGTACCACCCGTTACTATGGGTGAAACTTCATACATAACTCTGTCACTAACTCTAGTGGTTTCCTCCTTTCTATATAGCATCCCTTGTTGCACTCATCCTTTCTACAAACATCACTACCACATTAGTAGCCTCTTTTACCAATTATAGTCTACAATGGGGACATCTCACCCTATCCTTTCACATAGTGCCCCAAATGGAATTTATCGACTTCTAGTATGATAACTATCATTATATGAAAACTCAGCCATCGCTAATGAGTTTCCTAACTCCCTCTAATCAATCACTCATGTCCTCAGTGTGACTCCTAAGGTTGCATAAATATCTCACTTGCCTATCCTTTTCCAGTTAGCTGGATATACTCATATCCAATCATGTTCATCAACTCCCTTTAGTCCGAACTCCAAACTACTTAAAATTCCAATTTCCTTACAAAGTGACCTATGACGGTCTTTCACATATCCATTAGTTCTTCCGGTCCAAATCAACTTATGATCTAAACACATCATCAAAAGGACGGTTATCTTAGTTAGTCTATCAACTGCCATCCAAACCCCTGCTACAACTACTTCCAATAAATTTGGATAGCTCATTAGTAGCACCTATACACTTCTTTCTCACTTTACTTCATGATTTTTTTTATACTCAACACTTCCTTTATACCTACACAATGTCTTACCTTCAAGGTCATATTGCTCCTCATCTTGTCTCAGTTAGACCAAGCCCTTCGTCCCTATGGCACATCACACCTATAACTCCTCATCCATTCTATTATCGATACTAAGCCTCCCAAACAATCAGTATAGGTCAGTGCCATTTCCTTTTCCACACTACGACAGTATTAGCCTGCGTTGTGCTTCATTCTACTCATTAAGCTCTACCAAAGTTTTACCTCCGGTTCCTATCTCGACCTATTTCATTCATGCTTCGCTTCTATACATACTTCCTTCTTTCTTCCTCAACTCCTACCATACATCACGATGTGATGCTTCCCTTCATTTCTTCCCTTGCCATAATCCTTCATAAGGCACTCCATACATATTAGGCTAACCTTTACGCAA
This sequence comes from Glebionis coronaria, assembly GCA_025667525.1. Classification (NCBI taxonomy): domain Eukaryota; kingdom Viridiplantae; phylum Streptophyta; class Magnoliopsida; order Asterales; family Asteraceae; genus Glebionis; species Glebionis coronaria. Next base: position 487,021,870 of record CM046876.1, on the reverse strand, counting down.
AACCCTTGATTCTATCACATCCGTACGCAATTCTTCCAACTTCCCAACTACGTGACTTCTCATTCCTCTTGAAATAGGTGATGAATTAGTCAGTCTATCGACTATCACCCAACTCTCATCGTACTTAATCCTCCAACGCATTATGTATCCCTTCCACCAACTTCGTCCTTACATCGCCCCTTTATAAGCTACTCCTATCTATGTAGGAAGTATAGTCTACGTCCCTTTCCCCATATGATTGTCCAAGCCACGCAACATACATGTTGACGCGTTCTCTGCTTTAGACAACTCAGCTCGTGCAACCTACATCTTTCATCCAAACCATCCTAATACGTCATCCATATAGTTCAATCAGCTTCACTTCATTCTTCTATTCCATGTCTCATCAACCATGCTTGCCTTTCCTAGATGGTACTTGGCCATGCAATTTTCTTTTGTCACTTAACTCCACCCACCACCTTTGCCAAATGTTCAATCAAGGTGATTGAATATGTGTTGGAGACGTTCATGATCCGTATAGATCATTCTCTACGTCTCGTACCCCAAATGCCTCTAGCTTTCTAGGCAGATATAACAGTCCAGCTCCACTAACTAAGTCATATCTAGTTCTTTCAAGTCTTCAGTTCTTGCAACGTATAAGCAATTACCTTTCTTTGTCGTTCTCGTACACATCCAAATCCTTGCTCCACGTATCGTCATGCTTCGCGAATTCATCCAGTCCTTCCGATAATGCCAAGATCGGCTCATTATCCAATCCACCTCTTCAGTCTCCAAAATGCTTCCTCATCAGACCACTCAACCGCTTTCCACATCCAATCTACTACCAAGCAACTCAACTTTTACCTTGCATCCGTTGCAATTTCCATCAACTCTTGTTCTTGAAATCATTCCATCAACAATTTCCTTGGAAAGGCACTAACTACAACTCCTCTCACTTCTCCTACTTTCTCTATTCATGGTTCTATCTCAAAATAATAGGCAAACCTACTAAATTTCAGGAAATTTTTAGAAAACATACATGCCTTACGAACAATATCCCCTTCCAACACTCTCTAAGGCACGTTACTTGTGCCAATATCCATACATTTCACAGATCTCTATTCATCTCCCTTGGCACTCCTAATAGACCTCATGACCACATTAGTTCGTCTACGAACCTCTTTCCTCCCCACTAAGGGTATTCTGACCGTTGTCTCATGGTCACCTACTTAAGCGTGTAGGCGCGACCAAGTCTTTCATATGACTACTGTGACAATCCGTCAATTTATGGTTGATATTTTATTTCTCAATATTTATTTGGAAACATTATTTTAATGTTACAATATGAACTCACTTATTTTTGGGAAGAAATTTGGATTTACGTCTTGAAGTAGCATCGACTACGTTTAAACCGGAGGATTCAACGTTACGTGCTTACGTTTACATACACCGTCTTTGGTGACAGTCCGACATTTCAGAAAATAAATTTATCCGTGAATATTATTTTGGAGTTTTAAATTTGTGTTGGTTCATAAACTCACAAATTTACGAGAAAAGACTAGGACTTATGATTTTATTTTAACGTTCTTTACGACTAAACCGGAAACCCTAGGATTACGTATTTACGTTTTCGAACTCCGTTTTTGATGAGACAAATTTTATTAGATTCGTTTTGTGCCGTTGATTCGTAATTTATAAAAACGTTTTTCGTAAAATGATCCGAGGGCACGCAAATCGAGGAAACTAGAATCGAGGAGTACCCGTAAATAAATGGGGATGAGACAAGTGGGACACTTGTCCCACCCCCATCAAAACCGGCCACTACACTACACCAAAGCAACTTGGTGTCAAGTTTACACTCTTGTAACTTACACTTCTCTAATTAGCTTACTTTGTAAGCTTTCCACCCACCAAAACTAGCTAAACAACTAGCAAATACCACACACATCATTTTCACCATGCAAAACCACTTCAACATCCTCTCTCATTCTCTCATGGTGCCGTCCCATATCCACCCCAAAAACACCCTTTGATCTTGATTCAACCATGAAATCCTATGTTATACTTGCATATGTTGAAGCCCTTTTGAAAACCTATTGATTGGTGGTACTTATAACATCCAAGGAGGAGTATTCACGGTGTATTAGGGCTGATTTTCCACAAGGAATATATGAAGATTGGTGGTCTTGAAGATGGTCTTGGCTATGCACAAGTTTCTCCATCCAAATCCATGTCAAACTCATAACCTACATCAACTTGGTGGTATAAAGATTGTCTTCCTCATCTTCTTGTTATTTTGATTATGTAAACATGTATTTTATTTCCTATTGTATATGTATATGATGATTATATGATGATAAAAATGTTATGTGGGGATTTGGTGTTGATAAACATGATTAAAAAGGTGAAAAACTATAAAGAACAAGGCTAAAATCTTGATTAATTTACATGGCTGTATAAAACAGTAAAGAAACAGGTCATGGATTGATAAAATGATGAAGTAGAATCCATTTACAGTAAGCTATATGTCTTGTACACATGTGAGAGTTGGCCATGCAATGGAATCATTGTAATGAGTGAGATATGATCAAAACAAGTTTAAGGTACAAATCTGAGTTCACTGTTTTGGACGATTTTTAGAAAATACTTAGAGGATGATTCAACAGTAGCTATAGAAGAGTTAAATGTAGCACATATCATGTATTTTATGTGATAGAAATTTGAGCTTCTATCTCCATATAGAACTCAAGATATGGCAGTTTTGATGAAAGTGAAGGTAAAAATCAGATTTTGGAAATTAAAAGTATAATAATATTATATAAGCACTCAAAATTTTAATATATAAAATATAAATTAAAACCCACTAACTCATGGATTCTATTTATATAAATATGTAAAAGGTGGAATAAGTGTATAAATTATAAAAATGGTAACTTGTTAAGTTTTATAAGTTATAAAACTATAAACATGATTTTTACGACTTTTTCGGCTAATACCGTAAAATTAACGTTTTTGTTAAATAAAACTTAGATGGTTGGACCCGTCTAATGTAAACTTTATAAAACTTATATACTGATATATAAACATGTATAACAAGTAAAAACCGATAAGAACCGAACTATAGGACATACGGACGTTAACAGACTAAATTAACGTTATTGGACTAATAATACAACAAAAATGGACTATAACACTTATAAACTTATTATTGGGCTTAACCCATTTAGGCCCAACTTGTAAAGTGTAGATACTGATAATATAAGTATAACATGGATTGATACAATTTAAAGAACTTATAATAAGTTTATTGGACTTAAAACGCGTAAATAGGTAAAACTAGTAAACTAGTAAAAAGATACCAATACGTAAACACTAAAACGAGTTAATGAGAATATGTAAACCCACTTGATCATCATATATAAATAATCATCATATGTATACATAATTGTTATTTTTATAAAGTCATTGGACATGAGTCTAAGACGAGTATTATTTGTCTAGGTTTCCGTGATTGAAGCACGTACCGTACGTCCGAATTGCCGATAACCCGCCTTCCCACATCAACGTGAGTTAATAGCCTCGCACTCTTTTAAATGTTTTTATAAATGCTTTATAAAACCGCGAGGGAGATAACATGTTAGTTTTTATAAAATAGGACACCATTTGTCCCAATTGTTTGTTTATTAATTTTGGACCCGAATGATTGAATGACCCGATTGTATGACCCGATAAATGATTAAAGGACTCGATAGATGAAATTAAATGGATTATTAAAGTTAGGTTATGTCACTAAAAGTCCCATTAGCATGAATTGTGAACTACCGGGATTTGGTAGACGCTTATGCATTTAATAGTACTATTTGGGGACGATCACCCCAGTTCGCGCCTTGACGGTTGATCCCCGTCGTGCCACATTGATTGGTAAGCGAATTTATGTATGAGAAGATTTCCATAGCGTGACCTTTGTGACGACACGCTAATTTAGATGGGCAAAATTGGTATCGGGTTAGCTACCCGTTGTTGGTTTAGTAAGGTAACAATGTCATGCGGCTTATAATAATCCAAAACTAACAAAATACTATTAGACGCTTCGAATGACGATGTATTGCCTGACTAGCAATACAGGGTCATACTATTGATATTATGTTCGTGTTTTGGTTTTTATAACCATATTCATATAACGGTTTTTATTTAATCTATACAACGTTGCAAAACGTATTGTATGGTGTTTTTAACGACAATGATTCGTATAATGATTTTTACGGCAAATGCCTATATTAAGATTTTCGATAAGGATTTGTATAAAATGACTTTGGCTATTTTATGGCCTATTAAAATGATTTGTACAAAATGATTTTCAATAATAATTTTATACTGATATTATATTGATGGAATTTATTAAACTCTATGAATTCACTCGGCGTTATCGCTGACCTTTTCTTTTAACATGTTTTATCTCAGGTACTTGAAGGTAATTCTCGGGAAGACGACAAGAATTCATGGCCCGCACTTAAACTATATTTTCCATTCAAATACTTTGTAAAACTTTGTATGAAATAATATGACTTGGGACCGATGTAACTTTGATGTTTATGAATGGAAATGATTTATTATTAAACGACGCGATTTTTATGCGTTGTCTATGATGTGAGTAATGTGCTATCGCGTAACACCAACTAGTCTTCCGCTGTATTGAGTTGTATAAATTTGGGGGTGTTACAGTTTGGTATCAGAGCTCTCGTTATAGAGAACGAAAGATTTTTAAAACCAAGGTTTTGAATAAAACATTTCAAAATCTTTTAACTATAAACATTTTTCTAAAAATGTCTAAAAATCTTTTGACTATAACGGTGCCGAAGAATTCCCGAGTTACCGACAAGGCCAGACTGAGAAGTGTTATTTTAATATATATATATATATATATATATATATATATATATATATATATATATATATATATATATATATATATATATATATATATATATAACTTGGATTATATATATATGATGTAATTTGATTACATGATTGTTTGATGATTATTTTGATATTTATACGAGGTATTTATACGATGTCGATTGTCACAAGGAACCCTAAATCCCCTAGTAAATTAATCGAAGCTATTCTCGTAGGAATTCTAGCTATCCTAGATCTAAACCAAGTTGTGGATGTTCATAATCCCAACAAATGGTTGATAATCGTAGAAATGTAGATATTAGTTGATTGTGATATTGAAGAAGAATTGGTGAGATTAAATCTGATATCGATATCATGACAATCTTTCCTTATAGAGTGGAGTTTGACAAAACGTTATCACCTGGAAAGATGTCATATGATTCGTTGTCATCCAATTCTTAAATTGAAATCGAAAGGGTGAATGTTGCACTTGAGGCTGTCATTGGAACCATTACCCAAAAGCCTCATGCCACTAATACCTTTCCGAGAAGTCTAATTGACTGATCGAGTCATTTAATATTAGTGACTCATTTGATAATTGTTGTTGTAAGAGTTATAGGATTGGAAATTAAGTATTGATCATATTGAGCTTTTATTGCCCTATTAAGGTCTAAAAATATTGGAAAATGAGGTAGGATATCGAACTGAGTTTAAATTGGTTAAAACTTGAATAAAGTAAAACTTAACCTGTATGGAATATGAGATTGTTAAGAAGAATTCATTAAGTTCCTTGATTGAATTATGAGGTTTTAAATGATTATAGGTTCGTGTTAAAGGTTGTTCATAGGCCATTGTCCACTAATGAGGATGCCCAGTGTCCAAGAAATAAATTGAAGAAATCTTCTTCTTAATTGGGACCGATGGATCTTCCGGGACATGTGGAACACCTAATGACTCTTGTAGGTTAGTATTTATTGAGGTATCTTTTAAAAATAATCCCTAACTTAACTGAGACATCAGTTGGTAGGATGAGATATTGGAATTGTATGACATAGTGACACATAATGTGTTACGGTACAATTTGACTTGTTCGTGATTAATGAAAAAGACTACCTTTGATTGCTAAATTCTACATGTATCGATGTTATCTATCTTTTCTTGCTTCTTCCTAATGCTCGCATTAGTGATGCAACCATTGAACAAGTACTCATCTTGATTTGAGTTACATTGTGGATTATTCTTTTGAGTACCATCGAGATCATGAACCTCATGATTATTTGGCTAAGCTCATTTCCTATCATATTGTTGATTAGTTCTTGGTGAACAAGCTTTCATCACTCTTTTGCAGACCACATATTATTTTTATAAAGTTAAAACGGTATCCTTTGAGAAAATTTAATTTTCAACACAATGAGGATTATTTAAAATAAGATTTATAAGTGACTGTTGTCGAAATGAAGTTGTTTATAAAACACCTTGGAAAACCTAATTGTTTTCATAACAAAGAAAATCTTTGTAAATTTATTTTTGATTCTTATTTAAGAATTAAGCATGAAAATGTTTTTATTATAAACATGATGATAAAATTTTGACGAACTGAGTATTGCATCGTTAATCTTGAAATTGTATATAGTTGCGCGCCTACATACAATTTGGAATGGACTATGCAAGACTGATTAGTAGTCACCATAAAACTAATGAATAAACACTACATTTTCTTTGAAGATTATGAAAGATTAAACTTTACGAGATCTGCAAGAAGTGAAAAATAGGGACATAGTGTTAGGGACACCTACATATGTGCCTGTAGCATCAATTCTTTTGAGTCGAATTTACTCATCTGTGGAAATTGTCTTATTTGACAATTGACAATTCTTTCTTGTCCAATTCTCCCGTAGTGAGATTCTTAGGAAAAGTATCCGATTACCGAGAATTGATACTCGACTGGACGTATCGACGTTCCTATCATTTCTTTTGATTTGATTTCATTTGAATGACCTGGGTAACGATCCGAGGAGCTTTCGAATGCGTACTCAAATTATGACAACATGGGATATATTCATATTCGATAAGTGTTTTCGTTTGTATCTGATTTGAAATTCTCTCGCATAGATTTTGCGTTGACCTTACTCTTTTAATAGTAGTTGTGTCTCCTAATATCCTTGAATTTGTGAAGGATTATGAGTTATTATCAGTCTTTTGAGAAGTTCACATCTTATCGACGGCAATGAAACTGGAAAGTTGATAGTACCAGTAGAATGGATTGATTGATTATGACATGACGACATTGTCTTAATTGATGGGAACTCGAGTAGAATTCCCTAAATGATAAGATGTTGATTATAAAAATGATCTAAATAATTCTTGGTGGATGACCATATCCTGTATTTAGACTTGGAATTATATCGTAAATGATTGTGAATTAGTCATAGATATTATAATCTAGAAGAACCTAATATGAATTTATTAAAAGATGTTTATGTTATCTGAAACTTTAGGAGGTATTTATTGGTGAATTACCTAAACTTTTGCCATTAAGACAGATTGAAATTAGTATTGATTATATTCCCGGTGCTGCACCTGTGGCTTGTGCACTGTACGTCAGCATCATCTGAATTTAAGGAATTACCGTACAACTGAGAGAGTTGTCGGAGAAAGATTATATTATACCAAGCCTGTCATCATGAAGAGCTATGGTGTTATCATTCCTTATATTTATAGATTACTGTGAACTGAGTAAATTGACAATCGAAAACGATATCCATAACTCGAAATGGAAGATTTGTTCGATCATTTACAAGGTTTTTGATCCTCGGCATGGTTATCATCAACATCGCATCTGCGAAAAGGATTATCTATTCCAATCACTACATCAGGTACTTGTAATGAACATTATGTGAGACCCCCAAAATCAGGCAAGGAAACACGTAGGCAGCAAAGGGGTTCCACGTCATGGTACAAGAAACAATGAAATATTGTTGACATAAAGTTGACGTAATAAAAAAAACTTATACATTACATCACAAAAAGATCAGAGTTTTTAAACAAAGGTCCCAGAGTTTTATAAGCGGAAAATGTATTATTTAAACATGGTTTTGTAACATGTTGTTACAAAAAATATAGGATAAACTTGTGACAGCTTTTATCAGAACCGAACTTTAAAAAAGTAACACAAAATCTCCAAGCTGCGATAATATCATGCGGGCTCTCATCCAAGCAAAGCTAAGTAATAATACCTGAGATTAAACATGTAAAATCATCAACATAAAGTTGAGTGATATTCATAGGTTTAGCAGTAAAGGTGTGGAACACAAGCATTTATTTGTAAAACAAGAAATAGGGAAAATGGTTACGTACGATAACCATAGTCCGAAACCATTATTATTGCTATTTAGTTCATGAACCGAAGCTTAACTCAATGTAAGTTCCTCTAGTGAGTATTCAGCCTAAATACTCAAGTATAAACAAATGAAATGCGTCATGGTTAAACAACCTCAATATGGGACGGGGATTGTCAATCCCGATGGATCCACCCACAACATTCGCGCTTAGTAACACAAGTAAATTAACGGTTCATGATCATGAGAGGAAACTTAAGGCTATAGACTAAAAGCAATAATAATAATGAAAAACTGTTGGAAATCATCAAGTTCTGGAAAGCATACAAGTTCTAGAAAGCATACAAGATCTGGATAGCATACAACTTCAGGATAGCATACAGTTTTAAATGAATGTGTTCCACCATGTAAAATCTCACCCCGCGTTTAGAAAAATGTATAAGTAGTAAAAAAGGGCTATGAACTCACCTGATATAGCTATTACACGTATATCGAGGAACAAACATCCGATAGTCGACACACGACTTCACAAAAAAAACAATCACTCGTTGATCGAGAACGAGATGCCCAACGGTCGACATATGAACGGACGGGACCTATAATGACGAGACGCACCTTAGGTTCGAGACTATACATAGGTCATATATGTAAATAATGTACTTTTAGTATGTTTTAGGCATTGTATAAATTTTATAAACTTTTTGTAAAACTATTAAATAACATCTGTCATTTTTTTTAAATGTTATACCTTTTTGATAAATAAGCCAATTTTTGTGTTTTATTAATATGGTTCGATTTTGATAACTTTACTGACATACTCTACTTACTAGTGTTAAAAAATGTCTAGTTTCTTATACAATGCCTCAAACACATAAAATAGCATATATATCATTAATATACAAGTTATATTAATAAAGGTCACTTGGTAAGTAAAATAATAATACAAAATTAATAAGAATAATAAAAATAAAATAGAACAATGATTCTTACAAAATTTGAGATAAGCCTCATAATAGCAAATGAACCATTCAACTCTTGCTTCAAAACCAACAATCAAATAATCCAAATATAGTTTATAACTATAATCATAATACATGAAAGACCATCTTATGTCTCAGCCCCGAAATCACCATTTATGTTTATTTAGATGATGATGATTATGAAGAAATGGAACCAAAATCAAGCTAGGATTCATAATCTTCATCCTTAATATATAGAACTAGTAAAAATTTAATATTTTGATGTGTTTGATGTTGGTATCCCACGGCAACAGAAAGAGAGAATGGAGAGTACATTTTTTTTTACTAAATATGTCAAAGAGATTTGATAGTTTGATATGTATATGAATTGTTAAGACTAATACAAGTGTCCCACACACTTTGTGAAATAAACTAGAAATGGACACGTTGGTCCTTGCATGTAACGCCTAGCATAAGTAAACTGGGGTGATTTATTAATTTAAGTTGCCTCAAAATTTGGTAAAGCGGTTATTATTGAAGTCCTATATTTTAAAGTTTACGCGATTTGAAAGATACGCGTAAAATACGAAAAATAATCGCTCAATATAAAATAAAAACATCGGCATTCGGAGAACATTGATATTTAGATAAATAAACGAGGGCTTATAATTTAATAAATGATAACGCGTCGTATAAACGAACGACGTCTAATGGTTTAACAAATTTAAGAATAATGCTCGTAAAATGAGAAATTAAAACGACGAAAATAGAAAATGTTTCTATGTCATAACGAGGATATTCACGGTCGATGACGGACATAGATTTTGCCGATAAATAATAAATGACACGCATTCGATACATTAAAACCTTAATCATGTCGGTTAGCCGATAACTCAATATTATTCGTAAAAATGAACATGATAACTAGTAGTCCGGCAATAAACATTGGTCCGAATATTTAAAATAGAATTAAAGCTCGGTCTAAATGTTGATTTTAAATTTCGAGTTAGTACAATAAATAAATATGGAAAAATAAAATAATTAAATTTTTTTAATTAATTTTTTTTTTATAATTTCGAATAGAATATTATCAATAAACAAAAAATTAATTAAAATATAATTTAATTAAAATTCTCGAGATCTCAGGATTTACCTAGGAAAAAGTAAAGAGGAACAAGTAAAACATAGTAAAATCGATAAGTACGACTAAAAGAATAATTTAATTATCGAGAAAAATACGGGTTCTCACACATTATGAGTTCCACGTGATGTCGTTTGGATTGACAATGCACATGTAGTATTCATAAATTTGGTGAATCTCGTGTGTAGGCTGTAATTTGATAAATTCATGCTTGTGATCATTAAAGACCATTTGTTTATTTATAAGAATAAGAAGGAGTTAATAACTAATTATAGATTGCCCTGAATTGGCCGAACAATTAAAACCTGTATCTTGAATAATTAACATGAGATTAAAGACTTAATCCTTTACATAAAATGACCATTGGATTAATGACGGTAAGATATATGCATATAGACTTTTCAAAAATTAAGAGCCCTTTTAAGACTTTGGATTTTACCAAAAAGAAGTGGAAATATGTTTTAACAAAGAATTTTAAGGGATTATCCCCTTATACACAAACCATTTAACTAAACTTCTGTTTAGGGGTAAATGTTTGTGTATACCTCAAGACAACCTAACAGGGATTGAGGAAACCCATTAAAACCATAACTTGAAATTTGAAACGACAATTTTTGCTTTTCAACTAAGAAAATTTTGACCAAAGTATAACCAAAGATTTCTCGAACATTTTCGGATCTTATTAATTATTTTAATTATTTTCAATAAATCAACAAAAATCTTGTTAATTAAATTCAAATTTATTTTGAACATTTTATATAATTGGTCGAACTAAGAAATTTAAAATTTTTACGTTTACGTTTCATAAAAATTTAATAATTATTATTTAATTAATTATAATAATTATCGACGCTTTAAACGCTGGATTGAGAAAAACTGATAAATATGATAGATGAGACGAAACTGAAACTTAGAAAATATGAAGAAAGGTGAACGTAATTACTGACGCATAATATAGAAAGAATATCTGAGTGAATTGTGGACATGATAATTATATCATCATGAGAAGTGAATATAGATACCGACGCATTATGTAGAAAAGATAAAGAACCAGTTAGGACATGTTCCTTAATCATGAAGGTGCAAAATAAATTGCCGAACGATATAAAAAAAATAAACAATGGTTATAAAAAGGATAATATAGATAATAAAAAGTGGTTCGCGGCTAATATGAACCATTAGAATTGAGAAGCAGATAGCGTTAAATATTTAAAAGGCCACTTGTGGTTGCCTAAATATGGAGGTTGTGAAATATAGTTATGTTGGAATTTGTAAGTATAAGTATGATATGTATGTCATTTTTGACTAAAAGTATCTTTGTTTGAAGAAGTTGTACTGATGGCAATTATGAAGGCAGACATCGCCTCATACATTAGTAAACGTCTAGCTATTGCAAAGGTCATCATCTGAATTTGATTCGATTTGGGTCATCGTCGACAGAATGACCAAATCTGCTAATATCATTCCCGTTAATGATAAATGCAAAAGAGCTATGTAAACATAGTGTGCCTGTATCGAACATCTATATCAAGATCCTCGCTTCGCAACGAATTTCTAGAGATTTGCTCAGAAGTCATTGAGAACGAACCTTGATGAGAGTACTATGTACCACCCCAATCGAAGGGACGAGGTAAAGTAACGATACAAAGTAATATCAGTGCTATTTTATGTTTGAATGAATGACCTTTGGTAATAAATCGTAAAATCGCTTTCCTTTGGAAGGATTACCATTGATAATCATCGTATTAGGATTGAGATTGAATCTTGTTAGGATCTAAATATTAGAGCATCCGTAAGCAGGTGTTGAGATAAAGACATCCGACCTACACCCATTGTGAGTTGGACATGTCTTTTAGGTTTAAGGTTTCCTATGATGGCGAGCCTAACCTTGCAAAATACCCGACCCGCAAGATCTGAAATGATTTTTGAAATTAGGATCTGATTATTGACTACCGGTAGTGGGCAAGAGGTTATGTGAATGTGAAATGTAGATCTTGAAGTGCCAAATGGGTAGCGAAGTTATGCCACAATTTTTAACCTTGGAAAAATGAATTCATGATCTGAAAAATCATGGGATATAAGTCCCCGTTGTATGGGACCATTGAAATGATGTAAAAGTTGGGATTGAAAGGCATATAAGCTGGATCTACCCTAGGACTTCAAGAACCGCGTGAATTATGTTTCGTAAATCGAACTTGATGGAATATCTATCAAGTGAAATTCTGATTATTCTTAATAGAGCTTAGATCGGCGAAAAGTTGCATTCATCAAAAACCCGTGAACATCATGGATAGAGAAAGTAAGTCAACATTAAGCCTGATCTTATTCCCGTAGTTATGTTTGATGAAACTCGCGTATTGTAATGAATTGCACTTGTGAGAAAAGACCGAATGTGGAGGAAATACCCACATGGCTTTAACTCTATAAGGAGCGATTAGTAAGGTAAGATGATCTTTGAGGACAAAGATCCTGTTTAGGGGTAAATGCTGTGACAATCCGTCAATTTATGGTTGATATTTTATTTCTCAATATTTATTTGGAAACATTATTTTAATGTTACAATATGAACTCACTTATTTTTGGGAAGAAATTTGGATTTACGTCATGAAGTAGCATCGACTACGTTTAAACCGGAGGATTCAACGTTACGTGCTTACGTTTACATACACCGTCTTTGGTGACAGTCCGACATTTCAGAAAATAAATTTATCCGTGAATATTATTTTGGAGTTTTAAATTTGTGTTGGTTCATAAACTCACAAATTTACGAGAAGAGACTAGAACTTACGATTTTATTTTAACGTCCTTTACGACTAAACCGGAAACCCTAGGATTACGTATTTACGTTTTCGAACTCCTTTTTGATGAGACAAATTTTATTAGATTCGTTTTGTGCCGTTGATTCGTAATTTATAAAAACGTTTTTCGTAAAATGACCCGAGGGCACGCAAATCGAGGAAACTAGAATCGAGGAGTACCCGTAAATAAATGGGGATGAGATAAGTGGGACACTTGTCCCACCCCCATCAAAACCGGCCACTACACTACACCAAGCAACTTGGTGTCAAGTTTACACTCTTGTAACTTACACTTGTCTAATTAGCTTACTTTGTAAGCTTTCCACCCACCAAAACTAGCTAAACAACTAGCAAATACCACACACATCATTTTCACCATGCAAAACCACTTCAACATCCTCTCTCATTCTCTCATGGTGCCGTCCCATATCCACCCCAAAAACACCCTTTGATCTTGATTCAACCATGAAATCCTATGTTATACTTGCATATGTTGAAGCCCTTTTGAAACCCTATTGATTGGTGGTACTTATAACATCCAAGGAGGAGTATTCATGGTGTCTTAGGGCTGATTTTCCACAAGGAATATATGAATATTGGTGGTCTTGAAGATGGTCTTGGCTATGCACAAGTTTCTCCATCCAAATCCATGTCAAACTCATAACCTACATCAACTTGGTGGTATAAAGATTGTCTTCCTCATATTATTGTTATTTTGATTATGTAAACATGTATTTTATTTCCTATTGTATATGTATATGATGATTATATGATGATAAAAATGTTATGTGGGGATTTGGTGTTGATAAACATGATTAAAAAGGTGAAAAACTATAAAGAACAAGGCTAAAATCTTGATTAATTTACATGGCTGTATAAAACAGTAAAGAAACAGGTCATGGAATGATAAAATGATGAAGTAGAATCCATTTACAGTAAGCTATATGTCTTGTACACATGTGAGAGTTGGCCATGCAATGGAATCATTGTAATGAGTGAGATATGATCAAAACAAGTTTAAGGTACAAATCTGAGTTCACTGTTTTAGAAGATTTTTAGAAAATACTTAGAGGATGATTCAACAGTAGCTATAGAAGAGTTAAATGTAGCACATATCATGTACTTTATGTTATAAAAATTTGAGCTTCTATCTCCATATAGAACTCAAGATATGGCAGTTTTGGTGAAAGTGAAGGTAAAAATCAGATTTTGGAAATTAAAAGTATAATAATATTATATAAGCACTCAAAATTTTAATATATAAAATATAAATTAAAACCCACTAACTCATGGATTCTATTTATATAAATATTTAAAAGGTGGAATAAGTGTATAAATTATAAAAATGGTAACTTGTTAAGTTTTATAAGTTATAAAACTATAAACATGATTTTTACGACTTTTTCGGCTAATACCGTAAAATTAACGTTTTTGTTAGATAAAACTTAGATGGTTGGACCCGTCTAATGTAAACTTTATAAAACTTATATACTGATATATAAACATGTATAACAAGTAAAAACCGATAAGAACCAAACTATAGGACATACGGACGTTAACGGACTAAATTAACGTTATTGGACTAATAATACAACAAAAATGGACTAAAACACTTATAAACTTATTATTGGGCGTAACCCATTTAGGCCCAACTTGTAAAGTGTAGATACTGATAATATAAGTATAACATGGATTGATACAAGTTAAAGAACTTATAATAAGTTTATTGGACTTAAAACGCGTAAATAGGTAAAACTAGTAAACCAGTAAAAAGATACCAATACGTAAACACTAAAACGAGTTAATGAGAATATGTAAACCCACTTGATCATCATATATAAATAATCATCATATGTATACATAATTGTTATTTTTATAAAGTCATTGGACATGAGTCTAAGACGAGTATTATTTGTCTAGGATTCCGTGATTGAAGCACGTACCGTACGTCCGAATTGCCGATAACCCGCCTTCCCACATCAACGTGAGTTCATAGCCTCGCACTCTTTTAAATGTTTTTATAAATGCTTTATAAAACCGCGAGGGAGATAACATGTTATTTTTTATAAAATAGGACACCATTTGTCCCGATTGTTTGTTTATTGATTTTGGACCCGAATGATTGAATGACCCGATTGTATGACCCGATAAATGATTAAAGGACCCGATAGATGAAATTAAATGGATTATTAAAGTTAGGTTATGTCACTAAAAGTCCCATTAGCATGAATTGTGAACTACCGGGATTTGGTAGACGCTTATGCATTTAATAGTACTATTTGGGGACGATCACCCCAGTTCGCGCCTTGACGGTTGATCCCCGTCGTGCCACATTGATTGGTAAGCGAATTTATGTATAAGAAGATTTCCATAGCGTGACCTTTGTGACGACACGCTACTTTAGATGGGCAAAATTGGTATCGGGTTAGCTACCCGTTGTTGGTTTAGTAAGGTAACAATGTCATGCGGCTTATAATAATCCAAAACTGACAAAATACTGTTAGACGCTTCGAATTACGATGTATTGCCTGACTAGCAATACAGGGTCATACTATTGATATTATGTTCGTGTTTTGGTTTTTATAACCATATTCATATAACGGTTTTTATTTAATCTATACAACGTTGCAAAACGTATTGTATGGTGTTTTTAACGACAGTGATTCGTATAATGATTTTTACGGCAAATGCCTATATTAGGATTTTCGATAAGGATTTGTATAAAATGACTTTGGCTATTTTATGGCCTATTAAAATGATTTGTACAAAATGATTTTCAATAATAATTTTATACTGATATTATATTGATGGAATTTATTGAACTCTATGAATTCACTCGGCGTTATAGCTGACCTTTTCTTTTAACATGTTTTATCTCAGGTACTTGAAGGTAATTCTCGGGAAGACGACAAGAATTCATGGCCCGCACTTAAACTATATTTTCCATTCAAATACTTTGTAAAACTTTGTATGAAATAATATGACTTGGGACCGATGTAACTTTGATGTTTATGAATGGAAATGATTTATTATTAAACGACGCGATTTTTATGCGTTGTCTATGATGTGAGTAATGTGCTATCCCGTAACACCAACTAGTCTTCCGCTGTATTGAGTTGTATAAATTTGGAGGTGTTACAGTTTGGTATCAGAGCTCTTGTTATAGAGAACGAAAGATTTTTAAAACCAAGGTTTTGAATAAAACATTTCAAAATCTTTTAACTATAAACATTTTTCTAAAAATGTCTAAAAATCTTTTGACTATAACGGTGCTGAAGAATTCCCGAGTTACCGACAAGGCCAGACTGAGAAGTGTTATTTTAATATATATATATATATATATATATATATATATATATATATATATATATATATATATATATATATATATATATATATATATATATATATATAACTTGGATTATATATATATGATGTAATTTGATTACATGATTGTTTGATGATTATTTTGATATTTATACGAGGTATTTATACGACGTCGATTGTCACAAGGAACCCTAAATCCCCTAGTAAATTAATCGAAGCTATTCTCGTAGGAATTCTAGCTATCCTAGATCTAAACCAAGTTGTGGATGTTCATAATCCCAACAAATGGTTGATAATCGTAGAAATGTAGATATTAGTTGATTGTGATATTGAAGAAGAATTGGCGAGATTAAATCTGATATCGATATCATGACGATCTTTCCTTATAGAGTGGAGTTTGACAAAACGTTATCACCTGGAAAGATGTCATATGATTCGTTGTCATCCAATTCTTAAATTGAAATCGAAAGGGTGAATGTTGCACTTGAGGCTGTCATTGGAACCATTACCCAAAAGCCTCATGCCACTAATACCTTTCCGAGAAGTCTAATTGACTGATCGAGTCATTTAATATTAGTGACTCATTTGATAATTGTTGTTGTAAGAGTTATAGGATTGGAAATTAAGTATTGATCATATTGAGCTTTTATTGCCCTATTAAGGTCTGAAAATATTGGAAAATGAGGTAGGATATCGAATTGAGTTTAAATTGGTTAAAACTTGAATAAAGTAAAACTTAACCTGTATGGAATATGAGATTGTTAAGAAGAATTCGTTAAGTTCCTTGATTGAATTATGAGGTTTTAAATGATTATAGGTTCGTGTTAAAGGTTGTTCATAGGCCATTGTCCACTAATGAGGATGCCTAGTGTCCAAGAAATAAATTGAAGAAATCTTCTTCTTAATTGGGACCGATGGATCTTCCGGGACATGTGGAACACCTAATGACTCTTGTAGGTTAGTATTCATTGAGGTATCTTTTAAAAATAATCCCTAACTTAACTGAGACATCAGTTGGTAGGATGAGATATTGGAATTGTATGACATAGTGACACATAATGTGTTACGGTACAATTTGACTTGTTCGTGATTAATGAAAAAGACTACCTTTAATTGCTAAATTCTACATGTATCGATGTTATCTATCTTTTCTTGCTTCTTCCTAATGCTCGCATTAGTGATGCAACCATTGAACAAGTACTCATCTTGATTTGAGTTACGTTGTGGATTATTCTTTTGAGTGCCATCGAGATCATGAACCTCATGATTATTTGGCTAAGCTCATTTCCTATCATATTGTTGATTAGTTCTTGGTGAACAAGCTTTCATCACTCTTTTGCAGATCACACATTGTTTTTATAAAGTTAAAACGGTATCCTTTGAGAAAATTTAATTTTCAACACAATGAGGATTATTTAAAATAAGATTTATAAGTGACTGTTATCGAAATGAAGTTGTTTATAAAACACCTTGGAAAACCTAATTGTTTTCATAACAAAGAAAATCTTTGTAAATTTATTTTTGATTCTTATTTAAGAATTAAGCATGAAAATATTTTTATTATAAACATGATGATAAAATTTTGACGAACTGAGTATTGCATCGTTAATCTTGAAATTGTGTATAGTTGCGCGCCTACATACAATTTGGAATGGACTATGCAAGACTGATTAGTAGTCACCATAAAACTAATGAATAAACACTACATTTTCTTTGAAGATTATGAAAGATTAAACTTTACGAGCATGCAAGAAGTAAAAAATAGGGACATAGTGTTAGGGACACCTACATATGTGCCTGTAGCATCAATTCTTTTGAGTCGAATTTACTCATCTGTGGAAATTGTCTTATTTGACAATTGACAATTCTTTCTTGTCCAATTCTCCCGTAGTGAGATTCTTAGGAAAAGTATCCGATTACCGAGAATTGATACTCGACTGGACATATCGACGTTCCTATCATTTCTTTTGATTTGATTTCATTTGAATGACCTGGGTAACGATCCGAGGAGCTTTCGAATGCGTACTCAAATTATGACAACATGGGATATATTCATATTCGATAAGTGTTTTCGTTTGTATCTGATTTGAAATTCTCTCGCATAGATTTTGCGTTGACCTTACTCTTTTAATAGTAGTTGTGTCTCCTAATATCCTTGAATTTGTGAAGGATTATGAGTTATTATCAGTCTTTTAAGAAGTTCACATCTTATCGACGGCAATGAAACTGGAAAGTTGATAGTGCCAGTAGAATGGATTGATTGATTATGACATGACGACATTGTCTTAATTGATGGGAACTCGAGTAGAATTCCCTAAATGATAAGATGTTGATTATCAAAAATGATCTAAATAATTCTTGACGGTTGATCCCCGTCGTGCCACATTGATTGGTAAGCGAATTTATGTATGAGAAGATTTCCATAGCGTGACCTTTGTGACGACACGCTACTTTAGATGGGCAAAATTGGTATCGGGTTAGCTACCCGTTGTTGGTTTAGTAAGGTAACAATGTCATGCGGCTTATAATAATCCAAAAATAACAAAATACTATTAGACGCTTCGAATTACGATGTATTGCCTGACTAGCAATACAGGGTCATACTATTGATATTATGTTCGTGTTTTGGTTTTTATAACCATATTCATATAACGGTTTTTATTTTATCTATACAACGTTGCAAAACGTATTGTATGGTGTTTTTAACGACAATGATTCGTATAATGATTTTTACGGCAAATGCCTATATTAGGATTTTCGATAAGGATTTGTATAAAATGACTTTGGCTATTTTATGGCCTATTAAAATGATTTGTACAAAATGATTTTCAATAATAATTTTATACTGATATTATATTGATGGAATTTATTAAACTCTATGAATTCACTCGGCGTTATCGCTGACCTTTTCTTTTAACATGTTTTATCTCAGGTACTTGAAGGTAATTCTCGGGAAGACGACAAGAATTCATGGCCCGCACTTAAACTATATTTTCCATTCAAATACTTTGTAAAACTTTGTATGAAATAATATGACTTGGGACCGATGTAACTTTGATGTTTATGAATGGAAATGATTTATTATTAAACGAAGCGATTTTTATGCGTTCTCTATGATGTGAGTAATGTGATATCCCGTAACACCAACTAGTCTTCCGCTGTATTGAGTTGTATAAATTTGGGGGTGTTACAACTACTTCAACGCTCCCAAACAATACGAAACCAAAACAACATCCTGAATTCACCAGATACGATCAACGAATCAAACCAATGGATAACTAACGACATTTTACGTGCACCAGTTAAAACAAGTCAAAAACCATGAGACTCAAAAGAAAACTCAAACCCAAAACATGTATCAATTCAAAATGACCCATGACAACGAAAAATAATCCAAGAAACACCCAATGGCAACCAAAACATATTACGCCCCGCGACATATTGTTTAAACCGTGCAAAAGATCGACTTTTCCAAAAGAATATATCTCTCTTTTTTTTCCAGGAAATTTATTATTACCTCCCACATCTATGTGACTCAAACAATCTACAAACAACCCTCTTGACGAACTCAAAACTCAACTCAAAAACTAGGTATCCCGTGCATCCCAAATCATAAAAATAACTACTATTCAAACTCAACCTTTAACCCGACACTTGTACAATAATTCCGGCCAAGATACTGACCTCCCATGACTATACTTTTTGAATATTTGAAAAGTACGTTCCTAGTACATAATTTTTTGCTTTTGAATCACTCAAAAAGCTACAAAAACGAACAAGTTATGACCAAATCAGTTTTATACTAGTTGTTTAAAAAAAAACTAAAGAATAGACTTAGTGATTAATGTACCTCTTTTAAATGACAGATATAATTTTATGTGAAATCTTCATAAACTTAATTTAACCTTGAATTAATAATTATAAATGACGTGAATCGGTTAAACCCAATTATATAAACTTTGTAAGTAGAAAGAAATTTTACTTCGCTTTATTTTAAAGAAAGTCATTTAGAATTTGAAATAAATAAGTGTTGATTAAAATGAAATCTTATGTTACATCTTGTTTGAAACACGACTCCAACACCTTACCCTTATTTTACCGAATACAACCAGCTATCTAACCCTATAATAGATTTCCAAGTCCCCCTTTTTCTCAATATATACCGACCAAAAGAAATGTAAGACCCAACACAAAAGATTTCATTATCTCAAAAGAAATCCCAAGTTATTCCAACAGACTTAAACCAAGAACAACATTTTAAAACGTACACGTGAAATACAAAACTCAAAGAATACGCTACAAGACACACTTCAAAAGATTCAAAACTTCGTTGAAACTCCACCAAACTCGAGCTCTAATAAATTGTTTAAACACAAGAGAGTACTAGGTACGTTCAAGTTATAATAACTACTGAACGACCGTAAATCATAACATAACATCTATTAGTATATATACATCCGCATATGTATACCTATTGAATCTCCCAAACATACTCGTTATCATACTTTTCAAGTCAGTCAATCGCTTTATACGCTCGTTTTTCCATACGAGTAATCACCATCTCACCGTGCCACAACAAGGCATAAAGCCCACCTCCAAAACCAAACCATATCTGTGACCCCAAAATCACACAACACAACTATAACCCAAAACATATAACACCAAAAAGAATAATAGCCATATCATAGGCAACCATTACATAAACCCATATATTATACGTATCCCCAAATTCTACATCTCATCATATACAAGCATATACTAACCCTCTTTCATGCAATCATACTTGAGAACCCATTGAAGTTGTGGTACTTGTATAACTATGTTGGCCACCATACTTATGCAATTACCCTTTCCCCAATACACTCCCTCCTATGATGACACTTATAAGAATCAATACAACACATAACACATAAATACATCTACTCACATAAGCTCATAACCACATAACCAAATAGGTCCAAAACCCTATCTATTAAAATAACATAGTAAAACTCTTGGAATACCGAAATCCATAGTCTAGCTAAAACAACATAGACTAAATCCAAAACGAAAACATAATCAGTTATAAGTCATGTCGCCCGTAAGAGTGGAAACAACTTAAAATCCTTCCTACCCATGTACTCCTAGTAACTCGGACCGCCACACGATTCTTAGGGAACATGACTTAAACATCAAAAGAAAAATAACATACCTCAGGTATGTAAAATAACTCGATAAAAGATAGAAACTACCTTGTACTAAATTATGTACTATAATGTACAATTTAAGCAAAATACAACAATGACTAGCGTGGATGATTATGGTTCAACCAACACTAGTCACATCCCAAAAAGAAAAATAACATGTGCCTAAGTATGAACTTACTATGGTTCAATTCATACTAGTCAAAACATCGTAATAAATAACATCCAAGCACATCAATTAATATAAAATACACACATACTCCTATGACGCCTATATGCAGGGACCCTTAAGCTATAGACTAGGCTACGCGACTAGGCAACCTAATTCTCTATAACCATTCTCTCTGATACCATTCTGTCACACCCCACCATGGCGGAATATGAGGCGTGACGTATGGATATCATCACAACACGGCGTGTCTATAGAGATAACTATATGAAATAAGAAATGTCATAAAATGGTGGCACAAAAGTCATGACAATATCTTAACAAATATAGGAGTCTAAGTAAGTAGGTAACAGTCCTACCACTTACCCAAAACAAAAAATAAACATAAACCAATCAAACATATAGGTGCCAACATGTATCACTTATCAAAAAACATAAAGGTAAACTAAGAAGGAACGAGGATCTCCTTCTATATGCAATCCTAAGGCATCTAAGTCTAGCCACTCCTATCCTCACGCTTAAACACATTCACACCTGAAAGAGACACTAAAACACGTCAACATAATGTTGGTGAGAGTCATAGGTTTAGACTCCAACTCCAAATCAGTTATAAGCTGTGAATAACAACCATCAACACAATAACATATGGACAATGTGTTACAAGTATGCATTAACAACTAACATTCAAGATCAATCATTCCAAACCAAATCCAAGGCCCCCAGCCTTACCAAACACCATGGTACCATAGATGATCACACTATGTACCTATCCCAAGGCCCCGCCTTGTCATTATTCATTGGTCCCATAGATGATCACACTATGTACCTCTCGAATCCAAATCATACACAAACAAGAATCACATAGCAGTTAATCACATAATGTACACACAAGTCCATCTCAAACCTCAAAAACATTCATAGCATCAATTTATAAATAACTCAACACAGTGTCTCTTCCATCCGATCTGGAAGTCAAAATCAGTAGTAAACATGGGACTATGAAACTCACCTGATTGCTTCTCCAAAAGTCCTCGCACTAGCAACAAGCTAACAAACTAAAAACACGCAATCAAAATATGAACCAATTACTAGATGACTCATCAACCTATGATGGACATCTAACCTCCTCTCATATAAATACCCCATTTATAAACTCTAAACACCCCATTACCCTTCCCTAACAAGTCCTTAACTTGGTTAGGTTTAATAACTATCCTGTTCATATTTTACACAAAACAGTCCCAATTTTAGGTCTCAAAATTTTAAGCCAAACGTCCACTTAAACATACCCATGGTTTCTGTAAAAGGAATATTCATACCTTTACATATGTTAGCTAACACCTCCCACTTGCCCCAACCTTAAATCTACTGTTAAGGCCCTGATATATATATATATATATGTATATATATATATATATATATATATATATATATATATATATATATATATATATATATATATATATATATATATATATATATATATATATATATATATATATATATATACATTTGTCATTCTAGTTTTACTGATTTTAAACATACAAAAGGTTTGTTAGGATTAGGGGGTCTTACCCCAAACCACAACCTTAGCCCAAGTGCAGATACTTAGTACAATATATAAACCATATCTCATATTCGTTAGAAGATCCCAATGCAACCCTAAGTACCCTAAACAACCTAAAACTTAAAAAGAAAACAGGCTGAATTCAAAATTGTTTTGACCTCCGACTGTTGTAACATGTTTTTGACCCACTTCCCGACCTCCAATTTAGTTCTAGTTTCTTGCATTGGAAAGCCACTTCAATTACCTTTTCAGGGATACTTGGATCGCAAAATAAGAGTTTATAGAATTCCCGACAAGATCAAAACAATTGACTCAAAATTCTGCCCAGTTTTTAAAAACGGGTTTAACTAAATCAACCTTATTAATTAACCCTAATCCCACTAATTACAACACCTAATTTATGTAGTCATTATGAACTCATTATTATAACATTAATTTACTGTTTTTAAATTAAACCCTAACCTAAATCCATCATAAGATGATGTATACATGATTAAAAACAAATTAAATAAAAAGGGATTAAAGGTTTTTACCTTAAAAGTAATGAAAGATGAAATTTTTGAAGAAACCCTAATTCCTCCATTGATGAACTCACGTGTGTTTTTTTTGTTTCCAGGGATTATGAAGTGTTTTGATGGTAAAAATCCTTATATGTTTATTTGTTACCCAATCCTAGCCCAACCCAAACACTTTCCCCTATTTTCCTTTTTCCCCCTTCTTATTTGGTGCGTCTAAACCGACCCAAACACCCCTTAACTTCGTTTTTTTTATTTTTATTATTTAATATTATGTTATTAATACTACCTTCATTTTACTTAATTTATTTCAGCTCCTAAAGCTTCCAAAACCACAAAACCGTAAAACTAGTCAAATTTACGCGTTTTACCGTAAAAGACGTAAAATATACACTTTTAAAAAAAATCTCAAATTTTTAAATAAACTTTATAACTAAGTCCTAAATGACTTAAAACCATCCTGAAAATTATCTATATGACTAATTACCTCATCCGAGACCTCCAAATGCTAAACCGTAAATCGTAAAAATACGATTTTCTATAATACATATACGTATACTTAAAACCACCAAATAACACCATCTCACTTCATAGTCACTACCATGTGAACTCATGGAAACATGAAATCATCACACATCGTTTCATTCACAAGGTACCCCGTACCGGAAACGATATGCAAACCACAATCTATACACACCAATAAGCACATAAACACGTAAAGACACGCAACTAACACAAAATAAAACTAAGTGACGAACCTCAAAACCAGGGTTGTCACAAAAACGTCGTTGGAACTCCATTAAACTCCAGCACCATAAAACACGAGCAAACACAAGGTACGTTCAAGTTATAATAAGTTAATAACTACTGAACGACCATATACCATAACTTAGCACATAGTAGTATATATACATCCGCATATATATACCTATTAAATCACCCAAAACATACTCGTTACCATACATGTCAGATCAACCAATCGCGTCATACACTCGTTTTTTTTCTTCATACGAGTAACCACCATCTTACCACAAGACATAAAACCCATCACTAAAACCAGTCCATATCGTGTGACCCCCATAATCACACAACATGACTATAACCCAAAACATATAACACACTAAAAATATCCATACGTAGGCAACCGTTACATAAACCCACATATTATACATAAACCCATATATTATACATATACCAATAATCTACATCTCATCATATACAAGCATGTACTAACCCTCTTTCATGCAATCATACTTGAGAACCCATTAAAGTTGTGGTAGTTGTATAACTATGTTGGCCACCATACTTATACAATTACCCTTTCCTCAATGTACTCCCTCCTATGATGACACTTATTAGAATCAATACAACATATAACACATAAATCCATCTACTCACATAAGCTCATAACCACATAAACAATAAGGTAAAAAACTCCATCTATTAAAATATTATAGTCAAACTCTTGGAATACATAAATCCATAGTCTAGCTAAAACAGCATAGACTAAATCCAAAACAAAAACAAAATCAGTTATAAGTCATGTCGCCCATAAGAGTGAAAACAGCTTAAAATCCTTCATACCCACCTACTCCTAATAACTCGAACCACCACATGATTCTTAGGGAACATGACTTAAACATCAAAAGAAAAATACTATACCTCAGGTACATAAAATAACCCAACAAAAGATAGAAACTACCATGTACCATATTATGTACTATAATGTACAATTTAAGCAAAATAAGACAATGACTAGCGTGGATGATTATGGTTCAACCAGCACTAGTCACACCCCGAAAAGAAAAATAACATGTGGCTAAGTATGAACTACTATGGTTCAACCAATACTAGTCAAAACTTAACAAACATCGCAAGTAAAAAAAACCAATAACATACAAAAAACTTTAATTAATATAAAATGCACACATACTCTATTGACGCCTATATGTAGGGACCCTTAAGCTATAGACTAGGTTACTAAACTAGGCAACCTAATTCTCTATAACCATTGTCTCTGATACCATTCTGTCACACCCCACCATGGCGGAATATGGGGCGCGACGTATGGATATCATCACAACATGGCGTGTCTATAGAGATAACTAAATGAAATAAGAAATGTCATAAAATGGTGACACAAATGTCATGACAATATCTCAACAAGCAGGAGTCTAGGCAAGTAGGTAACAGTCCTACCTCTTACCCAAGACAAACAATACATAAACAAAGCAAACATATAGGTTCATAGTATCACTTATTGAAACAAACAGAAAAATAAACTAAGAAGGAACGAGGATCTCCTTCTATATGCAATCCTAATGCCTCCAAAACTAGCCACTTCTATTCTTAATCTTAACCACATTCTCACCTGAAAGAGACACTAAAACACGTCAACATAAAGTTGGTGAGAGTCATAGGTTTAGACTCCAACACCAAAATCAAACCATAAGCTGTGAACAACAACCACTAACAAAAGAACATATGGACAATGTGATGCAAACATGTATTAACAACTAATATTCAAGATTTAACAAACCAAACCAAATCCAAGGCTCCCAGCCTTACCAACCACCATGGTCCCATAGGTGCCCATACACCTATGTACCAATCCCAAGGCCCCGCCTTGTCGTTATCCATTGGTCCCATAGATGCTCACACATCCATGTACCTCCCCAAGGACCCACCTTGTCAACATCCCCTTGGTACCAAGTCAAAACATAAAACAATCATGAATCACTAGCAGTTAATCACATAAGTATGCACAAGTCCATCACCAAACACAAAACATTCACATCATAATTTATAAAAACAAGACAGTGTCTCTTCCATCCCATCTGGAAGTCAAAATCATTAGTAGACATGGGACTATGAAACTCACCTGATTGAGCTTCTCCAAAAGTCCGCGCACTAGCAAAAGCTAACAAACAAAAGCACATAATCAAAACATGAACCAAACACTAAAATGGCTCATCAACCTATGATGGACATCTAGCCTTCTCCCATATATGATCCCCATTAATATGCTCTAAACACCCCATTACCCTTCCCTAACAAGTCCTTAACTTGGTTAGGTTCGATACCTATCCCGTTCATATTTTACACAAAACAGTCCCAACTTTTAGGTCTCTAAACTATAAGCCAAACGACCACTTAACCATACCCATGACCTCTGTAAAGGAAACCATATGCCCTTACATATATTAGCTAACTCCTCCCCTTTGCCCCAACCTTAAAGCTACTGTTAAGGCCCTGATATATATATATATATATATATACTTTTGTCTATTTGGATTTTACTGATTTTGAACATACAAAAAGTTTGTTATTATTAGGGGGTCTTACCCTAACCCACAATATTAGCCCCAATACAGATACTTCCTATAATATATAAACCAACTCCCATATTCGTTTGTAAGTCCCAATATAACCCTAAGTACCCCAAATAACCCAAAACATAAAAAGAAAACAGGCTGATTTCAAAACTGTTTTGACCTCCGACAGTTGTAACCTGTTTTTGACCCACTTCCCGACCTCCAATTTAGTTCTCTTTTCCTGCATTTGAAAGCCAACTCAAATACCTTTCCAGGGATACTTGGATCGCAAAATAAGAGTTTATAGAACTCTAGATATCATCAAAACAATTGACCTAAAATTCTGCCCAGTTTTTAAAAAACGAATTTAATTAAATTAACCTAATTAATTATACATAAACCCTAATTAAAACCTAAAAACAATTTCCAATGATAAAAACCTATTAATTACATCATTAATTACATATTATTAACAAAATATAATTAAAAATTATGAATGTCAAACCCTAATCCATCATATTAGGTTACATATGTAAATTAAACGTTAATTAAACATAGTTTTAGCGCATACCTTAAACCATAATTGAATAATTGGGTTTTCTTCATCCACTATTTTTAATCACGACTCATATTAGGTTTGGGAGAAAGAAAAATCGTTTTGGGGGCTAAAGGGAGTAATATGGGTAATTAAAACTAACCAGGAAGCCTAATAGTACTCAAACTAGGCTCCCCTTCCTTTCTTTAAGCAAAATTTGGCCTAAAACCAAGCCCAACACCCTATGGCCGACTTTTTTTAACTATATTACTGTAAATTAACTATTAATTATTATTACCTTGAATTCCCTTAATTTATTTCAGCTCCTAAAGCCTCCAGAACCTCAAAACCGTAAAACTAGTCAAATTTACGCGTATACCGTAAAAGACGTAAAATATACAGTTTTATAAAAACTCTTGAAATATGAAATAAAATAATTAACTAAGTCGTAAATGACTTAAAACCATCCCGAAAAATACTCCCGTGACTAATTACCTCATCCGAGACCTCTAAATGCTAAACTTAAATCGTAAAAATACGATTTTCTGTAATACATATACGTATACGTAAAACCACGAAATAACACCATCTCATTTCATAGTCACTACCTTGTGAGCTCATGAACATGAAATAACCGTTCCTCGATTTACTTATGAGTACCATATACCCATAAACGATATCCAAACCTCACTCCAAACACACAAAATAAACACATAAGCACATAAAAGCACATATTTGCACAAAACACCCTAAACTATAGTCTAAGTCAAGAACCCCAAAACCATGGTTGTCACACTTTGAGATTTTCTCCAATTCTATTGATGAATATTGTGATGGAAATGAAGATTTTGAGAATGATTCGACTTCTAGTGAATTTTCTAATGAGGAGTTCTCCGATGAACTTTCTTATAAAGATGATATTCACGACTCGGATTTTGAGGGGTTTCCTGATGAACCTACTCTTCTTCACCCATTTCCAACGGGAAATGAGGATGATAGTGATCCAGTTTTTAAGAGGTTCACTTTTGAACTTGCTCCTTTAGACCTATTTCCACCGGGAAATGAGGTTGATTTGACTATTCCGATCTTTGAGAAGTTCTCCGATGAACTTACTCATTTAGATGTGGAAGACGTGATTCTTCGTGAGAAATTATCCAACGTCTATCTTCTCATATCTAAGATCGAGACTTTGAATTCTAAGCCTATTAGCAAGTCTTTCTCTCCATCTCCTGTTCCCGTTGAGGATAGTGATCCGCTTATGGAAGAGATTGACATGTTTCTTGCTTCTAATGATTCGATACCACCGAGTATTGATGAAATTGACCCGGAGGGGGACGCTCTCTTTTTAGAAAATTTACTTGATGATGATTTCGTCCCAAGTCCTCCTCCCACCCGCTTTGACCTTAATGTGCGGGTTTTTCATGTGTCTCATATTGAGTACCATAACCCGATTGATCACATTTCTAAGGGTGAAATGGTCGTTAAAGCTAAGAATGTTGATTCCACTATGGATGAAACTTTTACCACACCATTACCATGTGCTTTATATGATCTTGAATTAGCATGGGGGGATGACACCGTGTTGTCTATTCCTTTCTCTTCCGAGGACGAGGTATTCGACCCTGAAATCGTTGATTTAGGGAAATCTCGGTCTTTCACCGATGTAATAATTGAAATACTTTTCGATCATCTTGGTGCGAGTTTATCTCGGGGAGCATGCTATATCCATCTCGTGATTTGGGACTACCATATCTTTTTGGAGATTTGTGTTGGAGTTTTATCCTTTCGTTTGTCATCTGACAACGAGGATGTAATCTTTGACCCCGACATCGTGCTTTATGATGGATTTTATTCCATTATGCCGGTTTTCACCATTTTCCCTAAGGACCAATGAATGCGGGGATCGAGTCGAGCTCATGACTCGGTTAACAAAAACGAGGTGCCTTGTGGGGGAGTCCCATACATTTTATCTTCTATCTATTTTCTAACACTAATAAGGCTTGATCTTTCAAGCTCGTGCTCGTGTTTTCTTGTGTTGTGAATCTTAGGTATGACCCTAATCATTGAAGACTCTCGTGTTTGTTTTTGCCGGTCCACTTGATCTTCCAATATTTAATTTCTAAAAGGGGCACACTCTCTATCTTTTGATTGTTATCGACTAACGTTTTATCTTGAGGCATAATTAATAAACGGCTTATAGATTTGCGTGCTCTTTCCATGTTAGGATTTTGCATTAGACTCTTCGTGTTTTAGCAAGGGGGTGTTACTCTTGAGCTAAGAAACATTAAGGACAATGTTTGGTTTTAGCATGGGGGAGTCAATCGATATAATCGCTTGCAATTACTTTTTTCGTGTCTAAACGTAATCGTTTTTCTCGTTTTTCGTAAAAAATATAAATTTTTAGTGTTATTTTAAAAGTTTTAATAAAAAAGATAAGCGCTTTTGACACAAATGTAGGCTTTCCGTTGGTGAAACTAAAAATAGTTTTTGACTCGACTCGGTTTTTACCTTTTTTCCTTAACGTGTTTGAATTAAGTTTTGCTAGGATTTTATATAGAGAAATTTAAACCGCGAAAGTCTTAGCTCATACGGGTTAAGAACAAGAACTTTTCGCAAGTTCCTATAATTGATCCTAGAAAGTCGTTTATCAAGGTAACTTTAAAACGCAAATTCTAAAACTTGACAAAGTATAAGAAGATAAGATCCTATAGATGACTTGAAAACCCAAAACTTTGATTTAATAGGCTAAGTATCCATTGATTTCACATTTTTTTGAAATTTTACAATATGGAGAACAAGAGATGATAGAGTTTAATCATAAGTTTCTAAGGTTATATCTTCCTTGTGTAAGTATTTTTGTGTTTGATTTAATCTCCTCGTATTTATTTTCCACGCTTGAATAATAATTGCTTAATAAATGAAGTTTTTAGCAGTTTAGGCTTAATATCTTAACTCGTAACTCCTTATTTTTCTTCCCTTGTAATTAAAGTTATTACAAGTGAGAACACATTAAGGGTGTCAGCGTTATGAACTTTTGATCATGAGATTGCAGATATTTGGCTTACTATACGTATCATAATAATAAAGAAGAATAAATAAAAACATGTTCTCTATGAGCCTTCGGGTGGGAGTCATGTATCACTAACCTTGTCATTAGAGCCTTAGGGTGTATGGCATGGGGACGTGTTTAATAAAAATTGCTTCATCATCATGAGCCATAAGGTGGGATGGTGAATGTCAATTCCCTTATTTTTGTCCAAGGAGCCTTCGGGTGTGGATTTTAAATACGGAGCACAATTACATCTTAAAGAGCCACAAGGTGATATGATGTAGTTGTTGCTAACTCCATTAATAAGGTCATTGATGACTTATTGTTGCTTTTAATTATTCCTATTAGCCAAATTTCGGGCCCGGGGATTTATTCCTCAAATCGTGTTAAGTTATCCTTGATGTGGGCTTTCTTTAGTGATAACGGTTTTTAAAGTCGAGGTTAGTTTTGAGTGTTGAGTTTACACCGTTTTGCCTTCATTTTTGGATTAATAAATATCAAATAGGTTAAATGACCCTTTGGGTGAATGACAAATAAAATCTATAGATTCAATTAGGAATAATAGGAGATTAAGTTTAACACAAATTACTTGTATGAGTTGTTTTAGTTTTGGGGCTTATGATTGACAATGATATTGTTTATAAACTTGGCATGGAAAAGTGAAAAGTCGAGGACGATGAATATATTTGAGTTTTATGATCCTAAAAGTTATTTTCAATAATGAAAGTTATACATTATGTCTTTGCAAAAAAAAGTGTCAAAAGTTGAATAAAAGTGTAGTTAGTGTTTTATTTTATCATTGCGTGAGGACACGACAATTGCTTAGCAAGGGGGTTTGATATGAGTTAAATTACTCATATCCATTATATCATAAAACAAACAATAAATGCATGAAAGGTATAAAAATGGCCATGTATATGTTTGTTTTGTTTGTTTTGTGTGTGTAGGTACCAAGTTCACGAAAACCGGCGATACCGACACGAGATTGAAGAAAAACTGACAAAGCCAAAGTCAAGCTCGTTTTTAGCGGCTTTAATCTTTATGAAGATATTTGGGCCTTGTGGGTCCCACATTTGGATAATGGGTCTGAAAGCCCATTAAGATGGATACATTTGTTAAAGTTATATTTCAAAGCCCATATTCAAGGCCCAAAGTTAAATGAATAAAGTTGTGATTTCATTTTGGACAAGGCCCATCATAGCCAATGGGATGGATGAATTTTATTTCCCTTTGGTTAACAGTCTTGGGTTTATCCAAGCCCAACAGATGAAAAGAGACGGTGGAAAAGAGTTTATAATCTTTTTGGTCAATTGGTCAGTCAACAAAAATAAAAGAAAGAAAAATAAAACGAGAAAGAGAAACTAAAGAAGATGGGGAAGAACTGCACCATTGAAGAACCCTAACTTTTAGGGGTTTCTCCAATCACAAAGAAAGTATCATCCACACATTGAAATCAGTTAATTCAGGGATAAAGGGAGTGTGGTCTACACTCAGATGCTGAGTACGAAGCTATGATGTGGCGCTTCAATGAGTCACAACTCTTCTTTCATTGGATGATATCCTGCCATCCTGACAACTAACCAATCACCATCCTCCAAGTCAGGCTCCAAAGAAGCACAACTAACATAGTTTTTGCCAACCTGTCGATCCGTGTGAAGAGGAAGTTTTACAGCCCTTGGATGATTAACTGACAAGAGAGAGAGCGGAGATACCAAATCAAAGGCCAAAATCAGCTCTTCATCAACAAATCACCCTCTCAGGTTTGCTATAAATACCCACATTTCTTTTCTGAAAAATCATCCCTTTCTTTACTTTAGTGTTATAATGTTAAATTTAATTTAGTTGTATTTTTCTTTTGAAAAGTATTCTAACGATTTTAATGATTTAATAAAAGTGTTGTTTTTAGTCGATTATCTCTTTTTACTGCATTTGATACTTTCTGCCTAAAGTCTAAATCTAAATTAAAGCTAATGTTATAATATAAAAAATATTATTCGATTGAGCATCCATCATAGCTTATTTTGAATAGTTAAAGTTAGATTGGGAAAAAGTGAAACCCTACTGGTTTGACTTAAAGGAAGCTTCCGGATCGAAAGTATGTTTTGGTTTAAGATGATTGATGGTGGTTCGTGGTTAAATGGTGGTAAAGGTGTTAGTTAATAGTGGTTCGTGGTTTATAACGTTAGTAATAGTAGGCTGGGAGTTTTGGAGTCGATTTGTGCAAGGGAGCTCAGCGCTCACCTTCTTCTTCAACGGATTCTTCAAATATCCATGGTTAGCTCAATTTATATTTATTTGCACTTTTTAAGCTTTCTGCTAGTATGAATGATACAGTTTAATCGTTTTTAGATGATAGTTTTAATGTTAAAAGTTCAAATTAGATGAGTTTTAATTCTTTTAGTTCTAAGCTTATGAGATTGATTTGGTTGTTTGAGATCTCGCTTAGTTAACCTCGATTTATTTGATATTAGTGAGTATTTAATTCATAATTTGTTAAGCTTTTGTGAACACAAATTACTGAATCTGTTGTCGTTTGATTGTTGTTTGATTATATGAGGTTGATTATTAAGTGATGTTGTTAACTGTCCAAGCTTAATCAGATTTACTTCTCGATTTACTTTGAAGCTTGATGTTAATGAGTAGGAGTCTGAGATGTCCGATAATTTGTTTAAGATTTATTTATAATGGAATTTATGTTTGTATGTTACTGAAGCTGTGAGTAAATGCTGATTTTACTTGGGATTTCTAAGTTGCTGATTTTCAGTCACCTGCTGGAGACTTTCATCTGCTTGTTTTGTGACTATTTTCTGTATCGGCATAGCTTGTCCTTGATTTAGTAGTAATTTTGAGTCATTCATTTATGATAATAATCAGTTTTTTATAGATCTTAATGTGCATATGAGGTCATTTGTTAATTAGCTTATTTCACATGAATGTCATGTTGGTCTACTGAATTTGTGTTTGTCTGCTGAATGCTTATCTGTCTACTGTAACTAATTTGGTTAACTTTCCTTTTACTGCATATGATTTTAGTTGCTCATGGTTTATTTAGAAGTTGATTTGTTACTGATTTAATTTGCTGATATATTGTTATGCTATCCTTGTGATTTTAATGTGCTTTAGCTTTTGATTTGTTTTCTGCTGATTAACTTTCTGGATGATTTTGATTGAGTTTTGTTCGATTTGAATTCATTGTGTCTCTGCTATTAGTTTATGATATTGTATTTACATGTTTTTCTTTACTGTTGATTTTTACTGAATTTTTGGCTGGATAACTCATTATTTGAGTTTCATAATAATATCTTTAATCTATCACGTGTGTTTGGATGGGATAGATTGAGCTGTTATATTTGTTCTGTACTGATAATACAAGTTACTATTATATTGATTTTAATTTGAACTCCATAATAATTAATTCCAAAAATTTTAATTCAAAAATTTGTCCCTTGGAAGTCTCGAACTCGAGACCTCCCGTTCATCAACCTAATGTCTTATCCATTTATCTAGCTATTAGTTTTGGTCTTATTACAGTCTGTTTAATTAATATAGCTTAATAAATATTGACTATCTGCTTTTAAATATGAATTAATACAAAGTTCTCATTAATTAATTTCTTTTAAATCATTTATTAAAATATATTTTATAAAAGTTTAAAAATATAAATAAATGAAACAAATAAAAATACATTTTTGTATTTATAGAAATTAAAATTGTTATTAAAATTAGTTTTTAGAGAAATTTGATTTTAATTAATTTTTTTAAATAAAAATAGTTTTAAATAGATTTTGTTTATTAGAAGTAAAAGTAAATTTTTAAATGAGTTAAATTAGTTTATAAATTTTTAAAATAACTTTTAAATTGTTTAAATAGATTTTAAATAGTGTAAAAATATTTTTAATAGTTTAAATTCTAAATAGATTTTTAATATATTGTTTATTTTAAATAGTTTTAAAGTTTAAATTTTAAATAATTGATTTTTAGATAAAATATGAGGAACGATTCATGCACTTTAGGATTTAATGAATTTAAAATATTGTAGGAGTAATTTTAGTTTAAAAACCGACAACCAATTCAAATCAATTGTCCAAATCAAAACAATAACGTCTCAAATTCACTCGATCTTCGTGTACAACGAACTTGGTTCATCATCGTGTTTAATTAAATCCGTCTTTGGTGAATTTAGTCTATTACTTTTTCCTAAAGGTAATTTTCTAAGTTTACCCTATAACGTATCTAATTAATACATACAATCCACATCATATCAATAGCACACCGACTGTGGCTGCAAACATAGTTAAGTGCCAGGCGGACCCATGGGTGGTCTAGGTTAACATAAGGCTTAGATAGGGCAAATATAAAATAGAGGATACACACAACGCGACTGCAAACATAGTACATTCCCACGCCAAACTGTGAAAAACCTCAGTTTTTCAAAGGCTTTCAGGTTCATTACAGACTGGGAATTAATAAACAACTGAAGGTTCCAAAACTACCAAACGTTGAATAGGGCAAATAAAAAAGACCGGATATACCCACGGTGACTATAAATGTAATAGATTGCCATGCCAAACCGTTAACCAATAACCACAACTATGACTTCAATCAGACGAAGCCTCAAAAAGGCCCAAATTATAAATAACAATAAAGCTCATATAAGCCAAGCTTCAAAGAGATAACAACACACGTAGGCGTGGGTGATCTCGGTTAACATATGACTTGGTTAAGCCAAATATAAAAAAGAGGACACAACCTACAGTGGCTGCAAATGTAGTAAATTGCCATGCCAAACCGTTAGTAGTCTCTGCTTTTTCAAAGCTTTAAGATTCATAAGAACTAGGTAACTGATCAACAAGTGAAGGTTCAAAACTCCAAAACATTGAATAGGCCAAATATATAAGACATGACACGCCTACGGTGGCTGCAAATGTAGTAGATTGCCCTACCAGTGGGTATTCCTAGGTTTTTAAGGCTTTCGAATTCAATGCAGCCCGCGAAGTAACCAACAACCACAACTATCACTTCAATCAAGCCAACATTCCAAAACCCCCATATTATAAACATCCAATACCTGAAACAATGCGAGATATAATCAACAACCACCACTAATCACACTCTTTTCTGACTCAATAATGATCAATAATAACAACTAACATAATTATGAATAATAGTAACAATTAAAAAGAAACTTATCAAAACCCTAATTGATCAAGCATCCCACCGCGAAGGAAGGTTTCAAAACCCTCAAATCATAAATCATCAAATACCTAAAACAATAGGACATATAATCAACAACCTCAACTAATTATTCCTTAACAATGGAACATATAATCAACAACCACAACTAATTTTACTATTTCCATATTCAAAAATTAAAATAATAACTAACATGATTATGAACAACAACAATTAAAAAGAAACTCACTAAAACCCTAATCGATCAAGCAACCCACCACATGAAACACATGCAATCAAGAAATAAGCAACCTAATCTCCAAACCAAACCAGATCGAAAAGAAAAAAAAGGATGAAAACCAAGAAACCTAATAAAAATATGAAGATCTAGAAGAGAGAAACAACGAAGAGAGAGGAGCTTTTTATGTCGACCTTTGGAGGTGGAAACAAATGTCAAATGACTATAGAAACTCCCAAACACTTATGCCGGCGAGTGAAGGTAAGGATTATTTTATAATAATGCTTTGTGAGAGAGGCACGTAAACAGAAAAAGACTTGTGAGACACCGGAAATGATTATACAGTAACCGTCTTTTTTTTAATATTATGCTAACAAAGATTATAATTTAAAGAGTAAACTACAAAATAAATCCCTGTGGTTTGAAATTTTTCACACAATACATTCCTCGTTCAAAGTATTGGCACTATACGTCACCCGTTAGGCAAACGTATATCACAATACATCTCTCTGGACTAGCGATGCAATTTTTTTTCTTAACTACTCACGATGGATGATTTTTGCAAAAGAAAGAAAGATGTCCAAAAAGAATGTTTTATTTTTTTCGAAAATAAAAGTTTTAATTTTTTTTCGACAAAATAAATTTAGTTTCTTTCTTGAAAAAGTTTTAAAAATTAAACTTAAAAAAATTAACATATTATATTTTTTTACGAATTTTTTTAAAGTTAAAAATAACTTCATTTGTTCTTTCCAAAAAACTAATTTTTTTTTAAAATGTTTTCAAACATAAATTAAATTTATTCTTGTAAAAAATGAATAACCTTACATTTCTTTAAATAGTTTTATGTTTTCTTATGATTAAAGTAAATTTTATTTAAGGATAAAAGTGTATAAATAGTTGTATGTTTTAATTTTTTTTTAAAGCTAATATTTTTACTTTTTATCTTAAAAAAATAAAAAATGTTTAAGAAATTACTAATTTTTTTTAATTCTTTTTGGATGAAAAAAATTTAGCTTTTAAAAAAGATTCAAAAGAAAAACGTTAGTATTTCTTTTAACTTTTCTAAATAGCTAAGGTGCCGTTTGGTTTGAGGATATTCAAGGATATTAGGGGATATTCAAAATTTGTACATTTTAATATCCCCCAAATATTGTGTTTGGTATAACAAAAGAAGGAATTTAAAATTCCTTGAATTCCCAAAATGAGGGCTATTAGAGTTCCTCCAAAAACTGAGAAACTTTAATTTACTTGAAAATTATTTTTCATAAACTTTTTTTCTTGTCGTTATTATTTCGGTTTTTATGTTTAAATAAAAAATTATAAAATTTTAAAAATTTATAGAAAATTTATAAAAATAATATAAATTTAAGTAAATATTTATATAGACTTTTTTATGAAATATATATATAATTTTTACAAAATTTATTGAAATTTCTTAAAAATTTTAATACTTTTTTTATAAAATATATATAAATTTTTTATAAAATTAAATGATTTTTTTTTAAAAATTTTAATGAATTTTTTATAAAACTTATATAAAATTTATATAAATTTTTTATATTTTTATAAAATTTATATAATATTTTTTTAAATTATTAAATTTTTATAAAACTTAATGAATTCTTTTATAATATTTATATAAACTTTTTTTTATAAAATTTATGATTTTTTTTATAATATATAAACTTTTTATAAGGTTTATATATATATTTTTATAAAATTTATATAAACTTTTTATAAATTTTGTATAAGAATTTAAAAAATTTATATAATGCTTTTATAAAATTTATATAAATTCTTATAATATTTATATATATATTTTTATAAATTTTAAATAAAATTATTATATATTTTTATAAAATCTATATAATTTTTTAAAAATTTATATAAAATGTGAAAATTCGAATTTTAATCTTTTAAATAGAAAATATATATAAAAAAATATTTATTCGTTAATTGGTTCAACCTAAAATCAAGATTTCAAAAAATTATAAATTCTGCCAACCAAAAGGCTTAGGCATTTTAAATTCTAGAATTTTAAATTCTGAGAAATTTTAATATACTTGAATTTAGAATTCCATAATTTTAATATCTTGAACCAAACGATTAAATATTTCAAAAAGTTTTCTTAAGTTTTTTAATATTTTAAAGTTTTCTTAAGATAAAAAAAATACCTTTTTAACTTTCAAAATAATTTAAAGCATAAAACGGTAAATTTTTATCTCTAAACTAAATCTACTTAAAAAATTAAAAAAGTTTAATTTCTAAAAAAATTGTGTAATAAAAATAAAAAATAAAATTAATTTTTTTTTTAGAAAAAGAGTATTATTTTTAAAAGTTTTTAAAAAAATAAAACTTATTTGAAAAAACAAAAAAATAAAAATTCAAAATATATATATATATATATATATATTTTTTAAAATACATCTCTCGTGAGGGGATAACGGAAAAATATTCGCATCGTTATGTTTAGGGATGTATTTGTGAAAAATGTTTGATTATGTATAATGTCAATATTTTTAACGAGAAATGTATTGTGCGAGAAAGTTAAAATTTGGAATTATCCGAGAAATGCGTTAACTTATAAAAATGCGTTGACAGAATAAAAATGTAACAGTATATATAAGTTAACTTATATGTTCGGAGTTATGGAGAAATGCCTTGACGTCGCACTTTTTACTGTAATACGGAGGGTTCATGTGTTTTGTGTATCCTGCTACGATAGTCTAATCCTCTAATTACATATGATTAATTGATTTCATAATTTTTAAACCACCTTAGAAAATTTATTATGACATTTCGAACGTTAACAAAACACTTGCAAAAAGACCCAAACACATTAGGCCACGTATTCCAAACCTACGCAAAATCAAAACAGTTATATAACGGTAAACAACTTCATGCACAGGTCATCACTTCTGGATACCCATCTTCCACTTATGTCGCTAATCACATTTTATCAATGTACTCTAAATGTGGCAATATTGAATATGCCCACAAAGTGTTCGATGAAATGCCTCAACGAAACTTGGTTTCTTGGACTGCTATGATTTCTGCTTTTTCGCAGAATTCGGAGTATGCGAAAGCGATTAGTACCTTTTGTTCTATGTGGGTTTCGGGTGAAAGGGTTAACGAGTTTGCGTTTTCGAGTGTGGTTCAAGCGTGCTCGTTTTTGAAGATGGGTGATGTTGGGAGGCAAGTGCATTGTCTTGCTTTGAAAGCTGGGTGGAGTTATGAGATGTTTGTGGGTAGTAACTTAGCGGATATGTATTCGAAGTGTGGGGCGTTGGTTGAAGCGTGTATGGTTTTTGAGGAGATGCCGGTGAAAGATGAGGTGTCGTGGAATTCGATGATTGATGGATATGCGAAGAATGGTTGTTATGAGGAAGCGTTGATGGCTTTTAGGAAGATGTTGGTTGAAGATGTGATGATTGACCAGCATTTACTCTGTAGTGCGCTTTGTGCGTGTGGGGGTTTAAAAGTGTATAATGTTGGAAGATGTCTTCATACCTTTGTTTTGAAGTTGGGGTTTGAGTTGAATGTTTCTGTTGGCAATGCACTTATGTATATGTACTGTAAGCTAGGAGACACGGATAGTGGTTCACGTTTGCTTGCAGCCGACTCTAGAGGTACAAATATTGTTTCGTATACTTCATTAATTGATGGGTATGTCGAAGTTGATCAAATCGAGAAGGCTTTGACTACATTTGTTGACTTGAAGAGGAAAAATATTGAGCCTAATGAGTTTACATTTTCTAGCTTAATTAAGGCCTGTGCTAATCAAGCTTCACTTGAACAAGGAGTTCAACTTCATGCCTTAGTGTTCAAGTACAATCTTGGTCAAGACCCTTTTGTTTCGTCTGTCATTGTCGATATGTATGGGAAATGTGGTTTGCTTGATCATTCAATCCAAGCGTTCAACAAGATATGTGGAGCAAACGAGTATGCATGGAATTCACTAATGGGTGTGTTTGCTAACCATGGTTTAGGAAACGAAGCAATAGATATATTTAATAAGATGGTGGTTCAATACTTAAAACCAAACGCTGTTACATTTATCAATCTTTTAAATGCTTGCAGCCATTCAGGATTAGTAAAGGAAGGATTAAGTTACTTTGATTCCATGGAAAAAGTTTACAGTGTAACACCTCGATCAGAACATTACTCGTGTGTTATTGACTTGCTGGGACGAGCTGGGAGGCTTGAAGAAGCTGAAAACTTTATCCAGAAAATGCCATTTGAGCCAAACGCGTATGCTTGGTGTTCTCTTCTTGCAGCTTGTAGAAAATATGGTGACAAAAAAAGAGGACAACTTGCAGCAGAAAGTCTTAAGAAACTCGAGCCTGAAAACAGTGGAGCTCATGTATTACTTTCCAATATATATGCAAAAGAGCAACAATGGGAGGATGTAAGAAGTGTTAGGAAGATGATGAAGGATGAAAACTTAAAGAAGCTACCTGGTTATAGTTGGGTCGATGTTGATAATAAAGTCCATGTATTTGGAGTTGAAGATTGGCGTCACCCAGATAAGCAAGAAATCGACTTGAAGCTTGATAGTCTTTTGAGTAAGATAATTGAAGCTGGGTATGCGCCTGATACTGAGTCAGTCCCACTTGATTTGGAATATGACATGAAGTTGAAGGTTCTTCATAGGCATAGCGAGAGGATAGCTATAGCTTATGCACTTATACGTTTACCAATTGGGAAACCTATTATTGTGAAGAAAAATATAAGAGTATGTGTTGATTGCCATTCTGCAATCAAGTTGATATCGAAAGTTGAGGGGAGAAAGATTATACTGAGAGATAATAGTAGGTTTCATCATTTTGTGGATGGATCATGTTCTTGCAAGGACTTCTGGTAAACTTCAAACATCAAAATGATTATACTTCATACATTTTTTGAAAATTTAGCAGTAGACGGGCTGACTATGTATCTTACAATTTAAATCATTTTTGAAGGTAGGATTGTTATATTCTTAAATGGTCTAGACTCTAGCTAGCTATAATTAGTAAGTTTGTAACCATTAAAAATTGTGATAATTATCCAATAATTAAGCAAAAACCAGTAAGCAATAGTTTAGTTTCGTATTCTCCTTTCATGTTTGTCTCAGGATCTTAGTGAGTTGAATAAGGAACTTTGTATCTCATAGTCTTATGGTGAGCTTTGTATATAAATCGTTGCATTCTGTGAAATAACAGATCTCATAGCATGCTCTGCTTAAAGTGTAAAAAGTAGTGATTGCTTACGAATCACTTTTGACTGATATTTCACGATGGGAGTGATTTGTAGCCGTCCACCATTTCTCATTGAATGAAGAAGATACAATGTGTCCCGTTATTGTATAAGTTCACATATTCCGGTTTTATGGAAATTTTACCCAAGTCCAGGAACAGATCCTATTGTCTGCAATGACCCTTTTACATTTGTATACGATTTTATAAAAGATTAAGTCACAAAACAAGATTTACTCAACCAACCACCCCTTTTATTTTCAGGCAATCACTTTAAATGCGAATCCTGGATTTGTGATGAGTACTTACAAAAAGAAAGAAAAGAAACTATGAATCAATGATCTTAACAGCAAGATCAAAGCTCATAAACAACCAAAATCAACAAGCTAACAATGATCAACAATGGCGACTAGAGAGAGAAACAAAAGATATAACAGAATGATAAAACAATGAGAAGAAAGCATCATATATATACTCCTAAACTAGGGCGACATCACACTTCCCACAAATGTCATAAGCATCCCCTCAAGTATGTTAAATCTGCAAAATAAAAACCAACTACCAAACATTCCAAAACTATAAAAATATTTTACCTTTCTTACCCTTTATCTTTGATATGTTTGGCAAAGTCAACTTATCTCAATACCCCCTCTTAAGTTGACTTGTGATATAAGTCAACAAGCCTCAACTTTTCACAAAAGCACTTGTGATCCTTAATAGGTAAACCTTTGGTAAAAAATCGGCAACATTGTCTTCAGATTTGATCTTAAAAGTTTTGATCAAACCTACAGATACTTTCTCCCTCAACAAGTACAAACCAATTTCAAAATATTTTGTTCTTTCATGAAAGACAGGGTTAGAAACAATTTGAATTGCAGAACTGCTATCACAGCTAATAGGAACATGTAAAACAACATCAACCTTAAGATCTTTCATGATCTTAAGTATCCACATAATTTCACAAGCAACACTGTTCATAGCTCTGTACTCAGCTTCAGCTGAAGATTTAGCTA
Source organism: Glebionis coronaria (assembly GCA_025667525.1). NCBI lineage: Eukaryota > Viridiplantae > Streptophyta > Magnoliopsida > Asterales > Asteraceae > Glebionis > Glebionis coronaria. Next base: position 486,979,443 of record CM046876.1, on the reverse strand, counting down.
ACACAGATTGCTTTTTGCTTTTCAAGGAAACAAGATTATTCCCTAGATAAACAGTATAACTAGTCACTGATTTTCTAGTGACCTTGCATTTAGCCCAGTCAAAATCAACAAAAGCATTAAGACTTAAGCTATTACTCTTCATAAAAGAAATGTCAGTTCCAGGAGAACTTTTAAGATATCAAAGAACATGAAAAGCAAGCTTAAGATGAGACTTATATGGAGCATGCATTAATTGACTATTACAATGAACAACATAAGCAATGTCATGTCTAGTCAAAGTAAGATATATCAATTTCCCAACAATCTTTTGATAACAAGTTTTGTTATCAAGAAGAACATCATGATCCATAGCAACCTCAACTTTCTTTTTCCTTGAAGGATCAGGTATAGGAGCTTTAGCAGGCTTGCAAGCCAACATACCATATTCAAATAACAAGTCTAGACAGTATTTCTTTTGATTAAGAACCAAACCTTTTTCAGTGTCAAGAACTTCAATGCCTAAGAAATACTTAAGTTTGCCAAGATCTTTAATTTTAAATTTAGAACTTAAGTATTCCCTAAAGTCATTGATAACTTGTTCATTGTTCCCTGTGATGATAATATCATCTACATATACTAACAGGGCAACAAAAGAATCATTTTCAGTTTTGGTGAACAGAGAGACATCACTTCTACTTTGTGATGACGTATAGTCCCCAACCGGGTCATTGACCCGGCCAATGGGTACTACCCGCATTCGGCCCGTCACTGATGGGTTAGATTAATGTCATTTAAGCTTATGGGCTTCGAATGAACAGTGGCCGCATAGATGTGTGCGGCCCACGGCCCGACATGGCCGGTAACGCGTTAGACAGAATCACAATCTTATTGGGATTGATATTTACCCTAAAGTAGAGGATATACACTAACCATAATTAGAAGATAACAATCAAACTAATTGTGGCACTTATCCTTTGCTTGGGGCCGAAGCATCGGTGACAGCCCATTAGGGTTTCACCGCCTATATAAGGAACCCCCAAGGGTTCCACATACGTATTACATTCTTCATACTCTCAACCTACAGTCGACTCACAACCCTAAACCGATTACTTACTCTCACACCGGAGTCTAATCGTGGGATATATTCCCACGGTAAGCTTAACGCGTGTTGTTTTAGTGTGTAGGATCTCAACAAGAAGTTCACTTGGTGCAGGAGCCGGAACCCAAGCACCCGAATTAAGCCTAATTCGGGTCAAGCTAAGGATCATCCAACTTTTGTATCAACAAGTTGGTGCCATACGTGGGACCCTACACTAAACTCAATCTCTAACAATGACGAAGGGACATTCTCAAGGAAACCCAAGGAACACAAACCCTGGGAACCGAAAGTCCGGAGGTGACGTTCCAACTCCGCCTCCAGCTGGACAAACTGGAGGACCAAACAACCGAAACGTATTGTTTCAGTCCGGAGGGACGGGCCAATCCAGGGGCGGCACCTAATGCTGTCAACAAGGAAGCACAAAAGCCACCCATGGTTGAGGCAGAGTTGGAAGTTGATTCACTCGATGATGAGGACCTCGAACACGTACTCACGCAAAACCTCGACTGAATCATTTTGGGCATCTCAACGAGGTTAAATTTGGGAAGGAACCTCCAATCCCGACTTAACTTCGGCAGTGCGGCAAACGGTACTCCCCCTCAAGCTCAAAAAAGGGGGAGGAAACCTCAGGCCCAGGAACAGCCTTCCTTCGAGGAACCACCTCGAGCATGAAATGTGTTCGATCGCATAGGCGATCGCATCATGCAAGAATTGCAAGAAGCCCAAGGAGATGAGGAAAACTCCGACGGCTCCACTCGACGCGCGGTGTTGGAAACTCCTGTGGACAATCGCCGCACCAGTGTGCGGAATAAGATGAACTCTGGTGGGAAGAAAGCTCCTAATTCTTCTCACAGAAGTGGTCATCGTAGCCAACCAAAAGGTAGGGCACCGCCCCCCCCCCCCCCCCATCATGACCCTTCGGGGTCTGATTCGGATGACCATCCCCCAGGCGTCGCCGACCTAGGTATTCCCCTCCACCACCATCGGACGACGAAGGACGCTACGACAATACCTACTATCGTGATGAAGAGGAGGAAGATCTCTCCCTTCCGTGGTGCGACGACAGAGAGGACGCCTTCACCCTTCGCATACGAAACTACTTTGAGGAAAAGAAGCGTCGCATGCCGGCGTGCATTAAAACCTATGACGGATCTGGTGATCCGGACGATCACCTAAAAGTATTTGATACACAGGCTAAAATTAAACGATGGCCGATGCCTATATGGTGCCAGATGTTTAATTCAACCTTGATTGGCAATGCCTACGATTGGTTTGAAAAGCTCCCTCATCGGAGCATCAACAGCTTCGACGAACTACGCACCGCGTTAAAAAACAATTACACTCAGCGGAAGAAGTACAATAGGGACCCGGTCTCATTGGCAACCGTCAAACAGAGGCCCGGAGAAACTACAGAAGACTTCACGGAGTGTTTCAATGACGAGTGTACGCATACCAAAGCGTGCCCAGAAGTCCTCAAAATTTCTGACTATATGCACGCCATAACAGACAAGGAGTTAATCATACGCCTCAACGATAAGCGCCCGGAGAAGTTAGACAAACTCATGGAAAGGGTTAGAAACTTTGTGGAAGGAGAAACCGCTGTTGCCGCTGCTTACCCCACAAAGGGGAATCATAATTATCGATCGAACGACCAGCGCAAGAGGCAATCAGGTGGTCAAAGCACCCATGGCAGCGGGAGGAACTTGGATTACAAGAGCCAGACTAAAGGAGGGAAGGCAGATGATAAGTTCACCCCTCTAAAGATGACTTATCGAGACATCTTGCTAACGGAAGTAGCAAACTTCCCAAGGCCTCCCCCAATGACAACTCCAGTCGACCGTTGTCAAGGAAATCGCTTCTGCAAATTCCACAATGACAAAGGTCACGGCACCGAGGATTGCATTCAGCTCAAAAATCACATTGAGTCACTGATCAAATCAGGCAAACTCAAACACCTAGTTGAGGATTGGAAGGACGGGAAGGATATTAAAAAGAAAGACAAAAAGATTTCCAAAAGGACAAGCCCACGACCATATACATGGTTCAGTCAGGGCAGCACGGGACGAAGCAGAAAATTGGTCAAAAATTTTCACGCGGCAAGGAAATCTCATTCCCTCCTATCACGGCGAGCAACGTGGCCGATGCACCTCTTACGATTGAGGTGAGCATTGTAACTCACAATGTTCATCGCATGTATGTGGATGGAGGATCATCGGCGGAAGTGCTATACGAACACTGCTACGTGCAGTTACACCCGGAAATCAAAAGCCAACTAATGCCAGCCACGTCGCCGCTCATTGGCTTTAGTGGGGACACTATTTGGCCAATAGGACAATTATGTTTGCTGGTAACCATTGGGGACAAAGAGCATTCAACCACGACATGGATGAACTTTATGGTGATACGTTCACATTCCCCGTACAATGGTATCATCGGAAGACCAGGAATCTTAGCAATACGGGCAGTCCCATCTACGACACACGGCATGATTAAATTCCCGGTGGAAGGGGGAATTGAAACTATTTACAATTCAGTTGTACCAGCATCAGAGTGTCACGCCGTGACGACACCAATCCATCCAGCTCCTATAAAGGAAGGATCACCACCCCCAATTGGAAAGTGGTAATCCACCCCGGATATCCTGAACAAGAAGTGGCTATTGGAGGAACTCTTTCCGAGAAGGGAAAAAAGGCCATGTGCTCTCTCCTAAAAGCCAACCTTGATATATTCGCATGGGAAACAAAGCAAATGACGGTCGTACCATGCTCTATCGCAGAACACAAGCTTCAAATCCGCCCCGGATATCCCAATGTAAACAAAAGAAGCGTGGTCTAGCACGGAAACACAGCCAGGTAATACTGGAGGAGGTACAGAAACTCGTTGACGCAGGAATCATACGCGAGGTATATTACCATGAGTGGCTCTCCAATCCCGTCATGGTGAGGAAACACAATGGAAGCTGGCGCATGTGTGTGGACTTCACAGACTTGAACAAAGCTTACCCACAAGACTGCTATCCGTTACCATAAATCGATTGGAAGGTGGAATCCTTATGCGGATATTCTTTAAATGTTTCTTAGATGCATATAAAGGATACCGTAAGATCCAGATAGCGGAGGAAGACAAGGAGAAGACGGCGTTCCATACTAGTCAGGGGGTGTATTGTTACACAAAGATGTCGTTCGGACTAAAGAACACATGCGCGACATATTAGCGACTTGTTGATAAAGACTTCGACTCGCAGATAGGCCGTAACCTTGAAGTCTACGTTGACGGCTTGCTCATCAAGATCCATACAGAGGACGAGATCCTCCGTGATATCCAGGAAACGTTCGACACATTGAGGAAAATCAACATGAAACTGAATCCAAAAAGGTGCACGTTTGGAGAAACCGAAGGAATGTTCCTCGGATATATGATTAATCCAAACGGTATCAAGCCTTGTCCGAAGAAGACGGACGCCGTGATACAGCTACCATCCCCTCAGACACTTAAAGAGGTACAATCACTCAATGGAAAGCTAGCCGGGCTTAATAGGTTCTTATCAAAGTCTGCGGAGAAGTCATTTCTATTATTTAAGACACTCAAGAAGTGCTTGAAGAAAGGGGACTCTCGCTGGACAAGAGAAGCTGAGGAGGCATTTGGACAGCTCAAGCAACACCTAGCGGCTCTTACCATGCTAGTCTCCCCACGACCTAAGGAGGAGCTAATTATGTACCTGTCCACTACGTACGGAGCAATAAATGCAGTCCTTATGACTGATCAGGATTCAGTCCAGACTCTGGTTTACTTCATAAGCATAGCGTTGCAAGGGACAGAGTTGAATTATTTACCAATGGAGAAGTTAGTTTTATCATTGCTTTACGCCGCGAAAAGGCTGCGTCGGTACTTCTAGGCCCACCCAATTGTGGTTATCCCGAATCAGCTAATAAAACAGATTATCTCTAAATTGGACGTAGCCGGGAGATTGCAGAAGTAGAGCGTCTTACTAGGAGAACACAACATCTCCTATAGACCAAGGACAACTGTCAAGGGCCAAATCTTGGCAGACTTCATAATCGAGAAACTCGAGGAGGACGAGCCAATGGTACCAAAGGAAGAAATTTCAATGGAACCATGGGTTTTGTTTACTGATGGATCTTCTTGCACGGACGGATCAGGAGCAGGCCTCATACTCACAAATCCGAAAGGCATGGTGTTAATGCAAAACAATGCCTAAAAACATTGTTAGTATTAATTAATCTTTCTTAGTTTTGATCACGACAAATTACAAAGACATTTATTGTCAAACACAATCATAAAACGAATTATCTAACAAACACTATCATCAAGGTAATAATCATTACACTAACATATCTTAATCATGCTTAGTGATCATAAAAGTGATTAGCCTTAGAACTCACTTTTGTCAAACATTACAAAAGATTTTTAATATACTTTATTTTTAAGAAAATGTTTTATTAAAATGAAAATGCAAATTTAAATATGGCATATTCCATATGCCATAAGAATATCTTTTGAAGGTTTAAAAAGCCTCAGATATTTTAAATTCACTAAAAGACAAAAATGAGCGGAGTCTACGCCAACGGTACCTTAGCACCTATGGTGGTTCCTTATCTAAAAGGAACCGCGGGCTCCAATAAGGAACCGCGGGCAGATATAGCCGTTGGATGTTTTTTCCTATAAATAGTGAATCAAATCTGCATTCTAATCAACCCTTTTTGGACATCTTCTTCAGCCTTCTTTCTCCTTTCTAATCCTAGTCATTTATAAATGATCACTTAATGTTTTAAGTATGTTTACTCATGATTATCCTCTTGATCTCCTTCTTTACCTTGTCCAAAGAGAAGATCACTCACACACTTGTGATGTGATTAAAGATGTAGCATTGATGAAGATCACCTACTCCTAAAGATCTAGTCATGTTCATCATTTGTTTATTTGTGTCTTGTGTAGATCTAATGTATTTGTGAATACTTGGACTAGTTGTGTTCATCCAAGTTATTTATGAATACTTGGATTAGAGTTGTGTACATCCATTGCACATGTATGTGCTTGGATTTATGTTGTGTAGATCCAAGCTACATGTGTGTACTTGGATATGATTAGTTGAGTTGTAATTAGTTGTGTTAGTTCTCACTAAACTATAAAGTGATGTGGTTGTGTCTTGTGAGTTCTCACTAAATTATAAAGTGATATGTAGTTGTGTTGTGTGAAGTTCTCACATAGCTTTAAAGTGAAGAGTCATGAAGATTGGTTCTAGCTTTGGATTAGAACTCGACATCTAGCCTTATGTCGGAAAATGGTGAAGTAGGCAACGTTGTGAAGATTGGTTCTACCTTTAGATTAGAACTCGACATTTAGCCTTGTGTCGTAAAAGAGTGAAGTGGGAGACGTTGTGAGATTGGTCCTAGATAAGATTAGGTCTCGACATTTAGCTTAGTGTCGGAAAATAATGTAAGCGACGTAGTAAGGTTTTTTCCGCCAAGAAGGGAGCTTGTGGATATAGTGGAAATCTCGAGTAAGGTGTACTCGAGGAGTTGAGTAGGAACGAGGATATAGCCTCGTTGCCGAACCACTATAAATCTTGGTGTCTTCCTACTAGGTTGTTTCTTTCCCTACTCTTTACTTACATTCATTATCACTACACTTATTATACATTGTTAATGCATTAGAATTGAACCTAATCATTATGCAACTAGCTTTCAAGTAAAAGATAGTTTTGTACATTCACCTAATTGAAATGAATTTTAATTAGGAGATAAACCGATGAGAAACTATTCAATCCCCCCTTCTAGTTTCTACAATTGGTATCAGAGCGATGGTGACACAAGATCTTTGAAGTATATTGTACTTTAAAACTTGGATCGATCTATTGTCTGCTCAAATTAGAAGGTTAAGTTGTACTAAAGTTTTTCTTTGGTCAAAACTATTTTTTTGTTGAAAATAAGCCTTTTAAAATGTTAATATTGCATATTACTTAAATTAGTTGTATTAATGTATTTTAGATTTACTCTTGAAATGTATCTACTAGTTTGCATCTTGTTATGTGTAGGTACTCATGAAGATAAATCATGCTATCGATTGTGGATTGAGTTACTTACACTTGTAGAAGACTCATATTCTTTGATTTCCAACATCATTGAATGATGATATCAAGATGGGTAGAAGTGATACTAGTCTTTGAAGACTTAGTAGTCACTATTAGTCATAGTTGGCCTTTGCATCGATTCCTTGAAAGCTTGGAATGCAATTTGTGGCCAAGGGACGCTCTCATTCTTCCACACGCCCTATTGATCATTCTTTTGATCATTAATTGACTATATGCTTGTTCTTGGCATCCTTGCCTTGACATTTATTTGTGGTTTGTGATTCTTTTCTTTTTCTCTCTCAAACCTTCATTGCTTGGATACTTGACTCACTATGGAGATGTAGGGTGACTTAGTAGAAGCTTAAAGTATCAAGCATGATTTCCATGGTTTGCACCCTTACGACTAGTAGGCCCTATATCATGTGTAACTTGTGTAATTAAGCTCATCTCTAGGATGATTAGTGAATCCCATGAGATACTGATTTGCAGTGAATTACACCTCTTGTTTAGGAAAACAAAAGAGCGTAAAGTAGGGGAAGTATTAAATACGACGGTTTAGGAAAACCGTGTACTAATGACCAAATGAAGTTCCAAGTTCGTTTCCCAAGGAGGTATATGTGTGTGAGTAATTCGTAATTGGTTTGAGATTAATATTGGTTAGAAGGAGATGAGAAAAGGGGATGACGAAGACGTAAAATTAATTACTACTAGAATTAAACGTAAAACCGTAAAATGAGCAAAAATAAAAATTAACTCTAAAAATTACCAAAAATTCACCAAAAATCAAAATAAATAAACTAAGAGTTTTCCAATGATCAAAACTTTTTCAAACCTTTTAATTAATTAAATATTATTTTTCTAATACTAATTAAAGCCCTAAAAATCAAATTAATTATCAAAAAGCCCAAATAAAGATTTTTCAATTGGTAAACCTCTAAAATGACCTAAAAAGATTAAAAACTATTTTTATAAATTTTTAAACGAAGAAAAACTATTTAAAATGATTTAAAAACTATTAAAACTTAAAATAATTATAAAAATTAATCTAAAGATGATAAAATTAATCTAAAAGTTGCAAAAATCCTATTTTAATGTATTTTTAAGCTAAGAAAAATATAAAAAGTGCAAAAATGTGAAATTTGAAAAATAATAATAAAATAATATTAAAATAATATTAAAAATCCAAAATTATAAAAAATTCTAAAAACTTGCAAACTAGTTTATTTTAACCTAAATAAATAGAAAATGAAAGTGAAATTACCAAATTACCCCATTTGGGCCCCCAAATGGGCTAAAATCAAAATCAGTCAAGCTTAATGGGCTTTTTAGCCCAAAAAGTCAAAATAAGCCCAAATGACTTGGAAAAGCCCTACATGACTCAATATTTAATTCTAAACACAAAACTCTGAAGACCCAAAAGCTGAAAGTGAGCTTATCACAGCTTAATGAACAAACAGCTTATCCTTGTTGGGCCAATAAGCCCATTAAGCAATAAGCCAATGCCATAAGCTCTAATTTGACACACAACCTTCTTTTGGGATACTAAAGAGATCTGTAAAAAGAAATTTTGAAAAAGCACACTAAATAAGCCATAAATAAGCCAAGAACAATTCCACAAAACGACAAAATAGTCGGGATAGAGTTCTAGACTGTTTCAGAAGCTCTAGTTTGTTGCAAAAGCTCACAAATAGCTTAACTAAGAATAATCAATCAAGAAAATCACAAAAAGCCAAGTAGAATAAGCTATAAGAACCAATAAGCTGGCTGAAAAAGCCAAATAAGCTAGTTTTCTAGCAAAAGCTTAACCAAAAGACTTGTAACCTTCCAGACTTGTTATTAAGCTGAGAAAAATGAGTTCTATTACAAAAACTAAGTTGTTGCATGTACCAATAAGCAAAACAGATTCAATAAGCTATGTGACCAAGTTTGACCAAAAGTCAAACGCTGACAAGAGTAAATCAAACACTGACAAGCACAATTTGGACGTTGACAGACTTAATGAAGTGTTGAGACTTTGTTTTCACCCTGCTGGTCAAGGCTTGAGTACAATCCTTGTGAATCAAGGTCTACCAGTTGAGTAGACTTGATGAGTTTTGGCACAAATAAGCCAATAAGCCAGTGGGCTTATAAGTTTGTGAGATAAGCAGCAAACAAAAGGCACAAACCAAGTAATGCACAAGGAACCAAATACTAGCATAAAACAACAGGAATCAAACCAATAGCATCAAAATCTCATAGCATGCATTTGCTGATCTAAATGACCAAAAGCTGAAATTCAATAAGCTATAGACTACTCAATAAGCAACCAAACTCTAAAACCAGATGATGCAGAGTTGCATAACCAACAAATCTATAAGCAAACCAAGTTTCACACCTTAATTCAAAAAAACAAACAAATTAGACCTGCTGATGTGTTTGACTAAAAAAGTGTTCAAAAACTAGCAACCTATGATTTTTAGTTATACCTTGTTTTAGACCTATCCAACACTTGAAACAACTTCTATATCAGTAAACAAATAGATATAAACTAATAGGAGCCAAGCTCCAAGGCCTTAAGGCCTTTGAACTAGCAAACACAAACAACCCTTAATCCACAACTTTTCAAAGCAACTTGTGATTCCAACTAACAACCTACTGATTTTCTGATTCAAACACACTTCCTAGATGACAACTAACGGATTCAAACACAAAAATCACAACCTCGAACACAAGAACACAAAATCACAGTCCAAAATCAAAAATAGGCAATAACATGAAATTTTTAGGGGAAACTTAAACAAGAGGCCATACCTGTCCTCCACAACATCCTAGGAGGACCAGCAATGCTCCTTGGACCTTGTTCAACAACTAGAACAAGACCAAGGTACTTCAACAAGAAAGATGGATGACTGCCTTGGTTGATGTTACAAAGTAGAAACTCAAGGGCTTGATTTCTTCAACACAATGAACAAACAGCCTAACCAAAGGCCCTAATCCCTTCACAAGCTTGGTGTCAACAAGCTTGTAAGAGCTCATAGCTTTTGGTTAAGGATTAGTACAACAAAAATAGCAAAATCAGAAACCTCTTTTCAAGCTTTTTTCAAACTTGAAAACCTTACCAAACATAAACGTCCTTGAACCAAATGATTCAAGCACACTTATAACATCAAACGGAACTCAGAATTACCCTTAAACAACACCAACTTTCAAAAACATAAAAAGGAATTACAATTTTCTCAAAATACCAACTTTTATAAATTTCAAATAGGAATTTCAATGTTTAAAAGGTAAAACTGGAACAAAGGGACTCTCACAGGTTGAGGTCTCCTTTTATAGGCCTAACAGATGGTTCTAGAATGCTAAAAAACCCTAGCTATGAATTCTCAAATTTGCCCTTGAGTGCTTGATGCTGTTTGATGTGTGTGAGCTGTCCAAATGCATCATGGACGTTCATTTTAGCTTTGGAGTTAAGCTATGACTCTTAGCTGTTGATCTTGACACGTCAGATTACTTGGAGAGAAAGTTGCATTTTCATTGGTGGACGAGGTTGAGTGTGGGGTCCATTGGGTAATGGGATTGAGGGTTTTGTGTGTGGGTTATATTTCTGGGCGTGTGAATCAAGTGTGGGAATGGATAATTGCATTTTACCCTTTGTTTAAGTGAGAGGAGTTACTGGGTTCTTGATGGTAAACAGTAACTCCTTTTGATCCGAAAATAGGGGAAAGGTAAGTGTTTGGCGCAATTTACTTTCATATGTTTCATTTGCACATCTTTAGCCCTTGTGTTTTGGTGAAATGGGTATAAAACGTTTTTCAGCCATGAAACTTACTTTCCTTTGTTATTTAAGTTTCATACTTCACACTTTTGGCACAAATCTTTTCCAAAAAGATTTCAAGAGTTATTTTTACCAACTTTCCATATTTGAAGGACTGATCTTGGACATTCTTGATCTTCAAAGGTCTTCATTGTATCTTCGACTTCATGAGGGACCATAATTGGAAATTTAGAATTGTTGAGGGACTGATCTTGCTAATTCTTCAAAGTTGAAGGACCATTTTGTAATTTTGACAATCTTAAGGGACCAAACTTGTAATTATGAATTCACAAGGATTTTAAGTGTCATTTCTTCATTCATTGAGGATCAATCTTGTATTTCTTCAAGTCTTCAAGGTTTAATCTTGGATAATTCATGAACTAGGGCCCGGTTCTTTGTACGGCTTCGTTTCTCGTGTCCGTTTTTCCTTGTTTCTTGTGATCTTTTGTCTTTTCACGATATCCATACCTAAAACACACAAGTAAACAAACACAAGAATATATATGATATTTTATGACATTTTAGTGCATTTAAAGCCCGAAAAGAACGATGAGATCATGTATAAATGCCATCTCATCACTCCCCCATACTAAGCCATTGCCATGCCCTCACGTAATGCTAGAATAAAGTATCTAAGCATCACCAAAGTTCAATTTTATTACCTTTATTGAAAAGTAAAAGACTTGCAACAATACTACGAGAATGTGTAAAGACATAATGTATGATTTTCATCACGAATGTGCCTTTTAGGATCAAAGAATAGAAACAAGTAAATGTCCCTTAGAGTAAATTTCGTCATCCTTGATTGTCATACATTCCATGCTAAGTGCAAAAACGGGATCATTGTTGGTACAAGTCACAATGCTAACACTACTCATACGTCCAAATTGTGTAATACTTTTTCTCCCCGCAATCCTAGTTATTATAAAAGGAAATGGGTTACTAGCATTTTTTAACTATTTGTCATGGATCACAAGTGATTCATACTGACTTATTTTAAGTAGTTATTAGTCCGAAAGCAAAGTAGCACGATTTAATCGATAGTTAGCCGAAGGACAAAATATTTTAAAATAAATTTTCGTGTATCTCCTTAAGTTCATATCTTGGCATAACTCGTTTCACGATTTGAGACCTTTCTCGCACCGATATTTGGCATGTACTTCATACTTCAAATCTTGGGAAGACGTTCTTGAAATTATGGTCTTCTCTTCATATATTTGGAATTTCTTCACTTGACGTTTTTGAGAGATTCTTCATATTTGGACCACGACTTCATCATTTTTCTTCAAACTTTATTTTGGACTTTGATATACAACGATCCGCCTCCTTTTCGGACTTGGATATATTTATCCTCATACCTTGTAAGGGTCTTTTTGGATAGACTTTCTCCACGATCTTTAGGGGAGTAATTGCTTTTCGTCATGTGTCTCGATCCTTCATATTGATTTTGGAGCAATGATACTTCACATCATCTTGGATCTTTAGCAAAAATAGAGCTCCTCATGCCTTGTAAGGGCCTTTTTGGATCTTCACCAATCTTCGCGTCTCGCTTCAGTAAGTTATGCCTTGGCTATGAACTCTATTCAACCACGGGCAACTTTGAAACGATCTTGGGCTAGAAGCTAAGTAACCTTTCAAATCGTACGACCTTACCTATTGCAATTATTTTTATTCCTAATGCATTGATCTTATGGGAAGAAAAAGACACAATTAAAAACATATGAGTTTTTGAAAAAACATTTTCATGTTCTACGTTTAGCATGATCACTTGTCTAACTCTATCACTTCTCGTTCTTCACTATATAAAGACCTCTAATTAAAGAGACTTGTGAATACTTAGCCATGCAAGTCAAAATTAAGCCAAATTTGGATTAGCTTTCATTAAGACTATATAAAATCAAAGTTTTGGGTTTTCAAGCCACCTATAGGATCTTGCACTTTCTTGGACTTTTTAAAGTTTAGAGAATGCATTTTATAGTTCCCTTGATAAGTGACTTTCTAGGATCAATTATAGGAACTTGCGAAAAGTTCTTGTTCTTAACCCGAATGAGCTAAGACTTTCGCGTTTAAAAGTTCCCTATATAAAAGTCTAGCAAAACTTGAATTGAGCGTGTTAAGGAATGTAAATGGCTCCAAATGCCCATCAAGTCAAAAATTAGCTCTTATTCTACCCATCAGAAAATATACATTCGTGTCTTAAAAACACTTATGAAAACTAAGAAAAAATTTAAAATTTGGCCATTTTTGGCCTTATTAGCAACAAAAACAAAACATTGAAAGTTGGAAATGTGAGGGCGTAGCAAAGCAAGTATCTATTCACCCCCCATACTAAAAGTAAACATTGTCCTCAATGTTTCGAGTCTAAAGGTGGAGCACCCCTATACTAGAGACGAAGAATCAAATGCTTAGGATCTAGCATGGAAAGGGTGATCAACAATATATCTAAAGCCGTTTATTAAGTATGCTAAAAGATAATTGTTAGAACAATAAAGGATATGTCATGGATTCGTGAAAAACTTCTTCAAGCAAACGATGGAGGCTCACATAAACGAACACGAGAGTCTTCAATCGTAGATGATGATGATAATCTAGATGACACAATCACAAAAAACCACGAGACAACGAGTTGGAAGGGCACAGATCCCCTCTCATTAGTTATTAGTAAGCATAAAAGGATAAGCATGGGATCTCACCCACGAGGCACCTCGTTTTTGATTACCGATTCATGAGCTCGACTCGATCCCCTCAATGCTAATTATCATTGGGGAAGGTGACTTGGTCGAGGTCAACCATTGAAGGAATTTCCCCACCAAAGTAGTGCTTAAGCCTATGTCCATTCACCTTGAAGTTAGGACCATCATCTTGAGCTAGCTCGATGGTCCCATAAGGAAACACTTGTGTAACGGTGAAAGGACCCGACCAACGAGATTTCAATTTCCCAGAAAATATCTTAAGTCTAGAGTTAAAAAGTAACACTTGATCACCAATGTTAAAAACCCGATTTTTAATCTTTGCATCATGAAACTTTTTAGTCTTTTCTTTGAAAATCAATGAGATTTCATAAGCATTGTCTCTTAGTTCATCCAATTCATTTAATTGTATTTTCCGGTGATCTCTCGCGGTCTTTAAGTCAAAGTTTGCATGCTTAAGGGCCCAATATGCCTTGTGCTCCAATTCAATGGGCAAATGATAATTGTTCCCATAGACTAACTTATAAGGAGTACAACCGATAGGTGTCTTATAAGCGGTCCTAAAGGCCCATAAAGCGTCATCGAGTTTGTCGGACCATGAAGCATGGTTTTCTCCAATCGACCTCTCTAAAATCCTCTTCAAAGCTCGGTTCAAAACCTCGACTTGCCCACTCGTTTGCGGGTGATAAGCTGTAGAAAGACGATGAGTAACTCCATATTTCTTTAAGACCTTCTCGAATTGGTCATTACAAAAATGGGTTCCACGATCGCTTATAATGACACGAGGGGTTCCGAACCAAGAGAATAGTTGTTTCAAAAACTTCACTACCACACGAGCATCATTAATAGGTAAAGCCTTAGCTTCCACCCACTTAGAAAGGTAGTCCACTGCGACGAGGATATACTTGTTACCATGAGACGATGGGAACGGCCCCATAAAGTCTATGCCCCAAATGTCGAAAATCTCACACACTTGAATTATGTTTTGCGGCATTTCATCACGTTGAGATGATTTTCCTTGACGTTGGCACGAATCACACGACTTCATAAGTGCGTGTGCATCCCGATAGAAAGAAGGCCAAAAGAAGCCGGCATCGAACACTTTCTTAGCCGTGAGGTTAGCACCGTGGTGACCACCCGTGGGTCCCTCGTGACAAGCTCTAAGTATATTAGAAGCTTCGGCACCAAAAACACAACGTCGAATGAGTTGATCCGCACAAACCCAAAAGAGATAAGGGTCGTCCCAAAAATAGAACTTGACGTCACGAAAGAATTTTCTCTTTTGTTGTGTCGTCAGACTGATGTGATCGTGATAGTATAGTGATAATTAGATACGTTATAGGGTAAATTAGAAAATTACCTTTAGGAAAAAGTAATAGTCTAAAATTACCAAAGACGAATTCAATTAAACACGTGGATGAACCAAGTTCGTTGTACACAAAGATTTTATGAATTTGAGACGTTTTGTTTCGATTTGGACAATTGATTTGAATTGGTTTCGGTTTTTAAAACTAAAATTAATTTCTACAAATTTAAATCCTAATTTAATCCTAAAGTGCATGAACCGTAAACCCCCAAATTTATTAAATCCAAACACAATTACTTAAAATTTAAAACTTTTTAAAAATGAACTCTATCTAAAAATTCTATTTAATAAAAACAAATTTAATTAAAATACTTTTACCCTATTTTAAAAATCTATTTAAGAAACTAATTTATTTAAAATCTAAATCAATTAAAATCTAATTATTTAAAAACTAATTAAACTTTTAAAATTAATAAAAACATTATTTTTATTATTTTAATTTTTTTATTTTTGTTTGTTTTAAAACTATTTATTACTGAAATTTACTTTAATAAAAATATTAATTAAAATATATATAAATGAAAATTAACTACAACTTAAATGAAACTGCCAGGAACAATATTACTATATTAATTAATTGACTGAAAATAAACTCAAAAGAACTTGCAGCTCAGATGGAAAACTCGTTGGGTGTTCATCCATGAGGTCACGGGTTCAAATCCTAGGAAGGACTTATTTTTTTGATTATTAATTTTGGACAGTAAACAGAAAAGAAAAGCCACAAGAGTGACTTTTTTTCACAAATTTTATGAAAAGCTGATAAGGATATCAGCTTATGAGCTAATCAGATCAAAGGAATCTGATAACTTATAGCTTAAACAATAAAACAGCAAAAACACACAAAGCAGCCAAACAAGCTTAAATTTAACAAAAATACTAATCAGCAATCAGATCACATTAAGCAGTCTATAACAAATAACAAACACATATTCTACTAATAATAAAGCAAAATCAGTAAAAAAAACAATCTCAACAGACAAACACATTAAACTAGACCACAAATTAAGCTCAATATCAAAACCTGCTAGCACTAAATCACCACAACAATCAGAAAACAGCAGACTAAAAACTCAGTAATATCAAATGAAGAAGATCTTAAACAAATAAGCACTAACTCACATACTCAGATCAACCACAAGCTAAAACCAGAGGAATCAACAGACCTAGTTTATCAGAATCAATCAGAAACTTTAGTGCAAGCAAATAGTTCTTCTAAAACTCATAAACAATAATTAATCATGGCAAACTCTCAATCACAGTTAACATTCAGCAGGTACTCACCAGCAAGTAAAATAACCAAACGTGAAATCCCAGCAAAGTAAATCAAAAGCAGTTAAACAACTCTTACCAAGGTAAGTAAAACATCACAATAATGATACCTATAATGTCTAGCAGATTCAAAAACATTCTTCAACTAACAGTCAACTAAAATCACTTCATCAAAAATAGATCCAAACAGTCCCTTTTCATTTATATAATTCATTAACAAATTACTGATAAATCATATTAAATAGCATAAAATTAACTAGTAAACATACCATTTGAAGAAAACCTTTGAGAAGAAGGTTGTGCTGAATAACCTTATGAACCGGAAACGACATCACCGAACGAACCACCACCATCAACACTCGAGCCAGTGTAAAAACTTACCAGTGGGGAAAGTTTTTTTTTCCAAATTTATTCTTTTAATATTCAATTTAAGCTATTAGATTAAGCTTAACCGAATATTTTAATCATTATTATATTAAAATAGACTGGAAAATAAATTCGCAATATTCAATATCAACAGAAAATGAATGACAAAAACAATCAACTCAAATCACTTTTTATTAATAATGAAGAACCGAGTGCAATATTTAAAGAAACAAATTACAAATTTTAATCCTACATCTAATTAAACATAATAAATTTAAAGAAATAAAAATTGGATGATGATTACATAATTTTTGGGGGTTTAAAGAGGCAAACCCAAGGCCTGCTGACGAAGTTTTATTGAAGGGAATCTCGAATCTTGGCCGTTGATGAGACATCCTCTTCTTCTCTATCTTTCTTGTTTTCATCTAAGGGTTGAGAATAGCCAATCTAGCACACGGATCGCCAATGTGGCATCCAAGTGTGCTAGTTGTGCTAGTTTGGTGATGAGGTGTCTCTATTTAATTGGTGAAGTGGGGATTTTGAGGTGTTTCATCCAATAAGATGGTGCCACGTTGGTGAGAGGACCACAATATTCTTCCATCAAGCTCATCTGAAATCCATGGGGAATTAATATCCACTCGTGTGAATCACACGAGTAAACCAAAACCCCCAATTTATTTGTTGATTTGGTTATTTGCGATTAGGGTTACGGTTTGGAGTTTGGTGGTAAAAATATTACAGGTTTTGGGTTGGGAGAGAAAAGGATACATAGAAGTTCTTGAAAATGGTTATTTAATGTGTGTGTGAGTTGAAAAACATGTGAGTTGATAAGTATATAAATCGTTTATTTATTTTGTATCTCATTTGACCAAACGAGAAGTAACCAACAGCCCAAGTTTACTCCATTCGTTTATAAAACTGCCAAATACATGGGCTTTTGGCCCATGTGATGTATATTTGTCTTTATTAATTTGCATTGGGCTTTTACAAAAATATGAAACTCCAAACCGTCTCATAATATGTAGAATGGGCCTTCATTTTGGGCTTTCAATCATCAAAGTGAAAAGTACTTCCTTAAATGGGCTTTTAGGCCCATGTCCCAAATGTGGGTCCCACTTGGCCCATTTTATATTAAGTCCTGTAAAAACGACTTGAAATTGGCTTCGTTGATCTTTTCTTCAATCTCGTACCGGTTTTTGTTGATTTTCGCGATCTTTGGTACCTACACACATGAAACACAAAACAAGCATATACAAGGCATTTTTCATTGATAATATGCATTTATTGTTCGTTTTAAGATACAAATGATATGAGTAAAATCACTCATATCAAACTCCCCCTTGCTAAGAAATTGCCGTGTCCTCACGCAATGATAAAATAAAACACTAACTATACAATTATTCAACTTTTTTGACTTTATTTTGCAAAGACATAATGTATTGCTTTCATTATTTGAAAAATAACTTTTTGGACCATAAAACTCAAATAGATTCATCGTCCCCGACTTTTCACTTTTCCATGCCAAGTGCAAAAACAAGATCATTGTCAATCATAAGTCCCAAAATTAAACCAACTCGTACAAGTAATTTGTGTTAAACTCAATCTCCTATTATTCCTAATTGTATCTCTAGATTTTATTTGTCATTCACCCAAAGGCTCATTTGACTTTATTTGATATTTATTAGTCCAAAAATGAAGGCAAGAATGGTGTAAACTCAACACTCAAAATCTAACCTCGACTTCAAAAACCGTTGTCACTAAAGAAAACCCACATCAAGGATAACTTAACACGATTTGAGGGATAAATCCCCGGACCCGAAATTTGGCTAATAGGACTACTTAAAAGCAAAAATAAAAACCTCCAAAGTTAATTATGACTTATATGGAGTTAGCAACAATCACATCATAACACCTTGTGGCTCTTTAAGATGCAATTGTGCTCCTTATTTAAAATCCACACCCGAAGGCTCCTTGGACAAAAACAAGGGAATTGACATTCACCATCCCACCTTATGGCTCATGATGATGAAGCAATTTTTATTCAACACGTCCCCTTGATACACCCTAAGGCTCTAATGACAAGGTTAGTGCTACATGACTCCCACCCGAAGGCTCCTAGAGAACATGTTTTTATTTATTCTTTTTATTAAAATGATATATATAGTAAGCCAAATTTCCGCAATCCCATGATCAAAAGTCCATGACGCTGACACCCTTAATGTGTTCTCACTTTAATTACAAGGGAAGAAAAAGAAGGAGTTACGAGTTAAGATATCAAGCCTAAACCGCTAAAAACTTAATTTATTAAGCAATTATTATTCAAGCGTGGAAAATAAATACGAGGAGATTAAATCAAATACAAAAATACTTACACAAAGAAGAGTTAATTTTAGAAACTTATGATTGAACTCTATCATCTCTTGTTCTCCATATTGTAAAATTTCAAAAATGTGAAATCAATGGATACTTTGCCTATTAAATCAAAGTTTTGGGTTTTCAAGTCATCTATAGGATCTTGCATCTTCTTATACTTTTTCAAGTTTTAGAATTTGTGTTTTAAAGTTCCCTTGATAAACGACTTTCTAGGATCAATTATAGGAACTTGCGAAAAGTTCTTGTTCTTAACTCGTATGAGTTAAGACTTTCGCGTTTTAAAGCTCCCTATATTAAAGCCTAGTAAAACTTAATTCAAATACGTTAAGGAAAAGCTAAGGTAAAAACCGAGTCGAGTCAAAAACTATTTTTATTTTCACCAACAGAAAGCCTACATTGGTGTCAAAAACACTTATTTCCTTTTATTAAAACTTAAAAATAACACTAAAAATTTAAATTTTTTATGAAAAATGAGAAAAACAATTACATTTAGACACGACAAAAGCAATAGCAAGCGAATATATCGATTCACTCCCCCATGCTAAAACCAAACATTGTCCTCAATGTTTCTTCGCTCAAGAGTAACACGCCCTTGCTAAAATACGAAGAGTCTAATGCAAAATCCTAGCATGGAAAGAGCACGCAAATCTATAAGCCGTTTATTAATTATGCCTCAAGATAAAACGTTAGTTGATAAAAATAAAAGGATAGAGAATGTGCCCCTTTTTGGCATTCAAAGAATGGAAGATCAAGTGGACCGGCAAAAACCAAACACGAGAGTCTTCAAATATTAGGGTCATACCTAAGATTCACAACACAAAAAAACACGAACACGAGCTTGAAAGATCAAGCCATATTAGTGTTAGAAAATAGAAAGAAGATAGAATGTAAGGGACTCCCCCACAAGGCACCTCGTTTTTGTTAATCGAGTCATGAGCTCGACTCGATCCCGCATTCATTGGTCCTTAGGGAAAGTTTGAAGATCCGGCATAATGGAATAAAATCCAACATAAAGCACGATGCCGGGGTCAAAGATTACATCCTCGTTGTCGGATGACAAACGAAAGGATAAAACTCCAACACAAATCTCCAAAAAGAGATAGTAGTCACAAATAATGGTATGGATGTAGCATGCTCCCCGAGATAAACTCGCACCAAGATGATTAAAAAGTCTTTCAATTATTGCATCGGTGAAAGGCCGAGATTTCCCTAAATCAACGATTCCGGGGTCGAATACCTCGCCCTCGTGAGAGAAAGGAATAGACAACACGGTGTCATCCCCCCATGCTAATCCAACATCGTATGAAGCACATGGTAATGGTGTGGTAAAAGTCTCAACCATAGTGGTTTCAACTTGCATGACTTTGTCGACCTTGTCACTCTTAGGAATGTGAACAAAGGGGTCATGATACTAAATATGAGTCACATGAAAAACCCGCACATTAAGATCAAAGCGAGTGGGAGGGAGATTGGGAATCAAGAAAATTTCTCCATCCGGGTCGACATATTCATCATCACAAAAGGTGTGAGACGAAGGAGGTATGATGCTCTCAAAATCCTCTTTAAACAATGGATTATTATTCACTGAAGCTTCAAATAGAGGATTTGAGTAAGTCACAAAAGTTTTGTCATTCTCGTCATCACAAGAAATTTCCGACAAAGTATCAAGTGTGTCACACTCGGATACAAGATCATCATTCTCATTAGAAGGTAATTCATCAGAGAATTCCTCGAGAATGGTAGGTAAAACATGAGAGTCACGCTCGATCTCGAGATCAGAAACGTCTTCACTTCCCCGTGGAAGTGGATCAATGATAGCAAAAAGTTCATCGACGAACTCATCCAACGAATAGTCACTAACCTCACTCGATGTGAAGTTAGGAATCAAAGGCTCTTCAATGGAAGATTGTGCCTTAGGAACATCAATTTGATCCTTCGAAGAGAGTGAAAATGAGTCCATTTTCAAAGATTGTTCAATTAAAGCAATATCACTCTCGGGATCAAAATTCTCACTATTAAGCTCACTAGGATCGGATGGTGCACTAAGGTATTCATCAATTTGTTTTTCAATCTTGGAACTATCATCCTCGTGTGGAGTAAGTGGAGATGAGGTAAC
This sequence comes from Glebionis coronaria, assembly GCA_025667525.1. Classification (NCBI taxonomy): domain Eukaryota; kingdom Viridiplantae; phylum Streptophyta; class Magnoliopsida; order Asterales; family Asteraceae; genus Glebionis; species Glebionis coronaria. The sequence continues at coordinate 486,958,301 of CM046876.1, read as the reverse complement.
ATTACAACATGATTCAACAAAATTAGGTTTATCAATTTCCACACTTTCTAATTTCTTAGGAACCAATCTTGGAATTTTTTCCGGTTTGAAAATCATATGTTTATTACCATGAAACAATTTAAGCTCCCCTTCTTTCATGTCAACTAAAACAACGGCCGTGCACAAAAATGGTCGTCCTAAAATGATAGGCACACGAGGATTTGGCTCATAATCAATGATTGCAAAATCGGCTAGGTAAACGAACTCCCCCACTTTAACAATGACATTTTCCGCTATACCAACCGGACGGGTGGTGGTACCATTAGCAAGCTCAATGATCATTCGAGTGGGCATAATTCGTAAATAGTCAAGAGTTTTCCAAATGGCTAGGGGCATTACGTTAATACTAGCTCCTAGATCGGCTAGAGCTTTGTATTCCCCAAGCTCATCGAAAACACAAGGTATCAAGAATTGACCCGGATCATTATATTTCTTAGGAAAGAAATCAAGAAAATCCGAGGTACTAATCACATTTAAAGTAGCCTTGGTGACATTACGAAAGGTTTCTTTTGGTGGCACATAAAGCTCAAGCTTTCTTTCTAAGTTATCATAAGCGGTGATAGCCTTAAGCTCTCCCCTAGGGTTTGGAATGGTGTTACTAGGTAAGCAACCCGAAGACGAGGATGGTTTGGACATGAAAGATTCAAACATCGAAAGCAATTTGTTTTGATTTTGTTCTAAACTTTGTTGCAAACGATTTTGATTTGCTCTATTTGTTCTCAAAACGGTTTTGGTTTTGCTCTAATCTTTGTTGATTAAGCTCAATCTTGTTATTTTTCCCCTTTAGCGTATTTTGAAACTCATTTTTCAAAGTTGCCATTTGTCCTTGAATTTTGTTTTGAAAAGATTTCAAATTTGCCTCATTCGTTTTAATGTAGCTTGACAAATCATTTTGGTTATTGCTTTGAAAACCTTGATTGTTTTGATTAGCATTAAACCCATATCCTTGGTTGAAATTCCCTTGGTTACCACGGTTAAAATTATTCCCATTGTTTCCATTGTTGTACCTATTTTGAACCGGTGGAAAACCCGGTGGAGCAACATGATTTTGACGAGGAACTTGACCGTTGGAGCCAAAAGTTCCCGTCGCGGCAAAGGCACTAGCTTGATCAAACCCCGTGGTTAAACAAGCGTAATTAGGATGTGCTCCACCACATGATATACAAACATTCTCAATCATATTAATCGATCCATGAGGATTCTTCCTAAGCTCATGCAAAATCGTATCAATCTTAGAGTCCAATCTAGCAATCTCGGGATTAAATGAATTCACATTGGAAACACCCAGTGTGTTTCGTGAATATTGTGCTCTAGATTTATTCTCATTTATACCCCACGCGTCTCTCGGAGTTTTTCTTCAAAGATTACCACCCGCGGTGGCATTTAAAGAATCTTGTTCAATCATATTAAGCCCATTATAAAAAAGTATTGATTTGATGAAATTCTGAGAAACCGTGGTGTGAACATTGTCTCAACAAATCTTTAAATCTTTCCCAAGCAACCCCAAACGATTCATGCACTTTTTGTTCAAATTTAGTGATCTCATTCTTAAAGTGTGTTGTTTTGGATGGTGGAAAGAAATAATTTATGAACTTAGACACTAAATCATCCCATGTCAAAATCGAACCCGGTGGTTCTTTCTCATACCAAGTCTTAGCATTACCCTCGAGCGAGTGCGGAAAAAGCATGAGCTTAATCGCGTCATTCGGCACATCTCTAAACTTGAGAGTCGAGGTAATTCGAAGAAAATTCCGAATGTGAGAATGCGTGCTATCGGTCTCATTGCCACGAAATTGGTCGGCACGAATGAGCGATAAAAGACCCGTCTTAATCTCGAAATGATCCGCCAAAATAGCCGGCACAACGATTGCTTCCCCATACCCTTCGGTGGGTACGGAGCAATTCCTCCATTGTTCGGTTATCGGCCATCTCTACAACAATAGGTGGAAGCTCGGGTTCCACTATTCGTTGTTGACGATTTCTATTTCTACGAGGAATATTTTCAAGCCTATTAAAATCAATCACAAGACGAAAAGAACGTAATTGCATACACTACAATGACGAGAATTTTGAAGAAAAGAAATTAGACAAGAAGAAGATTATTTTTGGTATTTTTTATTTGATATTGCTCAATCAAAAATGATCGATAAAAAACAAGGAATAAGGATAACTACTACGGAAGTAAATTACCCTCGGTCGACTTTGAAACGATAGGTGAAAACCTAAACGTCTCGAGGTTCAATAAGTAAACTACAAAAATAAAATATAATACTACTTGAGTCTGCAAACCAATAATAGGTCGTCCCTCTCAATATACGCACAAGCAAGCGGGGGAAACGAGGTGGCACAAAGAACTTAAAAACCTTTTTCCTTAGAAGGCCTTTTATAGCACGTCACCTTATACCCACCTTATAGTTTGTATAAATCGAGTTCAAACTGTTTTGGATTCGAATACAATAGCTAGGTGATGAAATCCCAACTAAGGCCTTATTTGAAAAGTATGCAAATTTATTGTTCTACGTAATACAATATATTAATCACAAAAAACGAGAAAAACGATACATACTATAATAATAGAAAAATAACAAAACTTTCTGAGGACGGAAAGGGTCTTCAAATCAACGATCAACAAATCTCCACAAAGACGAATCATACACAAGATCCCCGGCAGCGGCGCCAAAATTTTTGATGTGATCGTGATAGTATAGTGATAATTAGATACGTTATAGGGTAAATTAGAAAATTACCTTTAGGAAAAATTAATAGTCTAAAATTACCAAAGACGAATTCAATTAAACACGTGGATGAACCAAGTTCGTTGTACACGAAGATCTTATGAATTTGAGACGTTTTGTTTCGATTTAGACAATTGATTCGAATTGGTTTCGGTTTTTAAAACTATAATTCATTTCTACAAATTTAAATCCTAATTTAATCCTAAAGTGCATGAATCGTAAACCCCAAATTTATTAAATCTAAACACAATTACTTAAAATTTAAAACTTTTTAAAAGTTAACTCTATCTAAAAATTCTATTTGATAAAAACAAATTTAATTAAAATACTTTTACCCTATTTTAAAAATCTTTTAGGGAACTAATTTATTTAAAATCTAAATCAATTAATCTAATTATTTAAAAACTAATTAAACTTTTAAAATTAATAAAAACATTATTTTTATTATTTTAATTTTGTTTATTTTAGTTTATTTTGAAACTATTTATTACTGACATTTACTTTAATAAAAATATTAATTACAATATATATAAACGAAAATTAACTACAACTTAAATGAAACTGCCAGGAACAATATTACTATATTAATTAATTGACTGAAAATAAACTCAAAAGAACTTGCAGCTCAGATGGAAAACTCGCTGGGTGTTCATCCGTGAGGTCACGGGTTCAAATCCTACGAAGGACATATTTTTTTGATTATTAATTTTGGACAGTAAACAGAAAAGAAAAGCCACATGAGTGACTTTTTTTTCACAAATTTTATGAAAAGCTGATAAGGATATCAGCTTATGAGCTAATCAGATCAAAGGAATCTGATAGCTTATAGCTTAAACAATAAAACAGCAAAAACACACAAAGCAGCCAAACAAGCTTAAATTTAACAAAAATACTAATCAGCAATCAGATCACATTAAGCAGTCTATAACAAATAACAAACACACATTCTACTAATAATAAAGCAAAATCAGTAAAAAAACAATCTCAACAGACAAACACATTAAACTAGACCACACATTAAGCTCAATATCAAAACCTGCTAGCACTAAATCACCACAACAATCAGAAAATAGCAGACTAAAAACTCAGTAATATTAAATGAAGAAGATCTTAAACAGATAAGCACTAACTCACATACTCAGATCAACCACAAGCTAAAACCAGAGAAATCAACAGACCTAGTTTATCAGAATCAATCAAAAATTTTAGTGCAAGCAAATAGTTCTTCTAAAACTCATAAACAATAATTAATCATAGAAAACTCTCAATCACAGTTAACATTCAGCAGGTACTCACCAGCAAGTAAAATAACCAAACGTGAAATCCCAGCAAAGTAAATCAAAAGCAGTTAAACAAATCTTACCAAGGTAACTAAAACATCACAATAATGATACCTATAATGTCTAGCAGATTCAAAAACATTCTTCATACTAACAGTCAACTATAATCACTTCATCAAAAACAGATCCAAACAGTCCTTTTTCATTTATATAATTCATTAACAAATTACTGATAAATCATATTAAATAGCATAAAATTAACTAGTAAACATACCATTTGAAGAAAACCTTTGAGAAGAAGGTTGTGTTGAACAACCTTATGAACCGGAAACGACATCACCGAACGAACCACCACCATCAACACTCGAACCAGTGTAAAAACATACCAGTGGGGAAAGTTTTTTTTTCCAAATTTATTCTTTTAATATTCAATTTAAGCTATTAGATTAAGCTTAAACGAATATTTTAATCATTATTATATTAAAATAAACTGGAAAATAAATTCGCAATATTCAATCTCAACAGAAAATGAATGACAAAAACAATCAACTCAAATCACTTTTTATTAGTAATGAAGAACCGAGTAAAATATTTAAAGAAAGAAATTACAAATTTTAATCCTACATCTAATTAAACATAATAACTTTAAAGAAATAAAATTGGATGATGATTACATAATTTTTGGGGGTTTAAATAGGCAAACCCAAGGCCTGTTGATGAAGATTTGTTGAAGAGAATCTCGAATCTTGGCCGTTGATGAGGCATCCTCTTCTTCTTTCTCTTTCTTGTTTTCATCTAAGGGTTGAGAATAGCCAATCTAGCACACGGATCGCCAACGTGGCATCCAAGTGTGCTAGTTGTGCTAGTTTGGTGATGAGGTGTCTCCATTTAATTGGTGAAATGGGGATTTTGAGGTGTTTCGTCCAATAAGATGGTGCCACATTGGTGAGAGGACCACAATATTCTTCCATCAAGCTCATCCGAAATCCATGGGGAATTAATATCCACTCGTGTGAATCACACGAGTAAACCAAAACCCCCAATTTATTTGTTGATTTGGTTATTTGCGATTAGGGTTAGGGTTTGGAGTTTGGTGGTAAAAATATTATAGGTTTTGGGTTGGGAGAGAAACGGATACATAGAAGTTCTCGAAAATGGTTATTTAATGTGTGTGTGAGTTGAAAAACGTGTGAGTTGATAAGTATATAAATCGTTTATTTATTTTGCATCTCATTTGACCAAACAAGAAGTAACCAACAGCCCAAGTTTACTCCATTCGTTTATAAAACTGCCAAATACATGGGCTTTTGGCCCAAGTGATGTATATTTGTCTTTATTAATTTGCATTGGGCTTTTACAAAAATATGAAACTCCAAACCGTCTCATAATATGTAGAATGGGCCTTCATTTTGGGCTTTCAATCATCAAAGTGAAAAGTACTTCTTTAAATGGGCTTTTAGGCCCATTTTCCAAATGTGGGTCCCACTTGGCCCATTTTATATTAAATCCTCTAAAAACGACTTGATTTTCGCGATCTTTTCTTCAATCTCGTGCCGGTTTTTGTTGATTTTCGCGATCTTCGGTACCTACACACATGAAACACAAACAAGCATATACAAGGCATTTTTCATTGATAATATGCATTTATTGTTCGTTTTAAGATACAAATGATATGAGTAAAATCACTCATATCACATACCCTTGATTATGAAATTGCCCGCATGATAATTTGCAATGTCGGCAAACCATGGGGTGGTGTCTTTAGAATTCACTACACCGAGAGTCTCGAGAGGAAATGTTTCGGTGATTTCCTTGTTCTCGAAAACATCTTTGTGAGGATCTTCTAGACGAGAGAGATGATCGGCCGCTAGATTCTCGGCTCCTTTTTTGTCAAGCACGGTGACATCAAATTCTTGGAGGAGGAGCATCCAACGAAGCAATCTCGGCTTAGCATCTTGCTTAGCTAAGAGATACTTGATAGCCGAATGGCCGGTATACACGATGCTTTTAGTTAAGACGAGATAAGGTCGGAATTTCTCAAAAGCATAGACCACGGCAAGGAATTCCTTTTCCGTTGTGGTGTACTTTAATTGAGCCTCGGTCATCGTCTTACTAGCATAATGGATAGGACGGAAATGCTTTTCATAACGTTGCCCTAAGACGGCCCCTATAGCATAATCACTTGCATCGCACATGATTTCAAAGGGTAATTCCCAATTAGGAGCAACAAGAATGGGAGCTTCGGTAAGTTTCCTTTTAAGAGTTCCGAAAGCTCTAACACAATCCTCATTAAAGTTAAAAGGAGCATCCTTCTCGAGAAGGTGTGTCATAGGTCGAGAGATTTTCGAAAAGTCTTTGATGAAACGACGATAAAAGCCCGCGTGGCCTAGGAAACTCCTAACTCCCTTAACGGTTTTGGGATGAGGTAACTTGGCGATGACGTCTACCTTAGCTTTATCGACCGCAATTCCCGCTTTAGAGACCTTATGTCCTAAGACGATTCCTTGTTTACACATGAAATGACATTTTTCCCAATTAAGCACAAGATTGGTTTCTTCACAACGTTTTAACATTTGCTCAAGATTAGATAAACACGACGTGAACGAATTGCCAAACACCGAAAAGTCATCCATAAACACTTCCATCGACTTCTTGATCATATCGTGAAAAATGGCCATCATACACCATTGAAACGTCCCTGTGCATTACAAAGTCCGAAAGGCATCATACGATAAGCAAACATTCCATAAGGACACGTAAACGTAGTCTTCTCTTGATCACGAGGGTCGATAGGGATTTGAAAGTAACCGGAAAAACCATCTAAAAAGCAATAGAATTCATTTCCCACGAGTCGCTCCAATATTTGATCCATGAAGGGAAAAGGAAAGTGGTCTTTACAAGTGGCGTCATTTAACTTTCGGTAGTCAATACACACCCTCCAACCGGTCACAACACGAGTGGGAATTAACTCGTTGTTTTCATTAGGCACAACGGTCATTCCTCCATTCTTAGGGAGACAATGGATTGGGCTCACCCATGGGCTATCGGAGATAGGATAAATCATTCCCGCGTCAAGGAGTTTTAGAACTTCCTTTTTTATGACATCGTGAATTTTGGGGTTTACCCTTCTTTGACTTTGAATTGCGGGTTTGTAGTCCTCCTCCATTAAAATCTTGTGAGTACAAAATTTTGGGTCAATACCCTTAATGTCAGAAATTTTCCACGCAATTGCCCCATTATGAGCTTTAAGAACTTTAAAGAGCTCGGTTTTTTCATCATTAGCAAGACCTCTTGCAATAATAACCGACAACTTGTCATCACCTTCCAAGAATGCGTATTCAAGGTGAGATGGAAGATCTTTCAATTCAAGGGTAGGTGGTTCCTTGATTGAAGATTTTGGCTCAACACTCATAACCTCCATCGGCGGAAGAAATGGTGGAATAGAAGTACATCACTAATAAACACCTCATCTTCATTGTCGATTTTATTTGAAGTGAAATCGCCTCTTTGGAATGGAGTGAGATTTGGTGTAGAATTAGCAAGAATCGGATCCAAAATAGTGGGATTGCCACTTGACGAGCTATCGGAAAAACCTAACACTTCTTGTGAAAACTCATCGCAAACCACATCAACTAAGTCAATGTGATTGATGGTAGCAATTGCATAAACATGAGAAGATTTTGAGTTTTGAGTAGCGTTTATAACAAGTTCCTCTTTGTTGAATCTCAAAGTGATAGTTCTTGCATGAACGTCGATAAGCGATCTCGAGGTGTCTAAAAATGGTCGACCTAAAATTAGAGGAACTTGAGGATCCGTGGGGATGTCAACTACTATAAAATCAACGGGATAGTAGAACTTCCCCACTTTCACGAAAACATCTTCGGCTACTCCACATGCTAAAATCGTAGAATGATCGGCCATCTCGATGGACATGTTCGAAGGAGTAAGAGCCGGAAGCGAAAGCGATTTCCAAATGGAAAATGGCATCAAATTAATGCTCGCACCAAGATCGGCCAAGGCGAGGCATTCTTTCATATCTTGTATGTCACAAGGAATGAGAAACTTTCCGGGGTCACCAACTTTTTCCGGTATGCGGTTAAGATAAACCGAAGAATAATTAGCAAGCTTTGAGAGCTTCTCCTTATCGCTCATCATACTTTTAAAAGTGGAAGCGAAACGAGGCATATATAACAACGCGTCGGCTAAACTCACATCAAAATGCACTTGCTGAAACATTTTTATAGAAAGCTCGATTTGTTGTTTGTTACGTTCTTGCAATTTCTCTTTGTTTCGTCTCGAAGGGTAAGGTAAGGGTGGTGTGGGTTGGACATTAGTCAACAACATTGGAATCTCGGGTTCCATAATTGGTATTGGTTCAACCGTTGGTGTGGTATGAGCGGTACTTCGTGGGATTGTAATATGCTCCTTTTCGACCATCACCTCGGGTTCTTTCTCAATTTCCTTCTCCGTAGAAGTACTTGGACGAGAGATTGGTTCCTTGAAAGTTTTACCACTTCGTGTAGTAATAACCTTCATTTCTCCCTTCGGGTTTGCAATGGTATCACTAGGAAGACCACCCGAGGAAGAGGGTTTACACATGATTGCTTCAAACATTTTTGCCATACGGTCTTCAAATTTTGATTGCCTTAAATCCGCTTTAACAATTCTTGCTTCATCTCATGTTGTCCTTGTTCCATCTTTTGTTGATTTTGTTGAAGACGTTGGACATTTCCTTCCATTTTATTCGCATGAGTTTTAAGTTCATTAGCAAGTTCGTTTTTAAGCTCATTTTTCAACTCGGATCTTAAGCTAATCATCTCACGATGCATGTTATCAAACTTAGCATCATTTGCTTTAGCATAATCCAAAAATTCTCCTTGAAGATTTTTAGTGTGAGCATTTTGAAAACCTTGTGTAGTGTTTTGAAAATCACAGTTTTGGTTTTGATTAGTGACTTGTCCATTCCCACTTTGACAATTCCCTTTGTTGTAGTTACGTGAATTGCCTTGATAATTACCACCTTGGTTTGTTTCGATAGTTATTAGCATTTTGATTTGGTGGAGCTTGATTTGGGCGGGAACCTTGGCCGTTTTGGTTATAAGTTCCCGTTGCTACGTAAGCACTCGAAGTGTTACCACCGGCGGTAATGCACTCGGAAAGATCATGAGCTCCACCACAAGACAAACAACTCTTTTCAACCGCTTTAACCGAAGCGGAATTCAAAGCCTCTTGTGCTTTCCAATGAGTCATAAGATTAGCAAATCTATTGAAAAACCGATTTTCCTCATTAGCTTCATCATGTAAGGCATTAATGCTACGAGACGATGACGACGATGACGAACCCAAATTGGCAACACTCGGTGTGTTACGAGGGCTATAAACCTTAGATCTATTCTCGATAATCTTTAAAGCTTCATCGGTCGTTTTGCACAAAAAATAACCACCCGCGGCGGCATTCAAGTAATCTCGTTCATGATCATTAAGCCCATTATAAAAAGTATCAACTTGATGTAATTCTGAAAAATCATGGTGTGGACATTCATGTAACATTTCTTTAAATCGTTCCCATGCCATTGAAAAACTAAAATTATTTCTTTGCACAAATCTTGAAATCTCATTTGGTGAGATTCTCAGAGTTCCATACGAAGGTCAATGTAGGTTTACGATGCTTGGAGTGTAAACCACTTAGAATCGGCCCCTGTTGATGTGCATTACTTGACTAAGATTCCTTCGGCTTCGGCCATCACTCGTGCCCTTGCTTCACCTCGTGAACATCCTATCCTTGGTAATTTTGAAGGAGAATTTCGTTCTATCACTCCTTGGGAATTACTAACTAGCGATCTTAGTGATTTCATGGTCCCTTGGGCCGAAATCATTAGGGGAAATGCAATGTGTTTGGTTGGTGATCGCAACCATGTGCCTGCTTGTCTTGCACATATGTTGTATTGTGTTGTTACCACTACTCCATACAACCTTGCATTTTTCATGGACAAAAGGATAAGATTTGTTCTCAATGGATCTCAGTCTACTCTTCCTTATTCCATGATTCTCTCAGGGCTTCTTAGGAGAGTTCTCCTTGATCATCCTCCTCTTAATCCTTCTTCTTTTCACTCCGTGGTTCGAGTCATGTTTCCCATTTAAGGAAATGTCCTTTCAATTCTCATACATGACTCAACTGAAGATGAAAATGTCTCTCAAGATAATTCTCTCATTTCTAGTTTTGATTTGTCATCATCTATCTCTCAATTGCCTTCACTAGACATTCAGACTATCAGTATTGTCTCAGTCTTCATCTTCAGGATCGAATCAGAAGTGAATCAAGGCAAGGAGGAAATGATCATAGATGAATAATATATACCACTCTTGTGAGATTAACATGTGTGTAAACATGTATGGATTGCTGAACTCTATCTCTTCTCTTATCTCTATTCTTAGAATGTTGTGTATTCTTTAACTAACAATTTATGTTTGGATTACCTAGTATTTTAATCCTAGTTATCAATGGTATCGATTTTTCGATTTACATGGCTCTTTGCATCTTATATGTTTAGATAGCCTCCTAGTCTTTGATTATTAGTTCTCTTTGGCTTGATAAACCTTAGTATAAAATCTGGGCTAGCAAAAGTTTAATAAAGTGCCATTTTCAAACTCCTCTGGTCGCGGTTCCATATCAATGCCGCGGTTCTTTAGCGATAAGGAACCGCAGACCTACGTAAGGAACCGCCCAGTACTGTTTCAACAGAATCTTTACTTTACACTGTTTTCTTTAATCTGTTTAAAACTTTGATAAAACTTTTGTAAAAACCTGCACTTTCCTAAACTAGGCTACCTAGTTTCATTGATCACATAAAATGATTTTAACCTATTACTAGTTTGGATCATCCCCTTCTCTTCTTAAACCCTCTTTTGTTGATTGCGTTCTTCATCCCTTCAACTCTTCTTTTAACCTCTACACTCAACCATGGTATCCACTAGAACATCCAACTCCTCCAAAACATCTTCATCTAAAAGAAGTCTTAAGGTGAATCTCAAGTCCTCTAAACTTGGTTCTCCATCTTCTTTCAAACCAAAAAATGAAGCCTCACCTATCCTCATCTCCTCATCACTTTCACCACCACTTGCCTCTTGGCAAACAAACTCAACCCATGGTACTAACCATTCTCATGGTTCTACTTCCTCTTCATTCCAATCAAGGATGAATGATTTTTCCTCTCTACTCATTTCTAGCCTTCCCTTAAATGTGAATGCTCAACCACAACCTCATCAAAGGATTCCCTTTGTTTTTGAGCCTCTTCCCTTCACTCCACCAAATTCAACCATCTCACCTATTTCACCCTTGGATACCATGCCTTTTCCTCATCCTCCTACCACCAACAATCCTCTCTTGGGTGTTCCTATTTCCCATCTCTTGGGTGATCCACATTGTTTGATTTTTTTCATGCACAATGGAACTAATTGCGCTTGTTGCTTGAATAACTTTCCCTTCATTGATATCCTAAGGTTGGAAATGATTGGGGCTCACATTAAGTAACAAAGCTTCTTGTTTAACCTATTTGCTAATCCTCCACCTCCTAGGAGATAAATGAAGGACTTTAAAATTAACATGCTTTTCAAAAGAAGATCAAGCCCAAAGAGAACTATGAACTCAAGACCTAGTTGTTAGCTATCTTAGTAGTAGTTAATTGTCTTTTTAGTTCTTGTATTTCCTTTCCTTTCCCTCATGATTTTATCATGTGGATGATTTATGGATTTAGTTTTTATGCGCTTTAATCTATTTGATCACATTAAACAACTTCAATTTATTTAAAAAATTGAACCTAAATCTATTACAACCTCTTAAAACTTGACTTAAAATTGGACCAAAATGTTATTTAAATATTTTGTCACTCTTTGTCAAGACATTATTTGTGAATGTGTTGCTTTTATGCAACCCTAGCATACTCTAGTGCTAAAACAAGTAAAAATCCAAGATTTGCAAATTTTTGAGAAAGTCTTATTTTTCTCCAAAACTTTTGAAAATCTAGTTTTGTAGTCCACTGGACGCGGTTCTCAAGCCTCCAGGTGGTTCTATATCAATATGGAACCGCGGGCCTCTTTAAAGAACCGCGCCTAGTAAAGCCGATTTTGCCTTATTTTTGGTCTTTCTTATTTGACCACTGGTTTGGTTAAGATTCTTGGTTTACCCAATTTGGTTAAGCATTCTCTAAAACCTTTCTTTTTCATTTCAAACCTTTGCCTTGTCTATTTTCTTTAAATTCTTCTCTTTTGGGAGTTCTTTCCTTCATCCCTCACAATTCCAAATTCTTCCTTTTCTAACCTTGACATTTCTTTGTCACACTCTTCTCAACCTAAAGCTTCTTCTTCTAAGCTTTCAAAGAAACCGAAAATCTCGGTTAAACCCATTTGGATAAAAAAGAATAAGAATCCTCATGATTCTTCTTCTCCAAAATCCTCCAAGAATTCCTCTTTCTCTCCGATTCAATATTGGAATGATACTTACTCTATAAATCCAATTACCAGAGAAAAAGAAATTATTCCACCACCTCCTAAACCTTTCAACTCTCCTCAACTCAATGACCTAAATTCTTTCCCTAACCTCACTAGGCATTGTGAAAACATCTCTTATCCATTATCTCTCTCCACCAACCTCTAATCTTGATGGACCTCCCCTATCTAACGACTTTGTTTTGCATCATGGTTCCTCGTGTGCTTGTTGTCGTTTTCAACAAATTGAACTTGATCATATCTAGGACAAGCTAAATTTTCTTGAATTCCTACTCACTCGACCTCCTCTCAAAGTTTTTGTTCCCGTGAACAAAACTTCGAATGATGCTTCCTCGTCTTTCTTTTCCAACTAAGGCACTTTTTGTACTTTAGTTGTTTGAGTCAATAAATTTTAAGCAATCTTGGAAGATTATCACTATTAGAATAGCTTATGCTTTGTGGTCTATTTTCCATATTTTTTGCTTTTAATATACATATTGTGTGTATGAATATTTATCTTGTATGTTATTTCATATTTTTGTAATATGAATGTTATGTGTGTTATCTTCCCCTCTAATTTCAATACACACATTTGTTAAGGAGTTGATCATGGTTAAAACTTACAATTAGTTATGGGTGATTCCATAAATTCTAAATTTTAACCCATTGACATTTTAAATCATCTTTGATCGGTTTGGATGTTTCTTTCTTCCTTTATTACACCAATTGAACTACGATGTTGTCAATACACACTCTTTGGACATACTTAGCAAATGCTTACTTCTAATTTGAGATTTCTTTTCCTTCTCCCTCTCAAGTTAGTTACTAAGTAGTGCACATATATATACATTGGTGTTTCTTTTCTTTCTTCTAACCTTTGTGTAGCATGTCACCTTAGCTCATTTACTTGGTGCCCCAAGCAAGGGGGAGTAAGCACCAAGGGGGAGCTACTAGCAAAAGTCCGTTTCTTTTTTTCTTCAAAGACTTGTGCTAACCTTTTTGCTTCGACAGAGGGGGAGAAATGACAGCGATAAACTCGTTAATAATTCGAATAAAACTTGTATTTTACGTAAATGAGTTTATAGTTTGTCGTAATCAAAAAGGGGGAGATTGTTATTGCAAAGCAATGCCTAAAAACATTGTTAGTATTAATTAATCTTTCTTAGTTTTGATCATGATAAATTACAAAGACATTTATTGTCAAACACAATCATAAAACGAATTATCTAACAAACACTATCATCAAGGTAATAATCATTAGACTAACATATCTTAATCATGCTTAGTGATCATAAAAGTCATTAGCCTTAAAACTCACTTTTGTCAAACATTACAAAAGATTTTAATAAACTTTATTTTTAAGAAAATGTTTTATTAAAATGAAAATGCAAATTAGAATATGGCATATTCCATATGCCATAAGAATATCCTTTGAAGGTTTAAAAAGCCTTAAATATTTCAAATTCACTAAAAGACAAAAAGGAGCAGAGTCTACGCCAGCGGTACCTTAGCACATATGGCATTACTTATCGATAAGGAACCGCGGGCTCCAATAAGGAACCACGGGCAGATATAGCCGTTGGATGTTTTGTCCTATAAATAGTGAATCAAATCTGCATTCTAATCAACCCTTTTTAGACATCTTCTTTAGCCTTCTTTCTCCTTTCTAATCCTAGTCATTTGTAAATGATCACTTAATGTGTTAAGTATGTTTACTCATGATTATCCTCTTGATCTCTTTCTTTACCTTATCCAAAGAGAAGATCACTCACACACTTGTGATGTGATTAAAGATGTAGCATTGATGAAGATCACCTCCTCCTAAAGATCTAGTCATGTTCATCATTTGTTTATTTGTGTATTGTGTAGATCTAATGTATTTGTGAATACTTGGACTAGTTGTGTTCATCTAAGTTATTTGTGAATACTTGGATTAGATTTGTGTACATCCATTGCACATGTGTGTGCTTGGATTTATGTTATGTAGATCCAAGCTATATGTGTGTACTTGGATATGATTAGTTGAGTTGTAATTAGTTGTGTTAGTTCTCACTAAACTATATAGTGATGTGATTGTGGCTTGTGAGTTCTCACTAAACTATAAAGTGATATGTAGTTGTGTTGTGTGAAGTTCTCACTTAGCTTCAACGTGAAGAGTCGTGAAGATTGGTTCTAGCTTTGGATTAGAACTCGACATCTAGCCTTGTGTCGGAGAATGGTAAAGTAGGTAACGTTGTGAAGATTGGTTCTACCTTTAGATTAGAACTCGACATCTAGCCTTGTGTCATAAAAGAGTGAAGTGGGAGAAGTTGTGTGGATTGGTCCTGGCTAAGATTAGGTCTCGACATATAGCTTAGTGTCGAAAAATAATGTAAGCGACGTTGTAAGGTTTTCTCCGCCAAGAAGGGAGCTTGTGGATATAGTGGAAATCTCGAGTAAGGTGTACTCGAGGAGGGGAGTAGGAACGAGGATAGAGCCTCGTTGCCGAACCACTATAAATCTTGGTGTCTTCCTACTAGGTTGTTTATTTCCTTACTCTTTACTTACATTCATTATCACTACACTTATTATACATTGTTAATGCGTTAGAATTGAACCTAATCATTATGCAACTAGCTTTCAAGTAAAAGATAGTTTTGTGCACTCACCTAATTGAAAGGAATTTTAATTAGGAGATAAACCGATGAGAAACTATTCAACCCCCCCTTCTAGTTTCTATACATGGAGTTTACTTATGCCTTACATTATGAATTCACGGCTACATATAATGAGGCAGAATATGAAGCGTTGCCGCTAGGATGGGAGTACGCAACCTAGAAGCCTACGTGGACTCACAGCTTGTCGCAAATCACATACAAGGAGGGTACGAAGACATGGAGGAGAACATGATCCAATATCTGGAGAAAGTCAAGTCACTCATCGCCAGTTTTGGCAAGTTCTCTATCAAGCAGGTACCAAGAGGCGAGAACAAGAAGACGGATGCTCTTAGCAAAATCGCGTCTACGATTTTTGCCCATCTATCCAAGCAAGTGTTGGTGGAAATACTTAAGGATAAATCCATTGTTGGGGAGGAGGTCGCAACCATGGTTGACGAGGAGGGGCCTACATAGATGACCCCGATCATAAACTATCTGACGGACGAAACCTTTCCTGAGGACGAAACCGAGGCGCGCCGCGTCAAAAGGAAGTCACAACACTTCGAACTCCGAGATGGTGTATTATACAAGCGATCTTTTCTACAGTCGTGTTTACGATGTGTCGGACCACGCCAAGCTAGTTATCTGATCAGTGAAATTCATGAAGGGTCGTGCGACATGCACGCCGACCCTAGATCAGTAGTAGCACGGGCTCTACGCACAGGATACTATTGGCCAACTATGCATCGAGACGCACGAGACATGATTCTTAAATGCAATAATTGCCAAGTGCACAGCTAGTACCGCGACATCCACAACAAGAACTAACACCCATCACATCCCCATGGCCATTCTACAAATGGGGAACTGACATAGCATGTCCTTTTCTTGTTGCATCCGGAGGCGTTAACTTCTTGATCGTGGCTTGGACTACTTCACTCACTGGATAGAAGCTAAGGCGGTCGTGACAATAACGGGCTAACAGGTAAAACAGTTTGTTTGGGAAAATATTGTATGTCGTTTTGGTTTGCCAGGTGAGATTATTCGGATAATGGGAAGCAGTTTGCGGACAATCCATTCAAGGATTGGTGCGTGACACTGAATATCAAACGGCGCTTCACATCAGTTAAACACCCACAGACTAATGGTCTAGTGGAACGGGCGAATAGAAGCCTAGGTGAGGGAATAAAGGTGCTCTTAGATGAGAGGAGTGCCAAATGGGTGGACGAACTACCACATGTCCTATGGGCACATAGAACAATGATAAAAATGGCTAATGGGGACACTCCATTCACGCTAGCCTATGGAACCGAGGTTGTCATCCCAACGGAAATTGGGATGCCAACACTCCGCACGACGGAAGTTAATGTCATCATGAACGATGAGAAACTCCGGGTCAATCTAGACCTACTCGAGGAAAAAAGAGAGATAGCAGCTATTCAATGAAGCCAAGTCTAAGGCACGGATGAAAGCTTATTACGACTCCAAAGTCAAGGGTGTTTCCTTTTGACTGGGGGATTTTGTCTATCGTGCTAATGAGGCAAGGCGCGCGAAGAACACGGGGAAACTTGGTCCAAAGTGGGAAGGGCCGTATGAGGTCACAGAAGCTTTGGGGCTGGGCGCGTACAAGTTGCGTGATATGGATGGTCGTGACTTGGATCGTACATGGAATATATGCAACCTTAAAAGATGCTATCTCTAAAAGCCTATGGCCTCCGCATGGACACTTCGCTCTGGAAAGCTTCAATAAAGATTCATGTATTTTTGTTTTCCTAATTTCTAGGTTCCATTTGTCTTAGGATTTTATTATTCTGTCAAAAAATCGTAACCATGATAATAAAACGTAGTGGTGCCTAGCTAGCTCCACGGCTTGTCCTTGTGCAAATTATTGTCTTTTGTACTTAGGATTATTTTTTGTTTTGTTTTTAGTCGTAAGTGTTATTTCTTACTCCATATGCATTCATTCACCCGTACATGTACTATTCGCTCCTAGGTGGGGTAAGAGGATTAAGTGAACCTAATAATTTAACTTGTCGCATTAGAGGGATGCAAACCCCGCGACGCGGATCATGAATCCTTACTAGACACCTTATTTACAAGATGTTGTAATACGTTTCCACATGCCGTACTTATAAAGTGTCGGACATGATAAAGACACACAGTGCACGTCTAGTAAATTATAGACTTAGTTTTATTCTTAACCAGCCGTGACATGTCATGCTAACAGATACATGATATCTGAGGATAAATACAAGTTTCAAATATACAAACAAAATTCGTCGTGATCATCATGGGCATATATCTTCATAAATATTCTAAGTGTTCAGACATTGAATTGCAAATTAAAGCCGTGGACACTCACGGACGAATATAACAAAAGTAGTACAAGTGTTCAAGAATGGCAACTACATATATTACAACAGAGGCAGGACTTCACCTACTTATTTCTTCCCTTCGGCGATCAATGCACGAAGTGCCTCACCGCGAGCCTCTTTCTCGCTACGAGCCCGCGCTAGGTTTGCTTCCAGCGCCTCACTCAACGCCTTCTTGCCCTTCATGACCTTTGAGTTCGCCTCATAAATTGGAAGGGTAAGCTGGCTGGGATGCGGTATAAGAAGGGCTTGGGGATCCGCTCCGCTTTCTGACACTGCATCTGATCGAAGCTTCGCCATGATGTCTTCATTAGTGGTGTCCTTCATAGCCTCGAGTTCGAAAAGGAGGGGATACTGCATGTCTTCTAATGCGCCCATGGAGGCAGTCATTTTGTCCTCGGCCCCTGGGTTGAAGTAGGCGTGCTTGGTGATGTCTTCATTATTGCTTATCAGCTCAGCAGCCTTAGTCAAACCTTCATGTCTACCGCGGTCAATGCCATCCAAGACGACATCAGCAAAATACTGTACGAACTACGGCGCCTCCATCACTCTCATTACCGCCAGGCGTATCCCTTGGCCCACCATCCACCTACGACCAGTGATGGCCATAAGAAGTGGGAGGCACAACACTTCAGCACAATCCGTGGCTAGTGCGCTCAGTTTGTGCTCCACCTTGCCCAGTGCCTCGGTCATTTGCCTATCCATGTCAGCCCGCTCCTTGGCGAATTATTCTTCAGAGCCTCCTCGCCCTTCACCAACATCCGCATCTTCTTTAGTTCTTCGGTAAGGGCGGATGCTTGGTCAGCCGCGGTCTTGGAAGAAGCCTCGGCTGTAGTTACCTATTTGTACAAACACTATGGGTTATTTTGGGGTCATAAGCTACTTCTATTGGAGCATTTGGAAGGGTGGGGAACTTACCTTGTCATGAAGGATTCGATCATCAGCCTCCATCTCATCGATACGGCATTCCCAGGCAGCGACATGGGTGGACTGCTCTTTTATGGTTGCTTCCGCCATGGATAAGTCCGCTTGCAAGTTAGATATTATTTGCTCCTGTTTCTCTACCATTTTTTCCCGACGGGCAATTCTCCTATCAGCTCTTTCCACACGGCCCAAGGCCGCACCAACAGTCATTTGGTGCGTTATGGCAATGTTGTACTGCTCTAGGAGGGTTTCGTGCTCAAGCTCATCGAGGTCTTCCGCCAGGTTTGGAGGAGTCAAGTGATCCACAAATTCCTTGCACTTCGACTCTGCCTCTAGCCTTGTCAGCTTGGACAAGTTCCAGGCTGGGCGAAGACAGGAGTTTAGGCCTTCAGACTGAGGCTCTTCTACATGAGTGGGAGGAGGAGATGGTGCAATGACGGCTATCATGGGGGAGGGTTCCCTATCAACTTCCCTCTCCCGCGCCACGATCGTAGGATCTTCCCTGTTATTTAGCCAACACTTATAAGTTTTTGGAAGTTTTCTACACAACAAATATAATGGACTATAGAGGGATACTTACGTCGCAACTATTATC
Source organism: Glebionis coronaria (assembly GCA_025667525.1). NCBI lineage: Eukaryota > Viridiplantae > Streptophyta > Magnoliopsida > Asterales > Asteraceae > Glebionis > Glebionis coronaria. Next base: position 486,939,236 of record CM046876.1, on the reverse strand, counting down.
GGTTCCGTAATGGTGGGATCTACATCACTCACCGACGCCGCCTGCCACACGGTAGTATCTACCTGCTCTTCTGTTACGACAGAGTAGGGCAGGGGGTTGTCTTGTGGAAGGGTAGTGCTGCTCCCTTCTTGGTATTGGGGGTGATCTTCCCTTTGCTTCTTACGGGGCGCGTTGAAGGCCCCCACTTCCATCTCTACTTCTTTGACAACCCTCCTTGAGGATTTGCGCTTCCTGGAGGTGGGTTTTGGTTGCCTGGAGGTCCCGGTCTCCTGCGCCACTTCCTCTTCATCATCATCATCGAATAGGCGGTTGATGGATGGGTCGGTTGGCTACTCCATGTTCTCACCTCGTTTTTCACCTTGGAGGGCGGTGGCGTTCTCTAAAAGCAGCTCATCGCCATCTTCATTGGTGAAGTCCAAAGTCGACTTCTCTATCACTGGTCCCTGTTCGCCGGACTACGGCTCTGGTGTTTCTTAAAGGGGGATGGTCCTGTTTGTGGTCGAGCAGAATCCTTCCGCGACCTTGTTTGGATCCCCTTGGCGCAGTAGCCCGAATAGCTTCATCACTCCGGACACATGCATACATGTATATTAGTTTGATGAAAAGCATGTTATCTACGGACATGTATCTATATATTTGACAACACCCACCCTCTCTACGGCTGTTCAGAAATGTGGGATATCTGTCCTCCCGACCATAGTAGTTGCGGCCGATGCCTACTAGGCACAAAAAGTTCTCTGGTAGACCTTTGTGGAAATATGTGCGGTTGATATCTAGTATCTTCACATCCCTACTGCTATATGTATTTTTAGGGGGAGGATAGTCTATTGGAGCTCTAGTTTTTAGGCGGAACTGAGTGGGAAATACCTTAGCATCTATAAAAAAATAATGGTCATACCAGCTTTTTAGCGAATCTAGCGCCTTAGTATAACACATGGGTGTGGTGGCTGACCGTTTTTTAAACGAGAACCAACCGTTAACCATTTGAGGTACATAGAAAACCCTAAAAATACTAACGGTAGGGGTTATGCTACATGTATGGCATGAAATCTCGAATTGGTTGAGCTTACACGCCCCTTGAAGTTGGGTTATATGGACATCATAATACATAATATCATTTACAAGGAACTTAGAGAGAGGAATGCGGTAGTTGGTCGAGTCAAACAGGCGCGTATATACGCCTATTTTCCCGTTAGGAGCATCCGTGATCGCTTCACCGTCACCCGGATAGGTAGGGTATACGCTCTCAGGAATATAGTAATCAGAAAGGAACTCCATATATTTTCCGGAGACATAACATTAAGTGCAGTCGTGATGGTGGGGTTGTCTTTCACCATGATTTATGAAAATGAGGAGAAGGGCGCGGTGATCTAACCTGGTACGGTGGATTTACGTGGAAAATAAGTAGAAGGAAGGAAGGAGTGAAAGAAAATACAACAATGGTGGAAGAAGTTGTGAACTGTGTGTGTACATAGTTACACACACAAGCCTTTTATAGGGTTGCCTTGATTTACGAAGTGCCCTGGATGATTGCCACGTGTAATCCACTACGCCCATCTAACAGATTGGGTTTCTGACACAACTTAAATGTCAGAGGGACCCATGGGTCACCTCTTAAACAGTTTTGAGTAGCTCGAGGGTAGGCCCATGTGGTGTACTTTTGCAGTCAAACCTACAAACCATGACTATCATTAATACACTCATTAATGTTGTCATGGTCGACCATTTTTGTGGTGCGGATTTATTTGCAAAGGCGATGTTAGGGACATTAGTTAGTCTAAAAGTTACGTCTACGGATGTAACAACTAGATTAGGGGGACATGATGAAGTATAGTCCCCAACCGGGTCATGGACCCGGCCAATGGGTACTACCCGCATTCGGCCCGTCACTGATGGGTTGGATTAATGTCATTTAAGCTTATGGGCTTCGAATGATCAGTGGCCGCAAAGATGTGTGCGGTCCATGACCCAGCATGGCCGGTACAGGGTTAGACAGAATCACAATCTTATTGGGATTGATATTTACCCTAAAGTAGAGGATATACACTAACCATAACTAGAAGATAACAATCAAACTTATTGTGGCACTTATCCTTTGCTTGGGGCCGAAGCGTCGGTGACAGCCCATTAGGGTTTCACTGCCTATATAAGGAACCCCCAAGGGTTCCACAAAGGTATTACATTCTTCATACTCTCAACCTACAGTCGACTCACAACCCTAAACCGATTACTTACTCTCACGCCAGAGTCTAATCGTGGGATACATTCCCACGGTAAGCTTAACGCTTGTTATTTTAGTGTGCATGATCTCAACAAGAAATTCACTTGGTGTAGGAGCCGGAACCCAAGCACCCGCATTAAGCCTAATTTGGGTCAAGCTTAGGATCATCCAACTTTTGTATCAACACTTTGAATAAATCCATTCTCAACAAGCGCACTAGTTAATTTTTAATTCCACTTCCTTCAGGCTTGTTTAAGTCTATATATTGATTTAGTCAATCTACACACTTTATTATCATTATCTGAACCATATCCTACAGGAAAAGTCATATAAATCTCTTCATCTAATTCAGCATAGAGAAAAGCATTATTAACATCTGACTGATAAACATGACAATCATAATGAACAATAACAGAAAGAAGACATCTAACTGTAACAATTTTCACCACTGGTGAAGAAGTCTCTTCATAATCTATACCTTCTTTCTGGCTAAAACCTTTAGCAGCAAATCTAGCTTTGTATCTTTCAACTTCACCACTTGACTTATACTTAATTTTCCACAACCACTTACAAGCTACAGGTTTTCTACCTGAAGGTAAGTCAACTATAACCCAAGTATTATTTCTATTAAGTGCATCCATTTCTTCATTCATAGCCTCAACCCACCTAGGGTCTTTGGCTGCCTCAGTGTAGGACTTAGGTTCATGAATTTTATTCAAATTATTATAAAAAACAAAATTATGCATAGATAAATTGCTGTAATTAACCACATAATTAATATCATATTTAAACCTTTTGTCCATATCTTAGTTGTCATCTTTAGCCAGTAGTTTAACTGGTCTACTGGACCTTCTCACCTCTAACTTTTCTGGATCATTATTATTATGAAACTCAAACATTTGTTTAAACTCAATAAAGTCATCACCCTCTGACTCATAATCACTATCATCAAAGATAGTCTCATCTCCCTTAGGACTTCCTACACCACTACCAAGCTCATTCTTGCTGCTATCTAATTGGTCTGCACTAGACTCCTTGACAACCTCCCTAGAATGTCTAACAATAGTGGGAAATGTATCAGTATATACATCTATTAAGTTAGGAGACATACTACTATCTTTATCACCTACTTTGTCTCTCTTATCATCATAAGGCTCATCTGACTTATTTTCTACTAGGTAAAAAAAGTTTTGATTATTTACACCATTTTCTTCAAACACTGAATCATTTGCTAAAACACCATTTTTGAAAGGATAAACAGTTTCATAAAACTTTACATCTCTAGAAAAGAAAAAACTTTTTGTTTCAAGATTATAAAGTTCATAACCCTTTTTAGTATTAGAATAACCAAGAAAAACACATTTATCAGACCTAGCAGCAAATTTATTAGAACTATTTAAAACAGTTGCAAAACAGAAACACCTAAAAGTTTTTAACAAAGAAAGATTTGGTGAAAATTTATAAACCATTTCATAGGGACTTTTCCAGAAAGCACAGAGGTAGGAAGCTTGTTTATTAAGTACACAGATGTAAGCACATAATCAGACCAGGAACGGATCCTATTGTCTGTAATGACCCTTTTACATTTGTATACGATTTTATAAAAGATTAAGTCACAAAACAAGATTTACTCAACCAACCGCCTCTTTTATTTTATTAACAGCTTCAGGCAATCACTTTAAATGTGTATCCTAGATTTGTGATGAGTACTTACAAAAAGAAAGAAAAGAAACTATGAATCAATGATCTTAATAGCAAGATCAAAGCTCGTAAACAACCAGAATCAACAAGCTAACAATGATCAACAATGGCGGCTAGAGAGAGACAAAAAAATATAACAAAATGATAAAACAATGAGAAGAAAGCATCATATATATACTCCTAAACTAGGGAGACATCACACTTTCCACGAATATCGTAAGCAGCCCCTCAAGTATGTTAAATCTGCAAAATATAAACCAACTACCAACATTCCAAAGATATAAAAAATATTTTACCTTTCTTACCCTTTATCTTTGATATGTTTGGCAAAGTCAACTTATCTCAATACCCCCTCTTAAGTTGACTTGTGATATAAGTCAACAAGCCTCAACTTTTCACAAAAGCACTTGTGATCCTTAATAGGTAAACCTTTGGTAAACAAATCGGCAACATTGTCTTCAGATTCGATCTTAAAAGTTTTGATCAAACCTACAGATACTTTCTCCCTCAACAAGTACAAACCAATTTCAAAATATTTTGTTCTTTCATGAAAGACAGGGTTAGCAACAATTTGAATTGCAGAACTGCTATCACAACTAATAGGAACGGGTAAAACAACATCAACCTTAAGATCTTTCATGATCTTAAGTATCTACATAATTTCACAAGCAACACTGTTCATAGCTATGTACTCAGCTTCAACTGAAGATTTAGCTAACACAAATTTTTTTTTGCTTTTCAAAGAAACAAGATTATTCCCTAGATAAACAGTATAACCAGTCACAGATTTTCTAGTGACCTTCCATTTAGCCCAGTCAGAATTAATAAAGCATTAAGACTTAAGCTATTACTCTTCATTAAAGAAATGCCAATTCCCGGAAAACTTTTAAGATATCTAAGAATATGAAAATCAAGCTTAAGATGAGACTTATATGGAGCATACATGAATTGACTATGACAATGAACAACATAAGCAATGCCAGGCCTAGTCAAAGTAAGATATATCAATTTCCCAACAATCTTTTTATAACAAGTTTTGTTATCAAGAAGAACATCATGATCCATAACAACCTGATCTTTCTTTTTCCTTGAAGGATCAGGTATAGGAGCTTTAGCAGGCTTGCAAGCCAACATACCATATTCAGACAACAAGTCTAGACAATATTTCCTTTGATTAAGAACCAAACCTTTTTCAGTGTCAAGAACTTCAATGCCTAAGTAATACTTAAGTTTGTCAAGATCTATAATTTTAAGTTTAGAACTTGAGTATTCCTTAAAGTCATTGATAACTTGTTCATTGTTCCCTGTGATGCTAATATCATCTACATATACTAACAGGGCAACAAAAGAATCATTTTTAGTTTTGGTGAACAGAGAGACATCGCTTTTACTTTGAATAAATCCGTTCTCAACAAACGCACTAGTTAATTTTTCATTCCACTTCCTTGGTGCTTGTTTAAGTCCATATAAATATTTAGTCAATCTACACACTTATTATCATTATCTGAACCATATCCTTCAGGAAGAGTCATATAAATCTCTTCATCTAATTCACCATAGAGAAAAACATTATTAACATCTAACTGATAAACATGCCAATCATAATGAACAACAACAAAAAGAAGACATTTAACTGTAACAATTTTCACCACTGGTGAAAAAGTCTCTTCATAATCTATACCTTCTTTCTGGCTAAAACCTTTAACAGCAACTCTAGCTTTGTATCTTTCAACTTCACCACTAGACTTATACTTAATTTTCCACAACCACTTACAAGCTACAGGTTTTCTACCTGAAGGTAAGTCAACTATAACCCAAGTATTATTTCTATTAAGTGCATCCATTTCTTCATTCATAGCCTCAACCCACCAAGGGTCTTTGGCTGCCTCAGTATAGGACTTAGGTTCATGAATTTTATTCAAAATATTAGAAGAAACAAAATTATGCATAGATAAATTGCTATAATTAACCACATAATTAGTATCATATATAAACCTTTTGTCCATCTCATAGTTGTCATATTTAGCTAGTAGTTTAACTGGTCTACTAGACTGTAGGATATGTAAATCCTGCGTATGTTTTTAGAGAGAGAAAGAGATAGAGAGATGGTGAGAACACACACACTTAGAGAGAGAAAGTGAAAGAAAAATACTTTTTAACTATGTGTAAAAATGAGGAACACACACCCTCTCTATCAAAAGAGAGGGTTTATATACCCAAGCCTTGTGATGGGCTTGGGCTTACAATGTTGGGCCGGCCTACACATGTTGTAGGCTAGGCTTGACTTTGTTTGTTTAATAAAGATATCTAGACTACGAGCTACTACTTAATATATTATCGGAGTGACCGAATCTTCCTAAATACGTAAAAACGTATTTCCAACAATCTCCCCCTAAGGGAGGTCACTCCAAACAAGGGCGTTACCCGAGTTACAATAATGAAATAAACCTAGCATACTATGCTTGTCTTGAGCTCGTAGTCTTCGTCTTTCTTTTCTTTTCTCTTTTCTGGTGAACATGCTGATGTGATCTTTGATATCAATCTTTAGCATCAATCTCTTGCCTTGATCTCGTGCATCCATCACTTGTGATCTTCGCCTCTTCGTGACACCATGTCCCACATACTTATACCTTCGTAATTCTTGAAAGCTTCAGAGTTCGATACAGCGGAAGACTTAACTTTTAGGCTTTCTTGAATTTGATGAGGTATTAAGTGCATAAAGTATAAGCATGCGGGGACGACTTCTTCTTGGATCCCGCAACGCCACTGTCTTTAAATGCCGCAACATAAGTAGACACGAACGAAATGGCTTTGAACATTTTCATTCTAATTCGGTAGCATTTTACCTCCGGTCGGTGAAGACCGTTGGACGATATTAGATATCGTACCCGTGACGGATAGTTTCAATTAAGTAACTTCCTGACATGATTTCGCGGGTAAACCCGTTCTCTTTATTCGACCGTCCAAAGCTGACTGCGAACATAAAGAGTGAATCATTTGGTTAATAATATCCGCATGATTTGAAGCCGTCAATTCATGTTCCTGGAACAAGTGAAATTCAATTAAGAACCGCACCATCGTTGCTTTCTAGTTGTCACGAGCTTGATTCGTATAGAATCTTGCAAGTTACCTACCAAGTGCTGTTTGACGTTAACACTAGAAGGATTTCCACCCATCACTATGAACACTAAGGTATCACTCTGAGTGTTCTGGCAAGATCACTAAGATATTGCGTAGTGGCCTGGAACGTGTTTAAATTCAGTTAAGAATTAAACAGATGTTGCTTTCCAGTTATCACAAGTTTGATTCATAAAGAATCGCACAAGTCACCTACCATGAGCTTTTTGATATTCGCTCAAGAAGGATTTCCATCTTCATTGTGAATACTTACGTATTACTCGGATGTTCAGGCAAGATCATGAAGATTTTGCGTAGGACTCTTAAAATCTTTCTTACTTTTCACAATGTGTGAAGAAGAAAGGAAATATGAAAATGTGTCCTAATGAGATATTTGATGATCTCAAATGGCTCTAGACTCGATCGTGCATTTTGGATTTTAGTGATCGGAGGCTGGAGAGGAGTGCCACCTTTTCAATACCAATTTATTCGGAGTGAATAAATCAATAGATAATGTGTTGTCTCTGTGTGATTAAAACAAATACCTTTTGAGAGATATCTGAGTTAGCTGGGATGGGTTGTGCATTGCATCACTGGGTCCATGATGTCTGTCTTCAATATCGAGAATCATTAAAATGATCTCAATAGCATATGTGTTGACCCGGTTTCTGCCTAAAGTTGTAAGGAGGGCTTCTTTCTTTACACCCTTTATCTTTACAATTCTTTTTCATTCTTCAACCCCTTCAATGCTTACCAATACGTCATAACTAGCACCCTGTTGTGATTGCTCCAGTGCTAGCTTAAGTACTTGGTCGGCATTCAGCTACGTTCACAATCTTTCTCCATCTTTCCTAAGGACTACTATTTCTAGCTATGGAATGTCCTTGGGAAGATTCCTCCGGTTCTAGAAGAATCATTGGACTTAACCTATCCTACCATCCTTATGTCACCACAATCTTCATCGTCGTGAAATAAATAGGTTTTGGGTAAGTATATGTCACCATGAAAATCCATTTTGATATGCAAATATATTTTTCTCCCCCTTAACATATGCCACGATATTCGAAAACATTTCACATATGTCGGGATGAGCCAGCACATTAAGTCAAACCATTTGTGATAATATCCCATATTAAATCACATTTTCTCCCCCATATTAAAAATATTAACCCAATCGATGTTTTTAATATCAATTGATTTAATGAAGTTTTAACAAAGGTTTTGGGAAGAAAAATGCAAGTCCATTTTATCTTCATGATATCAAATGTATGAGATATGATACCGATTTGTAACATGATCACATATTCACCATATTAAAAAGAATTGACAAGGTTGGACCTGATTGATGAATGTTGATGCAAAAGTTGGGTGATCCTTGTTGGGTGATCCTTGCTAGACCCGAATTAGGCTTAATTCGGGTTGGCTGGGCTCCGGCTCCTGCACCAAGTGAATCGTTTGGTTGGGATCCTGCACACTAAACAGCACGCGTTAGGCTTACTGTGGGAATGTTTCCCACGATTAGACTCCGGCGTGAGAGTAAGTAATCGGTTAGGGTTTATGTGAGTTGAGAGTATAGAACGTAATACCTTTGTGGAACCCTTGGGGGTTCCTTTTATAGGCAGTGGAACCCTAGTGGGCTGCCACTGATACTTCGGCCCCAAGGAAAGGATAACTATCATAATTTAGAATGAATGTTATCTTCTAATTATAGTAGTGAATATCCTCCCCTTTTGGGGTAAACCTATTCCTAGACAGAATATGATTCTGTCTAACCCTATGTCGGCCGTACCGGGCCGTGGGCCGCACACATGTGTGCGGTCACTGTTCATCCAAGCCCATAAGCCTGAATGACATTATCCCACCCATCTGTGATGGGCCGGATACGGGTAGTACCCGTGGGCCGGGTTCCTGACCTGGCTGGGGACTATACGTCATCATGTCCCCCCAGTCTAGTTGTTACAGCCGTAGGCGTAACCTCTAGACTATCAAGGTGCTCTCCGGACATACCAAGGAAGACCTAGGAAATGAGACATTGAAAATTTTGTTCTGGCCGCACGTGGCGACCCGCCGTAGGAATATATTTTGAATAGTACCTCAGCCGCACGTAACGGCCAAGACAATTTAAATGTAACATTAAATACGGTCTTACGTAAGAGCGCATATCCCGACCCAAGAATAAAAACATTAATGATAGTCAACTTTCCAGTCGCATGCCTGCAAAAGTGCACCAGTAATGTCCACCCTTGAGCCACGTAAAACTGCCAAGAAGTGACCCGTGGGTCCCCCTCTGATTTTGCAGAAATGTCAGAAATCCTATCCGTTGGATAGGAGAGGTGGCCTACACGTGTCGAACATCCATGGTACCTCGGAAACCGAGGCAATCCTATATAAGAGTTGATATGCGTGTTTGTTACACACACAACTCACCCCTTCTTCCGCCATTGTTATTCTCAAGCTTATACCTCCAAAACTTTGCCTTCTTTTCCACGGACTTCCTTCGCCACAGGTTAGATCATCACGCCCTTAAAAACCTTTTTATAAAACATGGTAAAGGACAACCCCCTTATCACGGATGTCCTTAACGTGATGTTTGCGGAAAAATACATCGACTTCCTGTCGAAGTATTATATACCCGAAAGCTTACACCCCACCTATCCAGGTGAGGGTGAAGCGATTACGGATGCACCGGCAGGGAAAAAAGGCGTATACACACGCCTGTTTGACTCGGCCAACTACCGTATTCCCTTATCCAAGTTTTTGGTAGACCTTATATTATATTATGACTTCCACATAACCCAGCTTCAATGCATAGGGGCATGTAAAATCAACCAGTTTGAGATTACATGCCATACCTGTGGAGTAACCCCCACCGTGAACCTGTTTAGGGCTTTTTATTTCCCTCAGCTGGTGAATGGGTGGCTGTCGTTTAAAAAACGACCCGAGAATGCCCCTATGACGTATAGGAAGCCTCTAGACTCCCTTAAGAACTGGTACGACCATTACTTCTTTGTAGATGAGAAGGTGTTCCCTACTCCCTTCGTACTCAAAACCAAAGCCCCTAAAGACTATCCGCCCAAAGCCAAAGATTATAGTAGCAAGGACCTAAAAATACTAGATACCCACCGCACAGAATTCCATAGAGGGTTGTCGGAACACTTTATGTGCTTAGTAGGGATAAGCCGCCGCTACTTTGGGAGGGATGACTTATACCCATGCTTCCTGACGGAATAGGGAGAGGGTAGGTCTATTTTATATGTTATAGATTTGAATTGTCACACATATGTGTAGAACTTTACTAACCCATATACTTGTAAAATGTCCGCAGAGATGAACCTTCACGGACTAATCCGCCAGGGCGACCCAATGAAGGTAGCGGAAGGATTCCGGCCGTTGAAACAGAATGAGCTCCCCTTGCTGGAAGCGTTAGTCGACCGCACGATGCCGCTCGAAGAAACATCCGAGCCTAGATCAGACGAAGAAGAGCCCGCCATCGAGAAATCCCCATTGGATTTCCTCAATGAAGATGGCGAAGAACCATTGCTAGAGGGGGGCACCACCAACCAGGAAGAAGAGAATGACCCCAACGAAGACACTACTCAGGCATCCGGGTCCGCCCTGCTCACCTCTAGGAAGAGAAAGACCACCAGGAGGGTGGCAAAGAAGATAGGGGACGAGGCCGGACCCGCGAATGCTCCTCCAAAGAAGCTGAGGAAGGACCATCCGCAGTACCAAGAGGGGAGTGGTACTGCGACCGCTCAGGCCGACCCCACCCCGAACATGAAAGGGCCAGTCTTGCGAGTCACCCCCGTGAGTGGCATAGCTCCTACCGGCCCAGAACCTGCCATTGGCACCTCGTAAGTACCCTTTTGAGTATGATTTGTGTCTTAATATGATGCGTAGACTAATATTGTCATGTTAAATAACAGGGCTAATCCGGCAGCCGTAGCGCAGGAGGAAGATGTGGGGAGGAATCCATCCCCCGCACCAACCAACAAGCCCCCATCCCCCGCTGCCACACATGCCAAAGAGCCACGCCCCGAGGGGCCAGAAGAAAGCCTGCGCCTAGCATGGAACTTGTCAAGTTTGACAAGGCTAGAGGCAGAATCCGAGTGTTCAGAATTCATCGAGCACATCACCCCGCCCGTCCTCGCACAAGATCTAGATGAGTTGGATCATGAGGCCCTCCTTGAGCAGTTTGACGTGTCGTCCGCGCACCAAGTGACAGTGGGAGCCGCGTTGAGACGTCGTCTAATCAAGGCCCTCACAAATGTGAATCGGGCAGATAAGAAGATAGCCCGTCGTGAGGCGATGGTCGTGAAGAGCGAGAAGACCATCGCATCATTGCAGGCGGCGCTGTCAACAGCCGAGGCGACGGTGAAAGAGCAAGCTCATCACGCCGACACCCGAGAGAAGCGCATTGCTGAGCTTGAAGCCCTTGTGGCCGTATCAAACGAGAAGGTAAACTTTCGATTTTTTGTACATACACTCAAACTTTGGGTATGCATTTAACCCAAGAAAAGTATACATCTTTGTAATAACTCCAAATTTTATATGCAGGTGTCTGCGGCCGAAGCTGCTACCAAGGCCGTGACCGTGCAATCCTTCAGCATCGCCTAAGAGCGTGATGCGCTGAAGGATGAGTTGACACGGACCCAGACCAACCTTGAAGAGCAGGTTGTCTCAGCTGATGAGGAACTAAGCAAGATGGCTGTAGGTTGTACTGAGATAATATGTCCTCCCCTGCTATCCGCTACAGCTGGACGCAGGTGGATTATCGGGCAAGGACTGCGACTTGCTTTGAGCAGGGCCCTAGAAGCTCCACACCTATTGCAGGCATTCGCCGAGGTCGTATCCGATGGAATCGACCATGGCAGACATGAGGGCTTGGTCAAAGCTGCGGAACTGATAGGAAAAAATAAAGACATCACACAGCATCCCTATCACAACCCCTCCGCCGCGGATAATATGACCGCGTCCATGAATGCCTTGGCGGAAAGCCAACACCCTCTCCTGGACGGGCTTGAGACACTTAAGGACGCTCCAAACGAGGCAATAATGTCCCGGCTGAGCGCTGATCCCATTCCTTTGACCTTGGCCACTTATGATTCCGCATCCAAAACAATGAAAGGCGAGAAACTACTTGTAGAAGCATTGGATGCTATTGCGGTCAAAGCCCGGGATGGGAAGAATGCTCGCGGGGAGGTCCTCCGTGCTCTAATTAAGGAAGGGAAGAAGGACATAGGGGAATTCCTACCCCCTTGTAACTTATCAGTTGTAAACACTTGTAATTTTATTCGTCCGTGTATGTACACGGCTAAGACATATGTTAAATGACTGCCTTTTATTTAGAAGTCCGTGATGACCACGGCCATTTTGAAACTTGTGTATTTTCATTTTGTTTTGAACATTGTATTCCAATACCGCATGACATGGCACGTCTTATATAGGAAAGGAAAATACACACAAGCCTATAATTTACTAGACATGCGACGTGCGTCTTTACTATGCAGAGTACTGCGCGAGTACGGCATACGAAACTTACCACAACGTCTTGTGAGTAAGGTGTCTAGTAAGGATACATGATCCGTGCGGCTGGGGTTGCATCCCTCTTACGCGGTAAGTTGAATTAGTAGGTTCACTTAATCCTCTTACCCCGCCTGGAGGCGTATAGTACATGTACAGTAGTTTGAATGGATGCATATGAATGAAACATGGCATATTATAATACAAGTAAAATTCATACGACTAACAAAGAATCTAAAAAAAAAATGATTTTGCACAAAACAAGCCGTGGAGCTAGCTAGGCACCACAATATTTTATTAGAACGCTTACATTTTTGTTTGAACAATAATGACAAGTCCTAGAAAACAAGAAAGGAAACTAAACAAAACATAAGCAAAAAACAGATAAAACCGCATGGTTCTTTATTAAGGCCTCATATAGCGAAGCACCCATGCGGAAGCCATAGCTTTTCAAAGATAGCACCTTTTGAGATTGGAGATGTTCCATGTGCGCTCTAGGTCGCGACCATCCATGTCACGTAACTTGTATGCGCCTCGCCCTAAGGCTTCCGTGACTTCATACGGTCCTTCCCACTTAGGACCCAGCTTTCCTGTATTCTCCGCTCGACTTGCTTCGTTAGCACGATAGACGTAATCTCTCGGACGAAAAGAAACACCCTTGACCTTGGCGTCATAATAAGCCTTCATCTTAGCCTTGGACTTAGCCTCATTGATGGCTTCTATCTCCCTCTTTTCTTCCAACAGATCCAGGTTAATTCGCAGCTGCTCGTCGTTCGTGACGACATTAACTTCCGCCGTGCGGATGGTAGGCATTCCTATTTCTGCTGGTATAACAGCTTCAGTGCCGTAAGCCAATGCAAATGGAGTATCTCCGTTGGCTATTTTGATCATAGTTCTATGCGCCCATAGCACATGTGGTAACTCATCGACCCATTTGGCACTTCGTTCATCCAAACGCGCCTTGATGCCGTTTCCCAAGATTCTATTTGCCCGTTCGACGAGGCCATTTGTTTGCGGATGCTTAACAGATGCGAAGTGCCGCTTGATGTTCAATGATGCACACCAGTCTTTGAATGGATTGTCCGTGAACTGTTTACCGTTATCCGAGATGATTTCTCCTTGTAGGCCAAAACGGCACACAATATGTTCCCAAACAAACTTTTTAACTTGTTTGCCTGTGATAGACTTGACTGCCTTGGCCTCTATCCATCGTGTGAAGTAGTCCATCGCGACAATCAAGAATTTAACTCCCCCCGCAGCTACAGGAAATGGTCCTGCAATGTCGATTCCCCACTTATAGAATGGCCATGGGGACGTGATAGGTGTAAGCTCCTGCTGCGGGTGCCGCGGCACTGGCCTATGCACTTGGAAATCACTACACTTGCGAATCATGTCGCGCGCGTCTCTGTGCATGGTAGGCCAATAATATCCTGTCCGTAAGGCTCTAGCTACCACGGATCGTGGACCTGCATGCATGCCGCACAACCCTTCATGTATGTCACTGATAACGTAAGCGGCCTGACGTGGTCCAACACACCGCAGCCACGGCTGCAAGAAAGAGCGCTTGTAAAGGATGCCTTCTCGAAGTTCGAAATGCTGCGACTTCCTCCTGATGCGCCGTGCTACTTTTTCCTCGTCTGGAAGGGTCTCACTAGTCAAATAGTTGATAATCGGGGTCATCCTTGTAGGTCCATCCTCCTCAACTATAGTAGCGACCTCCCCTTCCGTTATAGATTTTTCCTTGAGTATTTCCACCAAGACTTGTTTAGACAAGTGAGCGAAGCTTGTGGATGCGATCTTACTAAGAGCGTCCGCCTTCTTGTTCTCGCCCCTTGGCACCTGCTTGATGGAAAACTTACTAAAAACCGCGATTAGTGACTTGACTTTTTCCAAGTATCTGACCATGTTGTCCTCCTTAGCCACATATCCACCTAGAATATGGTTCGCGACAAGCCGTGAGTCCACGTAGGCCTCAAGGTTGCGGACTCCCATTCTAGCGGCGATTTTTAAACCCGCAATTAATGCTTCATATTCCGCTTCATTGTTGGTGGTCGTAAACTCAAAACGGAGGGCGTACGTGAACTCCATTCCTTCCGGATTAGTGAGGATAAGACCAGCTCCGGACCCGTCCGTACACGAAGATCCGTCCGTGAATAACACCCATGGTTCTGTTGGAGTCTCGTCTTGTTTAACGATTGGCCCTTCCTCATCCGGCTTCTCGATCAGGAAATCTGCCAAGATCTGGCCTTTCACAGCCGTCCTTGGCCTATAAGATATATTGTGCTCCCCCAATAAGATGCTCCATTTCTGTAGCCTCCCTGCCACGTCCGGTCTAGAAATAACCTGCTTGATTGGCTGATCCGCAATGACTACAATTGGGTGCGCCTGAAAGTACCGGCGCAGCCGCTTTGTAGCAAACACTAGTGCTAACACCAATTTTTCCATAGAGGAGTAATTCAGCTCCGGCCCTTGTAGTGTTCTACTTATAAAGTAGACCGGAGTTTGCACTGTATCTCTATCTATCATAAGTACCGCGCTTATTGCGCCATGAGTGGCTGAGAGATACATAATAAGTTCCTCCTTTGGCCGGGGAGCTACTAGCATAGGGAGGGATGCAAGATGCTGCTTGAGTTGGCCGAAAGCTTCCTCGGCTTCCTTCGTCCACCAGAAGTCTCCCTTCCTAATGCACTTCTTGAGTGTCTTAAATAGGGGTAATGACTTCTCTGCGGATTTAGATAGGAACCTATTCAGCCCGGCTAGCTTCCCATTTAAGGATTGCACCTCCTTCCGTGTCTGAGGGGATGGCAGTTGTATCACTGCGTCCGTCTTCTCTGGGCAAGGTTTGATGCCGTTTGGATAAATCAAATATCCAAGGAACATTCCCTCCGTTGCCCCAAACGTACATTTCTTTGGATTTAACTTCATGTTAATCCTTCTTAGTGTGTCGAATGTCTCTTGGACATCCCGGAGAAGTGCCTCCTCCGTGTGACTTTTTATAACCAAGTCATCCACATAGACTTCCAAGTTGCGGCCTATCTGTGATTCAAAAGCTTTGCCCACCAGCCGTTGATATGTAGCACCGGCGTTCTTCAGTCCAAACGACATTTTTGTATAGCAATATACGCCCTGGCTCGTATAGAACGCCGTTTTTTCTGCATCATCCTTCGCCATCTGGATCTGGTGATATCCTTTATATGCGTCCAAGAAGAATTTAAAAGGATACCCACATAGGGATTCCACCTTCCAGTCGATTTTCGGTAACGGATAACAATCCTGTGGGCAGGCCTTGTTTAGATCCGTAAAATCCACACACATGCGCCAACTTCCGTCATGTTTTTTGACCATGACTGGATTGGATAACCACTCGTGGTAGTATACCTCGCGCATGATACCTGCGTCCACTAGTTTCCGAACTTCCTCCAATATTACTTGACTGCGCTCAGGCGCCTGGCCGCGCTTCTTTTGCTTGACAGGTTGGTACCCCTGGCGGATCTGGAGCTTATGTTCTGCTATTGCCCTTGGCACGCCTGTCATATGCTTTGGCTCCCATGCGAATATATCTAGGTTTGCACTTAACAGCGAGCACATGGCCCTCTTGCCGTTATCCGAGAGTGCCCCTCCTATAGGTACCTCCTGTTCCGGATAGTCAGGATGAATTGCCACCTTCCAATTGGGAGGTGGTGATCCATCCTTGGGTGGAACAGGTGGAGCTGGTGCTGTCACGGTATGATATTCGGATGCTGGTATGATTGTGTTGTAAATGGTGACGATTCCTCCCTCCACAAGGAATTTGATCATTCCGTGTGCCGTGGAGGGTACCGCCCGTATAGCCAAAATACCTGGTCTGCCTATGATCCCATTGTACGGAGAATGTGAGCGTATCACCATGAAGTTCATCCACGCCGTAGTGAAATGTTCCTCATTCCCAATGGTTACAAGCAGACGTAGTTGCCCTATCGGCCAGATAGTGTCTCCACTAAAGCCAGTAAGCGGCGACGTGGCCGGTACTAATTAGCTTCTTATTTCTGGGCATAACTGCACGAAACAGTGTTCATATAGTACCTCTGCTGACGACCCTCCATCCACATACATGCGACGAACATTGTGTGTTCCAATGCTTATCTCAATAGTGAGAGGCGCATCAATCACATCGCTTGCTGTGATAGGAGGGAATGAGATTTCCCTGCCGCGTGAAAATTTTTGGCCAACTTTCTGCCTCGTACGGCGCTGTCTGGATTGGATCATGTATATGGTCGAAGGTTTGTCCTTTTGGGGATCCTTCTTATCATACTTCTTGTTGTCTTTTCCATCCTTCCAATCCTTAACTGAGTGCTTGAGTTTACCTGATTTGATCAGTGACTCAATGTGCTTCTTGAGCTGGATACACTCCTCCGTACCATGGCCCTTGTCATTATGGAACTCGTAGAAGCGATTTCCTTGCCGACGTTTCGGCGGAGTTGTCATTGGGGGAGGCCTTGGAAAGTTTGTCCCTTCTGTCAGCAAGATCTCCCGGTAGGACATCTTAAGGGGGGTAAACTTATCATCCGGTCGTCCTCCTTTGTTCTGGCTCTTATAGTCCGAGCCCTTGCTACTGTTCTGATTGCCTTGACCGTTCGACTGTCTCCGAGACTGGTCGTTTGACCGGTACCCATTTCCTCTGGATGGGTAAGCCGCGGCAACCGCCGTTTCTCCTTCTATGAAATTTCTGACCCTTTCCATGAGGTCATCATATCTCTCTGGACGCTTGTCATTGAGGCGCCTGATCAATTCCCTGTCTGTTATGGCGTGCATGTAGTCAGAGATTTTCAGGAGCTCCGACATCATTTTAGTGCGCGTGCACTCATCATTGAAGCGTTCAGTGAAGGCTTCTGTGGACTCCCTCGGCCGTTGTTTGACAGTTGCCAACGAGACCGGATCCCTATTATACTTCTTCCTCTGGGTATAATTGTTCTCGAACGCAGTGCGTAGTTCCGTGAAACTATCAATGCTCCGTGGAGGGAGTGCCTCAAACCAGTCACGGGCATTTCCGATCAAAGTTGAATTGAACATTTGGCACCATATAGGCATGGGCCATCGCTCAATTTTAGCCTGCGTATCAAATATTTTAAGGTGATCAACCGGATCACCAGTCCCATCATAAGTCTTGACACACGCCGGCATGCGACGTTTGGTGTCCTCAGAATAGTTCCGTATGCGGAGGGTGAACGGGTCTTCCCTGGGATCCGCCCATGGCCGGGTGATCCTAGGGTCATCCCATGGTACGCACCATGGACGCGAAATATCCTCTGCTTCTGCATCTCGATAATAAGGGCCACCATAATACTCATCATTGTTTGGTGGTGGTGGAGGGGTGCGCTAGGTCGGCGACGCTTAGGCGGATGGTCATCTGAATCCTCCCCTGATGGGTCCGGGGACAAAGGTGGTGCCCCACCTTTTGGTTGGGGACCACTTTTTTGGGACGAACCAGGAGCCTTTTTCCCAGTGTTCATCCTGTCCCACACGCTCGGGCGACGAGCGGTTCTGGCCAGCTCTCGATCTGGTCGCTCGGGTGAGCCATCCGACTTTTCTCCTTCTCGAGACTGCATTAGTTCCTGTATGAGGCGATCTCCTATGCGCTCAAACACATTCCAGGGTTGAGGGGTTTCCTCAAAGGTGCTCTGCTCCTGAGGCCGAGCTCTCCTTTTCCTCTGATTTTGGGAAGAAGTGATCGGTCCGGTGTCACCAAAGTTGAGTCTGGATTGGAGGTTCCTCCCCAGATTCAACCTTGATGCGATTCCCGGGACGATCCTATCAAAGTTTTGCGTGAGAACTCGAGTGAGATCCTCCTCGCTGAGTGGTAGGACTTCTACTTCCTCCTCCCCTGATGGTCTACGCGGCTCCTTATTAGGAGGGTCAGGCGCACTCCCTGGGTCAGGGTTATCCAGGGTCGAAGTAGGCGGGGGTGTCATGGAGATCGTGCTCGTCACCCCCAGGGGCTGAAAACCCCCTCTGTTACCAGGTCCGCCTGCGAGGCGGCTAGGTGATTGGTTGGGAATGAGTATCCCTTCCCCTTGGGACTTCCGATTTCCAGGATTCATGTTCCTAGGATTGGCTTGCTGATGTCCCTTCGTCATTGAAAATTCAGAATGAGGTTTTGTTCTAGCTTAGTGTAATGGGTCCCACGGATGGCGCCAACTTGTTGATGCAAAAGTTGGGTGATCCTTGCTAGACCCGAATTAGGCTTAATTCGGGTTGGCTGGGCTCCGGCTCCTGCACCAAGTGAATTGTTTGGTTGGGATCCTGCACACTAAACAGCACGCGTTAGGCTTACCGTGGGAATGTTTCCCACGATTAGAATCCGGCGTGAGAGTAAGTAATCGGTTAGGGTTTATGTGAGTTGAGAGTATAGAACGTAATACCTTTGTGGAACCCTTGGGGGTTCCTTTTATAGGCAGTGGAACCCTCGTGGGCTGCAACTGATACTTCGGCCCCAAGGAAAGGATAACTATCATAATTTAGAATGACTGTTATCTTCTAATTATAGTAGTGAATATCCTCCCCTTTTGGGGTAAACCTATTCCTAGACAGAATATGATTCTATCTAACCCTATGTCGGCCGTACCGGGCCGTGGGCCGCACACATGTGTGCGGTCACTGTTCATCCAAGCCCATAAGCCTGAATGACATTATCCCACCCATCTGTGATGGGCCGGATACAGGTAGTACCCGTGGGCCGGGTTCCTGACCCGGCTGGGGACTATACGTCATCAATGAAAACATCATATGATAAGATCAAATGGTTCTTGTCAGCATATGTTGGTCGCCTCGTCACGTCTGAAGTCATCTCTTGACACCACATGTAAGATTGGTATTGTTGTCTTGACACCAGTTAGTGAGCTTGGCACGTTCGGCATCAAAGATTCTAAATGCTTGACAATTGATCCTCCTCAATTGTTGACCCGTGTTCTATCGAAAGAGCTGTAGTCGTTGGTTGAGTAGTCGCATCGTCGAGTATGTAGATACCAATTGTAGATAGCATGGTTGTAGAGATGATAGCTTCATAAAAACAATACTTCTCTTGTTTTAACAAATTAATGCACTGAGGCGTACATTGATTTGTGTTAGACCAAGTTATAAAGTAAACTTGATCCCTTACAAGGTTTTAAAGTAAACCTTGCCCGAGAAAATTAATTCCCGTTGTTAGCCAAAGCTTTCGTAAGAAATACTTGACTTTAATATGAAAACCGGGTTGCAGTCTGAAATAACTACAAGCCATTATGGCATGTTTTATGAATTATTTACAACTTCTGTACGAACTCTATTTATGGCGCCGTGTCGATATTAATCAACATTTCTAAGGCCGTAAATATTATCGTACCAAAAGACATGCCTTTGAAAAATAAAGTAAAAATATTTTTGGATTTTTTATGATTTTTTCAATTTTTATGGTTTTTATATGGTTTTATATTTTTCTATTTTGCTTTTGTAGATAAAAATATAAACAATATATACAGATGATCACCAAAGATACGGAGAATAGTTTTACCAAGACTATTCTTTCGCTTCATCTGCTAGTTCCTTTAGAGTCTCAGGCGAGAAGGTTCTCATTCCTAGCTTGTCGGCCAAAAATTCAATTCGAGCGCGATCTAAAGCCTTCGTGAAAATATCCGCCAATTGATACTCAGATCGGACAAAGTAAAGCTCGATTACTCCATTTTCTACTTGCTCCTTGATGAAATGGTAGCGAATGTCAATATGCTTCGACCGGGAGAATTGAACGTTGTTGCAGCATAAGGCAATTGCACTCTTATTGTCACAGTACATCGAAATTTTGTTGAAACCTAGACCATAGTCGGTTAATTGTGATCTCATCCAAAGAATTTGAGCACAGCAACCGGACATAGCTATGTATTCTGCTTCCGTACTTGAAATTGCAGCGCTTTTCTGCCTTTTCGATGCCCAACTGATTAGTCGATCTCCTAGTAGTTGCAAAGTGTCACTCGTGCTACGCCTTGTATCTTGAAAACCCGCGTGATCCACATCTGCATATGCCATAAGTGCAATAGAAGAGTCCTTCGAATACCAAAGTCCCCGATTAATGGTTCCTTTAAGATATCGGAAGATCCTTTTAACATTAGCTAAGTGTAACTCAGTAGGCCTAGTTTGGTACCTGGCACACATACATATAGCAAACTGAAGATCCGGTCGACTGGCTGTAATATACAGAAGAGTACCGATCATTCCACGATAAAGTGTTGGATCAACTACAATTCCATGTGGATCTGCATCAAGCTTAGTTCGTTCCACCATTGGAGTATCCACGGGATCGCAAGATTCCATCTTATACTTCTTTAGCGATTCAAGGGCATACTTGGATTGATTGATAAAGATGCCTCTGGGACTCTGAGATATCTGAAGACCTAAGAAGAATGATACCTTGCCCATCATTGACATCTTAAATTTGGAAGACATGAGTGTCCCAAACTCTTCGGATAAGGTTTGGGTCGAGGCAGCAAATATAATATCATCAACATATATTTGTACCATAATCATATCTTTACCTCGTTTCTGAATGAACATCGTGGGATCCACCTTGCCTTTAGCGAAGCCTTGCGTAATGAGGAATTGTGACAAAAGATCATACCATGCGCGTGGAGCTTGCTTCAACCCATAGAGAGCCTTCTTAAGCTTGTACACATGATTAGGATAATTAGGATTCACAAAACCATCCGGTTGTTGAACATAGACCTCTTCCTTGAGTTCACCATTAAGAAATGCTGTCTTCACATCCATCTGATAGACGATCATATTCATATGGGCTGCATAAGCGAGGAATAGTCGAATTGCTTCCAAACGGGCAACAGGTGCAAAGGATTCCATAAAGTCGATGCCCAATAATTGCTTGTATCCACGAGCTACTAGTCGAGCTTTGTTCTTCAATATTCCGCCTAACTCGTCGAGTTTCACCTTGTAAACCCATTTCAAAGTGAGTAACTGCACTTGATCCGGGCATGGGACAAGTTCCCAAACTTCAAGACGTATGAATTCGTTAAGTTCTTCTTGCATAGCTTCTATCCAACAAGATTAAGTAAAAGCTTGTTGCCATGTCTTAGGTTCAACTTCAGTGAGAAAAGCATCAAAATGACAAAACATTGCATTTTCTTGTAGCTGACTTCGTGTGGATACCGGACAATTAGGGTCACCAATAATAGAATCTATAGGATGATCCTTTGTCCACTTGCTGTCATGTTCACGAATCCGTGGATTGGAGTAAACTGTAGTAGGAGCTTCCTCTGAGGTGGACGACCCGACTTGATTAGGGTCGGGAATTGGTACACCAAAGAATGGAAGTTCACGCATTTGAGCGAATTCCAAATCGTGATCATCATCATCCTCTTCATCATCAATAGGCATGACATGGGTAGTTGAAACATGTGTTGGTTGAGAATTACTCGTTGAAGGTATATCTTGACCAATTGTAGGTGCAGATGTGTCTGATTGTGCTTCGGTTGCTGGAGTGACAACTTCGGTTACCAGAGCTATTACCTCAGGTTCTGGAGCAACAATACTTGGAGGAGTAAAGAATTCATCAAAGAACGGTTGAAACAACGTATCCCATTCAGTCCTAGAAGGTGGTGTAAATGATGATGAAGTAGGGTTGTTTGGGACAAGACCAGAACTAATGTTACTGGGTCCCATTTCATGAAGTGCGGGTTCAGAGCTGCTTTACTCAGAAGCCATTGCTGTCAGCTCATCAAAATCAACATTCATTGTTTCGAGGATCTTGCGAGAGTTACGGTTGTAGATTCGGTATGCCTTCTTTGCGGGGGCGTAACCAATGAAAATACCAATATCAGCCTTTGGTTGAAGTTTTCCCAAATTTTCACCATCATTATTTGGATAGCAAAGAGAACCAAATACATGAAGATATGATAAATCTGGTACTTTTCCATGGAGAAGCTCATAAGGTGTTTTACCATGGCGTTTACGAATTAGTGACCGGTTTTGGGTGTACACTGCTGTAGATACTGCTTCTGCCCATAAAAACAATGGAGCCTTTGCGTAAATTAACATCGTTCGAGCAGCTTCCATAAGTGTGAGATTTCGCCTTTCAACGACACCGTTTTGTTGTGGAATGCGTGCAACGGATGTTTCATGAGATATGCCAACTTCTTCATAATAATCACGCAAAATTTGATTCACAAATTTGGTTCCATTATCTGTACGAATGCGTCAGACAATAGTGTTGAGACGCACTTGAATCATCTTGAGAAATCCGATGATGAATTTAGGTGCCTCGTTTTTTGCTTTAAGAAATTTCACCCATGTAAACCGAGAGTAATCATCGACAATGACGAGGATGTACTTTTTGCCACTAAGACTTTCAACACGCATTGGCCCATAAAGATCCATATGCAACAGATAAAGTTTCTCTTGGTTGGTGTCTTCCGTCTTGGGTTTGTAAGATTTCTTAGTGCTTTTCCCCATTGTACACGCGGAACACAAATGATCCTTGTGAAATGAAAGTTTAGGAAGACCACGAACAAGTTCGTTTTTCGCAAAATGATTAATAGCGTCAAAGTTAAGATGAGATAACCGTCGATGCCATAACCATGACTTAGTCTTCGATGCTTTGGAGAGAAGACATATGGGAGAAGCGGCCATCATGTCTTGTAGAGACAAAGTGTACAAATTATTTCCTCGAGTACCTTTCAATAAATCAACCCCTTCCAAATTGCGTATGAAACAGGTATGCTCTCGAAAAGCAACTTCTAGGTTTGCATCACAAAATTGTCCCACAGAAAATAAGTTGTGACCGAGACCTTCCACATAATACACTCTCGAAATTATAACATTCCCAATATGATATTCACCATAACCCATTATCTTTGCAATATGATCATTCCCAAATCGAACCATACCAAGAAACCTGCTGACGAAATTTCTGAGCTGAGAGCGATCTCCAGTCATATGCTTGGAGCAACCAGAGTATAAATACTAGAGAACAATTTGGACCACCTGTTTTCAACAACAACAGTAGACAATGCATTGGAAACTATTGGTTCCGGAGTGTTACCAGATACAGATAAAATATTATCAGAATTGCTAACATTTTTGTGACCCTTAGATTTCCTGCGTTTTCTAATGTGAGTCTTAGTACTAACAGGTTTTACTGTTCCAACTTTCTTAGGTTTTGGATTATTCGCGGGCACTACAGTGGGAGTAGACCTATTTAAAGGGCAGTTGGTTCCTACGGTAGTGTCGGTGTTCCTAGTTAAAGGACACGCTTGTGTTTTGGTAGCCTTGGTACTCCTAGTTAAAGGGCACGCTTTCTTCGCTTTAGTGGGAGTGATCCTAGTCAAAGGGCACATATTTCCTACTATAGTCAAAGTTCTACCAGTGGGGCGCCACATCCAACCAACTTGGGTTAACACTTTCCCAGTCGGTTTCCATTCTAATCCATTTTTCCGGGCATACATCTCATTCACATGGTCAATAAGGCAAGAATCATGACGACTAGAAAACATACATTCATTGCAGTTCCAACATTTCAAATTAGAATTCACACTAGGCTTAGAACGCTGCACAACCGCAGAGCCTTTAGGTTTAACTACATGATTCTTTTTATTCAAAACAGAAATAACATTCCTAGAATGGGCTTCTACTTTCTTCTTCAATTGACTACTAGATGGGGGCAAGATCCTATCATTCTTCTTGTTTTTTTAAGCTTAGATCTTTGGTCCTTAGTAGTGGTGCTTACTCCTATAGAAGGCAACATGGGAATGTTAGAAGCTGGTTTTGATTCCGCCTTATCTTTAGTGACCAAAGTTTGAGATGGTTTAGTCCTAGGGCCCTTGTTAAGTGGTGTGACGGCTATTAGGTTCCTT
This sequence comes from Glebionis coronaria, assembly GCA_025667525.1. Classification (NCBI taxonomy): domain Eukaryota; kingdom Viridiplantae; phylum Streptophyta; class Magnoliopsida; order Asterales; family Asteraceae; genus Glebionis; species Glebionis coronaria. The sequence continues at coordinate 486,914,807 of CM046876.1, read as the reverse complement.
TTGATTGCACTAGAGGACGAAGTTGAGACAGTGGCTGCGTTATCCACAACATTCTTACCTTTTAGAGTACGAAGTGTTTCCTTTAACTTAGCCAAGACCAGATTCTTATCACAATTTTGTTCCCTCAAATCAGATATTTCCACCGACTTTCGATTCAATTTTTCAAACCATGATTGATTCTGTGCAGTGGTATTAGCACATGCGGGCTTTACTGAATCGAAGAGTCGTGTATTTTTCTGTTTTAAGTTATCAACTTTGGACAAAATCTTAGAAACTCGATTATCTAGATCAAGTTTAAGATTCTCAGCGGCCTCAAGTACGTTCACACAGTTAAGCTCCTTAGATTTCTCTATTTCTATCGGCAACGATGTAGTAACTTTGTCACTTGGCTGACGCTGTTTTGATTGTAAATTCAATCGAAAATTCTTTTCAAAGTTTGCATCATCGATATTAACACCTTCGAATGACGTTTCAAAGATTTCTTGAATAAATTGTTGCTTGCATTCAAGCGAAATACAATGTGTTTGAATCTCATCAAAACGTTTTGAAAGCGAAGAATATGAATCTTGAAGCTTTAAAAATTCAGCGTCAGATTCGTGACAAGTACTATCTACCACATTATCCACAGATTCAACATTATGGACAATAGAATCATTATCAACACTTGTATTCACACAGACAGAAACTATATCATGAGACATCACTTGGTTCAGAAGCAGATCATTATGGCGTGAAACCCGTTCTATTTCAAGTAAACTGTTTTCATAAGCATTATCCATTTCATTGAAAATACGTCTAACTTCTTCTATTTCCAAAAGTAAATCTTGATCAAGATTAAGAACACAAGCCTTAACATTGTCTACAAACGGAACAATTTCATTTCGGAACGCAGCTCTAGTGTGCTCAAAGTTCCATTCACCTTCCGTTATGGCCGAAGCCGTCGTACGTTCCAAAATGACCTTGTCAAAATCGGCTAAGTGTTGGTGTACCGCATTTAAGTTAACGGACGCCTTACTTACCGGTGGAATTAACTTAGTTAAATCCGTTTTGACAAGTGTAGGAGACGTACTAGGAGGGTTTTCATTTGACAAACTTTGGGGTACAAGAACTGTCAATTCAGCTAATTCCTTTTGTAAGCGAATGCGTGTCTTTTTCGAAAATTGATCTTTGTTATGTTGATCATAATCAATTGTATGGAATTTTGAAAGCATTTTAGAATGAGTTTCATCCGCAAGTGACTGTGTCTCCTCAGTACTACGAACAAAAGGTGCTTCTTTCGATTTGCCAATTATAGTCATATCATAAAGACCGGGAATATATTCCTGAGCTTGTTTTGCATAACCGGGATTAGGTGGTAAATCTTGAAGACGCTTAAGTTAGAGTTCTTTAAATGATTTAGTTAAGAGATGAACCTTTTCTGTGGAAGCGTATTGTTTTAAAAGCTGTTGTTCCTTGAATTTAAGAAGTTTGGTAGCATTAATTTCTGATTCAACCTTTTTAGACTCGAGAGTTTCGAAATCCATTTCAAGTTTCTGAAAATCATTGACAACCGACTCCTTTTCTTTTAATTCATTAGAAAGATTAGCTTTTAATGATTCTATTTCTTTCAAGTGTTCAGTCTTTTCAAAGCGAAATTGGTCAAATTCAGAACATGTTATTTTCTCTGCTTGAGGGACCATTTCAAAAGTTTCGACCTTTTCTTTATGCAACGCAAGCTCAGCAGTTAGGGTGGAATTGGTATCTACGGATTGTCGAGGGCCATATGCATTTGATCAATAATATGTTTAGGCACCATGACCAAATCATGTTGAGCATAAGATTCCATACCCGTCATAGCATTTGGTTGAGGTTCACTCAAATGTGTAGGATTGGGTACCACATCATTTGAGTTACTAGTTCCCGAATGCTGTTCGAGGTTGTCCTTTTCATGCCCCACTTGATGTTGGTTATCATCAATATTATTAGATGTGGTTGGTACCTCACTGATGACATCAGAACCGTAGTGAGAGAGATTAGCTACGAGAGCAGCTTGGGCAGAGTGAATGTCATCACAATCCGAATCATATGCGTCAAGATCATCTGCTTGATAAGCTGCATTAGAAGTAGAAACGACTGCAATGCCTTCAGTATCTGCTGCCCCTGGGTCTGCAAGAAATGCTAACTCCTCTGAATCCATAATCTTCCCCTTAGACTGAGCATTAACCAAATACATCTTCTCACGAAACCATGCATCATCCCTCCTCCTTTTCGGCTGAGTGCATTCCCTAGCCATATGACCTTGTCTTCGGCAATTGTAGCAAGTCACAACCTTCTTAGGACCAATAGGACTCCTATTTCCACTAGCTTGAGAATTTACAGCTTGATTGTTCCCAGTCCTTGTAGGAGGTCCATATGAATTTTTCCTTCCCTGAATTGGTTGCACTGTCACTTGACCATCTTGAACAGTGGCTTGTTGTCGAGGATTTGATGAGGTGCGGAGCTGATTGTTTGTTGGTGGAAATCCTCTAGTTGCAACAAGTTTTGACAAGTAGGCTGTGAGATGGTTTAGAACATCAGCTGGCGTATCATTTGGAGTAAAGACCGGTGCTTGGATTGGTGGAAGTTCATTAGAGTAGAAAGCTTGTGCTGGTTGTGCTTCTATTGGAAAATATCCTTGCTGAGGAGTATTGCCCATTGGAGAAGTGTTGGCTTGTGATGGTGATGTCTGATATGATGGTTGCTGCGGAAAAGATTGTTGATGAACACCTTGTTGAAATGCTTGTTGTGGCATCATTGGTGGTTGATAAGATGGTTGTTGATAGGTGTGTGGTGGTGGTTGCTGCAAGTATGATGGTTGTTGATAATTATAAGCCATGTTTTGTTGAGAAGCATACATTGCAAGTGGATCATGAACTTGAGGTGTAGACAACCGAGCCTCGATCACATGGCATTCGTGTTGTTGAAGAAAATCTTGAAGTTGATCCACATTGGTGTTATGCAAGTCCTTAGCCAATTTAACATCCGTCATGTATTTTTTCCATTCTGAAGGAAGAGTGTTCAAATACTTGGTGTTCAATTGAAAGGTAGGAATTGTCATGCCATAGATATTGAGCTCATTCAACAATAGGGTAAATCTCAGATAGTAATCATTGAGAGTCTCCCCTGGCACATAGGCAAACTTATCAAAAGTATCATAAAGCTTACACTCTCGTTCTTGTTTAGTTAACGAGGTGCCTTGCATGAGAACACGAATTCTATCCCATAACTCTTTGGCAACTTTATGTCTGCTGACGAGTTTGTAGACATCTGGAGGAAGGGCTTGGAGAATGATGTTTGTAGCATACTTATCACATTTGTCTTGAATCTTCATATCTCCAGTCAATTCACCCGTTGTGCGAGGAAGAGTAGTTGTACCTTCCGTCACTGTACCATAATCTAATGGTCCATTGAGCACCGATGCCCAAATGAGATGTCCATTCTCCTTGTTCAACATATAAAGTTCCATTCGAGAAGCCCATTCCTCATACATAGTCTTCACCAACATTGGTGGACGATTATCCGTACCCGAGAGGATGGACTTATCCGTAAGAGATGTGTACTCCATTTCAATAAGTTAAGATTTACAAACGTTGATCGATCAATGAAAGAAAGTAAATGTGTTTGTTGTTGTGAGTTGAAGTCGAGAAACAATGTTAAAATCCCCTAACATATGTCCTCGGAATAGTGATCTGAATGTTGATCGGAATGTCCTATCGGAATACTTTATAAGACGGCTGATCGGAATGTGATTATATGAATGCTGATCGGAATGTGCTTATCTGAATGCTGATCGGAATACCCTGATCGGAATACCTAATCGGAATGTCCTTATAGGAATGCACAAATCGGAATATCAAATCTGAATACCAAATCGGAATATCAAATCTGAATACCAAATCGGAATACCTTGATCGGAATACCTAATCGGAAAGTACCAAAATCGGAATCCCTAAACCCTATTCCGATTATACTGATCGGAATGTCCTATAAACCCCTTTCTGATGACCTAATCGGAATAATTCCCACTTTTCTCGGACAAAACTCAACCAATTCGTGATTTTAAGCCAAAAATGATCAAAACACCCAAAAATTTTGTGTTTTTAGCCAAAGTAACTATACCAAATCCCTACCACAACTATGTAGAAGATTTGTATCAAGAAAAAACCATAAAAAACACAAAAAAAAATTTGGACGTGTGAAAATGGATAAAAAATGGCGAGATAATCAAGAACATAAACACATGAACAATACAATCATCCCATGGCTCTTGATACCATTTGTAGGATATGTAAATCTTGCTTATGTTTTTAGAGAGAGAAAGAGATAGAGAGATGGTGAGAACATACACACTTAGAGAGAGAAAGTGAAAGAAAAACACTTTTTCACTATGTGTAAAAATGAGGAACATACCCCCTCTCCATCAAAGGAGAGGGTTTATATACCCAAGCCTTGTGATGGGCTTGGGCTTACAATGTTGGGCCGGCCTACACATGTTGTAGGCTAGGCTTGACTTTGTTTGTTTAATAAAGATATCTAGACTACGAGCTACTACTTAATATATTATCGGAGTGACCGAATCTTCCTAAATACGTAAAAACGTATTTCCAACATAGACCTTCTCACCTCTGACTTTTCTAGATCACTATTGTTATCAATCTCAAACATTTGTTTAAACTCAATAAAGTCATCAACCCTCAGACTCATAATCACTATAATCAAAGATAGTCTCATCTCCCTTAGGACTTCCTACACCACTACCAAGCTCATTCTGGCTGCTATCTAATTGGTCTGCACTAGACTCCTTGACAACCTCCCAAGAATGTCTAGTAATAGTGGGAAATGTATCAATAGATACATCTATTAAGTCAGGAGACATACTACTATCTTTATCACCTACTTTGTCTCTCTTATCATCATAGGGCTCATCTAACTTATTTTCAACTAGGTCAAAAAAGTTTTGATTATTTACACCATTTTCTTCAAACACTAAATCATTTGCTAAAAGACCATTTTTGAAAGGAAATTTTTTTTCATAAAACTTTACATCTCTAGAAAAGAAAAAACTTTTTGTTTCAAGATTATAAAGTTTATAACCCTTTTCAGTGTTAGAATAACCAAGAAAAACACATTTATCAGACCTAGCAGCAAATTTATCAGAATTATTTAAAAAAGTTGCAAAACATAAATACCCAAAACTTTTAATAAAGAGAGACTTGGTGAAAATTTATAAATCATTTCATATGGACTGTTTCTAGAAAGCACAGAGGTAGGAAGCTTGTTTATTAAGTACACAGATGTAAGCACACAATCAGACTACATGTTTAAAGGAATGCCCCTTTGAAACATGAGGGATCTAGCAACATTTAGTAGGTGTCTATGTTTTCTTTCTACAACACCATTTTGTTGTGGTGTATAAACACAAGAGGTTTGATGAACAATACCTTTTGAAAACATAAATTTTTAAAACATATTATTAATAAACTATGTGCCATTATCACTTCTGAAAATTTTAACAGTAACATCAGATTGATTTTTAATAAGGTTGTAAAACTCAACAACTTTTTCAAACACTTCATCTTTCCCTTTGAGTAAATACAACCAAACACCTCTAGTATAATCATCAACTATAGTAAGGAAAAACCTAAACCCTTCCCTACTTTTAACCTTTTAAGGTCCCCAAATATCTAAGTGAACAATATCACCTACATGCTTGGTTTTATGATCATTAAGAGGGAAAGGTTCTCTGATCTGCTTAGCCTTGTGACACACATCACAAGGCTGAGTATCATCTAGACTGTCTATCTGAAGCTTATCTTTCAACACACTCAAGACTTGATTAGATGGGTGACCAAGTCTATTGTGGAAAATGCACTTAGATAACAAACAAGAAGTGACACTATTGTTAAAGATTTTCCTACCTGAGTCAAACGGATACAAGCCATTACTCTCACTACCAGTCCCTAGGAGGGACTTTTGAAGAGAATCCTGAATAAAGAACTTAGACTCAGTAAATGACACAATAAATTTGTTATCCTTAGCAAGTTTATGAACAGATATAAGGCTGACTTTGTACCCAGGTACCACCAACACATCTTTTAGAACAATTTTATCTGTCAATTTATAATTTCCAACAAACCTAACCAGTTCAATAGTCCCATAAGGATGAGAAACAGTAATATATAGATGAGAGACATTAATAACATTAGTTAAATGTTCAACATAAAAAGTCATGTGTTGAGAGGCACCAGAATAAAAAATCCAGCCAATGTGAGTACTATAAGTATAATATTAGAATTATAATTAAAGAATCTACAAGTAACAAAACTAATCACATGATTAGAAAAAGGAATAGTACCAGCAGCACACGACTGCATCTCACTATCATCAGACTTTGAACCAATCAAAGCCATTAACATGCTAATCTGATCTTGAGTAAAGGGCATACGGTTTCCATTACTCTGATCATTCTTAATAGAAACAGAAGAAGTATTAACACCACCAGAATTCCTTTTCTTGAATCCTAGTGGATAACCATTAAGCTCAAAACACCTATCAATAGTGTGACCAGTCATATTACAATGCTTGCAAACCAAATTAGTATTTCTAGTAAACCCTCTCCCTTGAGAAGCCTTGTTGTTAGACCAATTGGATAGTCTAGCAGCAAAGGCAGAAGAGTTGGGTTTAACAGATGTACTATGAACCATATTATTTTTATGAGATTCTACTCTAGATAGAGTAGAAAATGTAGATTTCACATATGGTAATGGATCAGAAGTCAAGATTTGACTCCTTACAACACTGTAAGTGTCATCCAAACCCATGAGAAACTGTACTAATCTCAAGAGACTGTTATGACCCTTCAACTATGGAGCACCAACACAAGTACAAGCCGGCAAATTGACCAAGGAGTCAAATTGCCTCCACAAACTATTATAATTATGATAATACTCAGACAGAGAAGGCCCAGACTGAGTGAGAGAACAAATA